>JANFCV010000133.1:0-1408310 GCA_024500475.1 Phthorimaea operculella | reverse complement strand
ACCATTTAGTTTTAGATTCTAAGATAACTTTGATTTGCTTCCACTGCGCTAAGATCAGCTTCGAATCAAACATATCGATAGTTCGGCAACACTACCACAGAATATATAATAGTACTAGGTTTTACTCGCCATGTCACAAGAAAATCATCTTCTTACCTCCTGAAACCTTGCCAGACACAGCATCTGAATGATCTGCGCGATCTGTATGAGGGCCCTTTTCCTGTCATGCGTATTTTGGGACGCGCGCGGATCTGGTCCGCGGGCCGCACGAATCTTATCTTTTGATACATGTTTTTCCTATCATGCGGCTAAACGCGCGGAACGCGGACGCAAACGAAATCCCTGTCCTGCGTGTGACCAGGAGCGTGCTATCATCCGCATGCGGACCAGATCTGCGCGCGTGCGAAAATACGCATGACAGGAAAAGGGCCTGAGGTTGAACCGCGCTATGTACGACACTGGCACTTCTACCACGCCGTGCGCTTCAGGGTTCACTATCGCCGGGCAGATCAAGTGGTTCAGTACCAGGTCTGTTTTACCACAGAATAGTGTTGCCGCTCGATAGTGGACTATCGATTGTAAACGATAGACAATCGACAATTTTCACTATCGTTCAACTATCGATTGTTTTTCGATAGTATCGATAGTTTTTGACTATCGATTGGCCAAAACTATCGATAGTATGATAATATCGATAGTCTTGCACCTCGATACTTATCGATAGTATTGCTTCATTTTGAACTATCGATACTATCGATAGTCCAAAACTATCGATAGTATTGCACCTTATCGATAGTATTGCTTCATTTTGAACTATCGATACTATCGATTGTATGGGCATTAATTAATGAAAACTATCGATAGTTCGGCAACACTACCTAATAGTACTAGGTTTTACTCGCCATGTCACAAGAAAATCATCTTACCTCCTGAAACCTCGCCAGACACAGCATCTGAATGATCTGCGCGATCTGTATGAGGTTGAACCGCGCTATGTACGACACTGGCACTTCTACCACGCCGTGCGCTTCAGGGTTCACTATCGCCGGGCAGATGAAATGGTTCAGTACCAGGTCTGTTTTACCACAGAATAGTTTTGCCGCTCGATAGTGGACTATCGATTGTAAACGATAGACAATCGATAGTTTTCCTATCGTTTAACTATCGATTGTTTTTTGATAGTATCGATAGTTTTTGGACTATCGATAGTTCAAAACTATCAATAGTATCGATACTATTGATAGTTATTGGACTATCGATTGGTTTGATACTATCGATAGTATTGCTTCTCGATAGTATCGATAGTTTTTTTTTGGACTATCGATTGGCCAAAACTATCGATACTATCGATAGTCCAAACTATCGATAGTATTGCACCTTATCGATTTGCTTCATTTTGAACTATCGATACTATCGATAGGCCTATCGATTGTATAGGCCAATGAATGAAAACTATCGATAGTTCGGCAACACTACCACAGAATATATAATAGTACTAGGTTTTACTCGCCATGTCACAAGTAAATCTTCTTACCTCCTGAAACCTTGCCAGACACAGCATCTGAATGATCTGCGCGATCTGTATGAGGTTGAACCGCGCTATGTACGACACTGGCACTTCTACCACGCCGTGCGCTTCAGGGTTCACTATCGCCGGGCAGATGAAATGGTTCAGTACCAGGTCTGTTTTACCACAGAATAGTGTTGCCGCTCGATAGTGGACTATCGAGTGTCAACGATAGACAATCGATATCGATTGTTTTTCGATAGTATCGATACTATCGATAGTTCAAAACAATCGATAGTATCGATACTATCAACATTTATTGACTATCCATTGGCCAAAACTATCGATAGTATCGATAATTTTGACCAATCGATAGTTCAATATCGATACTATCGATAGTTTTGACCAATCGATAGTCCAATATCGATACTATCGATAGTATTGCACCGATAGTATCGATAGTTTTGGGACTATCGATTGGCTAAAACTATCGATAGTATAGAACTATCAATTGCCAATCGATAGTCCAATCACTATATCCATAGTTATTGACTATCGATTGGCCAAAACTATCGATAGTATCGCACCATTGACAGTATTGCTTCATTTTGAACTATCGATAGGCCTATCGATTGTATGGCCTTAATTATGAAAACTATCGATAGTAAAACTATCGATAGTTCGGCAACACTACCACAGAATATATAATAGTACTAGGTTTTACTCGCCATGTCACAAGAAAATCTTCTTACCTCCTGAAACCTTGCCAGACACAGCATCTGAATGATCTGCGCGATCTGTATGAGGTTGAACCGCGCTATGTACGACACTGGCACTTCTACCACGCCGTGCGCTTCAGGGTTCACTATCGCCGGGCAGATCAAGTGGTTCAGTACCAGGTCTGTTTTATCGCAGAGTAGTGTTGCCGCTCGATAGTGGACTATCGATTCTAAAACGATAGACAATCGATAGTTTTCACTATCGTTCAACTATCGATTTTTTTGATAGTATCGATAGTTTGGACTATCGATAGTTCAAAACTATCAATAGTATCGATACTACCGATAATTATTGACTATCGATTGGTTTGATACTATCAATAGCATTGCACCTCGATAGTATCGATAGTTTGGGACTATCGATTGGCCAAAACTATCGATAGTATCGATAGTTATTGGACTATCGATTGGCCAAACAATCGATTGTATCGATACTATCGACAGTTTTTGAACTACAGATAGGCCTATCGATTGTATGGGCCTTAATGATAGTAAATCTATCGATAGTTCGGCAACACTACCACAGAATATATAATAATACTAGGTTTTACTCGCCATGTCAAAAGAAAATCATCTTACCTCCTGAAACCTTGCCAGACACAGCATCTGAATGATCTGCGCGATCTGTATGAGGTTGAACCGCGCTATGTACGACACTGGCACTTCTACCACGCCGTGCGCTTCAGGTTCACTATCGCCGGGCAGATGAAATGGTTCAGTACCAGGTCTGTTTTACCACAGAATAGTTTTGCCGCTCGATAGTGGACTATCGATTGTAAACGATCGACAATCGATAGTTTTTACTATAGTTCAACTATCGACTGTTTTTCGATAATATCGATAGTATCGATAGTTCAATAACAATCGATAGTATTGATACTATCGATATTTATTAGACTATCCATTGGCCAAAACTATCGATAGTTTTTGAACTATCGATAGTCCAAAACTATCGATAGTATCGATACTATTGATAGTATTGCACTTCAATAGTATCGATAGTTTTGAGACTATCGATTGGCCAAAACTATCGATAATGGCCAAAACTATCGATAGTATCGCACCTATCGATAGTATTGCTTCATTTTGAACTATCGATACTATCGATAGCTATCGATTGTATGGGCCTTAATGAATGAAAACTATCGATGGTCGGCAACACTACCACAGAATATATAATAGTACTAGGTTTTACTCGCCATGTCACCAGAAAATCATCATCTTACCTCCTGAAACCTTGCCAGACACAGCATCTGAATGATCTGCGCGATCTGTATGAGGTTGAACCGCGCTATGTACGACACTGGCACTTCTACCACGCCGTGCGCTTCAGGGTTCACTATCGCCGGGCAGATGAAATGGTTCAGTACCAGGTCTTTTTACCACAGAACATATAATAGTACTAGGTTTTACTCGCCATGTCACAAGAAAATCATCTTCTTACCTCCTGAAACCTTGCCAGACACAGCATCTGAATGATCTGCGCGATCTGTATGAGGTTGAACCGCGCTATGTACGACACTGGCACTTCTACCACGCCGTGCGCTTCAGGGTTCACTATCGCCGGGCAGATGAAATGGTTCAGGACCAGGTCTGTGCATATCGCGTGCAGCTCTCGTTCTGTTATCCTATGGGAAGATAAATAAAAATAAAATAAATATAATTTATTTCGGACTGAAATCCGTATTAAAACATTCAAATACAGCGTGTTTGGAAACTCAGTGATACGATTTTTAAAGAGGTATTCATCATCGTCCTGCCCTTATCCCAAATCAGTTGGGGTCGGTGCAACATGTTACGGACAGAACAGAATAATTATACAGAGTGTAACAAAAAGGGTATAACAAGCCGAAAAGAGGTCAAGGTACCTACTCATGAAACTGAACAACTTTTCTCATTGTGCATGGACCGAAATATGAAAAAAAAACATCCTATACAAAATCGCCGGTCAGCTGATTGATTTACTATAGGAAAACCATTTTTTCATAATCGACCCATGTTCCATAGGCCAAGTTTTTAAATTTCATGAGTACCCTGAGTTTCTTACAGCTTGTTAGGTATACCTTTTTTGTTACTCCCGGTATAGCAAAAGATTTGGCTACGTTTTATGACCGGCCGCCTGCCTGATGTCTAACCCTTTTTGGGAACGCTATTGTTGGTGGTATCACCGCAACCATGCGGTTGTTATTCGAGTCAATTTACACAGAAAAAATTAAGTAAAATGTGAGATTATTCACTACCTAGAATGTTGTTTGAGCAGATGACAAGTCTGTTGAACTATCCAGGCGATGGTGGCTGGAAGTTGGGCCAGTGCTCTCTCAGCGACGCAATGAACTTGCTCGTCAGGTTGTACAGAGACTGGACGATCCACTTGCGGTATCGGGCCACTTTAGCGTTGTACTCGGCGTGCCCGTTTGACCGAACTTCTTGAGGCGGTCTTGGGGTGAAAACCTGGGGGGAAAATTGTAAATGAAAGCAAGTGAATAGGTATAGATCTAGTCACGATTTTGAGGATTTAATCGATGCACAGAGAGTAAATAATCCAAGAAATATGATAAAATAAATAAGAATGTATTATGAGGGAAACTTGTTTAGTTTGACCTGTATAGCTCAGCGTTTTCGGGAAAGTCGATCGTTAGGTACGATCCTGTACTTGCTATGTGAAAAGACTCTATAGAGTTTTACCTTTCCATAGCTTTATCCGGATCGATGTCTAAGAAGAACTCGTCCTCATGAAGAACCGCCATCACAGGCCCTGCAGTGCTGCCACTAGGAACTGTCTAGCAGGGGTATGCCTTTGAAAATATCCCTATAAAGTGATGTTTACCTCTCCATAGCTTTATCCGGGTCGATGTCTAAGAAGAACTCGTCCTCATGTAACACTGCTAGCAGAGGTGTGTCCTTAAAAGACTATAAAGAGAAGCTTACCTCTCCATAGCTTTATCCGGGTCGATGTCCAAGAAGAACTCATCCTCATGTAGTACTGCCATTACAGGCCCTGCAGTGCTGTCACTAGGAACTGTCTAGCAGGGGTGTGTCCTTGAGACCCTTATAGAGTGATGTTTACCTCTCCATAGCTTTATCCGGATCGATGTCTAAGAAGAACTCGTCCTCATGAAGAACCGCCATCACAGGCCCCTGCAGTGCTGCCACTAGGAACTGTCTAGCTGGGGTTTGACCGTCGCGAAATACTGCGTAGAGGGACGCCACGGCGCATTTGCCCGTGCGAAACAATCTGTGGACAAAGTAACATATAAGAAGCGGCATTTTCCAATGAATTGTATCGCTAGTAGAGTCTCCATTCACTAAATAACTAACTAACTCGTCTGGCTCAGCGACCCGAAATGGAGCTTGGCCTCCGAAACGAGCTTCATCGACTGATTCCTGTCCTGCGCCACCTCCAGTATATCATTGACTTAAAGATGGCCCAAGGTAAGGCCAATGAAGACTTCTTTCACTATCAGAAAATTTACATCAGAACAAAGTTCTCGTGCGTCAAACGTAATTTGTTTTCAGTATTCCTGCTTTCAAATTATGCAATGTACTCGTAGTGCGGTAGACGGTAGACATACAAAATTCTAAAGATGGACGATTGAACGAGCATAATTACGATGGAGAGATTTTCCAATAAAATACCTACAAGTTCTTCTATCGACGTGTCTAGCTAAGAATTTAAATAAACTCATGTCAGATATACCTTTGATTTTGTTGTTTGGAATTGAATTGACATAAAAACTTTGAAAATTACGAAATGTTAAAAATTCTACCTACATAACTCTCAGTTCACAGCTGTTTATTCAGTTCCCTCTCATAAAAGGTATGTCAATTAAAAAGATAACATCAACGTATTTGTCCTTTTATAGTGCGTGGACCTTTAACTCCTGATAGCAAGGTTAAGAGTCGGCCTTGCAACGGTAAGTTAGAGTCTCAGTTTTATGCTAGTATCATCATACACATCACATCAACCCATAGTAGTCCACTGCTGGACGTAGGCCTCCCCTGTCCTGTATTCGCCTTCCAGTCACTACCGGCCGCTCTCTTCAGCTCTCTGTTTGTCGTGGAATTCGCTAAGTCCTCCTAAAATGTTGATGCAGTTTCTTGTAATAGATAGTGTGATTCAAGAGAAATGTTTATATGTATAACACATGCCGGGAAAATGCCTTTTCTCCCCCGGGAATATGAGTTACATCATTAGAGTAGAGTTGAAAATATAGGACTGAATTACTGACAGCAAAAGTCGCAGGTTCAAGTCAACTACGGTAACAAAATGTTACCTATGTACATAACACGGCAAGTGTTTTAAAGCAGAATACGGCACCCAAACACGCACATGCTGACACAGGAGCTCAAGTTAGGCTGGATGCCTACAAGCTGAGTGCGTTGACTCGCATTGTCTGGCCACTCTGCTCGTCACATGGTACTTAATTATTGACAGCAAAATCCGCAGGTTCAAGTCAATTACGGTAACAAAACGTTCTGTACCTAACACGGAAGGTATTCGGCTTGACGTGCCTTACTCCACAAGTCCACACCCAAACACGGGCGTGCTCACACAGGAGCTCAAGTTGCTGGATTGCCCGCGAGCTGAGTGCATTGACTTGCCCCAGTCTCGCCACTCTACTCGTCACATGTCATCAAGGCAAGCCGACCTTGCATTGTCGCTGATGCAGCTAATATGCGGCAGACATTTGCAATCAGATGATAACTTGTTTCCGGTGCATTGTAAGCATTTATGTGTATTGATATATTTACACGGGTTCAATCATCATCTGCATGCCCTTATCCCAAATATTTAAGTTGGGATCGATCGGCGCAACATGTTTTGTGAGAGCACAAAATAATGTAACAAAAGGATTTGGCAATGTTTCGTTTTTTTTTTTCTTGTGGGTCACCGTTTCGTAAGCGGCCGCCTGACGTCCACCCTCTTTGGGAATGCTATTGTAGGTGATATCACCGCCGCCATGCGGTAGACCATTCAGCTGAGTTCAGAAACTCTACGTCGCCTTTTACGAAACGCCCTGAGTGGACTAAGGCCACAGAATATATAAAGGCTGGCAGTACACAGATTTTCGACGAACGAAATCAAATGCAAAAAGAATCCACTTATTCATTAAAATTGTGTGGGATACAAAATCATCACAGCAGCGTTATCAATAAGTATTTATAGATAAGTATCATACATCGTTTAATATGAATAATGTAATGAAATGTCGATGACGCGGCGGTCTGTACGCCCCCTAATCGTGGGAAGTGCCCCGATCATCACCTTGTTGGAAGACGAAGGCCCAAATTAGGGAAACGGCGCGCGGGGTGCCGAAGGGGTATTCGCCGAAAAACTCAATATTTTTCTTTACGTTACGTGTATGGAGCACCCACTTATGCTTAAGATACAAAGTTATTGAACCTAGAGTTGCAGAACCTCTTTAGTTACTTTCAATACCGTATTTAAAATATCCAGGTGTTTCACACGGAAATATTTGAAATAAGGGTGTCACGTACAGACATTTTCGTCGAATTCCCCCGCAGCAGATTATTTTTTAGTATAAGTGTTGTGTTTATCAACATTTTTGTAACATAGCTAAGGAATGCGTAGACAAGAATCGGCACCAATACTGGACCAAGCAGCGCTATTATTGACTGATAAGGAAATAGCTTTCCGGGCGACAAGTCGACTACAATTCTACATACAATGCACATGTCAATTCATTCATGAACGTGATTTGTAAGTAGGTACCTAATGGAAGTTTGTAGTTTCTGTAATAAACAAAGGTGATTGAGAGTAAACTTTTTACGTTTATTTGCAGGATGAAACATATATATCGCACGTAAGTAAGATAGTTCAGTGCTTTAGGAGGGAGAGCGTTGGAGGCATATGCTCTCTGAAGCACGGATACTTACTTCCTAGGATCCCCTGACGGCGCCACTCTGTGCTTGATGAGCGAGCGTATGACAGCCAGCAGCCTCGTTCGGTCGGCAGCGGACCGACAGCTGCCATAAAGACCGGCGACCAGCGCTGAGGGTAGCGTAGGAGGCATATGCTCTTCCCTAAGAGCAGGCAAAGGGATACGAGGTGGGGAGAATCCCGGAGCCATCTTAGAAGTTACTTCAACGGGTCTAATCGGGATAGTTTTTAGGTAAATAAGCAATTTACCTGGATATCCGACGTTTCGACTGAGTTTCATCAATCATAGTCGCGGGCAGACTCAAGCAACTATTATGCGTGAAAGTAATCACAAGTGCTTTAAAATTTATTTCCTAGAAGTTCTCCGAACGCTGTTGCCTCCAGTATCTAAGACATGGATACTTACTTCCTAGGATCCCCTGACGGCGCCACTCTGTGCTTGATGAGCGAGCGTATGACAGCCAGCAGCCTCGTTCGGCCAGCAGCGGACCGACAGCTGCCATAAAGACCGGCGACCAGCGCTGAGGGTAGCGTAGGAGGCATATGCTCTCTGATGCACGGAGACATGGATACTTACTTCCTAGGATCCCCTGACGGCGCCACTCTGTGCTTGATGAGCGAGCGTATGACAGCCAGCAGCCTCGTTCGGTCAGCAGCGGACCGACAGCTGCCATAAAGACCGGCGACCAGCGCTGAGGGTAGCGTAGGAGGCATATGCTCTCTGAAGCACGGATACTTACTTCCTAGGATCCCCTGACGGCGCCACTCTGTGCTTGATGAGCGAGCGTATGACAGCCAGCAGCCTCGTTCGGTCGGCAGCGGACCGACAGCTGCCATAAAGACCGGCGACCAGCGCTGAGGGTAGCGTAGGAGGCATATGCTCTCTGAAGCACGGATACTTACTTCCTAGGATCCCAGAGGGCGCCACTCTGTGCTTGATGAGCGAGCGTATGACAGCCAGCAGCCTCGTTCGGCCAGCAGCGGACCGACAGCGCCATAAAGACCGGCGACCAGCGCTGAGGGTAGCGTAGGAGGCATATGCTCTCTGATGCACGGAGACATGGATACTTACTTCCTAGGATCCCCTGACGGCGCCACTCTGTGCTTGATGAGCGAGCGTATGACAGCCAGCAGCCTCGTTCGGTCAGCAGCGGACCGACAGCTGCCATAAAGACCGGCGACCAGCGCTGAGGGTAGCGTAGGAGGCATATGCTCTCTGAAGCACGGATACTTACTTCCTAGGATCCCCTGACGGCGCCACTCTGTGCTTGATGAGCGAGCGTATGACAGCCAGCAGCCTCGTTCGGTCGGCAGCGGACCGACAGCTGCCATAAAGACCGGCGACCAGCGCTGAGGGTAGCGTAGGAGGCATATGCTCTCTGAAGCACGGATACTTACTTCCTAGGATCCCCAGAGGGCGCCACTCTGTGCTTGATGAGCGAGCGTATGACAGCCAGCAGCCTCGTTCGGTCGGCAGCGAACCGACAGCTGCCATAAAGACCGGCGACCAGCGCTGAGGGTAGCGTTGGAGGCATATGCTCTTCCCAAGAGCAGGCAGAGGATACGAGGTGGGAGAATCCGGAGCCATCCTAGAAGTTCGCCGAGCACTGTTGCTTCCAGTATCCAAGATATGGATACTTACCACAAAATAGAGAGTTTACAGAAGGTCAACTCGGCCCTATTTCGGATTTTAGCGATTGGCATTTGTTACATAGCAATTTCAAAGTTTAAAAATATCGAACAGCGCAATCTGATAAAGATCGTCGTATGATTCTGTGCCAATTTTAAACCCAAGAAATATGACGTTCGTATCAACCACCTTCTTAGTTACCTTGACTTCCATTGAGACTCCGCTTATTTCTAGTTAAAATCAGTAAGCGTCAAAATCTTCGCTAGTACTGAGTGAGCTATCTGTATAGGCGCCCGCGCGCCGTTTCCCTAATTTGTGTACTTACTTCCTAGGATCGCCAGAGGGCGCCACTCTGTGCTTGATGAGCGAGCGTATGACAGCCAGCAGCCTCGTTCGGTCAGCAGCGGACCGACAGCTGCCATAAAGACCGGCGACCAGCGCTGAGGGTAGCGTAGGAGGCATATGCTCTCCGATGCACGGATACTTACTTCCTAGGATCACCAGAGGGAGCCACTCTGTGCTTAATGAGCGAGCGTATGACAGCCAGCAGCCTCGTTCGGAATGACAGCTGTCATGCAGTATGCTCTCTGATGCACGGAAATATGGATACTTACTTCCTAGGATCCCCTGACGGCGCCACTCTGTGCTTGATGAGCGAGCGTATGACAGCCAGCAGCCTCGTTCGGTCGGCAGCGGACCGACAGCTGCCATAAAGACCAGCGACCAGCGCTGAGGGTAGCGTAGGAGGCATATGCTCTTCCCCTAAGAGCAGGCAAAGGGATACGAGGTGGGGTGAATCCCGGAGCCATCCTAGTAGTTCGCCCAGCGCTGTTGCTTCCTGTGGACAATAATAATGTTTTATAGTCACAATAATAGAGGTCCCGACGCGAATTTAGAATATTGAGTATTTATGGTAAACGTGAATGGGAATGTTGGAAGGGCAAGGCCTCGACGAACGTACCTTGATCAAATCGGGGACGTGCTTAAGAGACCTTACTTTACGGTCAAGAAACCCTAAACCGACGAGCATGTATGAAAAGATTGATGAATGCGGAGGAAGCGAAAGAGGTGTGTCAGGATCGTAGCAAGTGGAAGGACGTAGTCTCCAGGCGCGGTCACAGCCCTCAGTTTCAGGGGGGGTCATGGCGGCTGAAATACCTTAGAACCATTTTTTTTATCCACACTTTAGATTTAAGAAAAATTTCCTACTGCGTGCATAGGCAGAATGTCTTAATGACGTCTCACCACTCGTCACACGCTGAAGACTGCCTGATGCAGATTTTTGAATTCCTCAGTTAGATGCTTTCAAACTACTGAATTATTTGAATGAAATAATACTAAACTCTGTTTGTTGTCTAAAGAATCCTCAAATATCATAAAATTTTGCGGATTACCATTCTATTCTCTCCAAAGAAAGACTCCAACTCACAGTCTTAAACATAGCACTGTATTAACACTTAACTTAGTAAATGAATTTGGCACTAGCTAGGCAGTGTTTTTCAAACTTTTTGAATAGGCACGCAACCACTTTCCAGGCAAAAATTAGTTAATTTTTTGGCGACCCAACAATTCCTTTGTTTAGTCATCATCATAGAGATACAAAATTAGTAACAGCATTTAATCGGTGGCAGATACAGAAAAACTTTAAGCGTTGTGCGCATGCTCAGGATATTTATCTGGGTAGGCTGAAGTAAAAGTAAGGCACAAGTACGCGCACAAGCGGACGTATCGCGAGCGAAGCGAGCTCGACTTTTTCGCTACAAACGAGCATGTGAGCTTAAAACTGGCCGTCAGTGAAAAACAGACTAAAAGATACATGTAGGTAGGTACAGCGAGCAAAGCGAGCTCGACTTTTCGCGTTATAAAAAAGTGAGAGGCCTCAACACTAGCAACTAGATGTAAAACAGGTAGAAAGGTGTGCGTGTTGCGAGCGAAGCAAGATCGAATTTTCACGCTATAAATAAGATTTACACGGTGTACACGGTAGTTTTTTCTTGGATTTCAGGGGGGGTCATGACCCCTATGACCCCCCCCCTGTGACCGCGCCTGGTAGTCTCTGCCTACCCCTCCGGGAAAGAGGCGTGATTTTACGTATGTTTGCGTACTTACCGCCCTCTTCACGTCACGCTCATGAAAATTTATCGACTATATCAAAATAGCGAAGCCTCAGAAATGGGGTCCCCGTTTTTACCTTACGTGTACGAAACCTTAGAAAATTTAGGAATGTGACAAAAGATAAATGTTCATAGTATGACTGAGAAGAAAAAGTCATTTCCTCTAACATACACAGGCTGATCTCGACAAAAAGACGTGTAGTAGTAGATAGTAGGTACGTCATACAAAACATGTGCTAATTGTTTGTCTGGTCTCACTCAGTGTATGTATGTTGTACATACCTACTTTATGTAACATGATCCGTGCAACGCGTTTTGACGTTGGTGATTATCTTGCAGCCTAAAAGGCGAACCTAACCTAACCTTATGTACCTAAGTATAGTCACTGATCTATATTACCTATTCTAGGCACTGGATAGGACGTACTCATTCAACTGACAGCTTGTTTCGCGCCCACAGTTGGTGCGCCACCTACCTTTGTTTTACAGGGAACTACGTGACATATTTGACGTAATTTTGATTATTTTTGATACGAATTTCAAACCTCCAAAATTGCGGCGTGATTTTTTCAAGTTATTCGTTTAATTTACTTAATATTTGCGTAATATTTTGTTTATATTTGTGTAAGTGGACCTCAAGAAAGATGCTGAAGTGTGTGTTTTGCAAAAAACGTTACAAAAAAGGATGTAAAACTTAATTTCACAGGTGGGTGTACTTTAAGGATCTTTTTACCTAAAATAATGCATGAAATCGTACCAAAATACCCATTTACTATCTGACGATTGTTTGCAATAATATTTCAGCAATATCTGATAAATATTGCAATGATATCCAAGAAAATTTTGTGCAAAACTTATTTTGTTTACGTGCACTAGTGATGGGTATTTTTTTATCGATAAGCAAAATATTTATCAATTTACCAAGGGCTGATACTGTTCGGATTGAGTATGTAATAAAATAATCCTGTAGGTCGGAATTCACCTTATTTTTGCATTAATTTATTAGTATTATTTATTTTTCAGATTTCCTTCTGACTTGACGCTAAGAAATCAATGGCTTTAAAACATGAACGCCTTGAATTGGCTCCCAAATTCAACTCATTTTCTTTGCTCAAAACATTTTGAGTTAAGTGTTTCTTAAGTTTGTAAAACTTGGAGTGGATCATAGGGTATTTTTAATTTTATGTTACATAATTTATAAAATGTTTCTATCATTAAATTATATTATTTCGTTTAAAGCTCTTTGTCTGTTATTTTATTTTATTGCTGAAATTTGTTTAGGTTCCACAACCCAAGTCTAATGAAAGTTTGATATTAACATCACAATTTTCATTACTACAGGGATTTTTGCTGCGTGCAGACTTTGTTGGTTATTATCGGAGCTGGGAGCTGTTCCGCAACTTGACGGATTCGCCTTTTGTACTCACGGGCTTTACACTACTGATGGATGACACCTATCTACAGCAATAATACGCAGCACTACTGCTGCCCATAAAGTCAGTAAATGTGAAAGGCAGCGAAACTGTTGCGGCACAGCACAGCTTCGATAATTAATTGCCGACAAAGTTTGCATGCAGCAAATAATTACTTATCCTTAAAGTCATCGAGAAATTTATTTTGGAACAAATTTCATAATAGTAAATGCATAGAAATAATCAATCATATACATTGGTAGAACCTAGATTATTTTCTTTCCACACGTATATGATTTTACGATGATAATCATATCATCGATATGTTGTTATTATACAGCCGACTTTGGACATCACTAAATCTTACAAAATGGCGATTTTCAATGCTGGTCAAGCGTGTTGCTCAGTCCACCTATCCAGTGCCATAGATAATAGAGATCAGTGAGTATAGTTTATGAGATAGTTACATGGAACTCCTGTATTATTGGGGAATTATTGTATTTCCACCTTTACAACCACAACAGTCCACAGCTGGGCATTGATCTCCCCTTCTCGGGGTATTGCCGTACTCACCACGCTTGGCAGGCGGATTGGCGAGCGCAGTCCAAGATGTTTTATTCTCAAGGAACGCTGCTGCCCATTCCCTGGATTATTAAACCTTAGACGCTTTTTACGACAACCACGGGTAGAACTGAGGTGATGCTATTCTAAGCCGGCATCCTATATCTTTTCGTGGGTGTCGTCGTAAGAAGCGACTAATGGATTTGAGAGTTGATGTTTATTGCAAATTTAGGCGACAGGCAGACGTGTCATTAACACAGTATTCTGAATGACTCTAACTTTTGTCAGATGTGGTGTATATGGCCGTTTTTTACAGCCGAGAAATATAGGCGTAATGTATTGCTGGATCAACTCACGATAACTAGCAACGTAAACAAAAACGGGCTTGCCTGCAGGTAAGTGTATAGCCACTTTTGTTACACTATGAGACAGGACAGGTATGAAGCTCATTAACAGCATCATAATGTCCAAGGTGAGACTGCCATTGTTTATGTGCAACCACAAGTCACTTGTTGGAGTGAGGAGAGTGTAGGGTTGTCAATTTATTTATCGAAGCAGTGTTTTTACAGTATATTTATTTATCCACAATCTTGACTAATATCTTTTTTTTTTTTTTTTTTTTTTTTTTCTTCCTTTTGATATCTGCCCTCGACTTATCAGTCTTTATCAGATGAGTTGGTGGGTATTTAGAGTCAATTTTTATGGGTGATGATCCATTGATCATCATGCCCATCCATTATATTGCAGAGTCTAGTCTCTTTGATCAAGTTGTAGGACATTCCATCTCTTCAATCTCGTCCCATTGTCTGTCAAAAGCAGGTTACTAGCTAGTGGGTTGGTGTGGATTTCCAGTCTAGTTTTGTATCTTGTGCAGACGTTGTTTATTTCTTCTTTTACTGTGTTCATTTCTGTATATTCATGTAGTTCCTTGTTTCTTGTGAACCATGGTGCATTGGTAATAGCCCGAAGTACATTGTTTTGGAATCGCTGGAGTATTTCCAGGTTTGAGTTACTAGCTGTACCCCATAGTTCTAGTCCATAAGTCCATATTGGTTTTATAACAGATTTGTACACTAGTAGTTTGTTCTCTAGAGATAAGGGTGACTTCCGTCCAATGAGCCAGTAGAAGCTTTGATATGTGCGATTTGCTTCGTCTTTTTTAGTTTTAATATGTTTTGCCCATGTTAGTCTTCTGTCCAAGTGTAGTCCCAGATACCTGACACTGGTATCTGTCGGTAGAGGTTCACCACTCATAGTGACAGGTGGACAGTCACCTTTACGCAGTGTGAAAGTAATTTGGACCGATTTTGTTGCACTGGATTTGATCCTCCATTTCGTGAGCCAATCGTCTATTTTGTTTAGTTGTATTTGTAGTTTTTCTGATGCTAGTTTGGGGTTCTCATCGCTGGCTAAGCACGCAGTGTCATCTGCATAGGTAGCAGTTTCTACTTCTGCTGTATTAGGTAGGTCAGCAGTATATATGGAGTATAATACTGGACCTAAAACTGATCCCTGAGGTACGGATGCTTGGATATCATAGAGGTTTGAGTACTCTTCCTGAACTTTACTTGAAACTTTCGATCTAGTAAGTACGATTTTAATACCATGAAGAAAGGGTTTGGTAATTGTGTTTTCAGCTTATAGAGAAGTCCTTTGTGCCACACCCTATCAAAGGCCTGTTGGACATCGAGGAACGCCGCAGAACAATACTCCTTTTCTCAAAGGTTTGACGAATCTGGTGCACTATCCTGTGGACCTGCTCTATAGTTGAGTGTTGTGGTCGAAACCCAAACTGATGATCGGGGATAATGGTTTTCTTCCAAAACTGGTCTTAACCTGTTTAAAAACACCTTCTCAAACAACTTTGACAATGTCGGAAGAAGACTTATTGGCCTGTATGAAGTTGGCTCCGTTGGTGGTTTCAGGTTTTGGCACCATACAAATCTGTGATACCTTCCACAGTTTGGGATAGTGATGTACTCTTAGGATTGCGTTATATAAGATAGTGATAAATACTATACATTTTCTCGGGAGGCGTTTAAGAACTTCTGCAGATATTAAGTCAAAACCAGGAGCTTTTTTATTTTCAAGTTTTCTTATTTCTCTGAGTATTTCTTTGGGACTAACTGGTTTTATCGGAGGTGACATTTGCTGATCACTATTTATCACTTTTTCAATTTCTCCTCAAAGTTCACCATATCTGACTCGTTTGGAGTGAACGTTTTGCTAAGGTGTTGGGCAAAAAGTTCAGCTTTGTCACAGGGAGATCTCGCCCAGTCTCCTGATGGTGTTCGAATTGGCGGGACATGTTGTTGAGGTTTCTTGAATTGTTTAGTTTTTTTCCACAGAGAGTAGTTGTCCTTCTTTGTTGTACTCAGTGAGCTAATCTTTTGGTGAAATGTTTCATCATTGCTTTCTTTTATGATTATGTTTAGTTTCTAGCTGCTGCATTAAAAGCTCTTTTGTCTTCTGTTAATCTGCTTAGTTGCCACTGTCTTCGTAGTCGACGTTTCTCTTCTAGTTGCTGACGTATCATGAGAGGGATGTTATAATTTTCTTTGGCTTTAATTCTGGAGTTGAACGCCAAGCAGCTTCCTGAATTTTGTTTGTTATGTAGAATGTAGCGTCATCAATGTCAGTGCTGGTTTTAAGTTGAATATGTAGATCTATTTCTGTTTCCAGATATTCGGAGAATGCGTTCCAGTCTGTCTTGTAGTTGTAAAGAGTTGCCTGTCGCTCATTTTGTATCACTGTCAAACTAAAACTTCCAATTACAGGGCTATGGTCTGATGAGGTATCATAGCATGGTGCTACATCAAAGAACATGTGTGATAATCCTTTGAAGATAAAGAAATCTAAGCAGTCCGGTATTCTATTTCTGTCTTTTGGCCAATATGTAGGTTCTCCCGTTGATAATGTTTGAAGTCTGAGGCTTTCAGTACACTTTTTGAGCTCACGTCCTCTAGTTGTGGTTAGGCGTGAGCCCCATGATGTATGTTTACTGTTCCAGTCTCCTCCGGTAATATATCTCGTACCAAGAGTGTTGAAATAGTCCTTAAACATTTCTTCCTTGATGCTTCTGCCCGGGGGACAGTAGACTGCGCTCACATTTATGTATCCTGATCTATCTTCTATTGTCACTGTTGTTGCCTGAATGTTAACTTTTCTGTATTCACTATGTAGGTGGTGACGTAGAGTGTTTTTAATAATAACTGCAGCTCCACCTTGGGATGTCCCATTTGGATGATCAGTGTTATACACAGAATATCCATTAATTTTACAAGTCTTCTTACTATTAAGGTGCGTTTCGGAGGCTAATAAAATATCTAATTTGTGTTCTTTGAGGAGTAATTCTACCTCATCTGTCTTGGTGGTTATACCATTGAGATTCCAGGTGGCAATGCGAAGGCAAGCCATTGATTACAGTTTAAGTACAAGTGCATTGAGAAGATTCATAATGTTACTCATTAGTGATAATAGTTGGTCTATCTTTTCAGATTGTTTGATTAGAATTCTTTCCAGTCTATTTTCTGATGGTTGTGGGTTCTGTTGGTTTGGAACACATTGGTTTAGTTGGGAGTGAACATTCTGTTGAGTTGGTACATACTGGCGTGATTGTGGTGGTATGTTCTGCTGGTAAGGGATGTGTTGGTTTGCCTGTGGCAGTGGTGTTTGTTCATTTACATCAGCTTGCTTATGTTGTAAGGCTTGTGTTTGGTCAAGATGTTTAGACGGAGCACTCTTTACTACATCATTGAAGTGTCTGTTAACATTCCTTAATGTTTGGTTTGATATTTGTTTCACCTGCTTGCCTGTGTTTGATTCTTCTAGAATTGTAATTGTTTCTACTTGCTGGGACTCTACTGGCTTCTGTGGTTCTACTGGGTTCTATTTTTCTGCGGGTTTGATATTTTCTCTCTAATATCTCCTTGTAGATTTTACAACCTTTGTAGTTGGCAGGGTGACTTCCAGAGCAGAGTGCACATATGGCTGGAGTGTTTATCTTTTGTGCATTCTGTGGTTTTATGTGGTCCAGCACACTTTACGCAGCGGTACGGTCTCATACAGTTATTTTTGCTATGCCCGTATTGCTGGCATCTCATACATTGGACAATACCTTTTTGTTTTCTAGGATCTTCTATTTTCACCTTTTGATGGTAGATGTATTGGATATCTTTAAGATTTTTGTTATTCTCGTGCGGCAAGACATTGACTAATATCTATTCATTAATTTCTAGCAAAATGGGTGCTATTGCGAACGGAGTAGCCGCCGGCATATGCCGCGAAGGCCGAAGCTTCGACCGTCGACCGCCGCCGTGGCAATGCTGGTTCGTATGGAAAACTATCCAAACCAAAGGCGACGGCGGCCGACAGCACATGCCGTCGATCGATCGTTTGGAATAGCAGCTGATTTGATATAGATTTTGATGAAAAAATTATTTCAATTTTAGATTTATCAGGGGAATAAAGTGGGAGAGACTGGGAAAAGTAATTTGTGACCAAAATGTTAAAACCATGATAAAACCACTTTTACAAACCATGATAAACACACGTTTAATAGATTAGATTTATTTGCAAACAAAAACAATAATCTTATGTAATTACAAATGTGGCACAATCTTTGTGTAGTTGTGAAGTTAGTTAAGTAGCTGTAAAAAGCAAATACTATGTTTGTTTAGGGTGTAGATAGCCCTATGTGATAGTCTGCAAGTACCTCTATTCAATGCATATTTGCACCTATTTAATAGTAGAAAGTTTAATTCACCTTTGGGTCTATTCTCATAATGAAAGGCTTAGGTTTAAGAAACATTAAAAACCACAAAGTGCATGTTTATTGTAAGAAGAATCCTTGATTTTTAATTTATTCAAATTTTTAGTATTTCTTGTTATAGCAGCAACCAAAATACGACATCTGTAAAAAATTTAACTCTCTATTATTGTTTATGAGATACAGCCTGGTAACAGACAGCAAAGTCTTAGTAATAGGCTCCAGTTTCGACCCTTCGGGTATAGCACCTAAATATGGAAAGGAAATGCATTATTAAATTTACTGTTGTGGTATGTGGCTGTTTATTCAACAGATCATCTTTGCTTAACTTTGAATATGTGGTCTTGTGTTTGTAAAATAGATGAATTAAATTACAATTAACTATAGTTAATTCTTTATACTTTGCAGAACCCATTTATTTTATTTATTATTATTTAGAGTTTAAGTAATCAAAGTATTACTACTGGCAGAGTTGTGTTATGTATGTGCATGTTTTGTAAACAGAATGCCAAAATTGAATCAGCATTCATCATCTATACAAAGAGGACATTGAAAATATTATTGAATAATTTAAATTTGAATTCAAATTACATACATTTGCGTCACATCATATAACATCACACTTTATAAAGAGGAATGATTTGAATAATGTAATATTTTATACACTTATGGATCCATCGGGTTCTTTGTTGACTCAATAAAAGATTGGTGATTTATTTTATTTTAGGTATGTGCCCACTGAAATGGTAGGTAGGTAGGTATCGTAGGTATTCTCTAATTTTGTCATACATTCCACTACAAATATGATATCATGCATGACATGCATAACTATATCATCGTACCTACTACTGTCATCATAATATACCACAACTCAGCTCTTCATACTGTGTATGTTTCTATCACATGTATGTAAACATATGATGATTATTTAAAATTTTAGATTTTTCAAGGACTCACACATGATATTCAAGTATAATGGAGACTGCAATGGGTTAAATTACCTAAATAACCCTTCATTAGAAATTCCGAGAAGCAATCAATTAACTAAAGTGGGCGGATATGTCAACCACAAACATGTTTTTGTACATTTACATGCACTGTTTATTTGTTATTTTGTAAATTGATGATATAATGCTTAAAACCCTGTATTCACTTTGATTAGTGTTTAGTGCAGGTGATTAGTTCAAGTGTTTAGTAGGCTGCAAAGTAAAAGAAATAGAAGTGTGTTTTATTTTTATAGAGTGGCCTGCGAGAAGCCACTCATACAGTTTACTAATCACCTGCACTTGCACTGATCAAAGTAAATACATGCCTTTACGTAGAATATCTAGTAACAAATTGTCTGTCTACACCAAGTGTGGGTAACTTGGATATCAACTTTCACTGATTGTTATTCAATAATTTCCAATCTAAAACTCAGCAGTTATAAAACTGTCTATTCTTACTTATATGAAAATAATGTATTGTCGAGCATACCTTGTATTTCAGAACCTTGTAGACGTCGATGAAGGTCGTATTCTCAAGTAAGCTAGCTCTCTGGCAGGCAGCTATGGACTCAGCCTCGCACCGAGTCGTGATCAAGTTGGTGAGGTTCTGGCGCTGCATGGAGCAGATCCAGGCCGCCTGCAGCAGCTCCAGAGCCCGCTTATCCACCTCCTCATTGAGGTTCTGCAGCAGCTGTCGCTCAGAGTTGATAAATATTTCTCTCGCCGCAGCTGGTTTGCGAGCTCGGCGATGTTCATGCATCCTCCGATGTCGACTGCATCATGATTGTAACTTCAGTTGCACATTACTGTTCACAAATGTTTACAGAATTATGTTTTCACGTCATTACAACACGGGAACACAAGTTTTGACACATAATAACACTGGGTTCGTGGTTGTTCTTCTTGTAACTTTCTGCAGCGCTGCTTTTGTCGAACATTAAAATATTCTGGCACAGTAAAGTATTAGCACAAAAGAAAAGAAATCAAAATATTTTTATCCGTATATTTTTACTTTTCATCACCTTTGCAAGATAAACTTTATTTTTTCTAACTCGAGAATGAATGAATGAAAAATATGGAATGGAATATGGAGGAATGGAAATGCTTGGGAAATGCATGAATGAATATTTTTGAGTTTGCAACCCTACTAGCACTAGCGCCTTATCGGAAGTCTCTTTCACTCACCTTAGAAGAGAGAGAGATCCGAATGTTGCGCGACAAAAAGTCGCCTGTGCACGTGGGTTCTAGCTCGACGAACGAACGAACCGCTAGAATGAATGAATGATTGAACGAATGAATAATTTAGGTAGCGAAGATTAAAAATGAACGAATGAAAATGGTTGGCGAGCTAAAAATCCTTGGACTTCTGCTCCTCGAATTTATTTTTGTGTAAATAATTTAGCTGCTTACAGTTAATTATTTAGTACTTAAATGTGTTACGTGCGTGTATTTTATAGCTACAATGTCAAATAGTTCTATAGAGGGGCGGTTAAAGGGGTTGCAAGAGCGTTTCGAAAATGAAATGCGTATTCAAAGTCAAAGGGATAGGAACCTCCACAATCAAGGTGGTCTTCCGACTTCCAGGCCCGGTAGCGGCAGGAGGCCGAGGCGTGAGTACAACTTACATCACTGCAGTGCGACCTATGTTACACTATCTACGTAGATTAGCTGTCTACCGAAGGTGCCCTTTAGCATAATATCTAACTGCAGTATCATCTGTTGTCTGTGATTTCCATGGACCTATTTTGTTATTGTTCTTCTATGCTTTGATTTACTACGTATACCTTGTAATAACCTTTATCTGAGCACATAGATGAACTTACCTACTAGATAAACATGCTAAACACTAAATTGAAACTGGAAAAACCTCTTTGTTGATGGTAAAGAGCCATAGGTTGGAATGCAGTTAGAAGTACTGCAGTTGTAGTATAAGAATATACTTATATTCATAATAAAGCTCATAAAGTGTTGCTCGGCTGTTTCAAAAAGCATATGGTATACCTAAATATTTTATTTATTGCCATTTTAGGTAATAAAAATACCACACACATAATGTCCTTACAGAACTTAACTTCAGCTAAGGGTGACAATTATTTAGAAATTATTCTGGTCTGCAGCATCAATGTGGCAAATAATCTGATGAACACTGTTGTAATTTTTACTAGTAGAGTGCACCTTACTGGGTTTGAATGGGTGTCACTAGTGTAAACACATCCTCTGTGTCCTTCAGTAGCAAAAACATCTGGGCAACAACATCAACAGCCACAGCAGAGCACTGCTCTAGAAATGGGCCTCCCCAGGGTGGGCCATTGGGTCTATCGGGGGGTATTTACCATATCGACTGCGGAAATATGAATTAGCGTAAGGGACATTTTGGCGATTTTGAGTTATATATATCATTGGATTCAGAATTTTGAGCTCTATCGAATGGTATATATAACTTTTTGATATCTTGAAAAAAAAGGCCCCTTACCTTAAAAAAAAGTGAGAAAACGTTTAAAAATCGGGAGTAAAAAGTACTGTTAAGGACATAAAAAATTATATACGTCCCATACGTTAAATTTTTCATCATATCAGCCAATTGATGTCCCTTACACTATTACAAATACAAGTTTTTATGTCCGATATGCATCTTACATTAATTTCAAAATAAACATTGGCCCTTACGCAGGCAAACAAACTTTAATAATGAGGTAGGAAACCAAAATAACATTACACCGTTATCTTACACTGCCCGCAAATCAAATACCTTCCATATTTTTTTATGAGACTTTAGAATATCTTTGTGAGCACTTATTTTGTAAGATATTTAAATCGACCAAGAAAATAGAAATTAATGTAGGGACAAAGTAACAATTTTTTTGAAAGAAGTTAAAGTAACGTACATGACATTATCAAATGTTATGAAAAAAGTTAATGTAACGTACATTTTTTGACCAAACATTAGGTAAAATTGCAGCAAAAGACATATATTTTGAAAGTTTTGAGGCTATTTAGTTATTAAAATATACTTATACTTTATTTTACTTATTTTTTTCAATGAAAATTTACAAAGACACGCGTTATGTTAATTAAATAAACATAATGAATGGTCAGTAACCATGCTATCTCATTTTTATTGCTTTCATTTATTCAATCTTCCATACAAAATCAATGAATGATTAAAATTTCTGATCGTTACTATAATGAACACAAATTAAGTATTGTCCACCAGAAGAAAACGCACAAATCTTCACGCCGCTTATAGGCAAACCGCTAAAATCTAGAGTAGTATCAGAAGTTTTCGATGACCATTGAAAAATTGCTTGTTGAATACGGTGTCACTATGTTTGGGTGACAAACATGTTCATATTGTGATATTAATATTTTTAAATATTAAGGATTATAATTAAAAAGTATGTTAATAACAATACAATATTGCGCAAAACACAAAGATATGTTTTTTTTAGAATTTGTCGTTTTGTTCGTTAAAATGTTTTTTTTATTTATTACAAAAACATTATAAGTTATTAAAATACTTTAAAAATTAATACATAAATTTGGCGTGATGAGAAGCTAGTATACTCGACTCATTATATTAATATGACACGATCGAGCAAATCGGGAATCATAGCAAGGTACTGAAAATGAGTCATCTAAATTCTTCGAATGGTAAAACCGTCACCTCAGGTCGAAAGATTCTTGCTGTAGTTGAGGATTTCTATGAAAGTCTCATGCGTCGCATGCACCCAGACCTCTATCTGACGTGAGAGATTCCATTGTTCTCTTCCACCACCTTACTCTTAGACAGCTTAAGAATACAAATGCATCAATGGAAGAGTGGGCCCTGTGCTGCTTAAGGCTGGTGTCATGAAATGGCTGTTCAACTCAGTAATAACTAGTGGCAAATCCTCAGAGGCGTGGTTACTCCACTCCACGAAAAAAGACGAAACTTTTCTCAGTAAGAAACGTTCCCCAGAAACTATAAGGTCGATTTTACTTCTGGACCATCTATAATCTGTGGTGCTGTCGATCTAACTGCACTCAACGTCCATTTCTCTGCTCCCCCAGTTACACTGAGTGATATCGTAAAATCTACGACCATTACCAGTATCTCCAGTAAACCACTTCCACAGTGTTCTTCCTTTTCTTTCAATGTTGTTGCTGAGGAGGATGTTAAGAAGCATATTCTTGCTATTACATCGACTGCTGTGGGCAATGATGACATATCCTCTCGTATGATCTCCCTTATCCTTACCGAACTCTTGCCAATTCTCACTCATATCTTTAACTACTCCATGGTAATGAGTTCCTTTCCATCAGCATGGAAACGTGCTGATGTTATCCCACTTCCTAAGGTTCCTAATCCAGCATCATTCTCCCAATTCCGTCCTATCTCTATCTTGCCATTCCTATCCAAAGTCCTTGAGCACATTGTCCACAAGCAATTATCTGAATTCATTACATCTAACAGTCTTCTTTCTCCATATCAATCTGGCTTCCGTGCTGGTCACAGTACTGTGACAGCACTCATCAAAGTCACAGATGATATTCGTCATGCTATGGAGAATAAGGCTCTGACTATACTGGTCTTATTAGACTTCAGTAATGCTTTTAATTCAGTTGATTTTGACGTTCTTCTATCTATTCTTCGCTCTCTTAACATCTCTTCTTCAGCAATAACCTGGTTTGATTCTTATCTTCGTGGTCGCTCGCAGCGGATCCGCTCTGACGAGTTTACTTCGGAATGGTGTGATCTCTCTGCGGGCGTGCCTCAGGGTGGCGTCCTTTCTCCTCTTCTTTTCTCCATCTTTATTAATACAGTTACTACTGTTATCTCCTCCAGCTTCCATCTTTACGCAGACGATTTGCAGCTTTATCGTCACTTCATCAGTGATGAAATCAACACCGCAACTGCAGCCATCAACGAGGACCTAAGTAAAATTGCTGTTTGGGCTGAGACCTTTGGACTTGTGGTCAACCCAAAGAAGTCACAGGCGATGCTGATTGGCAGTTCTTACATGTGTAGGCAATTAGATCATCCTGGTCTCCCACCTGTTACTTATAATGGAACTACTATTGCCTACACTAAGACTGCTAAAAACCTTGGCGTGCTTATAGATTCCAATCTGGATTGGACTTCACAGGTCAATGCTGTCAGTAGCAAAGTATTTTATACTTTCCATTCGCTTAAGCGCCTACAAAATTTTTTGCCTTTAAAACCAAAATCTCTCTTGCTCAGACACTTTTATTTCCCTTTTGACTACGCAGATACTTGCTACTTGGATGTCACTGAGGAGTTGCTGAACAAACTCGAACGTATACAAAACCTTTGTATTCGTTTTATTTTCGGCTTACGTAAATACGACCACGTTTCGGAGTTTCGTTCACGTCTTAAGTGGCTTCCAATACGGCAACGTAGAAACGCTCATGTTCTCTCCTGTCTCTTCAATGTTCTTTACAATCCTTCTTCTCCTTCTTATCTCAAAGAGCGCTTTAATTTCTCACGTCCTCAGGACAAGCCCTGTCGCTCCCATGTTAGAACAATTCTGTCTATCCCTCTTCACCACTCTGACTTCTATAGCTATTCCTTCAATGTACATGCAGCCCGATTGTGGAACGCCCTCCCGCACACGGTGCGAGATAGCCCTTCTATTTCCGTATTTAAAAAACGAGTAAAAGAGCATTACCTGTCCCTTTGCAATTAAATTGTATTTGCCATCATATTATAGGTATATATATATTTATAGGTATTTAGTATATATGTAGTGTATTGTACGTATATTTATGTAGGCTGTTTATTATATTATTTGAATAGGTTATTTTAAGTAGTTATGTTAGCATTTTTGTACACGTTATCTGCCTCACAATAGATATCATCTCGCTACCCTAGGTCTGCTGGAAGAGATTTCTTTTTAGAAATAAGTTGACCTGTTGTGTATTGTTTTTTATGTTATGTCCTTTGTCTTTTACTGTGTACAATAAACGATTAAATAATAATAATCTGTTTTCGAGAGTAGTCACCAATCGTTGACATAAAAAAAATACGGCTTCATGTTTTGTGCTTCCACTAGTACTTAATTTTTTATATAATTCTAATTATTACAGTCAAAACCTTGTATTGTTTTTATAAACTTACTATGTTTAATTAACAAAATTTCAACGTACCTAGTTTAAATTTTGAAGATGTATTATACTGTCAAAGATTAAATAAAAAGTTCCTGTTTGTTTTATTATGCTAAAGACGTTATTTTTTATCGATAAAATGTTTTCTAACGCTTTTATTCTAATATTTCTCACAATAAAGTATAGATTATGAAATTGAACCACATTAGAAGATGTTTATGTTGTTTGTTATACTACATCGTGTCAGAGACGCATTTCTAAGTATATTTCATTTGAAAACAATTGGTTATAATAAAGTTTTGGGGAAAAATTATCATAAAAACCTATAGACGTGGTGTCCTTCACTGCAAAGTTACCTCGTGTTCGATGATGAAATGTACGTTACATTAATTTTTTTCAAAATTTTCGGAGATTTTAGCAGAAAAAATTAAAGTAAGGGACATGCCAATTCCTAAACTACAGGGATATCCCAGATGACGATAGATTTAGCATAAAGAACTCAAAATTCTAAGGAATTTTGCCATAGAAGTCATTTCGATCGGACAATAAACAAAAAAGATATAAAGAATTTTAAAAAAGTTTAATCGTTTTTTGGCTCTCCTGAAAAATTACATTTTGTCCCTTACGCTAATTCATATTTCCGTAGTCGATATTCACCACAATAATTGTTATGCAGTTTAGCAAGTGTAACGCAAGGTATGGTATTCATAAGAGCGGTTGCTGCCCATTACATGTTGGCAACCCTTAGACACCTTTTACGATATTCAGAAGTAGAAATAGCATTGATATCACATAGTCAGAAGTATCTAATTCAAAGGTCTTTCTCTCTTCACGTGGGACAGGCCATCCAACGACCCACTGCACCCTGGTATCAGAATTTTTTAACAATCACAAGTAGCAGTCCTCTGGCATGAAACAATTATCACTGATGTTATCAATGATCATAGACAGGAACTAGAAACAATGGCTTAACATGTCCTAACCAGACTGGGATAAAATTCACAAAGTGATAAATATCAACTTTGTGAGTGCCAGTAATAGCACCTGGGGTCTATTGCATCGCAGGCAGTCGCACTGGGTCACATCGGTTGTCAATTCAATTGTAAAAATACAAAGTTTGTTTGTTTGTCTACAGCTTTGTTCTCGGCGAGGGAGATACCGGCGTACCCGCCGCGGTCGCCGCAAGCCACCGAGACTGAAACACGGATGAGAGAGGTGTATAAGGTAAACTTATGGCCTATTTTGTTCTATTACTACCAGATTCATAGAAGAAGGGGCCCGAAATGGCAACATTGCAACATGCTCAAATGACATGTAATATAAAAAGATGCAAACAATAATGTTGCTGTTTCAGGGCCCTTTCTTCTATGATTCAGGTTATAACATACTATTATTATTATTTACCATTGGTTGGTAATGTCTTTTGTTTCAGTTCAAATGCAGTGCGAGTTTATTTTTTTATTATGTGTGAATGAAATATTTCTGTGAATGCAAATTAAGAAATGTATCAGCCACCTATAGATACCTAGGCATACATATTGTCTTTTGCTAGTAAAACATGTATTTACATCGAAATACCGTAAATTCACAAAATTTGCAGGCCATGCATCAAAGTCAAAGCTAAATAATTATAGAGTCTAATAAATTACTGCTGAACATTTTGACACCAAACATTTCTTAAATAAGACAGAAGTTCTGGATTTAATAAATGTTTAAAGCTAAGTATCAAAAGACACAAAAATGCTGAAGTTTGGCTCTCTATCATGTGTTTAGTTCAGTAAAATCTTTAGTAGAAATAGCTAAGAGTAGCAAAACTTTTAAAGAATGAAAGAATTTTCCCTGTTTAATGCGGCAATTTTCGTGGCTACTTTTTGTTAAAATTTACGATATTCTGTTGCTTTATGTTGATGTGAGGCGCGACAATTTTTTAGACCTGAAATGGTCATTCTTCTTTTTGGTATAAAAGCAATTTCACATAGATATCCCTTATTCAGCATTCTACATTTCTACAGTATATGCCAAACTTTTTCAGGTGAGCGGCAAGCTAAACGTCAACGGCGTGGAGTACCGTTCCCACATAGATGACCTTCAGCATATGGGGGAGCTGGGCAGCGGCACTTGCGGGCAGGTGGTCAAGATGCTGCACCGCCCGTCCGGAGCCATCATCGCTGTCAAGGTTAGAAACGATAAAAAAAAGTATAATACATAGTGGGGTAAGCTATACCTTTGCTAAGAACAGGGTCTTCTCAGTGAAGCAGTATTTTTATACAGGCCTATTTTTTCCTTGAGTGGTATCTTCAGTACATGGGTGTCCTGATTGGTACAGATTGTGAAGCAATTAGGTTCCGCTCGCCACGTACCGCGCGGATACCGCTCTGATTTGAATTGGGCCTAAGAGATCTTTACCGTCCCTCTGTAACGTTGTTCTCTATCATGTCTAATTTGATATTCTGGATAAGCGCGAAATGGGAGCTAATATTTGGGTTACCTTCATTATAATCAAGTGAGATATAATTTTTAAAGTGTAGATTACGCATGCAGATAAATAATCGCATTCCTCATCTTGACTGGCGTCAATACTATCAGTTATCAACCTCGGTTACGCGATTATTTCAATGACGTGCGTGGGCCATCGACCTGTGCACTACATTTGTATGTTGTATTTTTTACGACGAACGAAAGCATGAGGTTTCATTTCCTGATGGATAAAATGCCAACTACTCTTGAAAAAAATGTTAACTATTGGTTAACAAGTCTAACAATATTAGCTCTGTGCGTATGAGCATAATTTTTTTTGTTATGGCTAGGAAAGAACGCCAATTTTAATTTAAAAACACCGAAAGCTTTAAAAATGAGGTAGCGAACGGGGCACCTAATCGTGCCACTCTCGACCACTTTTTTTTTTTGTGTTCTCTTTTGATCTGCAATCAGTCGTTGACTATAAGCAGGTGATTTGCATGATGATGGCGTGCAGAGTCAGTCCTCCAGTGAGGTTTCCTCTTTGTGGAGCAGTAGTTCACTTGTCACTACTGAGGTCCATGATGTCACGTCTCTTGAGACGTCTGATATAGTCAGGCATTGTAAGTTGGACAGCCAACTGGTTTGGATGCTTTTGTAGCCTGGTGTTATATTTTGCGGCGTAGGTATTGATTTCTTCCTGTACTGTGCCTACACCTAGAATTGTATGAACTTCTGAGTTCTTTATAAACCAAGGTGCATTTGATATGGCTTTCAAAATCACGTTTTGTGCGGTTTGTATTTTGTTGATACTTGATTTACAGGCTGAGCCCCATAGTTGTATGCCGTAAAGCCAAATTGGTTTTAGCACTGTCTTATACACAAGAAGCTTATTATCGACAGAGAGCTTTGAATTTCTGCCTAATAGCCAGTACATTCCCTTGTATTTTAGGTTGATCTCAGTTCTCTTTGATTCAATATGTTTACTCCAGGTAAGCCTGCGATCCAGGTGCATCCCCAGGTACTTCACAGTGTCATTATGAGGAAGAGTGGTGTCTCCGAGTTTGACAGGAGGGCAATCACCTCTTCGGAGAGTAAATGTTACTTGTACAGATTTTGATGCACTTGCTTTAATTCTCCATTTTCTGAGCCATGTATCTATGTGGTTCAAGCCATGCTGCAATTTTTTGGATGCTTCTGTTGGATCACTGCTGCAAGCAAGTATAGCAGTGTCATCTGCATAGGTAGCTGTAGTTATGCCCGGTATCAGTGGCAGATCAGAGGTGAATAGCACATACAGAACCGGGCCAAGAAGGAACCCTGCGGGACCCCTGCTTTGATCTCATGTAGTTTAGATGTGTAACTTCCTTCTTTTACTTGAAATAATCTCTCACTCAGGTATGATTTTAGTAGAGGATAATAGGTGTGTGGTAGAAGAGATTTAATTTTGCATAATAGACCTTTTGCCAAACCCGGTCAAAAGCTTGCTGGACGTCCAAGAATGCCGTTGAGCAGTACTCTTTATCTTCTAGAGCTTTTCTTATGCACTTGCAGACTCGATGCACTTGCTCTACTGTGGAGTGCTGTGGCCGAAACCCAAATTGGTGTTGTGGTATGATTTCTTTATCAGATATAACCTGTGCCAGTCTTTTAAGCAGTAGCTTCTCAAAAATCTTCGAGACAATAGGTAAGAGACTTATGGGCCTATATGATGTTATTTCATGGACAGGTTTTCCTGGTTTATGGATCATTATTATTTGTGAGGTTTTCCAGAGCATAGGAAGTATCCAGTCCTCAGAATACCATTATAAATATTTGTAAGAAGTAGAATACCTTTCCATGGAAGTTCTTTGAGTACTTTTTTGGTAATGAGATCAAATCCTGGTGCTTTGTTGTTCTCAACCTTTCTAATTGCTTGTGTAACTTCAGATGGGCTCACTGCCTTTATTGGTAGGTCAAGTTGGAAATCTTGTTGTAATATTTTGTCTATGTCATCTTCATCCGAATTCAGATCTGGTTCATTCGGTGTAAAACCGTAGCCAGGCGACTAGCAAAGGAGTCTGCTTTTTCTTGGCCAGTTCGAGCCCATCCATAAACAGTTTTAATAGGTGGTTTAGCTTTTTGAGGGCGATTAAACTGTTTGGTAGCTTTCCATATAGAATAGTTAGTCTCCTTGGTAGCGGATAAGGATTCCAAGTGAACCTGAAGTGTGTCATTGTTGATAGTGGCTATGAGCTCCTTCAGCTCCTTGGCAGATTTGTTTAGAGCAGTCTTGTCTATCGTGAGCCTGCTATCATGCCAGACTCGACGTAGACGTCTTTTTTCTAGTAGCTTTAATCTTATTTCCCATGCCAATGACTTCATGCTTTTCATATTGTTGTCTGAGCAATTTGGTGTACTTTGCCAGCATGCCACCTGGATATTGGTAGTGAAATATTTTACAGCTTCCTCGATGTCAATGTCAGTTTTTAGTGAAATCTTCAGATCAATGTTCTCTTCCAGGATGTCTCTAAATGAGTCCCAGTCTGTGGACTTGTTGTACAGATCTTCATTTCCATCTTTTCTAGCACCACTGTACTCACTGTCAAAATAACAGGTATGTGAGCTGAGGAGCTATCCAGAACCGATTCAATTGAAAAGAATAGATGAGCCATCCCTTTAAGCAGAAAGAAATCCAGGATGTCTGGGAGCCTTTTGGGGTCAGTTGGCCTGTGCGTAGGTTCAGGTGTGACTTGAGGTGTAAGATGATTTTTATCTATGCTCTTTTTAAGTTCCCTTCCTCTTGTTGTAGTCAGTCTAGCTCCCAGAAAGTATGCTTGGTGTTCCAGTCGCCACCAGCAATAAAGCGTCCACCAAGTGACTGAAAGTAGTCATTGAATTGCTCCTCCTTTATTTTATGCCGGGAGGGCAGTAGACTGCAGAAACATTGAATGGAGTGTTAGTATCTTCAATACAGACTGTAGTTGCTTGTATGTGCTCGGTTTGGAACTTTGGTTGCTCATAGTGTCTTATACAAGATTTAATAATAATAGCAGTACCTCCATGTGCAGTGCCATCAGGGTAGTTGGTAGAATATATGTCATAACCTCTCGACCACTAATCAATATCTACGTTCAATGAGGAACTGTCCAGGGTCTAAGTAAGTGAAGCATGCCATCTAAATCTTATAATCGGGATCTCGGAAGCGGCTCCAACGACTTTCATTTCAACAATTTTGTAAATCGGAGTTTTTGAGAGCGATAAATCGATCTAGATATGTTTTATTTTTCAAAAATCGTTACTTCGCCCCTTTTTGGAAGTTTTTTATAAACTAGCAACGCCATCTGTTGTAAAACCGCGGAATCTCGGTCACCCAGGTTTTTTTTTTTAATTACATGTCCCTGGGCAGTTCTTCATTACTTCTTAAAGGTGCGTTCATGCACAGGCTGCAGTTATCCTAAGTTTAAGTTATAAGCGTTTGAGATTTCCTCTTTACTTGTATATCATTGTAAAATTTTATTTGTTTCAGCAAATGCGCCGTTCCGGCAACTCTGAAGAGACCAAACGCATCCTCATGGACTTAGACGTGGTAGTCCGCTCGCACGACTGCCCGTTCATAGTCCGCTGTTTGGGCTGCTTCGTGACGGACGCGGATGTCTGGATCTGTATGGAACTGATGGCGTCGTGTTTTGACAAGCTGCTCAAGAGATTAGGCGCGCCGATACCGGAGGAGATTCTTGGGAAGGTCACTGTGGCGGTAAGATGTCATTAATTTGTATTTACAGATGCGTCTCTTTCTGGCTGGGGTGCGGTCTTCAACAGTCACATCAGTCCACTGCTGGGCATCAGTGAGGGTGTTTAAGATAGAAACTAACCTCTTTCTTTTTGCAAATCATGTTTTCAATAGGTTTTCCGTACTTTAGGAAGGTGGGATGGTGATCCAGCAAGTTGTTCTATTCACAGGGAACGCTACTACACTGTTCTTTTCCTGGATTTATCCCTTAGTCTTCTTATACGACACCATGGTAAAAACTAGGGTTATGCTATTCTAAGCCAGTACCACACTTGACCACCGCAGAATAGTTTTGCGAGTTTTCCTTAATTGTATAACTAGGGTTAGGAGGTTTTTAAAATTTGCTAAAATTGGTTGAAGATATGCTTGTTGATAAAACTCTACTTTGTTCACAGACGGTGAACGCACTATCATACCTGAAAGACACTCACGGCGTGATCCATCGAGACGTCAAACCCAGCAACATTCTGCTAGACGAACGCGGCAATGTGAAGCTATGTGACTTCGGAATCAGCGGCAGATTAGTGGATTCTAAGGCGAAAACTAGAAGTGCAGGATGTGCAGCGTATATGGCTGTAAGTAGCATCTATTCTACAGTAGCCATACTAGCCATATAAAAGTCAAACCCAGCAACATTCTGCTAGACTAGCGTGTTATGTGAAGCTAAAGTCACATACTTTGGCATCAGCGGCAGATTAGTGATTCTAAGGCGAAAACTAGAAGTGCGGGATGCGCGGCCGTAAGAATCACAGCTGATTATGTACTTGACTGGGCTAAGTATATGTTTTTAATGATTTTTTACACTACTTTGTTAGCAAATAAGTCATTTCGACAAATAAATTGAAATTATAATTTCCTGATTTTATTCAAAGAGGATGGAAAGATATCATGTCAACATTTAGTGTTTCCATTTAGGTTTAAAAACTGTAGACATAAGCTAGCTAACCTTGCCGTTGCTTCAAAGAAAGGTGGTTACTGCGTCTGGCAGTAATTTCAAATCCATTTACGTTCAAAAAACACACGTTCAAATATATTTCGTTATTTTTATTTACAGCCTGAACGAATAGACCCGCCCGACCCCACTCGGCCTGATTATGATATTCGCGCGGACGTTTGGTCGCTCGGTATATCTCTAGTGGAACTGGCTACCGGAGTGTTCCCTTATAGAGACTGCAATAACGACTTCGAAGTTCTCACTAGGGTAAGTTTAGTAATACACGTGACTAGCTTAGGAACAAGAGGTAACTCTTTTTCAGTGGTGCGCCTACGTAATAATACCCAATTGTTCCTAACGCAAGGTACATTTCACAATGTTACAAAATAGTAAAATGACACCTTTTGTTCCTAAGCTCCTCATGTAATACATAGAGTCAAATCTCGAGTCAAATAGACCCTAGTAATACATATAGCCAAGTAGACCCAACCAGATTGGACTATGACATTCGTGCAGACGTTTGGTCGCTCGGCATATTTCTAGTGGAACTGGCTACCGGAGTATTTTCCTATAGAGACTGCAATAACGACTTCGAAGTTCTTACTAGGGTAGGTTTAGTAATACACGTCACTAGCTTAGGAACAAGAGGTAACTCTTTTTCAGTGGTGCGCCTACGTAATAATACCCAATTGTTCCTAACGCAAGGTACATTTCACAATGTTACAAAATAGTAAAATGACACCTTTTGTTCCTAAGCTCCTCATGTAATACATAGAGTCAAATCTCGAGTCAAATAGACCCTAGTAATACATATAGCCAAGTAGACCCAACCAGATTGGACTATGACATTCGTGCAGACGTTTGGTCGCTCGGCATATTTCTAGTGGAACTGGCTACCGGAGTATTTTCCTATAGAGACTGCAATAACGACTTCGAAGTTCTTACTAGGGTAGGTTTAGTAATACACGTCACTAGCTTAGGAACAAGAGGTAACTCTTTTTCAGTGGTGCGCCTACGTAATAATACCCAATTGTTCCTAACGCAAGGTACATTTCGTACATTTCACAATGTTGCAAAATAGTAAAATGACGCCTTTTGTTCCTAAGCTCCTCATGTAATACATATAGCCAAGTAGACCCTACCAGATTGGACTATGACATTCGTGCAGACGTCTGGTCACTCGGCATATCTCTAGTGGAACTGGCTACCGGAGTGTTTCCTTACAGAGACTGCAATAACGACTTCGAAGTTCTTACTAGGGTGAGTTTATTATAAAAAAACAGTAGTATAAGGTTTGTTCCAATGCAGAATCAAAATTAAAGTCATATTTTTACTTTGTTCTCTTTTTCAGGTAATATCAGACGACCCACCAAAGCTGCCTGAGAATAGTAATTTTACTCCAGAATTCAAGTCATTTGTTTCACAGTGGTAAGTCACAGATCAATAAAATATTGATTCATCTCAATCAAATATACTTTCTTTTGTGTATTAAGCATAAAAAATAATCCGCATAATAGAATGTTTTGTGTCTTTCATGTATTTTTTCTTTCAGCCTAACAAAAAACTACAGACAGCGTCCGAAATACGCTAAACTGTTAGAACACCCTTTCGTGGTGAAATCCGCGCGGAGTTCCGTATCGGTGGGCGCGTGGTACGCCTCGCTACCTCTGTCGGGACACAGCACGCCGTCCAAGGTAAATTAGTTATAGTGATGTGTGATGCCGGCTTAGAATAGCGTATTCTACCCGTGGGTGTCGTAAAAAGCGACTAAGGGTTAATCATCCAGGGAATGGACAGCAGCGTTCCCTGTCAATGCAACATCTTGAACTGCGCTCGCCAATCTGCCTGCCAAGCGTGGTGAGTATGACAATACCCCATAGATAGGGGCAGTCTCATGTCCAGCAGTGGACTGTTGTGGCTGTTATGGTATGGTAAAAGAGATATTTTATAGTGTATTTAAGTTTATTATATATATAACTGTATAGTAGTGTTTTATCATTATTATCATTTTACTTTTAGAGCAATTTTGTTGATTGACTGTTATCTAAGACACAGGAGTTATTATTCTTAGTTTAGGAAATAGCTTAGCCTCATAATTGTTATGTATAGTTTACCTATTAGCAATTATGTTTATTTAATAAAGTATTTTTTTAAAGGGCGGCTGCGTGACCACCACCGCCGTGTACAGCGTGAACTCCCCCAGCAATGGATACGACGCGCCGCTCACGCCGCAGCCCGTCAGGAACTTCGTCACCAGCTCCGCGCACTGGACCCCAGAGCAGATCACGCCCACACCCAGCAGGTACACTCACACTCACACACACATCACACAGCAATGTAGACGACCAGCCCGTCAGGAACTTCGTCACCAGCTCCGCGCACTGGACCCCAGAGCAGATCACGCCCACACCCAGCAGGTACACTCACACTCACACACACATCACACAGCAATGTAGACGACCAGCCCGTCAGGAACTTCGTCACCAGCTCCGCGCACTGGACCCCAGAGCAGATCACGCCCACACCCAGCAGGTACACTCACACTCACACAGATCACACAGCAATGTAGACGACCAGCCCGTCAGGAACTTCGTCACCAGCTCCGCGCACTGGACCCCAGAGCAGATCACGCCCACACCCAGCAGGTACACTCACACTCACACACACATCACACAGCAATGTAGACGACCAGCCCGTCAGGAACTTCGTCACCAGCTCCGCGCACTGGACCCCAGAGCAGATCACGCCCACACCCAGCAGGTACACTCACACTCACACACACATCACACAGCAATGTAGACGACCAGCCCGTCAGGAACTTCGTCACCAGCTCCGCGCACTGGACCCCAGAGCAGATCACGCCCACACCCAGCAGGTACACTCACACTCACACACACATCACACAGCAATGTAGACGACCAGCCCGTCAGGAACTTCGTCACCAGCTCCGCGCACTGGACCCCAGAGCAGATCACGCCCACACCCAGCAGGTACACTCACACTCACACACACATCACACAGCAATGTAGACGACCAGCCCGTCAGGAACTTCGTCACCAGCTCCGCGCACTGGACCCCAGAGCAGATCACGCCCACACCCAGCAGGTACACTCACACACACACACACAGCAATGTAGACGACCAGCCCGTCAGGAACTTCGTCACCAGCTCCGCGCACTGGACCCCAGAGCAGATCACGCCCACACCCAGCAGGTACACTCACACTCACACACACATCACACAGCAATGTAGACGACCAGCCCGTCAGGAACTTCGTCACCAGCTCCGCGCACTGGACCCCAGAGCAGATCACGCCCACACCTAGCAGGTACACTCACACACACACACACAGCAATGTAGACGACCAGCCCGTCAGGAACTTCGTCACCAGCTCCGCGCACTGGACCCCAGAGCAGATCACGCCCACACCCAGCAGGTACACTCACACTCACACACATCACACAGCAATGTAGACGACCAGCCCGTCAGGAACTTCGTCACCAGCTCCGCGCACTGGACCCCAGAGCAGATCACGCCCACACCCAGCAGGTACACTCACACTCACACACATCACACAGCAATGTAGACGACCAGCCCGTCAGGAACTTCGTCACCAGCTCCGCGCACTGGACCCCAGAGCAGATCACGCCCACACCCAGCAGGTACACTCACACTCACACACACATCACACAGCAATGTAGACGACCAGCCCGTCAGGAACTTCGTCACCAGCTCCGCGCACTGGACCCCAGAGCAGATCACGCCCACACCCAGCAGGTACACTCACACACACACATCACACAGCAATGTAGACGACCAGCCCGTCAGGAACTTCGTCACCAGCTCCGCGCACTGGACCCCAGAGCAGATCACGCCCACACACACCAGGTACACTCACACACACACACATCACACAGCAATGTAGACGACCAGCCCGTCAGGAACTTCGTCACCAGCTCCGCGCACTGGACCCCAGAGCAGATCACGCCCACACCCAGCAGGTACACTCACACTCACACACACATCACACAGCAATGTAGACGACCAGCCCGTCAGGAACTTCGTCACCAGCTCCGCGCACTGGACCCCAGAGCAGATCACGCCCACACCCAGCAGGTACACTCACACTCACACACACATCACACAGCAATGTAGACGACCAGCCCGTCAGGAACTTCGTCACCAGCTCCGCGCACTGGACCCCAGAGCAGATCACGCCCACACCCAGCAGGTACACTCACACACACATCACACACATCACACAGCAATGTAGACGACCAGCCCGTCAGGAACTTCGTCACCAGCTCCGCGCACTGGACCCCAGAGCAGATCACGCCCACACCCAGCAGGTACACTCACACTCACACACATCACACAGCAATGTAGACGACCAGCCCGTCAGGAACTTCGTCACCAGCTCCGCGCACTGGACCCCAGAGCAGATCACGCCCACACCCAGCAGGTACACTCACACTCACACACACATCACACAGCAATGTAGACGACCAGCCCGTCAGGAACTTCGTCACCAGCTCCGCGCACTGGACCCCAGAGCAGATCACGCCCACACCCAGCAGGTACACTCACACTCACACACACATCACACAGCAATGTAGACGACCAGCCCGTCAGGAACTTCGTCACCAGCTCCGCGCACTGGACCCCAGAGCAGATCACGCCCACACCCAGCAGGTACACTCACACACACACACATCACACAGCAATGTAGACGACCAGCCCGTCAGGAACTTCGTCACCAGCTCCGCGCACTGGACCCCAGAGCAGATCACGCCCACACCCAGCAGGTACACTCACACTCACACACACATCACACAGCAATGTAGACGACCAGCCCGTCAGGAACTTCGTCACCAGCTCCGCGCACTGGACCCCAGAGCAGATCACGCCCACACCCAGCAGGTACACTCACACTCACACACACATCACACAGCAATGTAGACGACCAGCCCGTCAGGAACTTCGTCACCAGCTCCGCGCACTGGACCCCAGAGCAGATCACGCCCACACCCAGCAGGTACACTCACACACACACACATCACACAGCAATGTAGACGACCAGCCCGTCAGGAACTTCGTCACCAGCTCCGCGCACTGGACCCCAGAGCAGATCACGCCCACACCCAGCAGGTACACACACACACACACATCACACAGCAATGTAGACGACCAGCCCGTCAGGAACTTCGTCACCAGCTCCGCGCACTGGACCCCAGAGCAGATCACGCCCACACCCAGCAGGTACACTCACACTCACACACACATCACACAGCAATGTAGACGACCAGCCCGTCAGGAACTTCGTCACCAGCTCCGCGCACTGGACCCCAGAGCAGATCACGCCCACACCCAGCAGGTACACTCACACTCACACACACATCACACAGCAATGTAGACGACCAGCCCGTCAGGAACTTCGTCACCAGCTCCGCGCACTGGACCCCAGAGCAGATCACGCCCACACCCAGCAGGTACACTCACACACACACACATCACACAGCAATGTAGACGACCAGCCCGTCAGGAACTTCGTCACCAGCTCCGCGCACTGGACCCCAGAGCAGATCACGCCCACACCCAGCAGGTACACTCACACTCACACATCACACAGCAATGTAGACGACCAGCCCGTCAGGAACTTCGTCACCAGCTCCGCGCACTGGACCCCAGAGCAGATCACGCCCACACCCAGCAGGTACACTCACACACACACCTCACACAGCAATGTAGACGACCAGCCCGTCAGGAACTTCGTCACCAGATTATCGACCTTTTCCCCAGAGCAGTCCACTCCGATCTCCAGCAGGTACACTCACACTCACACACACATCACACAGCAATGTAGACGACCAGCCCGTCAGGAACTTCGTCACCAGCTCCGCGCACACAGAGCACACACACCCAGCAGGCACATCACACGACAGCACCGTCAGGAACTTCGTCACCAGCTCCGCGCACTGGACCCCAGAGCAGATCACGCCCACACCCAGCAGGTACACTCACACTCACACACACATCACACAGCAATGTAGACGACCAGCCCGTCAGGAACTTCGTCACCAGCTCCGCGCACTGGACCCCAGAGCAGATCACGCCCACACCCAGCAGGTACACTCACACTCACACACATCACACAGCAATGTAGACGACCAGCCCGTCAGGAACTTCGTCACCAGCTCCGCGCACTGGACCCCAGAGCAGATCACGCCCACACCCAGCAGGTACACTCACACTCACACACACATCACACAGCAATGTAGACGACCAGCCCGTCAGGAACTTCGTCACCAGCTCCGCGCACTGGACCCCAGAGCAGATCACGCCCACACCCAGCAGGTACACTCACACTCACACACACATCACACAGCAATGTAGACGACCAGCCCGTCAGGAACTTCGTCACCAGCTCCGCGCACTGGACCCCAGAGCAGATCACGCCCACACCCAGCAGGTACACTCACACTCACACACACATCACACAGCAATGTAGACGACCAGCCCGTCAGGAACTTCGTCACCAGCTCCGCGCACTGGACCCCAGAGCAGATCACGCCCACACCCAGCAGGTACACTCACACTCACACACACATCACACAGCAATGTAGACGACCAGCCCGTCAGGAACTTCGTCACCAGCTCCGCGCACTGGACCCCAGAGCAGATCACGCCCACACCCAGCAGGTACACTCACACTCACACACATCACACAGCAATGTAGACGACCAGCCCGTCAGGAACTTCGTCACCAGCTCCGCGCACTGGACCCCAGAGCAGATCACGCCCACACCCAGCAGGTACACTCACACTCACACACACATCACACAGCAATGTAGACGACCAGCCCGTCAGGAACTTCGTCACCAGCTCCGCGCACTGGACCCCAGAGCAGATCACGCCCACACCCAGCAGGTACACTCACACTCACACACACATCACACAGCAATGTAGACGACCAGCCCGTCAGGAACTTCGTCACCAGCTCCGCGCACTGGACCCCAGAGCAGATCACGCCCACACCCAGCAGGTACACTCACACTCACACACACATCACACAGCAATGTAGACGACCAGCCCGTCAGGAACTTCGTCACCAGCTCCGCGCACTGGACCCCAGAGCAGATCACGCCCACACCCAGCAGGTACACTCACACTCACACACACATCACACAGCAATGTAGACGACCAGCCCGTCAGGAACTTCGTCACCAGCTCCGCGCACTGGACCCCAGAGCAGATCACGCCCACACCCAGCAGGTACACTCACACTCACACACACATCACACAGCAATGTAGACGACCAGCCCGTCAGGAACTTCGTCACCAGCTCCGCGCACTGGACCCCAGAGCAGATCACGCCCACACCCAGCAGGTACACTCACACTCACACACACATCACACAGCAATGTAGACGACCAGCCCGTCAGGAACTTCGTCACCAGCTCCGCGCACTGGACCCCAGAGCAGATCACGCCCACACCCAGCAGGTACACTCACACTCACACACACATCACACAGCAATGTAGACGACCAGCCCGTCAGGAACTTCGTCACCAGCTCCGCGCACTGGACCCCAGAGCAGATCACGCCCACACCCAGCAGGTACACTCACACACACACATCACACAGCAATGTAGACGACCAGCCCGTCAGGAACTTCGTCACCAGCTCCGCGCACTGGACCCCAGAGCAGATCACGCCCACACCCAGCAGGTACACTCACACTCACACACACATCACACAGCAATGTAGACGACCAGCCCGTCAGGAACTTCGTCACCAGCTCCGCGCACTGGACCCCAGAGCAGATCACGCCCACACCCAGCAGGTACACTCACACTCACACACACACACAGCAATGTAGACGACCAGCCCGTCAGGAACTTCGTCACCAGCTCCGCGCACTGGACCCCAGAGCAGATCACGCCCACACCCAGCAGGTACACTCACACTCACACACACATCACACAGCAATGTAGACGACCAGCCCGTCAGGAACTTCGTCACCAGCTCCGCGCACTGGACCCCAGAGCAGATCACGCCCACACCCAGCAGGTACACTCACACTCACACACACATCACACAGCAATGTAGACGACCAGCCCGTCAGGAACTTCGTCACCAGCTCCGCGCACTGGACCCCAGAGCAGATCACGCCCACACCCAGCAGGTACACTCACACTCACACACACATCACACAGCAATGTAGACGACCAGCCCGTCAGGAACTTCGTCACCAGCTCTGCGCACTGGACGCCCGAGCAGATCACGCCCACACCCAGCAGGTACACTCACACTCACACACACATCACACAGCAATGTAGACGACCAGCCCGTCAGGAACTTCGTCACCAGCTCTGCGCACTGGACGCCCGAGCAGATCACGCCCACACCCAGCAGGTACACTCACACTCACACACACATCACACAGCAATGTAGACGACCAGCCCGTCAGGAACTTCGTCACCAGCTCCGCGCACTGGACGGCCGAGCAGATCACGCCCACACCCAGCAGGTACACTCACACACACACACACATCACACAGCAATGTAGACGACCAGCCCGTCAGGAACTTCGTCACCAGCTCCGCGCACTGGACGGCCGAGCAGATCACGCCCACACCCAGCAGGTACACTCACACACACACACACATCACACAGCAATGTAGACGACCAGCCCGTCAGGAACTTCGTCACCAGCTCCGCGCACTGGACGCCCGAGCAGATCACGCCCACACCCAGCAGGTACACTTACAGCATACGATACATTACAAATCACATCACACTTCATCATAATTCATACATCACATCACAGCCTTATTCATTTTAAGTTTACCAGAAACAAGAAAGGCGATATACTGCGTCACATCGATATTTTATGTACTTATTGTGAGAGCCTCACTTTCACTACAATACATGATGGCGAGCGGAGCTAGCCTGATTATGCCACACTAATACTACAGGTATTGCGAGCGGAGCGAGCCTCACTCTGCCACATCAAAACTACAAGTATTGCGAGCGGAGCGATCCTCACTCTGCCACATCAAAGCTACAAGTATTGCGAGCGGAGCGATCCTCACTCTGCCACATCAAAGCTACAAGTATTGCGAGCGGAGCGATCCTCACTCTGCCACATCAAAGCTACAAGTATTGCGAGCGGAGCGATCCTCACTCTGCCACATCAAAGCTACAAGTATTGCGAGCGGAGCGAGCCTTAGATTCAAAGATTCAATACTTTTATTTCCAAGTAGATTCACAAAGAATAGTTTTAGAATGTCTTCTCTCTTTCTTTGCCACGTTAATACTACAGGTATTGCGAGCGAAGTTAGCTAAATCAAGCAAGAGGATTTAAAGGCATTGATTTGTCCACAGAGCGTGGTGGGCCGTCGCTTCGGCGAACCCGGGCGGCAGCAGCTCACAGCCAACCAGCCTGGAGACGGAGCTGTCCATCTCCCCGTACCCGCGTCGCCGCACGCTGGAGTGCGCGTCGCCCCCGCCGCCCCCGCCCGCCAGGAGGGTGTCCGTCGAGCACCGGTGGCGACACGACCCCAACGTGAGTACAACTACAACCAGCCTTGAAACAGAGCTGTCTATATCCCCGTACCCGCGGCGCCGCACGCTGGAGTGCGCGTCGCCCCGCCGCCCCGCCCGCCAGGAGGGTGTCCGTCGAGCACCGGTGGCGACACGACCCCAACGTGAGTACAAACACAACCAGTCTTGAAACAGAGCTGTCTATATCCCCGTACCCGCGGCGCCGCACGCTGGAGTGCGCGTCGCCCCCGCCGCCCCCGCCCGCCAGGAGGGTGTCCGTCGAGCACCGGTGGCGACACGACCCCAACGTGAGTACAACTACAACCAGCCTTGAAACAGAGCTGTCTATATCCCCGTACCCGCGGCGCCGCACGCTGGAGTGCGCGTCGCCCCCGCCGCCCCCGCCCGCCAGGAGGGTGTCCGTCGAGCACCGGTGGCGACACGACCCCAACGTGAGTACAAACACAACCAGTCTTGAAACAGAGCTGTCTATATCCCCGTACCCGCGGCGCCGCACGCTGGAGTGCGCGTCGCCCCCGCCGCCCCCGCCCGCCAGGAGGTGTCCGTCGAGCACCGGTGGCGACACGACCCCAACGTGAGTACAACTACAACCAGCCTTGAAACAGAGCTGTCTATATCCCCGTACCCGCGCGCCGCACGCTGGAGTGCGCGTCGCCCCGCCGCCCCGCCCGCCAGGAGGGTGTCCGTCGAGCACCGGTGGCGACACGACCCCAACGTGAGTACAAACACAACCAGTCTTGAAACAGAGCTGTCTATATCCCCGTACCCGCGGCGCCGCACGCTGGAGTGCGCGTCGCCCCCGCCGCCCCCGCCCGCCAGGAGGGTCTCCGTCGAGCACCGGTGGCGACACGACCCCAACGTGAGTGCAACTAGCTCGCAACTAACAAGCCTTGAAACAGAGCTGTCTATATCCCCGTACCCGCGTCGCCGCACGCTGGAGTGCGCGTCGCCCCCGCCGCCCCCGCCCGCCAGGAGGGTCTCCGTCGAGCACCGCTGGAGACACGACCCCAACGTGAGTACAAACACAACCAGCCTTGAAACAGAGCTGTCCATCTCCCCGTACCCGCGTCGGCGCACGCTGGAGTGCGCGTCGCCCCCGCCGCCCCCGCCCGCCAGGAGGGTGTCCGTCGAGCACCGGTGGCGACATGATCCCAACGTGAGTACAACCAGCCCGCAAATGCTATTTACAACTATATATCTATTTATCAGCTATACTTATACTGATGTATACGTGTAGTAGCGACTGAGAATACTGCCACCTCTAGTCTACTCAGGGTGTTTCGTAAAAGGCGACTTAGAGTTTTTGACCTCGGCTGAATATCTGTCCACTATGGTCAACCGCATGGTGGCGACGGTGATACTACAACATTCTCGAAGAAGGTTGACGTCAGGCAGGCGGCCGGTCATAAAACATGGCCTTTTGCGACATGGCACGCCGACCCGAACTGATTTGCAATAGGATGGGCAGGCAGATTTATATCAGCTATGCTTATACTGATTGGTTGATGTACCTATTTGTTTCAGAGTTCTGGCAACACTAGTCCGATAGTCCTACAGAGGTTTCAGCACCAAAGCAATCAGAGGAGGTCCGGGTCGATCTGCATGCGACTCCTAGGCATAGAAGGTTTCTATTGTTTCTAAGTTTTAAGTCTATTATTAGAGCTTTGTAATCTGATTTACGATGAAAGAACCCGTTTTAGATAGTTCAAAGTACTTGACTATAAGTCCGCTGAGACAAATATTTTAAATACGTTTTAACTTATTTGTGAAATGGGCCTTAGTCTAAAACATAATTTTTCTTTTACCTAACTGCTCAGGTCAGGAGGGTTGTTTTTCGAGAGTATGTTATGTTGACAAAAAAACGTTTTCACGGGCTACAGACCAACCGACTAGGCGGATCTTGACATATTGTGAGGTGTCGCTAGATTCGTCTCAGCAGCGCGAGTGACACTGGCTATGTTAAAGATTTATAATTTCAAGATGTCGGATTTTTATCGTAAAATACTACTTTGAAATGACCGCAGCCGGGTTTTTGTTTTTTAATACATCTGCTTGTTTCAGTTTAAGTAAAGAACATAGTGTTGGAAGATCACCTGAACCGCCGCCAAGAACGAGTAGACAACATCTAAATATGCTAGGACATAGTGAAGGTACGATATAAATAAGAACTGAACTATAACTAAGAACATTATTGCCTTTATTTTTATTTTTATCCCGCCTGAGCCGCGTTTAGAGTAGGAACACAAATTGTTATAAAAAGAGAAAATTTTGATTTTCCCTTTTTTAAGTTCGAATTAGAATGTGACTTTCTTAAAGTGAATCTTGTAATTCCTACTGAGAAATAAATGCTTTGACTTTTGACTTTTTGAAAACACGACTGGAATTCAATACGAAGGCTTTCCGCCGACGCTCTATGACATACTCTATCGGCCTTATCACAAAAACATAGACGCGGATTGAGCGCTAATTTAAAATTAAATTTCGTACAAAAAATGCACATGTTCAACGCGTATCTAACTCTTTCGTGGTAAGGCTTTATGACATAGACATAAATACATGATGATGATCTTTCCGGCCGGTTTCGGCCATGGCGACCACTTCTACTCCTGATCAAGTCGGCGCTGATGCGCTCGCATGTGGCTATGGTAGCCTATTTTGGCAGTAAACTTCCGTGCACAGTGTGGGCACGTGAGTTTGCCAAATCCAGATAACAAATCAATATGCGCCAACCGCAGGATTTGACTAGGTAATTTATACGGACGATATTTTAAGAATGTAAAGTGATGTTTCCAATTATTTTAACCCGACTGCCTCAGCCCTCCTTGGGTTGCGTTTTTCGAAAGTATGTGGAAATTCGTTTTCACGCGCTACAGGCTTAACGGCTTGACTGATGTTCACATATGAGGGCTCATTAGATTCTAAATGGCGGATTTTATCGCAAAATATAACTTAGAAATTACCGCAGTCGGGTTTTCGTGTTTTTAATATATTATACTTGTTTCAGCAAATGGAAGCATGGAGCTAGAACCCCCACCGCTACACGAGAGGTTACACCCCCCTTCACCGTTATTGTTACATGAAAGGCAAGTTTTCATTTATTTGCCTACATTTGTTATATTTATTTGTACCAGTTTTACAGCCGCTTTACGCTCTACCTACTGCACTGGAAATATAGCCGTGAAGTTTGTTTGTCTTAGTCTTATCTCCAATGTAAAGTGTAAAAAATGCGGCAACTATTTTAAGGGGTGAACCAGGCCATGAATTGGAACAACTTTTTCCAAGGAACATAGGTACAAGAAATAAAAAAAACTTTCACTCTTACAAATTGTCCCGCCTGATTCATTAATTCAAGATGGCGGATTTTTACACAAAATACAAATTTGAAATTACCGCAGTCAAGTTTTTTGTTCTTTAATACATCGGCTTGTCACTAAGACGCTAGGTTCAAAGGATGGAAGTAAAAATTAGGTTTATTTTTAACTTTGTACCTGTAAAATTATCCTGTCAACAGGTTACAAGAAGGCCGCAGCCAGAGCCTAACCCGTGCCGAGCTGCGCAACGGCTACCGGCATACCAGCGAGCTGCACGCCCCCCTCCACCCCGCGCACCCGCACCTGCATCCCCCCGCGCCCGCGCCTGCGACAAACGCCAGCGGGAAACTGCATCACGACGACCAAGGTAGGTGTTGGGAAATATTGGTTAAAAATACTTTGCTTTGGTCTAATTACGTAAACAAACAATCGTGTCAATCCTAATATTGATGAATCGCACTCTACGTACGCGAACGAGTTCATGACCATCCTGAAATATACGCATCCTTGTCGCACAAGCCAGTACCACTGCGAGTATGACAAGGAGGCGCATATTTTAGGATTGTCATGAACTCGTTCGCTTACTGTAGCTTTGTTTGACAAAAATTTACAGACTTATTTTAAATTAAGATAAATTTTCGTACTGGCACTTGTTTTATGAAAAGAATTAGTTGATAAACAGTACTGACTATTTCAAACAAAAAGTTGCTACCATTTTGCGATGTGGCCATATATTGGTCCATACTTTTAATAAAATAAAATAATAATGAATACAACAACTCATTGTAAAAGGTCTTCTTTTGCAACTCTTTAGAGAAAATTTATATTAAATTTTGATTTTGAATATTTTAAAGTTTTAAATACTTTTCCCAATTGAAATCCTTGATAATACATTTGTTTGTGTAAATAATGACGGAGGGCAACCAGCCTGTCACAATAACGACAAAAACATCAAAAGTTGTTGATAAAGCTGCGCTTGCCACTCTTTGCCTCTCATAAGTTGTTGTTTCGTGAAATGATTGTAGGTATTTGTAAACTTCCAAGTAAAAATGTTACAAAAGAAAGGAAGACGTATTTTTGAATGAGTAGAAATTCTATTTTGGGAAACTTGCAATATTTTCCACCGCAGGCAGAATTTGAACCTGCGACTTTCGGCATATGTACCGCCGTCGCCACTTCCGACTAGGTTACCGCGTTTCTATCCTAATCTACGACTTAAACAGGTATATTTTGGCCATTAACGCGTGGCAGGGCCAAGATATACCAGTTGGTAGTGGCGTCGGGAATACAGATGCCGAAAGTCGCAAGTTCAAATCCTGCCTGCGGTGGAAAATTTTGCAAGTTTTTTATATTTTGGTATTGCAATACTACGAGTGGTCTATAACACGGGTCTACTAAATAAATACTCAATTTCATTCACAAATATGTTTCTTGATTAGTCCACTCGTCGCTGGCTAGCGCATACGAAAACAAATTTTACTAAACCAAAATTACGTCTTCAGATTTCAAAATCGCAAAATACACTTACAATCATTTCACAATTTCATTCTCCATTATCATTGTACTGTTCCTTTCATGTGTAAATATTAGTACCACCACAGAACGATGGGAAAGTGAGCTTCGACGCAGTTGTCGCTTAGCAAACTCTGTGCTTCTAAGTACCAAACCAATGCGTTATTTGGAGAAACTATTCCGCAAGAAGACGCTGAAAGCCTTCGTTAACTTTGAGGGATTAGCTGTCAAATTTTGGCAATTATTCCATCTCCGTCTACGGCCGCGTACAACGCCATATTGCGGTTTAGGTACTGCAAAAAACGCTTACTGAGACACGCGTTCTGGGTTTATATACTGTGCTTCTAAGTACCAATTGAGACGTGTGTACTGGGTATATTACTGTAGCACTGTATCGGTGATTTTACTCATGAGACTAAACCTAGCGCTATCTTTCGCTTTCAGTCACATAGGCTTTGACAAGAATAGGAGAGAATCGTGATTTAAATTTACGTTACAATCATTCTAATAAAAGTTATTACTGAAAAATATAGAAATCATCGTCAATTTTAGATATATACACCATGTTTTGAAGGAAATGAGTAAATGGGACAAGTCCATTTTATGGAAATAGTTTAGTTTCATGAGCAGAATCACTACCTATCTAAAGAAATGCTATAATATTCCATAAATACTGTTGCTCTTTTATGAGTCGTAGTCTCGGTGTTAAAAGAGGTTAATTCTTTTAAGGTTAAATTTAATGAAGTACAAATATTTTAAGTGTGTGTTCTACTCACAAAACTGAACTTTTTTTTTATAAAATTTTCTTCGAAATTACAATAGGACAAAATTGGGTCTCCTATACAAAAATGTTGAAAAAGTGTGCCACTTAGTACGGGAGCTCAATTTATCTTTTTTTATGTTTCTAAGAAATGTTTCTAGTAAAAGTTGTTCAGTTTTGTGAGTAGAACACAGCCTTAAAATATTTGTACTTAATTAAATTTAACTCTATATAATTCCAATGGAACACCTTTAGACTCATTTTAGTAGTAAATGTAAATGGCTCCTACTAACTCAATGTTCAATGCTTTTTGAATTATTTCAAAATTGTTTATTGTCTTACAGAGTTCGGTGAACATTTCCAAATGAACATTTTATTTGCACTGATAGAAACAAATTCTACTTTTTACATCTTTTAGTAAATAGATACCTAAGTGATATGATAGCGGCTTTCGTTTGCTACAATAGTTGTCGTTAACACTATCTGTTAAACCATTCTAAAGGTTAAAGGATAGGAGGCGTATTTTTAAATCCGTAGTAATCTTATTTCAGTTATTTCGCATACGCCAGGCTGCAACGAATTGTCTTTACCTCTGGTATCGCACTACTCAAGTCTATTCATGTCATTAAATGTGAGTCTATTCGAGTAGAAAGACGGTATGGATAACTTCTATTATGAGCAGCGCTTACACAATTTGTAGCAGACCGATGCATGTGAATTTAAAATCCTGGTTTCAATAATACGCCTTATATGTAATTGTAAATTGTTATCCCACTCGAAAAAAAAGAAGATTCTAAATACTTTTATTTCGTGTATTTACTCTCTCTCTATAATATACGTATTTTGCATTAGCGAAACCCGACTATGTGTTCGTTAATGTTGAATTAGTTTCTACCAGTGCATTTGTTGTGCTTTGCTGTCCCCACGCCCCACATCGCCTGCCCGCTGTCACATGCCTTGCCACACTAAACACGACCCTAACACCTCGCTCTTAAGGGCTATACTTATTTATTTATTTCTTTTTTATTTTGGGTTTGGTATATGGGATAAATAAAAATCACATCCTTCTGAATGACTCAAACTTTTGTCAGGCGTGGTGTAAAAGGCTGTTATTACAGCCCGTTTACGCTCTGCCTACCCCGCAATAGATGTAGGCGTGATATTTGTATGTATAAATAAAAATTCTACAACAAATAAAGTTAAAAGTATTTTAAAAAGATTCAAATTGTGTTACATACAATAAGATTTGGTTACTCCTGAATTTGAGTGTCCTGAGCTGCAAATACATTTTGAAACCGTAAGGTAAACTCAAATAAGTATATTTCAAAGGGTTAAAACCAGTCTAACAAATTGTACATTTTCCTAAAAACATAGGAGCAAATATGTTTTAGTTTCGTAGGCTATTACAAACCCTTATTTTATTCATATTTCGATCCATCTGTCATAATGAGGATGGGTATCATAATGGTTCAGGTCTTGAAATATTTTCAGCACATTTTTTTACTACTATAGACTCAAGTGTCTTTTCTTTACTGAGCTACCAAGTGTCTAAAAAAACTTCCACATCCTATTTAATTAAAAATATTCCCGTTCTAAATGCTTATTTATTTCTTATTATTATTTATACATTAATGCTTTTGTTAGCAAGGTGTTGGGTCTCTATTTGTCTCATCAACATCCATTCTCATACCACATAGCTTTGTACTTCCGCTGTTGTCTCTTAACACCAAAAAGGCATCACCTTTAGTTCTTTGGTTGAAAGATATACCTACATCATATTGTAAGCTATAGTTTTATATTTGTCTGATAAGTTTAAAATTCGGGCATGTGACGTTAAAAGTAATGTTTTTTCATGATGGACTCTAGTTTTCCTTATAAGGAACCATATTAATACTTAAGATGAAAAGTCATGGAATAAATTCAACCAAGGAGCTAAGCAAGTACTCATTTCTTATTTTCAGTTTGTAAATATGGCGAAATTTTTTAAAATCAGTCTGTACTATAAAATTTGAAATTTGTTTTGAAGCCTACTTTTTAAGTGGGGTAAAAATAAATTGATTTAATAGATCGTTCTCGAGAAATTGAAATTTGGCCAGGTTCGATTGGTGCGTCGATAGCTCAGTGGCTTTGGGACGGTTTCCCACGTGTCCCTGATTCGATCCTCGGTCGACTCTTGTCATTTTTCATTTTTTATTTTCACACATAATAGTTACTTAACCGGGTCTTTTAGGTAAATAAGGGATTTACCTGAAACCCGACGTTTCGACTGAGTTTCATCAGTCATGGTCGCGGACAGACTAGTAAATCGCTTATTTACCCGGTTATGTAACTATTATGTGTGACAATAAAAAATTGAAAAATGACAACAGTCGACCGGGGATCGAATCTGGGTCACATGGGAAACCATCCCGATGCCACTGAGCTATCGACGCAGCAATCGACCTTGGCCAAATTTAAATTTCTTGATGGTCGAGAACGATCTATTCAATCAATTTCTTTTCTCCAATTTGCTCGGAAATAGCTTCATTACCTTAAAAAAAGAATACGTCAATGGGCTCATTTATGTTGTCAAGGCGCAGAGGACTGTAATAGAAATTGCCGGACTAGGCCGGTAATAAAAGGGTTCTTAAACTTCACACTTTCGTGATTAGGTGTTTTATGGAACACATTTTGTTTGAAGTTTGAAGGCTGAATGTGAATTTCCCGCGCATTCTTTATGAAACGGAACGTAAGCAAAACCAGCGCCAACGCTTTGCGAACTTTAAAAGTTACAAAGTGTCAATTTTATCACGATTTAAATATTTGTTTAATTGCAAATTGGAGAAAAGCACTATACAAACCTCGGCCGAAATAACAATTTCTGGTCTCGTTTACTTTAGAAGGCCTCGACTTCGTCTCGGCCTTCCAATGCCACTCGACCAGAAATTGCTATATACTCGGCCTGTGATGTAATGTACTATTTTACCCCACTTAAAAATAGGCTTCAACACAGGGTACTATCTGGTTCACAAGAAGGCAACCCGAAATGGTAACAGTATTGCTGGCGTCTATTTCATATTAAACATTTGAGCAAGATGTCATCAATAGTGTTGCCATTTCGGGTCCCCTTTTGTGAACCGGGAAGCAATCGCGAGTGCATAAAAAGATTATTTTCTCCAATTTGCTCGGAAATGGCTTCATTACTTTTAAAAAAGAATACGTCAATGGGCTCATTTATGTAGTCAAGGCGCAGAGGACTGTAATAGAAATTGCCGGACTAGGCCGGTAAAGAAAAGGTTCTTTAACTTCACACTTTCGTGATTAGGTGTTTTATAGAACACAATTTGTTTGAAGTTTGAAGGCTGAATGTGAATTTCCCGCGCATTTTTTATGAAACGGAACGTAAGCAAGACCAGCGCATGCGCTTTGCGAACTTTAGAAGTTGTGAAGTGTCAATTTTGTCACGATTTAAATGTTTATTATTTATGTTTCCTTGCAAATTGGAGAAAAGCACTATACAATCCGCGGCCGAAATAACAATTTCTGGTCTCGTTTACTTTAGAAGGCCTCGACTTCGTCTCGGCCTTCCAATGCCACTCGACCAGAAATTGCTATATACTCGGCCTGTGACGTAATGTACTATTTTTTCAATTGAAACGCCATATTTACATTGGAGAATAAGGAATGGGCAGAGTAGGGCGGGCTAATGGTAGGCGTGGCAGGTAGCGGCGCACTGAGTGTAGAATACTCGCGTGTGGCAGGCTGGGTGCACTCTCTCGCGGGCCTCGTGAAGCGCAGGCTCAGCGGGTACGTCAAGTGGCATCACGTTGCAGACCGGCGCCACACCAAGCAGCATCACCCCACGCACAGGTGAGCATGGGGGAGTGGGGCGGGCTAATGGTAGGCGTGGCAGGTAGCGGCGCACTGAGTGTAGAATACTCGCGTGTGGCAGGCTGGGTGCACTCTCGCGGGCCTCGTGAAGCGCAGGCTCAGCGGGTACGTCAAGTGGCATCACGTTGCAGACCGGCGCCACCAAGCAGCATCACCCCACGCACAGGTGAGCATGCGCTAGGGCGGGTGTGGGAGGTGAGGCGGGTACAAGTGGCATCACGTTGCAGACCGGCGCAACACCAAGCAGCATCACCCCACGCACAGGTGAGCATGGGGGAGTGGGGCGGGCTAATGGTAGGCGTGGCAGGTAGCGGCGCACTGAGTGTAGAATACTCGCGTGTGGCAGGCTGGGTGCACTCTCTCGCGGGCCTCGTGAAGCGCAGGCTCAGCGGGTACGTCAAGTGGCATCACGTTGCAGACCGGCGCAACACAAGCAGCATCACCCCACGCACAGGTGAGCATGGGGGAGTGGGGCGGGCTAATGGTAGGCGTGGCAGGTAGCGGCGCACTGAGTGTAGAATACTCGCGTGTGGCAGGCTGGGTGCACTCTCTCGCGGGCCTCGTGAAGCGCAGGCTCAGCGGGTACGTCAAGTGGCATCACGTTGCAGACCGGCGCCACACCAAGCAGCATCACCCCACGCACAGGTGAGCATGCGCTAGGGCGGGTGTGGGAGGTGAGGCGGGTACAAGTGACATCACGTTGCAGACCGGCGCAACACCAAGCAGCATCACCCCACGCACAGGTGAGCATGGGGGAGTGGGGCGGGGTAATGGTAGGCGTGGTTGGTAGCGACATCAAAGAAATTGCGAGCCACGAGGTGGTAGGTACTACAGAGGCGCTGCCTAGTTTTCTAATAACTGCTTTCTACTACAGCCACAACAGTCCGCAGTCCTCTGCTGGGCCAATTTCGGGCTTCCTAGTGAAATGCTACGTATTTATTAAGTATTGCTGATGCTGAAATATGTAAGTATGTTGACAGGAAATTCGTTTTCATGGACTACAGCCCAAACAGCTGGGCGGCTCTGACATGTGAGGTAAATATAAATTCGTCTCAGCAGCGCAAGTAACACTGGCTAATAGTAATATTAAAAATTCATAAATTCAAGATGGCGGTTTTTTTACGAAAATACAGCTTTGAAATTAGCGCAGTCGAGTTTTTATTTAAATTGAAAATTAGAAAATAATTCATTAGTTACCGCCGGGGCTTAAACCCGGGACCGTGGGGTACCGTCCCACCGCTCTTAACTTTGCTACGGGCGCCTGGCGACCCTGATGAATTTCTCAACTTCTTGATGCTCGTCTCGAAGCGACGATTATTTTCTCATTTTCGATTTATGGGAATAATATAGCACTGTGAGTGCATCAAAATCCCATTACATTGAAGGCCTTACCACAAAAAGTTAGACTTGCGTTGAACACGTGACTAGCGCTTTTTGTATGAAGTTTAAACGTTCAACACTTGTCTAACTTTTTTGTGGTAAGACCCTGAGTTTTTGTTTTATTAACACATCTGCTTGTTTCTTTTTTAGATGGCACACAAGCGAGAGCTGGAGCGTGCCCGCGTCCCCCCTCCCGCCCCGCGCCCCGCCGCCGCGGCCTGCTGACTAGCGGCCCGCCCCTTCACCCGCCTTCACCCCCGCAGTGCCGGCTTGACCAACGGCTACTACCTGTGTAGTATAGTGGTAGGTGTTGCCACCGAGGAAATATACTAGATGTGATTAAAGGGCGCCACACACCGCCTCCGTATGCGTGACGTGCACGTCATCACGCGCGTAGCTATGCAATAATTTACAGGGCCGTAAGAGACTCGGCACACCGCGGTACGCAGGCAGTGTGCCGCCTCTCATACAATTCCATACATTACGTCTTGTATGCGCGTGACGCCCAACAATACGTCAATCGCAGACATACGTCACGCTTACGGAGGCGGTGTGTGGCGTCCTTTAACCCTAAACTGAAAAACGTATCCTCAAACCTAGATAACGCCCCCTGTTCCACATATCCCTACTGACCTATCCCCCCTAGGAGGGAAGAGCGGAAATTTTTTCCTTTTTCGCTAATATATAAGAGCTATATTGTAAAGTGGCTTACTCTAATATGATAAACTAACGCCATCTCTTTATATTCCTCCAAATACATTTGTGGGAATAGCAAGAATTGTCGTTACTAAATTGATCACGCTTTTTGGTTTAGACGCTGCTGGTATATTTCCTTCGTGGTGTTGCTTCATTGCCAACTGGCGACCGGGCGGTACATTGACAATCGTTGTATGAAACTTTTGATGTAGGCATTAGGCGTTTTTCAAAGAAACAGATCCACAAGACGGCGATGGGCAACGCTATTCGTAAACTTAAGTCGGAATAAATGATCAAATTTGACAGCTTATCCGACAAAACCTATTACAATGTTTTTATCGTATCCCTAATGATGTCTAATACAACGCCATTAAGCTGACTGTTTCTTTTGAAACAAGCCTAATTCGTCTTCAGCCTTTCCATACAACGCTTGTTATTTCAGAAATTAGAGTAATTTAGCTCATCGCACTACGCTATTCGTATATAAAATACAGTTTTAGCTTAAAACGGAACGTTTGTGTTCAGCAAGTTGTTAAATAGAGGCCATACGCGTGTATTTATTGTCGTACCAAAGTGAATAGGTAAAATTAAACTCACTATTGATTGCTATTGATTTATAGTAAATAGGATACATTTTTTCAAACTAATAGGTAGTAACAAAAAGGGTAACAAATCGAGAAGAGGTCAAGGTACTCATGAAGCTGAACAACTTTTCAGCTTCCGGCTTGTTATACCCTTTTTGTTACTCTCGGTATAATAGGTCTCATGTAGCCTCGGATATTTCATATAAACGTACATATTTCCCTGTTTTCTTCCTGAATAATGCGTATAGAGCTATCATTCCTTTTTTTAATTAAGGCCTACAATAGGCACGGCCCCAGCATACTCCTATTATTATGTACCAAAAAATAATCATATTTTCTATTATAAAACAAATTGAAACTCTGCATGCACTATACGGGAAGAAAACAGGAAAACTTTTGTATGAAAAGACCGAAAAGTGCACCGCTCAGATATAAAAATAAAGAAATGGAACCCTATCAGTGATTTTAGGATATCTGAAACGACACCAGTGTGTAAATCTATTCTTTACTCATCGTCTACAAAAATGAAACACGTCGCTTATCTATGAAGCGCTATCACATATTCACCTTTCCTAGTCCTCAATTCGGTTTAAAGTACTAAAAGAACCAATTTCTCGAGAATTCAAACATTTAATTAGTAAAAAATTATAGTTAGTAATGTAATCAAAAACTTATGAATCAATGACTGCTTAATGTAAATAAGTGTTGGATATGCCATGCAGTATTATATACTCGATAAAATTACAAGATTTGCCTTTAGTTCTCACTGAAAGGCATAAAGAGCACAGCACACCGCCGGCGTATATACAGTCGCGTTCAAAAGTGGAGACTGATGTTAAAAAAGTTCTAATAAAGTTTGTTAAGCTCTATTTATCGCAAAAATTACCAATGATTGTATGGAAATTATAATTTTAAAGTATCAATTCTGGCGCTGGACTCCTTTTTTGAACGCGACCGACGTCATCACGCGTATACCGGTGTATATGGGACTTCTTCTTTTCGTGTGGGACACCGAGTCGTTCAACGACCCGATGAACCCTGGTGTCAGAGTTTTTCAACCGCCTACTACAAGTAGCAGGCCTCTGACATGGCTGTGTAACGACCGCCATCATAGACAGCAACCGGGACCGACGGCTTAACGTGCCCATCCGAAGCACGGAACCATCTTACTTGCGGACAATCAGGTGGTTCAGCCTGCAATGTCCTAACCAGACTGGGAACAAATTCACAAAGTGATAAATATCAACTTTGTGAGTGACCCCACCGAATTGAACCCGGAACCTGTGGCAGGCAGGCATGCTAACCACTGCGCCACATCGGTTGTATATGGGACTGTATTAGATGCGGTTACATATCGATGGAGGCGTATGTCAACACGCGCGTACCGCTGTGTGCTGTGTCTCATACGGTCCCATACTTTACAACATCATAGTGACACGCGTGATGACGTGACGTTACGCATACGGAGGCGGTGTGCTGGGCCCTTAATTTGCGGTAGTCATAAAAGCGCCCTCTACATCATGAAACTTCAACCACAATAGTCTTCTCCAAGATTATTTACTTATTAAAAGCCCTTTTATTGAGCATATAATTGTAAAAATAGTTTGGAATTGTACCATATATTGATAGCTGAGCAATACATATAACGTGCGTGCATAGACTTATATTTCTAGCTCGAAGTAGAGTGAATTAAATTAATATTTGTGATGAATATAAATATATATTCAATTTAAAATCCTTAAACGTTTCTATGCTTCGCTGTAGATTTGAATACGAACAGAAATGGTAAAGCAAAGTTTTATACAAGGCGTTTATTTTAAATGCGTGCTATAGCTTTAGGGTAGTTTTACTATTTTTAAAGGATGCCGTAGAAAATATTGCAAAAAATCCTGGATCAAAAAAGTTTTTTATTACCAGCATATTTTTACGACATCCTTTATCGATACTAAACCTACCCTGAAGCTATGGCACGCATTTAAATTAACACCCTATACTACTGTAAAGAGTGTGCAAACATTTAAAATCGAAATCGCGGAACGTCATCGTAGGGGGTTGCGAATAAAGTATGGAGCCTGCATGTATTGTGATAGTGATATGGTAGGTATCTAGTAAAATCTGCGTGTAAATTTATGCCACTGCGTTTGTTTCATTCATAAGTTTTCGTGATTTCCTCATATGGGCATCTGCAAAATTAATTTTTTCAGCAGCATTTAGAAGAACTGTCTTAGTCAAATGAATATCAAGGGTCATGCTAGTCTTATTTACCCACAGTTAATATGCTGTAAAAAATAATTCACAGTTCTAAAAAACCTGACTTTATATAATAATACACTTGTTTAGGTATACTTACCTATGTTGATTAAAATGTAATCAAAATAGCAGGACTCGTACTGGCTTCTATCTATACCTAGCTAGGTATAAACTTATATCTGTTTTATAAATAGTAATTAATCGTAGTGCAAACAAACATATGTAAATATCGTGTATATTATTTTTAATTTTAAGCTACAATAATGCAATACTTAATGAAATACCGTTTCATAGTTAAACTACCTACATTAATTTTTAATGAAAAGTGTTTTAGTGTGATTTGTCACCTGCCACGGCATTTTATTTACAATATTAATCAAATGATTCAATAAAAAAAGTATGCAATGTCCACTAAACAGTGTCACAAACCTTCAAAACAAGGAATTCCTGAGTCAAAATTTAACACTTTAACATATCGCAACCTAGTCTCCAGTGCTTTCTGAATACTTTGTTTTCATTTCTTCAAAATCGGTCCAGTATTTTCAGATATAAAGCGTTGTAAAATCAACTACGCTTTTCAAAAATTCGTACTGGTGGTTGTATGAATCGTGGCTCGTTACGTCACTAATTCGTTTTATAGGTTCGATTTTTCATTTGTTTTTAACGTCAAGAGGCACGGCCTGGCACGGCTCATACTTTGTCGGTAAAGAACGTTTGAAAAAGCGTAGTAAATTTTAGAAAGCTAAGTATATCTCTAGAAATATTAGACCGATATTGATGAAATAAAAACTAAAGTCATCAAAAATCACTAGAGATTAGATTAGTTTGTGATATGTTAAAGTGTTAAACTTCGACCCAGGTGCATGCCTAATTGAACCTACTACGTACTTCAAATGTACGTGAAATGAAGGCCTACCAGTCTTGATGCATACCTACTTTTTATACATTGCATATTTTTCTTGTAGATTATTCCTTTTTTAATTGTAATATAACTATTTGTAAATTTGTTATTTTAATTAGTTTGACCAAATGTATATACAAAGGACTTGTTGATTATTCGCTTCGAGAGTGCAATCACTTTTATACTTTGTAGCTCCAACATTAAGTTTTACTTCGTAGCAAAAATTCAGTACCCAATGGGCGTATTTAGGAGAAACTTATCCGTAAGATGGCGTTGTACGCCTCCATAGACTTAAAGGGATTAGCTGTCAAATTGACACTTATTCCATTTTAGTCTATGGCAGCGTACAGCGCCATCGATAGAGTAAGCCATGTCATTTATATTTTCTGTAAAGGCCAGTTTGAATCTGGATGAGTATGTAGGTAGCGGTAATTTCCACGCGGTATCCTGCGCGGTATTTGTATGGCATTTCCGCTAGTCGCGGTATTACCATAAACTTACCTCGTGGGCATTATCGCTACCCAGTGAAATCCATCCAGATTTGAACAGGCCTTAAAACCAAAATTGTATGTCATCTATATCAGCTATTATAATCTTCCTGATTGGAGCTACAAATAGTGTTTTTGTTTGAAGCATCGCGTGCCTCACTCAGGGCGCTAAGGGTCAGCAGCCAGATCAATTTTTTCATCTAAGTTTGAAATAAAATTTTAAGTGATATTGAATTTGATCATAGAATTTACCAAACTATATTAAAAATACGGTGATATTTATAACATTTCTGATTCATGATTAATAAAATAAAAGCTCTACGCAGACAGCACAGGTTAGATTTGAACAGACTGAAGAACTTTCTCCAAGGAACAAAGGTCGAAATTTAACAAAAATATCCGTGCAATAATTTTTATTCGTGCGCCTGTGTTTTCATTCTTTAATTTTTTGATCTGTTTGCTCGGAGAAAGTTGTTCAGTTTCATGAGTAAATTCACCCTGAAAATATTTGCACTGAATTTAAATGATCTTTTATGGCTGCCGGCCTGCTCACAGCGCCCTCTAGTCCGTACGCCTTTACGTGCAAACGCCTAGAATAGGATAAAAGTATAAAACAATATTATATTTTTGATTGAACATCGATTAACTTGTTTTACCTATTTAATTATCCTCATAATTATTTTAATGTGTATTGTAATAAATGCGGATCAAATTTTATTTTTACGTCTTTTATTTGTTCATTAATACCTATTCCAGAAAGATGCAAAAATAATAACTTTATTCGAATATCATTTCTTCTACACAATTTGGATTTAAGGTAAGGTGGGGTAAGGCTAACATAGTTTATTGCTATACAGTAAGGATAGGTTTTTATGACAAATTTTATGGCCCGATCTTCGAGTCCATAGTGAAACTAATAAAAATATATTATAAGCTTTTATATTATAATGAATAAACTTACGCCAGCGTATCAAAAACGGTTTTATTTTAAAAAATTGGAGACAGCTCAAACTGTTAGTCTTGCCCCATGAAACGGGGTAAGACGAACAGGAAATAATTTTGATACAAAACGTTGCATTTATACAGTTTCTGAACGAAATTCATCAATGTTGAAACTCATTCACTGTAATTTCAACTTTATCACAATGCCACAAGGTTTATTTTCAAAGTAATTCACAGAAATAAAGATTTGGGGCAAGACTAACATAACAGTCGAAATCAGAGGTACAAAACCTTTGAAGGCGGTTGAAATAATAAGTAAAAAAAACGCAAAACTCATAATTAAACAAACGAAACTATATCAAACTTATTTAAAATAACGTTTGCTGTAGTGAAGTTGTATTTTCTTTCTTAATCATGAATAAATTATAGCTCTATTCAATTTTTAATTTATTATAAATATGACAACGTATCTGAAAATGTGTGTAACATCTGGTTTTGGGGAAAGACTAACATACGTTAGTCTTGCCCCGGACGAACTGATAGTCTTACCCCACTTTGACTTTTCTGGAGTATGTTTTGGTTTTGTGGTAAATTATTGAAATTCGTTTGTTTTACGTTAAATGTATGTAAAAAGTTGATAGCCAATACTATTGCCAAGCTAGTTACCTTTAGAACAGTTTCATTTATTCACTTTTCAAGGTCTTTTCATGATAAAATACGGCTACGCGGCAACTCACAGTTCTTTTTTACATGTCTGTAAGATTTGATTTTGTCATGGTGGTGACACTGTTGAGTTTTATCGACATCTATTAGTTAAATTCAAATTGTTTACGACTTTTCTGTTTTACCGACTTAGTAAACTAGAAAAGAAAGCAGTATTTAACGAGATATTTCAAAGTGATAGTCTTGCCCCGGTGTTAGTCTTACCCCACCTCACCTTAATTCGAAAAAAAATATATAAATAATTTTGCAATGGAAATGTATTATCAGAATCGAGAGAAGAATATACAAGGTGTTCCAATGTAAATACATTAAATTGGAGATGTTATGTAGGCCATCGAACCGAACAATTTTCATTATGGGGCCAAGTTATGAAAACTCCTCGTTTAGAAGTAATCAGCAACTTTATTGATTATGTGTGACCTTTATTTATGTCATGTTGCCGTCTTCGAAAAACTTTAAAAATTACTGCCACAACTGTTGCCAAGGCAACGGTTTTGGCGGTAATTTAGTTGCCAAGGCAACAGTTGTGTAGCCAATACTTACTTTGTGGTTGTGGCGTAGACTAAGATCAAATGTCATGTTCCTCCAAAACTGACACTACAGACTCTAATGGGTTCTCTGATTGGCCCGATTGGCCCTTTGTCTTTGCGTCTCTATGGGTGCTCTAAGTCAAAAGAAGTTTTTTTGGTGCTATACACAGATGAACTTAAATATGTAGAAATAGTTCAGTATAATGGTCTACACAACGTCTCCAATTTAATGTATTTCCTTTGGAACACCTTGTAATATGATTTTTAGTTATGTTTGAAGGGATTAAATAATGAAAACAATATTTTTAAAAATGATATAGCTTTATTGATTTGAAAATAATATATTTGTACATTTTTTTCTACACAAAAAATATATTATGATTTTTTACAATGAGTGTACAGTTAAATTATATAAGTTAAAAAACTATTTACATTATAGTTTTTTTCTACTACAGTGTAGTCAGTTTTAATCTAATTTAGGATGTCTAGGTCGATACATTTCGAATTCACTACTAACGGGCTATACGGTTATAAAACGAACGAAGATAACGAATCATAAAGGTGGGTATTCATTGGGGAAATAATCCGAAAAGTTCCCAATGAAGACGCACTCTCGTTGGGAACTTTGTCTCAACATAGTTTTAAAAAAAGCGTCTTCATTGGGAACTATTGTATTTATGCCATGTCGCGGGACTTTGTCCCCGAAATGTTTCCAATAAATAACCGCCTTAAATGTGTTCAAAACGACTAACGAACAAATTTTAAAGTATAATCACTACTCGACGTTTCGGTGTATTATGAACATAATCTTCAGGAGTCAGGATTCCAAAAATCGCTAGCGTCTGTCGTGGACTTTGAATACAAGGTCAGTCGTTATGAAAACATTTAGGGCCTTACCACTAAAAAGTTAGATGAGCATTGAACACGTGTCTAGTGTTTTTATGTTTTATTTTAAACACGCGTTCAACATTAGTCTACCTTTGTGGTCAGGCTATTATGATTGGCTATAAGCGATACTTGCGTACACCAGAACTGAAATCATTATGAAAACGAAAGTAAACTGCAAAAGCCACTTTTCTCTATCCTTCAATATACATTTTTTCTCACCATATTCATACTACCACATTTCTCTATCCTTCAATAGTTGGTGAACAAAATATTTGTTATCACCAACTTTCTTTGGCAATATATTACATTTTTCTAAAATTTTAGCCTCTTCAAAAATGAAGTCATAATCGCTAGGAACTTTATATATTACAAACATCAAAAATTTCAAAACAAAACACAAAAATTTAAGCATTAGAATCGTGCGATTTAGATACCTATCTATAAAAATCTTTGGTGCATTGGGTAACAGTTAGACATAATCCAAGGATATTTTAATAAAGGCGGGATTTACATCAATATACCTTACCTACATTAGTGTAAAAAGGTAAAGTCCATCCGCTTATACAGTGGCAAGATGATAATGGCAGTCCATACAAAGTTTGACATAATCATACAGGCACTATCTAAGCGGATGGACTTTCTTTTATATAAATAATTATGAACTAAAACACAGATAATTCAGGCTTCAGATAAATCCACAAATATTTGCTCAGTAGGCAAATCCAACACAAAATAAAATTACCACAGAGCAGGAATATCATTCACGACGCGCGCGATTATGATGTCGCTGCTCTGTGCCAATTGCGCGACCTTAGACCGATTTGTTGTAAAGATAAAAAACAGCTTAATTTACTAAAAAACAAGGAGTTTTTTTCTTACGGTCTAATAACAAAATGACAAGAAATAGCTTTATCTCTTACACAAAAATAAATTACTATTTTAATAAGGCTTCACAATCGTCACATTGAATTTAATTTAACAACAAATTACAATTTAGTAACAACCACAAATAACTAACAATTTTTAACTTTTTGGCCATCAGTCATCCAGACATGTCAGAAAAATAAGAGACAGCCGGTCAACGGCTTATAGGAATCGGGTCATTGGACGACTCGGTGTCCCACTCAAAAAAGAAAATAAGCATAAAATATATCTTGTCCTGACTGAAAGACTGGCGGTCAAAGAGTAGTCTCAAATTCTCAAAACTAACTGAAACATCAACGTTTTTGACTAGTCCGTATTTATAGATAAGTAACTAGTTTTTAAAGAACATAATAATCTGTTCTACCAGCCTCGAATTCCTTCTAATTTTCAAACTGATTCTGGCGTCACTGAAATCAACTGTCTACCCAAAAGACGAGATAGCTGCCTTTGGCGCAAGATCCACAGAGTAGACGTGAGACATAAGACGTGACGTGCGACATCGCGACGCTTGAAACCGTTCCCATATAAAATGTATGAAACAGAAGAAACAACGCTACACACGTAAGACGCGCTTCGCATCGATGACGGCTGACAGATGTGATCTTACATCTCATGTATTTTTTGTGTAGCTTTTGCCATTGATATTAGCCAACTCAAGTATCATTTTGCTTCGAATCAACCCAATATTACCAATATTTGTAAGTACAATGCCATTGAGCAAACCATTTTCATAGGTACGCAACTTTGACTCAAAATTGGTGACTAGTTTGACAATTATTTTACAAATTAATGTAGTGAAGATAAGAAGGGAAAAATCAGTTAAAATAAGTATATTAAATAATCTATCGCCTTAATAATTAGTTTATCAGATTAACGGATTTTTATGATGGTCGTGTAACTAGCTGAGTATTGTGGTATAGTGTGGGTAAGGTGTGATTGATAATGTATCTGTATTTTTTGTGCAATATTTTAAGAATATTCAGAAACTTCATTTTTATTACATTTGCTAAAAAGTTTAGTTGACTAATGTGGTCGTCCGATCTTTGCCCATTGAAAGTTCCAGGAGGCGTATTTTTGAATCAGTAGAAATCCTATTCGCATGCGAAAGACAGCAACGAGTGGTCTAGTCTAGCGATTATAAACGAATACTTATTTCGCCGAATACCAAAAACACCGCCAAATAATCGGTAGCTGAAGCTGAATAATTGGAACCCAAGCGAAGTACACGTAACTACAGAAAAACACGTTTTTATTAAAATTTTACCGAAATTTAAATAAATTAACTACTAATAGTAATGAAAAAAGTGTTTTTATCATAATCAGGTATTTAGGCGAATACCGAATATCAAAACAATGGCCGAATACCGAATAGTCGCGTTATATCTAGCTATAACGCGTACCGCACTATCTACTACTCGAATCTATTCATGTCAAGGACATGTGTGAATACAGAATACCTACGATTAGTAGCAGACTTTCCTATGCGTATTTTTGGTTAGACCACTCATTACAGACTTCCGTATGCGGAATTAGATTATAGTGTATTAGAAATGCATCTATATTTTATCCACAGGGTAAAGCGTGGCGTATTCTAGTAATTAACGATTTTTAAATTACGTAGCGGAAAAATTATGCTCACTGATGTATGACAGGCCATTTTACCCACAATTTTCTAATAGATTTGTAAACTTTGTGGTCTACTAATGCGGTGTCGTCTGACAAGTTGTCAGCTGGGCAGAACGAGGGGACTCAAACGATTTTATCTGTCGGCCGCCTGAGTTAGTCCGCTATGTGCTGGATTTGTGCAGTAGATAGTGTGGTATAAGCATACTTTCGCATGCGAAAATGTAAAAATAGAGCTCCTGCCACGACGGGGCAGAAAGCAGCGTATTCTAGCGATTAACGATTTATGTGTAACAGCAGATAAAATTGTGTAATTTATAATTTCCTAAGAGCTTTTTATTTTAACCTTTCTAATGCGGCCGTCCGATCTTCCCCCGTTGCGGGCTGCCGGGCGCTGACAGGTTGTCAGCGGGACAGAGCGAGGGGTACTCGAGAGATTTGTCCGTCGGCCGCTTCAGGTAGTCCGATATGTGCTGTACTATCAGGTCAATGGCGACTGAAAAGGTATAAGTAATTTATTGAAATTTTGTACAAGCCTCATACATGTGTAACAAAAATATTTGATGAATGTTGAAGAAGCGAACGAGGTGTGTCAGGGTAGTAGTAACTGGAAGGATGTAGTTCTGCCTTCCCTCCGGGGAAGAGGCGTGATGTATTTGTGTATGTATATTTATGTTACCTAGCCCAACAGTGGGCCCATTTTCATCTATGTCATATATTTTTTTTTATATAGACCTACCTTACTTTCGTAAATCAGAAGAGAGTAATCTAATGTAAATTAATATTGTTTTAGGCTGAGGATGATCATAAATAAAAATTAAGAAAGGTTAAAAATTTTGAATTAGCGCCGACCGAAACTTGAACCCGGGGCCGTGGGGCACCGTCTTAAAAGTTTTAAATACTTCCTACTAGATGTCCCTTCGAGGCGGGCATCAAGAGGTTGACGATTTGTTTTAGGCTTAGCCAGGCGCCGTCGGTAGCCGAGTCGGCAGAGCAATGGGACCCCACGGATCCGGGTTTCAAGTCCTGGTCGACGCAAAATAATTTTTTAACTTTTCTTATTTTCATTTATGAGAATTATATTACACTGTGAATGCATTAAAAACCACAATACCTACTATGATCATGCAATAAAACAATCAGTACAAGGCAAACACTATATTTTATTAAAGGTTCAAACTTAAAACTATGATACACAGAAAGAAATAAACACGTTACAATAAGTAGTATACATTGTGCTGGGGGCAACATTCTCCTTTAATAAAAAAAACACTCGGATTCGATTCTAACAGGACATCTACTAAGCTAATTCTTTGCTGTAGGTATTGACTCCTTATATAAATTAAAGGAAAGAAAAATATTCGAGTGCTATTCACGTCCTTAAGTGACGTAAGATTTGATAGGTGTCCTGTCAAAATAGAGACAACTGACAACTCAACAACTTTCCGAAATATACAGTAAACAATATTCAAAGACTGTGATTATTTCCTAAATTTCTTTCATATAAAATAAATGAAATATTTGGAAACCTATTTAGCATCATCATAGAATTTAAAATAAAATGCCAAGTATATTAAATAGGCATTAATAAAACAAAAATATATAAATGCAATTAAAAACGGAAGCACGCGTACGGACCTTCTTTTTTTATATATTTTATTCTAACACCAATTTTAACATTAATTTTTTGTTTTATTTATCACATTCAATAATTGTAAGGATACGATACGATTCGACAGTAGAATAATTGCATCCTAGAATTTTACATATTTTATTTATGATCTGCCTAAACAGTTCCCTATTCTTGCGTTATAATCTCTTAAACAAGAATTAGCTAATGAAATGTCCCCGGAGAATCGAGGCAATATGTAAATTAAGTTCGTCACACAAAGGTCAATATAATATAAATAATAAAGGAATAATTAATAAATGTATGGTGGAATTGCATCGTGATTGCATCCAATAGTCTTATCAATTAAAATCAGTCTATGGGTCTGTTAATATTTTATTTTCTGTATAACGTTTTGTGCGGTTAGTAGAAAAGTTTATAACAGCTTCACAAAGGTGGAACAAAAACCATAGTACAGGGTGTTAATGTAAATGTGTGCCATAGCTTAACGGCTTAGGTACTGATAAAGGATGCCGTAAAAGTATTAAAAAAAAATCTGGTCATTTTATTTTTAAATTGCACTTAGCCGAAAATATTTCAGCCAAGATCCGTTCAAACTCGAAATCGATTAGACGAAAGTGCTTGTATTGGCACTTCTTTAGCGACAAATATTTTTACGGCATTCTTTATCGATACTAAACCTAAACCAAAATAAGCACCCTGCATTTTTCAAATAAGCGGGATGTTTAATAAAAACATGTTACGGAAAGTATGTGCACATTGAGTTGTAATGTTGATAAAACATTCAATCAAATCTATACAGACTATTCTGCATAGACATACTATTCTGCATAGACATATCTATGTTACCGGCCAAACCCGATTTTAGGATAAACTAGTTTTTCCTAGGCCAAAGTAGTTTATCCTACATGCGATTGGAAAAACCGGTATAGACTAGGCTAAACCGGTCCATCCGATGGCCAATAGGAGAAACTAGTTCATCCTAGGCTGAACTAGTTTAGCCTAAAATTAGTAAGTACACTTCAGGATAAACTGGTTTGGCTTAGTTAAATATGATTAAGGCTACATTGACGGAGCTCTAGAGGATAGAGAGTAACGTCGGACATCCTGGAGACATCGGACACCCTGGAGGCTCGAACTCCCTAGAGGGTGGGGTATATCATCATCGGACATCCTGAAGGCTTGGACGCCCTGGAGGGAGGGATGCCCTACAGTGATGTAGCTCTAGATAGAGCGTACAGGGTATAATCGCACACCCTGGAGGCATGAAACGCCTGTGAGGCTCGATTGCCCTGGAGGGAGGGTAGCGTGGGACACCCTGAAGGCTCAGACAACTTGTAGGGCCTGATGCAAGCACTTGCAAGCGATAGCTCTCACGAGCTGTTACATCACAGGTTTCGCTGGTCTGTGGGAGCCCAGCCCACGGCAGGCAGCCCCTTTAAGGTGTCCGACGCTACCCCGCACCCTCCAGGGCGTCCGAGCCTTCAGAGTGTCCAATGCTACACCCCACTCTCTAGGGTCTTCGAGGCTCCAGGGTGTCCGATGTCTCCAGGATGTCCGACGTTAACCTCTATCCTCTAGAGCTCCGTCAATGTAGCCTTAATCATATTTAACTAAGCCAAACCAGTTTATCCTGAAGTGTACTTATTAATTTTAGGCTAAACTAGTTCAGCCTAGGATTAACTAGTTTCTCCTATTGGCCATCGGATGGACCGGTTTAGCCTAGTCTATACCGGTTTATCCAATCGCATGTAGGATAAACTACTTTCGCCTAGGAAAAACTAGTTTATCCAAAAATCGGGTTTGGCCGGTAACATCTACAATTTCTTTTCAAAATATTCCCGTTAATACTAAAAGCAGTTCGTGTCAGAAAATGTATATCTTATTTAAAGTAGCACCTATTTTAACACATTTACGAGCTAGGTATTTCAGTAATAGTGTAACCTGGATGTACAAACAATTTATATTGGTGCAACAAGTCAGGCAGTGATCACAATCACATAAAATTTATCCACATATCAGACAAATACAAGGTGTTCCAATGTAAATACATTAAATTGGAGACATTGTGTAGGCCATCGTACCGAATAATTTTCATTATGAGGCCAAGTTTTGAAAACGCCTCCTTTAGAAGTAATAAGCAACTTAAATTTGTTAAATTTAATTGAGTCCCACATTATGAAAGGAGCTTTAGATTATGATCTTTATTTTTGTCATGTTGCCGTCTTGAAAAACTTTTGAAATTACCGCCACAACTGTTGCCAAGGCAACGGTTTTGGCGGTAATTTAGTTGCCAAGGCAATAGTTGTGACGTAGACCAAGGTCAAATGTCATGTTCGTCAAAAACTGACACAACTGACACTACTGGGTTCTCTACTGGGTTCTCTGATTGGCCCTTTGTCTTTGCGTCTCTATGGGTGCTCTAAGTCAAAAGAAGTTTTTAGTTTGTGGCGGCAATAAAATAAAGTTGACACCAAGAAAGAGAACTTTTATCTTAAGTTTTCGTTTAAAATTTAAAACATAGACAACCATGTTCCAAACTTTTTCGAAGATTCAAATCCAACAAGTTAAAAACGCAAGGTTGCAATCTTGGATAAGGGGTAATACATAATGGTTGTAGTAAATGTAGGCATTTAGTTTGTATGAAAATTTTAACTTCTTAATTGTTAAGAATTCAAACTTGGTGCCATAATGGAAACTGTTCAGTACAATGGTCTACACAACGTCTCCAATTTAATGTATTTCCTTTGGAACACCTTGTATAGTCTTATAAACCGTCATCTTACACTACTTGGCGGATAGTGGAGAGGTTAGTGTTCTTGACTTTACATATCGAACTACAAAGCTGAAAATGGGCACGAAGTTACTTATACTTATATTATAATCAAAAATAAGAAATTTAATAAATGTTATGCGTCGGCCTGCGCTTGAACTCGAGACCGTGGAGTACCGTCCCACTGCACTGCCAAGTGAGCTTCCGGCGCCTGACTGACTGTTGCCAAATTTTCAACCTCTTGATGCTTATTTCGAGAGGTGAAATCACTCTCGGATCGGAGGGAAGAATGGAAACTACTCCACTGACAAGAGTCTAACTCTTAAGTTGAATAAGAAGATGCTCGTTTCAAAGTTGAAGTTACTTCTTGAAATTCAGATCAAAACTGGGAGTAGTGCCCGCTTGGCAAATATTTTAATTTTGATCAGTAGATCAAGAAGTACCTTCATGCCGATTTTCAGGTTTCTAGCTCAATGTGCACAGCTATAATGCTCGTTTTTGTCACTAACCTTCCCACTATGAGGTTTGAAAACACGCTTCAGCCTTATACATATACAGTTCGATTGGTTTGGGACTTAATAATTAAACAAGAGGTCCTTTTGATAAATACAATACATAAATGGAAACTTTATAATTTAGAACGTAAAATGTCCTCAAACTACAATATCTTCTAAATACACAGTTATATAAAGGTAAAATTGGGGATGTATACCCAAAAAAGACCTAAAATAGGTCATGATAATACGAAAAGCAGTACATTGGGTATATCTTGGGGCAGAAACTTCACGCACATAGAACACAATATTCAATAAATGCATTAAGTGGATTGGTTTAACTTTCAATGCGTAATGCTCATAGCAATATTATAAAATGTCTCTTGAAAACGTCTTTATATTAGCAAGCTATAGAGTGCGCCTAAAAAGTTAGAACGGATAGCATTAATAATAACACGACTTCTCTGTCCATCTGTAGCAAAACGCCAGTAAGGCACTATTGAATCTCTCTTACTTCTCATACATTTGACTTAGGTAGGTATCTATGGAACATCTGTTTACGTTTGACAGTATGGCGCGGGGCGATAAGCGCACTCTATAGCTTGCTTATATTTTATACTCTAAGGTAATATCTATTTTCATAATTTATAAATCACAGGATATGCGTGAAGATATAGTTATATCTAATGTGTACGATTATTTGAGGGTCAGGTCAGGACCTGGTATCCATGTCAATTCAAGTTACAATCTACAACTTCTGCAGTACCTATACAGTTGGAAAAAGTTAAAATACTTTGTCATTTGCCTAAGATAAAATAATGAAAAACTCTTTGTGTTTGGTATTATGAATATCGGCCGGACGTATTGCATTGCGTTGTTGTATATAAAGGTTTTAATAACACTGATTTAAACAGGAAATTCGTAATACTGATCTGATCGTTGTAATTTTTGTGTTATAATATAAGATCTAAATGATCATTTTCAAGATACACTTAAATTATAAAGAGGAAAGATTTGTTTCTTTTTGTTTGTGTGTATGTATGTATTCGATAAACTCTGAAATTACTAGACCGATTTAAAGAATTTACCATTAGAAAGCTACCACATCCCTGTGTAACAAAGGCTACTTTTTACCACGGAAAATACCTTAATCCCACGGGAAACCGGTAAGCAGTGGGTGAGATCACTGGGATGACCTCTTGTCATCAAATACGCGCCTTGGATATTTAGTTTCATGGACAGGTTTACTCCGTAAAATACGTCCAGCAAATACATTAAAGTAAAATTTAAACAAAAATATTGAGAAAGGAATTGCTTACTTTTAGATAAATAAATATCCCTGGATATTATGATAATGAATTGATTACTTTTAGAGAAAATTAATGGAAAATATTGAAACACCCAACTTTACACTTGCAGAAGCCGCAGATCCTGACACACCACTATCGACTCAGCGTATCTTCAGAACTTCCCGACATTCTTCTTCCATTGGGCTCCTCTTCATGCGTTCCATTACACGTCCCGTTGACAGCCTTCTCCCTGGCTGGCGACGGCCGCTTTTTGTACATGATATCCCAAATGTGGTGCACGATTAGATCAATAGCCACTGCAACAACACAACGGAACGTTAATACGCAGCTACGTGAGGCCATAGCCGCTGCAATTTACTGTGTTGCAGTGTTTTGTAGGTAAACAACTCATTCGGGATATGGGAGATGATGGGCAAATGTCTTTGATGGCCGCCTAACTTCGGACTATTTCAAAGTAAAGGTTCAAAACTAGCCCACGTCTGGCACCGACGAGACATACCTACTTCAAAACATTGTTAGAAAATAGTATTAAAATATGGCATATGTCCGTATTCCATCCTTACACGGCAACATATTAAAAATGGCTATGAAACTTTGTTCAGGGGCTCTAAGAAAATTTGTTCATACAATTATCCACTGCGGTTTTTGGAAGTATTTCTTCGCTGTCTAGACTTCTATTTTTAGTTTTAATCTGTCAAATAGCTGTATTTTGCTTTTCCACTTGGTTACGTTGCTTAATTTACGAGAAATTCAAATGCATCGGATCCAAGGGCTAGTCCGACCTTAGACGACTCTAACTTGACAAGATACAATGAATAAACTTTCGACTTGTTCCACATTGAGGCAAATACCGAATCGGAACACTCGAACGACCTCAGCGTAGCAGGTACTGTAGAAAGATAGTCTTGGTTTCTACCATTTGCGTGAAATTTTCAGTTTCTACTTTTGAGGATAGTTCTACCTACAATGAGGGAGTAGGAAGTGTAGGAAATAGGAAGAATGAGTTGTTTACCTTTGACAATGTTAACTTGTTGCAGTGGCTATGACCTTTAATGCTTACCTCGGTAACGTAGATTCAAGCACTTGTAAACCGCGAAAAATCACGAGGCGTTAAATTTTATAGTTCTACAGTTTTACGCGGGACACTATCGATTTCTCTTTTACTCAAAGCGGTAAGAAAGAGACAGCGATAGCGAATATGATTGCAAGTAAGTGCAAATGCGTTTTACAATAAAATACCGCGTTTCGCGTAGTATGATTAAATGCTTATAAAGTACAACAGGATAGAAAAACATTTATCCTTTCTCACACTACACAATCAAAAATATTGTTCACCTTTATTGAGTGCAAGTGCACCGAATAGCAAGTAAATGGGTAATGTACATGTTGGTATCTTTCATTTAGGTATCTGATTGGGAAAAAGTAGAAGTGTTTTTCTTTCTTTTTGTTATCAATGTAGAGTAAAAATACAACTTACCTATGTTATCTGCGCCTCTAGGTATGATGACGTCAGCAAACTTCTTTGTCTGTAAAGATTAGTAGAATGCTTTGTTGAACATATTTTTTATTTTATTAATATCTGTAGTTTGGGGACAGACTTTGAGAATTTTTTACCCACGACGGAACGAAGTTGCTATATGGGTTTGGGGTGAGAGAATGTGTGTGTTTGTGCCATAGACAAATGAAACCTTTTTCGCGCAGCGCTACTAGACACGCCTTTTGTAAAAATTTCATACAAGACAAAGCGTGTCATTTTTGAGCGAGTTGGCCATTTGAGGTGATAGCTCATTTAACCGTTCCGTACGCGTCATACGCTTCATATTTTGAATTTTGTATGAACTTCTATGCCACCTACGGTGCTGTGCGCAGTTCGGAACAGAGTGCATTCACCCTAAAGTGTTGCCACAACCGTCTTTTCAAAATACACATGTCCGTCGCCAAAGGAATATAGATGCATTCGGAGTGCATGCGTGCTAGACTATTAATTTATTTGGGAAAGTTGTAGGCCCTAACCAGATCTACATGACAGGTGTCAGCTGCCATACTAAAAAGTCGTTTATATCGAAAACTATGCGTGCTAGACTATTGGTTTCTTTGGGAAAGTTGTAGGCCTTAACGAGATCTACATGACAGGTGTCAGCTGTTATACTAAAAAGTTGTTCATATCGGAAACTATGCGTGCTAGACTATTAGTTGTTTTGGGAAAGTTGTAGGCCTTAACGAGATCTATATGACAGGTGTCAGCTGTCATACTAAAAAGTCGTTTATATCGGAAACTATGCGTGCTAGACTATTAGTTTCTTTGGGAAAGTTGTAGGCCTTAACGAGATCTACATTTTATATAACAGCTGTCAAACTTAAAACCCGTTTATGTCAGAAACTTCGCATGCTACACAGGAGAATACATCACCTTGAACTGCGCTCGCCAATCCGCCTGCCAAGCGTAGTGAGTATGGCAAATACCCCCCTAATAAGGGGAGGCCTATGTCTAGCAGTGGACTGTTGCGGCTGTTATAGTACAGCATGTTTTATTGCATCATAAGTAAGTAAGGGCGATTTACAAACAAAATGGTAAAATTACAAATAACACATGGCAGTCAAAAGACGTCAAGTTCGAGAAATAGAAGCTGGCGGCAACACTGGCGTTGGCTATTCGGTAAACCGAATTGACACGCTATATTGCTCAAAGGGCGGCTCTATCGGGGGCCGCGAATGACATTTTGGTGCTCAGTGGTTTGTGCAGATCAACACTGCCAATATCTCCAAAACCACTGGTTCGATTTTGATACCGTTTTCAGTGATAGATTAAGATTTGACTGGTGTATGTTCTTAAATATAAGTTACGCGGACAACGCACCAGGGGGCGCTGCAGTAAACTGTCGTGAGATTTGACAAAAATATTTTTGGTTTTCACTTCTTATTATTCTTTCTAAGGGCCGCCGCCGACAGAGTGGACACTTTTCCGCGCGCCGTCGCGCGACTCTAACAGAGAAATCGGAAAATGAACCGTACGCAACTGACGTAACGGCGATAATGGCCGGCGGCGGAAAAAGTCCGAGCGCCATTTGTTCGCGCGGCGCCGCGCGAATTCGCGCGACTCCGCGCGGCGCCTCTTGAGTGCGCTTGCGTCCGCCGGGCGGCCCAAGGCCGCAAGCGGACATTCTCCCGGTGTTGCCATCACAATAGAAATAAAAAAGATAATGTTTCTCAAAGAAAAGTGTCGATTACTAAAATAAATCAAAATAAAAAATATCTAAACATTGTTTTGAATAAATATTTATAATAAAAGTACCTACAACCTTGGTTTTTACTGGGTCGTTAGAGTTTATTACGTGGGTCGTTGGTGTTTGTTGGGTCGTAAGGGTTTATTACGTGGGACGTTCATGTTTGATGGGTCAACAGGGTTTATTACGTGGGTCGTTCATGTTTGATGGGTCGTAAGGGTCTATTACGTGGGTCGTTGGTGTTTATTGGGGCGTAAGGGTTTATTACGTGGGTCGTTGATGTTTGATGGGTCGTAATGGTTATTTATGTGGATTGTTGGTGTTTGTTGGGTCGTTAGGGTTTATTACGTGGGTTGTTGGTGTTTGTTGGGTCGTTAGGGTTTATTACGTGGGTCGTTGGTTTTTATTGAGGCTTAAGGGTTTATTACTTGGGTCGTTGGTGTTTGTTGGGTCGTAAGAGTTTATTACGTGGGACGTTGGTTTTTGTTGGGTCGTAAGGGTTATTTATGTGGCTCGTTGGTGTTTGTTGGGTCGTAATGGTTATTACGTGGGTCGTTGATGTTTGATGGGTCGTGAGGGCTTATTACGTGGGTCGTTGGTGTTTGTTGGGTCGTAAGGGTTTATTACGTGGGTCGTTGATGTTTGATGGGTCGTTCGGGTTCCGTACGTGGGTCGTTGATGTTTGTTGGGTCGTAAGGGTTTCTTACGTGGGTCGTTGGTGTTTGATGGGTCGTATGAGTTTATTTTGTGGGTCGTTGATGTTTATTGGGTTGTAAGGGTTTATTACGTGGGTCGTTGGTGTATTTTGGGTTGTAAGGGTTTATAACGTGGGTCGTTGGTGTTTGATGGGTCGTAAGGGCTTATTACGTGGGTCGTTGATGTTTGATGGGTCGTAAGGGCTTATTACGTGGGTCGTTAATGTTTGATGGGTCGTAAGGGTTTATTACGTGGGTCGTTGGTGTATTTGGGGCTTAAGGGTTTATAACGTGGGTCGTTGGTGTTTGATGGGTCGTATGGGTTTATTACGTGGGTCGTTGATGTTTGATGGGACGTGGGTCGTTGATGTTTAATGGGTCGTAAGGATATCTTACGTGGGTCGATGATGTTTGATGGGTCGTAAGGGCTTATTACGTGGGTCGTTGATGTTTGACGAGTCGTAAGGGTTTATTACGTGGGTCGTTGATGTTTGTTGGGTCGTAAGGGTTTCTTACGTGGGTCGTTGGTGTTTGATGGGTCGTATGAGTTTATTTTGTGGGTCGTTGATGTTTATTGGGTTGTAAGGGTTTATTACGTGGGTCGTTGGTGTATTTTGGGTTGTAAGGTTTATAACGTGGGTCGTTGGTGTTTGATGGGTCGTGGGCTTATTACGTGGGTCGTTGATGTTTGATGGGTCGTGGGCTTATTACGTGGGTCGTTAATGTTTGATGGGTCGTAGGGTTTATTACGTGGGTCGTTGGTGTCTTTGGGTCTTAAGGGTTTATAACGTGGGTCGTTGGTGTTTGATGGGTCGTATGGGTTTATTACGTGGGTCGTTGATGTTTGATGGGTCGTAAGGGTATCTTACGTGGGTCGTTACGTAATAAACACCAACGACCCACGTAATTAACCCTTACGACCCATCAAACGACCCACATAAGAAGCCCTTACGACCCATTAAACATCAACGACCCATGTAATAAACCCTTACGACCCAACAAACACCAACGAGGCACGTAATTATCCCTTACGACCCATCAAACATCAATGACCCACGTAATAAACCTTACAACCCATCAAACATCAACGACCCACGTAATAAAACCTTACGACCCATCAAACATCAACGACCCACGTAATAAACGCTTACGACCCATCAAACACCAGCGACCCACGTAATTAACCCTTACGACCCATCAAACATCAACGACCCACATAAGAAACCCTTACGACCCATCAAACATCAACGACCCACGTAATAAACTCTTACGACCCATCAATCATCAACGACCCACGTAATAAGCCCTTACGACCCAACAAATACCAACGACCCACGTAATAAACCCTTACGACCCATCAAACATCAACGACCCACGTAATAAACCTTACGACCCAACAAATACCAACGACCCACGTAATAAAACGACCCATCAAACATCAACGACCTACGTAATAAACCCACGACCCATCAAACATCAACGACCTACGTAATAAACCTTACTACCCATCAAACACCAACGACCCACCTAAGTAACCCTTACGACCCATCAAACATCAACGACCCACGTAATAAACCCTTACGACCCATCAAACATCAACGACCCACGTAATAAGCCTTACGACCCATCAAACACCAGCGACCCACGTAAATAACCCTACGACCCATCAAACACCAACGACCCACGTAATAAACTCTTACGACCCATCAATCATCAACGACCCACGTAATAAGCCCTTACGACCCAACAAATACCAACGACCCACGTAATAAACCCTTACGACCCATCAAACATCAACGACCCACGTAATAAACCCTTACGACGACCCAACAAAAACCAACGACCCACGTAATAAACCCTTACGACCCATCAAACATCAACGACCCACGTAATAAACCCTTACGACCCATCAAACACCAACGACCCACGTAATTAACCCTTACGACCCATCAAACATCAGCGACCCACGTAAGATACCCTTACGATCCAACAAACACCAACAACCCACGTAATTAACCTTTACGACCCAACAAACACCAACGACCCATGTAAGAAACTCTAACGACCCAACAAACACCAACGACCCACGTAATAAACCCTTACGACCCATCAAACATCAACGACCCACGTAATAAACCCTTACGATCCAACAAACACCAACAACCCACGTAATTAACCTTTACGACCCAACAAACACCAACAACCCATGTAAGAAACTCTAACGACCCAACAAACACCAACGACCCACGTAATAAACCCTTACGACCCATCAAACATCAACGACCCACGTAATAAACCCTTACGACGTAACAAATACCAACGACCCATACAAATAACCCATACGATCCATCAAACACCAACGAGCCACACATGTGACCATTTTTTTTGTGGCAAAAATTAGTTCTGTGACAATCGTAACGTAATGTTCTTTAATTTTTAATAGGTTGGATTCATCTGAACTACCCAATTTATTTTTAATAAGATTAGCGGGCAACACTGTCTAGCGAACCGGCGGACGCACGCGCCACGTGGCGACGCCGCGCGGAAGAATGCCGCTTGGTGTGCTCCGCGACCAAGAGGCGTCGCGCGAAAAGTGTCGCCGGCGTCCGGTCTATGTGCGCCGGCCCTAATGATATGATAATAGTTGAAAAAAGTACTTACAGGTAAGCAGAACTCTTCAAATGCTGGTTTGACAAAGTTCATATACTGGTTGAGGACTTGCTCCAGATCTCTTCCTCTTTCCATGATGTCACGAGGTACTAAAATAAGAAAAAAAAAAGTTAAAATATAGCAGTTTGTTTATGGGTGTCAACTTTATTAACAATCTAGTTTTTATATTGTTAATAATGAATCAGAGAAAAATATGAATATGATTGTTTCAAAAATAAACTACATCCATCTATAAAATCACCACCAGTCTAACTTGTTTTCAGTAGCAAATTGAAATTGAACTAAACCCAAAGAGTTTAAAAATGTTTTGCAACCAAACCAATCCATTAATCAGTACAATACACTTCAGTTTCATTTGAAAATGGGTTGTGTTAAATGGTGCTAGGTTTGCACTATTTCTATGAAGAAGAAGAACAATTTCAAAATATCTTACCTCTTCTAGCTAATCTGGTGTCCGAGTCAGTGTCTACAAACAGTTTCATGTGAAACAGATCCCGCACCTCCGGGAAGTAGAACACCAGGATCCCCTCGATTAAAACCACATCTGCTGGGTAGATTGTGTGCGACCGGTGTGGACTACACAGAGAAGACAAAATTTATTACAATCACATTACTTGATTACTTGTCCTTATTTTCTAAACTCAACCTAAAGTTGAGCAATTTCACATGGGAATAAAACATACACTAGCTGCCAGCCAGCCTTCCTGCAGAGATAAGTCAATACTGTAGAGATGAGTCTGCATGGTCTGCTTAAAATTATATCAAACTGCCTCTGCTAGTTATAGCTAAGCCTGGTATTTTGGAATACTACAGTTAAGGTTCTTCTAGAAATCCAAAAATACTTACTGAATAGCATTTGTGATGTAATCATACTCTGGAACTTCAACCTTCTTTCCAGCCAGTATATCTTTTAGGACCGCCAGCAGTTTCTTATCATCAAACGCATCTGGGTGGTCAAAGTTAAACTGTCCTCTTTCTGCACGGAGCCTCTCAGAAGTTGTGAGTGAACGGTAGAAGGAATCTTGACTGATACAGACTACTCGTCGCTCTGTTTGCTCTTTGTGTTGCTGACCGAGCTTCTCCATTATTCGCTGGCATACTGTTGACTGTAAAAGTGGTTCTGTTTTGTAAAAATGGCTCGCTGAAAATTACAAAATTGCTCTTCCCAAGACCTATTTCAGTTTTTCGCTAGCCAATGGAATGGCTTTTAAGCAGACAATGTACCTAATATAAATTGCAAATTACTTTTCTGAAATGCTGTTATAGTTTTTCTTTGGGGTTGGCATTAGTAATTCGCATTCGGGGTTGATGAGGTTGTTATTTATAGGGGTTGGTCAGCTCTTTCAAACGACACCCCCCTCACCCCGCGGAGACGCGTAGTTTTTTTTAAATACGTATTTAAAGTTACGTGTGACGGAGCATATTTGGTAGGGTAGGACTTTTGAATACCTACCATAAAATATTTAAAAAAATATATGGCGGGGAGGGGAGGAAGCCCTTCCCGGGGTCCCCTGCGGCGACCCCCCATTTGGGGTCCGACCCCCCCGCCCACACAGTACCTGTAAGTCACTATTTGCAGGGGTTTTATCAAAGAACCAGTATCAATATCGCCTCAGTACTAGGTCCGGTAGGCACAACCTAACCTAACCTGGCGTTCAACGCCAGGTTAGGTTAGGTTAGGTTAAACGGTGACCACAACGCACGAGCCGAGCGGCGGAGCGAGCGTGCCGGCAGGGGCCGGCGAAGTGCCAGAACAGACACAGGTCATCCCCCAAAATGGGGGGTGGGGACCCCCCGGGTGGGGGTCGAGACCCCCCATGGGGGGTCCTGCCCCTCCCTCCTTATACATTCTTTTATATAACCCCTGCAAACAATGACTTACAGGTCATTTGTGAGAGGGGGGGGGTCGGACCCCCCAAATGGGGGGTCTCCGCAGGGGACCGCCCGAGGGTCCCCTACTCCCCACCCCCACCACCCAAAAAAACCCTTAAATCAGGATGCGAATTTCTAATGCAATCCCTTTCTTTGCCCAATGATCACATAATATCACAAGTTTGGAGAGCATTTAGGAAGATAGCTTGCTCTAAACTTCTGTCTACTTAGTGTTACTAACCAAAGATCTGATAAATTTTTAAAGCAGAAATAGTTTAAACATAGTTTTGTAGCAAATATGAAACGACGGTGTAAGTTTCTCGACCGGAAGTTTTGAATTTCACGTGCTGCCCTGAAAACAATGTCCTATTCATTGCTCAGAGGTTATATCGAATTTCATCATCAAAACTACTTTGGCACGCGATTTCCATCTATTTACTCTTAATATACAATCAAATATACACAGTAAAGTGTCTATAGAATTACATAATAAGCATTTACAGGAAGAAAATCGATATTTTCAGACTGAATTCCAAGGTTACCTTTCCACTCGCTGTACCGCCGGCTACGCCTATCAGGAACGGAGTTTTGCTTTCGAAACCGTTTGTGGAAACATGATCTGCTGGTTTCTCTGCCATTTTGTGCGTAAATATTAACCTACACGGTACTCTTACAGCTAAAACACCAAAATACGCAGAAACACTACTGTTTCGTACGTTTCGTATGATGGCTGACATTGACATTACTGGAGGTGTTGCTAGATGGAAATATTCGTTAAGACTAACTAATGCGCAGTAAATATTGTTCAAAGAATAACGTGCAACATGTTTATCATTGGAAATCCGCGCACGTGCAGCGCAGATGGCAGCCGTGAGCCCGTGACCAATGTGACCAAGTGACCCGTTGCTCGAAGATGTCGATCTGTTGTCGCGCGATAAATGACAATCGTTTTTCTCTCTCTCTATCTGCCCAGAGTGAAAGGGACTTCCGACTGTCGCGCGACATAAAGTTTCCTGTGTGTGCATAGAATAGGGTCGCCCGCCGCCCACAATCGGACCTTATCGGACTAAGGGTGAGAATCCACCAGTGCTGTGCGAGTAAAATGTGTCGTACGAGGATGTGTAGCTGTGCTGTGGAAATGTGTAGGGGTTTCCACCGGAGCTGTGCGAGTAAAATGTGTCGTACGAGGATGCGTTGCGAAGCTGTGAAATGTGTGAGCGGGGGGAATGCGATGTAGTGGAAACCTCGCAACATATTCCTAGCAGCACATTTCTCGCAACACATTCGTCGCAACACATCCTTCGCACACATTTCTCGCTTGTTTTGTATGTAGAATGGCCTCGCTTCGCTCAACCCTATTCCACCAGAGCTGAGCTAAGCGAGGCTAGGAAAATGAAGTGATTCTATTGGTGGTATTTTTTTTTTTTTGACAGCCGATGTGGCGCAGTGGTTAGTATGCCTGCCTGCCACGAAAAGGTTCCGGGTTCAATTCCCGGTGGGATCACTCACAAAGTTGATATTTATCACTTTGTGAATTTGTTCCCAGTCTGGTTAGGACATTGCAGGCTGAACCACATGATTGTCCGCAAGTAAGATGGTTCCGTGCTTCGGATGGGCACGATAATAGTCCTAGCGGTAGTTCAAAACATGCTGCATCTGAGAGAAGAGTTCTGAAATTTGGTACACTTAATCTTTAGGGTAAATGAATCGATTTGACCCGTAGTACACAATTTTAAAATCATATGAGGAGTAATGACGTCATCTTTTTTTTGTATGGGAAAAAAAAATTTTTTGTTCCAAAACCTATCGTGTGTGGTATCAAATGAAAGGCCTTGCTAAGCCGATTCTAAAAATATATGACATTATTATATTTAAGTCACTTGTATAAAATTAAATAGGAAATAATTCTCGAAACATGCCACGTTTGGGCTTCTCCAGGTATGATACGGTTGAATCATTACTTATGAAATATACGTTATATAATGTGTAATATCCTCATCTCTAACCTCAAGAAAGGTACTACGGATTTTTTGTCTAAAAGTATTTTTTTTAATTTTAAAGTTACAGAAATTTATGAAAACACACTTAGTTGAAATTTGGCATCGAAAGTTCAATTTTGGACACCGAGAATGATAAAAATATAGCCAGTTGAGATTACAATCATATTATTATGTACATCACATCATATTCGTTTTGCAAAAAGAATGTTATGTGCTTCGGAGGGCACGGTTAACCCTCGGCCCCATAGCAGTCGCTCTCTATGAATAATAAGACGGCAGCGTTCCGTCAGGGTTATCAGTTAGGGGCTGAATAGTAACCATGGTTCATCGGGTCGTTCGTAGACTCGGTGTCCCACTTTTCAGAACAAGATTTATTAATAATAGGATGATAAATACAAATGCGAGAGAAGTTTTCGATTGATGGTTAAAGTGATCGTTTCTCTATTCTATACACACATTCACACCGGCAAAATTAACGGAATCTATACATAATAATAAAGTTGTACAGGGTCGAAAGCCTGTACATAAAAGATATTGGAAAATAAATTGTCAGCGAATTCTTGAAATTGATAACAAGACACGTTTCAAATGTTTTTACATATTTTTTCCGTTTAGATGTTTGTATGTGACAGCATCCTGAAAAACTACTGAACGGATTTTGATAAAAGAATCATGCCCACTCTAGTATGGATGTTCGTCTATTGCTTGCCTCACTACTTGCAGGCCTCACCTCAAAGCCAAAGTTAAATAATTATAAAGTCTAATTATTGCTTAACATTTTGTAACTGAAAATAATTTAATTATGATAGGAGTTCTGAAGTTATTGAATGTTAAAGTTGGATATCGGAAGAGACAAAAGTGCTGAAGTTTGGCTGTATATCGAGTATTTCGTTCTCAAATCGTTATCGTTAGCTATACGGTATACCGAAGCAAACAGAGCAAAAAAGGTTCACACCCCAGTAAAATCTTTGGTAAAAAATACGTAACGATAGAACGACCTTTAAAAATTAAGTTAGTTTCCCTGTTTTGTACAACAATTGCTGTAGCTATTCTGCATTAGAATGAGGGATATTACATATTGCTTTAATTTTCATTTTGAGGCGAGACAATTTCTTAGACCAGAAATGGGCATTCTCCTTTGGTACAAAGATTGCTATCGCATTGAAGAAGGTAAAGGCTACTTATTTTCTCCACTTGAGGGACTGGAGTACCTGATGTGTACCACTAGAAGCACAACCACGAGCCCAGCTAAACAATGGGAAATACATTTATGGCACCAAAGCAAGAATTGTTTATCATCATGGAATGCTCCTGCTGGCAAACATAGATCGAAGATTTGGAAAACCTTATGTGGACCACCAGGTGCACCTCCAAGAGCCCAGCTAAACTACAGGAGACACATATTATATAGTCCCAAAGCAAAAATTGTTTAGCGCGATGGGACGTGTCTGCTAGAAAATATAAATCGAAGGTTTGGAGAACTACAGGAGATGTATCTCCATACGTCCCCGAAGAAAAAATAATTCAGCTTGATTGGGCCGTCCTGCTAGCAATTAGAAATCAAAGGTTTTGAAAACCTGATGTAGACCATCAGGAGTACCAAAAATAGCCCAGCTTAAATAGGTATATGAGATATACATATGGCCTCAAGGAAAAAAATATTTAGCATGGCGGGACATTTCTGCTGGCAAATAGCTAATGAAGGTGATGGATACCCTGGGAATAAATGTAAGGATGCTGGTGTGGGAATAATGTGTGTATAGACAAATGAAAATTATAAAGATGAACCAAAACTCCTCTCGCATCTGTATTTATCATCTTATAATTAATAAGTCTTGTTCAGTCAAGTGGGACACTGAGTCTACGAACGACCCGATGAACCATGGTTACTATTCGGCCCCTATCTATCGACCCTGACCGACCGCCGCCGTCTAATTATTCATAGAGAGCGACTGCGATGGGGCCGAGGGTTAACCGTGCCCTCCGAAGCACATAACATGTTATTTTTGCAAAACGAATATGATGTACATATAATTAAAATCTCATCTGGCTTTATTTTTATCATTCTCGGTAACCAAAATTGAACTTTCGATGCCAAATTTCAACTAAGTGTGTTTTCATAAATTTCTGTAACTTTAAAATTCAAAAAAAATTACTTTAAGACAAAAAATCCGTAGTACCTTTCTTGAGGTTAGAGATGAGGATATTATACATTATATAACGTATATTTCATAAGTAATAATTCAACCGTATCATACCTGGAGAAGCCCAAACGTGGCATGTTTCGAGAATTATTTCCTATTTAATTTTATACAAGTGACTTAAATATAATAATGTCATATATTTTTAGAATCGGCTTAGCAAGGCCTTTTATTTGATACCACACACGATAGGTTTTGGAACAAAAAAAATTTTTTTTCCATACAAAAAAAAGATGACGTCATTACTCCTCATATGATTTTTTTAAAATTGTGTACTACGGGTCAAATCGATTCATTGACCCTAAAGATTAAGTGTACCAAATTTCAGAACTCTTCTCTCAGGTGCAGCATGTTCCATACATTCGGCCAGCGAGCCGCTAAGGCTATAAGCCGTCGGTCCCGGTTGCTGTCTATGATAGCGGTCGTTACACAACCATGTCAGAGGCCTGCTACGTGCAGTAGGCGGTTGAAAACTCTGACACCAGGGTTCATCGGGTCGTTGAACGACTCGGTGTCCCACCCGAAAAGAAGAAGGTGGATTTTTTCCTCGCACACCGCTTAGCTACCTCGCACAGCGCTGGTGGATTCTCACCCTTATACTACGGAGCCTTTTGTTTGGCCTTTTTTCATTCCAGCCAGTATCGACTTCTTTCAGTTAAAAATTAAATTCAACTGTCTGCACAAAACAGTATTTCAAAACGTCTCAAAATAAAACCATTATTTTATAGTAAAGTGTTTATTCACGGAATGTATTTTAACAATGCATTTGGCACTTAAAATATGAGATTACATCTCGTAACAAAATATCTCGACTTGTAATACTTAACAATAACAATAACTGACGTAAAAAATGTCACACTAGCGAAACTTCACCGCTTCCAAAATGATAAACTTTCGCAGATAACTAATGGTTTCAATTGGCAATATCAATCCTGCTCAAATGTCATATAATATGAGGCAAACAATTATGTTGCCAATTCGGGATATGTTCTTTATCTGCGCCAGTACATTTCGCTATCGTGGCCTTATGTGATGCAAGGAGTATGCTCTCCTATACTCGGAGGTTTCTGAGTTTCTTGTCGGCCTGCCTGAGCGAGTGCGCCATCTCGAGCTGCTTGACGCGCAGCCGCGCCCACACCAGGTAGTCCTGCAGCCCGATGATCTGAGCCGCCATCAGTGCTGCACTGTCGGGGTAGATCACCGTCGCGCACCCGAGGCCAGACGGCACCGACAGTGACGACCAGATGTCCTGCAAATGACGGACACTTGAGCAGACATTCTTTGTTAGCTTGGAACATATATTTCAAATTTGAAGGGATCATAATGAGACCGCCGCCGGCACAGTATAAGGATGGACTCAGTGGAACGGTAAGGCCGGCGGCTAGCCGCCGGCACAGTATAAGGATGGAATCAGTTGAACGGTAAAGCCGGCGGCTAGCCGCCGGCACAGTATAAGGATGGACTCAGTGGAACGGTAAGGCCGGCGGCTAGCCGCCGGCACAGTATAAGGATGGAATCAGTTGAACGGTAAAGCCGGCGGCTAGCCGCCGGCACAGTATAAGGATGGACCACAGACCTACTAAACCTGGTATGGACTGGAACTAATTTGTTCTGTCAATGTAGAATGCGGAAAAATAATGTTATTTCCTTTTCTCTCAAATGGTTTTCTGTAAGGAGATTGAGATAAAATATTGTCTGTCAGATCCCTTTAATTTTCGAACGCGACTGTTTCGCCATTTTATAGTGCCAACAATCTATGGTACTTCAAGTGTCAAAGTCGTGTAAACAAAGTGCGATTTATTCGTATTTTTCATGAAATATTATTTTTGCGGTGCATTTTTAGTGATAAAAGACTAAATTAAGGAAATGACATCATGCCTGACTATTCCATAATACAGTGCGACGGGCGTCGGAATAAAAATCGCCCTGAAATTAGTTTGCACACGTAAGTACACAAATCTGCTATTTTACTCGAACTTTATGAGATTATATGCAATTAAAAGACACGAGCATTTATTTTTCACTATAAAGCAGCAAACTATAAACATTTTTTTCCCCAATATATTATTAATTACTTTATTTCTGCTGATACTGATTTCATACAAACTGATCGTCGGCTAGGGTTGGAGTAGTACATAAGTCACGGTATCGATATATTTTGCCAGATTTCGTAAGAATGGAAGGAAATAATGAATTTGGAGAGTTCAATTCAGAAAGTTATAATGTGCCAAAGTACCTAAAAACAAAGACTTAGTTCTTTAAAGGATTTCATATAGGTATACTTGTTTAATAATTTAAAAATATTTTTTTACAGAAGCAAAAAATGAAGTTAGAAGAAGGAAATGGCTTGATATTATTGGCACTGAAAATATAAATCCACGTCATGGAAAAATATTTACATGCTCCTGTATTTTGGTGTCGAATGTTATAACAGAACTCTAGATAAATTAAGCCTACGTGAAGAAGCCTTGCCAACCCTTTTGGTACAAGCTAAGGAAAATGATAGGTCTGTTTTGACTGAGCAGCAACAGGAGCAAAGTGGAAGGAAAAGGAAAATTTCTGGAATAGCACAAGAAATTCAACCTGTGTTAACAAAACAAATACCTAAATTATGTTTAAATTATTATTTTTGGTTTTTGATTGATTATTATTATCATAAATGTTTACCCCGACAACTTGTTTTTCTTTTTAACCATTTATTTACTACACACAAAAAGCAGTTAAGTATTATGAAAATAAGCATAATACAGTAGTAAGGTAGGTACACAAAAAACATCACAACAGCGTAGGCATAATGCCCGTCGTAACCTTCTTCCTACCCAATTGCTTGGGGTCGGCGCAACATGTTTTGTATGAACACAAAATCATGTTGCAAAAGGATTTGGCTATGTTTTATGACCGGCCGCCTACCTGACGTCAACCCTCTTTGGGAATGACGTCAAATCGTGACCCTGCATAATTGGATCGTTCGTAGGCAGTTGCCGACTATCGATATCGATTTTTGGGTCCAAAATGATAACAACCCTACAAAAATCCGCCATTTTATGAGTCCAACATTGTTTGACATTCACGCACATTCAGAGGGTACAGCCAGTCCATAGGTTTAGTAGGTCTGTGGGATGGACTCAGTGGAACGGTAAAGCCGGCGGCTAGCCGCCGGCACAGTATAAGGATGGACTCAGTTGAACGGTAAAGCCGGCGGCTAGCCGCCGGCACAGTATAAGGATGGACTTAGTGGAACGGTAAGGCCGGCGGCTAGCCGCCGGCACAGTATAAGGATGGAATCAGTGGAACGGTAAGGCCGGCGGCTAGCCGCCGGCACAGTATAAGGATGGAATCAGTTGAACGGTAAAGCCGGCGGCTAGCCGCCGGCACAGTATAAGGATGGACTCAGTGGAACGGTAAAGCCGGCGGCTAGCCGCCGGCACAGTATAAGGATGGACTCAGTGGAACGGTAAGGCCGGCGGCTAGCCGCCGGCAGGATGGACTCAGTGGAACGGTAAGGCCGGCGGCTAGCCGCCGGCACAGTATAAGGATGGACTCAGTGGAACGGTAAAGCCGGCGGCTAGCCGCCGGCACAATATAAGGATGGTCTCAGTTAAGCGGTAAGGCAATACAAGGACGGACGCTTTTGGGGCACAGTTTCCAGATAATCATGTGGGCACAGTTAAATACAGTACCTGCACCATCTTGTCGCTGGGGGGCGGGCAGTTGATGACGGGGTAGGAGGTGTTCCCGGAGAGCACGGGCCCGAGCCCGTTGGACCGTCCGGCGACGGCGATGAAGACGAGCGCGCCGTGCGTGTCCTCGTACTGCTGCATGATGCGGAGCGTCTCCTCGGTGGCCTTGTGCGCGGATGTGACGCGCAGCTCCACGTCGAGCCCGAGGTCGCGCGCCGCCTTCGCGATCTTCTGGCAGTGCTCCTGGTCGGCGGGGGAGCCCATGAAGATGACCACCTTGTGGTGCACGTTGGGCTTGAGATGGTCTAGCTGGTCCTTGACCCAGTCGAAGTTGCGCTTCACGGTATCAAGCGCCTCGGCGGTCACGTTCGTAAGGTTTCTGTAGACCTGGGAAAGAAAAAAATAGATTGATTCCCTCTCTTTATCATTATCTATTTAATACCTTCAAACGAGCAAAATTGTAACCAGGATCTCGGAAACAGCTATAACGATTTTCTCGAAATCCCGGGGTTTTCACCCTTTTTTGTAAATTGTTTTAAAAGTAACAACGACATACATATTGAAGAGAATTCGGTACATCAATCTTGTCCGTAGGGCAATTTCCATTACAGTCTGTTTTAGTGCTTTGACCTCCTGATACAAAACAAACGTTCTCTTTTATTTAAGTGAAGTATATGCCTCTCAGTCTACCTATACCTCCTTTCCCTTTCACCATACCTTCAATAATGTTAGGCGAGGAACACACGCAACGTCGGTTTGTGCGTCGTTCATTCGATTCTCCACCCTACCTGCATATGAATACGGTTTGTGTCAAACGGCATCGCACAACGCTGCGTTGTCCGTCAAATCGTTTCACATAAACCGTATTCGTATAAAAATAAGGTGGAAAATCGAACAAACGACGCACAAACCGACGTTGCGTGTGTTCCTCGCCTTACTTCATGAATTCGCGTTTCGGATCAAGTGGACAATCATCTTCCCTATTCGGGATTCTCAATACGAGTAAATTTTCAAATTATACATTTAAATACCGGCCAAGAGCGTGTCAAACACGCCCACAAATAGGGTTTCGTAGTCAACGTTTAAATATCAGGTATTTAGCGTTACAAAGTTAATTTTATTGCTGTTTTGTTTGCAGCTGTATGAATACCAACGAAAACAGAAAATCTTATATTTTTCTGAAGTCTTAAGTGGTACAATATCCGTAATAGTTTTCATGGATACTTCAGGTTGTAAACTATATTCCATATTTTTCAAATTTTTAGCGTTTATACTTTAGAAGTTACAGCTGGAACAAATTATGGGTCAAAAACGCCCCTTTCAAAAGCAAATATCTCGAGACATAAACATTTTAGTGACTTTGTTTCAAGGAAACTTCCCCTTAGACCAATAAGACCAATTCAACGATACCCTACTCAATATTACAGGAGAAATTTTTTTTTTGCCCCCTTTCACTTGTATGGGGATCCAAAAAACACTTGAAATATTTTTTTCTCAACATTTCTATATTTGTGTCAACACGATCTAATTTCTCGCCAAATTTCATGTCCATAGCTCTAAAACTGACGAAGATATGAGGGCGCGGCATACAGACGGACAGACAGACAGACTTGACGAAATGATAAGGGTTTCTAGTAGACCACGAAACCCAAAAATGAGGCCAACTTTTCACGATAAAAGTGGTGTGATGCAAGCAGCTCTAAGGCAGATGGCAGAGCCATGGCCGATGATGTTTACAGAAAAGCCTAATGATTTGTCAATAAATGTGGAAGAAACTATTAATTTAATTAAGAAGCCATTGATTCCTACCATTTTTAAGCAGGTTGGTCTAGGTAGGTACATGAGATCGGGCCTAAGTAGGTGTTTCACGTTTATTTCGTGCCTGTACTGTAATCGTACCAAGGTTACACAATCAACCATGTGTTATCTCGGAGAGGATAACCTCTGACTTCACCGCAAATAAACGGGTGATGTAATAAGATTGGGATAAGGAAAGAAGTAGGTGTGACAAAATGTCATTATAAGTTTAAATTACAATTGCCCATATCATGCAAATTCTTTAGGAAATTCTGAAATTCGCGTTCCTTTTTATGGCCTATTTTTTAATATTGATTGACATTATTTTAGTATGACGCTGTGCTCAAATAGGTACTCAAATACGCTGATACTCAAATCTCTCGAGCATACATGATTATGTAGAAATACAAAAAATAGCATAATAGCATACAAGGTCAGCAATTTGAAGTTGCAGTGGATGAGGCACATAGGAACACTGGAGGAACCGATGAACTTCGACAGAAGGTTCACTCGGCCCTATTTCGGATTTTTGCGATTGGCACTTGTTACATAGCCAGGATAGCTACTGTCAATAATCTCAAAGTATAAAAGTATAAAAATATCTAAACAGCAAAATCTGCTAAAGTGATAAAGAACGCCATTATGATTCTGAGCCTTCTCATATGACGTTCGTGTCAGCCACCTTCTTAGTTACCTTGACTGCCCCCTGAGATTCCGGTTATTTCCAGTAAAAGTCAGTAACCATCAAAATCGTCGCTAGTACTAAGTGAGCCATCTGTTTCCCTAATTTGTGGAACTACGAAGCCGAATGATTTTGGAGTGGTAGTCACTCATCATGGAAATAGTCATGGTGGGAGGACCTCTTTCCAGAAGAACCATCGACCGGGGTGGACGCTAGATGCTTTAAAAAAAAAGTCAACTCAAAGACTAGAAACTGGAATGTGAATGACTAGAAACGTGGATGACTCACGGTGAGCTTTTTGATGATAATACATACATACATATATCACGTCTATATCCCTTGCGTAGTAGGCAGAGCGTAATCTAGTAATATCTAAGACTTACCTGTTTGTCGACCATGAGCCTTTTGTCACCAGAGGGCCACAGACGCCATGAGTCAGAGTCAATGATGTCAGCCAGTACAATGTTTCCTGGAAAAATTCTATGTCATTAGTAGGCACATGACAAAAAAAAACCAGGCGCGGATACAAGGGGGGGAGGGCATAGGGGCAATGATAATTAAATCGAGATTTTTTTATTTTTTGTTGCAAAAATATATGATTTTCTCAAAATGGCCAAATCCCTGAGCCAAATCTTGTATCCGCGCCTGAAAAAAACTATAGAAAAAGTACATTTTAGCTCGAATTCAGCTCGAACAGAATATTTTGTATAGATTCAATCGGGGCAGGCAGAGCGGAAATAGCTGTAAAAAGGGATTTTTCACCAGGTCTGACAAAAGTTTGAGAGTCATTCAAAAGACTGTGACAACTCAAAGAGGACATTGGCCTCCGAAACGAGCTAATAATTAAAAAAAAGAAATAAATATATAGGTAGGTAGGTATGTATAATATGGTTCACAATGAAATTGGGAACACTTCGATACCGTGTTTCAGGTTCAATCATTTTGACGCTTTGTCTTTCAGCGCCATCTTGAGGGCCCGTTCAGAACTTTCTTGTGTTTTGTGGAATGTGCATGCTCCTAGAGTAGTTACAGCTATACAGACAGGGTGCTACAAAACAACCAATAAATCTCCAAGGGAGGTCCAATTCTTTTTTTCATATTTCAACCCATGTTCCACGAGGAATTTTGTTCAGTTTTGTGAGTACCTTGACATCCTTTCAGCTTTATTGGTTGTTTTGTAACACCCAGTATAGTTACACGTACCTTCGGTGTCGACGCCGAATTCGATCTTCATGTCAATGAGTGCGCAGTCGCGGAGGGCCCACGCCTTCTCGAGGATCTCGAATACTATGATGGTGGTCTTTTGGCGGTGGAAGTCTTTTGACGGTGGAAGTCTTTTGGCGGTGGCAGTCTTTTGGCGGTGGTAATCTTTTGGCGGTGGCAGTATTTTAGTTTGTTCTTTTGGACTTACCTTCGGTGTCGACGCCGAATTCGATCTTCATGTCAATGAGGGCGCAGTCGCGGAGGGCCCACGCCTTCTCGAGGATCTCGAATACTAGGATGGTGGAACGACGCATGTAGTCGACTTCGTCTTGGCCTGTAATACAATATTAACATATTATTATACACATACATATAACTATATACTACTAACTATAACAGCTGCAATAGTCCACTGCTGGACTTAGGCCTCCCCCCTATAATGGGGTATTTGACATAATCACCACGCTTGGCAGGCGCATTGGCGAGCGCAGTGCAAGGTGTTGTACTTATTTACAGAGAACGCTGCTGCCCTTAGAGTATATATAAGCAAGCTATAGAGTGAGCCTAAAAAGTTAGAACTGGCGGCAGTAGGCTGGGCGCCACCTCTCTGTCAGTCAGTAGCAAAACGACAGTGACAGCACTAAGTACTGAACCTCTATAACTTCTCATACATTTGACGTCTGCAACTGCTTACGCTCTGACAATACGCCGCGGGGCCACGCTCTAGCTTGCATAAATATGTATACTCTAAGCTGCTGCCCATTCCCTGGATTCATCTCTTAGTCGGTTTTTACGACACCCACGGGTAGAATTGGGGTGATGCTATTCCAAGCCTGCATCTAACGGCGTGATACATATATCTTACCTATATCCCTAAGAGGTAGGCAGAGCGTAAAAACAGGTAAATAATAATTTAAAATGAGGTACAGTTTAGTCAAGTACAGAGATTTTTACAGCTTTCAGATAATGCTACTTATAGCCGTTGGCTTATATCAGCTGTCAAATTAGACTGGTAAGATAGGCTGAATGTGAGATATCACTTTTGCATTAAAAAGTTCGAAAGAACTTGTTAGGTCTTAAATGCTTTTGCTATTATTTGATATAGACCCTCAAACCTGTGATGTGTTTACGGTTTTTTAACCGTATGTGATGGACGATTTTTTACAATTCTCTTAAGTTTCCCGATGTGTGAAAGGAACAAAAAGCTCAGTACTCACCGATTTCAAGTCCGTTGAATTTGAATTTGGCGCAGACGATTTGTTCCTCGGACCACTGAGGGTCGTGGTTGGCGTCGTCCTTGAAGAAAGTCTCTTGCTTGGGCGGCGTGAAACGGAAGCCTAAAATAAGAAAATATGAATTATTATTATAAGTCCGATTGTATAGTCCAGCAAAAAAGAGTAGAAATTAAATAAAATGGAACTTAAATATTTTCATACTAAATTGTTGTTATTCATAGTCAATGTTGCGATTTAATTTTGAAATTTCATACAAAGTGGCGCCCTCATTTTTTGTCTACTCTTTTTTGCTGGACTGTAAATACTCGTATAACTCTCGCAGACAAAGAAATGATCCTGAAATGGCAACATTATCGTTTACATCCCGCTAATTTGTCATTCAAGATAGAGAAGCAAACAATAATTATTTCGGAATCCTTTCTTTATCTGCGCTAGTTGTATCTAGGCTTAATAAATTATAAATAGATATTTTACAAAGTGAACCTACCCAGAAACTAAACCACTTTACATATGCCAAGGAATATGAGGGCCGAAGAAAGAGGTTTTCCCATAGATACTTTCTAGTATTTTTGTCATTTACTGTAGCCGCTGCGCTGTTACTGCAGCCTCTGCATGCATTCTTTCAGTTCAAATCCCAGAGTAATGTCCAGTGCTGGGCGACTCACGGCTGTTTATATACTTCTCATCAAAAAAATCGAGACACTTTGCAATTTTGTTTTGTACAGATCACATTATCAGAGAATCCTGTTTATTTAGGAATAAAGGTCTAATGTGATATAAAAATAGTATAATGAAAGAGGTTTATAAATCCTAAAGTAAATATTTCAAATTCAAATTTAATTTTCATTTCATACATTTCGTGTTTTGTTTAAAAATAATAACAAAAGTGTCTCGGTTTTTCTGATGAGAAGTGCAGTTTAGTTTCCTTACCTTCGGGTACCCCTGGGTTGCGCTTGAGGAAGGAACCGGTGGCCAAGCGACGGGTCACCCATTCAATCGGGATCATCTCGCACTTCTTGGAGATGAAGGCGGTGGGCGATACCATCTTCACGAAAGCGGTTTTGAGGCCTGAAAATAAAAGATTGGATTTTATAAGTAAATGTGAATATATAAATAAGAATACGGGGTGTTAGGGACGGTGTAATGAAAACTTTGCAGGTATGATCAAACCATCAAACTGAACAACTTTTACTATGGAGCCAATGAAGGGAAACGAAAAAAAAATCCGACCTCCCATACAAAGTCAGTCAGCTGATCGTGAATTATGTATGGGAGGTCGGATTTTTTTTTTCGATTTCCACCATTGGCTCCATAGTAAAAGTGGTTCAGTTTGATGGTCTGATCATGCCTGCAAAGTTTTCGGTACACCGTCCCTAACACCCTATATAGTTCATTCGCAAACATAGTGTCATGAATTGACATGACCAGCCTTAGCGGGAGGCCAAATTACGCTGGTCGCAATTCTCACGACACTATGCGACCAGCGTAACTTGGCCTCCCTCTTAGGCTGGTCATGCATGACCCTATGATTTTAAATGGACTATACAAAGGTACAATAGAAACTACGATATCATTTTTGCTAGCTTATTTCAATTCCAATAGGCTAACATATCTAAATTAGATTGCAAGTCATTAGTGAATTTAAGTATCTATACGTTTAAAACTAAAAGTAATAGAAATGTGCTGCTTATCGCTTTAATATAAGATAGATACTGATGTGGGCTACAAAAGCCAAAGATGACCGAGCTTAGCTATGGTTTAGCTTTTTAGATATTATATTACATTTATAACAAATAATAATTTATATATGTAGTTTGTTTAATATAATAAATTGTGTTACAGTTTTATCAGTTTTATAACTAGTTTTAGGTAGCATTTATGAATATTCACATGGTTTTTTAAAACCGGGTCATTTTTGCCGTTTTAGGTACTCCTACCTATTTGTGTAAAGTTTGATAGGTAGGTAGGTATAAAGTATTGTTACAAACAATAAGATCAAATTTTGATAAAGTTTTATTTTTGTAACGCTACTTTATTAAATACGTCAACAACATATTTGTTATTTTCGTACCATCCATCATCATGTGACCTTAAACAGATATTTCATAATGTTACTATTATGTTTATCTTGACAATAATATGTTATGTTTATCAGGTCAAATTGGATCAGCAAAATAAGCTTGAGCAGACAACAAGGGTCGTATCTCCAGATGTGCAAAATAAATGTCGTATCTACCTTTTGGTATTTTAGGAACTATATTTTTCTTGGAATTTAATGGGCGTGTGGTCGTTATGATTGTTTTGGTGTTTTTAAGATCAAAATAAATGATAAAATGTTCTAAGATAGCGAATTTAATCATTTGTCAAAATAAAAAACATTTTAATTAAATTATTTTTATATTCTTGGCCCTGAAAGCAAATGTCGTAAGCGCCATTATGATAATATTTTTTGACATTACGTAAAGTTTTTATTTTTTACGTAAACAATGTAAATAAGCTTTTTCGCATTGAGAAAAATATGCGATTTTTTCTTTAATTTTACGCGTGTGTTTAGTTTTAAGTTGTTTGGATTAGGGTTATCGGTATTCCGACCTCATTAGTGGTAAATAATATGTCCAAATATGACGAAATAAAAGATAAAAATTCAAGAGCAGATGAGATCAATCATAATTAAGATAAAAGAGTTGTTTATATCAAATTTTCTTAGATGTGTAACCAATTTTTATTTTCTGTGGGTTGCTGGGTCGAAGGATGACCAAACACTGTCCTAACCATTATTTGTTCCAAATCATCTTCATGCCTTTATCCCAAATCAGTTAGGGCCGGCGCAAATTTTGTTAGAACACAAAATCATGTAGCAAAAGGATTTGGCTATATTTTATGATCGGCCGCCTGCCTGACGTCAACTCTCTTTGGAAACTATTGCAGGTGGTATCACCACCACTATGCGGTTGTTGAGCATACCCAAAGCATACCATAGTCGACAGATGTTCAGCCGAGGTCAAAAACTCTACGTCGTCTTTTACGTGAATAAGGGATGGCAGTATTCTTAGCCGCTACTACACCAATTACTATTTGTTCCTAATCCTCATTATGTCTGGGGTCTAGGATTTAACCGTTGAAAGCTATGAAATTCGGGAAAATGACGTAGGAATAATAGATATTAGATACTGGCAAGTGTGGTATAATTATTTTTTTTAATAAATAATGGGTAAGCATTTGTCCGCAATCTCACCTGATGTTAAGTGACGATGCAGACGATGATGCTTATGTCAGATAATGCCTATTCACTCTCGCCTTGAAAAGGCCCAGGTTATAACGTTCCGGAAACAGAAGATTCTCTTGCCGTTATTTTTACGACTTCTTCTAGCTACAATCTTGCATTTTCATGGAAAATATCTAGCGAAACGGATTTAGTTAAATTATTCTGGATTTAAAGTCTTCATCTGCTACTTTAATAAAAAGGCTTGATGTACTAGATGTGAGCTTTTCGCACTTAATCCAAAAGCAGTAAGAGTTTAATTGCACTTGAAGGCTTAGGGAATGTGATTTTTTTTGGAAGTGTTGCCTAAACAGCCCAACCGTTTGAAAAGACTGAGGTTCTTACCAGCTGCTTCGAGGATTTCGAAGACCTTAGCGTTGGTCTGGTTAGAGATGGCCGCCTTGCCAGCCATGTCGTGAGCCTTGACTCCATCGCCGGCGGTGATCCTGTCCTTGTTCAGGAGAAGGCAGAGACCAGGGTTCTCTGGCAAGTCGAAGACCTGCTTAGTTTTGCCTTCGATGATGAGTTTGCCAAGCTTGTAGCCTCCAACTGAAAATGAAAAAAATTACATTTAATTTAGGTCTTTTTATTTTAAGCTTACCTATCTAAGTAGATAGGTACGTTTTGAACATGACATTATTAAACTGCGAAGTCAAAACATTTGCTATGGTCTGACTTTTACTTATTTTTAAATTAAGTTATTTCTTAGTTTTTAAGAAGCAAAGCGGTTTCTAGGTACTGTTGAATAATATTTGTATAAAATACTAACATAGTAACGTAATAGGTACGTCAAGTAACTATTATAGTAATAGAACAGGTAAAGAGTCTGACGAAATGCCTGGCGCCGAAGATCTACAAATCCAATAAAAATATAAATCAAGCAAACAATACTCCTCGTATTGTTAACAAAACATAATAATAGACAGCCAAGGCCGTAAGGCGAATTCCTTTTGCGCGCAAATTGTCCCCATAAAAAAGCCGGGTATAACCCGACCGAACTAAAAACCCATACCAATTTGAGGTTATAAACTCAAATAAACACTTTCGGAATCTGTCGGACTACAGTAAATACACAGAACACGAGATTGAATGAAAAAACTTTACCTTCTTTGGGAGCCGACATTTTTTCGTTTTTTTCTTGAAGCGGAGAGCGGGAGACAGGCTTGCAGTGCCGTGGGGTACGCGCGACAGGTCCGGGGATCTGGGATGGCCTTTTATAAAGTTTTCACATCCACCATCTGATTTGAACCGCCAACCACGTGTTCCGTACAAACTCGGCTCGGGCGAGTTTTGCTTGATAACAAGTTGTGCGATATAGACGGATCGACTCGTCTTGATACTGAATATTATGATATGAATTGTATGCATGTTTAAAGCGGATTGCTGAGATAACTAATTAAAATTATTAATGTTTTGTAAAGTTTGGCTATTTTATTATCATGTATGATCTGACGCTGGCGTGATCCTGGATAGTTATTAATTAGTAAAGTCAAAATTAAATAATCGTAGTGAAAAACGAAAATTAAAATAAATGAAAATAGAAAATAAGAAAAGTTTATTTAAATTAGGATAAACAAGTTACCACTTAATTAAATGGGTAATACATAGGTACCTACACTTAATTACGTAGAAAATAAAAAATATCCTTCCTAGTTTAAACGCTGCACGAACTATATAGTAAAATAAAAATTAAGGCAATGCCTCGGGGCTGGCCAGGCTAACCCACAGCATGTAACTTTACATCTCCACGAATTAATAAGTAAACAAATGTCATTTCGACGCTGAATGTTTAAAAATCCTTTGCTATATGTCGCTCTAACTAAACGTAAAGACTAAAGAAATAAGTATCAGGAATGCTCATTCGTAGTATAATATAACTATCTCTCTTGTTTGTTATATACCCGTCTCTCGCATTCTTCTTAACTTCAATCAAATTCAAATACGATCATTCAATTATTTCTTGCTACTATACGTTAACAGGCGCTCCGTCGGTCTTCCAGCGTGAATTATAGCATTTTTATATCAAAACTCCCTTGACACTTCTCAACTTATCAACAAGACCAAGTTAATACTCAGGTAAGTCATTAAACCTTTAAATAAATCGTAAATAATCAGCTGTTAGAGCACAAAACAGGTGTTTTTAGTTTTATAACCCGGAATAATTATGATGTTTACATGTGATATGGTCGTATGAGCCAATATGTCGTGTTTTATTTTGGTTAGGTTGCATTTTAATGTGTTAAGTTTTAACCCACCACATGGTTAGCAGTTTGAAGGTTGTTGTTAGTTTCTGTGTGTTTGACATATTTACATTACATTACCTAACCTACGCACTGCTTGGTACACTAGACTTAATAGTTTAAGGTAGATCATTTGTACAGAATTAGTGTAAAAACGTCGGTTAGATTTTTTTCTGTTATTAGTTATGATAAACCTAGGAACCTAAATGTTATTTTACCGCTTATTTAAAAAGTCCCTACCTGATATCTAATCTACACGGAAGTTCATCAACATAAGAACTGCGATTATGTGAACAACAATTAAAAAATAATATTCCACAGCTAAGTTAAATATTAGCACAATAACGCTAAAATATTAGCCAACCTAGGTTAAATTTTGTTTCTAAAGTCTTGTTATAGTCAGTATAACTTCATGCTTTGTTTAAATAATTAGTTTGGTATATTTTGTTTGAAAAAAGAAAATTTGCATGGCCTAATTCAAATTTTAATAAATTATATTCATTGATAAATTGAGGAAGTTTTACTGTCTTGTAGTTTGGAAAATTGTAACTTGAAATAAATCTGATATAGGACACTATTTGCCAGAAATTCTATACAAAGTAAAAATGTCTAGTCGTCAAGAGGCTATTTCATCATCTCAATCATGTAATAAAAATCAGAACTATGACGTAAACTACATAATATATATGTTATCGGTTATTGTTATTATAAAAGAAAAACAATATTAAAATAGTTATAATTACATTGTTGTTTGTGGGTTCAGGTTACTTATCTAGACCACGGTTAACGGCTGCAGTGTTATTGGCCTAATTATCCTGCAGACCGATTAGGTCTTAGGTCTTAGGCATAGTCGCGCTAGCACTAGCTATAGATAAAGTTACAATGCCTATCTTGCAAAATTAATAAAACTAACTAAATATACACATAAATTGATGCTAACTTAAAATTTAAATCCTAAAAAGTTATATCAAAAATTATAATGTCACTTACTTCAGCTTAGATGTAAAGATTTGCTATTTCATACTTAGAAAAACTAAGCTTTGAAATTTTTTATATTAGCAAAATACCCAATCTATGATTTTATGCAGATTGACACTATCTGTCAAGATGTTTAAGGCCTAATGACACTATCTCAATCATACATATTTATTATAATACCCATACCATTAGAATATGTACCTGCAATCATAGAGTATATTTTCCATGGAATATTTGTGGCTTGGTAGGCTAGATAGAATACAGGAATTTGTAAGCTATTCGATACTCTCTCGGTTTGATCAACCAACCGTAACTACATTACCGGATCACTTGCATACCAGTTTCAAAACAAGCAGAAGCTAGAAGTTAGAAGCTGTTCACGCCTGAACAGCTTCTAACTCTTTATAAAGCTCAAGTCCGATCTTGCATGGAGTACTGCTGTCACCTTTGGGATGGCTCGGCTAAATACCAACTTGCTGCACTGGATTCGGTGGAACGCAGAGCCAAGAGATTAATAGGCGATAAAAAACTGGTGGCGACCAAGCTTCACAGCCTGGCTCACCGCCGCAAGGTTGCTTGCCTATCGGTCTTCTACAGATTGTACTTCGGAGAGTGTGCGCGTGAGCTGCATGAGCTCATACCACCGTCTCCTTTCTTCCATCGGACATCCAGACGCACGGCCGGCTACCATCAGTTGATATACCCACATTACGCACTAAGCGCTTCAAATCATCTTTCATTATGCGCACGGCTAAAGAATGGAATTCCCTGCCTGCGTCTGTATTTCCGAGTGCATATAACCTGAATCTCTTTAAGTCTAGAGTGAATAGGCATCTTCTGGGCAAGCTCACTCCACCGTAGATCCCATCTCTGCTCTAGGGTAAGATTGGGGTCAAGAGTAAGCCCATCATAGATTAAAAAAAAAAAAAAAGCAAAAGAAAATACTTGTAGGGATCCACAACGAACCATAGATTTTTTTACATACCATACATATATATAATATAACATAGTTTTTCGGTTGTTTTAATTTTGCTTCGTGTAAGATTGCCGTTTAAATGTTTAATATAATTTCTAACTCAATAAATTATAATAATATGACATCCATTACAATAATTACTAACGTATCGTTCATTTATTATTGTCCCGTCAATTTCCATTCCCTTATCTGTTTATAGCAATCCTCTGGAAATGTACTCAAAGAGATTGATAACCCGACCCCCTCTGGTCTAGAGTTATGTTATGAACATGACGACACTTTGCGTTGACTTGCGTTTTGTTTATACGACTTCATAGATAGCCGGACGACAATAATAGCAGCGGCAAGGTTGGGTTTTGTGTCTACTCATTTCCAAGTAAAATGCTTAATGTTCAATTCGTAGGGAAAAAATCGAAACTGAAAAAAAAGACAAATATTCAAACAGATATGTATACAAATAAAAAAAACAATATCACAATAATTACTGAATAGTGTTTAAGTTTTAACTACTTATTGAGGAAAGTTACATATTTAGGTAATCAAATCACTTTTTCATTCAACTATACACTCCTAATTTGTCACTTACGACTTTTGTGGAGATGATGCATTAGCTTAATTTTTCCTATAATAGATAGTTGGCAATCATCATCTAAACAATGTAGTTACGCACATGAACAGGTTATCATCAACATTCTGGTGTAATGTTGATGTCACATATTTTGTGCTTGCGTTTTGTTTACACGGAAAGATAAGTAAAAGGCGATAAAAGCTTGTCAAAAATATTGAGTAGTTATAGCAATGGTCATTTGAACTTTTGCGCTGACGCATGTACCTTTAATATTGTGAATTCGTCAAATTGTGCTTAAATAATTTTGAAGTTTACCGGTAAGGTTTATTCATCGGCATTTAAATTATTATGAAATATTTAAATACCACTATTAAATAAATATTATAAATTAATGAAAAATAAATAAATAAATTGCTTATTTTATTGTTTTTTAAATGTAGGTAGATCCTCAATTTTGGCTGTTACGACTTTGGGCGGTTTTATATAACTCGATTTTTTTTACAGTGCAACTGTCAAATCGCATACAAAGTTTGACAGCTCCAAACGCACAGTTATAAAAAACGAGTTATACTTTCTTACTGTTTTCCTGCAGGAATACGATTATTTTACTTGTTATTTGTTGTCGATATGTTATTCAAGATTTTTACAGCGTATCAATACTTAATAGTATAAAGTGAAGACGCTTTTTGCGTTTCTCTGCCTGTGTGCCGTGGAATTAGCTAACTCCTCCTAAACCACGCCACGCAACGGATTTTGATGTGGTTTTTATAAACCACGCCACGCAACGGATTTTGATACGGTTTTTGTAATAAAGATAAAGAGTGATTCTAGAGGGTTTATATGTAGAGTACATGCCGGGATATAGTTATTTGTACAACAAGAGAGCAAAGTTGATTTTTGCGGAGAGTGCTAATTTTGAAATCCGAGGTAAAGAAGGATACTAAAATTAAAAGTATCTAAAAAAGTAGTATCCTGAGCTCAATGAGGGATTAAGTAAATGTGTTTGCTTTCGTACACACAACTGTGGTACAGACAGACAACTTTTCACCTCTACCAGTGAGAAAATTATGTGGTTTTAACTAGATAGAACATAAAAACAATTTAATGATCAAACGAACTTACCAAGTGAAGTTCGATCCTAATTATCCTGGTTTCGTCGAAGAGATTTAAGGTCCCACCCTACCCATTAATTTACCTTTTTCCCTAAAATGCAGTCAATGTGCAGTTGGATATTATAAATCTTTTTGCTTCTCTAAAGGAATGAGGTTCCACTGAGGGCTGGGGTGGTCAGCGTAGTAACTTTTTGTTTTTTCTTTTTCTTTTTTTTTTGGCTACGCTAAAATAATGCGTGCGGATTGGCTAGCGTACCGGGGGTACTACATATTGAATTAAATCTCTTCGACGAAACCAGGATAATTAGGATCGAACTTCACTTGGTAAGTTCGTTTGATCATTAAATTATCCTGGTTTCGTCTTCCGAGATTTAATTCAATATGTAGATGTTTAGAGAAATGGCTGCAGGCAATGTTAGTTGCAAAAAAAGACTGAGAATAAAAATAAACAGGGTTTTCAGAAAAAATATCAAAGTGTATTTTTCATTAAAGAAACTAAACCCTCAAATAATTATCTTTTTATATATTTATTTTTCTATACTAACAGTACTGAAGTAGCTTAACAAATTCAAATTACAGTTACTATCTACAACTGGCCTGTTATAGAAATTGGCAAAAACGCTCGAGTCACCTGTCCAGCCGGCACAGCGACGAATCACATCCACCACGCTCACACCAGCACGCAGCGTGGCTGACGTGGAAGCATGCCGCGTGCTGTGTGCACAGAAAATACTAGTGGCAATGCCACTAGCCTCTAGGGTCTGCTTTATCCATCGACCAATTGTCGCTGATGAAGCGGCTCTATGAGGCTTCTTGTGTGTAAGAAAGAGCTTTGTCTCGTTTGCAGGTCTTAAGGACGTAGTCATCGAGATGTAATCGGTCAAGGTGGCTGTTGGACAGATGCTTGGCTTCTCCGTAAAAACGGAAGGTCGAGAACCGGTTGGGCACGACCTATACCTACACCTGAAGTAATAATCAGATCAGTAGATCACTAATGGTTATTACAATTCTATTATTATATGTTTTGATATTAGGAACTTTAATAAGAGACAGTGTCTGAGTTCTTTGCCCAGTGGCTAAGCCTATTAAGACACAACATTTTTTACTTAAATTATCTAAAGGTAAAGAAAGATTTGGATAATGATTTGATAGAAAATCCAAAGCCATACCGGGATTCCAAGTTACTATTACTAGATAGCGAGGAAAACTGGGTTAATTATAAAAGCATCTTTAAAAAACCTTTTGAGAATTGGATCTTGACCTATGTTATTTTTAGAAATAAGAGATATTGCCGAACGATGATTGTTTGATGTACCATAGGATGCGAGAGACTATAAACAAGTACTTAAAAATCTAAAAAGAATTAATTTGAAAATCAAAAACATCTATTTGATTATTTTTGCAATATTCCCACCATTTAAGAAGGCTACACTCGTACTGAGCCTTAGTGCTAGTTGCTATAGATGAAACCATAACATCTACAGCTGAGTTCGGTACACCTTGCGCGAGGAACGCTTGCCGGATAACACACTCGCCACCAGCGAAAGATGGCGGTGTAGCGGGCGTGTTTCCCTAAAATTAGAACAGAGAAGATCTTAGTTAGGGGAAATGTTATGGTTTCATTTATGACACAAACATCGATACAGAGGGTTCCACGGTTGAGAGTGCCAGTCTGGGACAATAAGTATAGCTGTGGCACCGTCGTTAACGACCTTGTTTAATGTTCTAAGAATTAGGAAATTGGTGGGAATGAATAAAGAAAAAGGCAGACCAGTCCAGCGTAAAGGCATCTACATTGAAGGCATAAGGATCTGGTCTCCAAGAAACGTATTTAGTGCACTTGGTGTTAATACGTTAGGCAAAAGATCGATGTTAGGCTTTCCAAATCGATTGATTATTCTTGAATAGGCTTCGTTGGAGAGTGCCCATTCCAAAGCCCATTCTGTGTCGATATTGACATTTCTAGATTCATAATCTGTCTCAGTGTTATGAATGACACGACCTAATAAAAGAGGCGTAAATAAGAATTTGTCTGGCCTCACACCACTACTGCCAAAATATCTTTAGAGATTTTAGTCAAATGGGGAAACTGAACCCTCAAATTATATTTACGTAAGCAATGGCGGTGGTGTTATCAATTCGACACAGAATTTCACAATTTCTATAATCGCTGGCAAAAGATCTTAGTCCGAACAAGACTGCCAATAATTCCAAATGATTTATGTGACGATTACGTTCTTCAGACGTCCAATGACCGCCGGTCATATTAGCGTCATAATTTTCACCGTTATTTAAAGTTCTAAATACTTGGCTCTTTCAAAAGTTTTGGTATACATCTAGCTGTATGCCACAGCTGGACATGCAGCGGTGAGGTTTCCTAAGAAACGTGTAAAATCGCGAATCAAAATTGTTTTTGAATTTGCAATAAATTGAACCCATTCTAAAATATTTTTTCTCTTTTTGAGGGTAGTTCTAATGTCATATTTTCGGAATTTAAAATGAATCTTAAAAATGTGCATTGTTTACTGGGAATTAAATTGCATTTTTTGTAATTAATCACAAAACCTAGTTTTGTGAGAATTTCAACAGTGTCATTGACATTTTTCAGGCATTCATCATGTGCTTCCTATACGATACACAAAATATCATCAAGATAATTGACTGACAATTATCCTTTAGATCTTAAAAAAGAAATAACCGTTTGTATTATTTTCGTTAAAATATTCGGCGGCGCTGAAGACAATTTACAAGGGAGGCGCGTAAACTCATACATACACTTATTAAAAAAAGAATCTTAGATATTTCCTGTGATTTTTGTGTATAGGAGCAAAAATATGCTTCTTTCAGGTCAATGTTAACCATGTAATAATCGTTGTTAAACAGTCTCGTCGCTGTTCTAATATCTTCCATTTTGAATTGTTCGGAAAACACAAACTTATTAAGTATTTTTTTTTTTAGATTTAAATCTCGATCTACCGTCACTTTTGGGTATTAGGAAGATATCGGAAACATATTGACCTGACTCATGTTTACATCTTTGAATGGCACCAATTTCTAATAGATGAGATCATTCTGACTGAACTTGTGCAAATTCCGTATGTGAAAATACTCGGTTAGGGTATGTATCGGGGCATTGGTAGGGACTTCAATAAACGGTATCTGATAGACCAAAATGGTATTTAAATATAATTATATCAGACCACGTAACACATAACGGTATTATCAGACCACGCGTCAATAAAATACCGTAAGCGACCAGCATGTTTTACCTACGAGGTTGAAGGCACATGTGAGGCAGCTAATGCTGCATTGTTTGATTGGTCGCTGGAGGAGGTACTCGGGACAAAACTGATGCCGGGAGTGGGCGGCGCTGCACCTGTGGCAGCGGCTGGCGGCGGGCAGGCGGCGCTGCTGGTAGCAAAGCGTATAGGGCTAGTCGAGTCGACGTCTGTAAGCGTAGGGTCTCTGCTGGCCTGCGCCTCTTCTCAACTGATGGACCCGACCACGAGACTGAGGCCCCTCGAGTTTAAATTTGTTGATGAAGTACTCTCTTGAATAAGCTGACCTGCCGCCCTTTAATACCACTCGAGTTTTGAACCATTTCACCTAACTTTTCGGCAAATAAGAATTCGTCTCTTTGTCTGTCCTTTAGCGAGTCCACGAACCCTTTATCTATCAAGGGTGTAAACAATGAGCGCCTTGTTTCAGTTTCTGCGTAATGTGAATCAGCGATTATTAGATCCGGCGTCGGATATCATGCTCAAAATGTCTGTTTGTTTTGCATTTTGGTCAGTAAAAGGGACATTGTTTTCGTAATAGCGCCTAAAGCGATACCAAGCTGATTTTGCTTTGCACAGAAACAGGGACAAGTCTGTTTCGACTCTGCTCAGTGAGCATAGCTCTGATCTCCGCGTTTAGAGTAGGGCCTTGGCCAGAGGAACATTTTTAGGAAAAACATACTTTTAAGTATAAGATTACGATCTTCTTTTTAAAACCCTTTAATAGTAAAGGTTTCAGGCGTAGTAGTGCGATGTCATCGACAATAGGTTCACCCCATTCGACAGCCTCATCTTCCATTATTCCAAGCGCTTTAAGAAGTTCAGGGTCGGGTGCATCCACTGTGGAGCCATCAGAAGTGAAAGCCGAATGTTCGTCGGCCGTATTAGCCGCGGGAGCGATATTAGATGAATCGCTTGGTCCGGAAACCGAATCCTGAACGGGCGGCGGTGGCGGCAGCGGCGGCGGCGGCGGCGGCGTGGGCTCGGGGAACAATAGGCTCAGTGTGCAAATTTGCATTGGCACCACTTGGTCCAGTGGGCCATTCATTTGAGAGAGGCATAGGATCGTAATAATAATATTCCCAATCATCCACACGACCTTGATTGATTGTTAACAACAACAAAAAGTTGCATGAGCAAAGTAAAAACGTGGATGTACATATAGTACAAAAAAGGACGTGTTTAAAATAGCTTCAGGTTAATATCTCGTATTAACTCGGAGCAAAATAGCTTCTGGTTAATATCACGTATTAACTCGGAGCAAAATAGCTATTGGCTAATGTCACGCATTAGCTCGAAGCAATTAATGTTTTTCCAAATGCCCATTTTCAGCATACAAAAAAGGAAGGTAGGTATAGATAAAAAAAAAACTAACCTTCATACGGAGTATCACAATATTCCTCGCCGTAATCGTACATCCTTAAAAGTTTGGATTTATATTCTTCCAGCTTTCTTAACCACCTTTCTTCGCGACTTTCTCCTAGTGGTGGTATTAAGACATTTTTGAAAAAAAACCGTTGCAATTTTAAAAGTTTTGACACACGTGCGGTCTTGGCGTTTGCGCACAAAGGAATGAGGTTCCACTGAGGGCTGGGGTGGTCAGCGTAGTAACTTTTTGTTTTTTCTTTTTCTTTTTTTTTTGGCTACGCTAAAATAATGCGTGCGGATTGGCTAGCGTACCGGGGGTACTACATATTGAATTAAATCTCGGAAGACGAAACCAGGATAATTGGTATAATGTTAAGTACGTTTATTAATTTATTAACGAAAGTTATCATAAAGAAGGTACACAAAATTAATTTAATAGTTAATGTAAAATTTGTGCAGTTTGCCTAGTATTTAGTCTATAAATAATCCCGCCAAACAAATTTTCAAATAACGTTCAGAAATTTTACGAAATGTCAATATTTAAAAGTTTTCGTTCTGAAATCGCCGCTATTATTACGACTAGTTTTTGAAAACTTTAGTGTTAAATTAGATGTTCGAAATTCAAATCACTTTTCTCCACTACTTTTCTCAACACGTTGAGAAATGTGATTTGAATTTCGAACGATGGATAAAAACAACCTTTGCCCACTAAATTTACGCAGCAAAATAGTTCTTTTCTATAGTCCGTCAGGTTCGTGCGCGACCTTCCTGCGGGGTACAGACGGTAGGGGGGCGAGTAAGCACGTCATTTTAATATGACGTGCGGCGCGGATGCGCGCGTTTCCCTTCCCCGCTACACCTCCCGCTACCCGCTGACATCTCCCCTCCCAACGTCTGTCACCCCTAGGGAGGGTCGCGCACGAACTTGCAGGACTATAGCTGCTGAGGTGAAAACGTATTTTTCTTTTCCCATGGGAAAATAATTTGCAGCAGGTGACACCGTTGATGGGCCCCTTGTTTATTTATATTATTTTATCAATTGGCAACAACGAGCGTCTTTCGCGTTTTCTGCACAGCAACGTTATCTCACATGGTCACGTGTGTCTTTGACCGAAGACCTCTCGTATCCTAAATAATGGAGCATATTATTGTGCCTACGCTTGGATGCCTACGTCATTGGCACCCCTAAATAGACCACTTGCTAACATATCAACAATAACATGTTTTGTTTTGGACCCTTGACGTAAAGGACTTATTATTGCGACATACGTATTTATATTATTTTATTTTTATAAAATAACGTGCAGAAGAGGTCAATGATTTAGTCGAAAATATTGTTAAATGTAGTGCAAAGCCTACTTGTAAAAGAAAAACAAATCAACTTAATTCCATTAAATCAATCTGCCATCAAAGCGCATGTACTTAGAATAGAAATGACGATTCAAAGGCAAAAATAAGATGCAAATAGCCTTGTTCAATTTATTTATATGCTCTAATAATTTAAAAATAAATAAATGATAGTACAGGAAAAGTTTATTTAGTTAGAACCACAAGATATTCAGTGAGGATCATCAAATAATATTTACTGGACTGCCTCAGAAGGACGGTTATTTTATAATTTAATCAGGACATATAAACAACATGATCTGACCCAATAAGATTATCAGGGTCTATTGTTTTTATTAAGTGGAGAATTTGGTGCGGAATTTATTTTATCTACCAAACTTTATTATTTTATATAGTTGTGCGTAAGAGCATATAACGGCATGTTAGGTGTAGCGGCGCTTAGTCGCGTCTTCGTTTTACTGTGATAAACTTCATTGCACAAGTGTAATTCAATTGATTGGAATTATTTATTGATTGGATCGGAATCGTTACAAGCTACCTACTAATTTACAAAACTGTTTTTAATTGGACTGGCGTGATCAGCTGTTCAAAATTTCGCGCAAAAGGTAGGTCCAAAGAACAAAGTTGACTTTTAGGGAAGTGATTAACTGATTGACTAGGGGCGGTTCTACCTGCATATGATATGAGGGTAATTGTGTGTGTGTTTGTGTAATTCATTATCAGACAGTCCACTTGCATAAAATGTGATAACTTCGTGATCTCCTAATTTGTGAATCGGAATGCTGCTATAGTAAACCTGACTGTGCAAAAACCTCATACGTCGGTAATACTGGAGCACCTAACTCTTTATACGCTTGTGCTAAGTATTTTGTAGGTGGTCGGACAGTTCGGTATAAAGTTTATGTCAGTTTCACATACATAATGTAGGTAGGTACCTACTATCTTTTCGTACTGTACCTACTGTTCCTACGAATTTTGAATCACACGAGTAATGTAAATTAAAACATTATTGAACCCATTTCTCTCTTACTTTAAATTCATAATGATATGCAATAAGGAAAACTGAATGAAATATTACGAAATATTATGTGTTCAACCGAGTACGAGTACCGTGATTCGTACTAATTCATCATAAATCGATCAGGTAAAGTTACTGAATGACTGGTTATCAGATGGTGTAATCGTCATCTATTAGGTATTCTAAAATCTAAAAATAACTTGCAAAGTGAAGTAGGTATCTTCCTACTGTAATGGTAGTTTTAGAGTTATTTACTGTTGTTATTGAATCAAAAGGAATCGATATTTGCGTGAAATCAACAAATAAATAAAAACACGGAAATCACTTCGCATGCCTTACTTAGTTTATGAGCGGATAGGTACAGTCCAGCAAATAAGAGTAGAAATTAAATAAAATGGAACTAAAAAATTACCATACTAAATTGTTGCCATTCTTAGTCAATGTTGCCATTTAAATTTGAAATTTCATACAAAGTGGCGCCCTATACTATGTTTTAGTTTATATAAAAGTTACGAAATCACTTTTCCTCAGTCCCCAATTTACCTACACTACAACAGGACTACTTTTAGTGCTCCAAAGGAAAAACATAACTAGATTAGTACCTTAAGGTTGGGATGTGAAATACATAGATTAATTTTTTGGACAAAGATTTCAAAGATTCAAAACTTTTATTTCCAAGTAGATTCACAAAGAAATCCAAATACAATCAATTTAGATGTCTAAGTGTATTCAATTATTCAGGAATTGTAAGCCTTGTTTACTTATCACGAATAAAAACGCTTTTCTAAAATTAAATGTTTCTATATTCCAGAATAAGAATGGAAGGTCCGCCTGGACCGTCGTCATGTGACGACAGACTAGGCAGCAGCAGCTGCCAGTCCAACTGTCAGTGCGATGCAGAGGGAGAAGTTAAAATAAAGAGCAAGCGGTTCGGTAGAGGAGCAGTAGAATCAGGTAAGGCCAAGCTTTCAAATTTCAACCTCTTCAATAGATACGAACTTTCTGATCTACTTTGGTTACGTGATACCATTAAATAACCTGACTCAATACATTTTTGGATAGTATCCAGATAAAATGCTGATGCAAATCTGCAAGCTGCAAGGGCTCGATCTCACGAGTATCTTGACGAAAACTTGTCCATTCTGTAAGATAACCAACTTTTGCCATAGCGGGACAGTCTTTCTACTTTGTACTTTTTGATAAGACGAAGGGAAGGCGAAACAACTTTCATCTTTTGAATTTGGTATCTCGGTTTAGATACATCAAGTTAGCTGATAGCTGACTAGGTAGGTAGCATATTATCCCGTGAGTTGCTTTTCGATTCAATTCAACATAATGATTTGGTATAATAACGGTGTTCTTATAATTTATCAGCTGTTTAATATAAAACTCGTGGTTGGTAACCGAATTGAACCGAATTCATACGGTCACAAATCTAATAAATGGCGTACGTGTTACGTCTTTGATTTACTATCATCATTTGATATGATGAAACATTCAGGGGTCAAGAAGACGGGAATGTCCAACGACATTATTAATTTAATAAACGACTAACAAGATAAACCTACTTGAGTTGAGATAGAACTTAATAACATTGGAATACAACGTATTGACTGGAATAAAACTTCATATTTCAACTGAAGCACAAAGCACATACATACAGTGTGGCGCAATAGAACGTGCATATTCCGTCATCTTTTTTGGCGGGGTAAACGGCGCGCGGGCAAGGGGAGCCTTGCGTGGTTGGATAGCGACACTCATGGAGTTTTAGTAGCTATGAATCACATCGACGGGTAGCATCGCGCTTTTTGTATTCGCACGTTTTACGAGAACGGTCGTTCATACATCTCTACAAGGCGACTGTATTGTTCTTAACATGGATTAAAACACATTAATGAAGGTCCGAGTGCAAATTTAATTAAAATATGGATAAAGCGTTTTGTAGAGATCGGTTCAACATTTAAACTCCCAGCAAAAGGTCGTCCAAGAACGTCTAGAACCACAGACAATATTGAGAGGGTGAAGGAGCCAGTACGAAAAAATCAGCATTTGTGTGATACGGAAGCGATCGGCGGCTTTACACTTGTCAAGACGAAGTTTACAGCGAATTTTAAACTCAGATCTGAAACTGCATCCTTTTAAGCTCCAGTTAACACAGGAGTTGAAAGAGACCGACTTCTGAGCAAGGCTGGCATTTTCTGAAGAAATGCTTAATCTATTTTCCACTTTTGACAACATCCTTTTTTTTTATAAGGCCCATTTCCATTTAAATGGTTTTGTTAACCAACAAAATTGTCGTTATTAGAGCGATGAGAATCCCAAATTAAAACTTTGAACACCACTGCACAGTCCGAAAGTAACTGTATGGGCAGCAATCTCAAGCAAAGGAAACGGCGGTAATCACCCCAGTCTTATTGAAAAGAGTTTTCACAAATTTGCTTTGCGTTTAGAGGAGTGTCGTTGTCGAGATTAACGGCATTTAGATGATGTTGTTTATAAAAAATAAACTCCATTTATTTACCTAATCGGCCTATGTTTTATTTCAACTATATCTTTCGTTTCAATTTTTTTAGCCTATACTTAATAAATGCACGTTCTATCGCGCCACCCTGTACTTTCTTTCAAATGATACCAAAATTGATACTGCGCATAATTCTGGCTACCAACCAAATAAAGAATTTATTTATTGAGGAACTGGTGATAGTGGCGCGGGAGAGGGCGGGCCTTTGCCCTGGAGTGGGACGTCGAACAGACTAGTAAAAAAAATTGAGCAATATCGAGAGAAGGTTAAATTAGTGGCTTAAAACTATGCCAACAAGTTTATACAGACTGTCCATACATAGGCGACATTTATCGAATATTAACATCAAATGCCGTTAGATTATGAATGAAGAATGTGTAGGTACACATGACTTCTTTACTTTCACATATACTGACCTATTGTTTCGTCCCAGGTCTCACACACGAATGCGGAGTGTTCGGCGCTATCGGCGCAGGAGAATGGCCCACTCAAGTAGATATTGGACAAGTCATTTGCCTCGGGTTGGTGGCGCTACAACACAGGTAAACAAACTTATGATATTTTTTTGGGATAAGTTTTTACTTAAATCGATAGATCATTAAATGAGGCCCATTCTTATACCTATGTGAAGAATGAAATCAAAAATGACGTAAATACAGCTGAAAACATTTTAAGAGTTGGATGACCCCATGGAATATAGGTCGAAATATGGAAAACATGTTGCAGTCGAAAGACATTTTGTACGGGAATTCAAAAATATATTTATTATCCTGGTTTCGTCTTCCGAGATTTAATTCAATATGTAGTACCCCCGGTACGCTAGCCAATCCGCACGCATTATTTTAGCGTAGCCAAAAAAAAAAGAAAAAGAAAAAACAAAAAGTTACTACGCTGACCACCCCAGCCCTCAGTGGAACCTCATTCCTTTGTGCGCAAACGCCAAGACCGCACGTGTGTCAAAACTTTTAAAATTGCAACGGTTTTTTTTCAAAAATGTCTTAATACCACCACTAGGGAGAAAGTCGCGAAGAAAGGTGGTTAAGAAAGCTGGAAGAATATAAATCCAAACTTTTAAGGATGTACGATTACGGCGAGGAATATTGTGATACTCCGTATGAAGGTTAGTTTTTTTTTTATCTATACCTACCTTCCTTTTTTGTATGCTGAAAATGGGCATTTGGAAAAACATTAATTGCTTCGAGCTAATGCGTGACATTAGCCAATAGCTATTTTGCTCCGAGTTAATACGTGATATTAACCAGAAGCTATTTTGCTCCGAGTTAATACGAGATATTAACCTGAAGCTATTTTAAACACGTCCTTTTTTGTACTATATGTACATCCACGTTTTTACTTTGCTCATGCAACTTTTTGTTGTTGTTAACAATCAATCAAGGTCGTGTGGATGATTGGGAATATTATTATTACGATCCTATGCCTCTCTCAAATGAATGGCCCACTGGACCAAGTGGTGCCAATGCAAATTTGCACACTGAGCCTATTGTTCCCCGAGCCCACGCCGCCGCCGCCGCCGCCGCTGCCGCCACCGCCGCCCGTTCAGGATTCGGTTTCCGGACCAAGCGATTCATCTAATATCGCTCCGCGGCTAATACGGCCGACGAACATTCGGCTTTCACTTCTGATGGCTCCACAGTGGATGCACCCGACCCTGAACTTCTTAAAGCGCTTGGAATAATGGAAGATGAGGCTGTCGAATGGGGTGAACCTATTGTCGATGACATCGCACTACTACGCCTGAAACCTTTACTATTAAAGGGTTTTAAAAAGAAGATCGTAATCTTATACTTAAAAGTATGTTTTTCCTAAAATGTTCCTCTGGCCAAGGCCCTACTCTAAACGCGGAGATCAGAGCTATGCTCACTGAGCAGAGTCGAAACAGACTTGTCCCTGTTTCTGTGCAAAGCAAAATCAGCTTGGTATCGCTTTAGGCGCTATTACGAAAACAATGTCCCTTTACTGACCAAAAATGCAAAACAAACAGACATTTTGAGCATGATATCCGACGCCGGATCTAATAATCGCTGATTCACATTACGCAGAAACTGAAACAAGGCGCTCATTGTTTACACCCTTGATAGATAAAGGGTTCGTGGACTCGCTAAAGGACAGACAAAGAGACGAATTCTTATTTGCCGAAAAGTTAGGTGAAATGGTTCAAAACTCGAGTGGTATTAAAAGGGCGGCAGGTCAGCTTATTCAAGAGAGTACTTCATCAACAAATTTAAACTCGAGGGGGCCTCAGTCTCGTGGTCGGGTCCATCAGTTGAGAAGAGGCGCAGGCCAGCAGAGACCCTACGCTTACAGACGTCGACTCGACTAGCCCTATACGCTTTGCTACCAGCAGCGCCGCCTGCCCGCCGCCAGCCGCTGCCACAGGTGCAGCGCCGCCCACTCCCGGCATCAGTTTTGTCCCGAGTACCTCCTCCAGCGACCAATCAAACAATGCAGCATTAGCTGCCTCACATGTGCCTTCAACCTCGTAGGTAAAACATGCTGGTCGCTTACGGTATTTTATTGACGCGTGGTCTGATAATACCGTTATGTGTTACGTGGTCTGATATAATTATATTTAAATACCATTTTGGTCTATCAGATACCGTTTATTGAAGTCCCTTACCAATGCCCCGATACATACCCTAACCGAGTATTTTCACATACGGAATTTGCACAAGTTCAGTCAGAATGATCTCATCTATTAGAAATTGGTGCCATTCAAAGATGTAAACATGAGTCAGGTCAATATGTTTCCGATATCTTCCTAATACCCAAAAGTGACGGTAGATCGAGATTTAAATCTAAAAAAAAATACTTAATAAGTTTGTGTTTTCCGAACACTTCAAAATGGAAGATATTAGAACAGCGACGAGACTGTTAAACAACGATTATTACATGGTTAACATTGACCTGAAAGAAGCATATTTTTGCTCCTATACACAAAAATCACAGGAAATATCTAAGATTCTTTTTTAATAAGTGTATGTATGAGTTTACGCGCCTCCTTGTAAATTGTCTTCAGCGCCGCCGAATATTTTAACGAAAATAATACAAACGGTTATTTCTTTTTAAGATCTAAAGGATAATTGTCAGTCAATTATCTTGATGATATTTTGTGTATCGTATAGGAAGCACATGATGAATGCCTGAAAAATGTCAATGACACTGTTGAAATTCTCACAAAACTAGGTTTTGTGATTAATTACAAAAAATGCAATTTAATTCCCAGTAAACAATGCACATTTTTAAGATTCATTTTAAATTCCGAAAATATGACATTAGAACTACCCTCAAAAAGAGAAAAAATATTTTAGAATGGGTTCAATTTATTGCAAATTCAAAAACAATTTTGATTCGCGATTTTACACGTTTCTTAGGAAACCTCACCGCTGCATGTCCAGCTGTGGCATACAGCTAGATGTATACCAAAACTTTTGAAAGAGCCAAGTATTTAGAACTTTAAATAACGGTGAAAATTATGACGCTAATATGACCGGCGGTCATTGGACGTCTGAAGAACGTAATCGTCACATAAATCATTTGGAATTATTGGCAGTCTTGTTCGGACTAAGATCTTTTGCCAGCGATTATAGAAATTGTGAAATTCTGTGTCGAATTGATAACACCACCGCCATTGCTTACGTAAATATAATTTGAGGTTCAGTTTCCCATTTGACTAAAATCTCTAAAGATATTTTGGCAGTAGTGGTGTGAGGCCAGACAAATTCTTATTTACGCCTCTTTTATTAGGTCGTGTCATTCATAACACTGAGACAGATTATGAATCTAGAAATGTCAATATCGACACAGAATGGGCTTTGGAATGGGCACTCTCAACGAAGCCTATTCAAGAATAATCAATCGATTTGGAAAGCCTAACATCGATCTTTTGCCTAACGTATTAACACCAAGTGCACTAAATACGTTTCTTGGAGACCAGATCCTTATGCCTTCAATGTAGATGCCTTTACGCTGGACTGGTCTGCCTTTTTTCTTTTATTCATTCCCACCAATTTCCCTAATTCTTAGAACATTAAACAAGGTCGTTAACGACGGTGCCACAGCTATACTTATTGTCCCAGACTGGCACTCTCAACCGTGGAACCCTCTGTATCGATGTTTGTGTCATAAATGAAACCATAACATTTCCCCTAACTAAGATCTTCTCTGTTCTAATTTTAGGGAAACACGCCCGCTACACCGCCATCTTTCGCTGGTGGCGAGTGTGTTATCCGGCAAGCGTTCCTCGCGCAAGGTGTACCGAACTCAGCTGTAGATGTTATGGTTTCATCTATAGCAACTAGCACTAAGGCTCAGTACGAGTGTAGCCTTCTTAAATGGTGGGAATATTGCAAAAATAATCAAATAGATGTTTTTGATTTTCAAATTAATTCTTTTTAGATTTTTAAGTACTTGTTTATAGTCTCTCGCATCCTATGGTACATCAAACAATCATCGTTCGGCAATATCTCTTATTTCTAAAAATAACATAGGTCAAGATCCAATTCTCAAAAGGTTTTTTAAAGATGCTTTTATAATTAACCCAGTTTTCCCTCGCTATCTAGTAATAGTAACTTGGAATCCCGGTATGGCTTTGGATTTTCTATCAAATCATTATCCAAATCTTTCTTTACCTTTAGATAATTTAAGTAAAAAATGTTGTGTCTTAATAGGCTTAGCCACTGGGCAAAGAACTCAGACACTGTCTCTTATTAAAGTTCCTAATATCAAAACATATAATAATAGAATTGTAATAACCATTAGTGATCTACTGATCTGATTATTACTTCAGGTGTAGGTATAGGTCGTGCCCAACCGGTTCTCGACCTTCCGTTTTACGGAGAAGCCAAGCATCTGTCCAACAGCCACCTTGACCGATTACATCTCGATGACTACGTCCTTAAGACCTGCAAACGAGACAAAGCTCTTTCTTACACACAAGAAGCCTCATAGAGCCGCTTCATCAGCGACAATTGGTCGATGGATAAAGCAGACCCTAGAGGCTAGTGGCATTGCCACTAGTATTTTCTGTGCACACAGCACGCGGCATGCTTCCACGTCAGCCACGCTGCGTGCTGGTGTGAGCGTGGTGGATGTGATTCGTCGCTGTGCCGGCTGGACAGGTGACTCGAGCGTTTTTGCCAATTTCTATAACAGGCCAGTTGTAGATAGTAACTGTAATTTGAATTTGTTAAGCTACTTCAGTACTGTTAGTATAGAAAAATAAATATATAAAAAGATAATTATTTGAGGGTTTAGTTTCTTTAATGAAAAATACACTTTGATATTTTTTCTGAAAACCCTGTTTATTTTTATTCTCAGTCTTTTTTTGCAACTAACATTGCCTGCAGCCATTTCTCTAAACATCTACATATTGAATTAAATCTCGGAAGACGAAACCAGGATAATTTAATGATCAAACGAACTTACCAAGTGAAGTTCGATCCTAATTATCCTGGTTTCGTCGAAGAGATTTAAGGTCCCACCCTACCCATTAATTTACCTTTTTCCCTAAAATGCAGTCAATGTGCAGTTGGATATTATAAATCTTTTTGCTTCTCTAAAGGAATGAGGTTCCACTGAGGGCTGGGGTGGTCAGCGTAGTAACTTTTTGTTTTTTCTTTTTCTTTTTTTTTTGGCTACGCTAAAATAATGCGTGCGGATTGGCTAGCGTACCGGGGGTACTACATATTGAATTAAATCTCTTCGACGAAACCAGGATAATTAGGATCGAACTTCACTTGGTAAGTTCGTTTGATCATTAAAATCTATTGTCCTTTAGGATAGTTTTTTAGTTTCAGGGACTGGTATAGCTCTTAAACAATTTTGTGCAATAAAACAAAAGAAAACATAATTTGTGGCCATATCTATTACCTGTCCATGATTGTATGCTAATGATAAAATAAAATAAATATGACCTTGAACTACTATTGCAAGATGCTTTAACATAAAGTAATTTTCAAGATACTATAGGTACACGTGACTTACATGATTGCGAGTTATTTTGATCTTGAACCCCGCTATCAAAGTTCAGTGTGATACAAAATTCTGTACTATTAAATAACTTATTGTACTGATTAAAATCAGAACATACCTACAGTATGATTGAGATTATAATATTAAAAAGATGAAATAAAATATATGTGTAACTTTAAGGAACAATGTCCTTTACGCCGCTTGCTGGATGGCTCTTACGACGACAGTAAAATTATACGACCAGTTTCTTAAATAGATGAAAATATATCTTTATTTCTAATGCACTCACTCAAAGTTATTGATAGAATTTGTTCTTTGTCGTTGCACCCGCTATCCACTCTGTCATTTTCCTTTTCAAAACAATGTCGTACGATTTTTATTTTAAATAAAACGTTTATCACACTAACTCTATGCAGAGGACAAGAATCTGCTGGCATCACAACTTCGGAAGGCAAGGCGGGCTTTAACACGCACAAGGGAATGGGGCTCATCAACAACATATTCAACGACGAGGCCATGAAGAAGCTCAAGGGGAACCTAGGAATTGGACACACTAGGTAATAAACCACATTTTCTACTTCACACTAAAAATGGCATGCTTCAAACTATATTTGCGCTGACACTCTGCTTGATTATGCCAAAATATTTAGTGAAATAATCTAGAAATCTCTCTCTCTAAAGAGAGATTTTTAAGAGAGAGAGAGAAAGAGAGAGAGAGAGAGACCTAGCACAATTGAGATTTATGTCAAACTTGGAAGCAACATCGAGTAGAAACTTTTTGGTTTATTCCTATCGAGAAATACGAATACTACTGCAGTATTGAATCACAAAATTTTCATAATATCTTTTTTTTGTAGATACTCAACATCAGCGGCATCAGAAGAAGTGAACTGCCAGCCTTTTGTAGTCCACACAGCTCATGGAGCCTTAGCAGTCGCCCACAACGGAGAACTCGTCAACTGCAGCAGCCTTAGGAAGCAGGTCCTGGCCAGAGGAGTAGGATTATCTACGCATTCTGATTCGGAACTGATCACACAAGCTCTGTGCTTGAATCCGCCAGAGGGAGAGACCAATGGGCCCGACTGGCCTGCTAGGATCAACCACCTTATGCAGTAAGTATATGTTACTGATAATAAGTAGTCCTAGGAAGCAGGTACTGGCCAAAAGAGAACTGATTATCTACACAAGCGCTGTGCTTGAATCCTCTTGAGAGAGAGATTAATGGACCCAGCTGGCTTACTATAATCCACCATCTTAAGTAGTAAGTTCTTAAATCACTTGAATAATTCTGAGCGTTTACTCATACAGAGAATTTCATTCCAGACTCCTTATTTTTGGAATGAATTCTTGACCGATCTGAATATTTCAAAATTATCAAGTGAATTCTTTAGGAACGCAAAGTTAATTTACAACTAGACCTTATACCTAAAAGAGTGCTCCTTGTATTTTAGATTGGCGCCCCTAAGTTACTCACTGGTAATCATGCTCAAGGACAAAATCTACGCAGTACGCGACCCCTACGGCAACCGACCGCTTTGCATCGGAAAGATCCTGCCTCTTGGATCCTCGTGTGAGAACTCCATATTTTAAACAAATGAATGACCAACAATCTTATACTGATAGTTCTCTTCAATCGTAGTTCTTGCCTATAGCAACGAAAACTTGTCTTGTTCTAGTTAAGTTAATTTCTTAAGATTACGAACTTAAGCCACATTGGTAAACTAACGATGGTGTTCTCATCTTACACTCTTTAACTCTAACAAATATTTCTCTAACGTTTTTTCCAGATGTCTACAAAAATCCACAAGCACAGCATGCCAAGGGTAACGCATGAATCATTTTCATTACTATCATATTGCATGTTTTCCTTGTGTGTCAAGTAAAACTATCTTTTTCTACTGCTTTCTTTATGGAAAACTATTAAATAATTACTAAGTCATGATCTAATAAACAACAAAACATATTCTAATTATAGTAATTTAGGTTTATCACGTGGCTCGTGGGGACCATTGACATAGTCATTGATAGTAAACAAATATAACGCAACAAGGGGTCTGTATTGCGTTTAAACCGACAAACCGCTTATCGTGGCATTATCACGAACAAAGAACAATGATAACCTTATTCTGGTTCGAGAAAGTCGTGAATAGTTTGTTTGTTACACGAGTCTAATGACAGGTCTGTCCGTTGGTCCAGTATAAAATCATGCACGACTATACTTCTGATCGTGTTCATCATCATCATAGCGTATGACAATCCCTGCTTGAATGACTAAAGCGAGATTCTTAAGCCAACTCTCAGCACTTGGGGTGCTCGGGGTATCGATTTCAGACAATACCAAGACCGCATTCACACATGGACTTTTTTGTCGAGCAACACACGGATCTCACGCTCCTTTCCACGTGTGTGAAAGGGACTGCCGATAAGTCGCTGGCCAAAGTCTCCTCAGTGTGAAGGCGCGGTAACAATTTTACGGAGACTCTAACCACGAATATAAACGATCAAAAATATTCCTGCATAGGCTGATTCATAATCATTATCTATGAATGACTCGATGGTACATTTTTGATCACCATAACTTAGCATGAGTGTTTTCACCTTAGTCCTTACTATCCTAAGTTACTTTTATTATCATAAGTTTAGTGTTCTCATAAAATGCATGTAAGTAAAATTAAACTAAGTACAACCCTAACCTAACCTAATCTTTTTAAGTGCTATTTCCTACAACTAAATACTTCTACAACTACTTACTTTATTCAACAGTACGGTGAAGGCCACCTTCCAAACTACTCTACACTCAATACTTACAATCACTTCTTCTTGCAGTCCTAGTGAACGGGTGCGCGAAGAACGGCGTAGAAGAAAAGGCTGAAGGCTGGGTGGTGTCTTCGGAATCCTGCGGGTTCCTTTCCATTGGAGCCAGATACGTCCGTGAGGTGTTGCCGGGTGAAATCGTGGAGCTGACCCGCCAGGGCGTCAGGACGGTGGATGTGGTGGACCGGCCGGCCGGCAAGCAGCAAGCGTTCTGCATCTTCGAGTACGTTTACTTCGCGCGCGCTGATAGTATATTTGAAGGTAAGAAACAAGGCAGCACATTGAGTAGGTAAAATAAATTGAATATTCAGAAAATAAAAGATTAGTTTTAAAACCAGTTTGGACCGGTTGATTTTTTGTTGTAAGTGACACAAAAAACCGATTCACTTTCGTTTTAATAATCAAACAAAATATGACAGTCTATGAAATAAAAAGTTTAATGTAGAAAATTTACATTAGGATTTTGAAACCTCGTAATACTCACTATTGAACTACATTAGACATTTATTCCAAAATAAACATATGTCTCAGATAATGTAATTCCTACAAAACGTAAACTTGCTAAGTGTCTCGATTTTTCTGATGAGTAGTGTATATAAATGTACGCAAAAGACTCAGGGAATAAAAATATGGAGTGCTTCAGGGATAAAAGCTTTACTTAGGAAGAACGTATAGCAGTTTCTTTTGTTGTCGTAAGCGACACAAATCAATGACGTAAAGGACATACGAAATCATTGTTTTCGTTTTTTAAACTTTGTCTTAGAAGAAATATTATTTCTAAAATAAATATTTTAATTTTCAGGCCAAATGGTGTACTCGGCGCGTATGCAATGCGGTCGCATGTTAGCAAGAGAGTCGCCAGTGGATGCTGACATCGTGTCTTCCGTTCCTGAATCAGGGACAGCAGCTGCACACGGCTACGCTAGACAGGTAATTACCACCAAAAATGTTTTACTCCCTTAGATAAATGATTGCCTCGCTGCGCTTGTAAATTGAGTAGGCGTACTTATAAAATGAAGCAATCAAACATAAGACGGAATCGGCTTATCTTCATACATCTGACAGTTACCCAACTATTTTTAAAATGTACTTTCAGCTATCAAAATTCATAGTTTGAAATATATATTGCAAATAAACGGATTATACAATTTTTGGCTTCATTTTTTATGACAATGCCTTTGGATAGTGCTCGATCTACCGAGAGCAGCGAGGCAATCATTTATCTAAGTTTACTCTATTATTTTGTGGGCTGGGGAGCAACGGTAACACCGATCATGAAGATTTGTTTTAGGTCATGCGCTAAGTTCACTTTACTCCAAGTGGTGCATATAAAGTGAGTGAACTTCGCACGAATCCTGCGTCAAGCAGCGCACACCCTTTTGTTATTTCAACTGCACATACAAGACAGTAACACAAATGAACGTTATCTACAGGTTTTAAGGGTCCCGTCCGTACCTCAAAAGTTAAAAAACGGAACCCATAAAGGATTATTTTGTTGTCCGTCTGTCTGTCTAGACCCTTGTATGTATCTCAGGAACGAGTAAAGATATCGAGTCGAAATTACTCTGATTTTCTACTCCAACCCAAGCCATTTATGTAATACCTTCTAAATAACATTCTACTTTTCCTTTCAGTCCGGTATACCATTCATGGAGGTCCTCTGCAAGAACAGATACGTCGGCCGTACATTCATCCAGCCTTCCACCAGGCTACGCCAACTGGGAGTCGCTAAGAAATTCGGAGCTCTATCGGAGAATGTCCGCGGAAAGAGGATTATTCTGATAGATGACTCTATAGTCAGAGGGAACACTATTGGGCCGATTATCAAGCTTTTGAGAGACGCTGGCGCAGCTGAGGTAAGAATTTATTTTTAAGCTTACCTATTTAGTTGGTCTTTTATTCAGTCGTCTACCAGGCTACGCCAACTGGGAGTCGCTAAGAAATTCGGAGCTCTATCGGAGAATGTCCGTGGAAAGAGGATCATCCTGATAGATGACTCTATAGTCAGAGGGAACACTATTGGGCCGATTATTAAGCTTTTGAGGGACGCTGGGGCAGCTGAGGTAAGAAATGTTTTTATGAAATATTAATAGCCCAGAAAAAAAAATTTGTTTAATTCCTCTCGTCAAATAGTACAACCACTGAATAGCGAGTCTTGCTTAGAAAAGAGCTACTACGTCATGCGATTATAGATAGTAGTGGCCCGAAAATATAAAGAAGTATGAAAAACTCGACTTCGTCATGGCGATCTGTACCTACCTACTTCGAACATTAAAGGGAATCAGATGAAGGAACAAGATACTAGGGCTACTATAAGAACTTTTGTTACTTCTGAATATAGCGTTGATCACAAAGTGATATTTACACCAAGGAACTTATTTCTTTTCTCTCCAAGTTTACAAAGAATATTCGAACCCAGAACGTACATAAAAGTTATTTTTCTTCAACAGGTCCACATTAGGATAGCATCACCCCCTCTCAAGTACCCGTGCTACATGGGCATCAACATTCCCACTAGAGAAGAGCTGATCGCCAACAAACTAGACTCCCAAGCACTTGCAGACAAAGTTGGTAAGTGGGAAAAATAAAGCACATACATATAATATCACACCTATATCCCTTGACCAAAAAATATGTAAATATAAAAATTGAGAAAAAATCACAGTTTAGAGATCATCGTTAGATGATTTATTTTTGTATTCGAGTGGCGGGAATTACAACATAGGTAATTTTGATTTTTCTCGAAATATACACCTAACCATGATATCTAAACTGAGATATATTTCATATTTCTTGGTCGATATTTACGTTCTTATTTTGCCTTCAGGCGCGGACAGTCTCGAATACCTGAGCGTGGAGGGGTTGGTGAGCGCAGTGCACTACAACATGAAGGTGCAGCCGAGTGACGGCGTCGGCGGCCACTGCACCGCCTGCCTCACTGGGGAGTACCCTGGTGGAATACCTGATGATGTGGACTGGTAGAGGATCCTACAACTTGGCCAGACAGAGATTCGGACGTGAATGATTTTGCATATCAAACATTATACTTGATTCCACGTTGTAGCTAGACTAATATAACTAAACTAAACCTTTATAGGAGGAAAGGACAGGATTGGATAAAGTAATGTTTAACCCTCAGTTTGACCCCCCGTACTGTGACAGATGTGAGCGAGTAAGAAAATGACGTACAAGATAAGTGAAGATAAGGACACTTGTGTTCACTTACGAAATAGGGGTTTAAAATTGTGGGGGTTAAAATTGTCTATGATTTTCTCTCAATTTCTGCCATTTTGCACGCTTTCCCATATGTTTAGCTGCATAACAAACTTTACATAAAACTGCCTATTAATTTATGTGAAATGCGCCTTTCGGCTTTATTGTCACGATACACTCTTTCTTAACCTTGATTAACAAAAAAAAACTGATTAAGACATCATTATTTTAAGATTTAAGCGGGTATGTGGAATCGAGTCTAATAGTTTTCGGTAATATTTTTACTTTGTCTCGAAAGAAGAATTCTCCTAAAGTAGTGCCTTCTACATTTATATCAAACTATATTTTTAAGCTATGTATTTTTACACGGTTGTAGAGTTGTGCTGGTTACAACTCAATAGTTTAATAGCCCTATTTCTTTCATATACTGAGTGCTAGGAAAAATACTGTGTTCTACTGAGTGAAACTGTCCATGAAACTGAACAACTATCCCCTACGAAGGCCGAAATATCGAGACAATGTTGACGGATAGATTAATTCAATGTAGAAAAAAAATCCTTGAGTCCTTGAGAGGAACGCAGTAATTTTCCTAAAACCCTGTTAGATTTTAAATAATTATATTTTATATTCAATCTTTTTTGATTCCCCGTGAATATTTTGTTACTTTTAGTACTCGAATAGTCTGTGTTTGCAGGGACCAACATTTTTCTCGAATAGGTTTAGATCTGTGAATATACACTAGATATATTTTTGTGTGTTTAGTTTTCATACATTCCATATAATTACATTGTGATTGAATTGTGCCTTCCTTGTTATTATATGTTTTTAAAATACGATGGAATAGAAGAGTGATAGGGACAGAAATATTAAAGTACATAATATGAAAAACTTGGATACCTTAGAGTATAAGTAAACTATAGAGTGCGTCTATCCAGGTATGAACTATTGGTACGGGTATAAACACAACCTCTCTGTCCATTAGTTGACAACAATATTATACATCACCTATATTTCTCCTACATTTGACGTAAGCATATCTATAAAACATTTGCTAACGCTGTTAAAAATGGCTCGGTCGGAGCGATACGCGCAATGCTTGCTTATTACTCTAAGGTTGATAAAAATACATTTCAAAATGTAAAAAACCCGCATTACTTATTTTTTCTTTATATTGATTTTGTTTCCCTATTTTTAGTAATTATGATTGATGGTAGTGTAGAAAATAGGATTTTAAATGTACCTTTTAGTACAATGTAATGCAAAAAGTACATGAAGTATATTTTTTTTATTTAATCTTGTCTTTTTTATTTACAATTAGAAATAAAAACTAAATTATACTGAATGTTTTGTTTTATTCTTATTAACTAGATATTTTATAACAAGTTTGTGTTTTTACAGTTAATTTTTAACTTTTACAAATGTTTTTGCTGTAAGAGTGTAAAATTTACAGTCACATAAACATAATTATTAAAAATAAATAAATTATACTACAAATAAATAGTATATTGAACTAACTGAAATCTCACATTTCGGTTTCTAAAGGCTTACAAACATCGCTATCTCGTTCTTTTCATTTGAGTGAAAGAGAGGTCGGAGGTTTCGTATGTTTCAAACCTGATAGATGCTCTCAGGTTTAAATTATATAAAAAATCTGTTTGCCAGAATAGGAACCAATAGTATTTCAATACATACCTACCTACCTATGATTTTGCGAAGAACACTTATATCAATTTCAACTTTTTTTTATGTGACCGTATATTATTTGACGGCTCATGGTCAAAAGTCATTATTTTTAGCATCTGAGGTAGACGTACAATCATAAATTTCGCTAGGTCCACCAAAAACTTATGCGAGGTCAACAAAAACTGGTTTCCAGTCCAAATACTCTACAAGAGATCTGTAAAAGTGGATCCCTAGATTGAGTAACTCAAGTTACTGATAGTACAATCTATCTACAAAAAAATACTACAGTCAGAAGTCAATTTAATACTGGTTTTTCATTCCTTTACTAAGATTAACCAGTATAATACGACCTGTGAAATTAGGAACACATTTAGCACATCGTCTTCAATTCTGACTTTGTATACTGAACTATCTACAAAACAATTTAGTACTGAAAGACGTCAACTTATAACAGTTTTCCATACATTTTCTAAGAAAAACCATTATAAATGGACGCCTTTATTAATTAAAAAACTGCCCTACCTAGTCGCATGTTTTGCTGTGTTTCCCGACTATAGCTTCCACGTCGTGGACCTCCTTTGCACACGAGTCGGTTAAAACTAGTGGCTTGGAGTTAGTGATTAGTACGTCGTCTTCTATCCTTATACCGACGCCGCGAAACTCGGGGGGTACCGTCGTGTCGTCCGGTTTTATGTATAAACCTGTGATAGAACAAACGTAGGAAAGTTGTTAGAATGTTGGAAAGGGCAGCAAAGCATGGCATAAAAGAAAAGAAAAGAAAAGAAAAGAAAAGAAAAGAAAAGAAAAGAAAAGAAAAGAAAAGAAAAGAAAAGAAAAGAAAAGAAAAGAAAAGAAAAGAAAAGAAAAGAAAAGAAAAGAAAAGAAAAGAAAAGAAAAGAAAAGAAAAGAAAAGAAAAGAAAAGAAAATTTGAGATTGCGATAAAATTACAAATATGTAGATGAGAAACTAAATATTATATTATTCATAACATAAATAAGTCAAGTTTTTTACCAGGTTCAACGGTGACGACCATGCCGGGTTCCACTGGGCTGTTTCTCTTCACCAGCGATGAATCGTGGACGTCCAGACCCAAGTAGTGAGATACGTGGTGTGGGCAGAGGCGGTACGCTCTCTGTGGAATAAGATTAATAAGGCTAAGTTTATTTTCAGTAGCATAAAGTAGGACCACAATTGAACCTATTGTAAATTTGATCTGACAGTGTATTGGGATTTAATGCATTCACAGTGCTATATTAATCATCGTAGCTCTATTTGGACGGTACCCCACAGTCCCGGGCTCAAGTCCCGGCGGTCGCTAATGAACTTTTAAATTTTTCTCGTTTTCAATTTGACCTGACAGTTTGAAAAGGGTTTCAAAAGTTGCCCTTATTTATAACTAATCAAAGCCTCAGGAAAATAAAATAAATTAAAGTTTAAAAAAGAAATAAAATATTGCTCGTTCAGTAATTGCCTTGTTTCGAATTCGATGTAATCCAGACTAGAAGTAAGCTGACACGGAGTTAGATTTAGGTTTGTTCAAACAACCAGTCCAATCATGCCTTTTCGAGTGAGACTGAGCTTAGTAGTTGTCAGACCAGCCCAGAAACTGTGGGTAGTTCATTACCTCCCAGTCTGTGATCCGTTCTTCCTAGCATCTGTACCGGGAGTAACAGAAAGGGTATTACAAGCCGAAAGGAGGTGAAGGTACTCATGAAACTGAACAACTTTCCCCATGGAACATGGGTCGAAATATGAAAAAAAAATTGTACCTCCCATACAAATTCGCCGATCAACTGACTGATTTAATATGGGACGTCCAAATTATTTTTCATATTTCGGCCTATGTTCCATGGGGAAAGTTGTTCAGTTTCATGAGTACCTTCACCTACTTACGGCTTGTAATACCCTTTCTGTTATTCCCTGTATAAGTAATATGCTAGTTCTTGTCCTTTAATGTAAGGGGTGGTTAAGACGCCCTCCTGCTGCAAGTACTTGCCGAGCAGTCTGCACATCTGATCGAACAACAGTCTTGGGGCTAGACTGGGATTAGTTGTTGTACTAGGAAGAATGGATCAGGACCCCAAATCATATACATTTGGTAGAGATTTTATAAGGATTAACTTTACCCTTGCAAGTTTCTTTCGTTTAATATTTTTCGAAATAAACATGGAAGACATGTTTTGGGTAAAAAAATAGGGGGTGAAGAGAGGGGGGAGCGAAAAGTACCTGGCAGGATCGTATTCTACGGGCGGTACTAAACTGAACCACAGATTTGCGGTCCGCCAACAGAAGCAGAAGCCTTATCAGAAAAAAAATCCTTTGGTCTATTAGGCCCCTGCTTGAAATACACGATTCCAACTTACAGATGCTAGCTCCTGCCCTTCGATGTCCTTGGGTAAGACGCCCTCCTGTTGCAAGTACTTGCCGACCAGTCTGCACATCTGATCGAATAACTGGTCTAAAGGTGGCCTGGTTTCACCTAGTAGTTCTATAGGTCCTATTAAATTCACTGCAAATATTTTAAGGGCATGCGTAAATATGTATAAGAAAAACATTTAAGGCATTTAAAAAAAAATCTACACGCTAGTTTTTATTTTTCATTTTCAAACAAACTTTTTAATTAATTATGTGAACATCCTTTGACTGATCCGACTGACGTTCCGCAACGTAGACAGGATTCACTTACACGGCACGCACACTAACAACCAACCAATCACAGCAACTTTTTTTTGGCGCGTAATTTAAATTCATCGTAGTGTGTGTTTTTAGGACAAACAGGGTGCACTTTTTTCGTTTTGTGTTTTTTTAGTTAAATGCAATTTTTTCGAAAACTAGCGTGTAGATTTCTTTAAAAATTTGCATAGTACATTCTTATATTTTATTTCATCTGCCCCTAAAATATTTGCAGTGAATTTAATAGGACCTTATATAAGGAAAGGGCCACATATAAATACACAAATTCCAACTTACAGATGCTAGTTCCTGCCCTTCGATGTCCTTGGGTAAGACGCCCTCTTGCTGCAAGTACTTGCCGAGCAGTCTGCACATCTGATCGAATAACTGGTCTAAAGGTGGCCTGGTGTCACCTAGTAGTTCTATGAGGCGTTTCTGAAAGAAAATGGGAACATTTGTGAAACAAGTCAGTACAGACTGTTCAAGAATTATGTCCAGAACCAGCTAGTGAGCCGAGCAAGTTCGATTGTTCAAAAATAACTTACAAAAAGGGGTTAAGTAACGATTTTTGGAAAATGAAACCTATCTAGGTCGATTGGTCGCCCCTGAAATATACGAATTTTTGAGGAGCCGGTTCAGAGGTCCCGATTATACAAACAAATCCGTATTTGGCCGTGCAAAGGTATTAGATAGATAGCAAAGAATGCCCGCAGGACCAGTTGTACCATTGGACAGTGCATGTGTGAACTGTCATGCATTGAGTTGGAGAAACATATTATAGTGTGCGTATACAGACCCCCTAAAAATAGTAACTATGAGAGTTTTGAACTAATTATGGAAGATGTTTTAAAGATATTATTAAAATCAAAGAATAAATTTCATATTGTGTGTGGAGATTTCAATATAAATTTATTAGAAAATGTTGCTTTTAGAAGTCGATTTATCAGTTTGTTTAAGTCATTTAACCTAAACAACATATTTAAAGAACCTACTGAATAACTGCAACCACAGCATCTTGTTTAGACAATATCTACTGTGATTGTGACTATTCAGACCAAGAAATAGTAAATTGTTGTAAATCAGACCACAATGGACAATCTGTGCTTTTTCCATGTCGTCCTAAAGTTGAAAAGATTGTTATTAGTAAAAGAATTATAAGCTCCAACCAAGTAGACAAACTCCATACTGCACTATCAGAAAAACTACCAGTTCTAGACTATGATACTAACAATCCAAATAACTTTTATTCAAAGCTTTTTATAACGATACGTGATGAATTTGAAGACAAATTCAAGGTAAAGAAATTAACAATTAATCCTAAATTTAAATTCAGCGACTGGGCAACTGTAGGGATTCGAACAAGTAGGAATAAGTTATTTGAGCTGTATGACGAAAAGTCTTATAATCATAGTGTAACTTTTGTTGAACATGTTAAAAATATTCTAAGATATTCAAAAATGTTTGCATACAAGCTAAAGCAATTTTCACCAAAAATAAAATATACTCTGCTGAAAATGTTATTAAAACTGTTTGGAAAGTTGTCAATTCAGAGACTGGTCGAAACAAACCAATTGAAAAATCTCATTCTTTGATGACTGGTCAGGGCATTGTTACTGCAGACGCTGATGTAGCTAATGAGTTTGAAACTTTTTTCAGTAACATCCCATTCAAAACTACTGAGTCACTTAACTCTTCGCCAATCATCGCGTCAAATCTTCTTAAAAACAATGTTCAGACTTGTGTTAATATATTTGAGTTTAGGCACATTAATGCGAACGTAATATTAAAAACTTTTAAAGATATAAAAGTAAAAACTACAGAGGATTTATGGGGCATGTCAGTAAGACTATGTAGTTCTTTAATTGATACATTAGCACCATACTTAGCCTGTATATTTAATTGTATTGTATTGTATTGTATTTATTTTATTCAAGCAACTTATAAATAATATATTTTAAACAATCTTGGCACCATTAAACCGAATACGGTTTGTCTTGGTGCTGCACACTTCTCTTTATACTTACTAAATTCTTAAATACTTAAATAAACTAGGTTAATCTATAATAATAAGAGTGAAATTTACATAACATAAAAAAAAAAGTAATCATTACATAACTTAAAAAAAGGTAATCATCAATACAGTGACAAAAAAGTATCTTTATCCTACCTAAAACATACACTAACGAGCGGCGCCGCACAGTATTCAGATACGTACCTATAGGTACATATACTTAGGTTAGCCGGCCGCCCGCATCCAGCAGCACTGACACAGCGCCAGCCAGTACAAAAAACCGGTTGCGCTAGACGGTCGGTGGCAATATACAGGTTGCTCCATCATACCAATTACAATCACTATAAAAGCAAAGGATTCAACAATATAAATATATGCTGTTGAAAACTTATGAAGTTCTAGATAAGAAATAATTCTTTAGTTTACTATTAATATTCTTTTCTGTTATGCTTTTCCTAAATTCTATCGGCAACTCGTTAATTAATCTAGGCAATAGATAATCTAACGTGCGTTTACCATAGAAGTTATACGCCCGAATCGTGTTTAATTGTTCATTCGTTATTTGACGAGTTACTTTCGTTCCTGTTTTCAAATTGTCCTTAAATCGGAAATAATTTTCATTTAATAAAATTGAATGTATATTATCATGGATGGGCAGAATTTTAGCAAATTTAAATATTTTACTTTCATCGTCTTTCAATGCTGTTTTCGTCTTGTAAGGTATAATTTGTTTTAACATTCTAAGTTGGAGATTATAGATTTTGTCAATGTACGTCTTAAATGTACGCCCATAGCTACTAAGGCCATAACTAATAATACTTTCAGCTAAAGCGGCATGCAGCTGTAGTCTCATTTGATAAGGCACTTTGCGTTTAATCAAATATGCTTTTGCCATAATGGAACGTAATTTAGCACACACACTATCAATATGAGGACCCCAGCTGAATCGATCGTCAATAATAAGACCCAGGTACGTATGTTGGGATACTTTTTCTAATGGCTCGCAATGACATTGAACTGGCGAACTATGTAAACAATTATGATCGTGTGCAATTATTTTTATGTCTTCGGTAGTATATATGTGACTCGAGTGCACATGTAGCAATTTTGTCTTACTTGCATTCAGAACAAGTCCTGCGTCATGTGACCATTTACCTAAAAGCGTGAAGTCGTCCTGCAAGTTAGATATTGCAACCCTGACATCCCTATTAGCCGATATTAGACAGGTATCATCTGCATACTGATAAATAGTGCATTTTTTTATGATATTATTCAGGTCGTTTACGTAAGCCAAGTAATGTAAAGGTCCCAAAACAGAACCTTGAGCTGTACCCACAGAAACTTCCGTCATATCACTATGAGTGTTACCAACCTTAACACAGTATGAACGATCCTTTAGGTAGTCTCCGCACCATTCCAACAGGGGCCCACGTATCCCAGTGTCGTCCAATTTACGCAATAGTGTATTGTGTCTCAGCGTGTCGAAAGCTTTGCTATAGTCAATAAAAACCAACAGCACGTGTTGCTTATCCTCGAGACATTTGTTTACATGATCAGTAAAACCGGATAGTAACTGTGTGGTACTTTTATTTTTCTGAAATCCGTATTGATTTTTCGATAGAATGTTATGTTCAGCATAGAATTTTTGAATTTCGTTACCTACATATTTTTCGAAAACTTTATCAAGTAATGGCAGTATTGTGATTGGCCTGTAGTTGCTGTACTCCATCTTAGATCCCTTTTTAAATATTGGTCTAACTATACCTGTTTTAAGTGCAGTCGGATATTTACCTGATTGAAGGCTCTTATTAATTAAACATGCTATGGCATTAGCTATCTTATCAGCTATATTTTTAATATCTATTGGTCTTATACCGTCTATACCTGGTGATTTATTTGTTTTAATTTTACTAATAATTTTTTGGACCTTTAAGGCATCTGCTTTCTTAAAATTTATTGATAATGTACTGGGCTTCCTATAATTTGAAGGGTGTAGTATTGGTATCTCACATTTCGGCAGAGTTTCCTGCACCGATTTACTAAACCCTTTGGCGAAGCTGTTGGCAATACACTTTTCATCAATCGTATTACGCTTCATCGCTCTTAATATAACTTCATCCAACGAATCTGATATTCTACCAGTTAGACTGTTTAAAATTTTCCATACTTTTTTAGGATCATCCTTACTGTCATTGATTAAACGTTTATAATACTTATTTCTTTCCTTTTCTACAATTTTATTTGATTTATTTCGCAATTTGTGGTACTCCAATAATAAAACTTTGTTTGTGCTATCATTTTTTAGTTGCAGAAGTTTAATGTCCTTTTTCCGAATTGCATTATTTACTGTATTATTTACCCATACTAATCTATTACGATTTGAATTATTATTTATCTTAACTCTAAATTTAGCCTGTTCGTAGCTAGCATCAAACTTAGTTGTTATGTATTTATGTATTTCAGTAGGACATGTCATAGAATAAGTAGGACTCCAGTCAATGTTATGCAGTTTTTCTTGTAATAATTTACGATTTAATTTCCATGTGTATGTTGGGACATCCTGTATATGCCGTGAGCTAGCGCAAGTGACCGCAGTCAGGCGGTGGTCAGCCAGTACTGTTCCGAGCGCTGCGCAGTAAACGTCATGCATACGGGATCTCACAAATATGTGATCAATACACGTTTTAGTCACTTTATCCATTCGCTTTTCTATTCTTGTGTAGTCAGTTATTCCACATGCAAAACCGTGCTCATACATAAGATTCATATATTGGTCCCGTATGCATTCCGTAGACTTAGTATTTATGTTGACATCACCCAGTGCAATCATGTCAAGTGTATGATAATTGCGTAATATCGGTTTTAATTCTAGTAGGAATGATTCTTTATTTAGGTGTGGTGGTCTGTAAAGTGCACACAAATTGACGCGGTACCCGCTTTGGGTGGTTATTTCGCTTAGGATACATTCGAAGTGAATTGTTGTTTTTGGAATGATCGTGACATTGTGGTTCGTGCGCACGTACATAATTATGCCGCCACCTTTATTTAGTTTGCGTAAATTTGTGTGCATTTTATACCCACTTATTGAGAACATTAAACTTAGGGAGTCCGTAATATTTACCTCAGTAAGGATGATTACGTCAATAGGTTGTTTCGACGTATGGATAATTTGTTCGACTTTAGAACAGTTTTTGATAATGGATCTAATGTTTACATGCAATACGGTGAAGTTACGTTTATTCTTCGGAATATTATTAGAGTAGTCTAAAATATCTACACAATCAAATACTTCTGTAATGTTATCTGAAATAGGACTATCAAGCATATTTAAACTGTTTTAAATTAAATATTGTTAGGTTAGGTACAAGCAAAAATTGTTTTAGGCAGTAAGCTTCTCGCATTCCAGCAAATTATCGATATCGCACTCATTACGCAACACAAATAATTTACTGTTTTCTTGCTTCTTTACGAGAATCTTTCCGTCCTTAAACCATACATACTTAAAGGCAGGTTTTAACTCTTGTTTAGCCATCCAAAAAAGTTTCTTATTAAATGGTGTCATTGCTTCTCTGATGTAAACGGGGGTAGAGCCTACTTGACTATCCAGATTTGGTATAATTTCCTTAGCAATGATTGATTTCTTCCGGGAAGCTGTTATCCATTGCATTTTCGTATATTTATCTTGCATTTTTATGACGATTAAATCAGGTTTCTTGGGGTGCGAGGGTAGACGCTTGACTTGAATATCGGTTGCTTTTTCTACTTCCAGCACAGTTGCCAGAGATTCTGCAATATTGTTAAGATTTTCATCCTGCACTTTAGGTACACCTGATATTTCTATCGAGCTGTCCAACTTCTCCTGCTGAAATTCAGTGACCATTTGCTCCAGTGCATGAATTTTCAGCTCCATATTCGTGGTTTTATTAGTTAAATAATTGTTCTTATTTTCAAGCTCCTTCATCCTTTGCTTAAAAATATTTACAGCAGCCAGGCACTCGTCCACTTTATCACCGAGGTAATCAACCGATTTTTGCATTTCACTTAACTCCTCTTTCAGAATTTTTCTCATCTGCTTAGTTACATCTTTGGTAATGTCTTTCGCAAACTCTTTAGTATCTACAGTCACTACTTTTTTGTAGACTTCTTTATTACCTACTGCTTCTTCTTCTTCATCATCATCATCAACGTCATGTAATTTATAAGAAGCTCTGCGAGATCCATCTTGCTTGCAAACATTGCACGTCCACTCCAAGCTGTCCGCAGCTTTTATTGCGCTCAGCTGCTTCTTAGAGAGTCCGGTACATTCAGTTTTAGCATGCACCACAATCTCACAGGTATTACATGTTAATACCGGGGATCTTTTCGTGATTGCCTTATCACACATAGCACAATTCGACATTTTTAAGTTAGGTAGGTAACTTGATAATTATTTATAAAAATTTAGAACGCGACTACTCAAACAGACGCCGAGGCGAGAAGTGAGAAGTGTAATGCTTGCATTGATCATGGCGTATTTCCTGATCTCATGAAGCACAGTAAAGTAATACCTCTTTTTAAAGCAGGAGATAAAACGGATCCCAGTAACTTTAGGCCAGTATCTGTACTACCAGTTTTGAGTAAAGTTTTTGAGAAAATTGTACTTAATCAAATGCTCCTACATTTCAACTTAAATAAATTACTACATGATCAACAATTCGGTTTTACGAAAGGGCGCTCGACAACCGACGCTGCTGTTAACCTCCTACAACTTATTTACGGTGCTTGGGAGGAGTCGCAGGATGTCATAGGGGTGTTCTGCGATTTGTCCAAGGCATTTGATTGCGTTGATCATGAGACACTGTTGCTGAAACTGGACCATTATGGTATAAGAGGAAAAGCGCTTGATTTAGTTCAATCTTATCTCGGAGATAGGACGCAGACAGTGCAGATAAATGGTGTGAAGTCGATAGGATCTGCCGTCAGAATTGGTGTACCGCAAGAATCAATTTTGGGGCCGTTTCTATTTTTAGTATACATAAACGACTTGCCGTTCATGGTACAGAATCTAGCCAAGATAGTGCTTTTGCTGATGATACTTCTTTAATATTTAAAGTGGATAGAAAAGCTGTAAATATTGACGAAGTAAATGGCGCACTTGATCAGGTTCATAAATGGTTTACGTCAAACAATTTAGTGCTGAATTCTAAAAACTAAATGTATTAAATTCTCTTTGCCTAATGTAAAAGTATTAAACACGATGTTGTTCTAAATAATGAAAAGCTTAATTATGTAACTGAAACAGTTTTCTTAGGGATTACACTCGACGCAACCGTTCAATGGGATCCACATATACTAGCACTGGCTAGTAAACTTAGCTCAGCGGCATACGCTGTTCGAAAAATTCGACAATTGACCGATGTTGCTACAGCCAGGCTTGTGTATTTTAGTTACTTTCACAGCATAATGTCCTACGGATTATTGTTATGGGGGCAAGCCGCTAACATTGAAACTATCTTTGTGTTACAAAAAAGGGCTATAAGAGCAATATATAAACTGCGAAGTCATGAATCCCTACGAGAATTGTTTAAGGAAATTGGCATTCTTACGCTTCCTTCGCAGTACATATTTGACAATATAATGTATGTACGTAAGAATTCCAGTTCCTATTTAAGAAACTCTGATATTCATTGTCGTAATACAAGAAATAAAAATAAAATTGTACCGCCACAAACTAGATTAAGTAAGATCAGTAAATCATATATGGGTAACTGTGTACGCTACTATAATAAAATTCCAGAGGAAATTTTAAAGTTAAATGATAGGCAATTTAAAATTAAAATAAAGAATACTTTATGTTTGAAAGCGTATTACAAGACTGAACATTATCTGAAAGACAAAGATGTCTGGTTAGTAGCAACAGTTGCTCCAACACAATGCAAGAGATAGGCATTATTTAAAAATAAACATGACATTATATTTTAGTGGTTAAACTTTTATGATATGTAAATTGACATGTATAGTGGTTAAATTTGACATTTCATACTTATTATTCTTAAATTTTTGACATGTATTTTTACATTTACTGTAAATTTACTTTTTGTTATGTTATTTTATTGCTCGTATATTTAAAGTACCTTTATTTTAAAGACGAAACAGTTAGAATAATCTACTGTAATATTATTTTTATTTTGTTGAGCCGTTTTTGGCTATTACTATTATACTATTAATTTATTTTCTAGCTTAGATAGGGTAGCATAGGGCCTAAAATATTGTCAACTTTAGAATAGGTGCACTTCTGGGCAGGTTTTTGGGGGGTTTTCCTGTCCAGGGGGTCCGGCTAACTATACGTATGGAACACCTTTTTAAAATATTGACAGAATGTAATTCCATTTACTTGTCAATCACTGAGGAATAAAGTTACATGCTGTGTGGTTAGCCTGGCCAGCCCCGAGGCAGTGCCTTTATTTTTATTTTTTTTATCCCGCCCGTGCCGCGTTTAGAGTAGGAACACAAATTGTTATAAAAAATAGAAAATTTTGCATTAGAAATTTTCTCTTTTTTAAGTTTGAATTAGAATGTGACTTTCTTAAAGAGAATCTTGTAAATTCCTACTAAGAAATAAATTATTGAATTTGAATTTGAATTTGAATTGATGGTACAACTGGGACGAAATTATCCCACCTGTACACTCAGTGGTACAAATGAGCCAAATTTTGTCCCAATTGTACCATTAGACCAACAACTATACAGGGTGTTATTTCAAATGCGTGCTATAGCTTCAAAGTATGTTTAGCATCAATAAAGGATGCCGTGAAAATATAAAAAAAAACTCCTGGCAAAAAAGTTTTTTTTTGACTTAGCCGAAATTATAAAAAATATTTAATATTATATAAGGTGACAGCTGTCAAACTAAAAAAATAATAGGTCTTGAGACATGACAGCTGTCAAATAAAATTAGTTTATCTCGGAAACTATGAATCTTAGACAAACTAATTTTGATTAACAGCTGTCATGTTATGTCAAAGATTGCTTCAAGACTAATCATTTTTCAAACAAATTGATAGTCTAGCATGCATAATTTCCGAGGAAAACAAGTTTTTGATTTGACAGCTGGTACCTCAAATGTAGGTCTCATTAAGGCCTACAACTCACTCAAACAAACTGATAGTCTAGCATGCATAATTTCCGAGGAAAACAAGTTTTTAGTTTGACAGCTGTCACCTCAAATGAAGGTCTCATCAAGGAATACAACTTTCCCAAACAAACTGATAGTCTAGCATGCATGATTGCCGAGATAAACAAGTTTTTAGTTTGACAGCTGTCACCCTAAATGTAGGTCTCATCAAGGCCTACAACTTTCCCAAACTAACTGATAGTCTAGCATGCATGATTGCCGAGAAAAACAAGTTTTTAGTTTGACAGCTGTCACGTCAAATGAAGGTCTCATCAAGGAATACAACTTTCCCAAACAAACTGATAGTCTAGCATGCATAATTGCCGAGATAAACGAGTTTTTAGTTTGACAGCTGTCACCTCAAATGAAGGTCTCATCAAGGAATACAACTTTCCCAAACAAACTGATAGTCTAGCATGCATAATTGCCGAGATAAACGAGTTTTTAGTTTGACAGCTGTCACCTCAAATGAAGGTCTCATCAAGGATTACAACTTTCCCAAACAAACTGATGGTCTAGCATGCATAATTGCCGAGATAAACGAGTTTTTAGTTTGACAGCTGTCACCTCAAATGAAGGTCTCATCAAGGAATACAACTTTCCCAAACAAACTGATAGTCTAGCATGCATAATTGCCGAGATAAACGAGTTTTTAGTTTGACAGCTGTCACCTCAAATGAAGGTCTCATCAAGGAATACAACTTTCCCAAACAAACTGATAGTCTAGCATGCATAATTGCCGAGATAAACGAGTTTTTAGTTTGACAGCTGTCATCAAAAATGTAGGTCTCGTCAGAACCGACAACTTCAGAAAGAAACCATGCTTTTCGATTTGACACCTGTCATCTGAAATGTAGGATTACGAACCAAATACGAAAAAAAAACGAAATACGAGTAAAGACGGGTGTAATTTGTTGTAAAAAATTTCATGGTACAGGTGGGATAATTTTGTCCCAGTTGTACCATCAATGGTACTGTCCAATGGTACAACTGGTCCTGCGGGAAAGAATGGGTTACAGCGTTCCCTGCGAATTCAACTAGGTAGACGGATTAAGTATGGGAAACAAAACACCCCATTAAAGGGTTAGGCACATGTCCAATACCTAGTGTACTGATGGTGGTTGATGATGATTATCTACTAAAGCATTGATGACTGCCTCTATTTTACTAACCTGTACTGTAAGGACTAGTTCGTATAATATCTTATGGTAGGGTGAGAATGTTCCAGACACAGGCCACGTCCGCGATATGTCGGAGTTATATAGCCACCTTTGACAACCTGTAAAGATAAAGATTCTGTTGAGAATAAAAGTAGACATTGGAAAATTTCTGTCATCGCTTTTTAGGATGCTCAGTTTAAGTAAGATTCCGAGAAGCACCACCTAGCGGACACCTTAAGAACTTTCAAGTGTTTGCTGGCTTTGAGCTTTCAACCAAGTGTTTGCTTGCAGAAGTACATGTGAACTATTTGGAGCCCACTAGCTACTACTAGCGGGAAGGCCAATTGTTCCACAAACTCTATTATCGCATTTTACGGTGCTCAATTTGTGTGCAATTTCAAACAGCACCATCTAACGGAGGGCTCGAGAAGCAGCACAATCCATATTTACCTGCGTCTACAAGTAGGTTTTCATTTTCATTTTTCATATACTGCAAAAACTTTGATATCACGTTTTAGGACGTTCAGTTTGTGCGAAATTCCGAAAAGCACCATCTAGCGGACGCCGTAAGAATTATCAAGTATTTACCTGCATCTAAAGATATTGTTTAGAACTAAAGTAGATATAGGAAAATCTCTCTCATCGCTTTTTAGGGCGCTCATTTTATGTAAGATTCCGAAAAGCGCCGTAAGAATTATCAGGTATTTCAAGCTTACCTGGATCTACAAGCAGGTTTTCACCTTCGTTCAGCACTTGGTCGTTTGTTACGTAGTGTATATGAACTGCCCGAGGTCCCCCAGCTACTACTGGAGGGAAGGCTAGCTGTTCCGCGCCGGCTTGACGAGATACGTGAATGTATATAGAGACTAAAGTACTGCACAAACTTTCGCGTTTTAGGGCGTTCAGTTTGTGTGAGATTCCGAAAACCACCATCTAGCGGACGCTGTAAGAACTATCAAGTATTTCAAGCTTACCTGCATCTACAAGCAGGTTTTCACCTTCGTTCAGCACTTGGTCATTTGTTATTAGTGTATATGAAATGCACGCGGGCCGCCAGCCACTACTGGTGGAATAACTATAGTCCGTCAGGTTCGTGCGCGACCTTCCTGCGGGGTACAGACGGTGAGGGGGCGAGTAAGCACGTCATTTTAATATAACGTGCGGCGCGGATGCGCGCGTTTCCCTTCCCCGCTACACCTCCCGCTACCCGCTGACATCTCCCCCCCCCAACGTCTGTCACCCCTTGGGAGGGTCGCGCACGAACTTGCAGGACTATAGTTGTACCGTACAACCTTTATATCGCGTTTTAGGACGTTCAGTTTGTGTGGGATTCCGCAAAGCGCCATCTAGCGGACGCCGTAAGAACTATCAAGTACTTACCTGCATCTACAAGTAGGTTTTCGTCTCGTTGACGCTGTAAGAACTATCAAGTATTTCAAGCTTACCTGCGTCTACAAGTAGGTTTTCGCCTTCATTCAACACTTGGTCGTTTGTTACGTAGTGTATATGAACTGCCCGAGGTCCGCCAGCTACTACTGGAGGGAAGGCTAGCTGTTCTGCGCCCGCTTGACGAGATGTGTGAATCTTATATCGGGTGACATTTTACTAGTGACCGATAGCTCAAACTCAGAACCGGCTGGTGATAAGGAACAACTTTCCCCAAGGAACGTATATCGAAATATGAAAAAAAAATTTGGACCTCCCATACAAAATTGCCGATCAGCTGATCTGAGTTTCTATGGGAGGCCCAAATTTTTTTTCTGATTTCGACCTATGTTTCTTAGGGAAAGTTGTTCCTTATCACTAGCCGGTTCTGCGTTTTCTTTATCGGTCACTAGTAAAATTTCACCCTATATAGACTAAAGTACTGCATAAACTTCGATATCGCGTTTTAGGACGTTCAGTTTGTGGGGAATTCCGAAAAGCGCCATCTAGCGGACGCCGTTAGATCTAATTCATTATTTTATTTGGTATTTCAAGCTTACCTGCGTCTACAAGCAGGTTTTCACCTTCATTCAGTACTTGGTCGTTTGTTACGTAGTGTATATGAACTACCCGAGGTCCCCCAGCTACTACTGAAGGGAAAGCTAGCTGTTCCGCACCGGCTTGACGAGATGTGTGAATGAATACAGAGACTAAAAAGTACTGCAAAAACTTTGATATCGCGTTTTAGGACGTTACGTTTGTGTGGGATTACGGAAAGCGCCATCTAGCAGACGTCGTTCGAACTATCAAGTATTTACTTATTTATCTTTATACTTTATTGCACATAGTACAAAAGGTGGGCCTATGCCACACGGTGTTCTCTACCTGCCAACCAGAGGGTAAACAGAAAGAAAAAGATACGGTTGCACTTGGGTGTGAAAAAGTATTTCATGCTTACCTGCATCTACTAGTAGGTTTTCACCTTCGTTCAGCACTTGGTCGTTTGTTACGTAGTGTATATGAACTGCCCGAGGTCCACCGGCTACTACAGGAGGGAAAGCTAGCTGTTCCGCGCCGGCTTGACGAGATGTGAAGTCTAGTACTGCGCTTACGCATGCCTCTGTGATGCCTGTCGACAAAGTAGGTGTCAAAAAATGGGAACTAAGTCTCGGCAGTCAGAAAAATACAGTTCTGGCGCACGTAAAACCAGATTTTACATACAAGTCACCTTCCAAATAAATAATGTTCCAAATAATAAGTAATGTAATAACCGACTTTTACCTATTGGCTAGGATAAAAGTACAAGTTCGGGTTAATTTTATGGATCAAATCAGGTAGATTACTTTGGCTACAAAGGAGTAGGGTAAAAGTATAATAAGAATGTTATTTTAAACAGCCATGGATTACTTTTATTCTCCTAGTTTTTCCACCTAGTGAATTCTTGGACATGACACTTACATACGTATGTCACGCCTATATCCCTTGCGGGGTAGGTAGAGCGCAAACGGCTTTAAACGGTCATTTACACCACGTCAGACAAAACTTTGAGTTATTCAGAAGACTGTGTATCACCATAGGGACATGTTGTTAGCTTGTCGCCTAAAATTGCAATACACATCAACTCTCAAATCCCTTAGTCACTTCTTACGACACCCACGGAAAGATATGGGGTCATGCTATTCTAAGCTGGCAACACACGGCAATAGATCTGACAGTTGTTAAATCAAGGATAGTAAATTGAAACTTATTTATCAGCATTATTTGAGTACCAGAGGCGAAAAGTGCCATTTAGCGAAGGTAGGCCGGAGCAGAAGAATGTACAAAATGAAAGTAGATTGATGTGAGAGCATGAATTTGTAAATTTCTGAAAGGGAAGCTGGTGGGAATCGGCATGTATGTATGAACCCTTCGCCACAGATTACCTAATAGTTACTACGTAACAGATAAATCACTCCATGGAAAAATTACAATACCTACTGCTATAATTACCTACTCTTTCGAGCCGCTAGACGCTGCAAGCGAAAATGAACCAAAACAGATGAGCGTAAAGTTAACTTTGCCCTGTAGATGCGCGCCGCCACGTGATTAGCGTGGATCGCCAGGGCTGCCTCTTCCGTTAAGTAAGGTGTACCAAATAAATAACTGAAAACATTTTAAGAGGTGAACCAGCTCATGATAAAACTGATTATCTTACCCCAAGAGGTATAGGAATTTATGAAAAATAATTATGAAATCCCGTACAAAGTTGGCTCGAATCGAAGAAGAAGTTGTTTTTTTTTAATGAACCTATGTTCCTTGAAGAAAACTGTTCAGTTTAATGGACTGGTTCACCCCTTATAGTATTTGCAGTTTTGTTTTAAACTATTTTCTTTATAATTTACCTACTATTTTCGGAAAGCTTGCAATACTTTCACCGCAGGCAGGATACTTCCTTCAGCAAGCACATACTTCCAATACATAATTGATATGGCATGTTATAATAGTGGCATACCGATAAATCAGGGTAACTCAAAATATTCACGAGCGAACGCACGCTCCACGCGGCTGTTGGCAACTAACTGAGAAATGGGCAGCCGGCTGCCCGGCGCCCGGTAGGTACTTATCGCGCGCAAGTACATGGAGTGAAAGAGGCCTGCCTTCGCCACTGTTGAGTACGTTCCTGGTTTAGGACAGGATCAGCTCGATCTCGGCAGAAGCCTTAATAGTCTCATGTTTTGGATGTACCTGCATACAATGTATGAATTCGTACCTGGTTTAGTACAGGCCATGGCCATGTAGCAAGTCTCCTTCATCGGCTCGATCTCCGCAGGAGACTTTATTAGTCTCGTGTTTTGGATGTACCTGCATACAATATATGAGTCCGTACCTGGTTTAGTACAGGCCATGGCCATGTTTATTAGGTCGAACTCGGCAGGAGACTTTATTAGACTCATGTTTTGAATAAAAATAAATAAATATCCCTGGATATTTATTCTATTCTATTCCATCTAGCCGCAAACTAAGCAAAGCTTGTACTATGGGAACTAGACAACTGATATAATACTTATATACTTATTTTTTGTAAATATATACATATTATACATAGAAAACACCCAGACTAAACACAAATATTTGAAAATTGACTTAACAAATATTTGTGTCTGGTGGGAATCGAACCCACGACCCTCCGTAGAAGGCAGGGGTACTATTCACTACGCCATCGGGTCAGGATGTACCTGCATACAATGTATGAGTACGTACCTGGTTTAGTACAGGCCATGGCCATGTTGACGGCTTGCGCGCCGATGTAGCAAGTCTCCTTCATCAGCTCGGTCTCGGCGTGCCGTGTGGTGCCGGCAGAGTAGAATAGCACCACCCCCTCTCTTCCCGTGGGGGTCGTAAGAGGCGACCGAGGGATAAACCCGACCCAAACAGCCAGGGCCAACCATATGGTGCCGGTAAATCCACCACAAAAGCATTCCCAAGGAGAATTGACGTCTGGTAGGTAGCCGGTCGTAAAATTAAGCCAAATCCTTTGCAACACGATTTTGTGTTCGACAAAACGTGTTGCGCCGACCCCAAGTAATTGGGATAAGGGCAGGCAGATGATGATGATGTTTTGTATGTACCTGCATACAATGTATGAGTCCGTACCTGGTTTAGTACAGGCCATGGCCATGTTGACGGCTTGCGCGCCGATGTAGCAAGTCTCCTTCATCAGCTCGGTCTCGGCGTGCCGTGTGGTGCCGGCAGAGTAGAATAGCACCACCCCCTCTCTTCCCGTGGGGGTCGTAAGAGGCGACCGAGGGATAAACCCGACCCAAACAGCCAGGGCCAACCATATGGTGCCGGTAAATCCACCACAAAAGCATTCCCAAGGAGAATTGACGTCTGGTAGGTAGCCGGTCGTAAAATTAAGCCAAATCCTTTGCAACACGATTTTGTGTTCGACAAAACGTGTTGCGCCGACCAAGTAATTGGGATAAGGGCAGGCAGATGATGATGATGTTTTGTATGTACCTGCATACAATGTATGAGTCCGTACCTGGTTTAGTACAGGCCATGGCCATGTTGACGGCTTGCGCGCCGATGTAGCAAGTCTCCTTCATCAGCTCGATCTCGGCAGGAGACTTTATTAGTCTCATGTTTTGGATGTACCTGCACACAGGGAGTAACGGAAACGGTATAACAAGCCGAAAGGAGGTCAAGGAACTCATGAAACTGAACAACTTTTCCTATGGAACATGGGTCGAAATATGAAAAAAAATTGAGCCTCCCATACAAAATTGCCGATCAGCTAATCGATATACTATGGGAGAACAAATTTATTTTTCCATATTTCGACCCATGTTTCATAGGAAAAGTTGTTCAGTTTCATGAGTACCTTGACCTTCTTTCGGCTTGTTATACCCTTTCCGTTACTCGCGGTACAATGTATGAGTACGTACCTGGTTTAGTACAGGCCATGGATGTAGCAAGTCTCCTTCATCAGCTCGATCTCGGCAGGAGACTTTATTAGTCTCATGTTTTGGATGTACCTGCATACAATGTATGAGTCCGTACCTGGTTTAGTATAGTTCATGGCCATGTTTAGTACGTCGATCTCGGCAGGAGACTTTATTAGACTCATGTTTTGAATAAAAAAAAAACTCTGGACGAGACACACAGCGCCATCTAGCCCCAAACTAAGCAAAGCTTGTACTATGGGAACTAGACAACTGATATAATACTTATATACTTCTTTTTTTGTAAATACATACATATTATACATAGAAAACACCCAGACTAAACACAAATATTTGAAAATTGACTTAACAAATATTTGTGTCTGGTGGGAATCGAACCCACGACCCTCGGCGTAGAAGGCAGGGGTATTATCCACTACGCCATCGGGTCAGGATGTACCTGTATACAATGTATGAGTCCGTACCTGGTTTAGTACAGGCCATGGCCATGTTGACGGCTTGCGCGCCGATGTAGCAAGTCTCCTTCGTCAGCTCGATCTCGGCAGGAGACTTTATTAGTCTCATGTTTTGTATGTACCTGCATACAATGTATGAGTACGTACCTGGTTTAGTACAGGCCCATGTAGCAAGTCTCCTTCATCAGCTCGATCTCGGCAGGAGACTTTATTAGTCTCATGTTTTGGATGTACCTGCATACAATGTATGAGTCCGTACCTGGTTTGGTACAGGCTAGGCCATGTAGCAAGTCTCCTTCATCAGCTCGATCTCGGCAGGAGACTTTATTAGTCTCATGTTTTGTATGTACCTGCATACAATGTATGAGTCCGTACCTGGTTTAGTACAGGCCATGGCCATGTTGACGGCTTGCGCGCCGATGTAGCAAGTCTCCTTCGTCAGCTCGATCTCGGCAGGAGACTTTATTAGTCTCATGTTGTGGATGTACCTGCATACAATGTATGAGTCCGTACCTGGTTTAGTACAGGCCATGGCCATGTTTGTTTATTAGGTCGATCTCGGCAGGAGACTTTATTAGTCTCATGTTGTGGATGTACCTGCATACAATGTATGAGTCCGTACCTGGTTTAGTACAGGCCATGGCCATGTTGACGGCTTGCGCGCCGATGTAGCAAGTCTCCTTCATCAGCTCGATCTCCGCAGGAGACTATTAACATCAGAATGGCGGGACCAAGGCTAAAGTTTGAATTTTAATATAACAAATATTTAGTACCTAATTTCTTCCAATTAGTTCCTATGGTGAGGTAATTTCTTCTGTTTCGGTTTTACAGATAATTCAATTTCAAATTGGTCTGCGATTCTGATGTCAGATCCGCGGAACCATTCAAGGTTTACCAATAATTACACACTGCAATGTTTAACTTTGTGTGTCATTAATTACTTCTCAATTTGTTCCTTAACACTTATTCAATTCAAGCTTGTAACTGTTACCATTACCTTGTAATTTAAGCAATGTTGTGGCAATGTACACGCCTTACGCCTGTTACACACAGCAGAGCAAATTATTGATGAAACGAATTGCTATGTTCTCATATTTAGGCGTAAAATGTTCATAATATTTCATATCGTATTTTAAAGGTAATGGCAGCAGCTATTAGCTTGATTTCAATAAGTGCGTAGGAACTAATGTAGAAGTAAATAATGATATATAAAGTTAAACATTTCAGTGTGTAGGTCTTGGTAAACCGTGAATGGTCCCGCAGACCTGACATCAGAATTGCGGACCACTTTAAAACTGAAATAACTTCTAAACCGATCAGGAAGAAATTTCCTTATCATAGGCACTAATTAGAAGAAATTAGGTACTAAATATTTGTTTTATGGAAAATTCGAACCTTCGTCTTGGTCCCGCCATTCTGATGTTAATAGGAGACTTTATTAGTCTCATGTTTTGTATGTACCTGCATACAATGTATGAGTCCGTACCTGGTTTAGTACAGGCCATGGCCATGTTGACGGCTTGCGCGCCAATGTAGCAAGTCTCCTTCATCAGCTCGATCTCCGCAGGAGACTTTATTAGTCTCATGTTTTGGATGTATCTGTAAACAAAAAATGGTTGCCTTAAAAGTTAGTTTATCTACACTTCATACATAATGTTCCTATTACAAATTCGAAAGCAAATGTATAAGCAACTGCTTTACAGCCATACAGCCTTTAAAAAAAAATGTCGATATCATAAAGTAAAATGTCGATGTCATAAAGTACTTTTTTCTGACTTTATGATATCGACATTTAGCAGTAAGATAATAAAAAAAAAACAAATGTCACGACACAATCAAAGAATGGGACGACACTTGAAATTATGAGGACTTATTTATTATTAAATCTTTGCTTCAAATCATTTTTCGGATTAAAATTCACCGATAAATGCTATTTAATTTTAAAAGTTGTTGAGTTTTTATGATCCTCCATTTTAACGTTTAGTTAAAAAGTTACTTATGTATAAAAGTCGTTGAGTTGGTGGTTCAGTAGATAGGCTTGCAATCGCCATAGTGCAGTGCTCATTTTTCATAGTTTTTCTTGTAGAGTGTAGATAAAATAGTGTATGCAACTGCAAATAATTAGGCTTTAGAATGCTCGTGTCAAACTATTATCACACTCGGCTGCGCCTCGTGTGATAAACAGACACTCTCATCCTAAAGCCTCTCATTATTAGGCAGTTGCATAAACTACTATTACGGAACATAATTTGAATAGCAAAATTTTTAAAATACATCCCGTGTTAGGTGTACAATTTAGGAAAACTTGCAAAATTTTCACTGCAGTCTAGATTTGAACCAGCGACCTTCGCCATTTGTACTGGCGACGCCTCTGCCTGGCCAGATTCAAATCTAGCCTGCGGTGAAAATTTTGCAAGTTTTCCTAAATAAAATTGGACGATAATTTCCTGTGTTTCCGTTATCCCCGGTGACGACGGCGTGTAGATGTCTGCGTGTATGTAATAGTACATTACGTCACAGGCCGAGTATATAGCAATTTCTGGTCGAGTGGCATTGGAAGGCCGAGACGAAGTCGAGGCCTTCTAAAGTAAACGAGACCAGAAATTGTTATACCGGCCGAGGTTCGTATAGTGCTTTTCTCCAATTTGCAAGGAAACATAAATAATAAATATTTAATCGTGACAAAATTGACACTTCGTAACTTCTAAAGTTCGCAAAGCGCATGCGCTGGTTTTGGTTACGTTCCGTTTCATAAAGAATGCGCGGGAAATTCACATTCAGCCTTCAAACTTCAAACAAATTGTGTTCCATAAAACACCTAAACACGAAAGTGTGAAGTTTAAGAACCCTTTTATTACCGGCCTAGTCCGGCAATTTCTATTACAGTCCTCTGCGCCTTGACTACATAAATGAGCCCATTGACGTATTCTTTTTTTAAAGTAATGAAGCCATTTCCGAGCAAATTGGAGAAAAGACATTTTCTTGTAGCAATCTCTCTGTATAGGGCCCGCGCGCCTATACTTACTACGTGGTTTTGGGGAAAGTCAGTCGTTCCAAGGATATCTTTATTTTCGTATATTTTTACTAGCATTATATTAAAGGGAGCTACACACCGGGCGTGCGCTTAGTCACGACGTGGTATCGTAAGGGATTGTGTGAGACACCGCACACCACGCTACGCATGCGTGCGCGTAATCGCGCGGTGTGTGGCCTCTCGTACGTTCCGATACGATACAACGTCATCAGTCATTCTCTACGCGCGTGATTACGTCACTACGCCGTGCGGCCCGTTGTGTAGTTCCCTTAATTGTCAGACAGGTAAGGTGATGAGGTGTTACCTTTGTGGGTCACCCCAGGACATGGTCCCCTGCAGTTGCTGCTGCACTGTGGTCGTGATGACGGGGGTCAGCTCCTTGTTGGCCTCGTCCTTCAGCTGGTACCATAACACTCCCGGCGAGCTCTTCATTTGCCTGGAAAATTGAGTTTCTATTAAAACTAGCAGCCCGCCTAGCGGTTGCATCCGTTTCTACCCGTTATTCCGGCATGAATCATAAGGCGCGTTCACATTGAGCGTGGCTGATTAGGTGCTCGTTGCCTCGCGCGGCATACGCTCGTGCGCAGGCGAGACAAGTTCAGCCTAAATTGGACGCCTAATAAATTAATAGGAAACTTCTGAGGCGCGTTGATTTTGGCTCGGCCAGCGCGCGTTCGCCCGAGCACAAGCCACGTAATTTTTTGGTCATTTGCCGCGCGAGGCAATGAGAACCCGAGCAGCCTCGCTCAGTGTGGAAGCGCCTATACATGTTGTTTGTTTTTGTTGAACAAAATGTAAACCTTAAATGTATATACATGTAAACCTTTCCTTGCAACACCCTGTAAAACAACAGCATCAAGTTACTTGGATTAGGAGTAAGCGGTGTCCATGGAGAAAAGCAAAAACTGACTTAATTTTACACTATGTATTGATAATGTAGACCCCAGTAAAGTCAGGGTTGCATTGAAATAGAATAAACTTTAGTCGTATTGTATTGGTTTAGCTACTTCAATTGAATTTTTAGGGTTTCGTAGTCTACTAGAAACCCTTATAGTTCGTCGTGTCTGTCTGTCTGTCTGTCTGTCTGTCTGTATGCCGCGCCCTCATATCTTCGTCAGTTTTAGAGCTATCGACATGAAATTTGGTGAGAAGATAGATCGTGTTGACCCAAATAAAGAAATGTTAAGAAAAAAATATTTTAAATGTTTTTTGGACCCCCTCCCATACAAGTGAAAGGGGGGCAAAAATTTTTTTTTCTTCTGCAATATTGAGTAGGGTATCGTTGAAAAGGTCTTTTAAAACTTAGGTGAAGTTTCTTTGAAATAAAGTCGCTAAAATGTTTCTGTCACGAGATATTTGCTTTTAAAAAGGGCGTTTTTGACCCATAATTTGTTCTAGCTGTAACTTCTAAAGTATAAACGCTAAAAATTTGAAATAAATATGGAATATAGCTTACAATTTGAAGTTACAATGAAAACTATAACGAATATTGTACCTTTAAAGGTTTCAGAAAAAATTGAGTTTTTCTATTTGCAGTTGGTCATCATACTGCTGCTAACAAACCAGCAACAAATTAAGTTTGTAATGCTGAAAAACCTGATATTTAAACGTTGACTACGAAACCCTATTTGTGGGCGTGTCTGACACGCTCTTGGCCGGTTTTTTACAATGTAAAATTTACATTTCATGAACTCTATCTAGTAAGACTTTAACATCATAAATAAAATAAAAAATCGACATTTCAAATAGTTAACACTAAAGTTAAACTTGGCATACTCACGTTAAAAGGAACTGATTGAAGCACTGAAGGGGCAAAGCCTCGTTGACAGCAAATAACTGAGTAGCCGCCGCAGTGCCAGTCCTAGGGCCTTCCCACATCTCAACGTGGGCATCCTTCTCATTCACAAATAATGTAGTCTGGAAATACAAACAATGGACACATTTAGGAGAAACTAATCAGCAAGTTGCCGCAACTATTTCTTGCAAGAAAGTCGGAAATGCAATTTAGCTGAATAAAAAAGTTTGAAGTGGTTGCTATTTCTTAATTCTAAGTAGCCCAGCAAGGCCCCAGTTTGGCATAGTTAAAGAATAGCCTAAAGATTAGTTACCAAGACAAGGTGGAATATCAAAACTCAGGCACATCAAGCCTACTATAATACTTACATTATAGGTGTCTTTATAGGCCTCTTTCGTCATGACAAGGATGGCTCCAGGCTCCAGACAGCCAGTGAGATAAAAGAAATCAGAATTTTGACGGAACACATATGGGATTTTGTCTGACATATACTGTTTTACTGCTCCCGGGATTACAACCTGCAAAACACACAGAAAATCCATTCTTAGCATTATTGCACAGCTTTTCAGTTGGATTCGGCTGTGATACATTGTTTACTTACTGACTCTAGCTAAGTGTTACAAAGTAACAAAAATTACAAATAATTTAAACCTATGCAATATAGAGAATAACAGGACTCCGTATATATTGTACTTCTTTGTCTCATGTGGACATGTACCACAGGATACTAAATAAATCCCTTATAATGCTTTGAACTTACAATGTGGTTTGCATTCTGATCACATTCCTGACTCAATTTTGTCATCAGAGTGTCTCGTCTGTCTACATACTCCTCCTGCTTGATGCAGCAAGTCAGGTACCCCTCTTCGACCATGTGTGGGTGCGTGTAGCAAGTCGGCTGGCCCATAATCCCCTGGGGAATCTTATACTGCGGCTTCAAGATCACACTTTCCATAATTTCCTCTTTACCCTCCCTCGGTGACTGCTCTCCGGTAGTTGAGGAACGGGCACGCCTCGAAACATGATTAACATTTTTACGTAGCGCTGGAAAATAAATAAACCAGTAAGTTTATTGTGATGAAAATGAAAACAAATTACGTTCGGGAAATAACCTCAAAACTTACCCGAACTAAAAATCAAGCTTCTGAAGCGATGCATTTGAAAAATAATTATGTGAGCTGGTGGAAACGTTTATTTCCTAACGAAATATACAATTTTAATCCGTTTTTATTTTTGGGAAATATCAAAGAACTGTAATTTAGATTGTTTTTCTAATTTTTTTGACATATTATTATTGACAGTTGACAGTCATAGGGTGCCCATCTCAAAATACCAAACTAGCCAAACAAACAAACTTGCTCGACTCGATCCAAAAAATACTATCATGTTTTTTATCTTTCAGGAAATAAAAGAGCAAAAAACAAAGGTTTACTTAGGTAATGGTGTACCGCTGCTGCCGCCTTCGGGGTGAAGGCGGCAGCAGGATTTATATTATGGATTATCCACAATAGAGGTGAAGAAGTCCTTTACGTTACGACTCCACATATCAGTTTAGCACACCTTTGGGGTAAATATTTTTATGGTAACATTCTAGTTTGCCGTTTCATTACACGCAATCCAAGAAAAACGTCACACTATTAAAAAGTTTGGTACTTGTAGAGTCTTGGTAGAGTCCGTAAAGCAAGCGCGGGACGAGTTTTATTTAATTTATTTAGAACAAATAATTTATATAGATCGCTTGTTTTTGCAAAACCTTGTAGTAGGTGAGTAAAGGTATTTTGAAATTATTTATTAGTCATCGTTTTTATAACTTTTCATTAAACATTTAATATTAAAACCAAATTAAAACCAACTATAACCAAACCAACCCTTCTTCAAAAGAATCATAGTTGAGGCGGTTGGTTAATAATTTGTTACTTTTCGTACGTACCTACCTTATATATTATTGCAAGTTTTCTATCTGCAACAAATACATAATAACTAATAATAATAATAAATAATATTAGTTTGTTCCTTTAATCCAAATATTTCCTTAAAGGTATATTCTTGGGAATATTTTAAACTCGGTCAAGTTAGGAAATGGCATTTCCTTTTGGTCTTCCAGCAAGGCCAGATTTTCGGGGCAAGTCTGTAAATGGCAGAGAGGTTCTGCTAGGCTCCGTGGGCAGGAAGGTCATGCGACGTTCACCAGCCAGCCACGAGCAGTCAGCGCGGAACGTCAGGCGCGCGCGCACGCCATTCCCATCCACCGGCCCGCGCACGATCGCGACAAACTGTGTTCATACGTGCCCGTTACAAAAGTGTTCCACAATCAAAATTCAAAACAGTTCAGTGTTTGTTTACTTTTAAATATTCGAAGATTTGGACCCACGCTACCAACGACTCTTCAAATTAGAGGTTTGTTTATCGAAGTTTTGCTAGTAGTTTCTAATAGTTGCGTCTCTGTCTTCTATATTGTGGTCTAGTCGATAGTTTAGTTTGGTTGGGCCAGTTTGCGGGTTCGTTTGCATGGTTTGTAAGTCATTCATTAGTGTTACGGTCGGTTGCAAGGATTACCTAACATGACCTCGTGATATTATAGTATTGGATGCTTATTTGAATAAGTTTGAAGTTGTAATGGAAGCAGACGTCGTCACCGTTGCGTGAGGTAACTGGTCTAACGCAGGGCTATTAAAGTTGGCTCTATCTCTAAACTAACTCTATCTACCTACTTACTCAGTCGTAATTATTTGCAGCTGTAACTTATTTTAGTACAGCTAACTGAATGCGCTTGTAAGCAGTTCTTCTATTATATCCATCCAATTCATATAAGTATTTTGGTAGGTACAGTCGAGCTTAGCTAGGGTTGGTTTTCATATAAGTAAACAGCAGTAAGATTTACAATAATGTAATAAATAACGCTTTAAGACGCTCCAATACAGACTTACACCATATTTAGAATTTTAATAAATTCAGATGAAACAGACAACATTTAAAAATGCGGAAATTACGATTTCTGTTTGGCTAAAGGAAAACTTTAGCCCACGTTCGACCCGTGAGCGAACACATTCCCTTCCTGAACTTGAAACCACATCCACCGTCCACTGTGCACCTTTTCAAACGCTCCAAGATAGGATAGAGCTATAAATGCCAAGATATGAAACAAGGCGAAATCCAAAAATAGGCAAATGTAGGCTGTAGTACAGTACCGGTGGTAGCTATTGTAGTGTAGATATAAATTTGAAACTTAAAAAGTCATAGAATCTTAAATGGGTTTGGTGCAAGACGTCGTAGCACTGGAGGCTTATTATTTGCTGGTACAGTACCTACTTAAATCGTAACTATTGGCATAGGAAGTTGGTTTTTAAATTTTGCATTTATGATGGCTCTAAAACAAAGAATGGCAAATTGAATATCCAACTTTCTTCCGACAACAGAGAAACACCATTAATCAAATTAGATAAAGCTATATTCAAAGCCATTTGCTTAAAACGCTTAAAATAAATATTTTAAACGCTAATGAACACCAAGAATGAATGACTGTTCCATAAACACGGAAAACATAAAAGAATGTAGACGAGGGTCTCGTTGCAGAAATATCAGACTTTGTGAAAACCGCGAAACAAACTAGCAATGGCAGACGTCAAACCTCACTATAGCAATGGCAGACGTTAAACCTCAGTTGATTCTAAAGAGATTTACCTAAATCTAAATAGGAAAGGTAACCTTTTGCAATTTAAAGGCAAAATTAAACTTAGTTGATTTCCTTTAGTAAGAAAACTATTAAGCTGAAGCATTAGCGAGCCCGTACACTTACCCGCTAATGATCTCTTAGGCCATTCAAATATGCCAACGATCGCCTAAAGTTGCGCGCAGATGGACTTACAAAGGTTTGCAGCTAAAACCTTAAGAGGGAAATACGCATATTTAAGTAGCCTTACCTTTAGCGTTCAACTTTCTCGGGGCTTGAATATGTTTACTTTATTTAATGAGCCGTCTAGGATTGAGAAACCTTTAAGTACATGTTGACAATTAAGTATGACAAAACGGAATCTTAGTTGAGACTTAAAAGCATTATTCTTTCGTTTGTATCACAAATGTTGATTAGAGTTTATTTAACATCCGTCATATTTTAAAAAGCTAATATAAATAAATAAGTGCCTTCAATATTATATTTTATTTTAGAATTTCGTTATAAAAATTATCTGCTTCTCAAGCCTACAACAAATCTTCTGCAAAGTACGCTCTTTCTTACACATCAAATCACATGTTAAAGAGCAAGGCTGTTAAGGCCAAGCCGTCAATTCGATTAGATCTAGCGTTCTACACGCGGCGTTATTCTAACGCAGTTCACAGGCTGCACGGAATGTGCTATTACTTGAGTTCCGCCTCCCCTTGCGTCTGCGCAGGCGACGTTAGAATGGCGGGAATCCGCTTCGCAAGTTGGAAGATCCGGCGGGAAATATCTTTTCATCCCCTCTATTCAAAAAACTACGCTTTGGTCGCACATAAGTGGGATTAAAATAGGTTGTTTAATCCCAAGGGATTAAAATTCATTTGAATTTGGAACAGAAATATTTGCAGCCAATCAATCGAAAATTTACTACAGATGGGATTTTTCTCTGCAACACTACCTGTTATCTGCTATTTTATTGAGTATTTTACACCTAGTATGTAGCTCATAAAAGGCCTAATTCCTAGCAAAGTTTGAAATTAAAAAGTAATGTGTCAAATTTTATTTTTCTTTTGGCGCGATAATTGGCCGGCAATGGGCAACAACAACATAATCTCACAATAATATTGCAATAATGTGAAATGAAATGTGTGATAATGGTTTTGTAAATATTAACGCAATTTATAGGATGTATTGTAAAATAATGGATAATAGCAAGCAATATTTAAAGAACTTCGTAGAATAAGTAAGTATTTATTGTTTTTCTCATAGAGGGGGATGAAAAGTAGTATGTATCACTCGGGTATAAAGTTATTTATTCTCGGGCGACTTACATTGAATCCCTCGCTTCACTCACGATTCTACTTTAAAATCCCTCGCTACGCTCGGGATTTTACTCTAGAATCCCTCGTTCCGCTCATGATTCAAAGTAGCGCCCTCGCCCTAAATATATCACTTTATTCCCTTGTTATAAAAACTACTATTATGTATATTTTTTGACAATAGTCGTAATGATTTAGTTAGGCAATAGTTTTCAATAAAATTATTGACCAATAGTTGTTGTTTTTAAATTAATGATGCGTGATTGGTTATTTATTAGATAGTGGTTAGTTCTTCGATAAAAACCACATAGACTTCATACCTACATCAGGGGTAGCATCTATCAAGTTTTGCGTTTCTTCATATGCATCTGCATTGCTCCATTGACAGTAAACTCGAAGCAAATTTTATTAAAATAGATATATACCTTTTTAAACGTATTGTAAAGGTTGTTTCTTATTGCTTGTAATCAGCAGCGTCTCTCTTAACACTGCACATAAACATTTTCTCTTTTTTCTTAAGTGTAATGATGAATTTACGATCTTCTTAATCGATTTTTAACGTAAACTGATTTACTTGCGCATTTAATTTTGTGGCCCTTTAAATGCGTTTTCAATTACTTGTTACCCGTAATATGCCATAAAATGTGAGGCAGGCCTGGCAATGCCGCTGGCATCCCATTACTTAAGCCTCAGTAAAAGTTTCTCATAAAAAGGTGGCCCTTCATTATTAACAAAACTAATTTCGAGGAGCACCAAATTAACGAAAACGAGAAAAAGGATCCTGGGATTTTTTGATGTTTCTAAATAAATAATAATAAATTGACAGAACAATTTTCAAATTCTTTCTTCTGCTGCTGCCTTCCATTTTTAAACACATTTTCAATCGTTTCACATAATAATTATTCTCTCATGTTGCTACACAAAAAAGTACAAAACCTTGCAAAAACGTCTATAATGTATCGCAAAAATGATAACAGTCGACCACTTTGCGAGTTTAAAGATGCCATGCCATGCTGTGCGCAATCAATATTTTTACGCCAAGCTTTTTTATTGGCTTGTCACTGTCCGATTACACCGCAAGCAAAACATTAAATTATGTTATATCTAAATTTAACACAAAAAACCGGTACTACCTTATTTGTATTTTAACGAACAATCTGAATTCTCATAAATTTGGCTGCACGGTCGAATGACCACCCCGACCCCGCCACTACAGTCGTTAAATCCGTGAATTTGAAAACTGCGGTGCAATGGTGAACTCTTCCTGAAGCTATGCGTATTTTATAGTAATTTCCCTGTAGTAGATTAGACCACATTTGAGTTTGTAGCGAGCTATTTTGCCCGGAGGTGTCTCGGGCTCTCGGCCGCATCGAGAACCAGACAAAGGTTTTCGTAACCTACGGCTATTCTTTCTAACTTATTATCCTGGATAGGGCCACTTAGGCAAATAACATGATGCTGTGTAATGGATGCTGATGCCTTCGGTGATTTGTGGAGCATGCTTTATAAAGATAGTTGGTGAAGTGAAGTGGAACAGTTCTTTGTTCGGCCAGTCAGATTAGGCAATCCCATTATGTTAGCACCACTTGTTTAAACAGCGAAACACGTCTCACGTGGAACTTGTCTTTCCCGTAACCGTCGCGTCGTGATGGTATTAAATAAAATATTTTTACGAAAGCATAGAGAGAGCGATGACCGGCGATTAGCTGCGCTTTTTTATGGACACGGGTGACGTGCAGGATGTTTGGGCTTGGACGTGACTTATTTATTAGATTCAACTCCTTTGCGATTTGATATACGAGACAGTGACAAAAAGTTAATGGCCTGGCGAGTAGTAAAAATTTGGCGCAAGCATCTTTTTTTGATTTTTCATTGTCCAGCTTACTAGATAAATGTTAGTAGATCACTAATGTACATGCCTTCTATTCAAAGTAAATTGTATTTAAAACTAAACGTATTAGGTTACTTACTTACTTTTAGCCTCTCAGACAGTTGTTTTGCGCAGTGCAAAGCTTCGCATCTGTGCGTAGGTAGGTGCTCCTACTTCGCACTATCCTCGCTCCAATTTATTAGCATATTGGCGGGAATTGTCCCGTTCCATTTTACGGTCGTCGTAAGCTGTAACTTGTAGTTTTATTTTATTTCGGTCACGATGGAGTTGTTGTCCGCACTCATAAAAGTAAAGTGCTCGTAATTTTTATGTAAACCTCTGTTCAGTAAGTACACACTGTTAGTTTTTGCAAGTAGCCAAAGATTTTACAACGTTACAAAGTATAATTTTCTGTTGATGTTATTAAGTGTTTGAAAACATTACATCCTAGCTATTAAGAGTGCATACAGTGGCGTTTCTCGCATAACAATTTTTATTAAGCATGTACAGTATTAAACACTGTTTTTATATGTGATAAAAGGCAAGCATACCGTGCGGCGCGGCGGCGACAGAATCAAGTTGTCACAGACCTTGTCCAATTTATTGGTTGGCATTTGCAGTCTGACATCATTCCATCGCTGTGTGTATGGCTCAAGAACTTGTCTACATCAACAGCAACCTTTGAATGTTTAAAAACCTCCTCCGTCCGAAGTTCGAATTACTTAGAATCGTTTGTTTTGTTATTTAAACAGGTCTTGTTAGCACTTCGACATGTTTGTTAGTTTAAGATTTTCTTGTAAAATTTTTTTTGCTCCGTTTATGTGTATCTACGAGGTTTGCTCGGGACACGCGATGTAATCAGAGCTTTGGTTATATTATTACGGTTTTACTATCTCGAATCAGGTTTAATTACCCTGCAGGATCTGATAAGAAGTAATTCTATAAGGCTGAAAATGACATTGCATAATTCTTATAATGGTTCTTGGCTCGCCTAGAGCCAGCAGTCCGATCTTTTATACGATAATCTCTGGTAGCGCAATCTTAACATAGCGACAGATACCCAAACAAAGAATGCCCGCTAATAGGTTTTTTTATTTATTTTGCTATCAAGACTTGTTCATTGTATCTTGAGCTCATTTATATTACAATTAGATCAATTTATACATAGATATACGTGACCAAATCAATCTTCTTTGTCATAAGATCATTAAGAAGACAAGAGCTAGATAAGTTTCTTGATAAAAGCACAAAACACAAAATAAAATCGAAATAGCTCAGTTGGCGATCTCTTAGTAATTTATTAAGCGTTCAAGTTAAGACCATAATTTATGTAAGTGGATCGGACATAAATATAAGCTTATAATTACTGGAACATACGAAAAAGAGAAGAAACTAAAATATTCATCACTAACCATAGCGCGTGGCTAATTAGTTGCGTTTGTGCATAGCGATGTAGGTAAACTGAACCTTATACTGTCCAAGAAAATTAGGCTACACATGCTGTCAATGCACGGCTTCAAAATAATACAAGATATATTTTTTATGCTCTGTGTCCTTCTTACCCACACATTTATGAATCCCACCATCTCTATAAAGTATTGAAGTGCGTCCGTCGACATAAACGCATAACGCAACAGCTCAATATTTCAAATAATTAAATAGCTTCTTATTTCACATTGTCATTTTGTGTAATACAGCTTTGGAAGTATCGCAAAGATGTACATATACTATCGAAAGATAATAAAAAGTAAAGTCCTCCCACAATACAACTGCATAAAAATTATTTGAATATGCGGGGATAAAGATTTAAAATAAAATTTTCAGTTTAAAACAACTGTGACAGCACAAAAAGAAAACATTTGAATTCCTTGCGCCGCCGGGCGTAGGGCAGGTACTATTGTGTTATTACGATAAGGCAGTTGGGAAAAGAAAAAACTAAAAGCTCTTCGTGTTGGTTGTGGAACGCACACTGTAACATTGCGAGAATACGTTGTTCGGTTTTCGATTTTGCAAACATTCAAACGCTTGCTGCAAATTACATCTGCCGCCTCTATGCGTTCATTAGCTCTGCAATCCGAGGACGCAACTGCTAAACAGTTTATACGGTCGATTTAAAACTCGAGTATAACGCAATAAAAAGACTGCATATCGGTGCAGTAAAGAACTCCTAGTAAATGAAGCCTGAATACGATATCATCATTTAAATAGCATAAAATTAAAGTGGTTTATTATGTTTTGTTACTGAATGTCGAGTTGTTTTACCTTAGTTGGATAAATGCACTGATAGGTCAGTTCACACATGTAAGGTGTGTTTTCTAGTAGCAAGCCAATCTGAAGCGAAGTTTTTTCTGTCGTCTATAGATAGATACAATGATGACTGAATTTTGTTAGATACACACGCTTGAAATTGTAAGCTTCTGATATTATAATTATTTTTTGCTCATCAATATCTTTCCAATATTGCAACGTAAATTAATTTAATTTTATAAGGTATACGTACTAAGAGAGATACCATCGTAACCTACCTATCTTAAACCTCCGGAAATCACCTTCTATAATGTAGTAAAAACAATGGCTTCGCAGATATCTCATGCCACAGCTCGTTCAGAACGCCTCTTTGTTTATGCTAAAAGTATCTACCGTACACATACTGTAAGTACACAGTGAAAGCGGGAAGTTGCGCAAGAGCATCTTTGCTCGCGTAATTATGAGGTGATGTTGATGCTCTGTGCCCTGTGGTATTCTTGCTTGATTTACAATATTGATATAATGATGGACATATGGATAGGACCTCATAAACTATCAAATTTAATTAAATAGTTAATGTATAATGTACCTCCTTACTTTTTATGTCTCGCCTAAATAATTTTAGCGATCCTAATTTAAATATATTTTAAATATTTATTTATAACTATTCAATGAATTCATAATTACGCACAGGTGAGATGAAAAAGCGATCAAAATCGTACTGATCGTATTTTACGAAGGCAAGGTATGATCAATATGATCTTTATGATTGCGAATACAAGACAAATGATGTGTCCATTCCATATAACTCCATGTTATTCATTGCCGCACAATACTGACACTATCACATAATATATCATTCTTATTCAAGAAATGTATATTCGTTTATTTCTTAGTTGCTCTTTTACGTCCTTCAAATCCGCATTATATTAGAAGATAAAAACAGAAACAACTAAAAATACAGCATTAAAAAGATTGCGAAACTGGCATCGATGAGGTCAACGCATTTAATTTTCCACCCACAAAGAGTTGGCGGCAGAGAATACCTGTATTTTTTTCAAGAGATTGGAAAAAGCTTTGAGTGCGTGGGACATTGGACCAAAGCCTTTTTAAGTAAACCGAGTTTTCGTAAAAGGACGTGGTTTCAAATGTTAGGCAAACAGTCAAATAAGTTCACAAAAGAGTTTGTAACTTGTAGAATTCAGTAAGTGGTTTGTATATTTTGCATATGATTTATCCATGCCGACTGCACTATAATTTGGAAAGAACGCCAACACAAATTCAGTAAAGTTTTATCAATTTTTATTAATTTAAAATATCTAAAATATTTCGATCGAAATAAAAATAAAACGTTTGTATTTAACGTAAAATAATGATAAAAATATGGATAAAAATATGGATAAAAATAATGACCAACATAATAAAGCATACCTAAAATGTGAGAGTATAGTATTCTTTGCCTAAAATGTTTTGATTTTATTTTATCTTGCCTGCCACTTTGCCTGCCACGCTTAAAACATTCCGTGTAACGAAACGCTAAGATCAATGATGGCGCTTACGTCAGAAACAGCTGGCTGTCAAGCGATCGCGAGTGGGACGCGAACACGTCAGTGTTTTTCGTATTTAAGGCTTTTAAAGTAATTAAATTAGATAGGAAATAGTAATTGAGTGTAATTAAATCCATATTTAACATATAAACTGTATCTACAAGTTGCTGTGTAAGTTTTAAAAGTGTATATTCATCACACGAATCCGCATTTTTGTGTCAAGTTTTCTACACACAAAACTTGTATTATTTCAGCACAGATTTCAGTTCTTCTCACTTAAAACATGGAGATGAAACCAGAACAAGTATTACGCTATTCAGCACTAACGATAACAACTGTGTGTCTACTTGCAAATGTAACTTTCGGCGATGTGCAACCATCTCAACCATCGGCGGTAAATCCTAGCCTTTTCTCACAATCCACTACAGGAGACTGTCACGCTTGCAAGTTATTTGTGGAGTCCTTCCAGAAAGGCCTAGAACGCACCGCTAGAGGCAAATACGAAGGTGGAGATGCCGCGTGGGAAGAAGAAAACTGAAAAGTCCTACAGGCGCAGTGAAATACGCCTTATTGACATACAAGAAAACCTTTGCAAAGAAAATAAAGCATATTCCGTGCAGTGCCATCACATGGCTGAAAAAGCTGAGGAATTCATAGAAGAATGGTGGACACAAGATCCTGATGAATCCGCTGACTTACATTCATACATATGCATAGAGAAGCTTGAAGTGTGTTGCCCGAAAAACCACTATGGGAAAGATTGTACGCCCTGCCCAGGAGATCACAATAATCTTTGCAATGGTAATGGTAAATGTCGAGGTGAGGGCACTCGAAAGGGTAACGGCACATGCCTGTGCAATCCTGGATATACGGGAGCTAACTGTGACGAGTGTATGACAGGATACTACTTGGCATATAAAGATGATACTAAAATGTTGTGTTCACCATGCCATAGATCTTGCAGCGGTGGCTGTCGGCATGGGTCCCAAAAAGACTGTGCTGCTTGCAAAGCAGGCTATTCATTTGACTCTGATGAGGGTTGTTTAGACATAAATGAATGTGATGACATAAATATCTGTAGAAGAGACCAATTCTGCCTGAATTCACTGGGATCCTACCAATGTATGGATTGCGATAAATCTTGTGATGGATGTTACGGAGATGGGCCCGACATGTGTAAGAAATGTGCCAAAGGGTTTTTGAAGACGGAGCAGTTCTGTGTACCTGATAGAGATATTGGAATGGACTCTATGGAAACACTTACAAGAACTAGGTACAGTAAAATATTTTCTTTTTCCTAAGTTTTGATTGTTCTTCCTGACAATAACAAATATGATTTTACTTATTAATGTGTATGATGCACAAAAGTAAACAGGACATACTAAATTGATTGGCTTTTCATAATATTTTTTGTGCATGGTTTATATTTTTATTAATATTTTTTTGCAGAAAAGTGGAGCTGTAATGTTTGTGTGATCAATAGAAATAAATATGAAAAACTAGGTAACAAAATTTGTGTGTTAATTGGCTTATATTTGATTTTTCTTTTCAAAATTAACTTAGTTTGAGTTTCATTCTATTATATTTCTTTTGCAAGTACCTACCTATATCACAGGATTTTTAGATGTACTTTATTATTTTCTTTTCATAAAACTATGGCTTCTTTTGACTTCCTTTGTTCTATAGTATTCAACGCTAACCAACCTATTTCTCCTAAAGGTACATGACATACGAGGTATGCTCATAGCAACTGGCATCTTGCTACGAAGTCAACTCATCTCGGCAGCTTAGTTGGGGCGATGGTACTTTCTTACATTATTGGTGCAGAGTACTACTGCATGCTTAACGGACACCAAGGACTCGTAAACTTGAAGGAGTTTGATTTGTCTACGTTTTTCAGAGATATGTAAGGTAATGGCAGATTTATTCATTCATTATTAATTGGTTTATCCATCATGCACATGATTCTATAGATTCACAATGTTTCTCTAAGTGGCCATAGCCTTAAATAGTGTAAGATAAAAATATGTTCTTCCATAATGTTCTGTTGTAACAATAATAATTTAATTATTTCTTTATATCAATAGTTTAAATCTATTAGTTTGTATGTTGATTGAAGTTAGTGCAATGTAGATATATTTTTTTAATTGTTATCCATCCATGACAGTGAAAGTAGCGATTTAGTAAACTATTTCGTTATTCAAGAGGAGTAAACAGTGTATTTAATTTAATTTAAGACATAACTTAAGTGTACATAACAAATGATTGAAGTACCTCATCAGTCATCACCCAGGGGTCAACTTATGCTCATTTACATACAGTTTATAAAAATAACCAGTATTGTTATAAATAAATAAATAAATAAATATCCCTGGACGAGACACACAGCGCCATCTAGCCCCAAACTAAGCAAAGCTTGTACTATGGGAACTAGACAACTGATATAATACTTACATACTTTTTTTTTTGTAAATAAATACATATTATACATAGAAAACACCCAGACTTAACACAAATATTTGAAAATTGACTTTACAAATATTTGTGTCCAGTGGGAATCGAACCCACGACCCTCGGCGTAGAAGGCAGGTGTACTATCCACTACGCCATCGGGACAGTGTTGGTATTATACTATCGCCAGCAAATCCACCTACCCATTTAAGGGACTAACTAATACCGGTTTTTCATACACATACTACGAAAAACCAGTTTATGTTGGTCCCATGGATTCGCTTGCGATAGTACAGTCAAGCTCACGTCGGGTTAGACAATCGAACCGCCAAGTCGTATGCGCGTAGCATAAGAACAATCCACAGTCTAAAAAACGTTATTATGCTGACGTTTTTACGGCTGTGGGGCGAATGCGCAGCGTTTTCAGTGGAAATACGCGATGAAAACCGCCGCGCGTCCGCGACGAATTCGCTGCCTAGTCGGTCCCAAACCACTAGAATGATAAGGCTCAAACTGTCTTACCCAGCCTAAGCTAGACTGTGCGTATTTGCACTTATTATAAGATTCATGCATTGAAATGCAAAAAGCGAAAGTGGAAATGGCTGATTACCCTTGGGTGGCGATTGTACCACATGGATACATAATTAGCAGGTGTTAATGCACTGAAAACGATTTATTGAGCATTTATTTACTAACCAGTCGGTGCCGTTTGGTGCCCGCTTAGAATAGCATAGTGTCGTAAGAAGCGACTAAGGGATTTGAGAGTTGATGTGTATTGCAATTTTAGGCGACAGGCTGACAACCTGATGATACACAGTCATCATTCAGTTGATTTTTCAGTCGTGGTGTAAATGGTTATTTTTTGCAGCCATTTACCTACGCTCTGCCCAGCCCTTAAGGGATATGGTAAATTATGCGCCTGCGAATATGTAAACCTACATAATAACTTTTATGTAGTTAGTTTTCAGACATTCATAACGTGACAAATTCGTAAAATCTACGGGATGATTTATATTAAATTATTATACAAAACCACGCCTCTAGTCGCATTTGGGCATTACGCCTCTATTATAGTAATTTTCTCATGCTTATTTCTGTCTAAAAAATAGCAACATAAATAATGGTCTACAAGTTTGGTAGCAAACAATAGGCAGAACTTCGTTACAGTGTCATGCTTGCCAATATTATGCGACTTGGATGACCATGACATGCTTTTGGGCATGTAGGTAGGCATGCTTCTACGTAGGCGCAATTTGCAAACAGACTTGAATTGCATTCTTTGTTTGACAATATGTATAGCAGATATATTATGACAAAATAGAGAGTTTGCAGAAGGTTCACTCGACCGTACATAGGACTTTCGTGATTGTCACTTGTTACATAGCCAGGGTTGCTACTGTAAAAAATCTCGATATCTATCAAAAGAGCAAAATCTCATACAAGATCATCATATGATTCAGAGCCAGTTTTAATCCAAGAAACGTTCGTGGCAACCATCTTCTTAGTTACCTTGAGTTCCTCTGAGATTCCAGTTAAAGTCAATAAGCGCCCGCGCGCCATTTCTTTAATTTGTGGTATAATGTTCAATCCCCCATCCCCAATTCAAGTGGCAAGATCACTCAACATTACGCGTAGTAGACTCATAGAATATTTCAAAACATTAGATTATATAGAGGTATAAAACTGTATTTTTTTTCAGCTATTGTCATGGGAGATAAATTTTAATATTGTTGTGTTTCTTAATAGTGATCTTGATTTAAATTTAGGTAAGTGCACCTTATTTATTGATTATTCTAGCTCAAAGAAAAGTGAGATATTTATTAATTACTTAGTTAGTAAGAGTAGCGGTAGGTAAATAATTTATGTATGTATCTACAGTACGGTGGTCGGATAGGCCATAGTTGAAAGCTGTCAAAAACATGTTAGTGCTATGGCTATGATATGATATGAGGTCTGTTTTTCTTTGTTGACAAGTCATCTAGTATGCGTTTGACAGCTTTCAAATATGACCAATTCGAACGGCCGTACTTTACTGTAATTAGTAGACGAATTGGCACATACTTTTAAACAAATTGTATTTTAATATTAATGTATGATGCAGTTAAGAAAGTCGTAACTGTAAGCCACAATTTTTTATCTAGATTAAATAGTATTTGTGATAAAGTATTGGTATAAATAAAGTAATTAACTGTAAATCATCTAGTTTGGTTATTTTACTCTTGTACTTACCTTAGAATCACATTCCAAGCCCTTCCTTTAAATAGTTTTTACTTCTTCTTTGTCGTATTCTTCATTACTGAAGGTCGTGTCCTTTATGAAAGTCCTTCGCGTCTTTGATGACTTGTTTCCATACATCTCGTTGTTCGGCTTTCCTTAGGGCTGTTGTTACAGAGAGACCAGTGAGTGCTTTCACCTGGTCACACCAACGGCTAGGTGATCGGCCGCGGGGTCTCCTTCCTTCTACTTTTCCCACCACAATCAACTTGTCAAGGTTATCTGGTTGACGACGAGCAATGTGACCGAAATACCCCAGGATTCTTTGGTAGCATATTGTTGAGAGTCTAGTCTTTATGCGAAGCTGATCCAGTAAAGACTTATTCGTTCTCTTGGCGGTCCACGGTATGCGAAGCATCCTTCTCCAACACCACATCTCAAATGCGTCTATTTTCTTCCTGTCTATGGCCCTGATAGTCCAGGACTCCGAGGCATACAGAAATATTGAGAAAACCAACGTCCGTACAAGTCTCGTCTTAGTGCTATTGGAGACCTTCCGATTTTGCCAGATGCGAGTCAACTTGCTCATGGCATTTTTGGCTATCTGCGTTCTTCTCTTGATTTCTCGCTCACTTCCTCCTTGATCAGATATCAACGCTCCAAGGTAGACAAATTCGCTGACAAATTCTACGTCCGAGAGTTCTCCAGTCCTTGAGAGTTGACCAGTTCTGTCGACAAGCATCACTTTGGTTTTCGACTTGTTGATAGTGAGTCCGACTAGTTCACTCTCGTACTCAACCCTGCGGAAAAGGTCAGCTAGTTCTTTTTCTGATGACGCAAAAAGAGTGGTATCGTCAGCGTATCTCAAATTGCTAATCCTTAAGCCACCGACAGAAATGCCTCCTCCCATCCTTCTAAGGCTTTTCGCATAATGTACTCGCCGTATATGTTGAAAAGAATGGGAGATAAAATACAACCCTGCCTCACTCCTTTTTCGGGCTTAAAAGGACCTGAGATGGTGTCATTAACTCTTACCATGGACACCCCATCTGCATACAGGTTTGCGATCAGTGCTATGAGATGTTGTGGTACTCCCATTTCATGTAGTATGGTCCACAGGCAATCCCATCTCACGCAGTCAAATGCTTTAGAGTAATCGATGAAACACATGAGAACAGGTGTGTTGAACTCTCGGCTTTTCTCAATTATTTGCCTCACATTCACGATCTGCTCTCTCGTGCCGCGACCCTTCACGAAACCTGCTTGCTCTTTCGGTACTTGCCATTGAAGATACGCTTGTAGGCGACTATTAATAACGTAGAGCATGATTTTGCGTGCGTGAGATATGAGCGCAACTGTACGATAATTCCCACACTTTTTTGTCGAGCCTTTTTTGTGCAGTGGAATCAACAATGACTCTTTCCAGTCTGTCGCCCATTTTCCTGTTTTCCAAACTTGGTTGCATAGATCGAGCATTATCTACACCCCCTGATCACCAAGATATTTTAAAGTTCTTCAGCAAATATTTTGTCTCTACCGGCTGATTTGTTGGGCTTAAGCTTGCGTATTGCATCTCTAATCTCAGATTCCAGGATGTCCGGCTCAAAACAGTGCTCGTCTATGGCTGGGGTATCTGCCGTATTTCTCGAAGATTTCGAGTATAGAGTTTCACAGTACGATCGCCACCTTTCTGTTACTTCATCTATCTCAGTCAAAAGTTTACCACTATCATCTTCTATAGCCCAGGTCTTCGGCTTAAACTCTCGGGTGATGCTTTTAATCTTCATAAATAAGTCCCTCGTTTGAAATCTTTGCGCATAGTCTTCTATATCTTGACAGATTGAGTTCAAATGCTCATTATAGTCCCTGCGGCACAAACGCTGGACTCTCGCTGAGAGATCTTGGTATTCTGTTTGAACAGGGTCAGTGTTGCCTTTAAGAAGTTCCTTTCGTTTCTTGATGGCATTCCACGTTTCTTCTGTTATCCAGTCTTTCCTCGGAGTATCTGCCATCTTATCCTGACTTTCTTTACGTGATGATAGAATGAGGTCTTTCACATTATTAGTTAGTTTTTACTTAGAAGTAGGTAAAGGGCAGAGCGCACTGCCTCCGTTTTCATGACGTGTACGTCAAAACGCCCTTTCCTTTACTATGTGGTTGTAATGTATTTGACAGTATCACACAGTATAATATCGGGAGTAACGGAAAGGGTATAACAAGCTGAAACCAGGTCAAGGTACTCATGAAACTGAACAACTTCCCCCATGGTCGAAAAATGAAAAAAAATATGGACCTCCCATAGTAAATCAATTATCTTAAGTTGTTCAGTTTCATGAGTACCTTGACCTCCTATCGGCTTGTTATACCCTTTCTGTTACTCCCGGTATAGGGATAGGGACTAGGGACGACTCATAGCGGTAGGCGCCTTATGAGGTGCACGCATACGCAAGAAGTGTGTTCTGCCCTTAATAGTAATAATCGAGATACGTTGAGTGAATGCAATTGTTACCGAAGGCTCCTTGTTAGAGGATAAGTAAGAAAATTAATACTTATATTATAAGTGTAAGTAATAAGTAGGTATGAATAAACTATAACTTAGTAAATAAATGACCACAACTATCGCGCGTCACGCACCGCAAGATCCGTTGACAGACAATCCACACTACTTAAGTAACTTGCGTATTTCCGGTGTTTTATCGGACTATAATTAACATACATTATGTTAGAATACATAACACTTTTTATTAGTAGGTACATGAACTGCCTCTGTACTCGGATGGTCTTGTTACCAGTTTGGTTAATATTTGGACATGGCAGACGAAATTATCGGTTCGTCGAAGACACACACGGGTAGGTACACGTACCTATATCACGCCTTGCAGAGTAGACAGAGCTTAAACGGCTGTAACAACGGCCAATTACACTACATCTGAAAAAGTTCGAGAGTCATTCAGAAGACTGTGTATCACCATAGTGACAGGTTGTCAGCCTGTCGCCTCAAATTCCAATACACATCTCTCAAATCCCTTAGTCGCTTTTAACGACACCCACGTGAAAGATATGGGGTGATGCTATTGTAAGCCGGCAACACAGCAAAAAAACTTGGCAAAAATCTTTTTGGAAAATAAGATCGCGTTGATGTCTTTTATATGAACGTTTGTTAAGTTCGACGACTCTATGTTCAGATTGTCCAGTTAATAGAAAAACCCGGTAGTTACGTACGTAATACCTTTACTAACTAATTACTATCCTATAGCACCTATAGAGTAAGAATTACTCTGTTAAAGAACGTAGGTGGGTAAATGTAATGGTAGTTATTATGTAGTATTTACTTACTAGAGAGGTCAATGGCATCGGAAATCGTAAAAACGTTTGCGCAGGAAGTTACTGCCCCAGTTTCTATGGGAATCGATATCAGATTTTATTAGTGATAAAATCTTAAAGTTATTGCGGAGATAGGTTTACTTACTGTTAATACATAGTAAGCTATTGCTTCGGCAGAGATTTATCTCTGTCTTAAAAGGAATCGAAATGAGGATTTTACAGTCTCTATCGGCAGGTTTGGATGAATGGAAGAAGAGAATGTTACGCCGACCTCTAATAAATTGGGAAAAGGGCAGGTACCTATGGAGGGGTGATGATGACGAACGAATATATTTTAGATCAAATCTACAAATCTGTTCCGTTAGTGTTCTAGTAGGTTCAGACCACTAGAACTGAACCAATATTTATCAACTATTCTGCCTCTATTCTATTATCAACAGTAACGAACAAACAAAGAGACTTATTGAAATTGAAAATCGCCTTAAAAAGCTCTGTAAGAAAATAGAACTGCTAAACCGAGAACGAACCCCGAAGCTATTTGAAATGCAATAAATACCGACTGCGCTAAACTAAGAGCGGGTATTCTAACTGTACCGCGGGCGCCGTGTCATGTCAACGGTACTGGAAAGGGCTTGTTCTACTTAGGACCAAAAAGCTTTTGTTTGTAATCGAGAACGTGTTTGTGATGTAGAGTCTGTAAAGGTATTGATTGCATAACTACGGGCTAAGATATCTAGTCTATCAGAAAAAAGTCCAGTTTCACTGAGTGGAAGCATTCTTCGGAGACGACTAGCACAACCAACACTTGCAAGCCGACTGCCATGCTACCATAGTTCTTTGGATTACAATCTATGGTTTAGGAGGCCAAGGGTCCGACCGTCGGAAGCTTTTAAATAAAAGTCGTAGCAATCCTTAGAGCTGACTGGCACAACCTTCACTTGCAAGCTGACTGGCATGCTACCAAAATAGTTGCCAATTGCGACTCTCAATCTATGATTTAGGAGGCTTGGTCTAACCACGAGACGTAGAGTGAGTGGAAGTATTCTTCGGAGCCATCTGGCACAACCTTCACTTGCAAGCCGACTGGCATGCTACCACAATAGTTGCCAATAGTGGCCCCGGCTCTCCGGATTACTACCTATGGCTCTATGGTCCTATGGTTTAGGAGGCTAAGGATCCGAACACCAGAAGTAGAGTGAGTGGAAGTATTCTTCAGAGCTGACTGGCACAACCTTCACTTGCAAGCCGACTGGCATGCTACTACAATAGTTGCCAATTGCGCCTCTCAATCTATGATTTAGGAGGCTTGGTCCAACCAGCAGAAGTAGAGTGTGATGGAAGTGGAAGCATTCCTTGGAGCCATCTTGCACAACCTTCACTTGCAAGCCGACTGGCATGCTACTACAATAGTTGCCAATTGCAGTCCGGTTCTCCGGATTACAATCTATAGGAGGCTAAGGGTCCGATCGAGGTCGATACCTGATGCTGTATCGCCCGATTTGTGACTGTATGATGTAGGAAGCGACCTAGATGTGAGATTTACTGGTTGTTGTCGATGTAAATGGATCGGTTTGTTTACAAGCTTAGCTATAGCTTACCTACCTATGAAAAGTCGTACTTATATTCTACATCAATTCTACATATTTTTTTTTTTTTTTTTTTTTTTTTTTTATTTATGATGGGCTTACTCTTGACCCCAATCTTACCCTAGAGCAGAGATGGGATCTACGGTGGAGCGAGCTTGCCCAGAAGATGCCTATTCACTCTAGACTTAAAGAGATTCAGGTTATATGCACTCGGAAATACAGACGCAGGCAGGGAATTCCATTCTTTAGCCGTGCGCATAATGAAAGATGATTTGAAGCGCTTAGTGCGTAATGTGGGTATATCAACTAAGAACGGATGGTAGCCGGCCGTGCGTCTGGATGTCCGATAGAAGAAAGGAGACGGTGGTATGAGCTCATGCAGCTCACGCGCACACTCTCCGAAGTACAATCTGTAGAAGACCGATAGGCAAGCAACCTTGCGGCGGTGAGCCAGGCTGTGAAGCTTGGTCGCCACCAGTTTTTTATCGCCTATTAATCTCTTGGCTCTGCGTTCCACCGAATCCAGTGCAGCAAGTTGGTATTTAGCCGAGCCATCCCAAAGGTGACAGCAGTACTCCATGCAAGATCGGACTTGAGCTTTATAAAGAGTTAGAAGCTGTTCAGGCGTGAAGTACCGCTTGACTTTATTCAGGACGCCCAACTTTCTAGCTGCAATTTGAGCCTTGGACTCGATGGTGGTGCCGAAGTTGAGGTCAGAGGACAACTCCATGCCAAGGAGTTGAAGAGTGTTGGTCACTGGAACAGATGTACCCCGAAAAGTAGGAGAAAAGGTGAAAGGACTCCTTCTTGCGGAGAAAAGACACGCCTGCGTTTTTGAAGCATTGAAGCTGACGAGATTGTCTTCGCCCCACTGGGAGACGTTACTTAACGTCAGGCTCGTACGCTCAATCATAGCCTTTCTCAATCTTTGGATTTCATCACCACTGGCTCCTGCGCCGGAGAGATATTTCTCGGTGACAGTACTGTCATCTGCGTACCCAACAATTCCTGAAGAAAGAAGGTCATTGATGTGCAGCAGGAAAAGCGTCGCGGAGAGTACAGACCCTGAGGAACTCCGGCGTCAATAGCCTTGAGGTCAGAGGAGCAGCCGTCTATGACCACTCGGATCGACCGTTCACTCAGGAAGTCAGCCACCCAGCTACAGAAGCCAGTGGGTATGCCGTACGCTGGAAGCTTGCTCAACAGACTCGCATGCCACACCCTATCGAAGGCCTTTGAAATGTCCAGCGACACTGCTATTGCTTCGCCGTGGTTTTCAATGGCCTCGCCCCAGCAATGCGTTACGTACACTAGAAGATCTCCGTGGAACGCCCTCGGCGGAAGCCATATTGACAATCACTGAGAAGATCATTGTCTTCGAGGTACGAAAGCAGTTTGCAGTTCAGAACTCTTTCCATAACCTTACAGAGTACGGAAGTGATGGCGATCGGTCGATAGTTGCTAGGGTCGGCACGGCTACCCTTCTTGGGCACAGGTTGCACATTGGCAAGCTTCCAAGATTTTGGTACAATTTTGACACGAGAGAGAGGCGGTACAAGCGTGTCAGTACAGGAGACAACTCAGGCGCACAATACCTCAACAATCTTGCTGGTATGCCATCAGGACCACTGGCCTTGTTCACGTCCAGACTGCGAAGGGCTCTACGGACCTCTTTATTGTGCACTGTGATCTCAGACATCAAAGAATCACAGTGAGGTAAGGTGGGTGGATATTTCGAGCCAGCGTCTATACGAGAGTTGCTCGCAAACAGATCGGCAAATAAATTTGCTTTCTCTGCCGCGGTGTGGGCAAGCGACCCATCAGGTTTCTGCATTGGAGGTAGTGAGGGACGGCAGAAGTTGGATTCGACTGATTTCGAAAGGGACCAGAACTGCTTACTACCCGGTGGGTGTGATGCAAGCTTTGCCCCAATACGGCTAATATGGTCGAACCTAGCTTTTCGTAGCACCCGTTTGCAATACCTGGCGGCGGCATTATATGCTCTCTTCTTTGCTCGCACTCTTCTCGCTCGCACTTTTCGATCACGAGCTTTTACCCAAGCTTGGTAAGCGGACTGTTTACGAGCCTCAGCTCGAGCACAGTCCGCATTGAACCAAGGTTGGGCTTTATAACCGAGCGGGATATCGGAGAAAGGAATGAAATATTCCATTCCCTGCCGGATTACAGCTGTGATCGCATCAGCGACGTATGAGGGGTCTTCCGAAGAGAAACACATTTGCCGCCACGGGTATGAAGCATATGACTGAATTGTGATGAACTGTACGGTACTTCCGGGCCATTGTGTAGGTACTTTAAGTTTTTATTAATGGCTGATTCGGCACTTATGTGTGATACAATTTACATACATACATACATATATCACGCCTTTATCCCTCCCTATACAATTTAAGCTGCAAAAAATAATGGAAATAAGACAAAATCTCATGTCGTGTGTTTACTTAGCTTATGGCATAACATTTAATTCTGCATAGGTACAAACAAAGGAAAAGAATCTGCACTACCTTGTAATGGGCTCTTGAAGTGGTAAATTATAAGTTATTTTTTAAACCAATCAGCTTCTGCCTCGATGCACTGAAAAGCTTCCGGTGAATCGGCCACCCATCCTGCCTTCACATGTACACCCAATACTTATCCAACCTTTTATAATACGTTTGTCCTGTGCTCTAGAGCTATCATTAACAATAGCAGGGTTCAGGCGGCACTTACGATGTTCCCCGGAAGAGGAACCCTGTCAGACGAGTTACGCTTAGGATTGCCAGCTCTTATTGGATTATGTGTGTTTTGGAAAATGTGTGTGGCCTGTAATCGATCAACCGTCGAGTAACACAATTTTTATGGCCTCTGGTTCTGATAAGTTCTAGATCTGCAGAGGTATTGTGTTATGCTTGTGATAGAATACATATACCTGGATAGATGGATGTATAGATCTACCTAGGTAGGTACCTATAGAGATGAATGGAACGAATAGGGATAATTAGTGCAGGCAGATGATGATGATAGGTACAAGACGTAAATAAATCTGGGAAAGTTTTGGGCTGGAAAGAAACAGTTCTGGAATACGACAATTTTTTTCCAAACACATAGGCCGAAATGTGGAAAAACAAATATATTTGGCTTTACCGGCTAAAACATAAAGTAGGTACCCACAAGGACGAAGGTTCTATGTATCTCACACACTATGTTTCTGAAAGAAAATTGATAAGACACTTTTTTGGCCTGCAGTCACCTCTTAAATCAACGAATATTTAGGGACAATGAGTTGACGAACGACCCGGTGAAATTAAGACACAAAATCCGTAAACTGAAGTTTTTCGTGCTGGCAACACCCGTCAGACTAGACCTATAGCGTTTCTAGGGTTATCTAAAGAGAGCGTGGAAACACCACCTTGACGCTTTATTTAGAGCAGTTTTTGTCGCCATCTCGTCGGAAAAGCACGTTTTTCCTGTCGCAGATGGCAATGAACTATACGGGGGAATCAGTTTTAATTAGACGTTTGACTGGTCGTAACTTGTAACTTACAGAGATGTGTAGCTATGTATGTAGCCTAACATTCTATAAGTATTTGTTTGTAGAGTAGGTGAATAGGTATTGAATGTGAAAGTAAGTCAAGAAGTGGGAAAGTAAAATGAACTGATTTTAAAAGTTTGTAATGAAGGTAGAGCCATGTGAAGTCTTAATAATGCTAGTCGTGGATTCAATAATGTATCATTATCTACATTGTACCCTTATGGATCAAAACATAGTGGTTTTCCATACATTTACTAAGAATAATTACTTACATAGACTTGAATTTACCTTTATCTTTTGTTTCTTACGTCGTCATCTGATATCCGCATGTTTACCTAATTTTTAATAATAACTAAACTTTTTTCTCTAGTAAGCTAAACTCTACAATAATTACACTTTCCGCACTAACCGTAAACCAAACATGTATACCAAAATGAAAGTATAATTTTCGTTCACATTCATAACTATAATAAAATTAAATTTCCCATGCATAAACTGACAATGGGAGATGTGCATATTGTGCATCTGATTGCGTATGAAGTTACTTTCCCTAAGATCTATTATTCTTTTTACTCAGAATTTCAGACTTATCTACGCATTGTTTTCTTAGACTAGTGTTAAAACTCTGATAAGTTCTGTAGCCAATAAAACGCGAAATTAGTATGATTAAAATTGTTTTCTAAGAATAAAACCATTATCATATCTTTCAATGTTAATCAAAATATGCAAATATAAATAGGTATCCACTTTTTTCCCATATGTCCACTTCCCCGAATGATCACTCGGTTCGTTTAGTCATTTCGTTGAAAATCCACTCCTTCAATGTTCATTTTATCCGAGGGTAAGGATGTGCTGTCATTGGTAAAAATAACTCGTATGTTGATGATGTAGTTTTAATAAACTAGGTATTTGCGTATGTTTTGTAGAGTTATCAAATCTTTATAATATTATCTTTTTTATTGCCTTATCTCGTTTCGAGTTGTAACTCTTAATTATAAAAATACCTTGTTGTTTTAGACAAATCGTAGTGATTAATCGTTATGGATAAATAAGTTCTTATTTGAGTGGGCGTTAAGTTTCCTAAGCTTATCCAAACCTCTAATTACACTTGTAATAAAAAACACAGTTACAAGAGATTAATGGCTTCAAAAAATTTAAGTATCTGTGACTGATTCATAATAGCTTTAATAAGAAATCATCCTTTGATTGGATGACTAAATAAGGTACTAGTCCTGCCATGTTTCTGTTAAGGTTGTTATACACCATTGACGCGTCAATCGTAGGCGATTGTCAAGTTTTTGTTAAGGCATTTGTCCACCGAGTTGGACAAGATGCAATGTTTGGTACTTGGTACCAACAAGTTGAACGGACGTACATCCAATGTTAATGCTTTCTGTTTCACATAAGTGACACAGGACACATCACGTATGTGAAACAGTAAGCATTAACATTATATCCGCCAAACGATAGTATGGTGCCGGATTCGAATAGCATCACCCCATATCTTTCCCGTGAGTATCGTAAGAAGCAACAAGAGTTGATGAGTAGGTATTGCAATTTCAGCGACAGGCTGACGACCTGTCATTATGGTAATACACAGTCTTCTGAATGACTCTTAACTTTGTCAGATGCGGTGTAAATGATCGTTTTTACATCCGTTTATGCTTTGCTTACCCCGTAAGGGATATAAGCGTGATGTATGTATGTATGTATGTATGATACACAGATATGAAGGTACCTACTCCTAAAAGCCTGAAATTAGTCTTCATATAAAAAGTGAAAATGTGCTATCTCAACGGTAGCAATAAATTATAGCGTGAAATTTTACTAGTGACTGATAGCGAAAACTCAGAACCGGCTGGTGATAAGGAACAACTTTTCCCAAGGAACATAGGTCGAAATACGAAAAAAAATAATTGACCTCCCATAGTAACTCAAATCAGCTGATCGGCAATTTTGCATGGGAGGTCCAAATTCTTTTTTCGTATTTCGACCCATGTTCCGTGGGGAAAGTTATTCAGTTTCATGAGTAACTTGACCTCGTTTCGGCTTGTTATACCCTTTCCGTTACTCCCTGTATATCTACGGTGGACACGCAACAGACAGACAAACCGAACGATGTTAATCTTGGACACATCAAATGACATGATAAGACAGATGGACAGACTGTGTGTTAATACGATTTTTTAAGTTATTTTTTACCTTGTTATAGTATAGTTAATTAAGTGACAGTCTAGTGGTCTTGTCTGCGAACTGGAAGCAACAAATGCAATCTATATCTTGAGAATTGAACGCACGACCAGCAAGAGACCCGAGTCTGTAACCACCATACCATACGTAGTACGACTAACTTAAAATTTATAGCGTAGGTACTTTGTGTGTCATTCATACACGCATCGCATACATAGATAAGTATATCACGCCTATATTCCTTGTGGGGTTGGCAGAGCGTAAGTGGCTGTAAAAACGACCTATTTACACCACTTCTTACAAAAGTTTGAGAATTACCATAGTGACGGGTTGTCAGCCTAGCCTATAGGATTAAGAATTCAGATGGAAGAACAAATACTGAACTGAGTCTACTTGCATTTCAAGTGCCCGAGGCTCTAACCACCATACCACGCATAACCAGTTAGTAAGCAAGCACGCAAGTCATTTCTAAGCCGTCGATTACTCTAGGTATCTACTATCGTCAGCACATCAACTTACCTACCATTTAGGGACGAAATTATACTGATTTTAGTACAAATACCCCTTAGTATGGCAAACTTCCGAATCGGGAATGTTATTTCCTAGCGTTAACTGGCAGGCGCCATTTTATTGGATTGATTAAAAATAAAATCTTTGTTAATTCCTGAAACGGGAATATGGTAGATACATGGGGTAGATAAGGAAGTTTTGCATTCCCAAACCGGAATACTGTCAGATGTGCAATAATCCTATTATTTTGCAAGAAAATCCTTTGGTCATTCCCAATACGGGAATATGCCAGGTTAAGGAAGTTTTTTTACACTCCGCAGACTAGAATCTGCGGAATCTGCCAGACGCGCCATAGTTCTATCAGACGATGCCAAACTAAGGGATACTACGAAAAACCAGTATGAATTGATCCCTATAAATGGATAGTTTGATATGCTAGCGATATAGTATAATTTACAGCGTACTTCGTGTGACATTCATGCACACCTACCGGCAGCCATTAGCGTGCGTAGGCGCACACTTGGCGACGGAACGCGGAAATCTCGCGGCCATTTTTATTACCAGTTTTATTATTATGCTAGCGACCTGTACTGCAGCTCTATCTATGTTTTTATTGTTTCCGAGTTGGGATATTGCAAGTTGAATCACCTGATTTTGTGTACGAAAGATTGTGTAGTGTTTCGGAGGATACTTTAGCCGTCGTCGGTTCCAGCTGTTCTTTATAATTACCATTTCAGAGATCTTCTTTGAGTTTTAGGCGTTTTAGATGACTGCAGATTTATCGGGTCGTTTGCAGAGTATCTTACATGATAAGCTGGTATCCCTTTTTTGCGAATGTGTTTTTTAATTGTGTGTTTGATGTGATGATGACAATAATAATGATCTGGACAATGAAACCAAATTTTACTCCAGAGTTAAGCAACATACCTAGATAGCTATCATAAACGTATAAAAACACGTTTATGATAGCATATAATAAACCTGTTCGTTATCTATCCTAGAACAAAGAATCAAATCATCAAAATTAAGTAACATAAGAATCGAAACAGGTTTTATTTTAATGAAATCTAGACATGTGTGTAGAAATAAGTATCTAAGACAGGTTTTACATTCAGATTTGGACAAAAACTTACGAATACCTACCGAAAAATACGCGTGAAATCGAATGATGATGTCATCCACATAAATATCGAGACTTTAGTGTGGGTTGTCAACCTTGCAGAGAAAAGCTGGGGTATAGCCTTACAAAACATTCATAGTATGACGTCATACAGCTTAAGGATTAGAGAGAACTATACAGAAAACTAGTATTTTTGATTCTTCTTAGGTACTGATTCTTACAACTTTTTTCGTAGTCTCTACTTATAAAAATTACGTCTTCTTGTTATTTATTCTCTAGCCATCTGGTTATTTCTGGTTTTGTAAAGCTGCGATATGGTCATCATAGTTTTATTCTCAGAACAGATTACATAAGTAGAGCTTAGTCTTTTCTGTCTAATTATGCTCAATCTTGAGCTTAGTATTCTATGTCTTATTCTGTTTAATCTTCAGGATGACATCATACGGCTTCCATAACCACAACCATAACCATAACAGCCACAACAGTTATGATCATGAGCCCCTTATCGGGGGTACTAAAGTCCCTTATCGTGGGGTATTGCCATACTCACCACGCGTGGCAAGTAGACTGGCGAGCGCAGTGAAAGATGTTGCATTTACAGGGAACGCTGCTGCCTATTCCGTGGATCATTATCCCTTAGTCACTTTTTACGACACCCACGGGCAGAATTGAGGTGATGCTACGCTAAGCCGGCAAGATACGGCTTCAATTATCGATAAATTATGTTTTCATCGAATAGTAAATTTTCAATAATTTATGACGGTGCTAATCTCGTTCAGGATGCCTCAATTCCCCAGTGATTTTTCCCTGTTATCTAAGTACATATCGTTATAGGTATGTGTTTTTAGCAATTCCGTTCAAAAGTTTCTACCTGCTTATTCAACTCTCCATAACTTTTTTCAATATACAGGTTCTCACGGCGACTCATCGATCGCTTTTTCCCAAAATCAGTCTCGGGTTTGAAAGTCTCAAGGTTTGCCAATAACCTTTCCTGGCAAGGTTCCTTCAATGTGACCTCTTTGACATTAGTAGCCGGTTCGAGTCCCGGACCCAAAATTTCAATGAACCGAGCAAAGTAGTAAGCAAGCAGAATTGACCTGTATTTTGTTTGATGAAAGGCTATTTTGGTGTGATGAAAGTAAGAGTAAGATTTTGTATTGATGGTTGGTAATGCAAAGTGATGGAGATGTGTTTTTCAAATTCATACTGAAGTGATTACTTTTATAGCCCTAAAAAAGTGTTCTGTTTTGCATAGATATTGCCTTCAATTCAGATAACATACTCGCTGTACAATTCCTAGCTATTTCTGACCCTTTCTTAAATAAGCTAAATAATAGAGTCAGTAAATCCACCGGCTGTCATTTGTTTCGTTATTGTCATATATTGATTAGGAATCAAATGTTACTTCCAACTTCCAAGTTACTTCACTGTTCCATTACAGGCAAAAGACCAGCTTATATCCTGCCAGCTTACATATTTACATAGGTACCTACTTACAACACAATGTATTGACTGTTGTATTTATGTAATGTATGGTATCGAAAACGAAAGTGTTCTGACCTCGAAAAGAGAGGCAGGTAGGCAGGTACCTATTGTTTTTTGCTCAAACATAACCTGTTGTTGGTATTATGTCTGAGGCATTACCAGACATTACAATTACGACACTAAAAACCTGCTGAACTTTTGAGCTACATGATTTGCATTTGTATCGAGGTCACGACGACGACAAAAAATTATAATAGAGATATATGCTAATGTAACGACATAGTACTTCTAATTTGGTTTTAAGGTTTTGACTGCTTTTTGACTTCAAGATCGATTGTTTATTTTACTAAAGGAAAGGATTTAGGACAAGAAGAACAGGGATTTTAAGGAAGGGGTGCATCAGGGCAGTCAGTTAGGCAGGAGCTACGAACAAAATAATTTTACCGCATGGAAACTTGTAGCAACGGGAAAAACTGCTAGGAGGTGTCCTAGTACCTTTATACATATTTTTGCGTAATGCGTCCTCTCAAACTTGCAGAAGGTACTTTTATATAAAATCAACAAATATAAAAGGATTTGTATGTTTGTTTCAGATTACCGACGAACGTCTTCAATGCCGCCCTTAGGAAAGGGTCTGTAGAGGAGGACGTTGTGTTTACGAGGTGAATATTACATTATATTACTTACTTGATTAAGAGGTACGTGTCGTAATTGTGCCAATAAATAACAATTTAATATGCCGTGAGGTAAACCTAACTGGTCCAGAAGCAGTTCTTAAAACTATCCAAATAATTCCATGCCACGCCTTAATGTCATATTTTGGCATTATTTCGCAGGCAGATAGTAAAGGCGTCGTCGCTTCGCTAGTAGGTACTAATAGCAAAAGTCACAGGATCAAATCCTCCTTGTGGTAGAAAAATTACAGGTTTTCTTAAAATTTAATATCTAATCAATATCTTGCATAGGCAGGCCCAACAACAGTAACTCGCATAAACAAATTAGTACAACAAGACAAACTTCACTTTTCTTCAATACAAAAGACATCAACGCGATCCATGTTTTTATTTTCGCTCTCCATCCTGAAAATGTTTGCCGCGTAAAATCAGCGTGGAAAGTCACTTTTGCTCACTCGATGAAGCAAAGTGATTTGTATTTCCAGCATCTCAATGTAGACGAAATTTCAAAAATTGTTTAGTCTATTTATTTATTAAATACCTATTTTGTTCGATTAGGTATTATGATTTGAATCTCTACTTTGTTACTTGAAATTGCCACAAAGTATACAAGTGCCGTAAACACATAAAAGGTAAACACGTCCTATTGGCATTTTCTCACTGGTAGAAGTGAAAAGTTGTGTATGCTACCCGAGAGCAAATTCATTTTCAACTCAAACTTGAATCCCTTACTTAGCTCAGGATATAATTTTTGATTTTTTAGTATCCTTCGCTACCCAGTGCGGGATTTAAATAAGCACCTTTAGCAAAAATAAACATTGCTCTCTTGGTGTAAAAATAGTAAACTATTTCTTATTTAAATGTAAAGTTAAATTAAGATCTTGTTCCACGTCCACACACCATCTATTCATAGCTATACAACTTAGTATATTGCATTTTATATTATCCCTAGCTCTTCGCAACAAAACGCTAACAAGATGATTTATACGCTTTATCAATTAAAAACAAATAACCAAGATGGTACCGGCGCATAATTTTAGCATAACATAGCTGAGGGTGTACAATAAAACCACGGGGATCCAAATGTAGATTGTCATCGGTTCGCGAAACAGGCACAACCTGCGCTCAGAGCAAAGACAATGTAGAGGGAGTTCTGCTCAGCCAATAAAATGAAGTCAAAAGTAAATGGTGATACCTATCGGTGTACGGAACGGGCACAACTTGTGCTCAGAGTGAAGAAAAAAAGTGTCCAGAAACACTAAAGAAATTGTACTTAGTTATTTCTTTATTGTACACATTAAATATATAACTGTATAATTATTTAATGTTTTGATGTATTAATTTAAAAAGTAACTCATATTAAGGTAAATTACTAAGTGCATACAATTTTGATTGACCCTACGTTGTTGTTAGATTATAAACAGGTATAACGGAACCTCATTAATTATGTAATGTTTTCTTCATTTGCTCAAATTTGGAAACTAGTTTTTGCTTCACTTTTTGTTTCCATGTCTCTCTCTCTTCGATTTTGTTTAAACGGTCCTGTGTGATGCGGGAAAAACGATCTTAAAGGACGGAGAAAGAGGTATGTTGAAAGTAAGAGTAAGGTGAGGTGATCAGGGTCAGAATTTGTCGTAGTGGTTAAGTAATTTCAAGCCGTTTATTTTAAACTTTATTTTTATTTCTGTGATTACTGATACCTACAATGACCTTTTGCTGCGACAGTGTACATGAGTAGTATACTTGCACGGGGACTGGCTCACTGGCTCAGATCATCCCTAAAAAGCTCGTCCAAAAAACCTTGTGTGAAAATTTTTCCGCACCTTGGAAAAAACCCTGTAATTAAATTATATGTGTATATGTGGTACTTAAGTTCTTAATGTTCTTATACATGGGAGTGATGAGTTATGTATGTCGAATGTGAATGTGAATTTTGGCATACCTACGTAAGTAAAGCGCACAGTTTTCCCAAGGTTTTAATAATTCTAAAAATTCTTCGTTGTTCGTTATTATCGTTAATTCATTAATTCTATTCACTGAAATGACACATGCTGACAAAATAATGATACCAACTCCATATCACTAGTGACGTACTTCAGTTCGATTTTTAAGTTCAGGTGAGCTGATTCATTCAAACCTCATAGTCGGGTCACTTACATTTATTTATTGATTTCCTACTAAATTTTTATACTCCTCATATAAAAATGTTTAAAAAGTGTGTCACTTACTACGAGAGACACAATTTATTAATTTTCGTATTTTGAAGAAAAGTTTCTAATAAATCTTATTCAGTTTTGTGAGAAGAACACGTCCTTAAAATTATTGTACTAATATTGTAACCAAATACACTTAGTGATTTATTAACTATGAACTATGTCACTAGATGAGTGATTCAATTTAATCTTTTTAGCACATCACTATTTATTTTTCCTAAAAAAGCGGCCACCCACCAAACGTCAATTTAGTGAATTGAATTAGAAATTCGACTATAATCTAAACCATAATCGGGGGTTTAGGATCAGATTTCTACTTTTTGAGGTAGGATCTATATTTTTGTTGACCTGATCAGTGCACAAGCGTCGTCTAATCATCGTAATTAACAAAGTCAGAACAGGATTTTAGAGTGAAAACTTTGAAAACTAACAGTTAAACGTGTTGACGCCATAAAAAAAGCGAAAAAACCTCTTAATCTGAGATCTACCCTATCTGACATTGGTAATTAGACACCCCGAGAATCCGAACGAAATCAATACTCACTTGACACCCTCTGGTATCGGTGGGGGTATCTTATTTAAATTGAAAATTATTGATTCAATCTGTTCTGTGTCTTTTCGAAATGTTTGTTAATTACTAATTGAGAATTTTTGTTCATCTTTAAATCACATGGCGATTAGAGATCAATAGCTTCATTCTGTTTGATTACAGGATTCCGTCTGAAAAAATCCTTTATCTGAGCTACCAAGCGAAATTGTTTTTAAAAAACCAAAACATATGTGGACAGAGACAATACAAAACAAGCGACCGTGTAGCTTGTCTATGGCTAGAGATTTATAATGGCGGCCGTCAACCGTAATTTAGCTATCTTTCTTTTTTTAAATCCGAAGTTTTTGCCGCCATCTTTTTGTTTTTACCCGACTCCTTTAAAAGGCTTATGTTTTTCGAGGTTATGTATGTAGGTATTTGAACAATAAATTATTTTTCACGGGCTACAACCCAAACGGCTAAGCGAATCTTGACATGTGAGATGTCGTTAGATTCGTCATATGAGATGTCGTTAGTTAGAATCGTTTCTGCAGCGCGAGTGACCATGACTATATTATAAATTCATAAATTCAAAATAGCATTTTTTTTACGTAAAATACAACTTTGAAATTACCGCAGTCGGGTTTTTGTTTTTGATGCATCTGATTGTTAAGGACAGTATTTTGCTTGATTTACGAGTAGCGATAGGATAGGTGAGAAGTGTAAGGAAAAAATATTTACTTAAATATTACTGCCGTTTGTCGACACAGTATCAGAAAGAAAGAATATTATTTGATGAGATTATCAGCTATTTATTGCGGTATAAGATTTTACTGCAGGACAATTTAGGTGATCAACTTATACACTGGTTACTCTGAATAATAAATTGAAAAACTGAATTTAATCTCTTGAATAGGTAAGTATAAAACTACCACCTCGTTCATGCACGTAATTGGAAGGGGTCAAGAGGCAAATAAATATTTGGTACAAGCTCGTAAAAAATAAGGTAAGGAAGAATGATAATCATAATGCTTATTTGAAGTACCTACCTCGTCCGACCTTCATCCACTTAATCGTCGTAGAATAGAACATACAGGGTATGAGTAGGTATAATTTCTCTTTTGTGTGAGACACCGAGTCGTCCAACAAACCGATGAATCCTGGTGTCTGAGTTTTTCAACCACCTACTAAAAGTAGGAGAGGAGGCCTCTGACATGGTAGCAAATTTGACCGACGGATTCATTTTCCCTGAAACACGGAACCATCTTTCTTTTCGGACAATCATGTGTTGATATGTGTATAATTAACTAAAGACAGGTTACGGGAACAATGACCTCCAAAGCACGGAATCCTGGGCTATTCATTCATTTAGTATAATCAGTCACTTTGTGAATTTGCGCCCACTCTGGTCAGGAAATTGCAAGCTAAACCGTCTTATAACCAGAATTAGATAAATAAATTTATCTGTACTGCGGAGGGCACGTTAAGCCGTCGGTTCCGGTGCTGTCTATGATTATTTAGACGGCTACACAATCATGTCAGAGGCCGTTCGGAGGCGTCAGAGGCTAGTTGTAGCAGGCAGTTGAAAAACTAACTCCAGAGTTCATCGGGTTGTTGGACAACTTGGTGACCCACATGAAACAGAGAGAGAAAAAGAGAGAGAGAGAGAGAACTAAGTAGTTTTATCCACACGCTGTAGGGTTGTTATAGTCTTATGGCATTGCAAACTCGGTAAAGAATTATAACAATTGAAATTCCTCGCATAGCAAGTGTTTATCCTCTCTAGTTTTATTTTATTAGCATAACAACCATGACACCCTTGGGTTTTATAGTTGGAAAAATTGCGCGTAAAAAACGCATTTATTTTGCGACGCGCGTGTTCTGCAGCGCGTAAAAAACGCGTAATGCGCGCAATTTGTTCGCATTTTCGAAATGCGAATTATTTTATTTGTTTTCGTTTTATGTGCTCCGGAATAATTATAAAAAACTAGTTGAGCGCGTGTCGCACAGAAATTAATTTTTGAAAGTCGTCTATAGATCGACGGACAAAGCGTACTGAGCAAAAACTTATAGAAAAGACCTTATTCTTTATTTGAGGCGCCAAAATCTCTACAAAAGACATCAACGCGGATTTGTTTTCAAATAGGTTCTACTGTTTAGTGGCTACATAACTACATAGGTAAAAGTAAGTAAACTTTAAAGCAATGGGTAGGTAATAGCGCTAGCAGTGGCGAAGGGTTACCTTGCAACGAGGGTAAGCCGAAAGAAATAAATGCTCTAAATGAAAATACCTAGATTGACGTCAGAGTATGGATTTGCAATTTCTAAAGTATGTATGCCACTGATCGCTAGCAAATCCACCTACAATGATGAAGGGACCAACTTACACTATTTTTTTTCACTATTTGCATGAAAAACCAGCATACGTCGGTCCCTTATATGGTTTGGTGTATTTGCGGCTCATAGTACCAAAACCAAATTATCAACTTCCTTATTAAAATCATGTTCGCAGTTGCTGCCAGCATTCGTTTCGTACCTAATTTTGCAAATTCCACTTACTTGCGTGTAAGTAACTCTAAATATACGATAATTTGACATAACCACATGTGCATACCCGTAATACACGGTAATGGGGGCTTGTAATACATGTAATAACACGCTGTAATTAGGGATGCGAAATATATCAGTCTGTCGATATATCGACTTTAGTGGATATCGATGTGTCGGCTTAGGACTCCGATTTATCGTTATATGATAGATTTTTTCTAAAACCTTAATAAGTTTTGTGAGAAATTACTCAAAAGTCTGAATAGCAAGATCTACTTTTGTGGCTTTGAACACAGAAATACCAGTGTTGCCAGTAACATAAATGTTTTTCTGGTAACATGATTTTACCCAGTTTGTGACTTTGACGGGCCTTTCGATTCTATATTTGACTTCAATATATGTATTAAGATTTATCGATATTTATGATATATCGTTGCATCCCTAGTAATAACACGTTGTACCTATACTGTAATAATACACCTGAATGGCTGTAAGGCTGTACGCTGGTTCAACGTTTGCTTTTGACAGTGATTGTACAAATTAGAGTGAGGTTGGTCAAATAATTGTTTGTAGGCACGACTTTTTTGATGTGAAAAGTGTGAGCGTACAGTCCAGCAAAAAAGAGTAGACAAAAAATGAGGGCGCCACTTTGTATGAAATTTCAAAATTAAATGGCAACATTGACTTTCCACTTTATTTAATTCTACTCTTTTTTGCTGGAGTTTAATTCGAATTCAAAATTCAATAATTTATTTCTCAGTAGGAATTTACAAGATTCTCAGATTCTAATTCAAACTTGCTGGTTATTAGGTACTATATACTTAGGTATGCGTAAAACAACGTACCTACTTTACCAAACACGCCAACCGTTTGTGTCGTATAGGTAGAGGCTTCAAGATTGCTTAGGCATATCTGTTTACATACGTATATGCTGGAAAAATGAATAATTCCAATGGGAAAACGGTTAGCTGCCGTTTAAACCGCTGGGCGGGTCGCGAGTTTTATTTACTTTATGTGATTCTGATTATAATTTACAGCGATATAAATAATTTCCTGATAGGTATTGAAAGTTTATTACATTATAAATTCCAATAACATCGAAGCTTCAAAGTTCCCATCCCTATGAACAACAAACTGGCTCAGATATAATTTCTATCGCCAATGTTTTGGGATTCTTAATGCACTCACAGTGCTACATTATTTTCATAATTTGAAAATGAGAAAATTGAAAAATTCTTTAGCGACCGCCGGGACTTGAACCCGGGACCGTGGGGTACCATTTAGTTGTAAAAACTAGATGTCGCTTTATCGTCGCTTCGAGACGAGCATCAAGAGGTTGAGAAATTCATCAGAGTCTGCCAAGGCGCCCGTAGCTCAGTTGGCAGATAGAGGTCCCGGGTTCAAGTCCCGGCGGTCCCTAATGAATTTTTCAATTTTCTTATTTCCAATTTCTAAAGCCTCTCAAACACTCTTACAAACAGTCACACAGTTCTAAACTATAATATTATTTTTTATAGGCATATGCATTGCATTGCATTAAGTCTGGACTGGTTTTTTATAAATATGTAGATATAATGAGACCAATAGATGTTGGTAATATAATAAAATAACCCATAACCGTTAAAATAGATGTGCTACTTATAGTGCAAGCAAATAATACTCATGTATAATTGACCTTCTATAGATAGAATGAGGCATTGTTATTATAAATAAAGAATTTAAGAGGATAACCGAGTGATGCCTATTTTCCGCCTTTCCATACAAACCTTGGGTTCCCCCGTTTTTTTTCCGAATTAAATGCATGTAAAGCAGTATAATTATGTTACTTAAAGGCCTATTACAAGCAGAAAAAAAATTAGCATTTGTAATGAAAATAGGGAAATACATTTATATGAAAACTTGGCTCTAATTGACCACAACTTACTTTATACGAGTATGAGTTTCTTCCTTTAGGATAAGCTACTTGCACCTAAGCAGCGGGGCGCAATCGCTTAACTTAGGCCTTAGACAACAAAGAGGCAGATTACATACCATTCACAGATTTTCCTCGAAACACACAAGTAGTGCACCACACTACACTTTCCTCTAACAGTTTCGTAACTGTTCTTGACTCCAATGTTAGCACAATTATGTATTACGTGGTAATCGCTTAGCTCTTATACATTGCTTGCTTATCTAATAGTTGTCTGTGCGAGGTCGCAGAAAATCAGAGATGGGCAGCGTAGTGCGAAGATTGTAGATAAGGTTTGAGGTTAGAAGCATTGTTTGAAAGATTAAATTAAAATGGTTATTCTTAACAAATGTATGAAGGACCAGAATACCTTGGTCTCTTAAATATGGTTTGATTTGCTCTTGTGCTGATAGTACTATGGTTATGTAGATAGCGTTTGAGGTTAGAATTGGTACTATGAGCACCGTTTAAGAGTTTAACTTATACTGGTTATGCTGATTAATTGTATGGAGGACCAGAATATGCTGGTCTATTAAAAGAGTAGATTGATCTACTATGGTTATATGGTGTATGGTTATGGTGAAGGCTTTTATAATCTCGTCTTTACATTGTAGAGATACTTGTCTTAGCTACTGAGTGAACTAAACATAAAATCTGCAGTAGCATCAGTACATAGTATAAAATGAAGATTTTGTGTTTCTCTGTCAGTCTGCCTCTAGTATATTATAAGAAAGTCTTTGTTCCATTGCATGTGTTACGAAAATACTCACTGATCTGTATTAACCAAGCCGCCTAAGGCCTACTCTCTCTGTCTTCGAGTGGGACACTAAGTCGTCCAACGACCCGATAAACCCTGGTGTCAGAGTTTTTCAACCGCCTACTGATGCGATTTATATGAAAATACTGCATAGTTTTCATCGGAAGAGGAATTTCATTTTGGTTAGGATAGGTAGGACCTGGGAAGCCCTATAAAATATGAGAACCTAAGTAGGTGAAACATTAAAAGTTGTCGATACTACATAAATTATGCCGATTTTTTCGCACTCAAAATAGCTCACAAACATAAAAAAAATAGTTAAATATTAGTAATTTATTTTGTTTTAAGTTTTTACTTAATGAACTCCCATTTAGAACATTTCGTGGGTTGCTTTAAAGCAGCTAACGGTAACATTTTACGACTAAGTTGAGCTACATTTAGGGCCTCTGCACACTACTAGTGCTAAAGCTTAATAAATGACTAACTTTTATGCGACTTTAGTACGAAGTAAACTACGATTTAGGTGGGTTGTGGGGGTTTTGACCTCTTATACAGTGGCATTTGTAAAATTAACTGCAAATTTTTGTTTGATACTTATAACTGCGAAGGGAAAAATTGTTTGCTTTCGTGGGCTGGTTCTTTCCCTAAAATATTTGCAGTTTGTTCCCCTGTTTTGCATTCCTAATATCTTGTGATTGTGACATGATACAAGTATATGTGTTAAAAAAACAAAAAACCCGACTTAGGCAATTTTAAAGTAATATTTTGCTGTAAAAATCCGCTATCTTGAATATATAATTTTTTAATATACCCAGTGTCACTCGCGCTGCTGAGACGAATCTAACGACACCTCATATGTCAAAATCCAACTATCCGTTTGAGCTGTAGCCCGTGAAAAAGATTCTTGTCCACATACATACATACTTAGATACATACCTACATACATACTCTCGTAAAACAAACCCCTCCGTTCTGAGGCAGTCGGGTAAAAAGTTAGACAGTGTAAAACCTTCTTTAGTGAAGGTTCACCGCAAAAGGCGAGGCTTGCATAATATTATGCAGGCGTCTAGTGTTCAGTATACAGGATGTAAGAGACAGCTCTCCGAATACTGATATGGAGCATTCAGACCATGAAACTGAACAACTTTCCATAAAAAATATTGCAGAGAACAAAAAGAAAATTTGACTTCCAATAGTAAACGTAGTCAGCTGATAGTGATTCTATATGGGAGGTCAAAATATTCTTGTCGTTTCCAGAAGAACAAATCTTATTGTATATATAGTTTCATCACAAAAAAAAAAAAAGTTCGGGATGAATTGAGAACCTCCTCCGTTTTTTTTTCGTCGGTTAAAAAGAGAGAAAAAACCAACCTATAGAAGGATCACTCGACCCTATTTAAGATTTTTGCGATTATCACTTGTTGCATAGCAAAGCAAGGGTTGATACTATCAAAAGTCTCATAGTATAAGAATATCAAAACAACAAAATCTGATACAAGAACGTCATATGATTCTGAGCCAATTTTAATGCAAGAATTATGACTTCATGGCTACTATCTTGTTAGTTAACTTGAGTTCTTCTGAGATTCCAGTTCATTCTTTCCAGTATGCGTCAGATAAGCGTTCAAATCGTCGCTAATACTGAGTGAGCCATCTGTTAAGGCGCCTCGTACGCCGTCTCCCTTATTTGTGGTTTCATGGTCTACATAAACCCTATCAGTGTTCGAAGGGCTGTCCTTTACACCCTGTATATCTTTATACCTATCTAGTAATCTGTGACTGTTCCATCTTTATTACTGTGGTTTAGCGTCTTAGATAATAGTTTTACGAGTTTCGCTATCTTTAGAGCAGACTACATATTCTGTTTATCTTAATATTATTTTAAAAAGACAAAAGTGTGTGTGGAATACGTACCTAAGTAGTTAGGTAAGGTAATTAGAAATAATAATCATATTATTGACCTATAATACCAAGAAGATAGGGCCACACTAATCTTCAGTTATCTTCCGTTTTGTGTGAAAGATCGGAAAGTTTTTTCTCGTCCCACTACCTATTAGCTTCATAGGGAAAGTTGTTCGGTTAACTACGTGTGTTAAATTATGTGATCTGATCACGCTTCCAAAGTTTTCGGTACACCGCCCTTGCACTTGGTAGAGCCAGTTAGATGGTTTTGGTCACTCCATATTTCGACAAAAGTCTGAGGCTAAGTAGGTACTTAGGTATAATATTGTAGTTTTATCGCTAAAACCGTGTTGGTGAGAAAAAAGTAAAGATCAGATCTTTAGCTAGAATTTCGCGTCTCACTAAGATTTTTTGCGGTAGCTAACGACATCTATTCAGACTCAGAAATAACTTCACAATAAATCGATAAATCGGACAAAGTACTTCGGCCTACACCTACACGGTTGTCAAAGTGAATGACATAATCCTACTCAGGCGCGACTATTGCCTCACCGGTGACTAACCTTCACTGCTGCCTACAACTTTACAACAAATCACTTAGATCCTATAGCTTAGTTAACTATACATCGATCCGTTTGCAAAGCATGCTTACGACTTTATCTGTTTTCTCTCTCTCTGGAACACCGAGTCGTCCAACGACTGGGTAAACCCTGGTGTAAGAGTTTTACAACCGCCTACTACAAGAAGCAAGCCTCTGACATGGTTGTGAACGACGGCCGTCTATGTAACCAACTTGGACCAACGGCTTAACGTGCCTTTAGAAGTCCGAAACCATCTTTCTTTTCGGAAAATCAGGTAATAAATCCTAACCAGACTGGAAACAAAGTGATAAAACCCACAATTTAATTAAATTCAATTCAATTCAATTAGAGTGACCCACCGAGAATCGAACTCGGAACCTTCTGCGGCACAGGCAGTGTCACTACCTCTGCGCCACATCTGCTTTTGTAGAATACCGGTAATGTATGTAAATCTAGCGTAGAGTTTCGTTCCGATATGTAAATATGTAGCTCTGTAACCTATAGTGAATTCATGTTTACATAAGCGAGGTAAGCGTTTGGCCGAGTTCTTTTGTGTGCGTGTGGAGGTGTGAATAAGCAATAACTATAAAGGAAGGTTTTGACAGATTTTAGATGGCTGTTTTGAAGTTTTCATTTAACCTTGATCACTATAGGCTTAAACAAGCAGATGTATTTAAAAACCAAAACCCGACTGCGGTAATTTCAAAGTTGTATTTTGCGATAAAAATTCGCCATCTTCAATTCGTGAATTTTTAATATAGCCTGGTCACTCACGCTGTTGAGACGAATCTGACGTCACCTCACATGTCAAGTCAAGATCCACCCAGCCGTTTGGGTTGTAGCCCGTGAAAACGAATTTCCGGATACATAAATACATACATACATACGAGAGTATTCTCGAAAAACATAACCCTCCTGAGGCAGTCGGGTAAAAAATAAGACGAATCTACGGATATTCCTAGAAATAGCAACCTTTTGTAGTCTTTGTAGTCTATCCTTCCACTTGCCACGATCTTGACACACCTCTTTTGCTTCGTCCACATTCATCAATTTCATATGCTCCTCGGTTTAGGGTACTCTAGGCATGACCTTTCTTTAGCTCGTCCCCGATTTGATCGAGGTACGTTCGTCGAGGCCGATAATCTAGACTGTAAATATATACCTTTACAGCCACAACAGTCCACTGCAGGACATGGGCCTCCCCCGTATTGGGGGGAAATTGGTTGGACTGTAAATATAATATAATATTGATTTTTCAAGACAAAAATAATCATAACAAGATAATAAGACATAAAATATCGATTAGTATACAGAACCACGACAGGATGCGCCTTTTCCGTTTGAGCCATTGTTAGCTTACGTGGTACATAGTAAACCAATATTGATTATCAATATTGACTTACTGATTTACACTCTACTTTGATTTAGTGAAGAACTGGATTTGGACAAAGCTCTCCACATTGGTACTACCTCTCCACAATTATAAGCACGATCTTAAGCTTTAACCACTTAACGGATCAACTTTAGCTGGTTTATAGGGCCATTAGACGTCTCGTTACGTAGTCACTCTTGAGTTACTCAGGAAAACTAACAAAAATTAATTTATGACAACAAGTTCGCGTTGATGTCTTTTGTACTGGGAAAATTGTTTTCAACTTGCAAGTCTACAGAATTTCCTATCGGCAGTACAGATTTAAAAGACGAACATTATCCTGGTTTCCCATAGGATTATTATGGGTAAAATTACCAGTATAAAGTATCACCCCAATCCTACCCGTGGGTGTCGTAAAAAACTACTAGGTAAAATCATGCAGGAATGGGCAGCAGAGCGTTCCCTGTAAATGCAGCAACTGGCACTGCGCTCGCCAATCTGCCTGCCAAGCGTGTTGAGTTTGGGAATCTCCTCCATTAGGGGACGGCCCATGTCCAGCAGTGAACTGTTGTGGCTGTCTCCAAATGTATTGCTTTTAAAGAAACATGTAGCAGTTTGTATATTCGTAGTACTTCATTAACAAAACCGCAAAGTTCAGAACAACACACCGTGAAGGTCGAATTTGATTCCATATTCTGTTGAAGTGCAAATCCGTCACCGGAAGCTTAGTCACCTAGTCAGACGGTGACGCGGCGCGCGCGCAGGTTATATGGCCCAAAATAGAATGATTGCCTTATCGTAAAGGCAATAGTTTTCTAAGAACTTGTGGGTTTTGTATCTACCTAGGTAGGTAGTTTTTCTGATTGTTTATGCTTAGAGTCATTAAAATAGCAATTAATGAAGGTAAAAATAAAAGAATTTAAAAAATTATAACCTGTTTTTTATCGGAACCGCTTGGTAATTCTCCACTCTACATTCCCATTATAGGCCATTTGATAACCAACTAGAACTGAAATGAATGAAAGGTGTCCTCCCAGACCGTTGAATAAAATAGCTCGATTTTTATTTCAAAAATCGCTTTCAAGTACAAAATAATAAGTATTCGCAGAATCCAAATACGCAGAATGTGCACAAAATCCTAAACAAATAGACAAATACCTAAACAAAACATAATTATCCTTTTCAAACTCTTGTAAAGATAATTGAGGAAAACCTCTGACAATTAACTCCTCTACCACCCATGACGAACAAGATCATTATTAACAGTGAGACTAAAGTTCAAATTCCATCATTCATCATGCTGTATGTATAATGAAATGACTAAAAATCTAATCTTACTTGATTCTTACTGCACCTATGGTCTAGGGCCTATTAGACTCTAGGCGGACTGACTTTGGTCTTAGAATTTGGATGTCGTTGGGTTAAATTTCTGGAGAAAAAAAAAGCCTGTGAACATCAGTTGTTTGTTGTCTTTCCTTGCGATGTGACCGGAAAACTCCAGCACTCCTTAAAAAGCTTATACACCACGTTTCAGTTACATTGCACCAAGCAAACAACCTTTACCTTGTCAGCATTATTAACATCCGATTGAAGACCCACATGTGATGTATGTAAGGCCCAGCACCCACTGGTACACGTTGTTGTCTCACCTTGCGCTCGCCGACCTTCGGGTCAAGTGCGCTTGCGTTTGCGCGCAGTAAAAATGCGCTTAGATCAATTTCCTGTGGCATTCTTACAAACATAGGTACAGACATCACGCCTATACTCCTTGCGAGGTTACACAACGTCTGATAAAAATTTGAGTGTCATTCTGAAGACTGCGTATCCCCATAGTGAGAGGTTTTCAGTCTGTCGCCTAAAATTGCAATACACATCAACTCTCAAATACCTTTTTCGCTTCTTACGACACCCACGGGAAAGAAATCGGGTAACACTACTGTAAACCGGCAAGGCAGTTCGAGAAAATGTTGCAAAACAAAAAGTATTGCAGGACCATTTTTCAAGAAATATTCCAATCATACCCTTAACTGATCAACCATACGTCTTCTGCCGGAAACTATGTAATTTTAGCCTTTTATCGAACACATTGTAGACAAAATAGAGAAGTGGCGAATTAGCAATTCCTTCACACAGGCCCTTTAGAGATTTGCCGCCGTTGATGAGATCAATTGAGGTAACCATTAGTTCTTAATGACGGCTAATTTGTATGGTCAGGCCACAACTCTTACACGCCAATGAAAAAGAGTAAAAGTGGAGATGCGTATGAAAGGAAGTCTTTATAGTAATTGTAGAAGTAGCACAAAGTAGAGAAATACTTTGTAAAGACAATAAAATTACGGCTTCTGTAATATTTTCAAATGGGAAGTTTTTCTGCTATGGAAGATATATGCAAACGTCCCTAACTTAATTTTGTTTGATGCGAAGCAAAATTGATCCAGAGTCCATCAATTTGATAACCTTAAGTTTTTGATGTAAGTGATAGAAATATGATTAAATTCTTCCACATTTATGATGGAAGTTATGCTGCTGAGCGAACCACACTTATGTATGACCGTAACTGAATGCGAATGTACAAGCGATGCACTTCACAAACATCACAACCACCGTTTTACACTCTAAATGAGTTTCACTCCTCCACGGAGCATCCTCAGAAGATCTTCGACGGCCGAGTTTCGAGCACCAACTCGGTGCATTAAGTTGCGGTTATACTTGTAGTTCATTCAGTCAGCAGCATAACTTGCCATTATAAGTGCGGAAGAAGCTAAACATATTTCTATTACCTTCATAAAAATAGTCTACCGCAAAGCAACTCCTCATACTATACTCAACTTTTTTGGTTTGGGTATTATCAGCCGTTGTTTTACTTCGTTTGGTAGAGCAGTTGATTACGTACTTGTCTTTCAAGTCCATGTACGTGTTTATGTCTTAATAAATATACTGGACGATCACTTTCATGGTCCATACACCATGGGTGGGTATCAACATAAGTGCGTACATTTGCAATGTTGTTAAACTTGTCACAGCATGACGCAATGCTGTTGTGTTTTTTTATCAATTTCCTTGAACACTAGGTAGGTACTACACGGCGCTGGTATCTTGTCAATTGTCATGTGCATTGAATCTTCGGTAGTGTCTTGTGTGTCTTTCCAATAGCTTATTTAATCATGCACCTAACAAGAAACAAGTAATACGGACAGGGACGACAAATGATGATGTTTTTACCAATGACGGAAAAAGTATATGCGTTTGGGGTGAGAGGAAAGGAAGTGTGTTCGTTCAATGACCCGATGAACCCTGGTGTCAGAGTTTAACAACCGTCTACTGCAAGTAGCAGGCCTTTATCAAGTATCTCCAAAAAAATGGTCGGATTTTAAATGCGGTTTTCAGTTGTTCATTATTGGTGCATTTTCTTAAATAAGTACTACGCGAACAACTAGCCAGGGGGCGTTGCTCTAGACATTTGTTTGAGCAAACCAATGTTACCAATTATCTCCAAAACCACTAGTCTGATTTTGATGCGGTTTTCAGTGATAGATAAAAATTTGACTGGGCTATGTTCTTAGGCAGGTGTTACGCAAACAACTCACTAGGGGCCGCTGCAGTAAATTGTGTTAAATTTTGTTTTCACTTGTTCTAAGAAAAAAGTACCTTCGATCTTAAACAGTTATAATCGTCTTTATGTAGGTATTTCAGGTAGTCTTTTATATTTTTTTGTATATTTCTGTCACTATCCATCTTACTACTTATACGTTGTAGTTCGATGTAACGCTAACGATAAAGAACCCGTTACCTATTTATGGCTCTATCATGTCACCATGACATGACTTCATGTGGTCATCGCCTCTGCGCGTGAGCATGTTGACTTAGCACGTGACGATATGCTATGCCGGTATGGCACACGGCCAACGATCAACGATAACTGGGTATTTCTTAAGAACGATTTGTAAAACCAGTATTTGTTGAACTGTTAAACAAGGTATTGAAAAAATCTCGGAATATTTCATGAAAAGTAAACATTTATTTAGAGAAGTGGTGTTAGTTTTTGCAAAACTACTTACTTATTTAGTTAATAAAATAACTAACTAGCATTTTAAATATTGACAGCAGACACACACTGATTTCCAATCGCATCATTAACCAAGCTTGGGCGCGTAAGTTGATTAAGGTAGCTTTTAATATTCGTTGATTAAATTAATTGAACATAATTTTGATTGATTGAATATTTGAACCAATCTTTGATTGTATACGAATGCTAGTCATATTTATAGCTTTGATTTTATAGTGAGTCATACCTATATTATACCATAGGTATCTACTTACAGCGAAGTAATTAAAATGCCGATGTTTATTCACAGTTAATTGTAAACAGGTGACTATCGTGACAAGTCGACTTCGAGGACAACCACAATCGCATAATGTATTTGTTTGTTACATAGGCTCAAGCTCATAATACCAAAGAAATCAAAGTAGTAGAATGACCATAATCGTATAATGTAGGTACATAGCTTAAGTCACAGTAAATTATCAAAGAAATAAAAGTAGGAGTATATTCATACGAGTTTTCTTGAAGACACTCTTGAGAGCGATGCTTGTTTCACATAATATTTATTAGTAGGTATTTAGATACAATTCAAAATATCGAAGGATTCTATTTGAGGAGTACCTACGCACAGGACAAAAACCTATGTACTAATAATGAAAGACAGTTGAAATTGTTTAAGGTATAGAATAAAAGTAAACATGACAGTAGGCTCTAAGAAGACATCTAAATAAATACCAAATCCGCCATCTTAGTCATCGTCACACTTCGTTTGACATGCGAGCTGTGGTCGTTCCACACTCCCTGCATTTGAAATTACTGCCAGGTGATTGATTGCTTTATTTATAGGTATATCATGTACCTATTTAAGGCATTTCTTAGAAAATTTACGGTTAAAGAATAAACAGAAAACATCCATGGAATCGACCGTCTTAGTCATCATCACACTTCGTTTGACATGCGTGCTGTGGTCGTTCCACACTTCTTGCCATTGAAATAGCAACCAGTGATTTGTTGCTTTATTTTTAGGTACACCGGTATTCAAGGCATTTCTTAGAAAATTAACAGTTATAGTCTATTTGCTTAGATAGCCCCGCGATGAAAGGTCATCTCCATACAAAATTTGGCGTCATCTAAGGGAATGACATTGTTAGCGCGGCATATCGACTTTAAACAATCAGCAGAAAACATCAACGGAATCGGCCATCTTAGTCATCAGTTTGTCATGCGTGTTGTGTCGCTTGGGCGGGACGGGTGCGCTTGCGCATGCATTCAACGCTGTTTGTCTAAATTTGCATTCTGGTGACTGGTTGTTTGTTATATCTTATATCTAACGGAGCTGAGATAGCTAAAAAAGTTATTGGTTGTTTTCATAGCTTTGTAAGGGATTCGTAGCAACATTTGCGGTTACATATAAACGTCCACGAAATCCGCTATCTTCGTCATTACATCACCACGTTTAGTTTGACATGCATGTTGTGTCGCTAGGGCGGGGCGGGTGCGCTTGCGCATGTATTCAACGCCTCTTGTTCAAAAATTGCATTCTGGTGATTTATTCTTTGTTATTTTTAACGAGGCTGACATAGTCATCTAGCGATAGAGGTATATTTTGGAACCAGTCTTAGCTTTTACACAGTTTAGGGAAAAACGTCTTAAGCCAGCTCTTGGCTTACTCAGTTGAAGTGTTATTGGTAGTTTACATAGCTTTGTAAGGGATTCGTAGATTTTTTTTGAGCCTTTGAATGATTACCTCAGTAAACACAAGTGGAATTTGAATCTACGTCCTCGATGCTATTTTCGTTTCTATATTCAATCCGGTGACTTATGAAACAGTAAGTATCTACTGCTTAGCAGCCTACTTACTTTAGCTGTGTCGTTTTCTGAGTGATTTGTACTTGTACTTTACAAATGTTTGATGCTTTTACCTTCATCTTGACAACCGATGTGGCGCAGTGGTTAGTATGACTGCCTGCCACGCAGAAGGTTCCGGGTTCAATTCCAGGTGGGGTCACTCCCAAAGTTGATATTTATAACTTTGTAATTTTGTTCCCAGTCTGGTTAGGACATTGCAGGCTGAACCACCTGATTGTCCGAAAAGTAAGATGGTTCCGTGCTTCGGTCGGTCCCGGTTGCGCTATCTATGATAGCGGTCGTTACACAACCACGTCAGAGGCCTGCTACTTGCAGTAGGCGGTTGAAAAACTCTGACACCAAGGTTCATCGGGTCGTTGAACGGCTCGGTGTCCCACATGAAGAGAGAGAGACCTTCATCTAGCTACATTGCACAAGTCACACATTTTATAACATTATAAACTTTTTGTTCCTCCTGTTCTAAGAAAACCAAGTGCATTAGCGACCACAAGGCAGACTAAGAACTAGGTTATTTGCCGAGACTAAACACGAGCATAAATTACAGTTAAATGACCAGAGTAAACCATTTGCAAGCGTTGCACTCAGGTTGTGTTAGTGTTGTTGCAAGAATATAGTTGACACATTAGGTACCTACTCATAGGACAGGGGCCAAAACAGAACAGCAGTAGTCACTAGGCCGCCTAAGGATCAGGCAGGAATGCACACCTAACCTTGGTACTAAAACTTTTAAATCGACCTCCTATTAATGGAAGAGCCGACTACAGAAATTGCTATCTCATCGGGTACGGGTTTAGAACGGTAACTGACACGTAATCAAGTTGAAAGACGTAGGTCTTTTCATCTGTAAAATTTATGTCTAAAAGTCATCATCATCTTCCTGCCCTTATCCCAATTACCTACTTGGGGTCGGCGCAACACGTTTCGTTGAACACAAAATCGTGTTGCAAAGGATTTGGCTTAATTTTACGACCGGCCGCCTACCAGACGTCTAAAAGTATCCGTATCAAAGTGATAGTTTACCAATGATAAATTATGTAAAAAAAACTTGGTCGTGTAGCCACGCGGATAGCCTCATTGGTGGCATCCCAAAGGTTTTAAAATGCGTACTATTGCAATATTTGCGCGAAATTCTCATAGGTGTATGGACCGGTCAATAACCTGCGCGTGAGTCGCCGGGACGTGATGATATGCAGTAACGCTGAGTGCTGGGCGACCGGCGACGGCAATTGTAGGGAAAAGTACCTACTTTGTACTGCGAAATAGAGATGTTTACAGAAAACTTAACTTTGTATTAACTTTGTAACCAAAAAGTTAATATGTTTACAGAAAACTCAATCTCACTCTTTCTGTAAAGTCTCTGTTTTGTGACTGTATATTAGTGAACGCGGAAAAGGTTTAGGATAACTACAACCATTTTAATTTAGCTATTGAACTAAGTACCTAATGCCAGTCACTGCATGCTCCTGGATTTGACTCTACATTTTGATCTTCATCAGCCCACATCCACCCACTGCAGGGCATAGGCCTGTCCTCTATTGCGCCACTCCTCACGTCCTGTGCTAATCTCATCCATTTAGACTTGGTCAATTTGATAATGTCATCTGACCACCGGGCTGATGGTCTGCCCACCGGTCTTTTTGCTTCGTGACTGCCTTGGCCCACCATCGTCCGTCCTGTCTCCTAGCCAAATGTCCTGCCCATCTCCACCTTAATCTCGTATTCGCTTACCTACATCTTCCTACCTACTCTACTAGGTACATAATACGCGGTAACCTCAAAGACGCGAGTCACTATTACTAGCGCAACCAGCTTACTCCTTTCTCGTAAAAACTAATTGTTATACCATGACCACGGATGACAATACAATGCACAATACTGCACTCGTACAAGCTCATACAATCTTCTAGGGGGTCTTATGTTAATCTTGTTATATGCCTTTTAGGAAACAAGGGCGTAACATGATTCTGAGTCGATTTGAATGCAAGAAATATGACGTTCCTGGCAACCATCTTCTTAGTCACCTTGAATGCCTCTGAGATTTCCGTTCACTCCAGTAAACGTCAGCATGCGTCAAAACCGTCGCTTGTACTGAGTGAGCCATTTGTAAATGCGGCCCGCTCGCCGTCTCCCTAATTTGCGGCTCTAGCTATAGTTTGACAACTTCGTGCACGACCTTCCTGCGGGGTACAGACGGTCGGGGGACGAGGAAGCGCGTCATTTTAATATGACGTGCAGCGCGGAAGCGCGCGTCACCCTTCCCCGCTATACCTCCCGCTACCCGCTGACATCTCCCCTCCCAACGTCTGTCACCCCTAGGGAAGGTCGCGCACGAACTAGCCGGACTATAGTCCACTGTATGCCCCTGGATTTGAATGGTGACCCTAAAATGCAATAAAAGGTAACCTCAAAGACTCGAGTCACTATTACCAGCACAACCAGCTTACTCCTTTCTCGTAAAAACTAATTGTTATACCATGACCACGGATGACAATACAATGCACAATACTGCACTCATACAAGCTCATACAATCTTCTAGGGGGTCTTATGTTAATCTTAAGTCTTTTAAGGTCTCGGTAAAGGTTGAATGGTATATGCAGTAGGTAAGTGCTTTGCAAGGTGCTTAAGAATTTTTTTAACGTGTTTAGTAATAAATTGTAGGTAGTGTTTATTAGGCCTTTTTCAAAATGTAGAGTCAACGCTTTAGTGCTTAATAGGTAAGTATTTAAGCGTTCTTTGTAATAGGTACTTTGAATTAGCGGTAAAATGATTTCATTATGTTTAAAACAGTTTTTTGAAGCACATTTGTTTCTTGTTTTATCGTAGCATTCATTATTTTATTATGACTACAGAATAAAATATATTGCTATTTTAATGCACTCTCAGATCGTCGCTTCGAGACGAGTATGAAGAGGTAGAAAAATTCATCAGGGTTAGCCAGCCAGGCGCCCATAGCTCAGTTGGCAGAACAGTATGACGATTCCCCACGGTCCCGGGTGCAAGCCTCGGCGGTCACTGATGAATTTTTCAATTTCATTATTTACCTTTGACAATAAAATACGATTGCGGGGTGAATAAGTTTTTTTTTTATAACATAGTATGTCAGTCCCTGAAATATCAGAGCGAGCGTGTTCTTGAATTTAACTAGCCGGGCTTTGAACCTGCAACCTTTTTAATGGAGCCCATGCACAATGAATGGATTATTTATAGTCCTCGTCGTCAGAGTAAAACAATACGTGTAGTTATTATGTTTTACCTATTGGTATGTTTTGCTGCCTATAAGCTATGTGCTAGGAATACTGCAGATATAATTAGCATTGCATCACCAAAATTCTACTTGTAGGTGTAGTAAAAACATACTAACAGATAGAAACCAGCTCAACTGAAAACGATTAAATGCTTCCTTATTACGCATTTTATTTCCTCTTTAGTAATTCATTAATACCAATAACAATATTAATAACAATAAAACTTAATGTAAAGATGAAACGGATGAAACGCACTATAAGATTTGTTCCAATAGCGCAAATGACAGCGGCTATGGGTGTTAGGGACGGTGTACCGAAAACTTTGCAGGCATGATCAGACCATCAAACTGAACAACTTTTGTTATGGAGCCAATGGTGGGACACGAAATAATTTTTTCTACCTCCCATACAAAATTCACGATCAGCTGACTGACTTTGTATGGGAGGTCGGAAATTTCTTTTCGTTTCCCACCATTGGCTCCATAGTAAAAGTGGTTCAGTTTCATGGTCTGAGCACGCCTGCAAAGTTTTCGTTATACCGTCCCTAACACCCCGTATGAAAACTTCACAAATACAAAAGGGAAATGTCGCGTATTGTTTTTAAAAAAAATTGCGTATTTTAGATTGTGCTTGCTAGTCCATAGGTAGGTATAAATCGTATTACCATTTGTCTTTTATAGGTATGTGAATGGTTGTGTTGTGATGGTGTTGTGTGTGACTCGCGGAGTGTCATCGCTGGATAGAATGACAATGCGTAATGCGTGACTGTGTCGTGTGATTCACTTCGCGCACCTTGACTTCCAAAGTTCCAACTCATGTTGACATCTACGAAGTACTTAGGCACTATCGCCAGCAAATCCACCTAACCGTGTTATGGATCAACTTATTCTGGTTTTTCTTAGTGTTTGTATAAAAAAACAATGTAAGTTGGTCCCTTTAACGTGCTGTCTCCCGCCCGCTTAGCAACCGCGCGACTCTGAATTTCTCTACACCTGTCATCAACATCATTAATTATATATGTTACGGGTTTTGGCACTTACATAATTTAGGATCACTCGCGGTAGGTATCGTGACGGTTTCGGTCCGGTCGGTGGACCTTCATCGGGCGGAGTGACAACTGTACGCGCTAGCGTCTCTCCTACTGAGAAGGTCCACCGACTGGACCGAAACCGTCGCGATACCTACCGCGAGTGAACCTAAATTATGTAAGTGCCAAAATCCGTAACATATATAATTAAAGTTAAAATGGCGCACTTAAGTTTAAACAATTTAATCATCATCATCAGCCCACATCCACTTACTGCAGGGTATAGGCCTCCTCTCTATTTCGCCACTCCTCATGGTCCTGTACTACTCTTGTAGTACATCTGTGGGTAAGAATGTCAAAATTATTGACGTGTTTGGATGAATTCCATACGATTTGATAAACATTTGTACAGCTAGCATGCCAACCACGATATTTTTCTCTACACTACACAGTTATGTCAAAAGTCTTCACTTATTTTGATTAATTCCATACGATTTGACACATCTTTGTCTTCTCACGCGCGAGATAAGTCTCTCTACAATGCATTATATGGTAGCCGGACTGTAAAATCACTTCGAAATCACAGTGTCATGACCCGCCTAAGCGGGTTAAGCTGGTCATCTCATTCAATGATTCCGAATAGACTAAACCCACAGAATAGATATCTATCGCCAGCACTATCTATCGTCCTGCCCAACTTACACTAATGTTTCATACTTTAATTACATAACAACCACAATAGTCCACTGCTGGACATGGGCCTCCCTATCGGGGGGTGACTTTAATTAAATCCAATATAATTTAGATCTCTTGAATGGGTAGATAGATGTACTTACGATAGTACTTTTAACTGGAAACGCTACTGGCACAGTATTGTATAGTTAGCGGACAAGTTTTTATTGACAAGCAGTAGAATGACAGCAATGCCAGTTATTGGTATTGTCGACAGTTAATGTAATGTCTCATTGTTTTTGTTCTAAGGCGCTATCTCCACTCGTGAGACGTAAAACGTTAGACTAGTGTGACGCTCGAAACCTTAGAGTTATATATAAGCAAGCTATAGAGTGCGCATTAGGCCCGCGGGGCGTACTGTCAAAGAGTAAGCAGTTGCTCCCTAGACACAGACGTCAAATGTATGAGAAGTTATAGATGTTCAGTAGTGTTGTCACTGGCGTTTTGCTAGACAGACAGAGTGGTGGCGCCCAGACTACTGACGTCAGTTCTAACTTTTTAGGTGCATTCTATAGCTTGCTTATACAGGGAGTAACAGAAAGGGTATAACAAGCCGAAAGGAGGACAAGGTACTCATGAAACTGAACAACTTTCCCTATGGAACATGGGTTGTTATACCCTTTCCGTTACTCCCGGTAGGCCGGTATATACTCTAAGCTCGAAACCGTTTCAATAGGTATAAAATGTAATAGAAGAGACGCCGTCTGTACCCGTGAGACGCATGTCTTATAACTGTCGGTCGGCGTCACATTTGCCACACATCTCACGTCTCATGTTAGATAGCATCTCTACAGTTATATCATTTTCTTTGTTCTAATAACTAATACTAGCGTTTCCGCTTGTCAGTAAACTATGTTTGTCGAACTTGTTTATCGATTATTTTTAATTGATAGTTAAACGATAGCATCGATATTTCAAAATGTATCAATAGGACCTTCTATCGATAGTATCGATTCACGACAAAACCAACCATAGTATCAAATCATTGATACTATTGATGATTTTTAATCAATAGCAACGAGGATTACTATCGACAGTAATACTATCGATAGTTCACGTCACGTCAGGGGTACTCATCTCAGTTCTTGGATCGAAAGCTGAGATGTGGTATACGGGTACGCGAACCCGGCTTCCCGAGCTTCTACTGTCTTTGACTACCTTCCGGGCAGTAGTATCCTACTACCTGTATTCCTGCCCCAATCTCACCACATTCCTCCCCACTCCTATTCCTACTTTCCTATCTCTCCTAGATCCAACAAAAGCAGCTCCCTCCTGCTTAACAAACAAAGTCTGTCTCGGCGAGAATGGCAACCCAATGCAGATAGTGCGAACGGGCTTGGCGGACTCGGCGATTCAGCAAGGCAATGTGGATGGCCTAGGGCGACGGTAGAGGGCGCGTGTAGTTACTGTCGGCCAGACACAGCATCCGACCTTTCCTTCAGTTGTAACGGTTCTCCGTTCCACTGAACTGGGGAGGGGAAGGAAAAAAGCAGCTCCCTCCTGCTTAACAAACAAAGTCTGTTTCGGCGAGAATGGCAACCCAATGCAGATAGTGCGAATGGGCTTGGCGGACTCGGCGATTCAGCGAGGCAAGGTGGATGGCCTAGGGCGATGGTAGAGGGCGCGGGTAGTTACTGTCGGCCAGACACTGCATCCGACCTCTCCTTCAGTCGTAGCGGTTCTCCGTTCCACTGAACCGGGGAGGGGAAGGACTAAGTGTGTGCGCTTGCGTTTGCGCGAACGTCTGCGCACCCTAATATATCCTGCGCAACTGACCGCTTCCGAATAATGGACTCCGATGACGCTAAGTCCTGCGGCGATGGGTTGAAGTAGAGAGGTCTAGCGTGGTGCAAGCTGGGCTTTGTCTGATTCCTGCACGCAGGCGGTCCCAGGGGTGTGAGTACACGCCGTGGTCGCTTTGCATTGAAAAATCGGGACGACAATGCGAATTCGGCAGCACCTGGGATGACAAGAGCAGCCCTATTTAGGGAAGCACTGCTCTCCTCGCTCAGTCGAGGGGGGGGCTAGAAAAGGTGCCCTAAACAAATGCTCGTCCCTTCCTGGAAGGTGGTAGTAACCACGGCTGCCATCGCATCACTTAAAACGTGGTCGACGCAACAAAAATAAAATAAATAACACACCATCTATAATGACATTTGGCGCATGGAACGTGAGAACGCTCATTGATAGAGATGGCAACGCCTGTCCTGAACGTAAAACCGCTATAGTAGCTCGGGAACTTCATCGCTATAACGTGGATGTGGCTGCACTCAGCGAAACACATCTTGCCGATGAAGGAGAACTAGTGGAAGATGGAGGGGGATACACTTTCTTCTGGAAAGGTACATCCGTATCTGAACCTCGACGTTCAGGGTAGGATTTGCCATCAAAAATCATTTAGTAAAGCGACTTGAAGAATGTCCTGTTCACATCTCGGACCGCGTTACCACACTGCGCCTTCACTTGGACAAAGACAACTACCTTAATGTTATCAGTGTCTATGCTCCAACGCTAGACAAGTCTGATGACATTAAGGACAAATTCTATGAGGAACTATCTCAATGCCTTGACAGCATAAACGCCAGAGAGCAGATACTATTGCTGGGCGATTTCAATGCTAGAGTTGGTCGGGACTATGAGGCTTGGCCTGGAGTTCTGGGGCGACACGGAGTCGGCAACATGAACAGCAATGGTCAGTTGCTACTCAGTCTCTGTGCTCAATACGATCTAGCGATATCGAATACTATGTTCAGACTTGCCGCTAAGCACAAGACGACGTGGATGCACCCGCGATCCAAACACTGGCATTTGATCGATTATGCTATTATGCGGCAAAGAGACATCAGTCAAGTCCAAGTCACCCGCGTCATGCGCGGTGCTCACTGCTGGACTGACCACCGACTTATTGTCACAAAACTGCGACTCCGCCTTCGTCGACCTCGTAGATCCATGATAAAAAAGCCTGCGTCTTTAAACGTGGATAGGCTGCAAGATCGCGAGATGAGAGAAAAGTATGCTGAAACCTTAACCGAAAATCTGTTGCCAACAAATGAGACAGTTGATGTCAATGCTGCTTGGCGAAATTTTTCATGTCATCTCATAGAAGCCGCTACCGCTACTTTAGGTACAAAAGACCGGCGTAGTGAAGATTGGTTCGATGACAATGACGAAGTTCTCAAGGCAGCATTCGACAAACATCGAGAGCTCCTGCGACAGCATCATCGGAGAGGTGGAAGTGTAGCGGCAGTCAAAGAAAGTGACCAAGAATTACGTAGGCTGTCTCGGCAAATAAAAGACAAGTGGTGGCAGGAAAAAGCTTGTCAGATGCAGTGGCTTGCCGATACAAACCAGCTTGGGGAGTTCTATTGCGAGGTGCGTAAACTGACAGGTACGCCCCATAGAGCAAAAGTGCCTTTGAGGTCTCTGGATGGCTTGCAACTCTTGACCAGCAAAGAGGATGTGCTCAAACGGTGGGCTGAACATTTTAACGATCTGCTTAACGTAGATCGATCAGCTAACCTGCATCACATCAGTTTATTACCTCAACTCCCCCTAGCCACCGAGCTGGACGAGCCCCTGTCGTGTGATGAGGTTGTTACTGCCATCAGACAGCAGCATAATAAACGGGCGGTTGGCATTGACCTTATACCAGGCGAAATACTTAAATATGGCGGTGCGGAGCTGCACTCGATGGTATGGAAACTTTTTGTTCGAATGTGGGAGGAGGAGCGAGTCCCGGACGATTTTAAAGTGTCTCGCATTAGTGCCCTCTACAAGAACAAAGGTGACCGTTCTGACTGCAACTCGTACCGCGGTATTTCGTTATTATCGGTCCCCGGAAAGGCCTTTGCAAGAGTCCTATTAAACCGCTTGAAGGACTTATCAGAAGGATTCTGCCCGAAACCCAGTTTGGCTTCCGACCTGACCGAGGCACATGTGAAGCTATTTTCTCGGTACGTCAACTGCAGGAAAAAAGCAGAGAACAAGGTCGTCAGTTGTATCTCTGCTTTGTTGACCTGGAGAAAGCGTTCGACAGTGTGCCTCGTGAGGCTCTCTGGATGGTGCTAAGAAAACTGGGGTGCACGGAGAAGTTTGTGCGCCTCCTGAGACTCCTGCATGACAATATGCAGTGCTGCGTCTCTGTAGACGGTGAACAGTCTGATTTATTCCCCGTCACCTGTGGGGTGAAACAAGGGTGCGTTCTAGCGCCCACACTGTTCGCCTTATACTTTGCGGTAGTAGTCAAGGAGGTCCTAAATACTGTCTCCGAAGGAGTCCGCATCCGCTTCCGCACTGATGGCAGTCTTTTCAATTTGGCTAGACTTAAGGCGCGCACCAAAGTCTCGCATGCACTTATTACTGAAATTATGTATGCCGATGACTTGTGCTTTCTTGCAGAATCCCCAGAAGGCCTACAACAACTGATGACCGTTTTTCACCACGCATGCTGCAAATTCGGCCTAAAGATTAGTGTCAAAAAGACGGAAGTGATGTCCCTGGATACACAAGGTCGTGAGACACTGACAATTAAGCTTGGTGAAGATATGTTGAAACAGGTTGACAAGTTCCGATATCTGGGGAACACTATTACAGCTAAGTGTGACCTTGATGCTGAGATCAATAGCAGAATCAGTGCTGCAGCTGCAGCATTTGGGAAGCTGCGTTCCAAGGTTTTCTGCTCGCACGACCTTAAACTAGCCACAAAAATATCTGTATATATGGCGATTGTGCTGCCAAACCTTCTGTACTCTTCCGAGACCTGGTGTGTGTATCGTCACCACATACGCACTTTGGATCGATTCCACCTCAAATGCCTTCGCACCATCATGAAGATCAGATGGTCCGACCGAGTGCGAAACACCGAAGTTCTAAGACGAGCCAATGTTGGTGGCATTGAAGCCTACTTAATGCGTCGACAGCTTCGGTGGTGCGGTCACGTATCCCGGATGGCGGATGAGCGAGTGGCGAAGCGCATCTTCTATTCTGAGCTAGAGGAGGGCAAGCGAAAGCATGGCGGTCAACTCCTCCGATTTAAAGATGTTCAGAAGAGACACATGAAAAGATGCAATATCGAACCCTCTCAATTTGAGGTTTTGGCAGCACAACGGCCAGAATGGCGCGGTCTTGTAAAGAGGCGAATCCGCGACTTCGAGGAGCAGCGTAAAGCAGACCTTGACGCTAAACGCGATGAACTGAAGGCCCGTCCTCCCGCCGCCATTAACTACAATTATATCAATGGCAAACTCACGTGCCCACACTGTGCACGGGAATTTACTGCCAAAATAGGCTACAATAGCCACATACGAGCGCATCAGCGCCGACTTGATTAGGAGTAGAAGTGGTCGCCATGGCCGAAACCGGCCGGAAAGATCATCGATAGTTCGATAACACAATAACTAAGTACACGAATGTGTAACGTGTAACGAGAGCACATTAAAAAACCGGCCAAGAGCGTGTCAGACACGCCCACAAATAGGGTTTCGTAGTCAACGTTTAAATATCAGGTTTTTTAGCATTACAAACTTAATTTTGTTGCTGGTTTGTTAGCAGCAGTATGATGACCAACCGCAAATAGAAAAACTCAATTTTTCCTGAAACCTTTAAGGATACGATATCCGTTATAGTTTTCATTGTAACTTCAGATTGTAAGCTATATTCCATATTTATTTCAAATTTTTAGCGTTTATACTTTAGAAGTTACAGCTGGAACAAATTATGGGTCAAAAACGCCCTTTTTAAAAGCAAATATCTCGTAACAGAAACATTTTAGAGAATTTGTTTCAAAGAAACCTCACCTTAATTTTGAAAGACCTATTCAACGATACCCTACTCAATATTACAGAAGAAAAAAAAAAATTTTGCCCCCCTTTCACTTGTATGGGAGGGGGTCCAAAAAACATATTAAATATTTTTTTCTTACATTTCTATATTTGGGTCAACACGATCTATCTTTTCACCAAATTTCATGTCGATAGCTCTAAAACTGACGAAGATATGAGGGCGCGGCATACAGACAGACAGACAGACAGACAGACAGACAGACAGACAGACAGACATGACGAAACTATAAGGGTTTCTAGTAGACTACGAAACCCTAAAAATACAGCTCGTCAAAGTGACTATAACTAGATACCTATAACATAACCTAACCTATAACCTAGGCTTGTTGTTTTTCAGTGACCCTCTTAAATAAAATAATTATATTTTATTTTTATACGTTATTGAAAGGTCACTGAAAAACAACAAACCTAGGTAATAATTAAAAAACAAAAAGCCGGCTACAGTAATTTTAAAGCTATTGTACGTTTAATATTTGCCATTTTAAATTTATGAACTTTTAAGTAATATACCTATCCAGTGTTACTCGCGCTTCAGAGACGAATCTAAGGACACCTCTAACCAATATCCGTGAAACCGTTTAGGCTGTAGCCCATGAAAAATAATGTACTTGTCCACCCACATACACACATATACCATGTATAGGTATGATACCTACTATCGAAAAACATTACCCTCCTTCTGCGGCAATTGGGTAGATCAAAGTAACAATAAAATTGTGTAATGCACTTGTAATCAAGAACTATAAAATAAAAATTAATTGTGAAAATAATTACGAACCTAGAGGAAAAATACATGTTCATTACTACACATTACGGAGGCATACTCTACCAGTAGGTAGGTAAAATCATAGACTAGGTAGGACTTATAAAGTAGATAGGTAGTCGGAATGGTGTCCATTTATAGGGTGAACGGTAATTCTATACATTTTCCGGAGGACGAGATACCCTTTTAATAACTCCAGGGAATGTATGAAATTTCCTTTCACCTTGTGTATCGTAGGATGCAGTTGAGATTGCGTTAGGATCACATCTTATAACATAACCATCTATCATCATCATCTTCCTGCCCTTATACCAATTACTTAGGATCGGCGAAACACGTTTTGTTGAACACAAAACCGTGTTGCTAAGGATTTGGCTTAATTTTACGACCGGCCTACCAGACGTCAACCCTCCTTGGGAATGCTTTTGTGGTGGATTAACCGCCACCATACGGTTGGCCCTGGCTGTTTGGGTCGGGTTTATCCCTCGGTCGCCTCTTACAACCCCCACGGGAAGAGAGGGGGTGGTGCTATTCTACTCTGCCGGCACCACACAGCACGGATCACATTTAAATAACAATCTAATTATTATTCTTTATTGTTTCAGTTACAAGACGACCATGTGACAGACGCCATCTTGATCTACTAGTCCTATCCTATTATAAGGTAAGTTTAATCTCAACACTTTCACTGCTTGTATCCTAGCCAGGTCCATCTTATTCATTAGGGTCAGTTCCCACAGAAAGCGACGAGACGAGACGCGACGCGACGATGCAATGTCATTTTCAAGCGGCATCAAGATGCAACGCGCGGCGCCGCTCGATGCATCTTCATGTCGCTTCCGGCCGCTCGGTGCTGCTTGTCAGCTTGTCAATTCACTTTAGTAGTTCAAGAGCTTGATGTATGTGCAAATTATGTGATATGATAGCTTTGTATGAGCTTCGATCGGAACGGAACGGAAGACTGTGTTTCTCTTAGAGCCCAAAATTCTTTTATTTTATTTTAATAGGTATATTTTTGAAGTTAACAGCTACATTTACGATACAAAATATTGTAGATAACTACTTTTAAAAGCCACTTAGTACAAGCCAACATATGTAGTTTAGTCGTTTTTTGACCTGTGGTTTGCTTGTGAGTCAAATAAATTAAGTATTCTTTAAATTTTTGGGAATAAGCAACAGTTTTCTGTGTGTACAACACCTTGCACTACGCTGGCCAATATGCTTATTTGCCAGAAAATAGCTCATGTCCAAACTGTGTACTGTTGTGGCTGTTAAGTTTCTAAATTTAAAGTAAAAATGCTGTCAGATAGATAGATAGTGTAGCGTTATCTACATCTTTCTCTTCGTCTAGGACACCGAGACGTCCAACGACTAGATGATCTCTGGTGCCAGAGTTAACGACCATGGACTTTTATACGTCCATGTTAACGACCGCCGCGCCCCGTCTAAGTAACACAGCAACTGGGACCGACGAATTAGCATGTTAATTTATCAATTATCATATAATTCATAACATATGAGCCTTTGTACGTGGCGGGCGGAAGAATGACATATGTCCATGAATACATATATCTGAGCCAAATAGTCTCCTTCCAGGCACGAGAAGACAAACAAGTTACGAGATGCACCGAAAAAGCCTGGAGGAGCGAGGGAACAAATGAAAGGCGAAATCGCAAAATCATGTGCATTCTCCCGATACTCACTTATGGGGCACAGACGTGGTCTTTGACAAAAGCTCAGAAGACCAGCTTTAATATCTCAGCGAGCTATGGGGCGCAGTATACTAGAAAACTCTGACTCGGAAACTGAAACTCGTAGATTAGGTCAGAAATACTATACTGCGTCCCAAAACGCAGATTGCCGATGTGGCACGTGCAGCCGCGAAGCTCGAATGGGATTGGGCTGGTCATGTCTGCCGCATGCCAAGCGAAACTATGGGCTAAAACCATCAATGAATGGAGCCCCAGTGCCGGTACCAGTGATGAAGGGGAGGGAGGCCTTTGCCCAGCAGTGGGATCCTGACGACTAAATAAGTTAAGTTTAAATGGTTGATAGTAGCATTTGTAGAGCAAGGTAGGCGTAGGTTACAGACAGGGTGTAAAGGTGTAAGTTCGTCAAGTGTGGCTTTAGTCATATGAAAGTCGAACGCGTCTGTCGCACTCCTTGAATGCAGCGCCGTATACTTTTATACTTAGGCTATAGCCGCACAACGTGATGACCGAAAACTTTGCTGGCATGATTAGAGAATAAAACTGAAAAATCTTTCGTGTATGTTAATTTTGTTCTCACGTACAATTCCCGATCAGCTGTTAATACGCTATTTAATTACTTAAAAATTTTAACTGTTAATAAAACAAGGAAAACCAGCATTTAACAAAGAGCATTCGATAAAAGAACGCTCGTTGGAGTTTAATTCCTTTCTACACAAAATGGGCCAAAATTGTGGTAATTAATAAACCTTAAGGTACTTGTGAGTTTTTTTTAATATTATTATTAAATTCTTTATTGTTCACCATTAAATACACAGTTATACATACAATTAAAAAACAAAGGCGAGCTTATCTCTATAAGAGATTTCTTCCAGCCAACCTAGCATGGATGAAAATCGAGGAGTATACGGGAGCATTAGAAAATAAAATATGAACAATCAATCAATACATATAATAAAATCGTAAGTGGTCGGGGTAACAGGAACCATTTATAGATTTCAGAAAACACCTCTATACCGCGTTTTAGAAAACTTCAACTTCATAGAAAAGCGACATCTATTGAAAAATATTTTAGATGGGATGCTGGTGGTCTACATCAGGTACCTCAGATCTTCAATGACCATATGCCAGCAGATACGGCGCGTCATGGTGAATGACTTTTTCTATGAAGACATGACCGTATCTCTTATAGTTTTGATGGGATGCTGGTGGTCTTCATCAAGTACTCCAGATCCTCGAGGGCTGACAAAAAGTGGTCCATGTCCGTTTTTAATATGCTAGTAATATCAGTGCAAAAATTCGCGAAGATCGGTAAAGCGGTTTGGCTAATTTGGGTAATGTCCGCTTTGTTTCCCGCTTTTTCTGCTGTTAACCGTTTTCCCGTAAATAAAAAAATAAAAAGTAGCCTATGTTACTCATGAATGTTGTAGCTTTCAAATGGTGAAAGAATTTTGGAAATCGGCCTAGTAGTTTCGGAGTTTATCGATTACATACAAACAAACAAACAAAGAAACAAACAAAAAAAAAACAAAAAAACAAACAAAGGTTTCCTCTTTATTATATTAGTGTAGATTAGTGAAGATAATGTAGAAGTCTAGATAATAATATAAGTGTAGATGTAGATAGTGTTGAAGCGTAGATATAAATGTAGATTTATTGTATGGGGCTACGGGGCCACCATAATATGCTATAATGTTTCAAGACTTTCCCAACTTCAGGCTCGTAGACCATAAAGTGACAGGTATTTGATGGACAATGTCAGTCATCATCATGCGGCCTCTTGACATTGCAGCTCGTTGTATCCCAATGCATCCCGATGCCGCTTGACGCCTCGCGACGTCGCACTACAACAAGATGCAGCGCGCGGCGTAGCGCTACGCCGCGCTACATCGAGCGACGCGACGCGGCATTTTTGCTCAATTGCCGAGCACAAGGCCGCTCTACGTCGCTCGTTGCAGCTTGTTGTAGCGCGACGCCGCGCAACGCCGCGCGAAGCAGCTTTCAGTCTTGGTAAATTGCAAAGTAGAGTGTTGCCGTTTTAGTAGAAGATACGTTCCCTACAAAAGGGCAAAAATTGTGACACATCACCTAGAGCTAACCAAATTTTTACCACAAATAGAGTGACCCTAGATGATCATTTTAAGATGTGGAGGGAAAAAAAATTCAGTCCGGGGGCGCGGGGGGAGGGCGTCAAAGGGGGCAACTAACACATTTCTATGATAATTTTTTGACGGACTCATTTAAGTGAGTATAGCAAGTTTGGTGTCATTTTCATGGAAAACAAACACGAAGAATTCATTTCTGATGCTTAAAAAGTATGATTCCATACAAAAATATGATTTATTTAACAATTGAATGACCATCAACTTTCCAAAAATAATTTTAACACGTTATATTTTATTAAAATTATTGGTCTGTATGAATACAAAAAATACTATAACAAAGCTTATTATATGTAGTTTACAAAAATATACAATAATTGTATACTATTCATACAAATAGAATAGACAAAAAAATCAAGAGCAGTCATAGAAACTGATGCGCACGATGCTCTGGGGTCAAGTTACTATTTTTAATGGCTCAATAAATGCGACAAGTACCTATGTAGTATAGTTTTTATAGAAAGCTAAATACAAGGAATTCATTTTTGATGCTTAAAACGTATGATTCCATACATAAAAATATATTTCAATACGATAATAATAACAATACGAGTACAATTACAAGCAATGTTGGGTATAGAAAAACTTTAACTCGTCATATTTATTAAAAACTTTAATTCATATAATCATCTAGTTTACAATTACTTTTAATGGTTGTGTACTTTTTAAATATTAAAAACGCATTGTGAAACAATTTAAGCAGTACCTACTTAGGTACTCCAGACATAGCAAGCGAGCGATGCGATGCATGAGCGATAATTTTTACAGATTAGTTAATGTATTCTGGTTGAGCGCAGGTAAGGTAGAATCTTTGACTAGAGAAAAAAGGGTAGAATAAATACATTATCTTTCTTTTTAGGATTTCGTAGTCCCTTATCATTTCGTCAAGTCTGTCTGTATGCCGCTCTCTTATATCGTCGTCATTTTTAGAGCTATCGACATGAAATTATATCAAATGTTTTTGGACCCCCTCCCATACAAGTGAAAGTGGGACAAAAACTTTTTTTTTTTCATTAATATTGAATAAGTCTTTTAGAACTAAGGAAGGTTTATTTGAAACAAGGTCACTTAAATGTTTCTGTCTTGAGATATTTGCTTTTTTTTAATGGTTGATAAGAATAAAATTATGTTATGATTAACAGCGTCTGCTTTAACGAGGATCACAACAAGCAGGTGATTCTTGAGTTGTATAACTCAACCATCACCGACACAGAGACATAGTGCTGTACATTTTGAGTGCAGCTTTCCCGTATTTGCACCTACCGGTGCATTATTTTTTTACAGCCGCACCTTAACATTTTTCCACATGAAGTCTAAAGTGGCTGCCACTCATCTCTGTCCTTCTTCCGTCCCTAATCAGATGGTTCAGGCATGTCTAGAGCTTTTACTAATGCTTGTGTCCAGACGTGGGCTTGATAAGAGGCGCACTTTAAGAGCTAAAGGAGTACTGCCATCGTTGGGTGCATGTTTTCAACGGTGCGGGACTTCTGAGTTTAGAGAAAAGAAAGAACAGCTGCTTTCTGGCTCAATCGTTCCCTTTTTTGCATGACTTTACATATCATGTCAAGTCCGCAGTGGTACTCCAGGCAAAGCGAGCGAGCGATGCGATTCATGAGCGATATTTTTTAAAGGTTAGTTAATTTATTCTGGTTGAGCGAAGCAGAATAAATAGATTATCCTAGTATTCTTTAAATAATATTATAGACTATTTGGTAGTTCAGAAATTGATCGACTAACGACGGTAGTTCAGAAATTGATCGACTAAAAATGACGAATCGACCTTTGTTCTTTGGGGAAAGTTGTTCAGTTTCATGAGCTGGTTCACCCTTAAAATATATGCAGTTGAATTTTTTTCATCCTGTATTTATTGGCAGATATTTCCACGTGAATCTTTTAGCGCCTGCGCAGTAAGAACGTGTACTGGGCAGTATGGACACTTTACAAAAGCGCCACACTTAATATTGTAGATTTATAAGCTACCTATATGAAAAAACGTATGTACGTATAGAGAATACGGCAGCCACATATGAATATAAGCGTGATGCGTGCGTGTAGATGCCGGCTTAGAATAGCATCACCCCAATTCTACCCGTGGGTGTCGTAAAAAGCGACTAAGGGATAATCAAATCATCCAGGGAACGGGCAGCATTTATTTGTGAATGCAACATCTTGACCTGCGCTCGCCAATCCGCCTGCCAAGCGTGGTGAGTATGGCAATACCATCCGATAGGGGGAGGCTTATGTCCAGCAGTGGACTGTCGTGGCTGTTACGGTAACGGTGTGTGTGTGTGTAGGTATGTGTGTGTATTTACGATATGCCAAGAAAATACTGGTGCCGACTGAACTGAAAATTAACAAACCTGCAAAAATTATCGCTCATGCATCGCATCGCTAGCTTGCTATGTCTGGAGTACCTAAGTAGGTACTGCTTAAATTGTTTCACAATGCGTTTATTTTTAATATTTAAAAAGTACACAACCATTAAAAGTAATTTTTTGTAAACTAGATGATTATATGAATGAAAGTTTTTTATAAATATGACGAGTTAAAGTTTTTTCTATACCCAAAATTGCTTGTAATTGTATTGTTATTATTATTATCGTATTGAAATATATTTTTATGTATGGAATCATACGTTTTAAGCATCAAAAATGAATTCCTTGTATTTGCTTTCTATAAAAACGATACTACATAGGTACTTGTCGCATTTATTGAGCCATTAAAAATAGTAACTTGACCCCAGAGTATCGTGCGCATCAGTTTCTAGACATGCTCTTGATTTTTTTGTCTGTACTTTTTGTATGAATAGTATACAATTATTGTATATTTTTGTAAACTACATATAATAAGCTTTGTTATAGTATTTTTTGTATTCATACAGACCAATGATTTTAATAAAATATATCGTGTCGAAAATCTTTTTTGAAAATTGATGGTCATTCAATTGTTAAATAAATAATATTTTAGTATGGAATCATACTTTTTAAGCCTCAGAAATGAATTCTTTGTGTTTCTTTTATATGAAAATGACACCAAACTTGCTATTCTCACTTAAATGAGCCCGTTAAAAAATTATCATAGAAATGCGTTAGTTACCCCCTTTGACGCCCTCCCCCCGCGCCCCCTGGCTGAATTTTTTTTCCCTCCACATCTTAAAATGATCATCTAGGGCCACTCTATTCGTGGTAAAAATTTGGCTAGCTCTAGGTGATGTGTCACAATTCCCGTAAAAATATCTTCTACTATTTTAGCTAATTATTACAGAATTGTGTGTGAAATCCTCTGGTCTTTCCTTTCTATATAGTATTTAATTTTTTTGGTTTATTTTGGTTAAAATCTACATTTCAGGTCAAAATAAAGACCAAGCGCGGCGGCTCATAGTGCGCCGTCAACGTGACAGCGCCGTTCATAGTATGACTGGTTTGTATGGGTTTATATGGGGATGCCAGAAAAAAGGGTCGCGCCCTCAATACTATGAACGACGCTGTCACGTTGACGGCGCACTACAAGGTCGCCGCGCTCGGTCTTTATTTTGACCTTACAGGTGAAAGCTGTCAATCTTAAGACTAGTTTTCTTGGAAATAGTCTATGCTAGACTATCAGATTGTTTGAGAAAATGGTAGGTCTTGAAGTGATCTTTCAGATGACAGCTGTCGAAAATAAGATCCGTTTATCTCGGAAACCATAAATTTTAGACTATCAAATTTCTTTAAGGAAATGATAAGCCTTGACGAGTTTTTTCAAACGACAGCTGTCAAACTAAAATCACATTTATCTCGGCAATCATTCATGTCAGTCTATCAGTTCGTTTGGGAAAGTTGTAGGCCTTGAAGAGACCTTTATTTTATGTGACAGCTGTCAACCTAAAAACTAGTTTATCTCAGCAAACGTTCATGCTAGACTATCAGTTTGTTTGGGAAAGGTTGTAGGCCTTGAAGAGACTTTTATTTTATGTGACAGCTGTCAAACTTAAAACTCGTTTATCTTGTCAATCGTTCATGCTAGACTATCAGTTTGTTTGGGAAAGTCGTTGGTTTTAATGAGACCTTTATTTTTAGTGACAGCTGTCTAAATTCAAACTCGTTTATCTCGTTAACTATGCATGCTACACTACTAGTTTCTTCAGAAAAGTTGTAGGTCTGGACAAGATCTACATTTTAAGTGACAGCTGTCAAACTTCAAACTCGTTTATCTCGTTACCTGTGCATGCTACACTACTAGTTTCTTCAGAATAGTTGTAGGTCTGGACGAGATCTACATTTTAAGTGACAGCTGTCAAACTTCAAACTCGTTTATCTCGTTAACTGTGCATGCTACACTACTAGTTTCTTCAGAAAAGTTGTAGGTCTGGACGAGATCTACATTTTAAGTGACAGCTGTCAAACTTCAAACTCGTTTATCTCGTTAACTATGCATGCTACACTACTAGTTTCTTCAGAAAAGTTGTAGGTCTGGACAAGATCTACATTTTAAGTGACAGCTGTCAAACTTCAAACTCGTTTATCTCGTTAACTATGCATGCTACACTACTAGTTTCTTCAGAAAAGTTGTAGGTCTGGACAAGATCCACATTTTAAGTGACAGCTGTCAAACTTCAAACTCGTTTATCTCGTTACCTGTGCATGCTACACTACTAGTTTCTTCAGAAAAGTTGTAGGTCTGGACGAGATCTACATTTTAAGTGACAGCTGTCAAACTTCAAACTCGTTTATCTCGTTAACTGTGCATGCTACACTACTAGTTTCTTCAGAAAAGTTGTAGGTCTGGACGAGATCTACATTTTAAGTGACAGCTGTCAAACTTCAAACTCGTTTATCTCGTTAACTGTGCATGCTACACTACTAGTTTCTTCAGAAAAATTGTAGGTCTGGACGAGATCTACATTTTAAGTGACAGCTGTCAAACTTCAAACTCGTTTATCTCGTTAACTGTGTATGCTACACTACTAGTTTCTTTGGAAAAGTTGTAGGTCTTGCCAATATCTACATTTTATGTGACAGCTGTCAAACTTTAAACTCATTTAACTTTTTTTCTGAAGAAACTAGTAGTGTAGGATACACAGTTACCGAGATAAACGAGTTTGAAGTTTGACAGCTGTCACATTAAATGTAGATATTGGCAAGACCTTCAACTTTTCTAAAGAAACTAGTAGTGTAGCATGCACAGGTAACGAGATAAACGAGTTTGAAGTTTGACAGCTGTCACTAAAAATAAAGGTCTCATTAAAACCAACGACTTTCCCAAACAAACTGATAGTCTAGCATGAACGATTGACAAGATAAACGAGTTTTAAGTTTGACAGCTGTCACATAAAATAAAAGTCTCTTCAAGGCCTACAACTTTCCCAAACAAACTGATTGTCTAGCATGAACGATTGCTGAGATAAACTTGTTTTTAGGTTGACAGCTGTCACATAAAATAAAGGTCTCTTCAAGGACTACAACTTTCCTAAACGAACTGATAGACTGGCATGAATGATTGCCGAGATAAATGTGATTTTAGTTTGACAGCTGTCGTTTGATAAAACTCGTCAAGGCTTACCATTTCCTTAAAGACATTGATAGTCTAAGATTTATGGTTTCCGAGATAAATGGATCTTATTTTCGACAGCTGTCATCTGAAAGATCACTTCAAGACCTACCATTTTCTCAAACAATCTGATAGTCTAGCATACACTATTTCGTGAGAAGGTGGATCACTGACAACTACTCAACGGAACTACTGCGAATGATCGTAAACTAAGATTTGCGATAGTTCCATTGTCTGACCTGGCCCAATGGAACTAGTGCGAAAAAACTTGAATGATTGGTCTTTTTTTAGTTCAACTTTTTTTAGTTCAACTACAACTACCTACCCTTCATAGGTACCAAGTAGAACCAAGTTACTTTGCTTTTGTTTTCGTATCGAGTTTCCAAAAGTTGTAGGATTTTTTTCCCATCGCGGCAACACTGAGCGTGGGAATCTGACTGACAGGCGGCCGAAAGTGACGTCACCTGAACTGACATTGCATCGTCGCGTCGCGTTGCGTCTCGTCTCGTCTGGGTTTGAAGCGGCTTCAAGATGCATCGCGCGGCGCCGCGCGTTGCATCTTGATGCCGCTTGAAAATGACATTGCAGCGTCGCGTCGCGTCTCGTCTCGTCGCCTTCTGTGGGAACTGACCCGCACACTGGTCACGTGCCCTTGCCCAGGGCCCGGGACTGAATCCCCATCTAAATTATAGCTGAAACATTTCTATACTTGCGGTATTTTTTTTACTTCTCTCATTTGTTAAGATGTAAGTACATTATTGTCTTTCTGAATAGAAGATACGTTTGATTTAGGTATTGCATCGAATTAAATCCATGTCTCCAATAGAAGATTATCTTCTATTGGAGACATGGATTTATAAGTCAAAATATTGTGAAAGTGATCAAAATAATTTCTATTTCATAGGCTAAAGCCTAAACGGCTTATGGATTTTGAGTTAGATTTATCTCAACCGGCTATATAAATTTTTTATTAGGTAATTCAAAATGTCGGATTTCAAACATTAAGCAGAACTTTGAATTTACCGCCGCTGTGTTGTTTTTTCTCAATATTGTGTTTGTTGTTCTTAGAAATCATCATTTTCTCGTGTCCAGCAGCTGTGACTAGATCGCCAATGGGTTAGGAATGTCGTAGAGTCGGTATTTCATTTAATTATATTGTAATGTCACCATCGCCATGGCTATCTGAGCAATCACATAGCAATTGCTGGCGTTCTTTTATTTCTTTACTCGCCTTCAGGCCAGTAGCCAGTGATAAACATCGAGCACCGGGAAAATGCCTTTTTCCTGCGGGAAAATGAGTTGCAGTGCGTAATTCCACTAACGAAACGCTTGGTTTCTATAATGCGATGCTATGCTGTGGCAGAAATAATTTATGATGATAAAGATTTTGTTAAGATGAAAAACATAGGTAGGAAGATTAAATTATAATGGTTTTTCTTAGTATTTGTACTAAAACGAGTATTATTAGGTCCCTTTGAATAGTTAGATGGATATGAAAATCGCCGATACATCAACCTACCTACCTACACGAGATAGCAAATTATACTGTTGGTTATTAGTATTTGTATAAAAACCCGTGTAAGTTGGTCCCTTAAATGGTTGATGTACCAACTGAAGAACTTTTTCCGTGAGAAACTGCAGTTCTTCACTTACGTTTTCCTTAGAACTGTTTAAAAGGGATTTATGTTAAAGGATATACTTAGCGGCGATTAACTTTTTTTCTGATCGGATAAGTATGGCTAAGATGTCAATTAAACGAATTCACACGATCGTAACTACTAACTAGGTGGACAACATTCTTTTTGTGATTCGATCCTTTGAAAGATTTCTTTCGCAAGTTCTTAAGAGCGATCCTTAGAGCCACAAAATAGACAGTTTACAGAAGGATCACTGAACCCTATTTACGAATTTCGCGATTGTTACTTGTTACATAGCCAGGGTTGCTACTGTCAAAAATCTCAAAGAAGAATATCAAAACAGCAAAATCTAATACTAGAACGCCATACGATTCTGTGCCAATTTTAATCCAAGAAATATGACGTTCATGGCAACCATCTTTTACTCGTAAGTTAGTAGGAGTTACTCTGAGATTAATGTTCAATTTAGTTAGCGTCAAAATAGTCGCTAGTGGGTACTGAGTACTGAGTGAGCCATCTGTAAAGGCACCTACAGGGTGTTTTCTTTCAGAATCAATAAAAATAGCGCTATATGCATTATTCGAGAAGAATACAGGGGATTTCGTTTGTATTTAAAGTCAGATCGGAAAACAGGCAACACTCGGGTTTCCTCCTAAAATTTTAGGGTAGGTACCTACCTAAACTCTATATGAAAAAAAATTGCGTCTTTTCGGACTCTTATAGATATTATCAAGGTATCAAAGTCATGTTCCAAACTCATAAACATTTTCAATTTGTTCGGAACAAGTCTTTAAAAAAATCAATTTTCTCGCTGTTGTCAAGCTACGTCGAGCTAATTTTAATACGATCGATGCAATTTCGCGTGGTCATGATTTACATTTAACTACCGTGAAAATTATTATGATAAGCTTTCATAAAATCTTTGAGAATATTTCGATTGAGTATATTACGGCCTATGTCCCGTGGAAACTAAGTACTTCAGCTTCATAGTATTTGCCGTGTGGTGTGGTTTTGAGTAGTATCACCCCATATCATCCCTGTGGGTGTCGTATAGGGTTTCTCATTTCCCGACCTTTTTTATTTCCCGGACACCAAAACTCCCGACCTCTTTTTTCCCGGGAATTCCCGGGAAGTCGGGAATTTAATTTTCCTCTTTAAAAAGAATAAAAATTATTTTAAAATTAAACAAAAAAATAGTAATCAATAATATAATAATCAATAATACAGTTTAATTAGTCTCTCTTCGTAAATTACCTAAAATAATACCTTTTATGCTACAATAATTGGAATAAATATTGTGGTTATGATCAGCGAGTTCATAATTTAAGAATTTATGAGAATAATGCACAACTGTGAGTAAATGAAAATACCAAAAATAATCAATACAATCCAGTTTTCCATGTTTATTTGCTCAATCGAGTTTCCCAACAAGTGGGCCTCAAGATGAATATGGACAAGACGAAAGTCATGGTCAACTCTCATGTAGCGCCCACCCCAATATCAGTAGGGAGCTCGATACTCGAAGTGGTGGACAAATACGTCTATCTAGGACAAACAGTCCAATTAGGAAGATCTAACTTTACGAAAGATGTCTCTCGGCGAAACCAGCTCGGCTGGGCAGCATTCGGGAAGTTACGCAGCGTTTTCACGTCAAAAATTCCTCAGAGTCTCAAGATGAAAGTGTTTGAACAGTGTGTCATGCCAGTGATGCTGATGACCTACGGTACCGAGACGTGGTCTCTAACTGCCGGCCTCCTAAATAGACTAGGAGTCACTTAGCGAGCTATGGAGAGAATCAGAAACTAGAAGATCCGTAGACGAACCAAGTAAACCGACATAGCTAAGAGAGTTAGTAAGCTGAAGTGGCAATGAGCAGGCCACATTGCTCCAAGGCCTGATAATCGATGGAGCAGGAGGGTTCTTGAGTGGAGACCACATACCGGCAGGCGCAGCGTAGGACGGCCCCCCGCGAGATGGACAGACGATTTGGTCAAGTCCACGGGGAAATGCTGGATGCAGGCCGCTTCTAATCGGACAAGGTGGAAATATTTCGGGGAGGCCTATGTTCAGCAGTGGACGTCTTATGGCTGATATGATGATGATGATGATTTTCCTATTTATTCCATTAATCAGTTATGAAATCAAGAATACACCATTAAGTTTTAATATAATTTAAGGCTGATATTTCAATCACTACACAACACTTTTGCACTAGGGGCACTGACACAATCAATGCGGTCAAATTTTTCCGAGTGACTGATCTAAACAAACAAAACACGGGCGGGGCGGGAGGGATTAAAAGTGGAGAGAGCAAATACACATATATTTTTTTAATAAGTAACATTGAGTTATACCGAAGTTATCGTCAAAATAATTATTTTATTTTTTCTACTTTTTTTCCCGAATTCCCGGGAAATCGATAATTTTTTTCCCGTCCCGACAAAGGCCAAATTTCCCGGGAATTCCCGCCTCGGGAATTCCCGCTGAGAAACCCTAGTGTCGTAAGATCCAACTAAGGGATTTGAGAGTTGATGTTTTGCAGCTTTAAGCGAAAGGCTGACAACCTCTCCTTCCTTCTTTCGAGTGGTACACCAAGTCGTCCAACGACCCAATGAACCCTGGAGTCAGTGTTTTACAACCGCCAACCGACAACCTGTCACTATGGTACATACTATCTTCTGAATGACTCTCTTAAACTTTTGTCTAACGTGATGTAAACACCGTTTTTTCTCCAGCCGTTTACGCTCTGCCTACCCCGCAAGGGACATAGGTGTGATGTATGTAGGTACCGTGCATTCTGCATAGCGCGCATCTTGCCTCACAGCCTATTGAAGTGTCGCGAGTAACGAGTAGATCGTAGATATGGTCCTGGGTTGGTCCCGGGGCTTGTTAGAGTAAGCCAGTTCTTAGCAAGGGTTACTAGTGGAACTCAGTCCATTCTCACTCATTGGATTGGCGAGCGCAGTGCCAGAGTACAGCGTGGCCCACTGAACTATCACGAGTAATGAGTAGATCGATGGTCCTGGGTTGGTCCTACCTAGGGCTTGTTAGAGTAATGGTATCCTTATTTTCCAAGCGTCGCGACAACGACGCGCGTCAACGACGCCGTCAAATTTTGACGGCGTCGTTGTCGCTGCGGTCTTGTAGAAAAACCCGACCGCATCCCATACAAACTCTAAGCTTCTCAGCGCGCTGTCAACGTGACGGCGTCGTGGCGCGCCGCAACGACGCCGACGCTCGGTCTTTCTGGTTCTCCATACAAACCCATACAAACCAGTCATTTGACAGGGTCAACGACGCGCGTCGTTGTCGCTGTCGCTTGGTTTTTAAGCCTACCATTAGCGACCATATTATATTCCATGAAGAAAATTATTCAGTTTTATGGTCTGAGCACGCCTGCAAAGTTTTTGTTACACCGTTCCTTACAGCCTGTATATTTAAGCGGGAATCCGATGAGAAAGTCTCTCGTAGTAGCACTTTTATGACACTACTCCGCAGAAGAAGATTCCATAGCTTTTTTCAGATAGTCAGAGCTAGTTGCTCAATAAATTGTATGAAACAATTGTGGACAACACAATGTTGGGACATGTAGCGTTTGTTTTGTATTGTCTACGGTATTGTTACAATAACATACAATGTAGAGTCGATAGCTAGAGGCTTTGTATGGCAAATATCACCGCTATCAAATCAAATCCGCTTGGAAATAGGGTCAATTTATCTTCTCAGGCATTGGTGCTGGAAAAGTCTTATGTTATTTATTATGTGTTGTCTTTCCGCAGTGTCTCGAGCTTACGCATTTAAGGGATTAATTGATGTTTCGAGCTTGCTCAGTTTTAGATTCTCCACAATAAATGGCGTTGTTAGTTTTCAAACAACTCACAAACAAAGGGTGAAGGAACGTATTTGAAAAATGATTCCTATCTAGATTGATTTATCATCGCACCCGCAAACCCCTAGATACAAAATTTTGAAATAATCGTTGGAGCCGTTTCCGTGATCCTTGATTCCTGCTTATTTAAAAAGGTATTAGATAGATAGATATGCAGTGGTTATTCCTAAATTTACACACGAAATTCGTTAAAGTTCAACCCTTCAATGAGCAATTAGACGATTTTAGATAACAGTTCCCGTAAACATTGATAATGTAGGTAACATAGGGGTAATAATGTAGGTAACCTACCCTAGTTTTTGTCAATAAGCTGTTAGTTTTCTAAAAAAAGGCTGGACGGCTAAAAAGACTCCGAAAAAAAAATGCCTCGTTACCTGCCTGACCCCTCAAGCTACTTGACAAAAATAGCTTATGGGCTTCTTGTTTTGGGCAGACAAGGGCCATCGGCGTCGTAATTGAAATTTTTTGTAGGCGGCAACACCGGCGCGCGCGCAGGCCGTAAATATGGTTTTTGTAGCCTGTATTTAGCGGGCCGTGATAAAAGCGAGACAGGCAGAGATATAAAAGTCATGTGTGAAAAGTGACTTAGCTAACTTCAGAAGCCCCGACTACTGACTACAAACCATTCAGCTTGAAGTGCTAAGTGCTATTTATATAAGAGCCACTTCACACTATAAATACCAGGTACATACTCGTATATTATACATGGTATCTCCACAATCCACATATCTTTATCTATTCTTTGATTGCCTTTAGCGACCTAATTTATATTCAACCAAGAGGAATGTTAGTGTCATTACAAGCATAATTTAAAAAAGAAAAACAAAACCCGTCTGCGGTAATTTCAAAGTAATAAATAAGTGTCACTCGCACAGCACCTCACTCACATGTCAAAATCCGCCTAGTGGTTTAGGCTGTTTACTTACTTACTTACATACGTAGCCTACATAGTACATACATACCTTCAAAAACATAACCCTGCTTCTGAGTAAGAGAGAGCTAGGTACAACGAACAGATAAATCCATGAAATAGACCTTATTTTCAGGGAATGGTTTTATCTCTAAGCTTGCTTGAAGCTTTAAGTTCCCTGTGAAATTAAATACCTTGTACTGCGCTGACTAATCCACCTATTATATGAAAAAGCCCGGAACAGGAAAGCCCATGTCCAGCAGTGGACTTTTATGACTGTTTCTGAACTCCTGCTATAATTCAACGTGAGGTACTTACTGTACGAGGTACCGTTCCCATGAAATTATGTACAAATTATAATAACATGTTTCGATACTCCGAAATTACCTTGTAAATTTCAATAATCATGTTCTTTTATAGCCGTGAATGAAGAGGAGGAAGTACTAGTACCTACCTATCATGAAAATTATTATCGTTAAGGAAACAGTTTTAGTCTGAAGTAATAAATGTAATAAATATAATAAGGAAAATAGTGTTAATTCTAACTTTTTTATATAATTTAGATGCATGCTGTTTAAAAATGCATTATTTATTTCACGAAAAGCTCAGTTCAGCCACAGCTAAATTACCGATTTACTCCTAAAGTAATCAATGTACGTTTTTTTTTTTAACTGCTTTTTCAACCTCTCACTCTAAAAAGAAACAAAAGCAATGCAACAAATTATTCATTAGCTATCTGACAGTACAATATCGAAGCCCAATTTATTATTGATCAGAATCCCTCCCTTGCCTGGGAATGATTATGGCCCTTATTACAGTACCCTGCTAACTGAACCCTATTTGACATACATCGGCGTAGGGTTTTTGACCTCGGCTGAATATCAATCGACTGCATTGGTGGCGATGATACCTCCTAGAACTGCATTCCCAAAGAAGGTTGACGTCAGGCAGGCAGTCGGTCATAAAACATTGCCAAATGCTTTTCCTACATTATTTTGTGCAACATGACATGTTTCGCCGACCCGAACTGAAATGGGATAATGGCAAGCAGATGATGATGCTGTTTGTGTTTCATCATCAGAATATCAGCCCATATCAACCCACTGCTGAGTATACCTAGGCCTCTTCTTTTTCTCCCCATCCCCACTGTCTTCCTGCAATGGCCACTAGATCGTCAGTCCATCTGGCTGGTGGTCTGCCTACTGGACGCTTTTCTGTTCTCGGCCGCCACTCCGTTACCACCTTGGTCCACCGTCCATCATCCCGACGAACCAAGTGTCCTGCCCACTATTCAGATACTATTCCTATGATACTCGTAAGATAGCCACCAATGTATGCCGAATTGGGCTGTGTTGGCAGCGTATTATAATACCAACTTATAAGATGCGGTGCAGGGCTGGACGTAGGTATATGCATGTGATATTAATTGTATGAATGTCTTTAAGGCGTGGCTGCGGTCGAAATTCGTACCTCCAAGTGTTCAGAATAAGTACTGGATATCTGTCACATTTTTATCCTCATGGCGTATGGAAAGGTACAGAAATGTTCTGTTAAAAATAAACAAGTCTTAGCTTAGTGCCGCTGCCGCGTGGTTGCGGCTGAGAATACTACCACCCGTAGTCCACTCAGGGTGTTTCGTAAAAGGCGATGTAGAGTTTTTGACCTTGGCTGAATATCTATCGACTAGGTCAACCGCATGGTGGCGGTGATACCACCTACAATAGCATTCCCAAAAAGGATTGCCGTAAGGTAGGCGGCCAGCCATAAAACATAGCCGAATTCTTTTGCTGCATGATTTTGTGTTCTTACAAAACATGTAGCGCCGAAGCTGAATGAGGAGAGGAAGATGATGAAACAAGTCGTTGGTGGCTAGAAACTCAGATACCAACCAACAAATGAAACTGTCGGTGAGAATTTAAATAAAATAATAAGACACAATTATCCCGACTCTATCAACAATTTTCTATCTTTCCACTGCAAATCGAAATAATCTATCTGCAAAACATTATTAATAGATAAATTACGGCGATTGATGAATAAATTTGTCCCAAGTATTCATTTATACAAGAAACAAGTTAAACCAGTCCGTGTGACTAAGACATACTTAGGCTAGTACTATCACTAGCAAATCCACCTACCCGCGATAAATTGAATACCAAATAAAACACTTCTCGTGTTGCAAAGAATGAATTAGTCGCTGGGAATCATTTGCAAAAACTATCCCGGTAGATCGAGCCCATCCACGCGTACAGGATATACTTGCTTGATTCGCAGGCTAAATTAGAACCGCAGTAGCCCAGTTGGTAGTGGCGTCGGCAATATAAATGCCAAAGGTCGCAGGTTCAAATCCTGCCTGCGGTGGAAAAATTTACAAGTTTTCCAAAAGAAGCCACCTACCCATAGAAGGGACCAAATTGTACTAGTTTTTCATACACATACTAAGAAAAACCAGTACAAAGTAAACCCTTAAATGGGCAGGTAGATTTACCGGTAATAGTGACTACGATAGGCTAAAGGGGTCACCATCTACTGAGTAATCTTAATAATTGTATGCATAACCAGTATAAGGTAGATACTATAGGTAAGTGAAAAAGGTGATTCAAAGTGCTGCTTTTAGTATATAAATGGCCAAACTAGATAGAACAAGTTGCCTTAGTGGCACAGATTTAGAAATAGGCTGGTACTAATCTGGTGTAAGACAATAGGTAATCTAACACCTAATTTTTAAATTCAGATTTTGTAACAAACCCAAAATATTAACAAGTTTTTCCTAAGCTTTATCTATTTTGGTTTATGTTGTTTAGCCTTAAAATCAGTTAATATTTCGAACTAAAATAATGTTATCCTCCTGAGTCCGGCACCACTGCCTTATGAGAATACGTGTAAATAAGTAGCACTATGTGAAACCACTGGGTGGCCGCTAGTTAATAAGATATCAATTTATTCGAACAATCAGCTATACTGTTTAAATTTCAATTGCCAATGCAAAAAAAACCGTAATTGGCGTCTTGCTTGATACACAAGTGTATCAATAACTCATACATAACTACATGATGAATTAATGATTGACCTCCTCGAAGGAACTGGATTCGTATCAGATCATAATTTCGTAATAATTATGCGTACTCGCTTTGCCACGTTACATAAAGCACCATACATAGGGCTGGCTGGCACAAATCTTTTTCTTACATACATACATATAACACGCCTATATCCCTTTCGGGGTAGGCAGAGCGTAAACGGCTGTAAATACAGCCATCTGCACCACGCCTGACAAAAGTTTGAGAGTCATAGTGAATAGGCGTATCTGGGCGAGCATGTTCCATCATCGTCTGCATCGTCACTCAACATTAGGTGAGATTGCGGACAAATGCTTACCCATAGTTTATATAAAAGAAAAAAGTCATTGAGAAGACTGTATCGCCATAAAGGCCTGTCGCCTACAATTGCAATACACATAAACTCTCAAATCCCTTAGTAGCTTCTTACGACACCCACGGGAAAGATATGGGATGATGCTATTCTAAGCCGGCACCACACAGCAAAGTAGCAGCTTCTTCTTCATCATCCATATGAATAAGAATAAGAATAAGAATAAGAATTTTTTATTTGCTTGCTATGACCACTGCTGCTGAACGTACATGGGCATCCCTGTCATCACCTTCTTGCCTTTATCCCAAATCAATTGGGGTCAGCGCAACATGTATTGTTATGTTAGAACACAAAATCATTAAGCAAAATGATTAGGCTATTTTTGCCTGCCTGACGTCAATCCTCTTTGGGTATGCTATTGTAGGCGCTATCACCGCCAACATGCGGACCATAGTCGACAGCGACAGATATTCAGCCACTCTAAGTCGCCTTTTACGAAACACCCTGAGTGGACTAGGGGTGGCGGTATTTTTAGCCGCTACCACACGGTAAAGCACGGCAAAGTAAGTACCTTAGTAAAAGACATGGGCCTTCCTGTACCGGGGGTTATTGCCACGCTTGGCAGGCGGATTGCCAAACGCAGTGCAAGATGTTACATTCACAGGGAACGCTGCTGTCCATGTTTGCTTTTATTTATCTCTTAGTCACCCATAGGTAGATATAAGGTCATGCTAGGTGTTCTAAGCCAGCATATCTATGTCGAAGTCACTATGTCAAAATCTGCCTTCTACATAATAGCTCGTTTGTTTACAAACGAAAAGCAGTTTGTATATTTCCATCTGACGTATGTATACCGTCGACATTATGTGTACGTACCGCCAAAAAAACTTCATTTTGCCGTATGGCATAATGCCCGGCAATATGTACGAACTAGTACTGAATTCCGCCACGGTGGCGCTGTAATCGCAAAACAATAAATATGGCGTACAATCACAGAATATATAATAGTACTAGGGTGTACAATACAGCAAGGGCGCACACAATGCGCCACCATGAGACAGTTTAATTACAAAGGTTTAATATATATTTATATGTATGTATTTAATATAATTATTTCGATAATAAATTTGCTCCACAGTTCACAGTGCGTGTACTTACACTGCCTCTAGTCGTTTATGATTAGGGTTATTGAGTAGTGTAGGTACTATTGACCTTGGGCTGCGTGAGCTCGTGAGTATCCTCAAAAACGTACGAAAAGTATGCTTTTCGGTAGATAGTGGTTTGTCGAACCTGTGCGTCAACTATTAGCATATGCCGAAGCTATTTTGTGATAATGTGTCATGTGCTGGTATAATGACAAAAAGACTGTAATAATACTTAGATACTTATAAAATTTTGATTTTGCATGATCTCAAAATTTAATATACATATAGGGTGAAATTTTACTAGTGGCCTCTTGCGAAAACTCATATTATTGCTTAAAAAGTATACATAATTATAACTTTCCAAAAGTGCCTTGTTTTTTTCCATGACGAGTTGGTCACTTATATTTATTTATTTGTTTGAAATAAGGTTGGAACAGTGGATAAAAAAGTACCCTCCTGATGTGTCCCAAATCCCGCCTGCTGAAAAACTCCCACCTGGCGGCGACCTTCCCTGGGCTGTCTGGAAGTCACTCAACCGACTCCGGGCTGGTGTTGGAAGGTGCCACGCAAACAGAGTAAAGTGGGGGTTCTCAGCCAATGACAGGTGTGGTTGTGGCGCCGTCCAAACCATGGACCACCTGCTGTGTTGCCCACTTGTCCCAATCCATGCTCACTCCAAGATCTAAAAGAGGCGAACCCAACAGCCATCGCCGTGGCCAAGCATTGGTCCAAGGTCTTATAGCTACCATTACCGATTCGACGAAGAAGAAGAAGACTAATATTTATATTAAGACTGATAAAATATTAATACGGTGATTGTAATATGTTCCTAAGCTCTAATATAGTTCCTAAGCAATTAAAATATTTTTAAGTAATAATAGTACTAATATGACTGATATGACAAATATTCTCCTAACATAATTATGACATTGTCTTTATTTTGGCACAAATATCAGATCAATCATTAACACAACTTAAATTATAATGTACATCAGTAAACTTAAACTTATAAAGCGTGCTGTGATTACACATATCTATCAAAATAGTTTAAATGTGATCGTCATAGATACTCGAGTAAATAATACACAAACAAATTTTCTTTTTTTTTCTTTATGATGGTCACCCTAACATACTCACCACGTAGACGTTTAAGCAACGTTTTTTTCACCGTCATATTGCCGGATATCGTGCCGTCAATTTGTATACTGCTTTTCGTCTGTATACGGACGGGTGATTATGTAAACGTCAGAATCTTACATATTGACTTCGACACATATAGGGTGTATTTTTATTAGTGGCGGATCCGTTAAGGGTGTGTTCTGTCAATGAAACTGAACAACTTTCCCCAAGGAACATAGGTCGAAATACGAAAAAAAATTTGGTCTTCCCATACTAAGTGTGTTGGCCGGCCGGGTCAATTTGTATGGGAGGGCCAAATTTTTTTTTTCATATTTCGACCTATGTTCCTTGGGGAAAGTTGTTCAGTTTCATTGACAGAACACACCCTTAACGGATCCGCCACTAATAAAAATACACCCTATATACAGTATGTAAAAAAATCAACTGCAAATATTTTAAGGGGTGAATCAGCCCATGAAACTGAACAACTTTCCCCAAGGAACATAGGTCGAAATATGAAAAAAAAATTTGGACCTCCCATACAAATTGACTCGGCCGGCTGGTACATTTTGTATGGGAGGTCAAATTTTTTTTTTCATGTTTCGACCTATGTTCCTTGGGGAAAGTTGTTCAGTTTTACGGGCTGGTTCACCCCTTAAAATATTTGCAGTTGATTTTTTTACATACTGTATATGGATCTATTTATGCTTTAAACGCGGCAAGAAACAAAAAATGTGTACCCTTACCCTTACCCGTACCCTTGTACTTTCTGGTATTCAGGTAGAGCTTCGTTGATTTTATTTCAGTAACCTTTAATCTGTCATAGAGAGAGTCTCGAGAGTAAACACACCGTAAAAAATTGCAAGATACGCGCGTGATATTTTATCATAGGGTTCTGTAAGTTTACCTCCTAAATGAAAAATTGAAGAGAAGGCCTTTACCCAGGAGTGCGAAATTGTACTGGTCAGGTCGTGTGGTTTTCCGTTTGTTGTGTGACTGTCAGTGTGTCTTGTTCGTCGCGTGATTGTCGGTGTGTTTAAATCGGTTTTTACGTTGGGGTTTTCGTCAGTATTTAACCTTCTGCGACTGAGGTGATTTTATTGATAACATTCGGCTGACGTGTAGTCTGACAGACGTCATATTAATTTGCGATTTTTATGAACATTTCTAAAATAAATATATGTTTTAGATTTATTACATTAATTAATGGAATATTTTTATTTATTACCCAAATGATTTTTATGAAAATAAAAAAGATAATAATTTTATTTCATGTTTATTAATGAGATAGCTTTTTTGCCATTTCTTCTCTAAAGTACTTAAAATCTTTTATATTTTTTTCCAGTGAAATATCTTCCTTAAAATGAAAGTAATATTATTTTTATCTTTATATGTTATGTCTACAATCAGTATTTTATTGAGATCTGATGGTTAATTTAGGCACAAAACAGTATCAAAGTTGACCTTATTTCACAAAGAAAAATTACAATCTTCACAAATTGGAGATGAATATTGCAGGTGAATATGCTCCTTGAAAGCGCAGCACCTGTACCTCCTTCTGCAAACTTAAAATGTTGTGAAAAAAGGGGTATGAGAAAATTTAATTTAACGTTTCATGAGGTTATGTCTAACGGACACTATGCTGGCATACTTTTTTGTTGAGGTGATGACTGATAGACACTATGCTGGTACACTTTTTATTGAGATGATGACTGATAGACACTATGAACTTGAATAAATGTTTGTGAGGTGACGTCTATCAGAATCAGGTCTTAATGCTGTGCTTACGTCTGTGAGACACCGAAAGCTCGTAACGCCAAAAGTGTGCATCGCGCGACTGCTTTCGCCTGACTGTCCACTGTGGCGAACCATTTCAGGAAGGTACTGAGCGAGACAGAGCGGCATCGCGCGTTGTTGCAATCTAGCAACGTTTTATTTGTTTGACGGTGTCTGATAGACTACCACCTCAGTCGCAGAAGGTTAAAATGTTTATTATTATAAAATGGGGGATCTACGAGACCCTATACAAATATACAGGGGGTAACAAGCCGAAAAGAGGCCAAGGTCAAGTGATAAAACCGAACAACTTTCCCTATGAAACAAAATAGCAACAAAAAAAATTGGTCCTCCCATAGTAAATCAATCAGCTGTTAGGAGATTTTGTTTATGAGGCCAAATTTATTTTTTCATGTTTCGTCCCATGTTCCAGTGGGAAAGTTGTTCAGTTTCATCACTTTTTTCACCTCCTTTCGGCTTGGTATATCCTTTCTGTTACTCCCGGTATACAAAAGTGGCAACCCTAATGGCACCGTTCGCGGTTGCGCACGAGCGTGAATCTTCGCCGATCTGACGTCCGATCGAAATGTGTCGAAAGCGAAAACGAAACGAATGCGCATGAACCAACCAACATGGTACCGTGCAATAGGTAATAGATACGTTGAGCCAGGGAAATTGATTGTTTTATACTGTTGCAATGTGCATTTTTTGATAGATTCATGCCAAGTTGAGTTAAACGGAGGGATGAAGAGCATGTAACAAAGAAAGTATTAAACATGAATGTAGATGGACGCAGAAGAAGAGGAAGGCCTAAAAAAGTTTGAATGGATTGTATAAAAGACGATTTGAAAAATAAAGACGTAAGTGAGGATTTGACTGCTTATAGAGATGAATGGAAGAAAAAGACATGTTGCGCTGACCCCAAATAAATTGGGACAAGAGCAGGTAGATGATGGTTTCAAGCGTCGCGATGTCTCACGTCTCACGTTTCCGACGATCACTTGTTTGACAGATGCCATCTTGCGACTCACGTCTCACGTCTACTCTGTGGAGCTTGCCTCTAACATCATCCCTCGCCCTTATCCTAATTCATTTGGGATCAACACAACAAGTTTCGTTTGAAAATTATTTGGCAATAGGATTTTACTTAGTTTTATGACCGGGTGTTCGCCTGACGTCAACCTTTCTTGGGAAGGATCTTGATTCACCGCCCGAGTCATATAATATAGTACCTTAGAGTACCTACCTACTGTCTACTGCCAAAGATTTTATACAGGAAAAGTGATCTACAAATGATCCCCATTAATTTCATTCAGTGTTTTTTAGAATAGAAGAACGAATAGGTACCTACCTTTTTTTTTTGGAAAACAAGCAAAATTTTGCACCGTAGTAGTAGGCTGGATTTGCATCAGCTACCTTAGAGAATTTTCAAGTTTAGTGTTTTAAATTTGGGTATTCAACGCATTCCTACTTTAGATCAGTAAACCTTGTTTTCGTATCTTACTGACTAAATCAAACTTGGCCGACCGGGCGTAATCCATGACCAATTTATAGTTTTTTTGCTCAACCTAAATTCTTTCGTACGTGTAGGTAGTTCGGAAAACCAACGGAAGCACCGCTATATCAGAACGCAAGAAAATAACAATAGAACTATACAATTTGTTCAAACCATTTAGAACCAATCCGATGTGTGCCTAAAATACCTAGTCCATATTTGACAGTCCATATAGGTATTGCCGTGTGATGGCGGCTTTCCGGCTTAGAATAGAAATCATCGCCCCTATCTTTCCCGTGGGTGTCGTCGTAAGAGGCGACTAAGGGATAACTTCATCCAGGGGTATGAATTTCGCAATCGCATTGCAACATCTTGCATTGCGTTCACCAACCCACCTGCCTAGCGTGGTGAGTATGGCAAATATCCCTCTACTAGCCTCTTCTCTATGGCGCCATTTTTTATAGGTAGGCCTTGTCTGTGGCAAAGTCCCATATGGGACTTTGCCACAGACGAGCGACTAGGGGAGGCCCTTTTTCAGCAGTGGACAGTGTGTTATTGTGGCCGTTATAGTATACCCATACTAGAAGGCTTCCAACCAAGAAAAAAAGACTTTATGCCATAGCATCAACATAATGTTGATAGCTGTCAAATGCGGCCTATCCGAACGGCCGTACTGTAGGCACTCGAGTCAGAGTTGCGGAACTACAACACAGAGCACCATTGTAATCAAAGTGTTAAACCACTCGTGCGCAAGGACGTGCTGCGTCTGCGCAGCTGACTGTAAGCTGGTCTAAGATAATATGAGACTAGCTTTTCACTTGACGCTTACTAAATCCAATATTCGCCAAATGATGTTATTTTGATTACCCATTGTAAAACTGTATAAAGGTACTTAGGTAGGAAAGTAAGATAGGTAATCTAGTTCCGCTATCCGTAAGGGGATGACGTTGTGAGTTTTCCTAAAACGTGATATCCTATTTTCCGGGCTGTTTCTAACAAATATTGGAATTCTCGGAAATCTTGCTAAATTTTCCACCGCAGATAGGAGCCGACGCCACTATCAACTGGGCTTCTGCGATTCTATCCTAGCCTGCGAATTAAGCAAGTATATCTTAGCCACTGACGCGTTGCAGGGCTCCATCTACCGAAAATATTGAACTATGCGTTTTCCAGTTGTTACAAATATTTTAAAGACCTCTTGACTCGTGTTACTTCCAAAGTTTTTATTACAATATTAATGTCGGTCTTGTTCCTGAGAAGACACCTGTATAAATAAAAGTGTGCTAATTTTTGTATGTAGGTTGATAACACGTTGATAAATAAATAATTATTGTCATATTAGTTCGAGAGCCCAGGGGGTAAGTGGCTATCTCATAAGGTACCACGATAGGCTAGGTTTGGATCGTTAACCAAGACTTAAACAAGTCGTGTGACCCAGGTCTGCCAGAGCCAATCCTGCCGAAACATAAAAATAATCGATATTTTTCAGAGTCATTTTTCGTAAAAATATGTCATAAGGTACCACAATGAAAGTGCTGGCATCAGTTAACCATTGAAAAATTATGTAAAAAAAGCTTGGTCTGCCACTGCGCACCCTGCCGGAAGTGCTTGCCAGACCTCTCCAAAGATGCTCTTCCGACACCCCTAAACTATCTCATCGGGTACCACGACGCGACCACCACAACATAATAGCCAAGATCACTCTGACAATAGATCACAAGGTCTGCCAGGCCTAAACTTGCCGCATCCTAGTGTTTCAGACATTTGAAGTTGTAGGTCCAGTGTATGAAAAATTACCTATATCTTTTCCCCCCGTGTTTGATTTTGATGGTGCCTTAATACGAAATGCTCTCCATAATGAGGAGCTTCGAGTCATATAGGACAGTTGGGTGGAGGGTTTCAGTATTGAACGAAATCCTGTCAAAAAGTTTGAAATGGAGGTTTGGTCTATGAAAACTGGCCTGTATCTTATTCCCAGGTTTGATTTTGATGGCGCCTTAATATGAAATGCTCTCCATAACTAGGAGCTTTGAGTCATATAGGTCAGTGAGGAGGAGGGTCTCTGCATTGTACACAATCCTGTCAAAAGTGTGAAATTGTAGGTAAAGTGTATGAAAACTGGCCTATATCTTTTCCCCGCTGGTTTGATTTTGATGGTGCCTTGGTATGAAATGCTCGTAATGATTAGGAGATTCGATTTGTATAGGTCAATTGGATAGAAGGTCTCTGTTCTGTGCACAATCCTCCTAAATATGACAATATTCGATAACTTCTGCAGAATTTATCAGTTAAAATTGTCATATCATAAGGAACTCGAATAAAAGTGCTTGCATCACCTTACCTTCGACAAATTATGTTTAAAAAACTTGGTCTGCCACTGCCCACTCTGCTGGAAGTCCTTAGATGAGATAGGTTAGGGGTGTCGGAAGGGTATATTTGGAGGGGTCTCCCAAGGACTTCTGGCAGAGTGCGCAATGGCAGACCAAGTTTTCTTAACTCAATTTATCAATGGTAAGCTGATGCTGGCACTGTCATTCGGGTACCTTATGAAATTACAATGTTAACGGAAACAATCTCAATCCTGCTAAACATGAAAATATTGGATATGTTCTGCAGATTTTTGCCGTTAATATTGTCATATCATAAGGTACCCGAATGACAGTGCCAGCATCAGCTTACCATTGATACATTGAGTTAAGAAAACTTGGTCTGCCATTGCGCACTCTGCCAGAAGTCCTGGGAGACCTCTCCAAATATACCCTTCCGACACCTAACCTATCTCATCTAAGGACTTCCAGCAGAGTGGGCAGTGGCAGACCAAGTTTTAAACATAATTTGTCAAGGTAGGTGATGCAAGCACTTTATTCGAGTTCCTATGATATGACAATTTTAACTGATAAAATCTGCAGAAGTTATCGAATATTTTCATATTTAGGAGGATTGTGCACAAAACAGAGACCTTCTATCCAATTGACTATACAAATCGAATCTCCTAATCATTACGAGCATTTCATACCAAGGCACCATCAAAATCAAACCAGTGGGGAAAAGATATAGGCCAGTTTTCATACACTTTACCTACAATTTCACACTTTTGAGGATTGTGTACAGAGACCCTCCTCACTGACCTATATGACTCAAAGCTCCTAGTTATGGAGAGCATTTCATATTAAGGCGCTATCAAAATCGGCCGGGGGAAGATATAGGCCAGTTTCCATAGACCAAACCTCCATTTCAAACTTTTGACAGGATTGTGTTCAATACTGAAACCCTCCCAACTGTCTATATGACTCGAAGCTCTCATTATGGAGAGCATTTCGTATTAAGGCACCATCAAAATCAAACACGGAAAAGATATAGGTCATTTTCATACACTGGACCTACAACTTCAAATGTCTGAAACACTAGGATGCGGCAAGTTTAGGCCTGGCAGACCTTGTGATCTATTGTCAGAGTGATCTTGGCTATTATGTTGTGGTGGTCGTCGTACCCGATGAGATAGTTTAGGTGTCGGAAGAGCATCTTTGAGAGGTCTGCAAGCACTTCCGGCAGGGTGCAGTGGCAGACCAAGCTTTTACATAATTTATCAATGGTTAACTGATGCCAGCACTTTCATTGTGGTACCTTATGACATATTTTTACGAAAATTGACTCTGAAAAATATCGATTATTTTATGTTTTGGCAGGATTGGCTCTGGCAGACCTGGGTCATACGACTTGTTTAAGTCTTGGTTAACGATCCAAACCTAGCCTATCGTGGTACCTTATGAGATAGCCACTTACCCCCTGGGCTCTCGAACTATATGTATTTTCCTTTTTATGAAAATAAAGATCTCTACTTGTTTATTCAGATGATGAAATGGAAATAACTGCGGAAATACAGATGCTACGCTTATTTCAATAATAAAAAAAACAGAAAATTTACGACCATCAAAATATGGGGATACCGTCGTTTTCGGCATCGACGTCGTTTGGCATAGCACGGTTCGCATAAAATTCTTTGTCATACTATTTGTTCGGCATAATTTTTTTATGTCATACGCATTTATAGTCATACTATTCGCTTGTCCTATTTTCTTTTAGACTAATTTTGAGTCGCATAAGTGTTATCTGTCATATTGATCAATGAGAATAATATTTTTATGGAAGACATTAGATTTAAACACATTTTTATTAATAATGTTTATTTACTCTTGCTGTAAATTAGACGCATAACGCGTACATAAACAGGGGCGGGTGCGAGCGAAGCGAGCACGAGAGTCCGGGGCACCCCGAATCGGTTAGGTTAGGTTCAGCAGGCTATGACGGAAGCGAGCACAGCGAGCGTAGCGAGCTGGCTTGCTTCCGTCATGCCTGCGGGTTAGGTTGACATTTATGCATGCCTGCTCGCTCGTGCTTGTTGCCTGTATGCGTGTATACTTGCTGTTTTATTGCTTGCATGCATGCTGCTCGCTCGCTTGAATGCATGACGGAGAAGAGAGCGCGCAGCCCCCCCACAGTAAAAAAAAACTATTACCCATTTTCGGTAGGTTAGGTTGTGTTAGGTTGACATGTATGCTTGCCTGCACGCTGCAGGGTATTTCTGTTTTTCGTAGAATAGTTTTGAATATTATGCGGTATAATTATTATGCGTTTTTATAATTATGGCAATGTATAATATGCCTATTTATCTTTAGGTATGCTTATTGACATAATGACTCTGTAATTTATGCCAAAACGGTTATGCGTATTGAAGTTATGACTTGAATTCATTATGACTAGTGATCGTATGCCTAATAAAAATATGACTTAAAATTTTATGCAACCCTACCCCAATCCCAAAATATGTTCGCTATCGCCAAGTTTCTGAAAAAATATTTGTGATTCGTTCCAAACAAATCATTTATCGTTATAATGACAGGTTGTCAGCCTGTCGCCTTAAACGCGTAATTCTAATATTGTAGCACGGTTCCAAAGTAAGGTATTAAAACCTACATAAATATCTCTATGAATCATTATCAAACTGCAATTTAAAATAATAACTTGGGGCAATTTCTCCATACAATGTTAGTTAATTTGAAGCTCCGTTAAATATTTTAAAGGTCAAATCGCACCAACGCACCGCGCGGAACTGCGGCGACGCCACGCGTTACAACTAATATTGTTTACATCAACCTAAAACCACACTACAATATCGCTGCAGAGGATTGGCGTGGTGTGGCGCTATATACCTATTTATTTGCGGAGTATATATTTTAGGTGAAAACAATCGGCAGAGGAGCGGCGCGGCGCAAATTTGGTTCTTGTAGAAATATGTTACGTATCACATGCAAATAAGGCCAAGCCTCTCCGCTGCCACGCCGCTATAGTAAGGCTGACGTGCCGCAGTCATAAATATACATTTCTGGGAGATAGTTGTCCCTGTACGCTTGTTTTGAGAACAAAAAACATTGGGAGAAAAACAATGTTGTGTAGGACTACGTCCATTATGGAGTGGAGAATAGGGGAGATATACTGGGAAAATTATGTATAATGCTTATGAATTCTTCGTAAAAAAATCGGCCAAGTGCGAGTTGGGCTCCCACCGAGGGTTCCGTTCCAAGATTTGTAGGTTATTCTGGTTGATAGACCTATATTTCATATGATACTCCACTTGGACAACTAGCCGAATTTCTTAAATTTTGTAAAAAACACGCGTTTTTACGCGTTATTCCCAACGGCCCCGCAGATCGGCCCCCGAGGGGTCCATTGGGAATTTTTCTTCCCAACGGCCCCCGAATCTCTAAAAGTTTGAATTTGGGGGCCGTTGGGATGAGAAATTCCCAACGGGGAATAACGGGTTTTCACTGCATAAACGGCTATATCTTTTTTAACTTGAAGTTAGGTGCTTGATTTTTTCACAACTACTAGCGTTCATAAATTTGAGTATACGGTTTTAAATTCAACTCGATATCTTTACGTGTTCCTGAGATAAAGGGTCTTGACATGAGATAAAGGGTCTTGACAGAATGACAGACAGACGGACGGACAACAAAGTGATCCTATAAGGGTTTCGTTTTTTACCTTTTGAGGTACGGAACCCTAAAAACCTTGTAATTATCACTTTTTAAAAATTTTCACACATCTCTTACCTCATAACTGGTTAAATCACCTAAATGTTTGATAAAAAGATGGTGCCGTGCTTCGGAGAGCACACTAAGCCCTCGGCCTCGATTAACTGGTAACCGGCGGCGGCCGTTACAAACATATCTGATGCATTTTAGTACCTACTAGTAAATAGTCGGTGTCAAAAAACTCTGACACCGGGTCATTTGGTCGTTTATCGGGTCTCTCACACGACATAAGAAGAACTTGAGATCAGTTTCAATCTCAAACCCGAAAGAAATAGCTACTGGAAAACCTTTCCAAAACTGTAGATTTTGCGCACATACCTATTTATGTCTTCAAATAAGTACAAAAATGTACTGCTTTCTTTTCCTAAAACAGACTAACATTTTGTCTTTAAATAGGTTCGTAGCAAGGAGGAAGCAAATGCGCAGGTAATAAATTCCTTTGTATGCTTTCAAACGACTTACCTTGTTGATTATAGTCGAAGCTTATATGCCTATCGCGTAATTGGTTAAATACCAACTGACCGAACGGAAACCTTCTTTGTTGCAGTGCCCGTACTTGTGCATTAAATTTGAAACAAATATAGACCCTGGAGACAGTTGCGTCGCGGCGTAGTCTCTTGAACCGCGGACAAGAAAGTCTCCCGGGAGTTGCGTCGCGCACCTTCATACTAGCTCATTTAACTTGATGTCTCGCGTACCGTCTGTGTTAGCCTTTATGATTTGGGACAATTGACAATTTAGACAGCTTTCAATGTGGCGTCAATTTGGCAGTCACTTATTTGACAGCTTTGTATGCGGCGCATGTCACATTTCTTTGACAACAACTAATCGGTCGTTAAAAATCTAACAGGTCCCCGGAGCTGTCATTAGCTTTAACGCCCGATTTAGGACTTTGACAACCTTTTGAATCAAAACTGTCAAAAGTGAAGCATTCGAAAACCATAAAGGCTTACATAGACTGTAGGTACTTGTTTCGTGCCGGACCAACACGGGAGGAAAACTCAAAGCTTATTTCAGATTGCAGTACTACCTGGGAGTACGACGATGTTGATGCAACGACAACCAATGAGAAGTAACTAAACTTTGGCATTGACATACTTTCGACCTTATTGTGTCGCGCGTTTTGCAGAGTTTTATCTAATCAATAGTTCACGCTATCTTTCAAACTTATCATTCCCAACAATCCACTGCTGGACATGGACCTCCCCTTATCGGGGGGTACTGCCATACTCACCATGATTGGCAGGCGGATTGGCGAACGCAATGCAAGTTGTTTAATTAACTGGCGCTGGCAGGTAGCGATAGTAGACCCAAAACCCCTGTTCGGTCTTTGCTAAAAAGCCGAATCCAGTATTCTACGCTAAGATCCTGCCGAAGCTGACACGTAGGTATTTTGCCAGGTGGGGCCGCTTGAAGACGTCGCTGAGCTAATCCTTGAGCCTGAAATATACATCAGGGACAAGGAAAACGGTGGCGTGACCCTTGTAAACGCACTTTTTAGGGGCCCTTTAGAGGGCGTCTATAGCGAGACGGGGAGAAATCGACGATGTGTCAGTGCTAGGCGAATCGTGGGTTCGTGCGGACGAACATCCTCTCGCTGACGAAAGCTGCGGTTGCTCAAGCCTAGTCTGGTAGTAAAGTGTAGCCTGCTCTCGTTGCGCAAGGCTCTAGAGTAGAGACCCGCTGGTGGGGGGCCGGGGTTGCCCTGAGGCCCCAACACTAGGCTGTCCCATGCTTGTATGATTTCAACTTTTGATACCTCTTGGGAATCGATAACTTGGAAATAAAAAATGACATACAAGGTCGTGATACCCCAATTTTGGGGCTTATGATGGGGGCTTAAAATGTAATTTTGAGGGCACAGTAAGCGTACAGGCACAAATATCTCCTAGAAATGTATATCTATGACTACGGCAATTTGACGTGGAGATCTTCGCAACGGCCGCATAGAGGCCGACGACGACTCACCTTCAAGACTGATCTTTATATGGTAGGGGTTGAATTGCTGTAGTTAGCCATGCACCTGTCCAGGTGTCTTGCAGGCGAAACATCACGCCGTTGCGAGATCTTACCAGTTTAGGTGATACCCCATTAGGAGGGAGGCCCAAATTGTGCTCATCAGCTAGCGGCAACTTGGGTTTGGAGGGCGTGGCTGCGGAAGATGTCACGTACTTTCGTAAATGGGTGGGCTGCATCACGAAGACAAGGTGGCTCATCCGACTGCGGCTGCTTTAAAGGGAAGAGTCGTGACACCGTCGCCCTTAAGCGCGTATCGTTCATTTAACAGCGTGGAGATGGCGACAGTCACAGTTAAAACGTTGTATGCACGCCAGCCTTACTATAGCGGCGTGGCAGCGGAGAGGCTCGGCCTTTTTGCATGTGATACGTAACATATTTCTCCCAGGACATCAAAACATATTTTCTATTAGAACCAAATTCGCGCCGCGCAGCACCTCTACCGATTATTATCAACTAAAATATATTCTCCGCAAGTAAATATGTTGCGCCACACCACGCCAATCCTCTGCAGCGATATTGTAGTGTGATTTTAGATCCATGTAACAATATTAGTAAAGTTGTAACGCGCAGCTTCGCTGCAGTTCCGCGCGGTGCGTTAGTGCGGTTTGACCTTTATTTATTTAACGAGCTTCAAATTAACTAACATTGCATTGATGAAACTAGCACTAACCTCTCTGACGCAACCTGAAATGTAGTAACAATGCAATTTGCCCTATACAAAAAGTACCTGTATGGTCAGTTGTATGGTAGCACCATACATCTTGCAAAAAGTGAAAGTAGTACTGCCAAAAAGAATCGGAGGTCGCCCAGAATCGCATCACATATCGGTCGAATACCAACTTACTTAATTGCATTTCATCCAGACCTTATTACTTTACACATAGCTCCTAGGGGTACTCATCTCAGTTCTTGGATCGAAAGCTGAGATGTGGTATACGGGTACGCGACCCCGGCTTCCCGAGCTTCTACTGTCTTTGACTACCTTCCGGGCAGTAGTATCCTACTACCTGTATTCCTGTCCCAATCTCACCACATTCCTCCCCACTCCTATTCCTACTTTCCTATCTCTCCTAGATCCAACAAAAGCAGCTCCCTCCTGCTTAACAAACAAAGTCTGTTTCGGCGAGAATGGCAACCCAATGCAGATAGTGCGAATGGGCTTGGCGGACTCGGCGATTCAGCGAGGCAAGGTGGATGGCCTAGGGCGACGGTAGAGGGCGCGGGTAGTTACTGTCGGCCAGACACTGCATCCGACCTCTCCTTCAGTCGTAGCGGTTCTCCGTTCCACTGAACCGGGGAGGGGAAGGACTAAGTGTGTGCGCTTGCGTTTGCGCGAACGTCTGCGCACCCTAATATATCCTGCGCAACTGACCGCTTCCGAATAATGGACTCCGATGACGCTAAGTCCTGCGGCGATGGGTTGAAGTAGAGAGGTCTAGCGTGGTGCAAGCTGGGCTTTGTCTGATTCCTGCACGCAGGCGGTCCCAGGGTGTGAGTACACGCCGTGGTCGCTTTGCATTGAAAAATCGGGACGACAATGCGAATTCGGCAGCACCTGGGATGACAAGAGCAGCCCTATTTAGGAAGCACTGCTCTCCTCGCTCAGTCGAGGGGGCTAGAAAAGGTGCCCTAAACAAATGCTCGTCCCTTCCTGGAAGGTGGTAGTAACCACGGCTGCCATCGCATCACTTAACACGTGGTCGACGCAACAAAATAAAATAAATAACACACCATCTATATTGACATTTGGCGCATGGAACGTGAGAACGCTCATTGATAGAGATGGCAACGCCTGTCCTGAACGTAAAACCGCTATAGTAGCTCGGGAACTTCATCGCTATAACGTGGATGTGGCTGCACTCAGCGAAACACATCTTGCCGATGAAGGAGAACTAGTGGAAGATGGAGGGGATACACTTTCTTCTGGAAAGGTACATCCGTATCTGAACCTCGACGTTCAGGGTAGGATTTGCCATCAAAAATCATTTAGTAAAGCGACTTGAAGAATGTCCTGTTCACATCTCGGACCGCGTTACCACACTGCGCCTTCACTTGGACAAAGACAACTACCTTAATGTTATCAGTGTCTATGCTCCAACGCTAGACAAGTCTGATGACATTAAGGACAAATTCTATGAGGAACTATCTCAATGCCTTGACAGCATAAACGCCAGAGAGCAGATATTATTGCTGGGCGATTTCAATGCTAGAGTTGGTCGGGACTATGAGGCTTGGCCTGGAGTTCTGGGGCGACACGGAGTCGGCAACATGAACAGCAATGGTCAGTTGCTACTCAGTCTCTGTGCTCAATACGATCTAGCGATATCGAACACTATGTTCAGACTTGCTGCTAAGCACAAGACGACGTGGATGCACCCGCGATCCAAACACTGGCATTTGATCGATTATGCTATTATGCGGCAAAGAGACATCAGTCAAGTCCAAGTCACCCGCGTCATGCGCGGTGCTCACTGCTGGACTGACCACCGACTTATTGTCACAAAACTGCGACTCCGCCTTCGTCGACCTCGTAGATCCATGATAAAAAAGCCTGCGTCTTTGAACGTGGATAGGCTGCAAGATCGCGAGATGAGAGAAAAGTATGCTGAAACCTTAACCGAAAATCTGTTGCCAACAAATGAGACAGTTGATGTCAGTGCTGCTTGGCGAAGTTTGTCATGTCATCTCATAGAAGCCGCTACCGCTACTTTAGGTACAAAAGACCGGCGTAGCGAAGATTGGTTCGATGACAATGACGAAGTTCTCAAGGCAGCATTCGACAAACATCGAGAGCTCCTGCGACAGCATCATCGGAGAGGTGGAAGTGTAGCGGCAGTCAAAGAAAGTGACCAAGAATTACGTAGGCTGTCTCGGCAAATAAAAGACAAGTGGTGGCAGGAAAAAGCTTGTCAGATGCAGTGGCTTGCCGATACAAACCAGCTTGGGGAGTTCTACTGCGAGGTGCGTAAACTGACAGGTACGCCCCATAGAGCAAAAGTGCCTTTGAGGTCTCTGGATGGCTCGCAACTCTTGACCAGCAAAGAGGATGTGCTCAAACGGTGGGCTGAACATTTTAACGATCTGCTTAACGTAGATCGATCAGCTAACCTGCATCACATCAGTTTATTACCTCAACTCCCCCTAGCCACCGAGCTGGACGAGCCCTGTCGTGTGATGAGGTTGTTACTGCCATCAGACAGCAGCATAATAAACGGGCGGTTGGCATTGACCTTATACCAGGCGAAATACTTAAATATGGCGGTGCGGAGCTGCACTCGATGGTATGGAAACTTTTTGTTCGAATGTGGGAGGAGGAGCGAGTCCCGGACGATTTTAAAGTGTCTCGCATTAGTGCCCTCTACAAGAACAAAGGTGACCGTTCTGACTGCAACTCGTACCGCGGTATTTCGTTATTATCGGTCCCCGGAAAGGCCTTTGCAAGAGTCCTATTAAACCGCTTGAAGGACTTATCAGAAAGATTCTGCCCGAAACCCAGTTTGGCTTCCGACCTGACCGAGGCACATGTGAAGCTATTTTCTCGGTACGTCAACTGCAGGAAAAAGCAGAGAACAAGGTCGTCAGTTGTACCTCTGCTTTGTTGACCTGGAGAAAGCGTTCGACAGTGTGCCTCGTGAGGCTCTGGATGGTGCTAGGAAAACTGGGGTGCACGGAGAAGTTTGTGCGCCTCCTGAGACTCCTGCATGACAATATGCAGTGCTGCGTCTCTGTAGACGGTGAACAGTCTGATTTTTCCCCGTCACCTGTGGGGTGAAACAAGGGTGCGTTCTAGCGCCCACACTGTTCGCCTTATACTTTGCGGTAGTAGTCAAGGAGGTCCTAAATACTGTCTCCGAAGGAGTCCGCATCCGCTTCCGCACTGATGGCAGTCTTTTCAATTTGGCTAGACTTAAGGCGCGCACCAAAGTCTCGCATGCACTTATTACTGAAATTATGTATGCCGATGACTTGTGCTTTCTTGCAGAATCCCAGAAGGCCTACAACAACTGATGACCGTTTTTCACCAAGCATGCTGCAAATTCGGCCTTAAGATTAGTGTCAAAAAGACGGAAGTGATGTCCCTGGATACACAAGGTCGTGAGACACTGACAATTAAGCTTGGTGAAGATATGTTGAAACAGGTTGACAAGTTCCGATATCTGGGGAACACTATTACAGCTAAGTGTGACCTTGATGCTGAGATCAATAGCAGAATCAGTGCTGCAGCTGCAGCATTTGGGAAGCTGCGTTCCAAGGTTTTCTGCTCGCACGACCTTAAACTAGCCACAAAAATATCTGTATATATGGCGATTGTACTGCCAAACCTTCTGTACTCTTCCGAGACCTGGTGTGTGTATCGTCACCACATACGCACTTTGGATCGATTCCACCTCAAATGCCTTCGCACCATCATGAAGATCAGATGGTCCGACCGAGTGCGAAACACCGAAGTTCTAAGACGAGCCAATGTTGGTGGCATTGAAGCCTACTTAATGCGTCGACAGCTTCGGTGGTGCGGTCACGTATCCCGGATGGCGGATGAGCGAGTGGCGAAGCGCATCTTCTATTCTGAGCTAGAGGAGGGCAAGCGAAAGCATGGCGGTCAACTCCTCCGATTTAAAGATGTTCAGAAGAGACACATGAAAAGATGCAATATCGAACCCTCTCAATTTGAGGTTTTGGCAGCACAACGGCCAGAATGGCGCGGTCTTGTAAAGAGGCGAATCCGCGACTTCGAGGAGCAGCGTAAAGCAGACCTTGACGCTAAACGCGATGAACTGAAGGCCCGTCCTCCCGCCGCCATTAACTACAATTATATCAATGGCAAACTCACGTGCCCATACTGTGCACGGGAGTTTACTGCCAAAATAGGCTACAATAGCCACATACGAGCGCATCAGCGCCGACTTGATTAGGAGTAGAAGTGGTCGCCATGGCCGAAACCGGCCGGAAAGATCATCAGTTTTCTACAACTTTCAACCTACCAATTTTGTAAAGTAAATCTTCACAAAGTTAATATTTGTAGTCTATTTAGACTTTAAAATTGAGGATCTAAGGTTCATTTTAAAATTACATTAGAACTTGTAACTTTGCAAGTCCATATTTGTCTCCAAGATTTTTTGCGCTTATTACAGGTCTTACAAGTATGGTTTGATTTATATTATGTCGCTACTGGTGTTAAAAAGGCTTAATGTCTGACGATTATTCAGCTTATTGATGTGCCTAATTTATCCTAAAGACGTTTTTTGCTTATGAGATCATACCTATCAGGAAAAGTTTGGTGATGTGGTAAGATTATCAATGAGTTTTTTAAACTATCCAATGTAGGTATAGAATTGGTTTCGTTTCTGTTTTATTATATTTATAGATTTTACAAAATATATTTTTGTACATGCTTTGGTATACATATGGATGGTTACCTATTAAATTTGTGTTGTAAGATGTGAAATAAATAATGATAGCTTTGATTGAGATACTTCAATTCATGTGCATGCTGTGTACTTACATACCATGTATGTAAATTTATGCAGAGGTATCAACAATGATTTTTCATTATTGACTAATGGAAAAAGAAACTATCAGGCTGGAGATTAGAACCTCTACAAAACACCCTGTATTAACTCTCAAACCTGAATCACTAGCAGCTTTAAGTGTGAATAAAGTGTAGGAGTTGCATAATATTAATTTTACGACATGGCAAGGTTTAATGCATCGCCGTTTAAAGGTCAGTGTTCGTAACATCACAAAAATAACAAGAAGTAATAAAAACGATATTACTCGTATTGTAGTGTTTAATCTGTACCTAATCTACCTACCTGCTTATTGCCGTTTGGTGCCGGCTTGGAATAGCATCGCCCCATATCTTTTTCGTGGATGTCGTTCGTAAGTGACGATTTTGACGATTACTGACTGTAACTGGAATCTAGGAGGAACTCAAGGTAACTAAGAAGATGGTTGTCACGAACGTCATATTTCTTGCATTAAAATTATCTGAGAGTCATGTGACGTTCTTATCACATTTTGCTGTTTTGTTATAGCCCGAGCGGCGACTGGTCTCATCCATACCTCACAAAAGAATAGAATAATTTAGCTATGTACGGGTAGAGGAGCTCGAGTACTTCGGATTGGTCGTGGTCTGCCGCGGCGCAGCTTGGCACGTTTGGCGGAGTAGCTAAAAGTTTGCCCTCTGAAAAAGTTAAAATATCTCATCGAAGAATAGAATGAGACATGGCTGTAGCGATAGGAGCAGTTTAGTAAAGCTTATAAATCTTGGTCTGCCGGCTGCTATCTTGGCACGTTTGGCGGAGTAGCTAAAAGTATGCCCTCTTAAAAAAGTAAAAAATATCTCATCGAAGAATAGAATGAAAATATATCGTACCGATAGCTTGCTTGAGTCTGCCTACATATATACTGGTCTGCCTGGCCACAGCCTGGCAGTTTTCCCAGTCCGACCACTTTTACTTTTTAGTAAAATTTTATCTCTTCGAATAAAAGAATAAAAATATGTCGTACCGATAGCTTGCTTAAGTCTGCCTAGAAAATACTGGTCTGCCTGACCACAGCCTGGCAGTTTACAGATACGACCACTTTTACTTTTTGAGAAATTTTTATTTCTTCGAATAACAGAATGAAACTAAGTTGTAATAATAGTTTATTTAAAGCTGAACACATATCCCTTGGTCTGCCTGAGCTCAGTCCGGTAGTTTCTCGATGCGATCACTTTTCCTCTCAGTAAATTTCAATTTTAAAGGACCTGACTTTGTTTATTAGGAGTGGGCCTGGCCAATAAAATGAAATTTGTCAGTGTATAGAAGTGAGATTTACAGAGCTGTAATCTCTCAATGTCCAGATGAAGAAAATGTTTTCCCAAGTATTGTATTTTGAAATAATTACTACGAATACATCTGAAGTTGTAGATTCTTGAAATTAACATACTTATTCTTCATCTAGACATTGAGAGATTACAGCTCTGTAAATCTCACTTCTATACACCGACAAATTTTCATTTTATTGACGGGCCCTCCTAATAAACAAAGTCAGGTCCTTAAAATTGAAATTTACTGAGAGTGAAAAGTGATCGCATCGGAGAAACTACGGACTGAGCTCAGGCAGACCAAGATATGTGTTCAGCTTTAAATAAACTATTATTACAACTTAGTTTCATTCTGTTATTCGAAGAAATAAAATTTTCAAAAAAGTAAAAGTAGTCGTATCTGGAAAAGGCTGTGGTCAGCAGACCAGTATTTTCTAGGCACACTTAAGCAAGCTATCGGTACGACATATTTTTATTCTTTTATTCGAAGAGATAAATTTTACTAAAAAAGTAAAAGTGGTCGAAAACTGCCAGCTGTGGCCAGGGCACCAGTATATATGTAGGCAGACTCAAGCAAGCTATCGGTACGATATATTTTCATTCTATTCTTCGATGAGATATTTTACTTTTTAAGAGGGCATACTAGCTACTCCGCCAAACGTGCCAAGATAGCAGCCGGCAGACCAAGATTTATAAGCTTTACTAAACTGCTCCTATCGCTACAGCCATGTCTCATTCTATTCTTCGATGAGATATTTTAACTTTTTCAGAGGGCAAACTTTTAGCTACTCCGCCAAACGTGCCAAGCTGCGCCGCGGCAGACCACGACCAATCCGAAGTATTCTAGCTCCTCTACCCGTACATAGCTAAATTATTCTATTCTTTTGTGAGGTATGGATGAGACCAGTCGCCGCTCGGGCTATTATTCTTATCTATAGGTACTTTGAAATTTTTGACAGTTGCATCTCTGGCTATCGTAACAAGTCCTAAATCGATCCTAAATAGTGCCGAGTGACCCTTCTGTATTTTGTGGCATTAGTATCAAATTTTGACCTCTTTTGCCACTGCTAGACTAATAAGTCCAACCAAGGTTCCTGCCCACACGAATCTCGTTTTCTCTACCAAGAAGGATTAAGTATACGTCATCGCCACTCTCTAAGAGGCTTTTAGACCCATGCGTTATAAATTTTGAAATGTGTATTTGTAGAGTCCATATAGGTAATGGTGTAGTTTAACGGTCCAAGTTTACTAGTATTATTTCTAGGTTAACTCGGTGTCCCACACGAAGAGAGAGTAGAAGTAGGTACAGAAGTAGGTATGTGCATTTAGTATCTACCCAAGAGCACAAGAAACTACAAATTTGTGAAATTCTCTACTTGTTCTTTGTCTTTGGATTTGCAGTTGTTTTACAAATTGTTGGTGGCTTGGGTTGGTGGTCATTATTTTGAACTACCTAGTAAAAAAATAGTTGCAAGTTATGGCTAAAAAATAACCCTACACAAGTTATGACTACTAGTGATAACTTCAAGTTATAAATATAACTAAGAACTACCACCAATTCTATGACCGTTCAAGAGTTAGTCCATCTTCAACACTACAGATTATAAAATATATCTGGACCACAATAATTTATAGGATTATGATTTTAGTGATGTTATAAAACAGGAATAGGTAGAAGAATCTACACAACACACATGCCTCGAAATACCACAGGATTATCGAAGTATACGTACAGGGTGTCCTCACTTGTGCGTTTTCAATATTGCCAGGCATCGACTACCTACTGCTCGATTCTAACCAGCTTTGACAGCTATTTGGTCAATACTAAAACAGGCTCTGTGCTGTATTGAGATGGAGCTAATAGCTATTAAATTGGGCTAGTTAAAAGATGAGACGTATCTACATAGTGCAAATATTTAGAGGAGCTACCATTTTCATTCGCTGTTTCGTTGTACTATTTAGTACATCTGGTTTGTCACGAAAGTAACGAACAAGCCAGTGCATGGAAATTTTTGTCTGTAAAAATAGATACTGGATTAGATACGTAATTTCAAATTAACACGGAGCAAGTTAAAATTGCAGTGATGTACTTAGTTGAAATAACTCCAGAAAAGACTACTTAATCGTTCGTTGCCGGGAAATGCGCTCGAATAATCGGATATCATAATAAGTACATAACATATTTCATTTCTGTTAGAGTACGAGTAGGTTTGTCAAAATTGCAACGCAATTCAACAACAGCATGTAACAAGTTAAAATTGCACGGATGTAGACCGGCTCTAGGAGAGACTCATCGTTGCCAGGATAGCCGGAATTATAAACGGGTATTAGAGAAGATTTCATTTCTGTTAGGGTGGTGGGTGTCATAACTGTAACGCAATTCAACAATAGCATGGTGCAAGTTCAAAGAGCACGAGTGTCGACAAAAAGACTCATCGTTGCTGGTCCGATAGCCAGACGTATAAAACGGGTATTAGAGAAGATTTCATTTCTGTTAGAGTGGTTTTGTCGTAAATCATACTTCCCACTGGGAACGAAAGGTCTGTGAACGTTAAAATTGTCATCAAAAGTAGTTACCTACTTTTAAATGTAAGATCTAAGTTACTATGATATTAAAGAAATAGGCAACAAGAAAAAAGAAAAATTTTAACCGATTTCAAAAGAGGGGTTTATAAATTCGACCTTAATACATTTTATGTAGCAATGCCATTCCAACATGACTATTTAGCTTCTAAAAGCGTATGAGCAAGTGATTCAAAGTAGAAACATATAAATACTTACAAATATGTAATCTTCTTCCTCGAGTGGGATACCAATTCGTCCAATGACCCGATGGTAATTTGGAGAGTAGATATTTTAAGTATTAAACAGTATAATTTACGTTAAGTTCTGGTACATAAATGCTACGAATTATATTAATATAAACGCCTTACTTTGCCTTAGTAGCTACTGATACAGAAGTTGTTTTAAGGGTATGAATCACTTTAATGGAACAACTGAATTTCACAACGGCCAGCTGTAAAGCAACTGTTATCTTGAATAAGTACCTACTTCCTATTAGTGTTGCCAAACTATCGATAGTAGGAACTGCTAGCGATAGTTTTTATTCGAAAAACCCTACACAATCGATAGGCCGATCGATAGTATCGATAGTTCAAACTGTAGCAAAGCTATCGGCAAGTGCGTTAAGTAGGTACTATAGATTGTTTTGTAGCGAATCGAAACTATTAATGGTTTTTCAAACTTGAGAAACTGTAAGAAACGCTAATATACATGGTATCAAATTTTCAACTTTCAATAGTTTATCGATATCGATAGTCTGTCGATAGCGTGAACTATCGTTATAGTAGGGTCATTCTAATAGGCCATATTTGACAGCTGTCAAACCCATAGGTACTAGGAACATTTCAACAAAGTAAAGTATACCTTATGTCATAGCATTAACATGATTTTGACAGTACACTATCGAGTGGCAACTTTTTCTTCTTCTTCCTATCAAGCGACAACTTCTTCCTCGGGGTGAGACGCCTGCGGAGCTCGCAGACGGGTGATCAGCTCCATTTGTTAAAACTATTTCACCCAATGCCCAGGATCGACTGGCAACATCATCATCTTCCTGCCTTTATCCCAATAACTTGGGGTCGGCGCAACAGGTTTTGTTGAACACAAAATCGTGTTGCAAAAGATTTGGCTTAATTTTGCGACCGGCCGCCTACCAGACGTCAACCCTCCTCGGGAATGCTTTTGTGATGGATTAACCGCCACCATACGGTTGGCCCTGGCTGTTTGGGTCGGGTTTATCCCTCGGTCGTCTCTTACGACCCCCACGGGAAAAAAGGGGGTGGTGCTATTCTACTCTGCCGGCACCACACGGCCATTCGTTAAAACTATTTCACCCATTTCCCAGGATCGAGTGGCAACACTACTTACTTCCTGTTCTACTGTGGGCTAAACGGATTAACTGCTAATGTTGTTGTCCAATAAAATGAATATTTAGTTGTGATATTAGCATTGGCCACACAATGGGTGTAGGAGCAATGCCAGCGCCCACCAGAGTTGATATTAATGGCAATGTACAGTCAATCATATGTATTACGAACAAAAATAAGTTAGTTTGTAGTTTACCTTTGCCTTACCTTTACAGCCACAACAATCCACTGCTGGACATGGGCCTCCCCCTATCGGTCAGGGGAGTATTGCCATACTCACCACGCTTGGCGTATTGGCGAACGCATTGCAAGGTATTTTCATAGGGAACGCTGTTGCCCATTCCCTGGATAATTAACCGTTAGTCGCTTTTTACGGCACCCACCGATAAAATTAGGGTGATGCTGTTCTAAGCCGGCATCACACGGCACGTATCTAGTTTTAATCTTAGTTACGGTCTAGGCAAGCAACATAATGCTTATCAATCGCAGATACGGTCGGCTATTTCTAATTTGAATGACCTCGCAAAGGGGCAAAGCCTAGAAGCCGCCAAAGCTCTTCTTGTAAGCACGTAGCTTTTGTGCCACTAAGGGAAGCCCTATAGTAACCTAAGTATTACAGGTTACGTTACCTAGATTATAGTTACCAAGTAGTTTCTCTCACATTAAGTACCTAGCTGAAGGTGAAGTGTGATAGATAGTGAATTTTAATTCTCATGCAATGACAGATATTCCGAGAGGACTGCATTTGCAAGACTCGTTGGCGAGATATCCTACGAGATTCGATATTTGAGAAAGCTCACCATCATTTTCTCATCGACTCTACATTACACAATAGAATTCATCTCTCACGCAAAGACGCTGTTTGTATGCACATCTCAGTGTAGGCTTTTATTTATACAGTGCTAATTGAATGATACGAACGAACCTGTTCGCCGACGTACCTATACATTGTTGCGTTGATGCATTCAAATTGGTATTGCACCTTGTGCAATGAATATTCTATGGCATAATAAAATTAAAGTTCTTTACGAGGTAATACTGTGTACTTAAGTGATTGTCTCTGTAGTCTGTATTCCATGGAATTTTTTCTTCAGATCATTATTTCCTACTTTGACCACAAATTAGGGAGACGAAGCGCGAGGTGCCTTTACAGATGGCTCGCTCAGTACTGACGACGATTTTGACGCCATTTTGTGCTTTGACTTTGCTCAGCATAGGACGGAAGCAATATTGGAATCCCGCAGTATTTAAAATGCTATAGGTAGCCTAGTTTGTCTTATTTTTTTAGCAATAGGACTAGCGGACCTATATCTAGCGCATTTTACCTACTATAATAAGTAACCATTTAGCGTGTAGAGCTGACACAATAATTATAATTATAATAGCTTAGGAAAACTTGCAAAATTTTCACCGCAGGCTGAATTTGAACCAGCGACCATCGCCATCTGTACCTGGCGACGACTCTACCAACTGGTTAGGGTATTTGAGCCAAACAGTTTTCAGTAGCAAAAAGAGTGAAAATTAATGGTATTACTATTTATAATCAATCAGTTGTCGATTATACGTAGACACTTCCTTATACCGTTTTCCTATCCACACACCTACACCTTAGTTCGAAATGCAGTGTTTGTCCGTCAACTAGCATTCAAGAGACGTCAATCTCATAGATTAACATCGCGTCGTCTGCGCGCGCAGACGCATCCGGGTAGCGCTGCATTCTGAGCAGGATGATTGTAAATGACTTTGCGTTCTTCCCGTTGTGTGGATCACTGAGTAGGCGAACGACCCGATGAACTAGTCTTTCGACTAAATCTAACACCATTGTTCAGAATGCAGTGTGTCTGTCAACTAGCATTCAAGAGACGTCAATCTCATAGATTAGCGCTGCATTCTGAGCAAGATGATCGTAAATGACTTTGCGTTCTCCCTCTTGCTTGTGTAACTGAGTAGGCCAACGACCTGATGAAGTACTGTTTCTTTTTAACTCAGACTCGATAAACTACTCTTTCCACTTTGTTCAGAATTCAATCTTATAGATTTACGTCGCGTCGCGTGCGCAGACGCATCCGGGTAGCGCTGCATTCTGAGCAGGATCATTGTAAATGACTTTGCGTTCTTCCTGTGGCTCGTCGCATTGAGTAGGCGAACGACCCGATGAGCCCTAGTGTCATACATAGTTCTTAAACCACTTACTGCTACTGACATGGTTGTGTAGAGTACACGACTCCCATCAAAATAATTATCAAACTAGGTATCATGTAATTAGTAACCAGGACCGAAGAATTGTGCACTCCGAAGCTCATTACAATCTTTAATCCATTAATCAGGTACTTCAACTTACAATGCTGGTAAAGTCTAGAATAGTCTAAATTTCCTGCTTTGAATTTAAGCAGTTTTCGTGCACAGCGGTGCCGGTTGTGATGCCGGCTTAGAATAACATCATTCTATGTACCCGTGGATGCCTAAAATAATATAAAACGTTCAATAAAATTGACAGCAACGTTCTCTTTGAATTAAACGTCTTCCTGCCAAGCGTCCTTCCTGTCTCCGATACGGGAGAGGCCCTGTCCAGCAGTGGACTGTTGTGGCTGTAAATCTAGAGGTCGTGCATAGTGGCAACAAGCACACTCACAAACTTTTACCTCTGTACACGCAAAGTTCTAAGTTCAAACTTCAGTTTGTTTTATAAAGCCTTTGACCTTCGGAACGTATTTTGAGCTGTAAAGCGCGTAGATATATTATTATGCGTTCAAGCGCACGCGTTTTCCCATAGAAATGTAACGGTACATGCCAACAAAATGTGTGCAATATTTTCATTATGGCCTATTGTTTGCGTTAGCTATAGTAATATTTTGTGTGTATAGAGTGAGGAAATTATGAAGTATTAAATTATTGTCCCACTCGACTATTATAAGCTGCATATTCAACGATGTTTAACGTGGGACTAGAGGCAGAAATTTGAAAAAATATAGAAACCAAATAGGTATTTCACTCTATACCTACCTAGAGGGATTTAAATTCACGAAACGACATTCAAATCCATATTTTTTTTGGGGCTCTACAGGTTTTTTTCATGTACTAGTGGAAAATAGCATTATTTAAGTGCTACAATTCAATGATAGAGGTCAAAATATTGAATCTGTTTTTGAAATTTACTAAGTAAAATCAGAAAATTACAGCTAGCTACAGCTAAGGAAAAAACCTACCTATTTGTTAACTTAGACTGTAGGTAGGTAGGTACTGTAGCAGAGTGCAAACTCTGCATGGACATCCTCCCTAAGCCACCCTCACATCCCCCTTTTCGAATCATTTTATAACTTAAATTTGGAACACGGCACCGAAACGTCACCGTTCTTGGCTTCTTTGAGGCACTCCTCTCACGCCAGTGAGAGTATAGTATTCTTTGCTCCTCTCTAACTGACGGTAAAGTCAACACCTATTCTTGTTAATTTTTACTCTCGTGTGTATTTTTAAATTGTATTAGCCAAGCAAAATTCCGAAATAGTGCAAGATTATCACTACAACAGTTCAAGTTCAAAAAGCTTTATTATCACAGTGAAAGTGAATATTTTGTCTATTTTGTATATCTTGTGATACATTAATGGACCCACCCAAGGGTCCATATCTTTGAATAAAGATCATTCAAGTAAGAAATCTTATTATTTATGGCCATCACGGCTATAGTACTTTATTGTTTACGACTGCGTAATGTTTTTGAAAAATTCAGTTTCAAAATATCCTTTTTTATAAAATGTGGCAAGTCAGACCAGTTCAACGTCCGCAATAATACCAAACTTGGCACACAGCCCGCCAACTAACCTGCCAATAAATTTGGTAGTAAACGCATTTGAGAGATGTCATTTAAGGACTTGTGGGCCTCAGACCAGTTTGAGCAACTGTGACACAGTAAAAATAAAAGGGCAGCATTCATACCTTTCATCAAGGGGCAAGCTCTTAGAGTATCTATAAGCAAGCTATAGAGCGCGCCTTATTGCTTATACCTAGATACTGTAAGGGCAAGCTCCATAGAATATTCATGACAACTGCCAGACAAGCGATCGAGCAACCCTGGCTATGTAACAAGTGCCGATCGAAAAAATCCGAAATAGGGCCGAGTGAACCTTCTGTTAACTCTCTATTTTGTGCGTCAGCTGTTATTGATGGGACTCGCGTTTCACGTGTGTAGCTTTGTTTCTTCTGTTTCATACATTTAATATGGAAACGGTTTTAAGCATCGCGATGTCGCACGTCTCACGTCTCCGACGATCACTTGTTCTTGTTTGACAGATGTCATCTTACGTCTCACTTCTAATCTATGGAGCTTGCGCCCGACAGACACAACAACGACGGTCTACTGACACTGTTAGACATGGTTATTCCCCTGGAATAAAGCCGGTCGTATTCATATTTTTATTTCGATGTATTATTTTCACTTTCAGTACCTATTATAGTTTTGACTTTCACTGTAATTAAATTACTATTATTTTTACTCGCGAACATCATAAATGGCAGATCCCGGGCAACGGAATTTCCTGAAAACGGCAAATGTGGTATTGCGCTCACAGATTTAGACTCTATCCTGCACTCAAAAATCGTCGATCCTGAAAATACCCTTCAAGGGGTAGCCTAACCACTATAGGTCCACTGACTGCGGTGGTTGAATGATAACGATAAAATAAATATTTACAGCTATGAAAAGTTTATACCGCGCGTTTTTTATACTGTGGCGAGATGAAAAAGGCGATTAGCGAGACGATTTGTCAAGCTTGACAAAAACGCGTAATAAATTCAAGCACATTCGGTTTAATTAAAGCTTTTAAGTAAACTGGTATTAATGAAGTAGGTAAATGTTTTAGCGAAAAAAGAGTGCGTAAACTTAGTTTTAGCAACTTGTTTTTAAATAATCTAACCTCTACATGAATTTACCCATTTAGCCTCTTACCTACTAAAAGCCATCGTGAGGTATGCCAATGCTTTTAAGGCTTTTTAGGTGAGCCTTATTGGGCCTTCACTAGAGTGACTCAGTAAATAAAAGTGGCCGAACGAGGTTTTGTAGAAACACCAGGAAAAATAAATTGATATTTAGAGTTCGAATCGAGAATACTTACTCAATTTGTATTATATCGCTGATTATACAGGATGTTCCTACGTCTGTGCTGCAGAGGGCACGTTATGCCGTTGATCCCATATGGGACTTTGCCACAGACGAGCGATTATGATCACTTAGATGGCGGTTGTAAGATCGTTATACAAGCACGCTGGAATCGTATCTACCTACAAGTAACATAGTCAGCGTATGAAAAACACTGACACCAGGTTCCATCAAGTCATTCGACTACTAGGTGTCCTGTGCTATCATCGTCATCCCTTTAGACGCATAATGTACGATTCGCAAAACGTATACTCATCGCAGAATGTCGCTTTCGCACAATGACGCTTTCGCAAAATGTCGTTTTCGCATAATGTCGCTTTCGCAAAATGTCGCTTTCGCATAATGTCGCCCTTTTGATATGATAAGGCAATATTATTTTTTTATTTTTGTGTGCGCTTTATTATTTTTGTGTGCTATGTAGAAACTGTCTTTAAATGTTTTAAATTTTATTTTAAGAGTCTACCGCCTACTTGCAATTTTCATGTGCACGCGCTCCACATACATCCATACAGTCTCCTGAAACGTGGTAGCCGTTCGCTATACAAGGTGTAATGAAAACTTTGCAGGTGTGCTCAGACCATGAAACTAAACAACTTTTCCAATTGAACATATGGTGATAAACGAAAAAAAAATCCGACCTCCCTCCCATACAAATTTCACGATCAGCTGACTGACTTTCTAAGGGAGGGGAGTAAAAAAATTTTATTGTTTACGACCATAATGTTTCATGGAGAAGTTGTTCAGTTTCATGGTCTAAGCATGCCTGCATTTGTTTTCGTTATACCGTTTCTTACATCCTGTATACAGGGTGTTAATTTAAATGCGTGCCATAGCTTCAGGGTAGGTTTAGTATCGTTAAAGGAGGCCGTAAAAATATATAAAAAAAACCCAGTCACAAATTTTTGTTTTACTTGGCTGACATTTGATTCAAATGCCTATATCTCAGTCGAAATTCGTTCAATTTAAAAGTTGTTTAGACGAAAGTACTTGTATGGGCACTCTCTAAACTACAATAATAGATTATAAAAAAAAGTTTTGACTAAATCCGGAAAAAAGTATTTTTGACTGTTTTATTTTTATTTCTTGTGGCATCTTTAATCGATACTTAACCTACTCTGAAGCTATGGCACGCATTTAAATTAACATCCTGTATAGTGAACGGCTACCGCGTTTTGGGAGACTATATGGATGTATGTGGAGCGCATGTACATGAAATTAGCCATCAGGCGCTAGGACTCTGGACGATAAGAATAAAACTTCAGAAATCTAAAGAACGTTATCCACACAGCACACAAAAATATTAATGCGCGAGTGAAACCGCGGGACGGAAACCTAGTAATAATATAGTGGATGATCAACTGAACGATTTTGCCCTATCATATCAAAAGGCGACATTATGCGAAAGCGACCTTTTATGAAAGCGACATTAAGCGAAAGCGACATTATGCGAAAGCGTCATTGTGCGAAAGCGACATTTTGTAGTGAGTATACATTTTGCGAATCGTACATTATGCATCTTCCTGCCCTGGTCCCAATCAGTTGGGGTCGGCGCAACATATTTTAATAGAAAACAAAATCATGTAGCAAAAAGATTTGGCAATGTTTTATGACCGGCCGCCTGCCTGACGTCAACCCTCTTTGGCAATGCTATTGTTGGTGGTATCACCGTCACCATGCGGTTGACCATAGTCGACAGATATTCACCAGGTCTATGTCATCTCTATGTCACCTTTTACGAAACACCCTGAGTGGACTAGGGGTGGCAGTACTCTTAGCACGAAAGTATATGAATAAGTATATAAATAGCTATCTGCCAAGCGAGACAAAATGCGTTATCAAAATCCTGTAGAGTGGACTACAAGGATATCTACTTGGCAAGTAACCTTTCACTACAAGCAAGGCTGCTGTCAATTCGCTGGACCGCTTGACAACACCGCTTTAGCCGACTTTAAAAAAGAAGATTTAATTCGACTCTTGAAACATCCAAAGACGTCGAAAATATTTGGATAGGTATGTTTATACTTGATCTCTAAAGGGTTCTGAGCAAGGGTACCAGAGAAGTTGTTATAATGTACTATCTACTTACGTAGGTATGTAGGTAAGTATGTTTTGACCTCGCGTATCTCAGAGACTTTTCTAACGATATAGGAATTATGTATCTATATCTTTTAGTAGTTACAACAAAATTCTTCAAAAACGTATGCCTTTTACCTAAGTGTTTATTCACTGTACCGTTGTCGGTTGATTTTTTACCAAAGACTTGTTTGTTCATTTATTTTTGTTAGGTACTATAGAATTTCAATTTATTGTTATTGTAGTGGCATTTAGAAGTAGTAACCGTTTACATTATTTAATAGTTACCAGCCGTAGTTTCTTGGTGTCTTCTTCTTAAGGTGGATCGTTTTCCATACAAAATTTAAATGGAGTTACGTCTTTAAATGAGACAAAATTATGATTAAAAAACTTGATGGGAAGTCCCGTGCTTTTATAACATTTTCGCAAAATAAAACAAATAATTTTTTAACCATCAGATTTCTCTGTAAAAACCGTGTCGCCACTTAATGAACATAGATGGCGCTACTGCTGCAATAAACACGTTTAATTTTTTTGTGGAGAAAATATTTGATATTTTTTTACGTTAAGCAGTTTTGCGACATATTTACGTGTGCATTCCTCATCTCACATAAAGATTTTTTGATAAAATTGTTGTTTAGCTCATGTGTAACTCGGTTGAAGTTCAGATTTTAGTTTGTATGACGTAACGATCCCCCTTAAGGTGGATCGTTTTCCATACAAAATTTAAATGGAGTTACGTCTTTAAATGAGACAAAATTATGATTAAAAAACTTGATGGGAAGTCCCGTGCTTTTATAACATTTTCGCAAAATAAAACAAATATTTTTAACCATCAGATTTCTCTGTAAAAACCGTGTCGCCACTTAATGAACATAGATGGAGCTACTGCTGCAATAAACACGTTTAATTTTTTTGTGGAGAAAATACTTGATATTTTTTTACGTTATGCAGTTTTGCGACATATTTACGTGTGCCTTCCTCATCTCACATAAAGATTTTTTGATAAAATTGTTGTTTAGCTCACGTGTAACTCGGTTGAAGTTCAGATTTTAGTTTGTATGACGTAACGATCCCCCTTAACTCTTGTCAGTGGAGTAATTCTTATCAAATTTCTGTTTTTTGAGCCTCCTCCTCGACTTTCTAAGGCATACAACACGACGCCTATCTTCTTATTGACTTGGTTCATGTACCTACGCACGACTAGGTCGCCCTTTCCTTTGTCTTTCCTCAATCTTTTCTTCAATTTATACCTATCTAGTTCTTAGTAGTAAGTTATGTGGTGTAAAGTTAGAAAAAAAAAATCAGTTTATAGTATGTTTCTTTTACGTTTGACGACCATCATCTCGATGCAAATCAGGTATAATGATGTGTCTCATGAAAATACTAATAAGGACCTAAGCAATATGCTTTTCTTAGAAAGAGGTTAAAAACGCATCGCTTTCTCGTAACGTAACACGTAAAGCAATTCTTTCTTCTAATAAATTATTTTTTTATGGCTAAGTGGCACGTATATGAAAAGGATGAAATATGGGGTGATATAGGACACGGAAAAGATATGGGTTGATGCTATTCTAAGCCGGCACCACACGCCAAAGGCAGAATAAAGATGTTACCTGTTTATAGTAGTTTTTCTCGATGATTTGGTACAGTGTCATATTTTAAGTTGGTTAGCTATCAGATATTTTTTTGAATGGGAAACGGGAAGTAAGTAAAAGTACGTACATTGTTTTTTCATTTGTTACTCCTGGTGATTTTTCAGATTTTTTACATTTTACAGTCGCTATTGCAATATAGTCTGGTTTGTAACCATTCAAGCTGATTAGTTGAAAGTCAGACGACACTTCTTTGCCAAGAACTCTTATTGTGTACTCCATCTGACTCCATTCTAGGTACACAGCACATGTAGAAAACTAATTTACAACTAGTACAGAATGCTAAACGGCTTAACAAGATCTTCTACCTACATCTGAAAGTACTAATAAGTGCACGTACACTCCAGGTTTGTTAAGGCAATAGAAATTAGAAATCTCACAAAAAGCTGTTTTTCCGCTGAATAGTGCCGGGAAATCGATAGACTATCGATAGAGCAGTGACCGGGAAAGTATCGATAAGAAAATATAGCTAAAATAGGTCTTACATAAATCACATTATGTAATTCTTAATTTTTTTATGACAATAAGGAAAAGTCAGGAGAAGGAAATTACCGCAGTTGGGTATATGCTTTTTAATGATTCTGCTTTATTATTAGTTTAGCACCCCTCTTTTACTACTCGCTACTTTCTAGGTTTCAGATACCTGACTTCATTAGTTGATGTAGGAACTAAATACTACAAATATTGTAATTTTTTTTAAGTTTTGGCTAACAAAACACCATCAACTAACAAGTATACAGGGTGTAAGGGACAGCTCTCCAAATACTGATAGGGTGCAATCAAACCAGGTAACTGAACAACTTCCTATATTATGAAAATAGACAGAAGACTCAAAAAAATTACTTCTCATAATAAATGCAGTCAGCTGATCGTGATTAGCGATGTGCCGTGCCCGGGAATATGCCCCAAGTGGAAATATTCCCAAAAGAAACTTTCCGGTGCCCGGAAATATTCCCAATTTCTGGGAACATTCAGAGAAATCATAGAAAATTACTAATAACAACTATTATAGTCAAATTGTTATACTTATTTGTCTTTTTTGACAGCAAGACGCCATATAGGAATCTACATTGGTGTGAAGAGGACAAAAGAAAAGTTGTTTTTACCTGATAACTGCCAAAAAGCAAAATTTTATGAATGTTTGGAATTGGTTTGGAAGATTGTAAGGATTTTGTCCATATTTAAAGAAGGTAAATTACGTAACTGAAATAGTTGACGATAGGTTAAACATATTTAGTGCCAGTTCACACATGAAACTTTTTTGTCGCGCGACACACGGATCTCTCGTTCTTTTCCATGAGTGTGAAAGGGACTTCCGATAATTCGCCCGCTAAAGGCTCATCAGTGTAAACGCGCGGTTAATATTTAAATGTACCTTCTTCATTTTAATGATTTCATAATAATGTAAAGCTTGGGATACTAAATATGGGACTAATCATTTATAAATCTTTAAAAATGCATCAGAATCTTTTAATTAACATTATTTTACCGTTTTTGATCCACGTATTATAAAATACATACAGGGTTATATAGAGATAAAACACAAAAAATAATAATAATCATGATAATATATTTAGCTTGTTTTATACGTTCGACACTTTTAAAATAAAACAAATTGTTATTCTTTTCTTATATAAAATTCAAATCAGTCTTCTTAAATTGTAGAAATATAAATCACAGATCCCTTTTGTATTTAACATAATATTATGCTCTTAAATATTATTTGCTAACATTTAACAAAGACTATCAAACTATGTAGGTAAATCAACATTGAAAATATCATAGTTAAACTAAAAATAAAATAAAAAATAAGCATTATACATAAAGAAAAATCTTGTCCAGAATCACAAATGCAATAAATTATTTGCAAATAACACGTGCTTTATTTTTACGTGACTAACTGAACTATTAAGTAGGTATTACGTCGTAATTTCTTTGTAAACTGGGTATGAGGGGCAACTCTCTGAATACTGATAGAGTGCATGCAGACCATAAAACTGAACAACTTTCCATAAGAAAATATTTTAGGAGACGTAATTTGACTTCCCATTGTAAATGCAGTCATATAATCGTTATTTGGTATGGGAGTTCAGAAAAAAATTCACATCTCCTGAAATATTTTCATCATGGTAGTTGTTCAGTTTCATGGTCTGCAGGTAATGTATGTAATATCAGTTTTCGGAGAGTTGTTCCTTACATCCCGTATACTTACATACAAGAACATTTAAAGTAAATTTCTACTTACATAAATTTGGTAACAATTAAGAATCAAATTAGCCAAACAGCAGGACTAGTTGAGAGATAGATTGTAATTACAATATGGCTGATACTAGATCTAGTGATTTTTGATGGATTATTACATTTATGATAAAATTTATCCCAATGGATCATCCTCTAGACCTGAGATAGAGTCGAGTGACATGTTCTGCTCCTCATCTACAGGGAATTGTGCTCGCACGACATCAGGAAAATCATCTTCCGACCCAAACTCTTCATCATACTGCAGATCCGATGATGAGTCATCAAGTGCATTATCAGAGTTCATAGAACTGGTACAACTCTTATTTAAAAGTTTCCAATTATGCGCGACATAGCTTATTTTACCAGCTCTGTCTGTAGTCAATCTGTTTCTTTTATTCGAATGGATGTGAGAAAAGGTTGAAAATGATCTTTCCACTGAAGCTGATGTTGCCGGAACAGATAGTATTTTGGCTGCTATCTTTCCTAATATGGTTTGTGGGTACAGAGATTTCCACCATACAATAGGCTCCGTAGTTTTTGACATTTCCCATACAAATCCCTTTTGAAATATGTCAGTCCGGTTCTTGTAATTGGTGATTTCTAAAAGAATTCGTTGGGCATTGTTGTTATTGCTGGCTTCAATGGAATTTATTATAAATTCACAACCTTGTAAATGCTCTTCGGATGTAAGATTTACACCTTGATTTTTCGGGTCTAAAATACAGGCAGAAAAGTGAACTGGCTTCAGAGCATTTCTTTTCCTTTCAAAAAAATTTGTTCTTAATCTCTTCGAAATCTTCTTTAAATAAGTCTTGCGTCAGTGGATTGCTTAAAAGGTCTTCCATTTCGCGTAATGCCTGGTGTACTAAATGTACAATGCAATAATCTCCTTCAAGTTTTAGGATCCAGTCAACGGTGGGTTTTAAAAATTCTTTAAGCTCTCGCAGTTCTTGCCATATTGACTCGTCAAGAAGTCTGTCTCTGAATGGAGCTAGCTTTCTGTTTTCTTCATTTATGGCCATGTTTTGAAGGACAAATTTGCATTTAATGAAACTTTCAAGTGAGAACAAGTAACTTCCCCCATCTTGTCTTAATAGGCACGACAAGTGAACTGTTAACATTGTTTTCTTGTGCAATCTTTTTGAATCTTGCATTCAAAACATGCGAATGCCTGATGGTTTTGATGACATCAACTACGTGAGAATAAAGGTCACGAACTTTGTCAGTTTTGAATATATCTCAATCCATAAGTGAAGTGTGTGAGCTAGGCATCCCACCCAAATAAGATGATTGTATTTCCTTTGCAACAAATTGCCACATTTCGCCATGTTTGCTGCATTGTCAGAAACAATAGCCAGAAATTTTTCTGCGCCTATTCTGTCAAGTATTTCACAGATTTTATCAGTCAAATACTCTCCGGTGTGGCTGTCATCTTCAGTGGCGATGAATTTATAGAAATATGGTTTTGGAGTGTATAGCATCACGTTTAATATCGCATCATTTCTTACATTTGTCCAACCATCGACAGCCAAATGCAACACGCTGGACTCATTGACTGCCTGTTGAATGGTATCTTGAACACTCGCATATTCATTTTCTAACAGCGTCGTCGACAGCAACTTTCGTGATGGTGCGACGTATTCGGGATTCAGCTTATGCAGAGCCTCTTTCCATAGGGGATGTGCAAGTAAAGAAAGTGGTGCTCCACTTACATATACAGCTTTTGCAAAAGCCCGATGGATCTGAAAACAACAATTACATACTATTAAACTGCATATTTTCTGGCTATAAAACAGGTAGATTTTCACCCCGCCGTGTCAACAGCAGCTGTTTTTAATATTCTCGTAAGAATGATGTGATGACTGTAAATAGTGTCAATAGTGAAAGTTTAGCTCGATTGTATCTATTTATTTATTTATTTTTATACTTTATTGCACATAGTACACTGGTTCTATGATAGATCGGAGGCCGTATCTTACGAACCGTAATAGTTGGACAGTTGAAATTTTTACAAAATCGTGTTATTATTACTATTTTATTTTATTTTATTATGGAAAACCAACAGCAAACACACTAAAGTACTTAAAAACAATACAAAAGTTATATGAAATACAAATCATAATAGCTGTTTATACAACTGTCTTATAATAATATGAGGCATTAGAATGTGAGTGTGATAATAGTTTGATAAGAACACTCCTGTGCCCACTATTATGCAATTGCATGCACTATTTTATCTACCCTTTACGAATAATATATCTTGAGCAAAAATTTAGTATTTTATAATCGGGTTATTGGAAACTGTGGCTGCAAAAATTTTCTCGAAATTTCGTAATAGTGGTTTTTGGGTGCGATAAATCGATCTATATACCTAGGTTTCATTTTTTTATCGTTGCTTCACCCTTAGTTGTTTTAAAACTAACAGCGACATCAATTAAGTGAGATATTTATGATTAAAACCGAGCAAGCTTGGTAAATCAACTATTGAAAAATCATCTAACCTTCGCACTGCAATATTTTTAACGAAAAACTTAATGGAAAATCATAAAAAACTGGATAACTTTAAAATGCATGCTTAATGTGAATGGCGTAGGCCTAGTGACTTATTAATAAAACATGGATAAAGTCAAATAGGAATTTAACTAATTAAAAGTAGTAGTAAAATAATCATTTATCACAAAATTTAACCATTAAAAAAACCACTTACTATGTTGCAAATTCCTCCTGAAATAGGTGCAGGTCCAGCAGGGGTATTGGTAGTGTAAATCATCGATGATTTTGATGATGTTCCAGCAGCATTGATGATATTCCCTTTATCGTTTTTAAAGTCATTTTTAACGTTTTCAGGGCACTTAACACACTTGTTTGCCAAATGGCGAGCGAATTTTGTAGCATTTCGACATGTGTATACTTTGTGGCAAAATTTACACTGGAAAAATGTCTTTCCATTCACTAAACTTTCGTTAAAGTGATCATGTACTTTGTTTTTTGGCTTCATGCTGAGAAATATAGTAGTAGTTGTGAACTTAACGAAAGTTGCAGTGACACTGACACATTTTTTAAAATATTTTTTTGCATTTTACAACCCCAATAACATACGCTAATCCTTTTCCAGGTAAGTATTTTAAAGATTATCTCGTTAGTTTTATGACTACTGAAGGACCGCCAGGCTCGTGGCCAGGCTCCATAATAGCTGTTTACATTTCTTAGATTTACCTATTGTTCTGTTTCTTTTGTTACCTTATGCCGACAAAGACAAGTTCCAGTCCAGGTTTTGGGCCATAAATTACGTACAATAAAAAATATCTTACTTAAGGTGGTTCGTTACGTCATACAAACGAAAAACTGCACTTCAGTCGGGTTACACATGAGCTGTAGAGTTTCTTTTTAAAGAAACTTTATTCTGAATGATGAAGGCACACGTAAATTTGTCGCAAAACTACTTATAGTTAAAAGATAATCAGTATTTTCTGCACAATAAAATTAAACGTATTTATTGCAGCAGTAGCTCCATCTATTTTCGTAAAGTGGCGACTCGCTTTTTACGGGAAATCTGATGATTTAAAAATTCTTTTTAGTGTTTTGCGACAATCTTATATACCCACGGGACTCCCCATCAAGTTTTTTAAACCGACTCTTGTCTCCTTTACATACATAACTCCATTGAATTTTTGTATGGAAAACGGAACGCCTTAATAACAAAGCTTTTTGGTGTCTGTCGTATCCAATTATCCATTCATAAATTGCTGAAAATCGCCAGGTGTAGGTACCTTAGAGCTATTGTATGGATGTAATTCATATATTTTCTTGTATGAATGGAATTAAGGAAAATATTTTAGGTAAAATGTGACCTAATTTACGTACGAACTTTATTAAAATCAATGTGACAATGTTCCCACTTACTGGGAACATTGCCGGGCACGTGGAAACATTCCCGGAAACATTCCCACTGGAAAGTTTCTGGGCACGGGAAAGTTCCCGCGGCACATCGCTAATCGTGATTTTGTATGAGAGGTCAAAACGTTTTTTACGACTCTTGAAATATATGGGAAGTTGTTCAGTTTCATAGTCTGAATACAGGTAATATAGGCTATCGACAGTGAAATTATTATCGATAATGATGCAACTCTAATACTCTACTGTAGGTAGATAGACCACCGTGAGATACTCAGACTTTCTCAGATAGCTACTTGTACATTGAAAACGTTGCATTATGTGATGATGTATGGAAGATGTAAGGAAAAAATGTGGAAGCCGTGAAAGTCATGCATTGTGGGAGGTTCATCGTGTGTGATTTTTGATAAAATATTGTAATAAGGAGAAAAAATAACAGACCGAAGTGAGAATGCCGTTCCTTACCAATTATGTTGTTAATTTGGTTATAGAGTTTGGTCGTGATAAAGATACAGCTAGGCTTTAACAGTTTGATTTCTTCATTGTGAATTCGTTTAAGCTTTTCGTCAATTACGTTTCTATTTTGCTATTCTAAATAAGCTTCTTTCTATTTTGTCCCAGATAAAGACCATACATAAAAGAACACGGTCAGAAACATATAAGTATAGCACATAAAAATAAGTGGATAAAACTGTTGTGGTTTATCTCAGCGGTCAACTTGTCCACATTTTAATCCCACAAGTTAATCATACCGCTTATCTGCTGCAACTGAGTCGGGGACCGCAAAACAACCACACACAAATGGGCAGGATAGACTTTACTGAATTGGCTTTGTTAGATATTTTAGTTGGTACCTTTAAACGCGTGTACCTTATGCAAATAAGAAGTTGTAAGGATGTTAGTGTCGGCCGCTTGAGTCTGGGACCGTTGGGTACCAACCTATACTAACCCACTGGTCTGCCAACAGAGCTACCGGCGCCTAACCTACCTTCACGAAGTTTTCAACCTCTGCTTTACTTGTCGTATCTTACAATGACGTGTCTACTCGTAACTACAACAAATTGAAGATCATAGTTTGGAAATCACTTGTTTATTATTAACTAGCTGGTGCCCGCGAACTTCGTCTCGCCAATGGATGGCTAACAACTTTTATAATAGAGCCATTTTCATATGTATTATGGTTTACCCGTGCTCCTGGTGTTCGACGTCAGGTAGGTAGGCAGACAGGCCCTTTAGACACAAAATAGCTTTGTGCTTCAGTGCTGATAAAAGTTGTCTCTATCCGTTCCTTGTAGGTCACTCACAAAGTTGATATTTATCACTGTATGAATTTGTCCCCAGTCTGGTTAGGACATTGTAACCCGAATTTTTTGTGATAGTATACATTTTAAACATGTTAATGTTTTCATTCAAATAAGTAAATAAAATATTCATTAGTTCTTGCCCATATCTCAATCAACCAGTCTCATATATTCACTAAGATTCATCGGCTATTCCACAGTATCTCATGTTTCCCGTGTGAATTAGGCTGTGACCGTTTTCAGCCTCGAGATGCCATATCAATGGATTCTTCAAACGACGTAAGCGGTATTTGAAATGCGACACTTACCTACCTGAGTAGCTGGCAAAAGAGAAAATGTCATTAAAATTGTCCAGATTCTACTGCATACTCCGTATTTGTTACAAGATCTGAGCTATGTATAATTTGATAGACGTTCATCATGTAATGAAACCAACTACTTACTTAGGTAGTGCTGTTGATTTTACTGTTGATAAAAAAAATATGATGTGATGTGATCAGATCAATGAATTTATTATGCAAGCATAATATTTGCATTATTAGTTTCCAAAATAGAATTATTCGTTTCTTTAGTAGGTATACAGGGTGTTAGGGACGGTGTACCGAAAACTTTGCAGGCATGATCAGACTATCAAACTGAACAACTTTTACTATGGAGCCAATGGTGGGAAACGAAAAAAAATTTCCGACCTCCCATACAAAATTCACGATCAGGTGACTGACTTTGTATGGGAGGTCGGAATTTTTTTTTCGTTTCCCACTATTGGCTCCATAGTAAAAGTTGTTCAGTTTCATGGTCTCAGCACGCCGGCAAAGTTTTCGTTACACCGTCCCTAACACCCCGTATACGGGACAAATGAATGCTTTTTAATACATCTTTTACATAATTTTGCCTAAACAAAACTGTTATTAAATTAAAAAAAGTACCTAGGTACCTAAATAAGTTTGTAGGGGACAAAAAAATACAATCTTGGGGATTGCTCTAGATCAAAGGTTGTCGTGGTGGTTGTCGTGGTACGAACACCTAGACCTAATATCAGCCAGAACTAGAAAACTAATCTGGGTTTTCAAAAATCTGAGATTTATAGCAGACAAAGAACTATTAAACAGAGTGTATATTGCCTTGGCTCAGTCTGTATTGTCTTATTGTATACCTATTTGGGGAGGTGCATCTAAAACAAAATTTAAAGAACTGGAAAGAGCGCAACGTGCACTTTTGAAGGTTATGTACTTCAAATCGTATAGATTCCCTACTTCAAGTTTGTATGCAATGTGTGACGTACTCACTGTGAGGAAATTGTACATTATGTATGCTATCCTAAAATTACACAAGTCTCTGGTCTTTAATCCTGAAAGTCAAAAAAGAAGAAGAAAGTATAAAGTTGTAACTACTTTAGCAGTCAAAACTACTTTCGCAGCTAAACAATATACTAGGCAATCATCTTTCCTTTACAATCTATACATATAATAAAGTTGTAGAGGGTCGAAAGTCTGTACATAGAAGATTTTCGAAAAAAAACTGTTTGGTGATACTTAAAATTGATAACAGAACACGTTTCAGCAATTTTTAGATTTTTTTTCTGTTTATCTGTTTATTTGTTTATTTGTTTATTTGTTTATCTGTTTGTATGTGAAAGCATCACGCAAAAACGACTGAACCGATTTTGATGCAAATTATACCAAAATGTCGGGAAAATTACCGACCAGGTTATAGGCTAAAAAAATTCGACCCCTAAAAGGGGGGGTTGCCACTATACTTGAAATAAGTTTGCACGTAAATCGTTATTGCGTGCGTTGCGTGCGGTAGAGGAATAAGTTACTATAAGATGTAAAAAAAACTACTCAAACTATTCCAAGGGGTGAACCAGTCCATGAAACTGAACAACTTTCCCCAAGGAACATAGGCCGAATAATGAAAAAAAAATTCCTTCCTTTCCCTACAAATTTAACTTGGTCGGCTATCGAGACGGCTGAAGCATTTTGTATGGGAGGTCCAATTATTTTTTCCTACAGTAGGTAAAAAAAAAACTGCACGTATTTTACGACTAAACCAGTCCATGAAACTGAACAACTTTTCCTAAGAAACATAGGTCGAAATACGAATAAAAATTTGGCCCTCCCGTTCAAACTGAACCGGCCGGCCAGAACATTTTGTATACGAGGTCCAAATTCTTTTTAGGGTTTCGTAGTCTACTAGAAACCCTTATAGTTTCGTCATGTCTGTCTGTCTGTCTGTATGCCGCGCCCTCATAACTTCCTCAGTTTTGGAGCTATCGACATCAAATTTGGTGTGAAGATAGATCGTGTTGACCCAAAGTTAGAAATGTTGATAAAAAAATATTTTAATAGTTTTTTGGACCCCCTTCCCATACATGTGAAAGGGGGGCAAAAAATTTTTTTTTCTCCTGTAATATTGAGTAGTGTATCGTTGAATAGGTCTTTTAAAACTAAGGGGAGGTTTCTTTGAATCAAAGTCTCTAAAATGTTTCTGTCTCGAGATATTTGCTTTTAAAAGGGGCGTTTTTGAGCCATAATTTGTTCCAGCTGTAACTTCTAAAGTATGCATGCTAAAAATTTGAAAAAAAGATGGAATATAGTTCCTAATATGAAGTTACCATGAAAACTATAACGAATACTGTATCACTTAAGATTAAGGAAATATTAAAGTTTTTCAATTTGCGGTTGGTAACCATACAGCTGCAAACAAACCAGCAACAAAATTAACTTTGTAACGCTGAAAGACCTTTATTTAAACGTTGACTACGAAACCCTATTTGTGAGCGTGTCTGACACGCTCTTGGCCGCTTTTTTTCATATTTCGACCTATGTTCCCTAGGGAAAGTTGTTCAGTATCATGGACTGGTTCACTCCTTAAAATATTTGCAGTAATTTTTTTTACTCCTTATACAGGGTGTTAGGGACGGTGTGACGAAAACTTTGCTGGCATGATAAGACCATAAAAAAAAATTTTTTAACCTCCCATACAAAGTCAGTCAGCTGATCGTAAATTTTGTATGGGAGGTCAGAATTTTTTTGTCGTTTTCCACCATTGGCTCCATAGTGAAAGTTGTTCAGTTTGATGGTCTGAGCACACCTGCAAAGTTTTCGTTACACCGTCCCTAACACCCCGTATTTTGAACTACCTATGTTTCTTGGGGAAAGTTGTAAGTTTTCATCCTATCTATTCGAAAAGAACGCGCCGCAAAGTTCTTTTATTTGCACTTTTTAAATAAAGAACTCAACAAATGCGAATAAAACTACTTTGAATTTAGAACATTTTGATGTTCAGTCAGCGCCAAAGAAATAGAACGCAAATTATTGTTCGAATAAAGGCTGTATGGGACGACGGCCCATAGTCGCGCGTCCCCAATAGAACTAAAAAAAAGATACGCGCGAATTACAGTCCGTAATTTTCACCAAAAATTACACGTATGTTAGAAGTTTATTTAACTTTTTGAAAAATTAGTTCAAGTGACAGTGAAAGTATAACATTGCAATAAAATGTGAGGCGCCTTTTATTTTCTCATAGAGGGTGATGAAAAGTAGAGTGAATTATTCGGGCGCAAAATATATTTTGGCTTCGGGGATTCTACTCTAGAATCCCTTACTTCGCTCTGAATTCAAAAAAGCGCCCTCGCCGTAGAAGTGTTGTTTTGCGCCCTTATGATATCTACTAAAAGTTTCTTAAACTGGTTCACCCCTTACAATATTTGCAGTTTTTTTTTACTCCCATATTGGAGTCGAGATTCGAACACGTACCAACATAATAGTAAAGCAAAATAATAAACCAGCCAAGAGCGTGTCAGACACGCCCACAAATAGGGTTTGTAGTCAAAGTTAAATATCAGCGTTACGTAGTTACCTAATTTCGTTGCTGGTTTGTTTGCAGTCTCTCTCTTCGTGTGGGTCACCGAGTCGTTCAACGACCCGATGAACCCTGGTGTCAGAGTTTGGCTTCGGGGATTCTACTCTAGAATCCCTTACTTCGCTCTGAATTCAAAAAAGCGCCCTCGCCGTAGAAGTGTTGTTTTGCGCCCTTATGATATCTACTAAAAGTTTCTTGAACTGGTTCACCCCTTACAATATTTGCAGTTTTTTTTTACTCCCATATTGGAGTCGAGATTCGAACACGTACCAACATAATAGTAAAGCAAAATAAAAAACCAGCCAAGAGCGTGTCAGACACGCCCACAAATAGGGTTTGTAGTCAATGTTAAATATCAGCGTTACGAAGTTACCTAATTTCGTTGCTGGTTTGTTTGCAGTCTCTCTCTTCGTGTGGGTCACCGAGTCGTTCAACGACCCGATGAACCCTGGTGTCAGAGTTTTCAACCGCCTACTGCAAGTAGCAGGCCTCTGACATGGTTGTGTAACGACCGCCATCATAGACAGCAACCGGGACCGACGGCTTAACGTGCCCATCCGAAGCACGGAACCATCTTACTTGCGGACAATCAGGTGGTTCAGCCTGCAATGTCCTAACCAGACTGGGAACAAATTCACAAAGTGATAAATATCAACTTTGTGAGTGACCCCACCGGGAATTGAACCCGGAACCTTCTGCGTGGCAGGCAGTCATACTAACCACTGCGCCACATCGGCTGTTTGTAAGTATGCTTACGAACCACAAATTAAAAATCTTTTATTTTTCTTAAAACTTGCGTGGATACAGTATCCGATATAGTTTTTATGGTACCTAACTTCAGACTAAGAACTAATTTTTTTTTTTCAAATATTTAGTTCTAGGAAGAGAAAACTCCCCATAAACGCAAATACTTTGAGGCAGAATCACTTTTGTGATTTATTTAAAAAAACCCTCGCCTTAATTTTTAAAGATCTATTTAACGATACCCTACTTAATATAGCAGATGGTTTTTTTTATCCTCCTTTCACATGTACCTACCAACGCCAAAAAATAAAAACATTTTTTTCCCAACATTCTAAATTTGTGTCAAGCAACACGATCTATCTTCACATCAAAGATGTCGATCGATTGAAAATGACGAAGTTATGAGGGCGGGGCATACAGTTAGTTTGTGTCTTAAATGGGTAGGTGGATTTGCTGGCGATAGTACAGAAATCTGTATGTACATGTATTAAAACTGTTACAGGTCGGTGTCAAGTAGTGCAATAGTTTTCAAAAGAACATTTCGATAGCGTGTCTTAGAAACAGCTACAAAAAAAATATGTACAGCTTGATGGGCCGCTCCTGCAGGCCTATCACTTTTGGTAGGTAGGTACCTAAATAAATAAAAAGTACCTATACATACTTACCTATTACCTACACAACTATTTAATAAGAAAACAAAAACATAAGTGAAATAAGTAAGTAGAAGAAATAGAAAGAAACAAGCATCCTTCGACATGGGTCAACTCGGATTTGCTCCTTCACATAAAAATAATAAAAGAACACCGGTGTTGGTACTGTAGCCAGCTACCTATATCATCAAGATGTACCTAACTCAGGCGCTCAGACTTTGAAACAGGAGGGATCGAAGTGGGCTTTCCCCTTCAAAGTCAAGTAACAAACTCACATCGGCGGTAGTCTGGGGTTACTCCAGGTTATTCCATCATCATCGTCATCACCATTATCTTTGCATGCCCTAATCGTACAAATCACGCATAAAATAATAACCATGAGACAAACATCGAAAATGAAAACGTACCATTATGTGTAAAAATTGTGCATAAATCACTCAAAAATTAAGCGATGTTTTTAGATGTTTCGTATGGTGGAAGATAAACGTTCTGATCATATTTTATGATTAGTGAGAACCTTTATCAGCACTGGAGGTACTCTCTGTCTACCTACGTGACGGAACACCATGAACTCGGCAAAATATTAAAGGGCGCCACACACCGGGCCCGTATGCGTGACGTGCACGTTATCACGCGCATAGAGATGACGTTGTATCGTCTGGGATTGTATGAAGCACCGCACACCGTGCTACTCGCGTGATTACGTGCACGCATACATAGGCAGGCCTCTCATACAATCCCATACGATACAACGTCAACTCTACGCGCGTGATGACGTGCACGTCAAGCATACGCGCCCTGTGTGTGGCGCCCTTAAGAGATACGAAAATGTCTGTATTGAAAAATTTGTTTAGCATGATGTGCCGCTTCTGTCAGCTCAAAAACTTCTCTTGGCGAAACGAAGTTCGCGGGCACCAGCTAGTAAATTAAATAAAACATTGAATATCTATCCTTTGACATATTACGAATGTAAAAAAGCCCTATTGAAATGGTTAAAAAGTCTAAACTACGACGAAACAGAAGAATTGTTGGAGATAATGACCTGAGGTGACGTCTACTTTTGTATTGCGGTACAATTACAACTCATATAATACACATAATATATTACTTACATGCTTATACTTGCACACCATACTCCTAAACACACATACACACACACACACACACACACACACACACATACAACTTGGCTAGTTTTAATAAAATAGTATATAAGTTTTTGTACTTCAATTTAAATTTCATTTACATTTAAGTCTGAGGAAGAGCGGGGCCTTCTAATACAAGTATTGCATACTTAAAAGAAGTGCACCAACATATGTTCACTGTTTGTTATTTTTGTGAATGAAATAAATCATTTTTATTATTATGGAGTTTTTCCTTCTCGGCTTTAGTAAAGCCGGTTTTTCGATGCTACGGGCCTAAGCCAAGTGAACATCGTTTTCATTGTTCTCGGAGTCATTAGAGAGCGTAGTATCGACCTGTAAGAATTTTCGAACTATGCGGCAGGTATTGAGAATTACAGATTTTTGTAGTTTGAAATATGTTGATTTAGATTAATAATCTTCTCTTCATGGAATGCATGGGGTAGAAATTGGAAAAAAAGCTTTTGAATCACGAAGAGTATATAAATAATACTTTTTATCAGTGGTGCCTGTTTTCTTTTATGTGTAAGAAAGTTGTAAAGTCCCTTTGTGTACAATAAGTCGTAGAAAAATCATTAATGTATCTGTTTTGTCATTGTTCCAGAACAAAGATGGCGCTGTACTGGGTCGCATTGGCGTGTGTGCTGGGCGCTGCGCGGGCGCAGTCCAACTACGGATCGCAGGCGAACAACATCGAGTACCAGGGGGGGCTGCCCGAACAGACCGTGTTGGATGGAAAAGTAAGTATTTTTTATCCTAACCACAAAATAGAGAGTATAAAGAATGTTCACTCGACCCCATTCAGGATTTTCGCGACTGTCAATTGTTACATAGCTAGGGTTCCTACTGTCAAAAACCTCAAAGCTCAAGCCTCTTGATACAAGAACGTCATATGATTCTGAGTTAATTTTAATCCAAGAAATATGACGTTCATGGCAACCATATTCTTCGAGTTGAGTTCACCTCGGATTGTAACAAGCCACAAGGAGGAGAGATTACAGCTCTGTAAATCTCACTTCTGTACACTGACAAATTTTCATTTTATTGACGGGGCCCACTCCCTAATAAGTCAAGGTCCTTTATAATTGTAATTTACTGAGAGTGAAAAGTGATCGCACCGGAGAAACTACCGGACTGAGCTCAGGCAGACCAAGGGATATGTGATCAGCTTTAAATAAACTATTATTACAGCTTAGTTTCATTCTGTTATTCGATGAAATAATCTCAAAAAAAAAGTAAAAGTGGTCTTACCTGGAAAACTGCCAGGCTGTGGTCAGGCAGACCAGTATTTTTATAAGCAGACTTAAGCAAGCTATCGGTACGACATATTTTTATTCTATTATTCGAAGAGATAAAAATTTTACTAAAAAAAGTAAAAGTGGTCGGACCGGGAAAACTGCCAGGCTGTGGCCAGGCAGACCAGTATATATGTAGGCAGACTCAAGCAAGCTATCGGTACGATATATTTTCATTCTATTCTTCGATGAGATATTTTTAACTTTTTTAAGAGGGCATACTTTTAGCTACTCCGCCAAACGTGCCAAGATAGCAGCCGGCAGACCAAGATTTATACGCTTTACTAAACTGCTCCTATCGCTACAGCCATGTCTCATTCTATTCTTCGATGAGATATTTTTAACTTTTTTCAGAGGGCAAACTTTTAGCTACTCCGCCAAACGTGCCAAGCTGCGCCGCGGCCGACCACGACCAATCCGAAGTACTCGAGCTCCTCTATCCGTACATAGCTAAAATATTCTATTCTTTTGTGAGATATGGTTGAGACCAGCCGCCGCTCGGACTATGAGGGAGCCACCTGTAAAGGCGCTCCGCGCGCCGTTTACCTAATTTGCGTTCTATCTAAGCGTCATTAACTTCCACTGGGCGACACCATAGACCCAGACCCAGATTCAGGGGCTGGTTCAAAGGCACCCCACACTGCCTGCGTATGCGGGACGTATGCGAGCTCGTCTTCACGCGTGTATCGGTTTTAAATGTTAATGTTTGGGACTGTATGAGACACGGCACACTGCGGTACGCGCGTGATGACGTGCACGCATACGCAGGCAGTGTGCCGTATCTACATATACAGTCCCATACGTGCCCATACACTACAACCGGTACGCGCGAAGTGACGTCCACGCGTACGAGCTGCATACGCAGGCACTGTGAACTGCCCTTTCTCAATACATGTTATGGCGCCAGCAACAACGCAAAACAAATAAATCAGATCGCATTCCAGCAACGTCTAATAACAATAATCTACGGGGTCCTATTAATAGTACAATAGCAGCAACATTGTAGCGAAACAGCCTGGGGCCAAAAATACGATTTTAAAATTCATAATTCTGTTTAGGCTCTTGCGCAGCGCTGTCGTCGTAAATATATAGAGCTAATTATTGGCTGGGGGCTGTACTATCTGCGCGAGCTTATAGGCTTCGAGCTGTAGACGTATTTATGAAACAGTAGAAATTAGATTTCGCAGTTGGGAAACTACCAAATTGTTTTTCCGGACAATTTTTTAGTCCATTTTGACTGCTGTCCAATCTTGGCTAATGCTATGGCATAAGCTCCATTTTCTTGTCTTGAAGTCTATTTTATCAGGAGGGGTGAAAAGCATGTAGCAAAGAAAGTAATGAACATGAATGTGGATGGACGCAGAAGGAGAGGAAGGCCTAAAAAGTTTGGATGGATTGTATAAAAGTCGACATGAAAAATAAAGGCGTGAGGATTTGACTGCTGATAGAGATAAAGAGAAGAAAGACATGTTGCGCCGACCCCAAATAAATTGGGATAAGGGCAGGCAGACGATGACTAAACATACCTACCCATTTGAATATTTAGTAAGTTCTTGCAGGTTCCTATTGCTTATAGAAACTTTTTAGATATCTACCTATTTATATCCCTATCCCACAAGTATTTGTTTTGTTCGTATGTTAATTTACATCTAACATGGGTTGGGACGATATCGTTATGCTGACCATATCAGAAAATCCAGCCAGATATATGGCCTGTCGATGTCTTATTTTAATAGTTAGGACCTAAGACTGTACTTTAAGTCTTTGCAAGTAGTTTTTTTTAAATATTTACCTATTTTAATTTGCTAAAACCAGACTGGGTGGTTTCCTTTTTTTTTGGTTCTTATCAAATCGAAGCACAGCTTGGCTGAAGTAAAGTACGGCCGCTAGAATAAGTCCTAATTGACAGCTGTAAGAATGAGGCTAAACCTAGCTGTCAATATGACTTAAGGTCTATTTGTCACTGGTGCCTTAACTTCTAGTATGGGGTTGATAGCTGTCATAACATGGCTCAGGTCAAAGGCTCAGGTACTCGAGCGGCCGTAGGTAGGTACTTTAAAAAACTTTCAATAGGTAGGTAGGCGCCAGCAAATCTACTTACTTTCCTTATTCATACAAATACCACAGAATCAAATACTAACAAACCAAAGTATAAGTTGATCCCTTAAATTGGTAGGTGCATAGTACCTACTCACTCGTCACAAGTAGGTAGGTATCGACATACCTAGTTCTATGTTCAATATTAGCTGTGGTTCTTTTTCCCCGCAAAAAACGTCTTATACTCACAAGACTATCCAATGATAGCTTTAAATAATGGTTTCGAAGAACGGGACAGTGCGGTCAGAGTATCCCACTTTTTCTCCATTGTATACCAGCCTAATGGCTACAGCTTGCTTTTTATTTGTCTTAGAGTTATGCCACTTTTCTTTAGACCGCAACGGCGGCGTTTTATTTTATTTTGGATAAAGACAAAGACCCGTAAGTAAATGATGGCCTGAATAGTAAGTTTTTTGCGTCCACAAAGTTTTTTTAGTGCCTAAGTAATTTAATAGATCTACCTACTCTTGATAATTGCATGGTGGTTGGTTTATCTTGATCTTACGGAAATGTATGATTTAAATCGCTATATTTGATACAAGGGCATATACCTATTACAATTGTTCTATAAGCATAAGTATACCTTAGAAGGTTAGTTTAAAATTGTAGGGATTTGTGAGACTTTTGCTTTCCTAGAAGGCACCCTAAGAAAAACATAAATCGGAAATTCTAACACATGTAGGTATATATAGGTAGGCGCCAGGCGGTCATGTTTCAAACCATTTTCCTTAGAGAAAATTTCAGTGTTTCTTTTTTACTTTTTATGTTGGCCTCATGTTTTACAAGTGATATTTTATTTTCAGGTGACGAAACTAGACGATCTCAGTCCAGTGATCTTCTTGAATCGAACGAAAGCTGCCCTCAACTGCGCTGCTGGATCAATGCAGGTAAGAAAATCTTCATTTTTCCTATTTTTATAGGATTTGTAGAGAGCCTATGGTTTTAGAGTGTTCCAAACCATAACAGCCACTGCTGAACATGGGTTTCCCCCTTTGCCTGCCTTACTCACCACGCTTGGCAGGCGCATTGGCGAGCGCAGTGCAAGGTGATATTGCATTTGAAGATAACTCTGCTGCCCATTCCCTGGATGAATATCCCATAGTCGCTGAAAAACGTTTACTATTACTACTTCAACCACAACAGTCTAGTCCACTGACATGGGTCTGTGGGCCTATAATACGAGGCACAAAATCCATATTGCTTTATCCTACGCTACACAGTCTTAACCACGTCTTAACCAAACTCTCTCTCTTCGTGTGGGACACCGAGTCGTTCAACGACCCGATGAACCCTGGTATCAGAGTTTTTCAACCACCTTCTGCAAGTAGCAGGCCTCTGACATGGTTGTGTAACGACCGCCGTCATAGACAGCAACCGGGACCGACGGCTTAACGTGCCCATCCGAAGCACGGAACCATCTTACTTATCGGACAATCAGGTGGTTCAGCCTGCAATGTCCTGACCTGACTGGGAGCAAATTCACAAAGTGATAAATATCAACTTTGTGAGTGACCCCACCGGGAATTGAACCCGGAACCTTCTGCGTGGCAGGCAAGCATACTAACCAAACTGAGGCCAGTAGATACATACGACATCGTGATAACTGAGTCTACGACCTCTGAGGCATCTGATACTCGAAACCGTCCTTACATTAAAAGAAAAAAGTTTAGTTAGTAAAATACAGTGTTAAAATAATTTAATGAAGCCATTAGCAGAATGTTTCCGGGATGCACCTCCGTAGACCTCGGGAAAAGGAAACATTTCAAATGTTGTTGATAACAATCTCCACGTAATGATTGAAGAGATTGTTATAAAATGTTTTTGATAACAATCTCTACGGGAGGTATATTATTGAGTTCAAGTTTAGTCTTTTTCAGAAATTGATACCTATCATATATTTTTTTAACCGAAGATAATTAAGAAGGCTATTTAGGCACTCAGCAGCATTTCTCAGCAAAATTGAGTTATATAAGAACCCTCATTTACTATATAACTATTTTTAGGTGCTGCTGTAGGTAGATTGAAATAGTAGGTATGCTTGCATGACGATAGTAAATTTTTTGTTCTGAATCAACAACGACGGGCCAGTTAATAAAAGAAAATCAATTTATACGTTTTACGGTTCCGTACCTAAAGGGTGAAAACGGGAACCCTACTGAGACTTTATTCTTTTACAGTTTAAATCAATTTCCGCTCGAATGGGCGTTCGAAAAACAAATGTCCGATAATTTGTAATTAGACGGTTGTCAGTTTACCGAGATTGGTAGTTGAGTAACGGTGGGTAGCGCGGTTAGTTTAACGGTCACAGCTATCTGTGGAATGTCTTGCATACTACTTGATAGTTAAATAATGTTCTGTTTGAAGGCCGATACTTGGCACTATTATGTTTATAAAAGTCGATAATAGAAAAAATTGCATCACATCCAGTCTTGGATCCAATCCATAAGAACAATCCTCTACTTGTTTATTCATAATTAGTCAATTTAACTATTTGTATGATTGTTCTCAGTTTGGCTAGGATATTGCAGGCCGAGTCACGCGATTGTCCGTAACAAAAATGGCTCCTTGCCTTATAACTACTCATAAGGCACGTAAAACCGAGACGGTCCAGCCTCGCAGTGGTTGCTAACTTTTAATATTAAAACACCTATACCAGCAGTCTCATGATGCGATCCATACCTGGCGAAGAGAAGAATGGATATCTGTAGTCTCTGTACAGATATTTCATCGGGTTATTCGTCGACTTGGTGTCCCACACGATAACGAGTTTTAATTTCTTGATTACAGATTGAGCTGAAATTCAACGAGAAGTTCTACGGCATCGCGTACGCCGACTTTGACAGACACTCAGCCTGTCAGGTGGTCGGAAAAGGAGCTCTGTCCTATAAACTAGAGCTTCCGCTGAAAGGATGTGGTACCAAGCAGGTAAGTTAGCTAATTATGACAGGACTGTGGCGGTCTAGTTCGCTTTACACTGTGGTATTCCATACGCATATGGAGAGGCTGATTTTGTCAGACACTCGGCTTGTCAGGTGGTTGGGAAAGGAGCTCTGTCTTACAAGCTGGAGCTGCCTCTGAAAGGATGTGGTACCAAGCAGGTTAGTCAGCTAGTTATTATTATGATTTATGGCGGTATGTATATGTAGTTCGTTGTACAATGTGGTATTCCATTCCATACGACGACTTCGACAGACACTCGGCTTGTCAAGTGTTTGGCAAGCTGTATTACAAAATAGAGCTGCCTCTTAAAGGATATGGGAGCAAACAAGTTAGTCGGCTAATTATAACAATACCATGGTGGTGTAGTTTGTTTTACACGCCGACTTTGACAGACACTCGGCCTCGCAGGAGGTCGGGAAAAGTGCCCTGTCTTACAAAGTAGAGCAATTTCTAACTAAAACTAAGAGGTACCTTAGGTGGTACCAAAATCAAACAGGTAAGATTTTTGAGTAGGTACATATTTTTGTTAAAGATATCTGGTCTATAGCTAAATTCCATTTACATGATTCAGTTAGGTGCGGAATTTCGGATACATTGAACCTAAGGATTGAATATATTGAACTCAAATGTTTTCCCTACAAATAGGAGAATATGATAATTTTTCATGCAATTTAAATCTCCACGACTAAACAATATTCTGCTGAGTTCTTATCTTAAGCATCTAGAAATTCACCTTTTCTTTTATCCTTCCAGGACCCACTCAGGGTGTTCACCAACAACATCGTGGTCCGCTTCCATCCAGGGTTGGAGATGGATGGAGACGAGGTCATCACTGTGGTCTGCCGCTACCCGCCGCCAATTGTACCTGCACCAGTGTTCAACCCGCTTATTCTACCGTGAGTTGTTTACCATAGTATCAGATCCCAGCATTACTACCATATTGAGAAGTTATGACCTGGCAAAGAGGGAGAGAGGTATACTGATGAGACAGTAAATCCATCATGGGTTAGAGATGGATGAAAACGAGGTGATTGCGGTGGTGTTTCGCAACCCACCGCCGATTGTACCTGCATCTGTGCCCGCTTATTCTACCGTCAACTCTTGGGTTAAGTATGTTCTAGTAATGAGCCAGAGAAGACAATTCCAAAATTCGTACACGAAACAAGGTCATCCCGAAATACCAAGGAACTGGTAGAGATTATGCGGCCAGACCAGACCATTTGGCGCTTGGATCCGGTAGTCAAAATGTTGCTGCCTAAGCCACCAGCAAAACCGTCAATACCACAAATAACGAGACTGCACTGGTAGAAGCTGCTAAAAACCTGTTTCACAGACAAAGATCTACAATAATTACCTAAATCATTTAAAATGTATTTTTCCTTCTTCATTTCAGCCCCGACAAAGGCCCTCTCCCCGCCAAGGCACCTTTAGCCGGCACCCACATCCTGATGATCATCTGCGCAATACTCTTCCTCACATTGCTTCTGCTGGGTCTTGGAGTATCCTACTTGTGTCTGAGAAGACGAGCGCTGCCTCCACCTAGAAGACTCATTGATGACTCTTCAGCTTCCATTGTTAGCAGGGAAAGTATCCAAGGTAAGAAATTACTTTTACGTATATCTCATGCTCTGAAAATAGGTCAATACTGACGACAAAAGCCCCTGTAAGTTCAACTTGCATCCTTAGGGACCAGGGATGTAAGTTGACTTTACAGAGGGGTTATTGCATCCTCGAAAAGTTAACGTTAGTTAGTCAAAAAACCTCGGTTGCAATTTGATGCCTTACATCCCTATGTACGTAATACACTATTGCAGGAATACCTAACTACTTTTGCGTTGTGTGTGTCTTGCAATAAACAGGGTTGACTTCCGTTTATATCAAAGCTACTTATTCTCAGTATAGTCCTAGCGGTAGTTCAAAACATGCTGCACCTGAGAGAAGAGTTCTGAAATTTGGTACACTTAATCTTTAGGGTAAATGAATCGATTTGACCCGTAGTACACAATTTTAAAAAAATCCTATGAGGAGTAATGACGTCATCTTTTTTTTGTATGGGAAAATTTTTTTTTTGTTCCAAATCCTGTTGTGTGTGGTATCAAATGAAAAGCCTTGCTAAGCCGATTCTAAAAATATATGACATTATTATATTTAAGTCACTTGTATAAAATTAAATAGGAAATAATTCTCGAAACATGCCACGTTTGGGCTTCTCCAGGTATGATACGGTTGAATCATTACTTATGAAATATACGTAATATAATGTGTAATATCCTCATCTCTAGCCTCAAGAAAGGTACTACGGATTTTTTGTCTCAAAGTATTTTTTTTTTAATTTTAAAGTTACAGAAATTTATGAAAACACACTTAGTTGAAATTTGGCATCGAAAGTTCAATTTTGGACACCGAGAATGATAAAAATATAGCCAGTTGAGATAACAATCATATTATTATGTACATCACATCATATTCGTTTTGCAAAAAGAATGTTATGTGCTTCGGAGGGCACGGTTAACCCTCGGCCCCATCGCAGTCGCTCTCTATGAATAATAAGACGGCGGCGGTCCGTCAGGGTCGTCAGTTAGGGGCTGAATAGTAACCATGGTTCATCGGGTCGTTCGTAGACTCGGTGTCCCACTATTCAGAACAAGATTTATTAATAATAGGATGATAAATACAAATGCGAGAGAAGTTTTCGATTGATGGTTAAAGTGATCATTTCTCTATAGGTACACACATTATATACACACCGGCAAAATTAACGGAATCTATACATAATAATTAAGTTGTAGAGGGTCGAAAGCCTGTAAATAAAAGATATTGGAAAACAAATTGTCAGCGAATTCTTGAAATTGATAACAAAACACGTTTCAAAAGTTTTTACATATTTTTTCCGTTTAGATGTTTGTATGTGACAGCATCCTGAAAAACTACTGAACGGATTTTGATAAAATTCGGTAAACAATGGGAAATACATTTATGGCACAAAAGCAAGAATTGTTTAGCATCATGGAATGCTCCTGCTGGCAAACATAGATCGAAGGTTTGGAGAACCTTATGTGGACCACCAGGTGCACCTCCAAGAGCCCAGCTAAACTACAGGAGACACATATTATATAGTCCCAAAGCAAAAATTGTTTAGCGCAATGGGACGTGTCTGCTGGAATATATAAATCGAAGGTTTGGAGAACTACAGGAGATACATATACGTCCTCGAAGAAAAAATAATTCAGCTTGATTGGGCCCTCCTGCTAGCAATTAGAAATCAAAGGTTTTGAAAACCTGATGTAGACCATCAGGAGTACCAAAAATAGCCCAGCTTAAATAGGTACATGAGATATACATATGGCCTCAAGGAAAAGAATATTTAGCATGGCGGGACATTTCTGCTGGCAAATAGCTAATGAAGGTGATGGATACCCTGGGAATAAATGTAAGGATGCTGGTGTGGGAATAATGTGTGTATAGATAGACAAATGAAAATTATAAAGACGAACCAAAACTCCTCTCGCATCTGTATTTATCATCTTATAATTAATAAATCTTGTTCTGTCAAGTGGGACACTGAGTCTACGAACGACCCGATGAACCATGGTTACGATGTCGCCCCTATCTATCGACCCTGACCGACCGCCGCTGTCTAATTGTTCATAGAGAGCAACTGCGATGGGGCCGAGGGTTAACCGTGCCCTCCGAAGCACATAACATGTTATTTTTGCAAAACGAATATGATGTACATATAATGAAAATCTAATCTGGCTTTTTTATTATCATTCTCGGTAACCAAAATTGAACTTTCGATGCCAAATTTCAACTAAGTGTGTTTTCATAAATTACTGTAACTTCAAAATTCAAAAAAAATTACTTAAAGACAAAAATTCCGTAGTACCTTTCTTGAGGTTAGAGATGAGGATATTACACATCATATTACGTATATTTCATAAGTAATGATTCAACCGTATGATACCTGGAGAAGCCCAAACGTGGCATGTTTCGAGAATTATTTCCTATTTAATTTTATACAAGTAACTTAAATATAATAATGTCATATATTTTTAGAATCGGCTTAGCAAGGCCTTTCATTTGATACCACACACAACAGGATTTGGAACAAAAAAAAATATTTTTCCCTTACAAAAAAAAGATGACGTCATTACTCCTCATAGGATTTTTTTAAAATTGTGTACTACGGGTCAAATCGATTCATTGACCCTAAAGATTAAGTGTACCAAATTTCAGAACTCTTCTCTCAGGTGCAGCATGTTCCATACATTCGGCCAGCGAGCCGCTAAGGCTAGTACTATAAACCCAATTTATTTCATTATGCATGTAAAAAAAAAGTTATGAACATGAATGTTAATAGACGCAGAAGAAGAGGAATGCCTGAAAAAGTATGGATGCATTGTGTAAAAGACGACATGAAAAAAAAGTGAGTAGGTATTTGACTGCTGACAGAGATGAATGGAAGAAAAAAACATGTTGCGCCGACCTCAAATGTATTGGAATAGTGGCAGGCAGATTATTGAACTTTGATCTTTCTCGTTCCAGAAGTGAAGATCCCTCGAGCCCACCCCGTCTACCCGGTGGCAGCTAGCGAGGCGTCAGACACCATACCTTCTGACTATCCATCAGAGACTCCTAGTGAGGCCGAACAGGTCCACACCAACCAAGCTTTCATCATGGAAGAGAGCTACCATAGTGAAGGTATGTGTAGCACCTTATGTATGTGTTCTGTATGTTTTCTGTATGTGCACGATTTTCGAGCCTTCCGCCAATGCAAGTGCTTGTCAGTATATGCCGACGGAAGCTATGCATTATTCTGGTGAGACTATAAAAATTGCGGTGAGGCCGAGAATATGCGCCTGTGTGCATTTGTCCTTTGTACCTATGTGACTGTCTGTCTACAACTCTACATGTGTGCAGCTAAGCGTAGGATTTTGTTAAATAGGTACCTAGGTATCTACTGTATGATCTACCTATACCTAGCTAGGCAAATAGTATATTATATTTATTTTCTCTACTGTATGTAAAGTTTTAGAACCCGTTGCACTGATTCCATGTTGACTCCTACTTTATCTTCCAGCAATGGAGATACGAACGACTGGTAAATAAAATAGCATGGTGTTTTTGTATAGTCTGACTTACTGATATGTAATTTATTTACAGCACTGTGCACGTTATAAAAGCATGAACCTTATTAAATGAATGTTATTTTTTTAATAAAGCACGATTTCCATGTTTTACAGTTACCATTGTCAGAATTAGCTGATAATTCATTACCTAATTTAAGTGTCATAACTTCTAAATTTAATTACTACTTATTTGTAACAAACCTGAAAAAAGTACAAGATTCACACTCGTAGCTTTCACTTTCATAATAGGTAATACTTACCAGAACTTACCGTACCAGATTGAAATGTATCAACGTTAATTTAACATAAAGTGGGTTAAAAAATAAACAACAACAAACAGGTATATTTTTTTCCAAACAGGGATCAAAAATAATCTCTAAACCTCAACGTCCACCAAAAAAGTTTTGACACCACCTAAATCTTAATAATAATAATCCAGCCACAAACCGAATTCATAATCTAACCGTCTAATCCTAACCACTAACAGGTTACGGCGAGGCGCACGAAGCGATGGCGTCTAACGCGCGATTGGTCGCAGGTGCAGCCCCGCCAGCCTTCGACGTGAGAGTGAGGGTCCAGAGACCTCCAGCACCACCGTCGCCAGTGTCTACTGTGACTGCTACGGAGACTGATGGAAGCATGAGGTGAGCATAACGTCTAACGCGCGATTGGTAGCTAGTGGAGCTCCACCAGCCTTCGACGTCAGAGTGAGGGTCCAAAGACCTCCAGCACCTCCTTCGCCAGTGTCTACTGTGACTGCTACAGAGACTGATGGCAGCATGAGGTGAGCATAACGTCTGACGCGCGATTGGTAGCTAGTGGAGCTCCACCAGCCTTCGACGTCAGAGTGAGGGTCCAAAGACCACGAGCACCACCGTCGCCAGTGTCTACTGTGACTGCTACAGAGACTGATGGAAGCATGAGGTGAGCATAACGTCTAACGCGCGATTGGTCGCAGGTTTAGTACCAGGAACCTTCGACATCAGAGTGAGGGTTCAAAGACCTCCAGCCCTGCCTTCTCCTGTGTCCACGGTTACTGCTACAGAGACTGATGGCAGCATGAGGTGAGCATAACGTCTGACGCGCGATTGGTAGCTAGTGGAGCTCCACCAGCCTTCGACGTCAGAGTGAGGGTCCAAAGACCTCCAGCACCTCCTTCGCCAGTGTCTACTGTGACTGCTACAGAGACTGATGGAAGCATGAGGTGAGCATGAAGTTTGAAGGCGCATTTAGTTGCAGGTGCAGCGCCACCAGCCTTCGACGTGAGAGTGAGGGTCCAGAGACCACCAGCACCACCGTCACCAGTGTCTACGGTTACTCCTACGGAGACTGATGGAAGCATGAGGTGAGCATGACGTCTAACGCGCGATTGGTCACAAGTACAGTGTCAGAGTGAGGGTCCAGAGACCACCAGCACCACCGTCGCCAGTATCTACTGTGACGGCTACGGAGACTGATGGAAGCATGAGGTGAGCATAACGTCTAACGCGCGATTTGTCACAGGTACAGTGTCAGAGTGAGGGTCCAGAGACCACCAGCACCACCGTCGCCAGTGTCTACTGTTACTGCTACGGAGACTGATGGAAGCATGAGGTGAGCATAACGTCTAACGCGCGATTGGTCGCAGGTGCAGCCCCGCCAGCCTTCGACGTCAGAGTGAGGGTCCAGAGACCACCAGCACCACCGTCGCCAGTGTCTACTGTTACTGCTACGGAGACTGATGGAAGCATGAGGTGAGGATAATGTCTAACGCGCAGTTAGTTGCAGTTACAGCGATGCCAGCGTCAGAGTGAGGGTCCAAAGACCTCCAGCACCACCGTCGCCAGTGTCTACTGTGACGGCTACGGAGACTGATGGAAGCATGAGGTGAGCATAACGTCTAACGCGCAATTGGTCGCAGGTTCAGCCCCACCAGCCTTCGACGTCCGAGTGAGGGTCCAGAGACCACCAGCACCACCGTCGCCAGTGTCTACTGTTACTGCTACGGAGACTGATGGAAGCATGAGGTGAGCATAACGTTTAACGCTCAATTGGTCACAGGTACAGTGTCAGAGTGAGGGTCCAGAGACCACCAGCACCACCGTCGCCAGTGTCTACTGTGACGGCTACGGAGACTGATGGTAGCATGAGGTGAGAATAACGTCTAACGCGCGATTGGTCGCAGGTGCAGCGCCGCCAGCGTCAGAGTGAGGGCCCAAAGACCTCCAGCATCACCTTCTCTTGTATCTACTGTGACGGCTACAGAAACTGACAGAAGTATGAGGTAAGCTATTTATTGATGCACGAGCAGACCAGCCTGTCTGTTTATCTGTCAAGAACTGCTGGATTGCTACAGCCGGCTCTGCCGTTGGCTAGGCCTTGAGTGTGTAAGGAGAATTTTAGACTTGCATCAGGCAAGTTGCTCTGTGTTTTCTTGGTCTTCTTCCGAGCTCCAAGTACTTCTTTCGTGTTTAATACCTTATCCCTAGCAAATCTCTAAGGTGAATATGAATAGGTACATGTTTTACTGAAAACACAACTTTATTTATTTGACTGCTAAATTCTTAGTTAACGCATTCATTATCAAAAGGTCCAGTAGGTATTTATTAATTTAGGTACCTAATATTATGATTTGAAAAAAAAAAAGACTTACTCAAACTTTGAACCAGCATGATAATAAACACTTGTCAATCAACTATCTCATTTTCCAGGCACTTGACAATGATCGAAGAGCACGAACGCCAAGAGTCGGTGCGAACAGTGTCCCCTGTGGCACTCCCTGTTCCGGCTAGAGGCACTCAGCTGATCCCACCAGCCAGACCACCTAAAGCGGTAAGATTGACTGACTAAGAAAATAAATATTTGTATGAACATTCTGTGTTAACTTGTTGTGTGTCACATCACACCCAGTGGTCTTTGTAATTCACAAAACCATCCATTAAAATTTTAAACAACTATTTTTATCGTTCGCACATAATCTTCAACAATTTGTTTGAACATCCTCTGTTAACTTGTGGAGTGTTTTGAACTTATGAACCATAATCACACCACGAATAATATTCATATCACATTACACAAATAATGAAATCACATTTCAATTTTGACACAATTGGAAACCATTTGGCGTTTGAAAACTAATAGTTCGTAAGAATAAAACCGCACCAAAATTAAATGTTATCATTACATTATTTAGATATAAGTGTGTCCTAATACCACTTCTCACGTGTGAAATAACCCTTAACAGTCGATCACCTCACGCCACACTAACCAGGAATGGGCCAGAAGACCAAGGTCCATTGTCTCACTGAACACGGAAATGACGGACACCCATTCGGTCACTGAAGTCACCGATGCCTCGCATGCCAGGATGTTCCATATTAAGAAGGTAAGGTTTCACTTTTCCTGCAATATTTTTACTTGCATGTAAAGTAGATCTAGTCAATATGTAGCCACACTAACCAGGAATGGGCCAAAAGACCAAGGTCCATTATCTCACTGAACACGGAAATGACGGACACCCATTCGGTCACTGAAGTCACCGATACCTCGCATGCCAGGATGTTCCATATTAAGAAGGTAAGGTTTCACTCTTCATGCAATTTTTTACTAGCTACATGCTATTTCAAGTGGATCTAGTCAATAGGTATATAGCAAACTCTCACTGAATACAGAAATAACGAACAAACACTTGGTGACTAAGGTCATAGAGGTCACTGATACTTTACATGCCTAGATGGTCTAAAATAAGAAGGTAAGTTTTTACTCTTTGCTTCGAGGGTTTACTGGTAATTCTCGATTTAATCTTGAAGAAAACACATGTTGCAATATTATTTGGGCTAAAAGTCCTAGAGATATGATGGACATTGGACACCTATTAGATTACTGAAGTCATCGATCTTCACATATTAAAAAGGTGAGATTTGAAGTAAACAAAAGTACCTACCTAATTATTACTTACAAAAATCAATACTACCAAAAAGCAATAAACATACACATACTTTTAGTACAGATTGTCAACTGCTACTTGGGAAACATGCAGTTTTTAATGTTTTTCGTTGCACCAATTAAAAGTCATTGATAGTTATATTATAGTATTAATTATTATAACATCACTGGTTCTAACTATCATGCATGATCACGAATTTTGTAGAAATATTTTTGGCACTACAACGTTAGTTTAATATAATTATCTATGGCACTACAATATTTTTTATTTAGCTACATGATAAAAATTGTTTCCGCTATACAGAAACCGCCGCCACCTCCTCCAGTGCTGATCTCCGAGCGTCTCCAGACCGAAGAGAACGAGATGTTTATGGAGAGCCTGGAGCCCATTCCTGAGACTCCAATCATGCCTGCCAGGTACGTTTATTATTGCCGAGAAAATATTGCTGGACAGGACATATCTCTTGTTGCAGGGTATTTTTCTTAGTTACCATGTTTGGTCAATCCATTTTAAGCGCCGTGCAAGATACTTGACGCATTCACATCGATACTTTTTATGGAATATTAACCCACAATGACCTTTTAAGTTTACTTGTCGCTAAAGATAATTGGGAACAGCCTCTCAAAGCATCTGGAGCTAGTAATCGTTTGTATTTTCGTAAGAATATTTGTAAGTCATTCGACCTGCAGCTAATCGCCTATGTTTATCTTGCCTTACAGAAAACCAGAAATCACTTCCCACGTGGTAGACGACGTTTTCCTCCGCACGATTACCGAGAAGAAGACGATTGAAGACATCGAGCGACACAAGCGTCTTGTCACTGAATATAAGCAGGTGCCGCCGCCACCGCCACAATTTGATGTCACCATCAGGTACTTTAACAAAAATCTAGCGTAAACATTTTAAATAATAGAAGACCTAGTATTGAGCCCTGAGACTCCACCTAACTCATATAAAATTCTACTTATTCAAATTATTGCGTGAGTATTATAGTATAGGGAGATAACACCTTTGCCACACTGGTCTGAAGTCACCATCTAGTGAACTATTACACTTGTACAGTACAAATAATACCTGGCATATATTGCCACTTTGAAGATGACAGGTATACCTGATCAGTGTTAAATTAATTATAAAGATTATTTAATAACATAAAACCTAAAATTGAACCCTGAGGAACTCCAATACAAATTTTCATACGTAGGTATTTTGTATTTTTTCGTCTATCGCATGTTTATGATATTTTCTTATTCCAGGAACCATACAATGCCAGAAGCCCAATGGGAGAACTTCTCAGACATCAGCAGTGCATCAGGAATGACGCTCACACCCAAGATGGAGAGAGTCCCTCTGTCTTTGCCGCCGCAGAAATACATTGGTGAGTCCAGAAGAAAAAACTTCACAATGGGAATCATGCATTTGCAATCTTTCCCAATCATTGGTATTTTATTTCATTAATAGTCTTTGTTGGATTCATTGTGTTATCCTCCAAGTAAGGACATCCTGACATTTCTTCTGATATTACTTAAGATTCTCCTTAGTTGAATCTGTAAAGACGAGACGTGAGACGTGAGACATCGTGTCGCTCAAAACAGTTTCAACATCAAATGTATAAAACGGGTAAGACGCCGTCTACACACGTGAGACGCACGTCGCATTGATGACGGCAGACGATTACTTGTTAGATGTCTTACGTCTCACGTCTCATATGTGACAACTTGTGAAGATAGCGCCCAAGCCCATGGCTGAATGCAAAAATTCGTTTAAGCATTTTTACGTTTTATTTAAGCAATATCACCACCATTATTTTCCCAGGTAAGGGCGGCCCAGACCTTTTCTCCCCCGAGTTGATCAAAGCCACAGCAGAACGCAGTCACGTGTACCAACCGCCGGGATCCCCTCACGACATGCCCATATTGCCTGAGCTTCCACCAGCAAGGAACCCGCTGTATAGGGAAGAAGATGACGAGGATGTGCCAGAACCGACGCCAGCGCCACCTGTGCCGCCCAATTGGAATGTGCTCACGAGGGTTTTGAAAACAGAAGCACAAGACGAGGTAGTTACCTGATTTGATCAGTTTCATCGAAGTTATTCATCAGTCAGTCAGTTTTCGCGTCTGACTTATCTTTTTAATGACTTGAAAGCTTTTTGCTCAAAAATTTGGTTTACTGGTAATGAAACCAATGAATTAATTGGCATAAACAGATAGGTGGAATTCGTTTACTATTGAGGCCTTAGATTTTGTCATTAGAGGACACTGTTCATCAGCCATATAAAAGTAGTCGGTAAACAGAACACTTTAATTTGTTTCTAGAAATTATCAAGAAGTATTACGATATGGTTATAATTATTTTGCAATTTTGCATACTTACCTAAGATCAGAAAAAATGTGTAATAGTAGTTTATGCAATTGCCTTATAATAAGAGGCTTTAGGATGTGAGTGTCTGTTTATCACACGAGGCGCAGCCGAGTGTGATAATAGTTTGACACGAGCATTCTAAAGCCTAATTATATTGCAATTGCATACACTATTTTATCTACACTTTACAAGAAAAACTATGAAAAATAATTCATACCACCGCACTTCACTATGGCGATTGCAAGCATATCTACTGAACCAACAACTGAACGACTTTTATACATATGTAACTTTTTAACTAAACGTTAAAATGGAAGCTCATAAAAACGGAACAACTTTTAAAATTAAAAAGTATTAATCGGTAAATTTTAATTCGGAAAATGATTTGAAGCAAAGATTTAATAATAAATAAGTCCTCATAATTTCAAGTGTCGTCCCATTCTTTGATTATGTCGTGACATTTGTTTTTTTTTATTATCTTACTGCTAAATGTCGATATCATAAAGTGAGAAAAAAGTACTATAAGACATCGACATTTTACTTTATGATATCGACATTTTTTTTTAAAGGCTGAATGGCTGTAAAGCAGTTGCTTATACATTTGCTTTCGAATTTGTAATAGGAACATTATGTATGAAGTGTAGATAATAGTACATTACGTCACAGGCCGAGTATATAGCAATTTCTGGTCGAGTGGCATTGGAAGGCCGAGACGAAGTCGAGGCCTTCTAAAGTAAACGAGACCAGAAATTGTTATTTCGGCCGAGGTTTGTATAGTACTTTTCTCCAATTTGCAAGGAAACAAATATTTAAATAGTGATAAAATTGACACTTTGTAACTTTTAAAGTTCGCAAAGCGTTGGCGCTGATTTTGCTTACGTTCTGTTTCATAAAGAATGCGCGGGAAATTCACATTCAGCCTTCAAACTTCAAACAAATTGTGTTCCATAAAACACCTAATCACGAAAGTGTGAAGTTTAAGAACCCTTTTATTACCGGCCTAGTCCGGCAATTTCTATTACAGTCCTCTGCGCCTTGACAACATAAATGAGCCCATTGACGTATTCTTTTTTTAAAGTAATGAAGCTATTTCCGAGCAAATTGGAGAAAACGTATTTTCCTTTCCAGGTGCTCCAAGAAACCGAACGCTCCCTCCGCCTGACGCGCGAAGAGCGTCTCCGTTGGCGCGAGCTGATCACCCACGAGAGCACTCTTCGGAGGGAACTGGCCCGGTCTTCCACACGCGAAGAGTTCTTCAAAGTGGCCCATGACCACAGATTCGCGCCGCTGTATGCTCCTCACAAGTGGGAAGTGATTATCAGGATCCTGGCGCCGCCTCCGGATAAACCCAAGGTATGTTAAAGCTTGACATGCCAATGGATAAGATTGGCACAGGACCGTGAGGAGTGGCGCAATAGAGAAGAGGTCTGTACCCTGCAGTGGGTGGATGTGGGATGATGGTGGATGATGATGTCAAATCTTTATATACCAATATAAAATTACTTCTTCTAGATAAGTCGTCTAGTCGGTTTTTGAGTGCTCTGTATAAGTTACATATTATCTAATTCAAAGTCTATTAGTGAAAACTTGTAATTGGCTGATTGTCTTTATTAGTTTTTAAGCAATCTATATTTGATAGCTGTAAGTTTTCCTTTTAAAATAAAATAAAAATAAAGTAGTCTTCTGAGTTCATCACAGTGACGGCACTCTTAGAAATGAACGGGTACTCTTATTACGGCAAATATACGTAGTTACAGACCTACCTAAAGAAATTAAGAATAGGAAAGATTTCCGAAAGTTCCTTCGATGATTAAAGGTTCAGAGGATTAAAGGTCTGGTTTAACGTTCAAACAAGGAACAAGAATATTTGTTCTGGTTCGAAATCGAGTGCAATCTCAGTGACCCTTGCTTTTTATTTTGCAGAACCGCTACCGCAAGAAGACGGAATGGGACTCAAGATCACGTCGTAGCTCCTTACCCACCCTATATGAGTACGACAGTGATGCGACTTCGCTCAGAGACCCACAGAGATCCCGCCGATCTTCTTATAGGAGCGATCATGTTGACATGAGGTAATTATCATTGTTTTGATCAGCAAGATGTTTTGATGTCATTGGACCTATATGAAACTAACTTAGATGATCTACCTACATCACTGTTCTGGTGTGTATTATCTGTGTTCTTTCTACCTTACTTCGTACACCTAAGTCGCTTTTTACGACAGCCACGGAAAACAAATGTGAGGTTACAATGTGTAAATATTTGTTATTTTATTTTCAGGTCTATGTCTGAAATGATGGTAGACTACGCCCGGGAGCAAGCTGACACTCACTCTGAAGTGTCAGGAGGAACTCAGCTCGGCAGGTACTACGATGATGACAGCGACAGCGAACATCCTTTCCATCAGAACCAGTAAGTCTCTCTATCTCTCTCTCTCTCTTTTTGTGTATGTGCGTGCGTGTGTGTGTGTGTGTAATGCCTCCTTAATGATTTGCGTGGCGCTCCTATCTCATCATCTGATGAGAATCTCGTTACCAACGCACATTAGCTCTTTTGACAACATAAGCCGAGTACTCGTAGATGTCGCTTTCAGGAAATGATGTATTTTTAACTTTTTACTCGGATGCTTCAGAAGTTGGATGTATGTGTATTATGTGAGTATATATGTATAATGTATGTATGTGGACAAGAAATTGCTTTTTACAGGCTACAGCCCAAACAGCTGGACGGATCTGGACATATGAGTTGTCGTTAGATTTGTCATTCTATATTCAGTCAGTCTATATTAAAATGTGATAAATTAAACACAAAATATAATTTTGATGGGTAATACCCTTACTTCTTTTTTTATTTATCACAATCAGGTTTTTGTTTTAAACTCATCTGCTTGTTAAAATTTTTTACAGGTCGTGGTCCCGTCACTCGCTGAACCGATCAGTGAGTCAGCCATCTTTGGCTCGCTCAAACACTGAGGTAGTGGAACAGTGGACCGCTCCCGAAGGCGACGTCACACCTACGCCGGGACGTAGGATCAGAGGTAGGCAAAGCAGCAGATTTGATGAGTCTAACCAGTGAGTCAGCCATCTTTTGCATCAGAGGTAGGAGAAGCAGCAGATTTGATGAGTCTAATCAGTGAGTCAGCCATCTTTTGCATCAGAGGTAGGAGAAGCAGCAGATTTGATGAGTCTAATCAGTGAGTCAGCCATCTTTAGCTTGCTCCAACACTGAGGTAGTGGAACAGTGGACCGCTCCCGAAGGCGACGTCACTCCTACGCCAGGACGAAGGATCAAAGGTAGGCAAAGCAGCAGATTTGATGAGTCTAATCAGTGAGTCAGCCATCTTTGGCTCGCTCCAACACTGAGGTGGTGGAACAGTGGACCGCTCCCGAAGGCGACGTCACTCCTACGCCGGGACGAAGGGTCAGAAGTAGGCAAAGCAGCAGATTTGATGAGTGTAATCAGTGAGTCAGCCATCTTTGGCTCGCTTCAACACTGAGGTAGTGGAACAGTGGACCGCTCCCGAAGGCGACGTAACACCTACGCCGGGACGAAGGATCAGAGGTAGGCGAAGCAGCAGATTTGATGAGTCTGATCAGTGAGTCAGCCATCTTTGGCTCGCTCCAATACTGAGGTTGTTGAGCAGTGGACCGCTCCCGAAGGCGACGTCACTCCTAGGCTGGGACGTAGGATCAGAGGTAGGCGAAGCAACAGATTTGATGAGTCTAATCAGTGAGTCAGCCATCTTTGGCTCGCTCCAACACTGACTACGCCGGGACGAAGGATCAGAGGTAGGCGAAGCAGCAGATTTGATCAGTCTAATCGGTGAGTCAGCCATCTTTGGCTCGCTCCAATACTGAGGTGGTGGAGCAGTGGACCGCTCCCGAAGGAGACGTCACTCCTACTCCGGGACGAAGGATCAGAGGTAGGCAAAGCAACAGATTTGATGAGTCTAATCAGTGAGTCAGCCATCTTTGGCTCGATCTAACACTGAAAAGCAGTGGACCGCTCCCGAAGGCGACGTCACTCCTACTCCGGGACGTAGGATCAGAGGTAGGCGAAGCAGCAGATTTGATGAGTCTAATCAGTGATTCAGCCATCTTTGGCTCGCTCCAACACTGAGGTGGTGGAACAGTGGACCGCTCCCGAAGGAGACGTCACACCTACGCCGGGACGTAGGATCAGAGGTAGGCGAAGCAGCAGATTTGATCAGTCTAATCAGTGAGTCAGCCATCTTTGGCTCGCTCCAACACAGAGGTGGTGGAACAGTGGACCGCTCCCGAAGGCGACGTAACTCCTACGCCGGGACGAAGGGTCAGAGGTAGGCAAATCAACAGATTTGATGAGTCTAATCGGTGAGTCAGCCATCTTTGGCTCCCTCCAACACTGACTACGCCGGGACGAAGGATCCGAGGTAGGCAAAGCAGCAGATTTGATGAGTCTAATCAGTGAGTCAGCCATCTTTGGCTCGCTCCAACACTGAGGTAGTGGAACAGTGGACCGCTCCCGAAGGCGACGTCACACCTACGCCGGGACGAAGGATCAGAGGTAGGCAAAGCAGCAGATTTGATGAGTCTAATCAGTGAGTCAGCCATCTTTGGCTCAGCAGTGGACCGCTCCCGAAGTATGAAGGATTAGAGGTAGGCGAAGCAACAGATTTAATGAGTCTCATTAGTGAGTCAGCCATCTTTGGCATCAGAGGTAGGTAAAGCAGCAGATTTGAAGAGTCTAATCAGTGAGTCAGCCATCTTTGGCTCGCTCCAATACTAAGGTCGTGGAGCAGTGGACCGCTCCCGAAGGTGACGTCACTCCTACGCCGGGACGAAGGATCAGAGGTAGGCAAAGCAACCGATTTGATGAGTCTAATCAGTGAGCCAGCCATTTTTGGCTCGCTCCAACACTGACTACGCCGGGATGAAGGATCAGAGGTAGGTGAAGCAACAGATTTAATGAGTCTAATGAGTGAGTCAGCCATCTTTGGCTCGTTGCAACACTGACTACGCCGGGACGAAGGATCAGAGGTAGGCAAAGCAACAGAATTGATAAGTAATCAGTGAGTCAGCCATCTTTGGCTCGCTTCAACACTGAGGTAGTGGAACAGTGGACCGCTCCCGAAGGCGACGTAACACCTACGCCGGGACGAAGGATCAGAGGTAGGCGAAGCAGCAGATTTGATGAGTCTGATCAGTGAGTCAGCCATCTTTGGCTCGCTCCAACACTGAGGTAGTGGAACAGTGGACCGCTCCCGAAGGACCTACGCCGGGACGAAGGATCAGAGGTAGGCGAAGCAATAGATTTGATGAGTCTGATCAGTGAGTCAGCCATCTTTGGCTCGCTCCAACACTGAGGTAGTGGAACAGTGGACCGCTCCCGAAGGACCTACGCCGGGACGAAGGATCAGAGGTAGGCAAAGCAACAGAATTGATAAGTAATCAGTGAGTCAGCCATCTTTGGCTCGCTTCAACACTGAGGTAGTGGAACAGTGGACCGCTCCCGAAGGCGACGTAACACCTACGCCGGGACGAAGGATCAGAGGTAGGCGAAGCAATAGATTTGATGAGTCTGATCAGTGAGTCAGCCATCTTTGGCTCGCTCCAACACTGAGGTAGTGGAACAGTGGACCGCTCCCGAAGGACCTACGCCGGGACGAAGGATCAGAGGTAGGCAAAGCAATGGATTTCATCAGGGTCCGAAGTTTGCTAAATAAAAATAGTTCGATCCCTGGTCGATGCATGACAACTTTTAAAATTTCTTATTATCATTTACGAAAACAGTTTCAGTTGGCTATCGATGGCATGTCAGTTGGATGGTTTTGGTAGTTTCGTTTGGCTTTAGAATGACAGTTGAGTGTCGCTGGCATTATGATGGTTAAGAAGTAGTAGATTTGTGACCCTGTTGGGATTTTAATGCACTCACAGTGCTATAAGAAATTGAAAAAATGCCATGCATCGACCGGGGCTTGAACTCAACGCTACACCGCTCTGCCACTGAGCTATCGATGCACCGATCAATTTAAGCCTAATTTTCATGTCTCCAAGATTTGATCAGTCTAATAATACATACGTATGTACGTCACCTACATTATATAGAGGTATAACAATTTATGGAAAACTTGCCAACACTTGCTTAATTTCGCAGACCTAGATTGAACCACTGTAGCCTAGTTGGAAGAGGTTTCACCTCGCCAGTATTGATAGCGAAAGTCGCAGGTTCAAATCCTGCCAGCGATGGAAGCAATATTTTTCCAAAAATCATACACATCTCTCAAATTTTGAATCATTGGAGATTTAAGTGGATCATAATGTTTGCTACTTTAGGAGAAAAAATTACCTTCGGTAGAACGGAATCGTATAGTATACAATAGATCTAATAAAATTAGGTATACATGTTTTTTTTTATTTATATTATATTTTCAACAAGTACTATATGTTCTTGTTTTTTTTCTAGGGCCCCAAGGATTGACCACATTCACATCGTCTGAAGTCCGTACCTTCCAAGCATCGAGAGAATGGAGGGAATAAGGGAGATCCCAGCTTTTGACTCACGTCCGGGAGCTATATTTAAAATATCCCGTTGATCTGAACACTCGGTCTTAAGGTAAAACATAGTAAGTGACAGTAAGTTCAAGACTACAGTAGATACCCTGACTTTGATGATTTGAAAAGTAGCTAGATTGGTATGAATTAAAAAATGTGAAGAATTTATGATATAAGCTCAAAATGAGTACTCAATTCAAGTGATAAACACTGCCTTTTGATGTTAAAGTTACGTACATTCCGTAATAATGATAATTTAACTTTTTGATTCCGTCCATAATATTGTGACTAATTTACCTGTTTAAGTGACATAATAATTATTAGAAGATAATAATATAAATACATTCAAGTACCTTTCCCGATTTGTACCTAATGGATGGCGTTACGTCTAATAAATAAAAAAAACTATTTATCTTTATTTCTTATATTATGTTCATTGTGGCATTTATAATAAATATAAGTGGCAGTCCCACATAACAAAAAGAAAAGTACCAACATGGTTGTTTGGACCCTTTGCCTATCTAAATATGATAAAAAGATATAAAAAAACTAAAAAAATAAAATGAAAATCATATAGGTATTATATTTTCCAAAATTTTAAATGATTCTCTAAATTAAAACTTAAATAAAAATACAGTACCTACGATATCGTAACGCCATCATACAGGAATTACCATTAAAGGGCCACTAGTTATTTTAAGATACATATAATGCAATTATATTTTATTATATAAAATAAACTAACATTGTGCCAAAATAAAATTTTATAGTAAAATACGATCTAACAGTTTTGCAATTATACTTACTAGTTGTACTTAATTTGCTTGTACATTTATTTTTAGATTTTAGTATGTGCTATTGGTTATAGTATAGAACAGTGGATCATTAAATAGATATATTATTATTACCTAATGTCAATATAATATTAGCAATATATGTTTTTCTAATTAGAATAACGTAACTTTGAAGTATGTATTTCTAATTTAGTGTAAATAGAACTTTAGTTTTATAGAGTAGGTAAGGGACGTTGTACTAAAAAACCTAGCAGACAAGGCAAGACTTTAGGTGAAGCTATGAAGTTAAGTTTTCTTTTTCTACTACTGATGTAATAATATCGTGGTAGTAGGCATTTATTAAATGAAGACATGCTCTCGAAAAACTAAAATTCGGAGGCAGTCGGGTAAAAAATGATTAAAATTAAGAAAGTAAAATTTAATGAAAAGAAACTTCAAGGCTGCGATTTGAAAAATCACGTAACTTAAATGTTTTTAATATTGGTGTACGATATAAAATACTTATTCATAGTTAGACTTTTCTTGCCTTGCTTGCTATGTAAACGAGTTTGGGTAAAGGGACAAGGGATAGTGCAAAAGTGCTCAACTATTATGGTTGTTAGAGTTTTTATGAGGACTGTACCTGAATATAAGGACATTCTCTAAGCCTCCCTAAAATAATAATGAAACTAATTTGAAAAGAATAATCTCGTGGTGCTAAGTAAGGATTAATGTTTTAAAAACAGTAAAGTATTACTGCAGATTTGTATTTACAAACTGATTGATGTACCTATTTTTGATATTTTTAATCAATATACGTGCCTACCTTAACAAATTCTATCTTTTACTTAAAGCGGTACCCTCTTTTCAATTATTGAGAAAAAAGTAAACTTCGTTCATGTTTCATGATGATTTATTTTAATCAAATATTTTAAATGACAATAAAATATTGAAATAAAATTGATTCAATTAATAAATTCGACAATTTTATACATTTATGTTTTCTACAAAACCGTATTTACCTACTATCATAAATAAAAAAGCATTTCGCATTTATCTAAAAACTTGCATAAAATCTTAACATTTTATTCAAAAGTTGATGAGATTTCGAGAATTTCAAAAAGTTGCCATCGTTGTATTCTATGATACTTTTATAAAAGCGTAAAATCTCAAAGATTTAAAATGGACGCAAGTATTATATATAATATATATTTAGATAATAATATATCAATGAGACACATAATGATAATGAGTACAACAGTTAGATACATATGAAAACATTTCATAAATTATATAGGTACCTGTTGAAGTAGGTAGACCATACCATATAACTATAACAGCGGTACAAGATACAAGCTCAATAAAATATTATCAACAATAGACCAATATTTAATATACTGTAGTGTGTAAGCCTTCTAAATGTCTATTTTTTGTACAGTCAGCACCATCATTTTCTACAAATTTCTTCATGTAGTTACATGATTTTAAGATTCCTCTACTATATGGTATTGTATTTTAAGTATGTATGCAAACAAATGAATCACATTACATTCGGTGCTGCCTGTACTTATAATTCTAAGTTTTGAGAAACTTTGACCGCTCTTTGAAAATTATTTACAACCTTAAGCGCGGACTTAAGACTGACTATCTGTTTTAAAAGTCTAAAAGATACCTACCTATATTCAACATTGTTTTAAGCTATCTAATAGACTAGTTATATTTCAAAACATTTAAAATTTACATTAAAAGTCACATTTTGCATTAGCGTTTTGTCTATCTACAATTTAAGATATGAAGTAAAGTCGACGGGTCCCTTGCGTCAATAAATTTGGCCTTTTATCAACGACTTTATGGCAATATTTGGCATCCTAATTTAGTTAGTAGACGTTATTTTTAACACATTGTTGATGTATCTTTTTCGAGCAGGATCGTCTGTCATATATTCTGTAATAAAAACATGTTTTTATATATATTTGTAAAGATAGCATAACTAAAATCAGATTGAGAATGGTAAAATTTAAATAGAATTCATAATTTTTGATTAAAAACAGTATATACGTAGGTTCTGCGCATATCCGTAGAAGATTTACCTATCCATCAAAACATAACTGAAATTTTCTTTAAAAAAAAACAAAGTTTTTAAACTATAACAAAATTCGTTTAACAAACATCTATCAAGTATTACATTTCTATTTCGTTACTAGATACAAATACGCAAATCTTATTCATATCGTTCGTTGACGTCTTTCTGTGGTCCATCAAGATTATTTTCCCTGGTTACATCTATGTAGGTACGCACTTGCTATCTAAAGTATAAGTATAAACTACGTGAACACTTTATAATAATCATAAGTTGTATTTGTCACTGTGTCCATACAGTTTATATCCATTATATTTGGCTGATGGACCCAAGGGATTGACGTCTTCTAGTAACTTGTTTCCAAAACCTTTTCTCGAATTGTTTCTCCTGGAAAAATATATACTACGAAGTTATATAAGTATTATATTTATGATAAATTGTACAAACCTAATGCTCGCAATAAACCAGATATAATATAGGATATAAAAGTAACTATACTCTATCCGCGCGATGAAGATAATACCAGAAAATGCAAAATGATTGCCATTGGTTAGCGATAACGAGGCAAGGGTGCGTTTACATGGAGGCGCAATTTCAGTCTACTTCTGTGGCTTGCATGGAGCGGACGCATTTTTTTGTTCTTATATCGATTGTTTTATTTCTCCTACGACCTAGTGCGTGTTTTGGACTATTTCCTGTAAAACATACACAGATGTATTTACCTAAAATTATTTTTACTTATTAAATATTGTAATAGACCAAAGAAAACCAAATTTAATAGTAAAAAATATTTATGAGTCTTCTTTAACCAAAGAGCCATGTAAACGCATCTTGACGTTTTTACACAATTGTTGACGCCCACTTACCTGGAAGGGCAATCATTTGTCCCTTTCACTTGCATACAAAAGTGCGGTTGAGAGGACGCTATATTATCTTCATCGCGCGGATAGAGTATAGTGTTATTGAAGTGCATCAGTATGCTCTGTAAAATATATGGTTATTAGAATAATATGAATATTTATTTTTAAAAGAGGATAAAGAACTTAGAATTATTTGGATTCGTATTATCTTATTTTGATATTTTTATCAACTTTTTTACTTCCTATATTATATCATGGCGTGCCATGATGTACCAATTGATATAGCGACATGAAAAGGCACTTTTTGTCAGACGTCCCTTTCGGCCCAAATACGCTGAAGGCAGAAGTCAAAGAAGAAGAAGAAATAAGTTAAAAGAATGTTATCGTCAGACAAAAAGTTTGAGTAAATAATTAAGATAGTAAAAGCAAAAGTGAAGCGTTTACCACTACTTATCGTGTGAGTGATAGCGCTTTATCTAAACGCTCTTCTAAAAACGTATTAGTGGTTTTTAAATATAAGATGATTAATCAAATACAAGATAATAAAATGAAGGTAGTTATCTAGAAATTTAAAAGAATTAAAAATAAATGTTTTAAGAAGTATCATAAAAACCACCACCACAATGCATGTGAATATTTTGGTCGTGAAGAATATTGTGACGAATGTAGCATTTAAAGAGGAATAGCAAAAGCTGCAGGGAAGGAATGAAAAGCGTAATGGATTTCATTAAAAATATATTTTCGACACTCGTTCGATGAAAATGGACAGATCAAAAACTGTAGCGTAATTTTGAAAGCTGGATTTAAACTGTATTAAATGCAAATGTAAAGTGTAACAAATTGACATTGTTATTAATTTGACAGATTCTCATAAGATAAGTGACAATTTACTTAAAATTGTTACTTGGGATAATATCCCTTTAAAACGTAAGGTTTTAATGATTTTATCTATTATTAATAATTATTTAACAAATTTATTATCCTACAAGATTTTCAAATTCAAAAAGGCAATTTCATTGGCCAACATTCTAATAACTAGATTCACATACAATCTCACTACAATTCTTACTTCAAAATAAATTTGAACAGAAGGCTTATTTTAAAATTGGAGGGATTAAATGAAGTTTATAAAGTATTGGGTTAATCTACTATAGTCCGTCCAGTTCGTGCGCGACCTTCCCTAGGGGTGACAGACGTTGGGGAGGGAGATGTCAGCGGGTAGCGGGAGGTGTAGCGGGGAAGGGAGAAGCGCGCATCCGCGCAGCACGTCATATTAAAATGACGTGCTTCCTCGCCCCTCCACCGTCTGTACCCCGCAGGAAGGTCGCACACGAACTTGACGGACTATAATTATTAGATTTTAATTTAGGGCTTTTAATCGCTAGGTATACATTGGAATTTAGTTAAATTCAATTTATAAGACTGACATACCTATTTTAAAAGAAATTTTACTTAGGTTGAATTAATTTTGACATGACTTACTTCAAATGATTTAAATATTAATATTTTTACATTAGACGTGAATATTAAATTATTGAAATTGCAACAGGCAGCATTATATACCTTAATAATATTTTGTTTAAAAGCGTTTGTTTGTTGTTAAAACTTTGTATATGGCAAAAGTCATAACAACTTCCAAAGTGTCAACTAACTTTAATAGCAAATTCGGATAAAACATATTGTATACTGCCCGCAACAATCAAAATTGTGTTTAAATCCAGCTGATTGGCACACTTAAGCTCGCGCGTGCTCACACATAGCCATTGACAAAGCAAATCTTGTAATAGCCGTTGTTGCTCACGGTGGTACGACGGGGAGAGAAGGGCCGCGCGTCCAGCAGGAGCGGCTGGCGGCGGGGGCTATCGGATGATGCGCGTCGACGCAGGAATCCCATTCTGGAAGCCATCATGACATCATAAAAAGCCACATAACTGTATAGTAGGCTAGATAACATAAACATACATTAGGAACAACAAAGGCCCTAAAGCGCTCCCTTGCAGTACTACAATAACATACTTACATCTTCCCGTTCTGGCATAGAGATCGCGTCCGCGAACGCATCGTCTGAGCTTCCGCTCGTGCCAACTGTTCCATCTCCATAAGTTTCTCCTCGTTTTCTGGAACTAAACACATAAAATATCGTACAAAACAGTGTCAAATGCTCTTGTTAAATCAATACATAATTTTGTTCATAGGTTGATTGAATCTTTTGTTTAAATGTTGTAGAGAAGAAGAATGTAAGAACGTACCTTTCCAAGCATATACAGAACTGCGCGAAGTAGTATGAGGGGCGGTGCGACGAGTGTTGGCGCGGCACAGAGTCACCGCGTCCGCGCTCGCGACTCGGCGCAGCAGCGACCTCTGACACGCCGCGCGAAACGACCAGGGGTCGGACGCGCCAGCCTGGAGCACCAGATATGAATACAGGTAAGTTAAGCGTGCGTAGGTATTTTATGTTTTTAGGTTTTGTCAAATTGAAATTAATAACCTAGGGATAAATCTTCACGAAAAAGTTATGACGCGCAGCACGAAAGACCAGAAGTGAGGATAAGTAGCAATAGACATTAATACAGGTAAATAATCTTGAATATTCAAAATATGCAAGCTATGGAATGGTGAATATGTAGTAAATAGATCTTTCAAAATCGCAGGTAAGGTAGGTACTCAAACTTAGCCCAGAATCACTTTATCAATCTTTACAGAACATAAAAAAAATTGGACCATTGTTGTAAAGCTGATTTTGCGGTATTCAATCTGTGGTTTTTCTACTTTACGTTATTCGCGTCTAGATCGACCTATACGTTGCTAAATATGACCTATACGTAGTAAGTAAGTGTTTTACCCAGGGCACCTCCTGGTCTGCCAGCATGTCCGTCCCCTGGTCGAGGGCCAGCCTCATCTCCGCTCGAGGACTGAGTCGTTCCTCCGGTGTCGGTGGTTTCGGTTCCTCTGGTCGGGATGTTTCCTCGACCGCTGGGACCGGCTCCGAAGCTGCAATATTAAAATTCTCAATCAAATACTGCATTTCCGATATAATTTTCTGGTAGTGAGGATGTTAATGATATTTGCCTGGAAAGGATTTAACAAATCGTTTTGCCAAACAAGAACTTCTTTGGTAAGGTGTTATGAACCACATGTCTGTCTGATATCTTAGCATCATAAATTTTTACTTCCTCGTCATCTCCATCATAAACTCCACAGCAAACTAGGGAAATCCATCGATCTTTATAACTTATCGTACGTGCTGTCATTTTCTAATGTTTTTCTTTTTTTACATGGAAAAATGATCTGGGATTGTGCAAGGGTTGTGTTATGGACGACCTCTTCCTCCTGACTTCTTCTATCTTAACATGTGAACCACGAACATATGAACCCTTTGTTGGATATGAACCTTTACGTGACTTCAAAGATTTATAAGTGGGGTAGGGTTATGGATGGTAGTGCTATGCTCCGAGTTTACAAGTATTTTGGCTTTTTTTTAACCTGTTACTCCTGACTTTTTCTTCCTCAACTGTTTGATGATTTGTGAATGAATGAGATTTTATTTACCTGGAGAGAGTGGATGTGGGGTAGGGTTGTGGATGGTGGTACGCTCGAGTGTGGAGGGCGTGCTGGCTGAACTGGCTGAGCCCCGGCGACCTCCCGCACCAGCAGCGGCACGCGCCTCCACAGACTCTCTTGAAGCTGGGGACACAGCACAAAAACATTTTAAGTAAATTGTATATCTCGTGCATCAAAATTCTTACGACGAATTTGACCGATTATAACAGTATGGCATCAAATTCACATGATCAATTTGACAGGTAATTTCTAATGGTCTCCAATATCTTTCCAAGATTCTGTCTGTTTTTGCATGTCATAAATATTGGAGACAAAAAAGGTTGGCACATACATTATGCGCCATCATTTTTGTCTCACGCGGAGTCTCTCTGTAGCAGACTTAATAAACGTCCACAAAAATATTAATAAGTGAGTTTGGCTTAAAGCTGATACGTTAGGATTTGTACCTAAACTACACATCTTTTCGGTCAAACGCTTCCATGAAACAGCAATAATTCTTTCCGAATTTTAATTTATTTTCAAAAATGAATAAGATGATCATACCATACGGTAAGGGCACCGATGGGGCCTCCTTGGTTGGCTGGTTTTGTACTCATATTGCTGGTGAAACACTTCCATGAAATAGCAATAATTCTTTCCGAGTTTTAAATTTATCTTCAAAAAATTAATAATATGATCATACCATACGGTAAGGGCACCGATGGGGCCTCGTTGGTTGGCTGGGATTGTACTCATATTTCTGGTGAAACACTTCCATGAAACAGCGATAATTCTTTCCGAGTTTTAATTTATCTTCAGAAAATTTATAAGACGATCATACCATACGGTAAGGGCACCGATGGGGCCTCGTTGGTTGGCTGGATTTGTACCCATATTTCTGGTGAAACACTTCCATGAAACAGCAATAATTCTTTCCAGATATTAATTTATCTTCAAAAAATTAATAAGATGATCATACCATTTTTGGAAAACTTGCAAAATTTTACCGCAGGCAGGATAGTGGACAAGATATACTTGCTTAATTCGCGAGCTTGATTAGAATCGCGGTAGCCCAGTTGGTTAGGGCGTCAGCAGTACTGATGCCGAAGGTCGCAGGTTCAAATCCTGCCTGCGGTGAAAATTTTGCAAGTTTTCCAAAAATTGTTTGCCTAGCACGAGAAGTGTTTTAAAATTTGGTATTCAATGATCATACCATACGGTAAGGGCACCGATGGGGCCTCGTTGGTTGGCGTCCGGTCTGGGCTCAGCTCGCACACGGCGCCACCATTGCGCAGTCCGCGTCCCGTTGCGCCGCCCGCACCCCCGCCCCCTGCTTCTGCGGAACACCGGACCTTCAGATTCTCAGTCATGGTTCTGGTCAGTGCTGCCAGTGTATCTGATCTTTCAGAGGACATATTCTGCGCTTTCAGAGGCACTCAGGGATAATTACCCAAAGATATGATTTGGTTATGGTTTGTATTTAAACAAAATTTATCTGGCAGCACTGTGGCTACATTTAGGCTAAATATTCTATTCAGTATCTTGAGTGAAGTGTCTCAAGAAGTAATGATTGTCAGTTTAACGTATTCCTATTTTTGATCAGCTAATGAATAATCGTGTATCCGGCCGGATAGAAAGGTACCTCAGATAGATGATTCAGTTTCAAAGATCAAAGTGTAAACAGCTAAATCAAAAGAAGAGGAGTGCCAACTCTACAGGAAGTCATGCATGGAACCAATACTAGAAATCGAAGGGGTTTATAGTAGGAAATATAATAAGGACACGATTCATTAAAGAGTAATGTTATTCGAATATTCAAGCACTTTTCTCTCTTGAAGTAACTGAGATGAATAATGCTCAAATATTCGCCACTTATTTCGTCTTTTTTGAATAGTGTTCGAATCTAAATAATTTACGTAATATATTTTGTGTTTAGTTTTCTTCAATATGAATTACACATGCATCGTGCTTGCATATAATATAATTATTATTGTGTTCTAGGTACAGTAATGTTTTAGATCCTTCGTCTCACCTCAAGCTGTCCATTATGCTGTCAACATGTATTTTTGTTAGTACGTGTTTCTTAACCAATAAGGAATTTGTGTGCCCATGTTTATTATGTGTTTTCATAAATGAATAATGAACAGCATTCCCAAGATGCTCGACAGCTACCATCGTCTTGAACATCAATACTAATAAGAATCTAATGCACAACAGCTATTTCTTGCAAATGTTTAAATTCATTCTTAAAATCATCTAACTACTCAACAACACTTGTGAGATCTAAAACAAATGTCATGTCTTCGATTGTATCAACTTCGAGTGTAGTGTCACGTATGTCGTCAATGTAGGTTGGAGACTCACCTGTTTCGGAAGCAGAGGGCGGCAGGTGCGGCGCGTCGCAACAGTCGTCAGCATCGAGGCCACGCGCGCTGCCCTGCGCCAAGCGCCGCACCAGCGGACCAGTCACAATGTGAGATACAACCTAGCTACGATCTACCGCGGATTTATAAGAGTTTGCCAATATGACGATAGCGAATCCAAGTTCCAATTTTGAATTTTGACAAAGCCTAGCTATTCAATTTTAAAGCTTTCTTATTTCAATTTCAGGATAGTTTAATATATTCGGATTCCGGACGGTTAGTAGATATCTAAGGAAATTTCATAATGAAAATCATAGGATCATGCAACAAGCATGCTCGTTGTTTACATTCTTACTGTATATATAATAATGGTCTTAATAGCCACATGCTATGGTTATATTGACATCAATACAATAATTCTATTGATACAGCTATTTTTGTAGTTTCCTCACCCATCAAAATTGTGACTTCAAAATCTATCATCACCCATGGTTTTAAAGAAATTGATGAACCATTGACAGTCTTAGTATCTTTAATTCACAATTTGGATAGATGGTGTTTTAATGAAGCTTTTGCGTCCAATTATCTGTCGGTAATCAACTTATATTATAATTATTACGTATCGTTATGTCAGTAAATATTTTCCCTAGTTATAGCAAATTCATGAGTATAACTGTTGTAGATATTCACCTGGTCATCTGAGTTGGTGGGAGTGGGTTTATTGTCCTCACTACCACTACCACTGTCTGAAAATTCTTCTTCATATAAAGGCTCCAGTCTTCTTCGGAAAACGTCCCTGTGCAAGAGTATTTTGATCAGAATCATCATCATAACCCTGCCTCTGTCCAATCAACTTTGTGTTTCAATTTTAAATTTTAATATTAAAATTGAGTAAACGTAGCCATTTTAACGAACTACCTACCTACAAGTAAGTATAGCATAGTATAGTAAATATTGAAGAAAGTTGGTATTAATGATTACCTTGGCAAAAGAGGCCTTAAGGTGGTTGGTCCAGTGATGGTGGGTGCCATCAAAAGTTCATCCATCATTAATTCTGTGTCCTCGTCATGATCTGGATATGACGACGACGACTTTGTTGGAGACTGTAAAGTTTACACACTTTTCAATCCAGCAGAAAATGGTTTTCTCACGTGACATGTTACATAACAGCCTGATTTAGTTTAAATAAAGGTTATTTATACATACCGAGAGGGTTCCATGCTCGGAATCTGGTAGATTTTCCGACAAGTCTCCAGATGACGGAGTTCCCCATGCATCTTCACCACTGGCCCCACTTCCTTCTCCCGTCTCCACTGTTCCATCTTCTACCGGCAAGGCAGTTTTCCAGTCACTTACTCCAAGGCACCTATTTTGGTGATAACATATTTTTATTTTGGTGGAAAATCTTTTAGTGAAACTGTTGCAAAAATTAAACTAACATTTTAATAATACTATGATAAATAACTTATATAATATAATTAATAAAAAAAAATTCTAAAATATTAATTATTTTCTTATATTGATTTTTTATTAAAATTCTTTGATCTAACTAACTATCACGAAAAGATTGTAAAATATCTAGGTATTGTTCATAATGTAATAAAAAATTTAAGACTAATGGAGTTTTAAAAAAACAAATTATCTAATAAAAAAAATCTAATTGAAATTGAAAACTACTCTTTCCTCAATTCAATCAGCTAATTTTGACATTATTATTAAACCTAGACTTATAAAATTATACTTATTACAAAACTGTCTATGTAAAATGTTCATACCTCTAAACCGTAGCAATACGTATAGATATTAATGTCAATTGTATAACTAACTAGACCTAAAAAGTAGTCTAAATTAAATTTATTGAAATCTAGCTTCACTAGCTATTTCTGTAAAGATTGTTATTGTGAATATTGTTACGTCTACACATTTGATATGAATATAATAGAAACTAAATTTTCACAACTCATTCATACTCATCGTGGTGCTATATTCTGCCAAGGACCTGAAGATCGTTTCCACCTAGCACACGAAGGTGAAAGAAGGATCATTATACAAGAAATCAGGAAAATAGACCGTGTTATGACAGAAAAAGAAAATAGACACTCATAATACTAAAATTTAAACTGACCTTTCTAAAAATGAAGGCTGTTTGTGAGCAACCGAAGTATTAGGCACGCTTTCTGTATAGCTAAATATGTTCATTTTTTCTACTACAAAAGATCCAGCTCTTGCTGTCCATCCCATGATGCCGCCAGCAGCACCAGTTACTTGAGAAACAAAAAGGATGTTAGAGAATATTTACATTGACACAGAATATACAAAAACATTAAGAGGACACGTTACAAAGAAAAACCAAAATGTACTTTTTAAGTTGCTGCAAAAAACTAGAAAGAAAGTTAATAAAATTATGAAGAATCTACCTGGATTGTAAGGTTTCACAGCAGTTTCAGGCTCTGTCAACCGAACATTTCCATCATCTGTCTCATCAGAGGGTAATCTCTCAAGGCTTGACATAGTTCCGTATCTGTAAATAGAAGTGCACTCAGAAACATATAAAATTAGGGCTTCTAAACTATTATTGGTTGTAATTCCACCTACCTCTTTAATGATACGTAAGGCAAATCTTCAGGTGCGTCAGGTGATTCAGGAGATTCATCTACAAGGGCATCCTAAAATACAAGAGTCATTCATTATATTTTTCTCGGAAAAATATACAAATAAATCTGATCTAAGGTAATTTTGTTGAATAACTATCGGATGTCATGTTAAAATAAATTTCATACTCACAGTCTTTTGGGTAGAATTGAAATCAGGCGTAGGAGGCACTACTGCTATATTAGGTACAGGAGATTCAGACTTTACTGATCCAAGACTAGATGGTCTTGAGTTAACATTATTAAAATTTGATGATGGAGTTCTATTAAATGGTTCTACTCTCATCAAATGAGCTGCAGGATTTATTGCTGATAGACCCATCAACATTAACGGTCCCAGTTCCAAATCATCGTCAGATGTGTCAAAGTTCGTGTTCGCATTAATGTCTTCAGATCTTTCAGTCTTTTTACTAATGTCTCCGTTCATCTTGGTAACAGCTGATATGCCCATCCTTGGAGACCTTCTCATACCCCTTTCAATCCTAAAATCTGTTTCATCTTCGTGGAAAGAATCATCGTCTAAAAAAACAGAGGACGTCTTCAAAGCTGTGCCCACATTTTCTCTTTTTGCAATAATATTCATGCCTAAAACTTTGTTCAATACATTTTCAGCCTTTTGTCTGGTAATTTGTTCTTTCCTCAAAGTTCCTGGCGAGGGGTAATTTGTTGTAGATGTTCTTGTTTTTGACAATGTTATACTTTCAACACATTTGATTTCGTTTAAATATTTCTCTTGTGCTATAACGCACTGTACTTGATTTGCTATGTTAGAATTAGACATTCTTAAGTCATTAGAACTAGAATTAAAAACCATAGAACTACAAGTAGTATGACTAGTAGATAATGGACTGTTATTTCTACTGCCAGAAGATGGGCTTGGTGATCTGATGGAGTTCCTCATTTCCAGAAGGCTCTTTGTACTTTTCGGGCTTCTCGAGTGAGCACTTCTATTTAAAACTGGTGAGTCTGTTTTCAGATCATAGGACGTAGATTTGAGCATTCTTTGACTCTGTTCAATCGAGTCTATCACTTTAGCTGCAGCAATAGGAGCGTCTTCGGGACGTAATTTCATAGCGTTTTTTCGATGAAGCTGTGTTAGATTCCTTGGTTTACGATTCCCACAGTGCGCACTACATGGACTTGTTGAGCTTTTGTTTGAATTTGAGTTTTGAGGAGAAGGAGCATCCATTTTGGGCTTAGCAGGTATTACCGGTGGTTCCTTCTGAGAAACTAAAGGGCTGTTTGGTTTTGACAAACACTTTTTATGACACTGTCTGCACACTGGAATTGTGTCTACAACCACTGGACTAGTCCGAACTGTAATCTGTAATTCGTCAACCTGCATTAGTTACCTGGATTTCATTTATTTAAACTTATTCAAAAAGTTCAAAATACTTACTTGACTCCCAGAGTTACTGCTTTTAGACGGACTCCTATCAGGTTCCTTTTTATCACTAGGAGACAATTCTTTCTTTTCGTTGTGGTTTGCTACCAGTTCTGCTACTTCCAAAAGGTTCAATTCCATCGATCGTTTTCTTAGATCTTCTATGCTCCACATCTATGGAAAACATAGTGTATTAGACTTGTTTTTATGTTACGTTTTTTATTTATTGTTATTCTGATCAGAAATACCTCCATATCAGGTTCTGGAGGGTCCATTTCCTCGGCTTCCGGCAGTTGCGTCATCCATCTTTGTAAATGCAATGTTGATCCTCGACTTCTGGAACTTCTCGCTCCTTCTGTCACACTACCTGGTCCACCTGTTTGTGTTTCTTGTGAGCTGCGGCGAGTCTGGAATATGAATTTTAATTCGTATTATTCGCGTTTGCGACAGCTTTACTCAGTTTCAATTCATTTTGACAAGTAATGTGGATATAAGCAAGAAATTACTCACCATTTTTAATTTTATTACTCAGCAAAGATAATATAATATTTTTATTTTTGTAAAAAACGTGAATAGATCGAAAATAAATTGGACATAATAACATACAAATACAAAATAAATAAGTGCGACGAGGTACATACAAATTTAAATATGGCAAGAAGGCGTTAAGATATGATAAAATACCAATAAGAAAGTTTAAAAATTAGGAAATTTAGTAATGGAAGTTAACTAAAAGGGCCATACAAAGAAAAATGGTAGGTTGTTCACATTAACAATTTTTTAACTTTTAACCGGTAGCGTCGCAAAATTCTCTATATTATTTACCTATTGTTAGATGACAAAATAAAAAGTGTTTCACCATTGAAGTCACTTTATTTACTGATCATTAGAAATATTCTGCTCCGATCTAAACATAAACATCCAAAATTTTACTAGGTATAAGATTTAAATCCACTGTAATGTCACAAGGTATCCAGAATTTCTATAAATAAAATGTTATCTCAAAATTATAATTTCTCGTAGGCTATTACACTATATTATTAAAATTTACACACAGCCAAAGACATCGAAAATTATTGATTCTAACTACGACTCTCTTAAAAAAGGAAGGTCATATACTTACAAAACCCGGAACATATTAGGTTATGTGAACATTTTGCGATGCTAGCGATAAAACAACACACGATTTCACTATATTTATACTATTATATTACAATCTGCATTGATATATTGATCAATTTATTATATTAACAAAAACAGGAAGCGGCCTCTACTATTTAACATTGACTACCATTTTTCATTGTAAACACGTGTTAATTCTAATGGCGATGATAATAGAAAAAGCTTTAAAATAATAAATGCTTTAGTGTAACTACAATGGGATTGATGAGTTCGCGAAGCAGATCGCCAAATATCCACATGACCTGTACAAAATGATTGCAAACTATGTACAGATATCGTAATGTTAATATTCTGTACAGATTTTATATTTAATAACATGAAAATAGTTATCTTTTATATAGTAATTCCAATACAATCTCGAAACTAGTTCAAAAGGAGATTCAAAGTAAATATAAAGAAGCAACGTAATTCTATAATTAGAGGAGATCATAAGAAAAGGACGGAAGACTTATGAAGCAAAATTGTGGAGATTGGGGTCAACATATTCCCTAAAGTTTGGTACCCTATGGTTACATTTTGACACTGATTCCTATGTATTTCGTAAAATTGTAAAATGTTGGCATGCACTTTTGGTTCTATATAAGTTACCCTTCTGTGTAAAGTTTCAAATGTTATGTCATGTCATATAATTTCAAGTATAATCTAGAATCTTTTAATATTCAACGCTAAAACACTCTGTTACATCATAAGTGGGTATCAGACTTATATCAATTTTCTAATCATCAAAATATCGAGATTTGTCCAATACTGGCTAATGTTCGAAAATATGTCTCTCAAAATTTTTACCACAACCTTATTCTCAACTATAAGCAATAACAATCCAACAAATGCTCGCACCATGCGTTGGCTGGTCTACACGTCGAAAGCCTTGGGCCAATTAGAGACCATGTCCTAAACACCAGCTACGAAAACCATGGGACTACTGGAACACACCTTAGGGCCATTGTCTTAATTTTGTCCGGGGATAGCAAGAGTCTACTAGCTCCGGATCTGACTCCGATGATCAAAGTTCTAAATAAGCAGGAGGGGTAGGCCTTTCAGGCAAAGCTACTTGTTGTAAAAGGGGGTCATCAGGTAAAAATATGCACTCCTCCACAGCGTGCTTATAAGAAGGATCAATATCTAAATCAGCTAATGCTAAATCAGCCTCAAAGGATTCCCATCCGCAAGGTGAAGCCTCTGAAAAATTGTCACCTCCTTCGGGGGTGAGTTGAGCGCTAGGCGATGTTGGACGTTCATCGTTTCGCTCGATGCTTGACGTAGACACGAAATGTGAAGAAAACGTTTGAGAATCCGCTGGAGACAAATTCGCAGAAGGTGTATCTGGTGTAGCGGCAGTTTTCCATACCGAACTAAGAGGTCCCCTAGCTGGTTGTGGTAAAGGGGAGTCAGAATTTACGCTAACGTTTAAGTTCACATTGAAGCTAACTCGGACATCCTTTTCGTGTCGTTCTTCAACGAGCATGTTTAGATGGGATCGGTATGAGCTGGCGGGAAGAAGTGCCACACTCGAGTGTCGTTGGATGCTGGACGCGGATACCTGACGTTGCTGCGAGTCCAAAGTTGCCAGGGAAAATGTCAGTTGCGGATCTGGAGAATCGAGCGGTGAGCCCAACGGTGTACCGGACATTGTGTGGACTCGGTATCTAGAAGAACAAGATGGCTTTTGCTTATCACTGGTTTAGAAGAATTCGATTCTAATTTTCATTCCTAAATCTCAAATATAAGCTACTTACATTTGCCTTTGTAACAAACTCTGCCACACTGCCTTCAGATCTATTGACGGCGCTCGTAACACAATCGGTCTTGCTCTGTTCGGCGTTCGTGGTGCGCAAGACACCAAAGGACTTTCTCCTCCTGTTCTTCCAAGAATCAGTCTGAATTCCGTTGCTGAAAGCAAAACATTCAAAGGTAAAATAATAGTCTTCTTTTTATTTGTATCATTTTACAATCCGTAGTAATATAGTTCTTGGTAGTATTTTACCTTTTTTTCTGATATTGAACTGAGCTTCAGACACCGTCCCTAACGCTACAGGTTCTTCGGTCACAAACAGCACCCTATCTCTTGACACCGTTGCGAAGAGTAGCAGATCACTGAATAGCAATGCCCAATATGGCCTGATTGCTCTTCCTTCCACCCTTGACAGTTCACCACCAAAGATCCATTGTCGCCCTGGAGTACTTAAGACGAATGGCTGTAAAAGATCATAGTTTATGATTATGAGTGAGCAAACTCAACCTAATGTCCACATACAAACGACACTATGCTTATATTCTTGTGATTCAACAAATGCTTACCTTACACCTAGTGAACACGAGTCGACTTTCTAAGTCAGCTACCGATAGTAATGGTTTTCCATCCCCAGCTAGCCCCATTAGTCCAGAACCAGCTGTGACATCTTGATAGCCATTCTGTGAAAAAAATGAATGCAGGTTTCAGTCGGAACTACGAAACACCAACAACCTATTCATGGAAATAAGGGATACCTGTAACTGTTCTACAATGACTTGCAGTTGTTTCTTTTCCAGTTGATCATAGGGTCCGGCACCAGGTGCCGCAGCTGCTGCCCTCATCAGCCTCAAGAGTTCCCGAAATTGCTCCAGGGGTTTGTGGATCAAAGACGTGATGTCTGGCCTTCTTCTCGGGATAGGTGGACTGGTGCAAAACCGGGAGAAAGCGCCGCTTGGGTCTTTTGACTTCTTCACCTAAAAAAGGATAATTATGTTTTTAAACATTGCTCGGACAAGTGATCAACCAGTTTTTCTTATGAATTGGTACATGAAGAGTTTTGAGGTGAAGACACTAACCAAAACACAATCAGCTCTTTTCAATCCTAGACAATACTTCTTATATAGACTAAGGAACACTGGGGTCTTCTGTAGGTAGACTGCCACGACCGTCGATGTCTGTATCTCGCCTTCATCTTGCACCACTTGGTCCAAAATCTCTTCGGATAACCTGAAGATCTGAAAATGATTGACTCTCTTAGTCGATTGTGTATCTTTTTCATAACTTATCGCAACACTAAATTGCAATTTATTATTTAACCATTTATTGCACACAAAACATACATGGAAACAATTTACAATGAGACAAGATACAACAGGTTTACTTATTTCTAAAAAATTATTTCTTACAGCAAACCTACACAAGTGAGACTACATTACATAGATCGAAACGCGGATATGACGTTCATTGTAAGTAAAAGGGGAATGACCAGCTTGTGTATTGCCGCTAGTGTTGCAATAGGTTTGTAAATATGTCTCTTATGATTATATTATACGCCTCGGCGTAAAGCCGCCACTCAGCCTGAAGAAGGACCGCCAACCGGTCCGAAACCGTCGCGAAACCGCGACGCCGATAAAGAAGTAAAATGTCGCACTTGAGTTTAAACAATTTAATTATTATATTTTCCTAATTATTTGTGGTGATCAAAATAATTTTGTAGTAGGAATGGCTTAAATTGGTCGCCTTTCCAGCCTGAAGTACTCCTCGTTATTAAATCTATTCATTCCTCATGCAGTTTTAACTTGAAGGTATATGCCCAATTTTGAGTCTGGAGATCCTAAATCTTGAGGTTTATTTTGTGCATTAATGCATATAGACAGTTTTGGGCTTGCCTGATATATTTTCAAAGTTTTTCTTTACTTACCTCTTCAAGGTTCTGGAAGAGCAATTGCTGATCACTTGGAGCGATCAGGTCTGCTCTCTCAGCAAGTGGCGAGACGAACCGAGCCAAGCCGAACTGCAGGCAAGTGGCGTAGTGCTGTTCTCTGGCCACCACTGCTAGAAGCGCTCGTTTTCTTCCGTCTGATGATAGGCCTGGCGTCTGTAGAGATCAGCCGGGGTTCAATTTATCGAAAACGGTTTCTAAACCGCAGTGAAATGCAAGTCTATCATGAAAAGGGGAGTACGAGTTAAAGTACAACATACATTGGGTACTGACTGATAAGTTAAATTTCACATTTGCCATACTTTTATGCGAATCGCATATTTTTTTCTTCTTTTACTTCCTTACTGTTATTGTGGCTTTTGATTTGCTTGGTCTTAGAAGTATGACGTAGAGTCTCTAATCATCGTCAAAGATTTGATGGCAAATAATGGTTTCATTATTATTAAGGTACTTCATTTGATTTAAGTGATGGCAATGTATTGTTTGGATAGTTTCAATTTCTATAATTGACTGATATTGATAGACAAAATCACTAATTATAGTCATAGTCATGTTTAAAAAACTTATCTTTAAATAATTATTTTATGTACCTAGATGATATTGTCATTTTAATGATGAATGATGGATGATATTCATTCGTGTAAAATATAATAAGGTGAGAAATAAAATTAAAATGCGAATAAATAAAGTAAAAGCTATAAATTTATTTTGCACTTAATATTATCGAACATAAATCAGAACGAAATAAATAATAACAGGAACCAAAATTTCTATCTAATGCAAGAAAATAAATTACCACGTACGACACAAAATTATAAAATGAGTAATATGACAAACGAAAATTACAAGAAAAATACAAAATGGATACAAAAACATCAAAACAGAATTAGTTCTGATGAGAATAATAATAATAACACACAATTGTCTATGACAAAAAGAAAATAAATAAAAACGTTAACAAAATATATTAACAAAAACAGTATAAGCTTAAACGTAACGATTCCCCTTTGAAATATTCTCTGAAACCAGTAACTGATGTCACGATAGACAATATTCCGTTTACACATAGAAAAAAGTGCAAAAAACTTAAAATAAAATGTGAGTTGCAATATCTATAAAATAATGGAATGTATACGAAGTCTGCACAACTTAAAATGAAAATGATTAATCTAAATGAAATAAATAACAAACTTAAATTAAGTAAATCCGAAGTAACTGTACAAACAGTGCCCTAGATGAAAGAAAAAAACACACCCTAATACTACAAACATTAGAAGTCACCTACTACACTAGCACCACTTGCCCTAAATTTTGATACTACCAATTATATTTATATTCAATTCCTTTCACACAAAAATTTTGCTAATAACGTCCTTAGAAAACAAGGCTTTAGTGTCAAATCTAATGATAATTTGAAATACAAAATGCCTCATTTTCATAGTCTCTAAAGTCTCATTTACTCAGGACACCATCTAGATGACTAGTACCACAAATTTCAAATCCTAAAACTCATTTACACTATGATACCATTACCGACCTCTTTGGAAAACGTGACTTGGGGTAGATGTAGCTTGCGTCTATCTAAGGACTGGCTGGTTGAGGAACAAGCTGTTGGCGGCCTGGCTTGTGCAGCTGGGGAAGCTAATGCTGCTGTTCTGGGCGATCGAGGAGCTGGAGGTGGTGTAGACTCCGGGGCAGGGATGGTCACATGAGACACTGAAACTCGTGGTCGGATCCCAGCACCGTTGACGCCACCAGGCGGCATTCTTCTAAACGTTTCTAGATTGAGCGTTGGGCCAGCTGACCTGAAAACAGAAGACATTGGTCAGAACTGTAATTTCGTCTATGAAGAAACTGATGATGATGCTGATGATTTAAAATAATAACGTTCTATCGCCAAATGCATTGTGTTTAGCAACTTACTTCACAAGGCCTCGGACCTCCTCCTCATTTGACATGACAACATTCTTGTTGCCCACGAAGACGATGTAGTCGCCAGCCCTCAGCCCTGCCCTCTCCGCTGACCCTCCAGCAGCAACTCTCTCCACTCGAGGCGGCCTTGTCCATACTACGGTAAAACCAAAACCGCCGGTTGCCCCACGGACCAATCTGAAAATAAGACAAAAAGTTTTTATAAATAATTGACCAAGGATGTATCATGTGGATGATATAGAAAATATCTAATGGGTGCCAAATTTTAGTAATTCTCTTTATTCTACTCGTTAATCATAAAAAGAAAATACCTAGATTATGTAATGGTGCCAACTTATACCCCGGTAATTGTACCTACTAGTGGTTCAAGACACAGAGATACCACTAGTATAAATCGCGTCAACAAGAAATAGTATATAAATCCCATTTTAAAAGCACAAAGGAGTTAAGAGTACGAATATTTAAAAAAATATCAACAGGATTCCATACTCACTTCCTAGTGGTAGTGAACGGTGTCCGTCCATTTCGCTGTGTTTTCTTAGGCGCATTCGGGTCTTCTGGTGGGTCCAGTTCCAGATACCTCAGGAACAGATGCTCGTCAGCTTCTTTCTGTAATGCAGCAGCTACTGCTGCCGCTGATGCTGGCGATCCATTTGCTGTGACACCTAAAATGAAACATATGGATTATAAACAAACGTATTTGTATTGCTATCAAACTACTAAAATCAATTCCGCGAGATTTGTTTTTTTTTTTTTTGGATATGCATCATAATCATTAAGTAACAGATATGTGAGGTCCACTGCTGGAAGCAATCTTATCACAGAAGCTTCCATAGAGCACGAGATCTTAAGATCTGGCAGTCCCATCCGTTCGCATATTGACGCGTATACGCCATTTTCTACCCTTAAACTGCTTCGATTATCTGTTTTATGAACTATAAGTCTCCTGTTAATTTTTTATTGGTTTTACATATGCAAGAAAATCGCAATCTGTATCTGTAGTGCTTCTAAAATGGCTTTTGACTTCTTGTACTGTCGACGACTTGTAGGTTAAAAATATAGTTACCTTTGTCAGTGTGGTTCTCTTTAGTGCCATCGTTCGTGCTGGTCTCCGTGTTATCCGTCGCCATCTTTCTCTTCTCCTCTACGCGGTCGCTGCACTTGTCATGAGCCGGCGTGGCACCCTGCCTGCCCTGCAAGAAGTAGCTGCCGCTGACCTCGCTCTTAACAACATCTTTTAGCGGGAACGAGACGCATCCTAGGAACTCGCTCCGTCTGGAAAGAAAGAGAAAATTGGCGTTATGTTGATGATTTATTTAGTTTTGTAGTGTGGGTTTGGGGGTAGTTTGGAAAATTAACGAATGCTTAATTATCAAGGATCTTTGACGATTATGAATGATTACATTTATGCTCAAATGACTAATAGAGGAAATACAAACACAATTGATAAATTTCGTATCTGCCATGTATATAGGGTATAGTACTAGTACACAAAAGAAAATTGTGATCAATATCATAATTTATACAAAATTAATCAAAGTATATTCACAAAAGAAAATGGCATGGCATGACAGACAGACATATCTATCATAAAAACATCAAATAATAATATACCGAAGTATTGTAGATGAATATAAAGCTCTGCTTTGGATGCCAAAATATTATGGTAATCTTTAACAATATGTACAAACACCTTGGTACTTATTAACATCTTCTTAACAAAAGATGCGTGGTTATGTATGACTCATCAAGATTTTGGCGTCCTTAATGTCTCGTGACTTGACGTTCTATGACCTACTTATGCTAACATATCTTTATCATTATACCTCGTTATTTTTCAGATTCTTTATTTTATTTGTATAGAAAATATATTTTCAACTCGCGAAACATGCGTTTTCCGCTCATTTTCCCTTCAATGCCCTTAAGTACACTCGGTGAAAGAAATTGAAAGTAATTTCCCTCATGGGAGGGGTAAAGTTCAAGTTTACTAACGAAAGTGGGGTAATTATGCAAACCGGTTACGTAATAAAATGGGCTAGCGTGTCCGTAATGTACATATTGCTGGCAAACATGGAAGGAAATAGAGCCTTTTTAGTAGGCAGTCGTTTTACCCGTTCAAAGGATCAACTTTTTCTGGTTTTCCTTAGTGACTGTAAAGGAAACCATTTATATGTTGATCTTTTTAAATGCGTTGGCTGCCTGTCGCACCCACCCCTACAACCTTGTATATACAGAATATTCTACTTTAAAAAGGGTATGCGAGTGAAAAGTCTGCGCTCTAGTGTTTGATGGCAAAGGGTTTCGCAACAAAACAGGATTTTTCCTTTTGTGAAACATCTTTGAAATGCGTACAGCTATCTAGAACAGGGACATTGTGCCTGACGGGTATATTCTATTGTTTCAGTTTTCTTAAAATATTCGTGCTGAAAAGCATTTCAGTAGATATTTTTTGTCAGTTGTCTTTTGTTTATACTTCTGCAAGCTTTTCAGTATACCTTTTAAGTTTTTCTTGTGTTTGGTTAATTATGGTTCAACAAATAGGTCGACGTCTTTTCAATGTCGTCTACAAACATTTTTGAAGAAAATTTTCTCGACAGTGTAAAAGTTCAATTTTAATTTCAACGCAGAGTTACACGACACCAAATAGATTACACCAATTTATGATGCCAGACAGAGATAACGTTAAGCCCTGAGTGAAATGAATGCCAAAACGATTTGTAGACTCAGTAGGATTATTTTTAGCTTCTGATGTAATTTTGTGATATGGCACGTCTTGTGGGGAAGCTCCGTGGTTAAGTGCTAATGTAAGGGAAACACTTGTATGACACTTCTTCTTTGTCGGCTTTTAGATCTAATCTGAAGGAAGTAAAGCATTCTCAGTTACATCCTTCCATCGTTTTTTATGCGTTTTTTCATCTTGTTTGCTTGAGTTTTTGAAGTTTTGTTACGAATTTGACCGTTATTATATCTTTAAGCAACTTGTTTTAACATTGTACGACTTTTCTTAATGATATTTCAAATTGCTTGCAAATATTTCCAATTATCCATGATTGAGTACATTAAGTTGTTAAGCTGATGTTTATTGAGTCCTATGATTTGCAATATTATTGAGGATGTTTGATTCCGAAGCTGATCTTAGCGCAGTGGAAGCAAATTAAAGTTATCTTAAAATCTAAAACTAAATGGTCGATCAGCCTCGGAACAACATTTGACTACGATTCGTAGTGCTCTTTACTATAGCTAAATAAAATAAATTTAATGAGAGAATTTTGTTCCGGAAAGTTTCCGGCCGAGAAATTCTTGTTTCCAAAATCTACTTAAACAGGGCCCAGCAACGAATTGCTTACCGAGCAAACGATGACGCCGTTTCTTTGTGAGTTTAAGTATGACAGGAATCAGGTATTCAGGATATTTTAGGAGCGCAGGAATAGGGAATAACCTAAACTCACAGCACTGGAACATCCGCTCGTTCTAGAACTCCTTTCCTCCAATTTGCACTATAGTTCACAGTTCGACATCACATAATGTTTTTTAACACAAAATAACTAAAAGACTTCTCTCCGAATGAGAAATCGGCCCCGTTGGCCTTAATTTTACACCACTTAAAACTAAAATTCGCTTCAACAACGCTAGCGAGCGACGGCAGAGGACGTGACACTATGACAGAGCAGTGTTGCCAGCACCGCGCGCCCATTTTATACGAAAACTAAACATTCACCCGCCCCGGACCGACCCATCGGTCCGCTCTATGCATGGCAGGCGTGATAATGTAGCTACTGCTCGCTTAAGGACTGAATCCCCCACCTGAACTTCTGCAACTCGAGGAGTGCCATCACTACCCGGAAACAGGTTGAGAATGCGCCCCCGGCGCCAACGCAGTGGCGGTAGGTTGGCATCCTCAACCAGAACGAGATCCCCAATGCAGGGGGGTTCAGTCCTGTCCGTCCACTTAAGGCGTTGCTGCAGAATGTGCAAGTACTCAAGCGACCAACGCTTCCAAAAGTTTTGAGTCATTTGCTGCAACAACTGATAACGCGACAAACGATTGCTATTCACCTCCGTATAGGGATATTCCGGCAAGGCGTTAAGTGGGCGGCCAATTAAGAAATGCCCTGGCGTCAGGACCTCTAAATCATTTGGGTCTGAGCTGAGCGGACACAAAGGACGCGAATTGAGTACAGCCTCAATTTTACAAAACACGGTCGCCAGCTCCTCGAAAGTCAAAATTGTTAACCCTACAACGCGCAACAAATGCGTCTTAGCGGACTTTACAACCGCTTCAAAAATACCACCCCAGTGAGGGCACGCTGGTGGATCGAACACCCAGGCAATGCCCTGACGGGAGAGGCCCGTGCTGATGGCTTCTTCGTTCTCCCTTAAGAACGTTACAATTTCCTTCATACACCGATCAGCACCCTTAAAGTTGGTACCACAATCCGACCTGATCAGCGCTGGTCGCCCTCGTCGCGACGTAAATCTCTCCAGCGCTGCCAAAAGGCCTCCGTAGATAGGTCGGCCACGAGCTCCAAGTGGACGGCCTTGGTGGCTAGGCACACGAACACGCACAAGTACGCCTTGATAGACTTTGCGTTCCGTAGGCGTGATGCCTTTACCATGAAAGGGCCTGCAAAATCCGTTCCCACACCTGCAAACGTCCAGGCCTCCGTCACCCGGTCCGGTGGAAGATCTCCCATCTGTGGCTGCATTGTGGCTGCCTTCAAGCGGTAACAAGGCAAGCACCTAAACACAACGCTACGTACCGTTCGTCGTCCCGATAAGATCCAGAACTCGCGCTGTAGGATGGCCAATAGCGCATTACAGCCCGCGTGCGAGTTTTTCTCATGACGATCCCTGACTAAGAGCTCAACTAAGGGTCCCCTTTTGGAAGTAACAGTGGATGCCGAGCCGAAAAGGGCAGGCTAGCGTCCGAAGTCTGCCTCCAACCCTGAGCATACCTTGCTCATTCAGGAATGGGTTGAGGCGCACAATTCCTCCCTTCAGCTTTCCACGTCCATCCCTGAGCAGCCTGACCTCCTCTTCAAAATGTTCCGCCTGGACGACTCTAACCAATGAGCATAGAGCCGCATTCCGCTCCGCAGGCGAGAGGACAGGTGTAAAGTTCCGTTCTGCTTGAGGCTTCCTGCAGTTGTTCACGAACCGTTTGATCCAACCTGTCACCCCAAGAAGTTTGTCGAGGAGCTATACCGTTCCAGCAAGAAAGCTGGGTTAGGCTTCGGTACGAGTTGCCCCACGTTCACTCGCAAACCTCGATCAGGTGGCCCAAGCGGCGCCCTGCACTCGTTGAATGGCCATTCCTGCGGCGACTCAGTCAGCCATTGAGGTCCCCACCACAGTGGGTGACTCACCAAATCAGGGGCCCTGCACCCGCGCGAAGCGCAGTCCGCTGGGTTCCATTCTCCCGGTACGTGCCTCCACACTAACGGAGTTTCCGACCCCGTAATTTGTGACACCCGATTTGCCACGAAAACCTCAAGTGTATGTACCGACGTCTGCAACCAGCACAGAACTATCCGACTGTCAGTCCACGCGTACACCGTTTCATCCAAGTTGATGGTACCACGCAGATTGCAGGTTACATGATTTAGCAAGCGCGCTAGAAGAGCTGCCCCTGCCAATTCCAATTTGGGGATGGTCCATCTAGTTCTGACTGGTGCCACCTTACTTTTGGCCATAACCAGACGCACGTGCACAGTTCCCGTTGAACTTGCTGTCCGAAGGTATACAGCTGCCGCGTACCCTCGCTCCGAGGCGTCACAAAACCCATGTAGGGTAGCCTTACATCCCACCGATGGGACTAACTTGCGGGGTATCGCGATGTGCACAATCCCTGGTAAGGTGGTCACAAACTTGAGCCAATCCTTCAACAACTCTCCGGAGAGTTGGTCGTCCCATCCTAAGTTGGCTAGCCACAACCTTTGTAAAAGCACTTCGCCATGAACGTAACCGGGGCGATCCATCCGCTAGGATCGAACGTTCTAGCGATTGTCGACAGTACCGACCGCTTAGTCCAAGTTTTCCAAAAGGTCGGGCTCGATCTTGTACGTGAATACGTCATGCGTTGGCCTATATTGCACCCCGAGGATGCCCAACGTGTTTGGATTGTCCGGGTTCTCAAAGAGGTGCGGGTCCTGATGGAACTCGCCTGGCAAACCGGCCAGGAGCTCTGGGCAACTGGACAACCATTTCCGCAACTCATAACCTCCTGAACCCATGATCGCGATCAACTCGTCTCGTAGAATTAGCGCCTGCTCCACGCTATCAGCACCCGTGCAGATATCGTCCACGTAGACGTCGCGATCCAGTACTGCTGCGGCTCGAGGGTATCTTACCCTTTCCTGTGCGGCCAACTCGCAGCGTACGTACTGCCAAATACGGACTTGGCTTAAGTCCATACGTCACCGTGTTAAGTTCGTATGTGACCATCGGCTCATCTGGGCTCTCACGCCACAAAATCAGCTGATACCGACGGTCATCCGGATGTATCATGGTTTGGCGAAACATCATTTTGACGTCTGCGACGAACGCTACCTGGTGTAACCGAAAGTCTGTGAGAATGTCCACAATGTCCCGGTTCAATTTAGGACCCGCGTGCAAACATTGGTTCACAGACACACCATTCGAGGTAGGAGCAGAACCGTCAAACACCACCCGTATTTTCGCCTCAGGTGACTTCAAGACAGCCAGGTGTGGAATGTAATAATGCTCGACACACCTCCAATCCAGGCTGGACACCGACATGTGGCCCAATTGAATATATTCCCGCATGAATTCTATATACTTCTGCCGAAGTGCTGGGTCTCGCCTCATCTTCCGCTCCATTCCGAGTAGTCTCCGTTCCGCGAGCTGTCGCGAACTACCTAAAGCGGGGCGGTTTGGGAGAAAAGGTAGCCTGGTCACGAATCTGCCTGACGGGCATCTCGCAGTGTTGTATTGATAGAACAACTCGCACTCGTCATCCTCTGGCTTCCGTCTGTCCGCCGTGGACGGCTCTTCAGACTCCCAAAACCTCTGCAGCACCTCTGACAGCACACTACCATAGAGGACCGGATCTGGTAGGTCCTGAGGTCTCCAAACTGGGCCGAAAACAACATACCCCCCTGTGGTATCTACGGCCACCAAACCAGTTTCCTGGAGTACCTTCTTCCTACCGCACCATAATCTCCCGAGGACGTCTGACCCGAGAAGTACGTCCACCGTACCAGGAGTATCAAAATCAGGATCAGCTAACTCCAACCCTGTGGTTAACCCTCTTACCGTTGGTGGTAACCTAACCTGAGGGAGTTTCCCAACCACTTCATCCAGCACCACGGCTGAGACTTGATAGCTGACCCTGTACATGTGCTACCTAATGCGAACTCAAAGTTCGTCTGACCCCGAATGCCAGGCACATTTAGGCCCCGAGACCTACAGCTTCATCCTCACTTGGCCGTACATTTAGGCCTAGCCTACTCACCAGCTTACTCGATACAATACATCCCTGAGCCCCTGTATCCAGTAGGGCTCTTACTTGAATGGTCCGGCCACCGTATCCCCATACCCAAATCTTAGCCGTTGGCAAAAGTACCGTGATTGGACGGGAGCCGAAGCTGATGAGTAGGCGGCGATTACCTAGCGGGAATCAAACGCGGTGAGGCCGCGTCCCGCGGGGTATCCTCACTACCCAAACCTGTGTATGGGTCCCACTCCTGCTGGTAGGAGGTCTGCCCATAAAGGCCATGGCTGGAGTTCTATAGTACCCCGACGGCAAACGTCCGTACCGAGGTTGCGCCTGTAGCCGCGGGTACTCAGGCATAGGCGGGGGCATGCGTGGGTCTTGAGACCCAACCAGGTGGCTCAAGCCCGCAGAATACTGCATGTACCCTGGTGGCTGCCTAGTGCCCCTGACACCCGCCCGTTGAATCCCGTACCTGGGATGGGTGTCCTGGCCACGTTCCTGTGCCGCTCTTCCCCAATCCGGCACCTGCTGCCGTGGTGGGGATTGTCCCCACGTCCTTGGGTAAGTGGGCTCCGTCTGTTGACGTCCCCTGCCTGTCCCTGTGACCGATGCGGAGGTGGGCTCCTCCTTGGAGGGTGGGAGCGTTGCTCCCTCCCTTGGTGGGCAGGCTCCTTCGCTGATCCGATCCAGCGCTGCCCCGGCGCCTCCGGAGCGATTCATGCAGAGCAGCGGATGGTGTGCACCCTGGCAGTACCTACAGTTGGTGCTTGAAGGGCACTCGCACCTGATGCGGCCCCAGGCACCGAAAACACCAACGCCTCTGCTGTGCCACACCCCGTCTCCTCTGAACCCGCTGCGCAGCAAACTCCTGACACGCTGCCACCCCGTGGCCTGTCTCCCTGCAGTAGGCACACCCTGATTCCAATGCGGTGTTGTACCGCCTGGGTTGCCTACTGTTGCCTCGCGCCGGTGCACCCGGCCGTTCCGGGTGGCGAGGGGCAGAGGTCTCCTTGCGTGGGGCTTCACCAGCCTGGACGTTCACTCGCCTGCTTTCGGCCTCGAGGAACGACTTCAGATCCTCGTAGGTCGGGAGGTGGTCCGAGGACTTGCCCCATGTAGCTGCTCGAATCGAGCGACCATTTCGCTCGGCAGGCGGCGAAGCACTCTGTGGACCAAGATATAACCGTAGCCCGCCACTGGCAAACCCTGTCGCTCTAGTGCGCTGACCGCGACACTGACTGGGTGGAAGATTTTCTCGCGGAGGTCCGTACCTCGCGTTATGGTTGGTATTGACAGCCACTGGTCTAACAGCCTGTCTACAATCAGGCGCTTGTTTCGATACCGGTCGGTAAGGATCTTCCACGCCACCTCATAATTGCTATCCGAGACAGCCAAATGCGTCAGCAATTCATGAGGCTCTCCATGTAGCCTGGACATCAGCTGAGCCATCTTGTACGCCGGCGTTATGTCCGTCCGTGTGTGGACCACACTGCTATACAGGTCCTCAAACGCCGGCCAGTCGGCGTAATCGCCTGCAAAGACTGGAACCGTAACAGGCGGAAGAGGCACCTGTAATCCTTGTCCCACTTTACCACGGAATGGCTTTTCCTTTCCGTCACGTCGCCTAGATATGTCCGCAGCTGCCTGCGCAATGTCCTGTGCCAGCTCCAAGCACTGGCTTACATCGCCCTCAACCAGCTCCTTATCTTCAGGGTTAGGAGCTTCCTCAAGGAGCATGAGGCACTCTGTGAGGTGTTCCGACACAACCCGAACCCGTTCATCTGCCTGTAGTGCACTTTTCAAGAGCGCGTCCTCCCGGTCCTCGCGGCCGATCATTGCCGCTGTGGTAGTAAACCACCTTAATTCTGTCTTTATAGCAGCCTTATACCTGGCGATCGAGGAGCCATGGTACCAACTTTTACACACTCGACTTAATAAAAACGAAAAACCAATAAACAAATACCACAAAATAAATGTTAGTTGACTGGCCTAGACCTTACCGATAAGGTACCGTTCACTAGGTAAACAATACAGTCACAAAAAAACCGAAACAATATTTTCCAAAATTAATAAAATATGTGGGTAATATAAAAACACGCTTAATACTAAATTACGGCTAACTATGTTGCAATAAAGCAACCACGCTCTGCTACCAAAAATGTTTGATTCCGAAGCTGATCTTAGCGCAGTGGAAGCAAATTAAAGTTATCTTAAAATCTAAAACTAAATGGTCGATCAGCCTCGGAACAACATTTGACTACGATTCGTAGTGCTCTTTACTATAGCTAAATAAAATAAATTTAATGAGAGAATTTTGTTCCGGAAAGTTTCCGGCCGAGAAATTCTTGTTTCCAAAATCTACTTAAACAGGGCCCAGCAACGAATTGCTTACCGAGCAAACGATGACGCCGTTTCTTTGTGAGTTTAAGTATGACAGGAATCAGGTATTCAGGATATTTTAGGAGCGCAGGAATAGGGAATAACCTAAACTCACAGCACTGGAACATCCGCTCGTTCTAGAACTCCTTTCCTCCAATTTGCACTATAGTTCACAGTTCGACATCACATAATGTTTTTTAACACAAAATAACTAAAAGACTTCTCTCCGAATGAGAAATCGGCCCCGTTGGCCTTAATTTTACACCACTTAAAACTAAAATTCGCTTCAACAACGCTAGCGAGCGACGGCAGAGGACGTGACACTATGACAGAGCAGTGTTGCCAGCACCGCGCGCCCATTTTATACGAAAACTAAACAGAGGAATTAGGGCAAAAATGCTTACTATTCTAGCTTTTTATGAGTTGATAATGAAATAGCATGTCAGTCTAACTTGTTTTAACTGGAACTTAGCTGATTTTTATAGAACTGTTGATTGCAGAAATTAATTTATTGCTGTATTCGGATGACTTTTTATAAATAAATTAGCTGCTATAATATTACTTAAACTCGATGACAATAATTAATTTCAAAATTCCTTAGAACGGCGATCACCCCGCAATAAGTCCTATATTATTTTCAATATTAAATTGCAATTAAAACATTGAGCGATTACTCTCGTCCTCAAAATACTCAAACCATTTATTGTGACGACCGATGAACCCACTAACGCTGTGGGTGCCCTAAGTGGTTCGTTTGAAATTAATGACCCTCTAAATTGTGCCATTTCCTCCCTTAGATTGGAAAGGACATGGGTTTCGATTGCGTTAATTTTAGATTGCGTTGGACTGTTCTTGGTTGATATTAATAGGTTCGTTAGTCTTGATTTACACGTTGGCGAAGTTAGTCATTTTGTCTCTCCCCGTCGTACTTTGAAGATCTTCGAGTCATGGCGCTTTAGTTTAGTATGCATTAAAGCTGCTTGAGACTTTGTGGACCTTTGAATATGTACAGTGCTTGGAGTATCAATCTTCTCGTCTCTCATCTACCCAAGTGTTTGACAACTTCGGAAAGCACCTCAGTGTCGTTCGCTTCGCAGATATTTACAAGACCCTGATTCTTATAAATACTTTGGATATGTTCTTATAATTAACATATACAGACAGACATCTAGGGATTCGTGCAGGGTCCCTCTGGGTCCACATAAGCTCTAAGCATGCAAGGGCCTGTCCGAGAAGCCGGTCCTGTGCGTCCATGCTCTAGAGTGGGGGGACATATAGCTATACCACCACTTACGGGGTTCGTTGTCACTCATCCGACTCGACTATTGGTGGTGGGGTGTGCTCCTCCTCCAAGATCGGTGGGGTGCTTTTACTTTCTTCGGAAATCGTTGGGGTATTGGTGTTTCTGTCTAGAATGTCTGCTGGGAGACTGTTCTTTCTGGTGCGTGGTTCTGGCGGGTCCCATTCTGGCAGACTGTTTTTGCGTGACAGAGTGTGGCGGTGGACGTGCGCGTGGGAGCAGTGCTGCCTCGGCGGCGGCTCCTCCGGACGCCTGGTCTGGGACAGCCCTGCCACCGTTTGGGAGACGAATGACATCCTTGGGTTTTAGTGTTTTATGAGGGTGATGGATGACTGCAAATTTTAAGAGACTGTTAGAAATACTTTGGCCTAGTTCTTGTCTATTACCTAAATTGGTGTGCGGATATTTTTCTACAATTCCAAAATGTTCTTAAAATGATTTTGCGTTGATAGAAGAACTTAATCTGTTAAAAAGTTTGTGACGCACCCTACTTAATGGCGCGTTCGTCCTTTCTAAACTTTTGGAAATAACCTTGAATTCAACTCATAAGTACCTACGGCAATCAGCTCTAGAACGCTCATTCAGTTACAAAGACAACCTCTAAAAAGTTTTTAGTATCCAAAGTTTTACTGTCGAATAACTTTGGAAAGTCACCTAAATATTTTTTATTCGTTTTGTTGTTCTGTTGAACATAAATTAATATGATTGCATATTTAATGCACGTAGGTACCAACCCATCCTGCGAGCTTTGTCGTTTATTTTTATTTTTACGATATTTTTTGTTATTGAACATGTAGAATCAAGTGAAATCGACACAGAAAGTACCATTCTACCTACGTTCTACCTATATACGTACCAACTTGAACTAATATAGTCAAGGTAGGAAATTAGTCTATCAAGTGTGAATTTATTAGCGATAGCCATCATGAATACTCAACGCTTTAGAAGAATTACTTTTTTATCGCAGATCATAAAATTAAGAATTTATTATGAAACTTTTTTAGCATATTCAGATCTACCACTTTTCGTGATTTTTAGTTATTTTCCTACTTTCTCATTCTTTACTTTACTTTGATTTAGGTCTACCTGGTATAAGATCACGGGGGAAAGGTACGATCTACTTATTGACTCTTCTTGCAGTAACTTTTATAGGAATTCTGGTAGCACCATTCTTTTAATGCGTCCACCAGCTACTGAAAAAATGTTCTGAAGCTTTTCATGTAAGAAAGTGCAAGTATCCATGTAGTATAAATTCAAATAAGCTAGGTATCCATGTTCAACAGTTTTAATGAACAAATTGTCTCGTGGCACGCAAATCCCACACGAATAAATTACTTCTCGTACCTTGAATAAAATAAACTCAGATTTTGTATTACTTGGAAAGGAATTGACTTTAGGGAGGTATCTCTTTTTTCTACCTATTCTGTTTATAACGATAAAATCCATTATTTTTGTTATTGTTAAAACACCTCACAATTCTGTAGATAAAAAATCGGGAAAATAACGTATTAGGAGAATTGTTAAACTTTTTACACGAGTTTCCAACGAAAAAAGAAATATTATGATATAATATAGCTATTTTTCGACCTATGTTTTTGGAGAATGTTGTTCATTTTCATGGGCTGATGTACCCTTTAAATATTTGAAGTTATTTTTACACACCGTATAGTTACATGAACGGACGTAAGATGGACGTACATCGACCAAGGGTATCAATATGTTAACTATAGTTACATGTGTACCTAGTGTACTTTTTTGCTATCCGTGCAACATTTTTGTGCAATTGTCAGTTCGTTGATACGACCGTGTAGCAAGAAGGCCCGGCTGAGTAATAATGTTTTTGAAATAGAAAACAAAGAAAATGGGTTAAAATAGGGTGGATTGGAGTATTGATTTCCATTTTTCCCTCATTTCATATCGCATGCTACATCAATTCAAATGTCATTTAATAATACCCATGCCACAAGAGGCGGTCTCTCATTTACTAGTTAAGTTTTCATGAGTGTTGTACGTACGTCGTACAGTTGTTAAATTGTTGGACGTATAGTCTCTCACGCTAACTCATGAACCATTCTATTTTTATGGTTCCGAATTCCTGTGAATGATAGTGACAAGCCGGACAAAAATTATGTTGTACGCATAGAAAAATGAAACCTTTTTCGCTTTGGTGCTCTGTGGTTGTACGATTCAGTAAAGTAACAATTAATGCCATAATATGTCACAGTTTAAAAAATACTAACCTTAAATTCTAGATTGTTCATGAGTCAGTGAAAGAAACTGTACGTATGACTAGTGAATGAATATGTACCTATAGGTTTAGAACTAGAATATTGTGACAAGAGTAATAATGTTAAAACTATGTTAAGCTACTATATTAATCTCAACAAATGGGCCACGAAAACGCTAAACTCAAACGGTCAAACTGAACAACTTTATTTTAGGGCCAAGGTTCAAAGCATACAAAAATTGGACCTACCATACAAAAAATCTGCTGTCTGAGCAATGTTCTTTGGAAGATCCAATTTATTTTTAGACTTTGAAGTTTGGTTTTGTTTAGTTTGACCTGCGATTTCGGGAAAGTGGGTTGGTCGGTACCACCCTATATAATGTGAACCGAGTAATAAGATACTTTAATGCATTACACATTTTATAATTAAGTACTTAAAAAAACAACAATCGTCCATAGAAACGTCTTGACGTCACAAGCGTTTGTGACGTAACGCGAACGGTTCCCATCCAGGTCAATAAACTAGGGTGCCAGGCGAGCAGCGGAATAACGAGCTGTGATTGGCTGACGGCCAAGCCGGTCCTTCGTGTAAACATCCTTTCACTATCGACTTCAGTGTTGAGTTTTCGGATCTGTGGATTTTGTTAAGTGTCTTTTCCCGGATCTGGGAAATTAAGAGGGTTCCTGAGTGGCGCGTTTTCATAGAAAGTTATTCCCCAATGTAGTTTATTTTAGTTTTTACGCTGTACTAGTAGAAAAGGACAGTTCTCAAAAAATTGGCCGCAAGATTTCATTTTTGCGTGTTTTTAAAAAGTTCGTGTTTTCGCGAAAAAAAATATCTTGCTAGCTAGACTAATGGTTCTTTATTACATATTTAGTGGAGGGAAGCAATTTTTTTCATTACTTTAGGAAATATGGGCAATCTAAATTACGAGGAAGGCAGGTGAACGACAATGTCGCCAGGTTAAGGACAATAGGTGCAGGTTAACGACATTTTAGTACAAATTTACTAAGTAACGTCAGCAGGTTAACGACTACGGGTACGGGCTGTAATTTCTCAGCAATAAAAACACAAAATACCTAATCATTTAGTAACTTAAATTCGTACAGCACACATATGAACATTTTTGCACCTTAACTAAATCAAACTTTTAATAAGTATAATAAAGTATCTCTATGAACAATTCAATGTTTTTTAGAAAAACCCTTTAATAAATTTAGGACTACTTTAATCAAATTAGTAAAATATTAAGCAATGAATTAGATCATTTATTTTATATTATTAATTACACATTTGTATGATAATTGTCGCTAACCTGCTATTTGGTCGTTCACCTGCATTTTTGAGACAGGTGAACGACCGGCAGGTTAACGACTAAATAGCAGTTATTTCGTCATCACAGGAAAACCATTTTGTACAAGGATTGCTCACTTAGACACATTAAAGCAAACACTATTTTACACATTATAACTTGAAATGAGTGCAACGGGTAGCATAGTTTTTTACATAAAAGAGGCATAAAAACGACTACATACCCGTTACAAACTCCAGAATCCGATATATAGCTCACCTTTTCTCCGGAAACTGAACAACTGACAAGGCCTTCTCTCAGCAGATGTTTGCTAGTGAATGGCTGGTTCAGGTGTTGCAGAGTGAGATGGGAGAGGTGAAGTGGTACCCGCGGTACGATCGTGTTTTCACATTTGCAGATTAACGACAAAAATGTTCGTACAAAACTTTAAATTGTATTTTATGTTATGAATAATGAATATTAGGTTATTATATTGTGTGATTCTTCTCCTATGGATATACGTAAATAGAAACGTTTGGTAGAATATTTTATTTTTGCGCATTAATATATTTTTTTGATGCTTAAACTTAAGCACATCGTGAAAAGACACGCAGGTTAGCGACTAAATATACGTAAAAATCAGTTTAAAAGTATATAATATACCTCGAGCGATATTATATACACATGGCCTTTGTACAAGAACTGTGTTTAAAAACGAATATGGCAAAAGTTATCAGCTGGGTGCATAAATATAAAAAATATCTGACGTAAACTGATGCACAGGTTGTGCGGCCAATTTTTTGAGAAATGCCCAAAATGGATAACGAAAGACGAAAACTATATTTGCAACATAAGGAAACTGTTTTGCTTTCGAATCAGCTCTTTAGTTCCCTCTTCAGCTCTTTTATTCCGCAAATTTCTTCCCAAAAAAGCTAGCCTCTATAGTATTACCTATTAACTTTTCATATGAAAACGCGCCATTTAGGAACCTTTTAAATAGGTTTAAGTTTTCTATTTCGACATATTACACTTTTGTTTAGTGATGCCGAAAATTAGGTCTTGAATTTATAGCTGAAAATTACAATAAAAATATTTTGAATACTCACATAGCACTGTGCTTAATTGTGCAATAAAAATCTAGATTTGGCAGACACCCAAGCCAGGCCATTACGTAAATATTCTGACACTGGATACAGGATAATCAAGTGCTTTTACGATCTATCATTTTGTGTTTGATTAGTAAATGAATGTCTATCTTTTTCACCGTGTAGTGTTTAGGTGTATTTTGTTGTAGTATAACTTGACTAGGCTATGACTTTAGAAATCACAATTTTTTGTTCCGCTTCCAGATGCAAGATAAACGTTTCGCTGAATTTCTACTCATGTCTTTTTCGCAAAATATCTCTTTCGCACAAATGTCTCTATTTACGCTCATAAAAACTCTTTGTATTATTCTTCGCTACGACGTAGCAGGTTGCTACGACAGTATAAAACGCTTGTTATGAAAATGTTTTATGTACTTGCTCCAATTTTATGGCCGACAGCGGCTGGTAGCGACTGGATGGCGTAAATAAGAGATCATGCCTTGTGGCGTGCCCTGGGGGAGGCCTTAGTCCACCAGTGGACTGCTATGGGCTAATGTGATGATGATGTGGCGAATAGTGGTAACTGATAGGCTAATTATAATAAAATGTTTGATTAGTATTGTATCAAAACAAGTATCGCTAAGTTGGTCCGTTGAATAGGTAGTTTGATGTGCTAGTAATAGTACCAATAGTACTATCGCTATTGTACATACAGGGTTTCTTTACCACCCTGCCAAAAACATACAAAAATATCAGCTGTCCGAGCAATTTTCTAAGGCAGGGCCATTATGTTTTTTATGGCATTTATTTTTGGTCCTTGTGGAAAGTTGCTCAGTTTGACCTGCTCAACGTTTTCAGATAAGTGGGTTGTTTGGTATCGTTACTCGTATACAAAGCTTTTTCACGTAAGTTAAAAATTTAGGAACTTAAGTTGCTAAGGCGACGTTTATAGTACAGTAACTAGGTAGGTATGCATAGTGTAACAGGAACTTGAATGAAGCTATTATGATAATTTAGTTAGTGTAGAGTGGAGTGAGTGAGTGAGTGAGTCATTATGTCATTAGTGCGCTGTGCGACCTTCCGAAAACTAGGTGTGTAGACTATGTACCTAAGTGTTACAAAGTACAATGACGGCTTTTTTACGACTTCAGACTAATTTGTCTATTGTTCTTAGGTTTTTGTGTTCCATATAGTTCGATAAGAATTTATAAGATACTAGCGGCCCGTCAGCGGTGTTAACTGCTGCAACTCATTTTCCGCGGGAAAAAGATGTTTTCCTGGCATGTGTTATACATAATAAACATTTCTCTTGAATCACTCTATCTACTACAAAAATCTGTACCAATATCCGTTGTGTGGTTATGGAGGAGTTAGCAAATACCACGACAGACAGATACAGAAATGCAAGCGACTTAATTTTATACCATGTATGTATGTAGGTAGGTATGTACCCGCGAATGACATTTTGGTGCTCTGTGGTAGGTATGTACCTACTGACAAACACCTTCATGTTCTGTGAATAGCAGTCTTAAAAAAAATGATTTTCTACACTACCTTATAAAATAAGTAATTCAAGGTCACATTCAAAACTTCCGTAATTTAACCATGAATTTGCAACTCATAAATAAATCTTCGCAAAACACCAAAGGACTTTATTTCCCTAAAAATAAGGAAGAGCCCTTTCCAAGGTCATCCCATGGGGAATTCAGCTGTGAGAAGATTGACAAAACAATCTTAAGGGAGTGCCCTTTATCCCGCGTCAATTTTATCTTGTTTATCTAGTGAGGCCCATTTTGCCACAGTACCGGTTCACCACTCATAAAAAGTATCGATTCGACACAGAACTATTATTTTTCCATTTGCCAGAACATACCTAGGGCTTCTAAAAACAGCCAGATAAATCTTATGAACTCCTAATGAAATAATAAATCTGCGACAAACTAGAACGAATTCAAAATTCGTTAATATTTATAAATGGGAAATTGTGCTTTTTATTCGTAGGTCTCACTATGAACCGATAATTATTTCTAGTTAGCTATAATGGCAAGAGGCTGCCCATAGGGAGGAGTTATCTCACCACTACTGTGAAACATGGTAATAAACAGCCTTATCACGGAACTCGACGCAAACCATTTCTTCACTATAGGATACGCTGACGACTACTTATAATCGGTAAACCGGTAAGTTTACCAGTACAGTCTACGTCCTCACACAAGCGGCGCTACGCATAGTGGAACGCTGCTGCACTAGGTACGCCCTTTCAGTCAATCCCACAAAAACTGAATCAGTTATATTCACGCTGTAACGGGTTTTGGGCTACTACTACCTACCATAACTGTTCGGGATGAGACTACAGCTTACAAACGAGATCAAGTATCTAGGGATAACCCTTGGACCTTGACCACAAATTAAAACAAACTGAACAAAGCTTGTATCGCTTTCTGGCAGTGCCGCAGGATGATCAGCAAGAAATGGGGGCTCTCGCTGAAAAATATTCTGTGGCTGTACATGATGGTAATGCATCCGATGGTGTGCTACGGTGCACTCGTATGGTGGACAAGGTGCAAGATCGTGATAGGTATCAACAAACTACAAAAGTTCCAAAGGTAAGTCTGCATGGCGATCACGGAAGATATGAGGAAGACTCCAACTGCAGCCTTAGAAGCCATGCTGGATCTACCGCCGCTTCACCTGTATGTAAAACTGGAGGCAGTTGCGGCTGCAGAGTAAGACTCAATTGTTTAAAACTCTACTATTGCCATTGCTGCCAGGGAAGTAAAGGGACACTTCATTCGTATAATCTTATACAGCACGTCGATACTGCAAGCACTGAACAGTCACACAATTACATCAGGGCTAATCTACGAAAGCCACCAACGCCTGATGGAGGTATGTAAACACAACCACGTAACTCTACAATAGATCAAAGGACACAGCGGCTTTTGAGTTAACGATGCAGCGGATAAACTAGCCAGAAGGGGATCGGATACATCGGTATCCCCTATAGCCTATGGGTCGGGACCGATTTTACCCATTCCAGCAGGTAAATTCCGCTCCCTGCTGAGAGAACGCACTAAAAACGAGCACATCACATACTGGACCGGGATAGAAGACTGCAGGCAGGCCAGAGAGGCCATGCCAACACTGTCCAGTCACTTATCCAAGAAGTTGCTCAGACTGAAAAAACCCTAACTTCGCATGACAACCAGCATCATCGTCACGATCACTTTATCAAGCACCTTTCAGTCTAATGTATTACTGCAGGTCGTCTGTGCAGAGCATGCATGGAAGAAGAAGAAACAGCTACCCAAGTGGTGCTACACTGCAAAGAGGTGGCAACACACCCGGAAGTACCTCGGAAATCCGGAGTCAGTCCCCGAGGCACACGGTGATTTGGTACGGTTGCTGATCATCCACGGGGAACTATGATGGCTCGAGTAGTGGGCTCCCACCCTTCACGCAAAATAGGCGCATGTAGACGTCTAGTTGCGGAAAACAGCCCTTATAACCATTCATCATCATCATTGGCCTCATACGTCTGTGTCAGACGATTCATTCAGTGTTTCAGGCTAGACTCCTCACGGCTGTACAAGCCGATACGAGAGCGGCATTTTGCACGCTCTCCACAGACACTGCGTTGCTTGGGACGCAATTATGGAGAACCTGCGCCACCCTCTCGGCCTTGCTGGCTGACTCCACAGGAACGATGGGTCGATACGTGCGGAGCCAGGTCGGCTGCAGGAGTCTGCCGCACGATTTATTACCACTCACTCGCGCCTGATGGAGACCCCGTTCCGAGTTTGTGTGTGAAGTTTTCCTTCTCCAGGACCCTAAATCACTTTTTATTGGTTGGTTAAGCGTGAACACTGCCAAATGGCTATAAACTACATAAAGCAAAAAATCCTAACAAATACTAAAAATTCATAGCAAACCCATATGAACTCACAGTATATTTCATTACTTTCCAAATACAATCATTACACTTTCTCAATTTTTCATTACCTTCCTAATATCAATCATTACACTCTCTCCATATTTCATTACCTTCCAAGCGCTCATTACATTCCATCACTTTCCATGAAAATTAAGGCTTTTCCATGAACGCCTTTCCCGGTAACATTTTCATAGGACGTATACGATTACTCTTATTCATAAACTACGTCAAAACGGGGACAAAAAAAATATTCTTCGAAATCTGACCGATTTGAACGAACTGAAAGAATCAGTCATATATTATGCTACTTTTACTCTGGAAAAATATTTCCATTTACTATTGAGCGTGACGAACCGGGATTAATTGTACGATTTTTATTAAAACCGAGACTAGGGCAAAGCGGGACCGAGTCTGTTTATTCCCTACTAAGGGACACATCGTAAAACCTTGTTTGGGCCTTTGTCGACCGATTGATTGTTTTGGGAGCAATCAAGTGTTTGAGAAAAGGTGATTTACTCTGAGTACGTAATGATTTCGGATAAAGCTGGCTTTAAGAGAAATATAGGCCCCTAAGAGCTAGGTAGAGGAGACCGGGGGTAAATGATAAACTGTAAACAACATTTTAAAACATTACAACAACGTCATCATCATCTTCCTGCCCTTATCCCAATTACTTGGGTCGGCGCAACACGTTTCGTTGAACACCAAATCGTGTTGCAAAACATTACAACATGTTGAACCAAAACGAAAACTTAGAAAAAACGTCTTTCGCTGTCCGGTAGAAATCTTTGTGAGTAATCCGAAATTAGAAGGTTTTTAGGTGTATTAACAATTTTCAATATTGCAATTTAACTATTTAATTTTTCTGATAAAAATATCAATAGAAGTAGAAATATTATAGGAATATTTAGATACATTTTTGTCTGTCCATTTTTCTCGCCTACGTAACCTCAAAGGAATATTTTCAGAGGCTTCAAAGTTTGCTAATAAATGGTAAAACTTCGACCCCTGTTTATGAAATTCGGCAAAGCTCTTTCTACTGTTTCGGCTTGAGGGCTTTTTGCAAAGAAATAAGGCAGTTTAGGGGTTTATTTGAGAGAAGATATTTATTTTATGAAATATTTTTGGCTCTAGTGTTATAATAAAATGTAAGAGAGAGTTGAGGAGTTTTGTAAATTCGTTTAATTTTGTCTTAATTACAGGATAAGACGTCAAATGATTCTGTATATTTAAAAAAAATACACAAATCCGTCGCGTGCTTTAGGAAGAGTTAGCAAAATCCACTAAAGACAGCGCAAAACCGACTTCATTTTATACTATGTACTTATTGATGATATAACTTAACTTGTGCGAAAACGGAAAAAAACACTGTCGTCCATTCTCAATTAACATGACACAAAACCACGACCGCGCCGTTCCCTTGACAAACAGAAGTCATAAAAATATTTGAAAGGGAAAACGGGCTGAATTACCCCAATCTCCCCCAGGGCTGCTATCATTTAAAAAAAGTATTATAGCGCTTCCAGGCGACTACGTATCTGGTTTTCATTTAATTTTTCTTTCACGTTACCATAAAAAACATAACCTTAGTGGCAAAAATATACTCGCTTAATTTTGCAGGCTTAGATTGAGCCGCGGTAGCCCAGATAGTAGAGGCGTTTCCACTACAGATTGCAAAAGTCACAGGTTCAAACACGGCCTGCGCTGGAATATTGTGCAAGTTTTCCAAAAAATGTATACCTAACACGAAAAGCATTTTAAAAGATTTCCAAATACATCGTTCTCAATAAAAACCAGTGTTTTTCAACCAACTTCATGTGTAAATGAAATCAAATATGTATTCGGTTTGGATTGTCTTGGATTAGCAACTGAATTTGCCGGCTAAACGGTCTTTGTAGGTGGATTATACTGCTCGGAAAATACTCTGAAAGGTCAAATGAGTTCATGTACAGAGTAATGCAAATAGAAGCTTAAGAACGGTGCCGAATTGTCTATTCTTCTTCTTTACGTGTATGACACCGAGTCGTCCAACGACCCGATAAACCTGGTGTCATAATTTTTCAGTGTCTATTAAAAAAAAGTTGAATTTTAGTATAAAAGATCTAAATGTTTATACAGGGTGTAAAGGACGGTGTTACGAAAACTTTGCAGATCAGATCATGAAACTGAACAACTTTTAATATGGAGTCAAAGGAGGGAAACGCGAAAAATTTTCCGACCTCCCATACAAAATTCGCGATCAGCTGACTGACTTAGTATGGAAAGTCATTTTTTTTTTCTTCCTACCATACGTTCCATGGGGAAAGTTGTTCAGTTTCATGGTCTGAGTCTGCAAAGTTTTCGTTACACCGTCTCTTACACCCCGTATACGTAAAAGTGAAAGGAGAATAAAAAATATATTAGGAAACTTCGAAGTGCCCGACTTTTACGGACAATTTCACTCACCGGCTGTCAAAAATTAATCTCCAAAGGCTTTTTACCCCTGGCAACCCTGACGGGGGTAAACATTAAGGAGGCCACAGCAAACATTAGTTAAAAATGCCCTGACATCCAACGAGGTACAGTCGAGCTCAGGCTGGGTTAGAAAGATGGGTTTTGGGTTTTGGACCGTTCTTATGCTGCGAGCATAAGATATATTGGCGGTACAAGTGGAAACCGTTTCCATTATAAAATCTATGAAACAGAAAAGACGCCCCCTACACATGTGAGATGCGCGTCTGAACGATGACGGCTGATGATCATTTGTCTGATAGATGCCATCTTACGCCTCGCGTCACACGCCTCATTTGTGAAGATAGCACCTTGCCTAAGCAAGATATAGAGCGCGCCTCACCAGGTGTGAACGGTTGCCACGGCTATCAACCTAAACTCTCTATCCATCTGTAGCAAAACAACAGTCACATTATATTTTTCTTGATACATAAATGTATCTATAGAACTTCTTACGCTGGGTACAATGGCCCTAACAATACGAACACTCTCTCATTCTAAGTCTAAGGTCTAACCGGATGTGAGCGTGGCTGTACAAGATTTCCCTGGTCTCGTTTTCTGTGGTCTCCCCTGTTATGGGCTTACGAAAGGGGATATCACGAAAATGGCGTTTTGCGATGAGATTTTCAGATTATGCGTTATTTTTCTTGGATGTTTTTCAGGGGATTATCATGGGATTTTGAGGATATTTGTTTTTCAGAAATGATTAGTTGGTGATGGAGCTGAAATAATGAACAAAAAATTATAACTTTACTGTGGTGCTTGCGAAAAGAAGTAATTTGCCTTGACTCCGTAACAAAAAGGTAACGTACCGAGGTACTTAGTCGCAGAAAGTTTCATGTTCGTTCTATGGTTATGTTTTATTCTCCAACATTGTGCTTTCCCATTGAAAGAAGACAAATTAGAAATGTGACTGGATTTTTCTTTCACCCCAGTCCTTTTATTAAATTGGACGTCCAACGGCCCTATGAATCCTGGTGTCAGAGTTTTTCAACCTCCTACTACAATTAGCAGGCCTTTGACTTCGTATTGTAACGACAGCCGTCTAAGTAATCATCAAATCATAGACAGTAATCGGATCCAAAAGTGCGCTCCGAAGCAAGGAACTCTTGGTTTTTCGAACAATCAGGTGGTTCGGCTTACGATGTCCTAACCAGACTAGGTACGAATTCAAAAAGTGACAGATATCAACTTTGCGGGAGACCCACCGAGAATCGAACCCAAAAACTTTCGCGTCACAAGCAGTCGCTCTACCACTGTGCCACATCGGCTGTCACCCCAGTAATAACTTACTATTACTAATCAAACATCAGAACGCCATTGAACTACTGTATTCCCATAAAAACGATTACTTTACTACCCACAAAACCACTGGGCGACAATTGTGGCGTTTACCCTGCAAACAGAGGGCGCTAGAACTATGGGCTAGTGCTGCCCCGCTTGATAGTGGACTGTCGATTGTTTATCGATAGTTCACTCTATCGTTCAACTATAATTAATCTATCTATTCTATTTTCTATTTCAGCCTATTGCAGTCCACTGCTGGACGTAGGCCTCCCCCAGGGAACGCTATAAGGCACGATCTCCCGTTTTTGCCATCCAGTCACTACCAGCCGCATTTTTTAAATCATCGGTCCATCTGACCGGAGGGCATCCAACGCTACGCTTGCCGAGGCGTGGCTTCCACTCGAGAACTCGTTTACTCCACCGTCTGTCGGTTCTACGACAAATGTGGCCAGCCTACTAATATCAGTAGTTTAAAATGTAGCAATAATTTTGAAGTATCATTACTCTACTATACTGTAACAGCCACAACAGTCCACTACTAGAAATAGGCCTTTCCCTACAAAGAGGGTATTTGCCATACTCACCTCGCTTGGCAGACGGATTGGCGAGCGTAGTGCAAGGTGATGAATCAGAGAACGCTACCCATTCCCTGGATTCTTCCCTTTGTCGGTATTTACGACACCCACGGGTAGACATGGGGTGCTACTATTCTAAGCCGGCAGCACACGGCACTCATGCATGATTAAAAAAACTATCGAAAATAATAGAGTATTAAGTTATAGATAGTATTTTTTTTTATCACAAGCTACGATACTGTAGATAGTATCAGTAATATTGCATTTGTCGATAGTATTGCTAAACCTGACAAGGGTCGTTGTATGGGAGGATTTTATAGTACTAGGCAGCAGTGGAGAAAGGGTGTCATTTTAAGGAAGGTAGTCCTGAGCAGAAACGAATACTAAATGAAAGTAGATTGATGTGAAAGAATGGACTGTACGGAATCGGTATGTATGGACAATCGCTACAGCTAGGGTTACATTGGGTAGGTACTTTGGCTACCGTACAAAAGGGTTGTATGTATCGATAAAATTACTATCGATAGTTCGGCAGCACTACTGTGGGCTGTTTACCCGACAAAGGACGTTTTATGGGAGGGTTTCATGGTACTAGGCAGTTACATCGGGTACTATGGCTACCGTACAAAAGGGTTGTTAGAGGTTTTCAGTGCGGAGAAACTTGAAAGAGGGATATACAGTTCGATAAGAGATGTTTTTCTGTTTTAATGCTATGATAGTGGTGAAAAATCATCTCATAAGGTGGTAAAACAGAGGATGAAAATTTGCATGAAATTGGATCGTTAACTTTTTTTTAATTGTATCAAGTATACAGTTGTTAGATTTCAGCAAAAACTGCCATGCTGTAAAGCGTTTTGCTCGCAAACTATTATAGATTATAATAGTAGGTTGTTGACGAGGACGGGAAATAAGACTTTGACTGACGAGTAGGCAGGCGAGGACTTTAAAAATACGAGTCTGGCAAAGTCATTTTCCCCGAGGCTTACATAGTGCTTTTCTCAAAAAAATGCTAGGAAATTATAAAGATTTTAATTTATTTTATAGTAATTTGATATAAAAAGTTGTTTTACTGATTACTAAGTCAAGATGTGGATTAGGAGTTATTCTTTTTTTATTTTGTAATTTCTGAACGATTTCGATATCGCGCCAGAAAAGTTGTATTGGAATCCATTGCTGGTGTGTAAAAAAGAAATCGTTCAGAAATTACAAAATCACAGACAATGTTAAACTTTCTGGATTGTTTTCTTGAAAGAAATTGTCATATTTCCTAGCATGTTTGAGAAAATAAAATTATTGAGAGCGCGGTTGTGCAGAAATTTACGCGTAACATATCTTCGATACAATGTTTATTTGTAGAAGAATATTGTTACAAAATACCAACATTTTGGACATTAAAAGAAGTTTTAAATGGCTGCCATTTCTTTTTTCTAAGTAGCCAAGCAGGGCCCCCCCGGTTTGGCATAGCTAAAGAATAGCCTAAAGATTAGTTTCCAAAGCGGGGCCAACCTGTAACAGGCGCGGGAACTCCTGAAGTTCATTTGCATGGGAATTCATACGTACTATAAGTAAGAATTATCAAAATATTTTGTTTAGGTATTAAGAAATTAATTAGAGAAGAACGAGAGTATGCACAAAACAAGTCTAGTATTAATTATAAATTAGAAACCACTGGAGCTTAAAATATAAGACACTCGTTGGTTTAAACATAGGTTACCGTCCTTCTGAGACACTTGAAAAGAAAGTAGGTTAATAGTAAAGCAAACTGTTTCAAAAATATCTTTAACCGGTAATGATGAAGCATTTTAACTCCTAATGAAACACTTGTTTGTTAAACTTTCAAACATGGATATACACCTTCCTCTCAAGTGTGTAAAAGTGGGTTACAGTGAGAAAAACAACCACTTGTCTCACTGGCACGTGCTAAGTGCTTTTTTTGACCACTCTTGGAGGAGGTAATGAGTAGTCGTTATTAAATCATTTTGTGTCAGTAGAAAACTAGACTTTCTTTAATTAAAAGCTCTATAAGTTTCCAAGCTTACCTACGCCAGAATAATTTATATCGCTTATTAAGATATACTTGTTTAATTCGCAGGTTGGATTAGAACTGCGGTAGCCCAGTTGGTAGTGGCGTCGGCAGTACAGATGCCGAAGGTCGCGGGTACAAATCCTGCCTGCGGTGGAAAATAATGCAAGTTTTTCAAATAAATTTATATCGCTGTCTTTATTATAAAGCATTTTCCCGATTTTCAATTATCCAAAAACACAAGATTAATGTAAGGATTGTTCCCAGTACTTGACAATCGTGAAGGGCCTTCCCCCGATACCATGTAGGTCACAATCACAATTACGGCGGTTTGCGAAGCTCTTAAGTACGGTAGTACCTACTATTATTTATTCTGTGCTTTAAGACAGGAGTGGTGGTTGGCAAATACCTACTGTCGGTCGCTTTTGATGGGTCTGATGCCAGCTTAGAATAGTATTACTCCAGTTTTACCCGTCATTGTCGTAAATGTGACGGATGGACATCTCTATGATGTCCAGCAGTGGACAGTTGTGGCTGTTTAAGTTAATAGCCCTTCCCAAAACCTTGTAGGTCACAATCACAATTACTGCGGTTTGCGAAGCACTTAAGGACTGGAGTGGTCGACAAATACTGAGTATCGTGTTTGATCGGTCTAAGTTTGGTTCGTGTGTGAATATCATTTGGCCGTGTGATGCCGGCTTATAATTGCATCACCCCAATTCTACCCGTGGGTGTCGTAAAAAGCGACTTAGAGATAATCATCCAGGGAATGGGCAGCATTGTTCCCTTTGAATGCAACATCTTGCACTGGGCTCACCAATCCGCCTACCAAGCGTGGTGAGTATGGCAATACCCCCGATAAGGGGAGGCCCACGCCCAGCAGTGGATTGTTGTGGCTGTTATGGTTATGGCAGTAAATTATCATTTTAAGTGAGGGATAGATAGTCTGTGAATACCTACCTATACTTACGGAATACTCTGGAATTTATCGGAATATGCGATGCGCAGCGCAAGCGAACGCGTCTGTCAAACTGTTTGACTTAAACCGATTTGTATGAAAGTCTGGTGGAAAAACGCATTTTCCTAATGCATACGATAGATCGAAGACGGTGTGTTTTTCATCGTGTGCTTGCATAAGTGGTTCACCATGGGTACGTACCGGAGGTAGGTATTTCTCCTTGGAATTTTCCTCTAGCCTTCGGAAAATACCGCACCCGGTAACTTTCCCGAAATAAGCCGAGAAAAACAGGATATTTTTCTCTATTTATAGACCTCACACGTTTTCCTCATTCATCGGGTAAAAATGGGATAAATACAGGCTAAGTAGGTGTATATCGAATGTCTATTAATATCGCTTAAAGATGTCTACACCTTTTGTTGACAACAGTTCAATAATGCGATGAATGGGAACACTTTTAGATTTCTACTTTTATGCTTATTTAAGTGGGTAACAATACCTAGTGCTTTCTCTCTCTTTGTGGGATACAGAGTCGTCCAACGACCCAATGAACCCTAGTGTCAGAATATGACTGTGAATTGATTGACCGAGCATTGCTCAGCTTTTATGTTGTTCAAGGTGATTTTTCGAAAATAAACCTAGAAAGATCAAATTGCCCCTACCTACATAACTACTACATAACTACGAAATTTTGGGAAAATCGTTAGATCCATTTACGAGATCACAATTAAATTCAGAATGTTATTATTGTAGAGTACATGAGTAATACTTTATCTACCTAACCAACGCGAACTTAAAATTGTAAGCCTCTTTAAAGCCTTATTGACTTAACAATACCTACTGTTGATCCTCTTATAGGTTTAGTTCAATCGGTTTATTAGCTCAATGAACAGTGGTTTAATCTGTTAAAACATTTAATAATACAGCTACAGGGAATGGGCAGCGTTTTCTGTGAATACTTTGCACTGCGCTCGCCAATATGTCTGCACAAGCATCGCAAAGAAACCCATGCCCATAGAGGCCCATGTTCAGCAGAGAACTGTTGTAATTGTTATCCCACCCAAAACATAAATGTGAAAGGCTGCCAAGTTCGACAATATTGGAATGCTTCGCCTATAAAAGAAGTGAGATCTAAATAAGTACCAAGTTCCATACACAGACCTCAGTTAAAATTGAAACCTACTTTTTAATGATATAACTTGGCAAGTTTTCACACACTTTTTTATTTATAAACCTACAAAACGCAATGAGTCAAGTATATAATTTTCTATTAAAACTTGCCAAGTTATATCATTAAAAAGTAGGTTTCAATTTTAACTGAGGTCTGTGTATGGAACTTGGTACTTATTTAGATCTCACTTCTTTTATAGGCGAAGCATTCCAATATTGTCGAACTTGGCAGCCTTTCACATTTATGTTTTGGGTGGGATTTCATTTATTTTGTAAGGTTTTCGGTCGGTTGCAATTTTAGGTTGGTACGACCAATGGAAGATATAGATAATTTTTTGTATTAGTTCCTTAGGGTATGAATTTACACCTTCATTATTTTTAAAACCGACTCACACTTGGCCATTTTCAGATTTTTTCCTTTACCTTGACCTAAAGACCTACCTCCATGCCAAATTTCAAGTCAATACAACCACTGGAAGTGGTCTAGGTTTTTGATGAGTGAGTCAGTCAGTGAGTGTATAGTAAAAATAGCGATTTTCTGACGTCAATATCTCAAGACCTACAAAAGGTACATTAATGAAATTTTGTATTTTAGATGAGTAAGTAGATCTCAACAGATACTAGAAATTTCATATGCGTAGATAAAATAGATTTTGAGTTATAGGTGGGTCGAACTTGGCCCGAAATGGTTCGTGTAATATAACCCACGGCCGGTGTGTCGCTCGAACTTGGCGGACACACTGCCGTGTGTCTAGATAATAATACAGCTGTAAGTCAGTAGCTTTAGCAATTTTTATGAGAGCAGTAAAGAGTTACTTTCTTGTTGCCTTTAAAGACGAGTCCTACTTTCGCCTAAAATCATGGCTGGTTTTGTTTTGGTTGTAAGGTTGTAATATCTGTGACGTCTACCTTATAACTTCATGTTCTATGTATACTTTCTTGTTCATTTTGGGGGGTTCCAGCTCTCATGAAAATAATTTAAAAGCTTTGTTTCCGAACAAGACCTATGTCTGAATATTGTATACCTTTACAGCAAAAATCAATGGAATATACACCGTAATAGGTAAGTGCTACTAAGGCTAGAATTATTAATAACTGCTCGACTTACAAGTCTATTTTGAACATAAGCTGTTTTAGCTTGATCAATAACTTTTATACATATCTACACTTCAGTTATGGCCATAGTGACTCTAAATTTTATGTCTGTATATTTTTGTATTGATTGGTCTCGGGTTACTAAGTAACAGCAGAAATGGCTATCTTCTGTTACTAGGTCAAAGGATTCCACTAATTTTAATTCACCCAATTTCTATACGTAGTTTTTGATAGAACGACTAAGCAATGAATATGGAATGGTCAGCAGTACCTCTCTTTCTCTCTTTTCGTGATTAAGTCGTCCAACAACCTAATGAATTCTAAAAATGCTGTGCCGATATAGGTTGATTCTTGCAGTACATTTGCTAGTACACCTTGAAAACGTGGTCATAATGAGACATGCTCTCCAATGGGTCTAATAATTCATGTCCATCAATGGACTTTTAATAAATTAACCTTCTTTTGCTTTGCTCGAGTACGTAATAAGGTCAAAATTTCAACAAATTTTAGTTTGCCGTTCAGATAACCCTGAACGAGTTGGCTTCGTTATCAGCAATGAATTCTTGACGTCTGAGCATCTTGACTGCAACTTCCTAAAGCAGCAAGTTCCTATGACTTGGCTTCCAGCCAGAAAACTGACTGCATTACCATTTTGCTGAATATTTGAACGAGTTTTTGATAGCTTGATGCCTGCCTGGAGGGTTCATACATGTTTCTGCGTTTTCTCGTGGGAGTAAGATGTTTTCGAGTAGAAGAACTTAAAATTTGGTTTGTTATTTTCGAAATTACAGCGTAGAAATATTTAATTTCATTACCTACTTAACTTAGCCACATATTATACAAGATTATCAACAAAAGACTTTTTTTGCAATAGTAAGACAGCTTTGGATGCCCTTCGGTCATCATGCGTTATGGCGTATCTTGGAGAGGGATACATCCATCGTAAAGCAGTGGATTATAAAGTCTGATGTGTGTGATAGTGTGCTGCTGGTGGATTCATCATTTCGTTTGGCGACTCGGTGTTTGCTCGGTGTCCATAACAATATGAAGAAATAAATGCGTTATTAACATAGCGCAGCAACGGACGTTACTTGTGATTCCTGTCTTTAAAAAATTAACGATTTGATCTGAATTAATGAATTTTAAGACCATATACTTAGGTGTTTTAAGTCAATGGACCAGATATTACGATATAAAGACTGTATTAAACTCAAGTTCTGATTCGATATACAATTCGAGACACAAGTTACAAATCAATGGTTACAAGCCAACGGACAAGCTGCAAAGTTCGCAGGTAGTTTGTCAGAAGGAAGTTCAGTGCTAGGAACTCTAATAAAACAGTTACAAAATCAGATAAAACCGTTCCAGGAACGAATTTGTACCTTTTGACAGTTAGAAGTTAGATCTGAGCGGATGTTCCGATTTGTTTGTAGAAGTGTGTAGTTGGCACTCTTTTTATTTGGAGAAGCTACCAACATACATATACAGGGTACAGTATAAAAAAGAATCATCTTTCTGAATATTAATCAATTTATTTTTTATACACCACCCTTTATTAGAGGAACTATCTATCTATAGGTACATTATGAAGTTGATAGAGATATCTGTTTCATAATAACTTATTTGATAAACTCTTGTAAACTTCTGCTCCCTTTGAATCATGAAACTGATATTACACCGAAAACTTCAAATCAAAGTGTATAAAATGACCTAAAATCTTTGTCTAACTTTTGCAAAGAGCTTTACCTCGCCTGTCTTACCAGGTATCTCTTTACTTTATCCTAGGTCACCTGTAAGATCTGGGTCAAGACGTACAGCCTAAGTATTCTAGGTTCACTTTTAGTGCTTATTTATACATAGATTTTTTTTTTTAATTACATATCGCTACAATGTAGGCACACGATTGCCTTGTGTATAATCTATGAATTTTAAAAATAGAATGTATTTTAGGTTACAGTTCGATTTGTGAGTAGTAGGTTAGGTAGCCAGGTAGTTCAGTTTTTAAGTTATTAGTTGGATATAGGTATGAAATTTAAAGCAGATAAAATAGTGTGGTAGGATGTGTGGCACATCAACTTATAGTGATTTTTCAAAGAGCCATAGAATAATCAGCCATTAAAAGTTGTTATTTTTTAATTAGGATAATAATAGGTACCGTTTTCTTAGATTTGTTGGTATTTAGTTTAGTTTTGTTATTCATGAGTTAGTACAAAAGCAGCCTTTATAACAGTATGAATGAATCATCTTTATCAGTTTGAGTGAGCTGAATGAATGTGTACATTTTGTCAGACACTTTTTACATATTAAAAATTTATTGTCTATTTTTAAAGAATCAAGACACACAGGTATTCCACTTGGTCACTAAGAATGACCAGTACAAATCTATCCCTAATGGGTAATGTGGTTTACCTAAAGTTCCTATGTTCTAATACCGCAAGTCCAAACCCATCTCTCTATGAATCATTTAGTCATTTATCATACTCAATCGTAATTTATTCATACCGTACATACTCGACTAAATCCAACGATTAAGCGAAAAATAATGAGCAAAACGACGCTAGCTACAAAATGTTATTGATTGTATTACATTTCCGCTACACTTACGTGTTTGAAAAGCTCTATCTCGACGATTTTATGCTTTTTGTGATTTCTACCATCAGTCAATGTCAGGAATCCACACTGACCCTATTCTTGCTTTCCCTTATATCCCGTGTGTCTTTTGTTATTCCAACGAATTCACACCCAAATTTTGCGGAATTACGCAACTTTAAAACAGTAAGCTTGGCTAATTAAAATAAGTGAGTAAAACAATGAGAATGAAGGTTGAAATGAAATTAACGATTCTCATTTAAAATTACATTAAAATGTCGTTTTTTTTTTTTAAATTGGTAAGTGATTATAATTACCTCGGAAAAGTCCTGTATGTGGCACAACTTTTGGATCACACACCTCACACACAGGTTTCACTAGAAAAATTTTCAATGCGTACGCATTGAAAATTTTTTTGGTTTTGCGGCGCTGACGGAAAGCTCACCCCTGTAGGTTCGGCGCGCGACTGCCCGGGCCCGTGTTCTGAGGAATCGATCGGTCTGCGCATGTTCCCTAGTAACATCCACCGCCATCCACACCCCCCATATCTTATGTATGAACGCCGAAAAAATGAATGCCTCCTTAAACTACTAACTTTACATTATCACTTAGCCCATTTCGTACCGCTTTTTGCGCGATCGTTCTGGTTATTGATTGGTCAGCTTTCTTTCAAAGGGAGTCTGCGTTTTGTCTTGAATCCTTTATCAGACAAATTAGGTCAGTCTTATCTTATGCATTGGCTCTATCTTTTCTCTTCATTGCCCAGTTGGAACGATTATTTCTTTGTAATGTTAATTTCCTTTGGCTTCGCCGATACATTTATTTTGTTGTATTAATGTCATTGCTTTGAGGACGGGTCGGATAAGGGTTTCACCAAGGGGTACATTTATTCCGTCAATATTAATGATTTTCCAACAATATTTTCTATAAATTATTAGAACACAATCTTTTCCCCATTTGGCATTTTCACCATAAATATCACAGCATTCAACTTTTGCCGATTATCAACAAAATACCACGGGCTTTGATATTTTTATATCCAGCAAATACCTGAAAGTAGCAGAAAGTACTTACCGATACTTTTTATCCCGGTGCCACACAGACACGTGCAGCATCTGATGATCATAGATGGCGGTAGGGAGCGGCAGTCGGAGGTGCCTTTGGAACTCCGGCTCTCTCCTTCCGTAGAGAACCGACGTCCTCTGGAAAATGGACCTCTGGGAGGGAAGCGACTGCTCAGTCACGCCGCTGATGACGACCTACAAAATTAACGGGAATAAAGACAAGTTTATAGACATTTGCTCCTGAAACTACAAAAATAAGTTACATGTAAATACACGAAAATTAATTATTATTTGTCAAAGATTTATGACTTGCAGTCCTATTTCTCGGATACTTGTTTGAAAAGAAGATACACATCCGCAACATGAATATTACATTAGATGGACTGGATATTGAAATGAAACTTGTACCGAAAACATACTTATGCAAATGCTAGCTTTTCATTTGTGTTTTAGATTGTTCTGATAAATAAGTTACGAAGACGTACCTTTGCGTAGGCATTGATGTCATCCGACTTGCCTGAAGGCCTTTGAAGATCTCTGCAGCGGATGACTGTAAAAACATAGGTAATTTTATATTTTTAACCATTGTGTCATTTAAAATAACAATTATAGTAATAAAGGAGAGCCGATAGTACCACTCACCGTGCACGTCTATTACGTCGTTCTTCGTAATTATTTCCAAATCTATCGTCCCTTTCAACGTCTGAAAAACATCGCTACTCTTTTCTAATTTGTTACTAGCTACACTCCTTCTTTTCTCTTCACTACTATTGATGCTACATTCTTCTGGAGAGTATGTAAGACATCTTCTTGAGGATTTGTGTTCTATGACAGGAGTGAACCCATCAGTCTGAAGGTCTTCTTCTAGTTTGCTAGTCTTGTGAGCTCTTTCTTCACTGAGCACATTGCTAGATCGTTTCAGATTTGGTACTGGTGTTATTGGACTTGGAATGCCGTTTGCTAAGGTCAGGCCGAATAGTTCTTTAGATTTTCTATTTTGATTGTAAGGCTGAGGAGCTAAACTGCTAGAAGATACATTGGATCTGGTTGAAATATTGTTGTTGTCATTCCGATCAAAGTCTTGGTAAGGTGAACCAGGAATATCTCCTAGAGACACATTTTGCAGTGCTGTACATGGACTAGGTAAACCCATTTCTAAAGTAAGAGTTGATGATGTTTCTGATTTAGGCCTCTGTCGAAACAAACTTTCATTGCTTACAGTAGATCTTTTTCGCCTAATACATCTTTGCCTTCGCAATCTTAGGTTTGCTTCTCTAGCTGCTGAAAATATATCAGGAGTTGACTCTGAGGAAACGTTTTCCAAGTTTCCTTTTTCTGCTGACTCTTTCATGGAATGTGATCTATTAAGTGAGTTACTGATATGCTTTTTACCACTACTTTTCGTTTCTACCTCAACAAAGCTGTCTGGAGTCCGTACTTCTCTTTCGTTGAAGCCATCTTCTAAAATAAAGCACCCAATGGGTAAATTTTTAAGCAATTTTTCATTAACTCTGTGAATCGGTAATAACTTTTTTGAAGGTGAGTTCTTTGGTGATATAGAATTTTCTCTTGACAAGTTTACGTATTTGGCTTCTTTGATTAAGTTAGCTTTGTTCTCAGCTTGAGGATTCACAAACAAATCTTTTACAGTTTCTAGAGGTGGTATTTGATCTTCATCGTAATCGTCGTCTTTGTTTTTCAAAATCCGCCGCTTTGATTTAACGATTTTAGTGCTCTTGATTATATCTTCAATCATTCTCTCTAAAGTTACATCCCCCATTTGGGTTGTAGAAACTGTTGATTCCGTTACGTTCGTTATTGAATCTTTACCTAGTATGAACTTGTTTTCCATTTCTGTAGACGTTTCTTCGTCTTTAAGTGGAACTGCAAAAGCCATTTCTCCTTTTGGAAGAAAATCACTGACATCATTACAAGTCACCCTTTGTGATCTTGTATGCGTACTCATTGTGCTGAATCTTAGAGCAGCTAATTTAGTGGAAAGAGGTGTTAAGGAAACTGGTGAACAAGCTTCTCTTACTAAGGCATGTGTGTCCTTTTTATCTACAGAAGGCGATTTGAATGAACTTTCAAAATCGTTAGACTTCTTCCTAGTTCGTTTTAAAGGCCTTATAAACGCCATACCTTCGTTTTTGTTGAAATATAAAGGATTTTCCATAAATATGTGATGTCCAAATATTGGGAGAGTACTTTTTTCTATCGCAGTTTTGATTGGTATTGGCTTTTCTACACAATTGATGACCAAGTTCTCATCATATTCAATTTCAACTAGATCTCCACCTGTAGGTTTTGTTGTGCAAATTGGGTTACTATTCTTTGCTAAAGCAATCGAATGTCTACTTCGTGTGCTGCTGGTTGTTGCACTTAGCCTGTCTGAAAGCTCGTTCAGGGATGGTTCTGAAGTGCTATGACTTAGTTTTGGTGGACTTGTAAAACTTCTGTCATGCTTTATCCTTCTTTCTGATTTATAAGCGCAGCTATCTCTTCTGAAAATGTCGTTGTTTGGACTTGTACTAGCCATTTCAAGTTTTCTCTTTTTAGCTTCTCTAACTCTTCGACTGTAAGTGGGGGGAGTTGGTGGAAGATCAGGAGGTATGTCATCTTTGGAGCCATTTAGAAAGTATTTTCTTCTATCTAACTTTTTTGGTGTTATTGAAGTAGGAGTGATATTGCTAACATCTTTGAGAGCTAGAATATCAGGCTTCTTGACGAAACCTTCTTTAAAATAATTTGGTGTATTGCCTATGTAATTTATATTTTCTTTATCGATGTTCCTAGCATTTTTCCTGTTAACAGAGCCTATGGATCGTCTTTGGTATCTGCTTGGCTTTTTGCTTCTTTTCACTGACTGTGCGTCTAAGGATCTCCGTGTTTTGTTGTTGTAGGGTCCATTTGTGTATGGTTCTCTATCTTCAGTTTCAATATCACTCGTCGGTCGAGAATCTTGATTTTTCTTGCCATACACCGCCCACTTTAACATTTTGGACCTGTAACAAAAATAAAAAGTATTAAAAGTGAATCAACACAAACTTAGCAAATTCTAGCAGTAGGATTGTGTGGTAGGGTCAACCAAAATTCATGCTCATATTTTTGTCCTTTAGCGCAATTTTTTAATAAATATTAGCGCATAACCTAAATATTCTAAATAAATTATAATCCGAGAGTAGGATCTGCCCCCTACATTACTGCAGCCTATCTTTTCCTACCAAGAAAGTGTTTTATGTCCATCATTACTCAGAACACAGAGCAGTATTTGTCCGATATTCCGCTCTATGCAAAAGTTATGGCAGTAGATTTGTCACACGCGGTCGATTCTCATCGCCCCGATAAGACCGCGTGCACACAGGTGACTTTGTTACCTAGCTCGCCCACTGCTTCGCATCAGGCGGGAAATATAGTTTTTTTTTATGGCATACAAGAAAGCGAAATACGACAGGGCCCAAAGAGGTCTCTCAATTAAAAATTCCGCGACCGAATTACCGTTAGGCACGAACACGAACAGATAACACTTTTTAATATCTGTTAACGAAAATTCTCCTTAACAGGATTGCTGAAGGGCTTGGCTTTGTTTTCTGAAATTCTGTAATCGTTACTACTTTTTCACTACTATCAGCATCAGAAACCGCACCTAGTGAACCTATTTTTTTAAGCTAGTCATAAACGAGAGTCATCGACGATCTTATAGGCAATCACTTCATTAATACTGTTATTATATATTATTATGCTTAAACTTCTACAGATGAATGTGTCCTAAGCATTATGAGAACATGTACGTGACATGTTTGGTCATGTCCGAGTCGTGTTGGTTACACAAACGTGTCACAGCCATGAATTTATGGAGCCCGGTTCCAGTTTGATCATTATGAATACGCATATAGGGAGTATGTATGGACTTTTGCTCAGCATAGGAAATTTTTGAATCTGTTTATGTGTTTTGTGAGAGGATGCCTATATATAATTTATTTAAAAGCTTGGGCAATTTTGGGTAAACCAGCTCTAAGTATTTTTGGATTTGTTTAAAAAAACGTTAAATAAAAACCTAATAGTCTAAGCTTCCATTGATAAAGTCTTACCTTATAAGTCTACCGATTGAATGTATGCTATAACGGTAGATCATGTGACCTCCTATCACACATTGTATGGGTGGCCATCCGAAATCCTGGCAGGCTTATAATATTTAGGTAAGCCATTGGATGTAATCGGCCTAACATTACGGTCCATGTAATGTTGACATACGCCTAGCAAAGACCCTATGTCCAGCAGTGGACGTCCCAGGACTGTTAAAGATGATGAATCACGATTATACCCATTGACCATCAGACTATCTCTCGTACAATGGCACCAATATCACATCCAAATCGTACTTCAACGGTACATAACACCCATGACATGAGTTTCTGATCACCGTATCGCACTGTTATTGATGCCGATGTGGCGCAGTGGTTAGTACTGCTACGCAGAAGGTTCCGGGTTCAATTCCCGGTGGGGTCATTCACAAAGTTGATATTTATCACTTGTTCCCAGTCTGGTTAGGACATTGCAGGCTGAACCACCTGATTGTCCGAAAAGCAAGGTGGTTCCGTGCTTCGGATGGGCACGTTATGCCGTCGGTCCCGGTTGCTGTCTATGATGGCGTCGTTACACAACCATGTCAGAGGCCTGCTACTTGCAGTAGGCGGTTGGAAAACTCCAACACCAGGGTTCATCGAGTCGTTGAACGACTCGGTGTCCCACACGAAAAGAGAGATTGATGCGATATTAGTCACTGTTATTTGTAACTATTATTCGTATCACTAATAGCGGTATTTGCAATATCGACGGCAATATTTCATTATTGTGTGATCTATGGTCAGAATTAATGGTGCGAGATTATTTGACATTAGGTTAATACGTTTTCTTTGACGTTGTGTGATTTTGTTATAATGTAAAAGAAATGTAGTAAAAATCATTGACGTAAAAATATAAATTGCTTAGTCGCAAAATTTTGAACTGTTTGAATATGCCAGCAAAGTGAAGAATTTCTAAGTTAATGAACATCTACAATATTACTTATTAAAAAGGTCGTTTAAAGGATATAAGAGATTATTTTATACTGTTTAAGTATAAAGAAGAACAAGTGTCTATTGATCATACAAACGGTTGGAGCACAAATTAAGGACATGCAGGGCGCCTTTATAAAAGGCTCACTCAGTACTAGCAACGATTTTGACGCTTACTGACTTTGATTGAAATGAACTGGAATCATAGATGAACTCAAGGTAAGTAAAAAGATGGTTGCCACAAACGTCATATTTCTTGGATTGAAATTGGCTCAGAATTGTATTATGTACGTCAGTGTGTCAGATTTAACTATATTTCGTCCTCATTTTAAATCTAGCAACCCTGGCCATGTAACAAGTGAAAATCGCAAAAAATCTAAACAGGGTTTTCTGTAAACTCTTTTTTGTGGAATAAGTGTCAATTGACCATACAAACGATTGACTGATCATTGAAACCGCAATGCGTTTACTTAAATACAGTGTAGAGTCGTTAAAACGGTAAGGTAATCAAAACAGACCTACTATTTTGAGATTACTTTGCATGTATTCAGTTCAAACGAACTCCAGTTAAATTAAGAGGAGAAAACACACGGAACGTCCTTGTGCGTTATTTTGCGCTGCGTAACGCTTCTTAGGACAATACGAATTTCCATTATTCCTGAACAAATACGGTTTATATTTGACAGACGCATCAGCTAGCGCTGCGCAAAAAAAACGCACAAATGAACGTTGCATGTGTTACAGTAGGTAACCACAAAGTGTTAAGTAGGCAGATGTACCGTCAAACTTGTAGCATCATTTTCGCACGGTCATAAAGCAAAGTAAGGCACTTTCTTCGCGCGTCGTCATTTTCTTCTATTTGGCTTTAACGAGCTAAATATTTTGTATGCCGTTATGGTGATAAAAGAATTTACTCTTTCTCATTCACACAGTCTGTTTATTCATAAAGATCGCATAGTTCTGCAAAATATTTGAGGAGGAAGTTGTGAGCTATCATTTGATCAAAACTTTTCTACCTAAGTATTTCACTTACTGAAGGCTTTCAGACGAAAAACCCCCTCATAACCCTGAAGAAGGTTTCCTGGAAAATTGGGCTTGTAACCTTCTGATCTAGTTTAAATGTTTTTATTTTCTTTGTGTCTCATAATGAATACGTAGTATATAGTTTGATTTTTAGTATGAAATATACCTACATTATAGTCCGTGTGTAAGCGGCTACGTGTGGAAGCCGCTGAGAATACTGCCACCCCTATTCCATTTAGGGTGTTGCGTAAAAGCCGATGTACAGTTTTTAACCTCGGCTGAATATCTGTCGACTATGGTCAACCGCATGGTGGCGGTGACACCACCATTACTACCTTCAATAGCATTCCCAAAGGGGGTTGACGTCAGGCATGCTGTTGGTCATAAAACTTAGCCAAATCCTTTTGCTACATGAGTTTGTGTACTAACAAAACATGTTGCGCTGACCCCAACTGATATGGGATAACGGCAGGAAGATGGTGGTCATCGAATAATTAGCTATGTGGATTAGTGGGTCCAGTTAAAGTTAACAGCTTTGGTGTTTTATTGTTTCTCACTAGTTAAAAGCAGAATGGTAGAGTACCACAATAAGTGAAATGAAAGCTGGTGAAAGTTCGTAATTTTGATACAAATGTGAATCAGTACGTCACCAGAATTTTCGATACCTTTCTATCATAGAAAATCATTGATGAAATGATGACAGTAGATACCTATATAGAGTTTTAAATTAAGTAGGTACATATTATTTAATTTGCGGGTGTGTGTTCTACTCACAAAACTCAATAATCAAAAGCTGTTATTCCAAATATGAAACAAAAATTTAGGCCTTCTTACAAACATTTTGAAAAAGTGTGCCACATAATATAGGAGATCCAAATAATTCTTTCATATTTCAAAGAAAAATTTCAGGCAGAAGGTGTTCTATATGTACGTAGAACACACCCTTAAAATATTTGTACTTTATTAAATGTAACTTCTTATAGATAACCCGAAAGTCTAAGTTACAAAAAATTAACTAATACCATAATCAGTACAAACGTACAAACGGATTTTTAGACATTGAGAACGTAAGTACTTCAAATACAGGGGAGTAGTTCCTACTTTACATTTCGATTAACGGTTGATTAGAATTTAAATGATAAACAAACACACAAATGCAAATAACGCAACCTCCTACCGGGAAAATTTACAACAAAACGCGAATAAATTAAACAAAACTCCATTTAAATGTCCTTTCTCTACCATTATACGCCAATCATAAACTAATCATCAAATACGGGAAATATTTCCAACAAAGTCAGCATTCTTATGCAAAAATATCCCCGAAATTCGCTATCAAAGCCTATTGTCGCCGAATTAAAAATGGTCGATTTCAACACGGTTATGGGCAATAACTCATATTTCGCTGCTGTACCAAATTGACTGTATAATTAGAAGTTCGGAGTCCATTCAGAAAATACTTGCTTGGGAGACACATGCTGGGCTCCGAAACCAGACCTCAAAGTTGGCACACAAAGCTGATCCAGCCGCTGGAGTGAATCCACCGTCTAAACATACCAATCTTGATGAATCTCTAAAGCGGCTGCGAGGTGGAAATAATTCTAGACGCAACGAACATACACAAAGCGACCCTGAAATTCGCGAACCAAATACGTATACAACACCGCAAAACAGGGCGTACGACTTGGTCCATTATCCTCTCCCTTGCCATTCAGACCAAATTACTATTGAATTTAAGATTTCTCGAGCATTTTTTAATATCGAATGCACGTCTCGACTCGCAAAACGTGGGGTCGCAGAACAAAAAAGTCTCGAAGACGACATAGGCAACATACAGCCCAACTTAAGTATTTATGTCAGCAATTTCCGCACTAAGGAAGAAATAAGGTTTAGATTCGCCAGAAACCTAACTTTTAGGATGAACTGCAAACCCTACATCAACGACTTTGATACTGGCTGTATAGAACACGTTCCGGCGGAATTCGATTTTTGAATTTCAATTCAGCAAGTCGCATCAAATGTTTTGATGGCGTTCGAGTGGTCAGTGCAATTTGAGCTCTATGTTGTTCGCATTAACAATAAAATTAATTAGTTCGCCCGTAAATCTGATTATGGTGGTTTGAAACTTTTGAAAGAGATCGTCAACCGACTCGTGACAAACGGATATTTTACTTCAATTTGCAAAGAATGAACTGGTTTAGATCAGACAGAGGAGTTGCAAAAGTTGGTGCACGATAACGGATAAATGCAGGCATTCATGCGGAAACAGAAACTAATGAATGAATGATGTTGGCTGTTGAGAAAAAAAGAAAACATTTTAAACGAAAAAAAAGAAAAGGTTTGAAAATGGAATCCAGTGATGCGCACCGTTTTTCTTACTATCTAAGTAAATTGAACGTTTTGATTTCGTAAAGCACAATAAAATACGACAAAAAAGCTTTGCAGGCACTTTTCGGGTGCAAACTGCCAAAACAAACGCCATCAGGTGAATAAAATAAAAATAAAAACGCAGATAGCGTTAGAAGTATTTTATCAGCCAGTGCTAGTGACAGCCGAATGTTAGTGCGGGCGGTTGGCGGCAGGTGGCGTGCTTCATGAATTATGCAGGATTTCGACAGTGCGTGCTGCGTGCCGTGTTGTGTGTACACCCCCTAAAAGCTTTGACCAAACGTGGGCAAATGATTTAACTAAATAAAGAATATTTTAGTTAAAAAAAAAACAGACACTTACAACATCACGGAAACCTACATGCTTAAACTAAAAGAAAATCGAATTATAGTGTGCCTTACAATTTTCTTTTTCTTACCACGGCTTATCGATTTATATTACCAGAATGTGAATTTCATAAAGAGAATCTTGTAAATTCCTACTAAGAAATATATGTTTTGACTTTGATTTTGGCTATAGGGCACCTAAATTGAAATAATTTACAGCCATGCAGCAAAATTAATGATAATTTTTCTTTGTTTTACCTTTGTATTTTTATTTTTATTTTTGCACTAAGTTCCACATTAATTTACCAACCGTCTTAAAACAAAAACGAAAGTCTAGGGTTACTTATAATACGGGTAGTACATGCTACATAGTCTAGTAATGGAATTTATAAGTAGGCACTAGGTACCTGTACCTGGAGATCGTTAAAATTGTACGACTCTATTGAACCGTGGAGGTAGGACACGACAGGTTAAAAAACTACGGTTATGTAATGTGTATGTACTTATAAGGTTATATATATTCAAATCAATAAACTCTTCCATTTAAAGTGGTTTCTAATAAACATTACTTTACGTTTTAGGAAAAGTACCTTACATACCTCGCAAGGAAACTAAAAAAAATACTGTTAAATTAAGGAACATAAAAATTAACCGGGTCCGAATATACACCACGGCACGGCACCATATTTTTTTGCACATCAGGTGATTTAGGTTGTAATGTTTTGACCAAAATGAGAACTAAATTACAATTGAAAAACACCTACTTTATGTGGATGTAAGCCCCCTGAAAATGCTACTTAGGCCCTGGGAACTCAAGATAACTAAAAATACTTCATCAAAATAGCAAATGTCAATTTAAGCAAACGTTGGAAAGAGGAACGCCACATGAAACTGGCAGACGTCCAAACTCTGAGCTACAGCGTCGATTTCCTGAATAACATCGAAAACGACTGCATTAATTCAGTTTTCCTACAAATACACACACTCACACACACATATAATGCCCATATCCCTTGCGGGGTAAGCAGAGCGTGAACGGCTGTGAAACCGGTCGTTTACACCACGTCTGACAATAGTTTGCGAGTCATTCAGAAGACCGTATCACCATAGAGACATGTTTAAATACCTTTAAATACCTACTTACTTATTTATTTATTTTTATATTTCATTACACACTGTAGCTGCAAAAGGCGGGCCTTGCGGTAATGTCACGCGGCATTCTCTACCGACCAACCACAGGAGAAAATGAGAGAAAATGGCGGGCGCAAAACACAATAGAAAACAACTTACCTACTTCTATGAAATAAATAAAAGTAATTGGTACAAGTTCATAAAAAATACTACTGTATCTCACAAATTCATTACCACTATACCTTTTCTAATGAAAAGCCCTGGATTTTGGGCATTCTGCCAAACATTTTGGTTCGCACGTTCCCACTTAATTGATGCCTACGCTGGCAACTGTTGGCTTACCGGTTAATTTTCAGTTTGCTGACCCAATTTTCTAACCTTCTAAACTTCATTCTTTATAATAATTAATACACTTCAGTTGGATACATACCACAAATAATAAAAAATATCACGAATTGATTAGATAATCCATTATTCTAGGCTCTGGATTTTGGGCACTCTGCCAAACAGTTTGGTTGGTACGTTCCCGCTTGATTGATGCTTACGCGGCAACTGTTGGAGTTCTAGTTAATTTGTGGTTTGCTAAAGTTGAGTTCATTGGGATGTCTGTGAGTAAATAAATGACTGGATAAGAAATAATCAAATTAATATTTGATTAGAGCTCGGTCTGACCTGGTTGATTTTTTTATGAACTTCCTAAAATATTGTATCAATTCTAAATTATGAAATTTATAAATTGCCAATATAGATGATTTCACACTGTGAGTTAAAATTTCTCGATAGCCTGTTGTCATTAGTTAGTTTCAGTTTTATGCAATAAAAAAACATGCTTAGTTGGCTATGTCAAAATATATCGAAATATTATTTACCTACCTAGTTAAACATGCGACATGCAGACAACCTTATGTTACTTTTACGTAATTTTACGAATATAAAAGACCACTGCATCGAGTTCATATTTTGATTAGTAAGTAAGTAGGTATATTTTCTATGGAAAAGATCAGTTTTAAATGAACTTGTGTTGGTGCTGATAGTCCTTCAACTACAGGTCAACTAAAGGTCAACACCCCCCACCCTCTACTACAGTATTGACACGCAACAGCTGCGCGGGCGCACGCGGCGCTTACTCCGATAAACGCTACTAATTATTACTGTAATTTGTACAATTGTAGCTGACTAGTTGTTTTAAAGGGTAGGATTCGGTATTGGAGTATTGCTTAGAGAATATATAAAAAAGCTACAGAATGCGCCCCGCGCTGTACTGTCAAAACGTTTTAAGCAGTTACTCCCTAGATACATACGTCAAATGTATGAGAAGAAATAGTGTTGTCACTGGCGTTTTGCTACTGCTGGGCAGATAGGTTGTGTTCTGACTACTGCTAACCGTTCTAACTTTTTAGTCGCACTCTATAGCTTGCTTATATATTATACTCTAGGTGTGCACGAGACCACAGACGAGACTTAGTTTCGTGTTTCGCAGATATTGTAGGTGTGTGTTTGTTGTCGTTGGTAATTACGTTGAAAAAATAAGAAATAACTTATTAAGCCTCCGATACAAGCCTGATTTGAATGGTTCATAATTTGCATCGATTTCAAATCCTTCCTTACAGCCACAACAGTCCACTGCTGGACATGGGCCTCCCCCGTATTGGGGGTATTGCCATACTCACCACGCTTGGCAGGCGGATTGGCGAGCGCAGTGCAAGATGTTAATTCACATGGAACGCTGCTGCCCATTCCCTGGATAATTATCCCTTAGTCGCTTTTTACGACACCCACCGGTAGAATTGGGGTGATGCTATTCTAAGCCGGCATCACACGGCCGATTTCAAATGTTCATCATTTTTATTCCAAATATCAGGAACGTAACGTTCTCGTTTTGAGAGTTGACGTGTGTTGCAATTTTAGGCGACAGACTGATAACTTGTCGCTATGGAGATACACAGTCTTCTGAATAACCCTTAAACTTTTGCCGAACGTGGTGTAAATAGCCGTTTTTTACAACCGTTTCTGCTCTGCCTACCCCACAAGTGGTATAGGCGTGATGTATGTATGTATGTTTCTATGTTGGATCATTTCACCCTTAATTATTTTTAATTAGAATTCCGCTAGGTCAACAAACTTGACCTCAGCTAGGCATATTATTCAACGTCATAACAATATGTTACGACACTTTTATCAACTACTTTTATCTATTCAATCATCTTTACCATATGGTGGAATGTAGACCTATTTTGGATGGTTTAAACAGAGGGTACAAAATTAGAGTCAGGAAATGGGTACCGGAAATTGTAAAGTAACTTTAAAAATAAGTCGGCAAATTGACGACAGCAAGTGAATGGCGGATTTGGCACTTTTTCAAAAAAAGACACAAATTCACTACCTGTAGAGAATGTACGAAGTGAATCAGTGCATTATCCAAAATCACTTTTGTCTTCTAAAGAACTTTTTAAGTGTTTGCGAAAGGATAAATTTTTCATTGCATGAGTGACTATTAACAGTGACCATACTTATACGTTTTTTTCATGCAAGTTCCCATTAGTACCTAGATACATAATTGGAACTTTATTTACATCAGTTGCATCAGTTAAAATGATCTATCGAGTCATTCATCGAATTAATGACACTTGTGACAAATGTTTACTATTTCAGGATTATGAACAAGCTGCAAATAGTAACTGAGGTGCACGTTAAAAAACGAATATGTTCTAGGCTTGTTATATTGTTATATTGTTCTAGGCTTTGACACACTATAAATCATTCTCAAGACATTTTGTCTCATCAGAACCCTTAAATAATTAAGGGAATGCTATATGGGTCTAATTAGGGTAGTTAAATGTTCCGCACGATGATTTTAGGACAAGTCCCTAAGGGACGCTATTAAACTTCTAATTATTAATTGTGAGAAACCACGCGTAGGTGAATGCATATACGATGAATACGATGTATGTTTGTTTAGGTAGTGCACTTATAAAACGGTACAAGTAACACAAAATATTATTATTTTTTTGAAAGAGAAAAAAGTAACTTACAAAATACTGCTGCAATCTTATGGTTTTAGATTTGATAAATAGAGATTTTCGCGATCAGATGTATGAAAGATATTCCAAAGTAGTCAAAGTGCAGAAATCTGGCATACTACGTTTGAACCAACGTGGTATGTGTTCCCACCAGATCGATTAAGCTTAAATAAAAAACAATTTTAATTTAAAACCAACTTTCATAACAACGAACTTTCGGAGACCCGAAAAAACGCGGCAGATGTCACAACCTCAAAGGACGAGAATCGAACCCTTGGCCTTCCGTACCTTCCCTTGGCTTACCAAATTGGAACTATTGTTACCGTAACAATCACTATACCAGTAGGTATACTTTACCTCTGCTTAACCGAAGAATGATATAATAATAGTAAAAAAAATAAGATCTGGAGCGCGAAGCTGGATCGATCCCATTGTAACAAGAATCTATTGTTACGAGGAAGTGTGCAAAATTTTACGGACAATGTAGATGCGCCTTTAGTTCAAAAGGTCAAAGATTACAACGTTACATTTGCGGTTGAAAATTAATAGTTTCCTTAGCGTTTGTTAGGAGTTGGAAGTTTCGTGGCAGCAAATGCAAGTTTGCCAAGACATACGTTGATTCCGATCTAGTTTTTTTTCGGATAGTCGCAAGCGCATGTAAATGGTATGATTTATTTTTGACAACAATTGCTCTAAGGCGCTTGTGGGAAATTTACGAGACAGTCCTAAGGGGCTGGCGGCTTCAATAAGCATTTGATTTTGTATTAGATGATATAATTTATATTTAGGTAGCCATAGTTTGAAGGTATGCATTGGGGATTATAGAATTATTGCAATGAAGGGAGTTTAGAATCAAAAGGGTAAATAAATCGGTATTTCTATGAAATACAGCCCTTAGAATAGTTATAGTATAGAGTCAAAGAAGGAAAAAACCAAACATACTCATTATTTTTACGAAATCCGAAAGAAATTGTTACCAAGGAAGTAGGTATTATTATATTTTACTTCAAAACTATGACGATACAAAGTCTTCTGAGTGACTCTCAAACTTTTGCCAGACGTGGTGTAAATGTCTGTTTCTTTTACAGATGTTTACGCGCTGCCTACCCCACAAGGAATATAGTCGTGGTATACGTACCTATGTACGTACTTTAAAACTTATGTTAAGACATTACATAACAATTTCTCTCTTATATTATGGTATAACATAACAATTTCTCTTCTTTTATGGGAACTTAAAGTAACGTAACTATACCTAATTGTAAGTTCCTTGAGAAAACCATTATTACGAAATGTGTAGAAAAACATAATCACAGGACAGGGTGAGAAGGGAAAGGTTAAGTCTACTAGTCAATTATAAACCATTTGTAGCCTAGGTATAGAAAATGTGAATTGTGCTGTCTTTGAAAACCTTTGAAGTACCTACTAGGTAATGGGTAATAAAGCACACAGTTTGTAAGGGACAGTGTACCGAAAATTCTGCAGACATGATAAGACCATGACACTGATCAACTCTTTCAATGGATGCAATGGTAGTAAATCTATACATATAATAAAGTTGTAGAGGGTCGAAAGTCTGTACATAGAAGATTTTCGAAAAAAAACTGTTTGGTGATACTTAAAATCAGGGATGTTGCGAATATCCGCATCCGCATCCGCATACGCGGAACATCCGCATCAATTTAGACATCCGCATCCGCATCCGCATCCGCAAAAATCGATGCGGATCTGATGCGAATGCGGATGTGAAGCAGGTCGGGACAAGAAAGAAAGGGGCGGGTCCGGCCATTGGCGCGTGTCGCGCGCTCGTGCTAATTGACCAATAAGTAATCAATCATTTTAATTTCGGTGTCTGTTATTCGCCGGGGAAGCCCCGCGCCTCTCTTTTGTTTTTGTGTTGTGTAGTGACAAGTTTTGACGTGCTTGTTTGTTTTCTTCTTACTATTAAGTTTTTTGCTTTAATTATTGTATTTTTGCGTTGTAATTATTGTTTACGTAGGTAACAATTACGTCATGTGAAGTGAGTGTTGCTTTTGTGTGAACTGAATTATGCCTCCACCTACGCAGAGTGAAATATGGACCTATTTTCAACCTGTTGAAAATGACAGAAATGACTTGTCTTTTAAATTTTTCTCCCAAAACTTAAGTTTTTTGTACACATCCGCATCCGCATCCGCATCCGCGGATGTGTGCCCCCAGAAATCCGCATCCGCATCCGCATCCGCGGATGTGAAAAAATCTGCATCCGCAACAACCCTGCTTAAAATTGATAACAGAACACGTTTCAGCAATTTTTAGATTTTTTTTCTGTTTAGATGTTTATCTGTTTATTTGTTTATTTGTTTATCTGTTTGTATGTGAAAGCATCACGCAAAAACGACTGAACCGATTTTGATGCAAATTATACCAAAATGTCGGGAAAATTACCGACCAGGTTATAGGCTAAAAAAATTCGACCCCTAAAAGGGGGGGTTGCCACTATACTTGAAATAAGTTTGCACGTAAATCGATATTGCGTGCGTTGCGTGCGGTAGAGGAATAAGTTACTATAAGATGTAAAAAAAACTACTCAAACTATTCCAAGGGGTGAACCAGTCCATGAAACTGAACAACTTTCCCCAAGGAACATAGGTCGAATAATGAAAAAAAAATTCCTTCCCTTCCCTACAAATTTAACTTGGTCGGCTATCGAGACGGCTGGAGCATTTTGTATGGGAGGTCCAATTATTTTCTCCTACAGTAGGTAAAAAAAGAACTGCACGTATTTTACGACTAAACCAGTCCATGAAACTGAACAACTTTTCCTAAGAAACATAGGTCGAAATACGAATAAAAATTTGGCCCTCCCATTCAAACTGAACCGGCCAGCCAGAACATTTTGTATAGGAGGTCCAAATTCTTTTTTCATATTTCGACCTATGTTCCCTGGGGAAAGTTGTTCAGTTTCATGGACTGGTTCAATCCTTAAAATATTTGCAGTAATTTTTTTTACTCCTTATACAGGGTGTTGGGGACGGTGTGACGAAAACTTTGCTGGCATGATCAGACCATCAAACTGAACAACTTTTACTATGGAGCCAATGGTGGGAAACGAAAAAAATTTTTCAACCTCCCATACAAAGTCAGGCAGCTGATCGTAAATTTTGTATGGGAGGTCAGAAATTTTTTTTCGTTTTCCACCATTGGCTCCATAGTGAAAGTTGTTCAGTTTGATGGTCTGAGCACGCCTGCAAAGTTTTCGTTACACCGTCCCTAACACCCCGTATTTTGAACTACCTATGTTTCTTGGGGAATAGTACATTACGTCACAGGCCGAGTATATAGCAATTTCTGGTCGAGTGGCATTGGAAGGCCGAGACGAAGTCGAGGCCTTCTAAAGTAAACGAGACCAGAAATTGTTATACCGGCCGAGGTTCGTATAGTGCTTTTCTCCAATTTGCAAGGAAACATAAATAATAAATATTTAATCGTGACAAAATTGACACTTCGTAACTTCGAAAGTTCGCAAAGCGCATGCGCTGGTTTTGGTTACGTTCCGTTTCATAAAGAATGCGCGGGAAATTCACATTCAGCCTTCAAACTTCAAACAAATTGTGTTCCATAAAACACCTAATCACGAAAGTGTGAAGTTTAAGAACCCTTTTATTACCGGCCTAGTCCGGCAATTTCTATTACAGTCCTCTGCGCCTTGACTACATAAATGAGCCCATTGACGTATTCTTTTTTTAAAGTAATGAAGCCATTTCCGAGCAAATTGGAGAAAAGTTGTTTTCATCCTATCTATTCGAGAAGAACGCGCCGCAAAGTTCTTTTATTTGCACTTTTTAAATAAAGAACTCAACAAATGCGAATAAAACTACTTTGAATTTAGAACATCTTGATGTTCAGTCAGCGCCAAAGAAATAGAACGCAAATATTGTTCGAATAAAGGTTGTATGGGACGACGGCCCATAGTCGCGCGTCCCCAATAGAACTAAAAAAAAGATACGCGCGAATTACAGTCCGTAATTTTCACCAAAAATTACACGTATGTTAGAATTTTATTTAACTTTTTGAAAAATTAGTTCAAGTGACAGTGAAAGTATAACATTGCAATAAAATATGAGGCGCCTTTTATTTTCTCATAGAGGGTGATGAAAAGTAGAGTGAATTACTCGGGCGCAAAATATATTTTGGCTTCGGGGATTCTACTCTAAAATCCCTTACTTCGCTCTGAACTCAAAAAAGCGCCCTCGCCGTAGAAGTGTTGTTTTGCGCCCTTATGATATCTACTAAAAGTTTCTTGAACTGGTTCACGACTTACAATATTTGCAGTTTTTTTTTACTCCCATATTGGAGTCGAGATTCGAACACGTACCAACATAATAGTAAAGCAAAATAAAAAACCAGCCAAGAGCGTGTCAAATTACAAATAGGGTTTGTAGTCAATGTTAAATATCAGCGTTACGAAGTTACCTAATTTCGTTGCTGGTTTGTTTGCAGTAGTAAGTATGCTTACTTAATCTTGCGTGGATACAGTATCCGATATAGTTTTTATGGTAACTTCAGACTAAGAACTAATTTAATTTTCAAATATTTAGTTCTAGGAAGAGAAAACTCCCCATAAAAGCAAATACTTCGAGGCAGAATCACTTTTGTGATTTTTTTAAAAAAAACCTCGCCTTAATTTTTAAAGATCTATTTAACGATACCCTACTTAATTAGCAGATGGCTTTTTTATCCTCCTTTCACATGTACCTACGCCAAAAAATAAAAACATATTTTTCCCAACATTCTTTAAATTTGTGTCAAGCAACACGATCTATCTTCACATCAAAGATGTCGATCGATTGAAAATGACGAAGTTATGAGGGCGGGGCATACAGTTAGTTTGTGTCTTAAATGGGTAGGTGGATTTGCTGGCGATAGTACAGAAATCTGTATGTACATGTATTAAAACTGTTACAGGTCGGTGTCAAGTACCCCTGCAATAGTTTTCAAAAGAACATTTCGATAGCGTGTCTTAGAAACAGCTACAAAAAAAATATGTACAGCTTGATGGGCCGCTCCTGCAGGCCTATCACTTTTGGTAGGTAGGTACCTAAATAAATAAAAAGTATACACACCATTACCTACCCAACTATTTAATAAGAAAACAAAAACAGAAGTGAAATAAGTAAGTAGAAGAAATAGAAAGAAACAAGCATCCTTCGACATGGGTCAACTCGGATTTGCTCGCTAAAAATACCTAATAAAAGAACACCGGTGTTGGTACTGTAGCCAACTACCTATATCATCAAGATGTACCTAACTCAGGCGCTCAGACTTTGAAACAGGAGGGATCGAAGTGGGCTTTCCCCTTCAAAGTCAAGTAACAAACTCACATCGGCGGTAGTCTGGGGTTTCTCCAATCATCATCGTCATCACCATTATCTTTACATGCCCTAATCGTACAAATCACGCATAAAATAATAACCATGAGACAAACATCGAAAATGAAAACGTACCATTATGTGTAAAAATTGTGCATGAATCACTCAAAAATTAAGCGATGTTTTTAGATGTTTGGTATGGTGGAAGATAAACGTTCTGATCATATTTTATGATTAGTGAGAACCTTTATCAGCACTGGAGGTACTCTCTGTCTACCTACGTGACGGAACACCATGAACTCGGCAAAATATTAAAGGGCGCCACACACCGGGCCCGTATGCGTGACGTGCACGTTATCACGCGCATAGAGATGACGTTGTATCGTCTGGGATTGTATGAGGCACCGCACACCGTGCTACTCGCGTGATTACGTGCACGCATACATAGGCAGGCCTCTCATACAATCCCATACGATACAACGTCATCTCTACGCGCGTGATGACGAGCACGTCAAGCATACGCGCCCTGTGTGTGGCGCCCTTAAGATATACGAAAATGTTTGTATTGAAAAATTTGTTTAGCATGATGTGCCGCTTCTGTCGGCTCAAAAACTTCTCTTGGCGAAACGAAGTTCGCGGGCACCAGCTAGTGGTTGGATAAAATGGCTTGGCCACTAACGCATGGCGGGGCTCTATCTACCGGGATAGATTTGCAACTTATTTGCGGTGGACAATTTCGCAAGTTTTCCAAAAATAGGATGTATAAAATTTCGTAAACAATATAACTTTTTTTGTGTAGTGTTTCGTGGTGGGTACTATGTGATGTAACAAACATTACCACACTTAAGATTTTCTTTAAGATTTTTATTTTTCTGACGATAATGATTAAGAATCTTACAAAACTTACGTATGAAGGTAATTACGGTAGCAAGTGCATTAATGTTACACAAGTTTCACTTAAAGACCACAAATTAGGTATTGTGTTGAGCTTATGTCATAAAAATGTGCAAAAAAGCACCATCATGGAAGAAGCGCACTTAATGCTAAGGAAATCGTTAACAAATTGAATCACTAATATTATGATTCTTGCAAAAAGCATGGACACATAAAATGTGACACAAAAAGTACCCATCAAAATCTTGTAGTAGCAAAGTGGTAGCGTAATCAATCGAGTTTATGTCAAGGTTTATGACCACAACAATCAAACAATCCTTCTGCCACGGTAGCAGCCAAGATAATAATCAACACAGTTCATAATACAGACGTTAACGTTTTATTGCCTCTTCCAACGACAGTAAAATCTTTACGATAATAAGACCAAGTTCTAGGGTATTTTTTGCAGTACCGAACTTGAGAACACGAAAGTACACCCCTTAAAATCGATATTTCATTGTTAACGAAACCTGACTGCATGCCCTTGTTCCTTAGTCATTTATTATTTCGCGAAAAAAAAAATAGTTCGAAGTTCGAACGCCATTGTCACCGCCGTTCCGAAGTTTTTAAAAAGGGAACATGTTTTAGCGCGTAGATTTTTTAAAATGGTCGTTTTGTTTTCTTTTTCTGGAAAAGGGCGAACCAGTTTCATTTTTAACGGTTGGGTAATCTTGATCGATTGCTCAAAATAGTGCATTGTCGTTTTAAAATAACTTTCATAGGGCACAGGTGATGGGAAAGAAGGTTTTAAGTGAAAAGTGCATTGTCATGTTTGCATAGAATGAGAAAGTTTCGTATGACGTTGCATTTTTGCAATATTCAAGAAAATTTTAAATAAGTGGCGTTTTATGCCATATAACCGATCGTCTGTGGTGACAGTTGTTAAGTCAGTGTTAGTTAAAGGGGTCCTATATAGGACGCCCCACACAGGAGGAGATAAAATTGATTTTAAAACTATGATGTAAAATTTCCTGTTATATCTCTCATCTCATCATCATTGTCAACCATTTATAAAGTCATACTGAAAATTTCCTGAATTTTTTTTAATTACAGAAATTGAATTCGGGAACGAAAGATTTTTGATTACTTGCGAGGCCTTTTATTTTGCGAAAAAAACATTAAACTTTTTAAAGACGCCTCGGTATAATCATGGCTATTTGGTATTTCTCAAATATACAACTTCTTCACGGAAGTTTAAAAACAGCTTGTCTTTTTCTTCAAGTGGGACACCAAGTCGTCAGCTTGTACTATACTATAACGCCGTTTGGATGTCCGTCTTCACAAATACTGATTTATTTGTAAACGGTTTGCATTGCAGTGGCACCCAGGTGTCCTCCGTCACTAAATCACCCTGCTTGCCCCTTGACCTGCCCAGGGCTAGGGGATTGCAATCCCGGTGCAAGAATCTACTGGTAGGAATATCACTTGTATGATTTTTCTACTATAATTTAATAACTGGCCTATGTCCATCTATGGACTGTTGCGTAAGATTGTCAAACTTTTAAAGTCGTATTCATACCAGCCGAAATTCTGCAACTGGACTTACTGTACTCTTAGTCTCTTACTGGATGCGACGCGCGGCGCGTCACACGTTTGTAGCTTTATCTCTTCTATTTCATACTTTTGTATGGAAACGGTTTCAAGCTTCACGATGTCTGAAGCACGTCTCCTCTGTGGAGCTTGCGCCTAAGGTAATCGCGAACATTCGCGCAAATGTCTCATACTATTGGTCTCTAGAAATTTCTTAGATCTTAAGAATATGGGTTTTGATTACAATTTGGGCGTTGCTTAAAGTTTTTATTGTTTAAATAACCAAAGATCGTCAACTTCACAAAACATATTTTTGAGTTGTAGCCACGTAACTCCAAATGAATGGAACTACTTTGGTGAGTGGTGTCTTCTCTATAAGTATCTAGACACACGGCAGTGTGTCCGCCAAGTTCGAGCGACACACCGGCCGTGGGTTATATTACACGAACCATTTCGGGCCAAGTTCGACCCACCTATAACTCAAAATCTATTTTATCTACGCATATGAAATTTCTAGTATCTGTCGAGATCTACTTACTTATCTAAAATACAAAATTTCATTAATGTACCTATTGTAGGTCTTGAGATATTGACGTCAGAAAATCGCTATTTTTACTATACACTCACTGACTCACTCACTCACTCATCAAAAACCTAGACCATTTCCAATGGTCGTATTGACTTGAAATTTGGCATAGAGGTAGGTCTTTAGGTCAAGGTAAAGGAAAAAAATCTGAAAATGGCCAAGTGTGAGTCGGTTTTAAAAATAATGAAGGTGTAAATTCATACCCCTAAGGAACTAATACAAAAAAAAATCTATATCTTCCAATGGTCGGACCGACCTAAAATTGCAACCGACCGAAAACCTTACAAAAATAAATGAAATCCCACCCAAAACATAAATGTGAAAGGCTGCCAAGTTCGATAATATTGGAATGCTTCGCCTATAAAAGAAGTGAGATCTAAATAACTACCAAGTTCCATACACAGACCTCAGTTAAAAATAGTTACAGGAATGCACACTTGATTTTCCGCAGTTTGGAAAGTAGATTTTGAATAAATATCATATTAAATACCTAAAATTCTAATACTTACAAAAACGCAAACCTGTTTTTTCAGCAGTTTCCTTATAACATTTTTTATTTATTTTTTTCTGTACTTTTTAATGATTTAACTTGGCAAGTTTTAATAGAAAATTATATACTTGACTCATTGCGTTTTGAAGGTTTATAAATAACAAAGTGTGTGAAAACTTGCCAAGTTATATCATTAAAAAGTACAGAAAAAAATAAATAAAAAATGTTATAAGGAAACTGCTGAAAAAACAGGTTTGCGTTTTTGTAAGTATTAGAATTTTAGGTATTTAATATGATATTTATTCAAAATCTACTTTCCAAACTGCGGAAAATCAAGTGTGCATTTCTGTAACTATTTTTAACTGAGGTCTGTGTATGGAACTTGGTAGTTATTTAGATCTCACTTCTTTTATAGGCGAAGCATTCCAATATTATCGAACTTGGCAGCCTTTCACATTTATGTTTTGGGTGGGATTAATATATCTCGATGAAAGAAATCGAAAAAGATTTATTTTACTTTGTCTGTAAGTCTGTTTGCTTTAGATTTACGTTTTCTATGGCTTGAATGTCCACCCTCCTTGCACCTTGACCTCTGCAGGATTAGGGGCTGACATTCCCAGGTTTACGAGCTGCCATGTGGTCGAGACGGTTTATGGCTTGTTAGCAGGGATTATTTGGATTATACAAGGTGTTTAGTTTATGGTCATGACGTAGGGATATTAAAAATCTTGAAAAGGCTCTGGGCGTAAAGTAAAGTGGAAGGAGGTTTCACAGTTTCTATGTTAGTCAGTAGATCTTTATGTACATGATTTTTGTAAATCTCTACAATATATTTTTAAATTCTTTATAAAATTTAAAGTTTGTGAGTTAAATATCGATCAAACTAAACAAAACTAGATTTTATCCAGAAAAATACATACTCCATATTTGTTAAAATTTTAATGACGTTAATGGAGGGATGTATCTCTACGAGTTAATGAAAATAATTTCCTGCAATCTCTTTCCAAGAATCTCTACCCTCTTACAAGTATTGATTCATATCACTTAATTCAGTTCCTGGGTGCGCAAGCGCATCACCCCTTCGTTTCGTGTTGTTACAATTTTACTTTTATTGTTATTGATATTTTTTTCACTTGTGTCATTTTACCTGGGGCGCGTGAGAACCAGTGCAAAATGCGTGCGGCTAAAAAATGATTTAATTTCAAAAAGTATTCTTGTTATTTTAGTTATAAAAAATACGTTTGAAAAAAAGGTACAGAAAACGCATTTTTTTATTCAAATGGGTAATAATAAAAACACTTAGGCATGTTTCCGAGTAAATAATAATTAAAAAATACTCGAAAATAAAACTATGAAAATGCAACACACCGGAATCCTCGTAAAATTGTTCCAGAAATATTTAAACCAGAATTAGAGACACCTATCTTTTATATGTTGTCTTTACATACTTACTACTCAAGTAGAGATTATCATTTGGTTTGCAAATTCATTAACATCTTTTATCTTATCGTTGGTTATCTTTACGTTCGTAGTATCTTTACTAAGTAGATATATCCATTGGTTTGCAGTTCCAATATCATTAAAAAGTTAAGCATCCCCAACAAACACCTCATAATTAAATGCGTACTAGTAGGTTAGAATTTCTATACAAAAAATTTTTGGGAGTTCCCGTGCGTGTTCCAGGTCGGTTCCGCTTTGGAAACTAATCTTTAGGCTATTCTGTACCTATGCCGAACCGGGGATTTGCTGGCCTACTTACAAAAAAAAATGGCAACCGTTTCAAAATTTTTTCACTGGGCTAAATTTTGTTATTTTGTAATAATTCAAAAATGGTAAGAGCTACAAATAACTATTGTATGGAAGATATGTTAAGCGTAAATTTCTGCATATGAATGTTATCAATAACTTTTTCATAATCCAATAGTTTGCGAGAAAAACGTAGCACAACATGGCAGTTTTTGCTGAAAACTCACAAATTAGAAAGTATAAAGTAAGTAGTGAAGTTGGGGATTAAGAGTCACTCGCTGTGTGGGTAGACCATGCTACAATATCCTGCCTGATATTTAGTGTAACAAGCTTTCCGCCCAGCGGTTTTACCCGCTGATATATTTTGAAGTAAACAAGTTAATTTTATACAAATTTTCGTCCTCTGTTTTACCACTTTAGGTGATGATTTTTTTGGAATCCTTTCTTGATATTAATTAAAATTATTCAAATAACCTCTGTGCAAAATTTCAGAGTCCTAGGTCCAGTAGTATTGCCTGTGCGTGGTATACAATTTGTATGAAAAAAGTAGAGTTTGTTCGTTGTTGCCACATTTTGTTCTTTTTTGCTATCCTAACAGGACCTTGGGTCAGAACTATTAAAGAACAGCCTCAAGGGATTGCAAAAAAATAAAAATGTGGCAACTACGAACAAATTTAATATTTTTTTTTACAAATTGTAAATCTTTGCACAGGCAATACCACTGGACCTAGGTTCTTGAAATTTTGCGCAGAGGTTATTTTGGTTGGGTAAATTAACACCAGGAAAGGAATTTAAGAAAATCATCTCATAAATGGTAAAACTCAGGTGTAAATTGGCAAAAATTTGCTTGTTTACTTGAAAATATATTAGCGGGTAAAACCTCTGGGCAGAAAGCTTGTTACTAAGTATCAGTCAGGATACCGTAGCAAGGTCTACCCACACAGTAAGTAATTCTTAATCCCCAACTTCACTACTTAAATCATATTTTAGATTTGGTGAGTTTTTAGAAAAAACTGCCATGTATTAAAGCGTTTTTTTCGCAAACTATTAGATTATCAAAAAAGTTATTAGAGCAAGGTTGTGCAGAAATTTACGCGTAACATTTCTTCTATACAATGTTCATTTATAGCACTTACCAGTTTTGAGTCATTACAAAATAACAAAATTTTGGCCAATAAAAAAAGTTTGAAATGGCTGCCATTTTTTTTTTGTAAGTATGCTAGCAAGGCCCCGGCTCGGAATAGCTAAAAAATAGCCTAAAGATTCGTTTCCAAGGCGGGGCCAAACTCGGGAAAAAACGGGAACTCTCACTTAAGCGATCTTGCCTACTACTTCATAATCACTAAACAAATAAATTATAATCACAATAACATTTTTATGGTTTGGTTAACGTAAGGAAGTGCAAAGATGGGTGCGCATACGCAAGTTCAAAGTACTCTTTTGTCTCTTGACGATTTGTTTTATAATTTTTATGAATAGACCGGCTCCACCTTAGTCGTTATCTTTTTTTTTAATTCGGCTGAATAGGCAAAGGGCATGAATATTAAATGGATATAAAATTATTTGTTTGCTTGTGTGACTTTTGGCTTGAAGATTGTTTTACGGCGGTTTGGTTGGTTATTATTATTATTATCTTGACTGGTTTTTATGATTTAATCCTGATCAATGTGGCATTTCGATCTCATCAACCGCATTTTTAGTTTAATACTTCGTACATTTTGTTTGACGTTTAATCTAGGTCCCATTTAGGATCGAACTCAAGCAAATCATTAAAAAGTTATTTTATTTTATTTGTGAAGTGTATGATTTTCATTTCGTATGACATAATATGACAACTTTTGTGTTATATTTTTGATAATAGGTACATCATATCATTATGACTTATATGATATTTCATCATCACCACATCGATTTCTGGGATTGAAACAAGTTAGTAAAATCTGACCCTTAGGTCAAATTAATTTAGTTTCAAATAAAGTGTGTTTCACCGTCTGTACAAGTGGGATCCAAATTATTTTATCCCAATTTACCCGCGAGCTAATTTGACCCAACGAGTTAATTTGACCCAACGAGCTGGACACGGGTGACCCCTCCGTGTTCTCAATTCAAATTCAGCAATTAGACGTCATGCAATTCTATAAAAACCTAACGAAGGCATATGCACTAGACTGTAAAAGCTGAGTTCTCATGACTCCAGAGAAAAAAAGAAAAAAAAAGAAAATGAATCGCGCGCGCAAAAAATCCTTACGGTCCGCTGCACCGGCAAGGGTGCTTTATTATAATCTATTTACTCTTCCGTCCCTTTCACACATATAGAGTAGTTAATCTACAGGTCTCTTTCCTTCATTAATTAAGCGCATACCCGCGAATAACTCGACTCTGACCCTTGAAGGTGAGTCGATATATTTTTAAAGCTCGTGAGAAGTGGTTATTATGATCTATTGTCTTATTGTGGCCTCATTGGGGGCTTGTAAAGTGGTTTTATAAGAGCCTTCTAAGCGCTTTTGATCGTGTAAGCTTTTGACTTTATAAGAGAGTATGCATTGCGAATTTTGTTGGAGGGTCAGTATGAAAATGGACACCCACTACACGTGGGCATTTTATTGTTACAAATTACGAGGTAGGTACTTTTTATTTTGGTGTTTTAAATTATTTTAGTTGAGGAGGTCTATGTTGTAGTTTTCATCTTTTTATAAATAATCGTTCTATATTTGAAGATTACAGTCAGAATTTGAAAATACTTCATTTTTAGTAGCTACGAATTGCAACTTTTTTAAATACCTTATTTTTTTAAATAAATAACATCATTGGATGATGTTGCTGACGTTACCAATAAACAACACATAACCAATGAACTGAAACGTCGATGAAAATACAGAAAGAGCGTTGCAAAAAATATTCATACTTACACTTTTTTCAAATGGTGGACTTTACAAAGAATTGTATTACAAAAGGCGGTGATACCACCTACAATAGCATTCCCAAAGAGGGTTGACGGTCATAAAATGTAGCCAAATCCTTTTGTAACATGATTTTGTGTTCATACAAAACGTGTTGCGCCGACCCCAAGTAATTGGGATAAGGGCAGGAAGATGATGGTGGACTTTACAAAAACTGTTGCATGATGAAATTCAATATTTAAAAAGATCGACTGCCTGTGTAACTATATAGTAAACTTAATTAAATCAGTTTTTTTTAGTATACCCCCATTTTAACTTGTAGTTTCTAAGTAAGGATACGTTATTCCACACGTAACGTCTGTTCGTGCGTTTTAACGCTGCGTAATAACGCATGCATTAGGACTATACTAATTTCGTCCTCATTCTCATACAAATACGGTTTATTTTCTCATATAACGACGCAGGGCAATCCACTAGCGCTATATAGACTGTCGAAAATCGCATTTTTCAAACGCATGCGGCAGCGCTGCGCAAAAATAACGCAAAAATGGACGTTATGTGTGTTTCTCGCCTAAATTTCAATTAAATCTGAACAAGTTTCAATTAACCCTAAGTTAAACTTCTAAGTAAAGTTTGTTGCTCTAACTACCACCCGGTGGCTGAAACTTAAGTTTGTTAATAGTTGCGACAGCCGATGTGGCGTAGTAGTGCGACTGTCTGCGATGCAGAAGGGTTCCGGGTTCGATTCTCGGTGGGGTCACTCATATTTTAGACTTCGATATTTATCACTAAGTTTTTATATCGAGCTAGTTAGGACAATACAAGCTGGAACACCTGACTGTCGGAAATCAAGATGGTTCCGTACCTATGAGATATCGTAAAAAAAAGGACCCGGAAAAATATGCGGTGTGTGCGTTTAACACCTCTTTACAGGAGTAACTCCGGCCCGGAAAAATATCGCAACATGGAACGGCCACATGTGAAAACCTAGCATAAAATTCATCTTAATCAAGTCAGTACCACCCAAGTACCACCATGACTAATTTGCTCTACAATATTCACCCCATCACTGCATCGCCACAACGAATTCACCATATTTACCCTGAACTTACCGTCCAACTCTAATTTATAGTGGTATTTCCCCATTGATCTAGACTATATGACAACTTAATGGACATTTACTTAGCATAAGAATGGAATACTGATCAATATTTTAATAATATGTGTATTTCATATGCGGGGTCATATTGATTATGGGTGGTTTGGGTTATAAATCTAGCTTTGCGCTTTGCAACTTTACGTGTGCATTGGCTTTTCCTTCCCATGGGAATTAATTCCTCTTGGTTATACAGAAAATTATACATATGCAAAGTTTTGTCTATACGGTCTAGGTATATTTACTTTTTTGGAGTTTGTATTTTTACAGTTCTACGCTATTCTTTTCTACACCAGACAACATAATTGTAATAATAACATACATAATAATATTACAATAAACTATGCAATAAACTTTGATGTCATTATCTTCAACCAAAATTCAGACACTGAAAAAATACTTCTAGATATAATTAATTCTACGAAACTCTACGAATGCAAATTAAAGTTATCGAAGAAAAGACATCAACGCGCTATCTTGAAGAAACTTTTTTTTATTGTATTGCTTTTTGAGCATGCATTTTGATGCGTGTAAACTGACAATTAACTATGCAATATTAATTAATTATTGCAAAAAATTGCAAATTTTAATTGTGTTCATAGTCGTTTAAAAAAATAATAGGTCTATGAAAGTAATTTGTTAAGTTTGAAAGTTTAAATTTTCAAGGCAACTTTAATTCTCTTGATGGTACGATACGAATGCATATCAAAATTGTAACAAAAAAATGTCAGTTACATCTTATGAAAGGACTCACCGTTCCTGCTGCTCCCGTGTTAAGAAATCCCTATATTGCACAATGCGACGATCCCGGTGTCACTTCCATACAAAAACACAGTCCACATACTGTCACACGTGCTCACAAAATTGCGTCCAAAAAATCCTCTTTGCACAAAAATACTAAAAACAAAAAATAAGGCTTTATAAACTTCAAATTCACAGTTCGATCGAAATTCGAAAAAATTAAAATAAAATCGAATGCGCGCGAACAGCGTGCTTTCCCGCGTAAAGCCGGCGTTCGAATAATTTCGAAACATGCACTCACCTGGGGTCCGCGTGACATTTGCCACATGACTCTGCTATCCTGCTCACACTAGGGAGAATCTTGTAGGAGTGAAAGAGAAGGATGTTTATGCATTGTGAAGGCGGAACGGTCGTCGCAAGGATGTTTCAAGGGGCTAGTTTTTGTACCCCCGAAACATTGTTTGGAGCGTTATCTAGTAGTTGGTCTTGTGGTTCCGGTTGATAAGAGCCATTGATAAAAATGCCGCTAAAAGGTTTTGAATGAGTTATTTTTTTGCGGTTTCATGGTGTGGAAATTTACATTTTTTGTTATTTACTTTGGTTCATAATTACGTGCACCGATGACTAGATTTACTAGGCTCCTAGTTTACCGGATGTCCTGATAAATCGTTTTCAGTTTATTTATTCTTTTTGTTTGAGGTCAGACTTGTTGGCTTGGCACCATGCTGAAACTTTTTGATGACGGGACTGCACTTTGCCTAAAATGGCCTTACGTTCAGACACGAACTAAGAACAGCCTACATACGAATGGTCTCAAAACTCCCTTTCAAAAATATCGATCCCAAATACCATTCTCCTAAACTCTATTCCTGAGTTTGTGAAATTATTGGTCCATAATAAACTTGGTTTGTTTCAAATTGGACACTTAAAAATATTAAGTACTTCACGGACAAGAGTGTAACTCTTAACATTGAAGAAAAATATTCACTGAATCAAAGAAAGGGTTGTGCAAAGTTTGTGAACTAGTAAAATACAAATAATATCTACCAATGTCATCCTATGCATATTTACATATTTACTTTTAGCCAGGTAGCGTAGCAGGTAAATCTCTGGGTTTTGGTTTTCGGTCCACGGACGATATTTCATACGGAGGTAATCATCAGATCCAATCCTTTCGCACTTTCAATTTTCAATCTTCAACGGTTGACCACCCACTCAGAACCTAGATACCTACATACCCAACTACTTCTAATCATTCTAGCACTTCATTGGCTGGGTAAATAGATTAACTAGGTTCTCTAAGCTTTGTGCCAAGAAAGTGTCGTGCTAGAAAAGTTAACATTAAGTATCGCTTACAATATTCTAGGTATCAAATATTGTCAGAGTTACGCGCTTTAATATTTGAGCGCTGCGTTTACGTTAGGAAAATTTGAATTTCTACCTATATTTCTATATCACACAAATACGGTGTCAAACGGTTAGACAGACGCATCCGTCGATGCAGCGCTTAAATAGCTCAGCAACAGAGTTAGGTACATGTGTTTCCCGCTGTATTAAAACAATCTGAATTTCGACGACTAATCAATATAGGGATACACGTTGTCAATAGTATTTTCTGTTGCTATGCTGATCAAGTGATGACTATTTTTTACTCTATTCTGCACTTTCTCTCTCTGTATTCTTTATTGTTGAAAAGGTAGACAAATCAAATTATGGGGCCAGGTCAGCTTATGGTCTTGAGTGTCATGACATGACAATGTGTGAAAGCGAAAGTGATTGTTACTTTTGCAAAAGCTTTGTGGTCAGGCTCAGTTGTACTTAGATACCTACATAACATAACCTAGATAATTAAGAGCAAATTCATAAAACTTAGATTTCCTTATACGCATTTGATATAAGCAGGGATTGCCAAACGCTATGATAATGATAGGTAGGTATTCCTCTGAGGAATTAAATAAAAAAAAGTACGTAAATAATTTAATTATGTTTCAGACCTAGAGTGTAATGTTACAAAACCATTGTCCATTCCTTGCGGGGTAGGCAGAGCGTAAACAGCTGTAGAAGTTTGAGAGTCATTCAGAAGACTATGTATCACCATAGTGACAGGTTGGCAGCCTAAAATTGCAATACACATCAACTATCAAATCCCATAGTCGTTTTTTACGACACCCACGGGAAAGATATGGGGTGATGCTATTCTATGCCGGCACTACACTACTGCAATTGTCTAATTCCTGTGAGATATCAAATTGAAAAACAACCCGATGAACTCTGACTATTATAGCTTGTAAACCGTATTAAGTAATATTCAAAATATCCCTTTGTGAAACTTATGTTGTGAAGTGACAGAAAGACATTAAGTCGGGAAATACACCTGTCTTAAGGTATAATTAAGGAATTCGTAGCATTTCGTAACACAATACAAACATTAGTGAAATAAGGGTGGCGGAAGTGGTTCTCAAAGTAAGGGACAGAACTTATTCATATACCCTGTATTTGAAAAGACAGCTCTCTGAATCGGTTTTATTTAATCAAATTTGAATAAAATATTTCAGGAGACGTAATTTTTTTTTACTTTCCGTAGTAAATGCAGTCAGCTGATCGTGTTTTTGTATGGGAAGTTACATTTTTACATCTCCTGACATATTTTCATAAGAGAAATTGTTCAGTTTCATAGTCTGAATGACCCTATAGGTATGTACCTATTCGGGGAGCTGTCGCTTACACCCCGTATATATTTCGTTTGCTTTTTTATCTGACATTGTATAGACCCGTGTTCCGGAGCCCTACTCCTACCAAGCGGGGTGACAACTTTAGTCTGTAGTTGGATACCAGCTGTAACAGATGCAGTCGTTCGTTCTAATAAATATCTGTCCGCGGGTGTCGTGAAAAGCGGCTAACGTTTGCAAGCATAATATTTTTGTCGTGAAAAAAAGTTATGATGAAATGAGGTGATGCTATTCTAAGTTAGCATCACACGGTTACAGTAAACTTTGAGCACCGCTTTGTTGTTTAAAAGGCAGGTGCGTAACGTGCGCACGAGTGTATCTGCCGACGTTAAACGCATCCTTCGCAACGTAGCAATTTTTGCTTCGTATCTTCGTAACCGTACACGAAATGGGGTGATGCTATTTTAATTCAGCATCACACAGCTGTAACTAGTACACTTTGAGCACCGCTTTGTTGTTTAAAAGGCAGGTGCGTAACGTGCGCACGAGTGTATCTGCCGACGTTAAACGCATCCTTCGCAACGTAGTAATTTATGTTTCGTATCGTGTACCTACCTTTAACACTTGTTACGTCCATTCTGTCAGTCTAAAACATGGGCCATGGCCTTAACATAATATGATAATTGATAAGTGAGTTAATTTGTAGAAAAATAATTTTGCCAAGCAAACTGACCGTAAATTAAAACTCGTTAATGCCCAATAATAAACTTTTAAATATCGTCAAGTCTAACAAAATTCCTAGCACAGATAACTAACTTGAATACCAAATTTTTAAAACACTTCCAGTGTTAAGTATACAATTCAGGAAAACTTGCAAAATTTTCACCGCAGGCTGTATTTGTACCATCGACCTTCGCAATCTGTACTGGCGACGCCTCTACCAACTGGGTTACAGCGGCTCACTCCAAGCCCGCGAATTAAACATGTGCATTTGACCACTAACGCGTGGATCTACCAGGATAGATAACAAACTACATGGAAACAGATTTTTTAACACACCTTACCTACTTTATGTAGATGCATTATGAAAGAGCGAAAATAAAAAAGAAGTTGACGTCAGTTTAGTTCTCATAAAATAAATAATCTCATATTTTCTCAACTTTCTAAACAAAGGGTTTGATTTATATGTAGTTTATATGAAAGAATAGAACTTCAGTTTCCCAAAACCAATGCTTTTTTAAACTGCTCAATCGCGTCATGGCTTATGAAATTTCTATTGAATTCGTTCTGCGTCATAATTCTCGCATTTGATATTTTTACCAAAAATAAGTAACTGCAAATGTGGTTCTTGAATTAGATTCGGTAAAAAGTGATATTGTCGGTTTTTACCATTGAAGGTCGCAAAAACTATTATAAATATCGAACAAAGCGCTTCGCTTCTACATTTTTAATGCGAACTGCTAAGGAGTGGAACTCCCTGCCTGCGGATCTGTTTCCGGAACGTTATAACCTGGGCCTTTTCAAGGCAAGAGTGAATAGGCATTATCTGGGCGAGCATGTTCCATCATCGTCTGCATCGTCACTTAACATCAGGTGAGATTGCGGACAAATGCTTACCCATTGTTTATAAAAAAAAAAATACCAATTTAGATGGCCAAAGTTGAGCTTCGTGCGTGTGATATGACGGGGTAGCTTAGCTTCACCACAATTTATGCATGTATTCTTGTCATGCCTACAAAGTTTTCGGTTGGTAGGTACGTAGGTACATTACACCATCCTTTACATCCAAGTTTACAACCCTTATGTATGAGCAAAACGTACCTATAATTTATTATTATTATGTGTATGTGCTCTTCATACGAAAGGTTTAACCAGCGGATAATTCAAAAGCATATTTTCAAGTAAGATTTTTCGCATTAACAGTCAGTAACTTATAAACACAGGTGCGCAAGATCTTCGTCGGATCTAGAAATACTTACCAAGACTGATAGGCGAAAATCGAATAAGTATATAGGATGTAAAAAAATTAACTGCAAATATTTTAAGGGGTGAACCAGCCCATGAAACTGAACAACTTTCCCCAAGGAACATAGGTCGGAATACAAAAAAAAATTTTGGACCTCCCATACAAATTGACTCGGTCGGCTCACGGCTGGTACATTTTGTATGGGAGGTCCATTTTTTTTTCATATTTCGACCTATGTTCCTTGGGGAAAGTTGTTCAGTTTCATGGGCTGGTTCACCACTTAAAATATTTGCAGTTGATTTTTTTACATCCGGTATTTAAAAACGAACACGAATTTCAATATACTCGGGATCTCGGAAACAGCTCCGATGATTTTCACGAAATTTCGTATCTAGGGGTTTTGGAGGCGATAAATCAATCTAGCTAGGTTGAATTCTCGAAAATCGTTTAAATGCTTACCTGTTTTTTGAGAATTGTTTTATAATTAACAACGACATCTGTTGATTAACCGAGGAAACTTGGTCAACCAGATACTAAACTAAACCGCTATCTCACTGTTCTCATCAAATCCAACCACTATAGATCGTGACATACACAACTAACCATTACAATTCCACATAGTTAACTGTCGACTCCATATCATGTCATGACGGTCATGACATGACCATAACTGATAGCGCGGAAATTGTTTAATTGCACCGATCGAGAATCAAACCAGCTACCCACTGACCGGGATGCCGGTACACCGCTATATTAGCTGAGTAACGGGACTCACTTGAAGAGTTATTGAGATACATAGTACTAACTAGTACTAGCAGCAGCTCAGTAGTTCATTCAGCTTTCAATTTAAGAGTTCAACCTATAATGGTTTTTCATACAGTTAATGATAATAACCAGTACCAGGTGATCTCTTAAATCAAGGGAGTTCATATTGCTATATATCTACCTACGTTTCTTGGGAAAAATTGTTCAGTTTCATGGATTTCTTCAGCTCATGAGATTAAAGAGAAAACTGACTCTATAGACAGGAAACATACAATAATATATCTAACTAACGGATACTCTGGTGGTTCAGCTCAGTCTGTTATGTCCTTAACAAAGTGGGTGAAAAAAATACTAATGCTCTTAAACCAGGATTAACTTTCGCTTCACGCATGACAATGACTCACACAAAATTTTGCATTCAGCCTAAGCCCAGACACAATAGCTATACAGAGCTTCACAGACAGTCGGCTCCACGTACCGGTGCGCTTGCGCAAGTGGGGCTCTAATCTTTATTCTTCTTCAGACTCTCTAACCCCTGATGTCATAGTTTTTCAACCTCCTACTAGTACAAATAAGCCTCTGACATAATTTTGTACCAACCGACTACTGTCTAAGTACTTATAGAGAGCAACCAGAGTGCACGCAACAATTTTTCTTAATATCAATCTGTTGGTCCAGCCTGCATTGTCCTAACCAGACTGGGAGCAAATTCATCAGTTGAAAAACTTCAACTTTGTGTGTTACAGGATTAACTTTCGCTTCACGCATGACAAAGACCCACACAAAATTTCGCATTCAGCCTAAGCCCAGACACAATAGCTATACAGTAAGTACAGAGCTTCACAGACAGGCGGCTTCACGTACCGGTGCGCTTGCGCAGGTGGGCCCCTAATTAAGTGCAGGCACGTGAGAAAACGCCCAATTTACACGAATTTACTGGGTTTACTCGAATTATCGTACTCTATGACACGGAATAAGAATGACATGTGAACGTGGATCGTTTTTGAAGGTTATGAAGAGATCGCAATTTAAAAACTGCTTTCATGAGATATCATTATATCTTTGACAATAGGTATTTCGTATTTTATGTAGCAATCTCAAAGTGAGCCATGAAATAAAAATGTGTTTATGGGTATTGATTGATGTTTGAACGGGATTATTACGGGAGTTTTTGATTACCATACGTAAACAATCACGAAAATTTCAAATTATTATATTGAAAACGTGTTTTTATTTTTACTTTAAATTTGAATATTTTGTGAATGCATTCTAAAATACCATACCTACCTACATTATACATGGAAAGTCTTTTCCCAGACCCTAAGTAAAACTTGGGAACTTGTGCTATAGATTGTTTTCGTACCTAATTTATTTTCTTAAGACTGTTGTCCCAAATAGGGCATTAAAACAAACTATAAGAATATGACGCTATACATTACTCGAAGGCCAGTAGTAAGCACAAAAAAATCGTTGCAAAATAATATTAAGAAGGTTTTTGTCCCCGAACATCGTCGTTATTTTAATATGTATTGCAATTGCTAATTATGTTTTCAAAAAGATTAGGTATGTATAGGTAAAACAGTCACATCTAGCAGTTTCTATCGGTGATATACCAAAAATTTAACCCGAATAGACATTGCGTGTTCAATCTGCGATATTCAAATTTAATTTAAAGATAGCATCTCTTGTTAGACACCTGTTAGACAATATGGTTTGATAGTTATTTCGAGCGTTAGGCGGTAGTTTTAAAAATGTTTGGAATTTTAGGGGTCTATATCGAGGGATAGATTGAGGGAATGGGTAACACGATTCCTTAATTGTGACATACAACACGGCCTAGCAAAAATGACTAACATAACACCCCCCAAATAGGGGGAAGCTCATCTCCAGATGTGGATTGATGTACCCTATTTCAGTTAAAGCTACTGAAACAAGAACGTGATGGATGAGTCATCAAAATTCTAAAAAACCAAGCTACCCAGTAGTTAAGAGAACAGAAACCTAGTTGGTGGTATATTGTACACTATTGTATAAAGATTTATATTTTGTCACCAAAACGTGTCAACAGAAACTGAGAAGTCTATTACTTTCCATGATTGGACATTTTCCTTTCCAACTTTCCAGATGCACTTACAAAAACCGCTGCTTTAACTATTTTCTATGAACATTTTGCTCTTGCAAGCGCAAATCTAAGTTGGTTTTGTGATTGCTAGAGTTTTGGGGATTCAAAATGGCCTCCAGGGAGACGTATTGTGTTTGGCAGATTTTATCGTATATTTTTTTGATATTTTTGTAAATCATCGTCAGTAATGAAATTGTATTTACATTGCACGTGCTATGCTTTTGTGAAGCTTGTAAATGATACTTCAATGATAAGTTTATGACACAATGATTAATTTTGTAATGCAGACAGTCAAACGAAAAACACAAAAGTTGTTTAATAGCTACTGGGTACATACTATATTGGTGAAATAATACTAGTGATCCAAAAGCTACGCTTGATGAGAAATACTGTCTCTAAAACGTAAACTTCGTTGGTTAATAGGTTGTTTGGTGTAGTGGGTAGGCTTATAAACCCTAAGAATAAAGACCAGAGCATATTTATATTTATTATCAACTTGCACGCTATCATATCATGAATGTAGGTATGCTATGCGATTAATAACATCGTAACAGCAGTACTTAGTATACAGAGTGAGTAAATGCGAAATTTCCGTAATTTATTCCATGGTCTGCCCTCATAAGTATAAAGAACTTTCGTAAACATTTTAGGATGCTTTTTTCCCACTTCTTAGGATTTTTTTTACCTTCTTGAACACTGTTTCTTGAAAAAAGTTGTTTCGGAATCATGAAAGATATCATTGTTTCAGAGTTTGGCACCTTTAGTGGCTAACGCCACTCCACAGATGAGACGTAAGATAGGAGACGGACGAGACACATCGCGACACTCGTAACCGTTTCCATGTAAAATGTTTGAAGTTTGAAGCGACGCCGCCTACGCACGTCACGTGAGACGCGCGTCGCATAGATGACGGCCGACGATCGCTTGTCTGACAGATGTCATCTTACGTTTTGCGACGCACGTCTCATCTGTGAAGACCGCGCCTTAAAAGTACACTCTGTATAGAAATATGTATTAAATGCAACGCGAGCTGCGCCCTCGCAAAGGTCGTAGACGTTACATTCCTGACCTTTGCGTTTTTTTTTCTATTTTTTTCATTCCTTTTTCAAGTTTTTGCTTCTATACATAACGGCGGTTATATTCGCACTGTAATAGAATCGAGTATTGATTGGTAAATGGTTGGTTGATGACAGAAAGTAGCAATTTACTTGGCTTTTGTACATTGTATTAAAAAGTGGTTAAGGTTAATCCATTTGTGTACTTATTATTTCGTATTTTTTTATCTGACTGCTTAGGAGGGTTATGTTTTTCGAGAGTATGTATGTAAGGTACCTGATACAAATAAGGCCTATGCTCGAATAAGGCCTAATACGCTAGAAATCCAGAAAAAATAAGTTACCGTGTTAGTGAGCTCACGCACACATTCTCATTAGCGCAATGAACGAATACAGCGGGCGCGGGAGGCTCGCGCTCGCTGGTTGTGTTAGTGGGGACGCGGTCTTGCTGGAGAATGGTTGTGTCGCACTGCGCCGTAAAATTTCTACTTGTTTATGGTCAGTTTTTCATTCAATATTCAGTTATTTTGTTTATGTCGCCATAGGTATTCTGTACTTTAGTATATGTTTGTTCTATTTTTGTCTATGAAATGTGTTATTTAGAGTTTATTACTTTTTTACGAATTCCTAACCCTAAATTAATGCAATCCACAAATAAGGCCTAGGCCTTATTCCTGACTGGTAGGCCATATTACATATCTTGCATATGTTTAGAGTACAAAGAAGTGATACGTACATACGTACTAGCATGAATCACGCCCTTTTTTTTGGGGCAGAGACTATTTCTTCCACTGGCTAGGATCGTTTTATTATTTCTTTCGCTTCCTTAGCATTCTAGCGAGCCGTTAAAGACGCTTCCATGGCCTCATTAAAGCACTATGTTTTAATTAGGCCTACTACTTTTTGAGTCTTTTTTAAAATTTTGATATTTTTTTCAGAAGATACGATTCTTTTGTTTAGTTTATTACTACGAATGTTTAATTTTTTTGATATAATGTTTTGTTTTCTTAGTAGAGCTTAAAAAGTAAGATGACTGATTAAAATGATCTCATTGTTGTTTAATTGTCTAAAGATTTCACTTACATAAGCAATAAAGGCTGTTCATTGCAAATTAACTGTATTTTTCTAAAAAATATCTTTATTTTCCTATATATTTTTGAAGTATGGGAATAGGCCTTATTAAATAGACATGATTTAATATGGCCAAAAGCAGTGGTTATGAGTTTGTTAATTTTGATCTATAATTACGCAATATTTCTTTAATTTATTAATGTGTACATGTAATTTATGAACTACAATAAGTATTAGACCATTTTTACGTTTGTATACGTTATTGATTAACAAGTTAAAAGGGTTCAAAATTAAGTAGGCCTTATTTGTATCACTTACCTTATGTAGACATGATATTCGTTTTTACGGGTTACAGCCGGCTGGGCGGATCTTGAATTTTACATTAATATTTTCCGCAGGTGTTTCAGAATCATCAACTGTTAAATACCTAGCGCAACGATAGAATACCAAATTTTTAAACATTTCATTGTTAGTTATACAATTTAGGAAAACTTGTAAAATTTTCACCGCAGCCTGGATTTGAATCAGCCGCGACCTTCACCGTCTGTACTGGCGACGCCTCTACCAACTGGGCTACAGCGGCTCACTCCAAGCCCGCGAACGCGTGGTAGGGCCCCATATACCAGGATAGTTATACAACTAATTCTCAGCGACTAATCCATTCTTTACAGATTAGATGTAGCCAAAGCGATGAAGACCACAATCTCGTGCCAAAATCACGTGTTTGCAAACACTCGTATCTTTGCAAAATCACCTCAAGCGATTCACACCCAGCAGCGCCTATTGACGCCTATTGACTATACCTACCCTAAAACGAGCAAGAATTGTATTATGTCGGGATCTTGGAAACGGCCCCAGCGATTTTCACGAAATTTCGTGAATAGGGGTTTTAGGGGGCGATAAATTGATGTAAAAGGTTTCCATTTCTAAAAATTATTGCTTCACCCTATTTTTGCTTGTTTTTTGTAAACTAAAAACACCATCTGTTGAAAAACCGAGAAATCTCGGTCAACTAGGTTCTAGAAATCAAATCCAGCGTGGAAAGAAAAAAAAAATTGTATTTCTTTTTTCGATTTCAATTTCGATCGATGTTTCTCTGTCAAAAGTCAAATAAACGCTTGGAAGAAATAAGGTGGCTATCACGAACCACATTCTCGTGATAAAATCACGTGTTTACAAACACTCGTATCTTTGCAAAATCACCTCAAGCGATTCACACCCAGCAGCGCCTATTGACGCCTATTGACTATACCTACCCCCTAAAACGAGCAAGAATTGTATTATATCGGGATCTTGGAAACGGCCCCAGCGATTTTCACGAAATTTTGTAAATATTGGTTTTTGGGAGCGATAAATCGATCTTAAAGGTTTCTATTTCCAAAATTTATTGCTTCAACCCTCTATTGCGTGTTTTTTTGTAAACTAAAAACGCCATCTGATGAAAAACCGAGATATCTCGATTAACTAGGTACTAGAAATCTAAATTGGCATATGAAAAGAAAAATTGTATTTCTCCTTTCGATTTCAACTTCGATCGATTTTTCTCTGTCAAAAACGCTTGGAAGAAATAAGGTGGGTATCACGAACCATTGTCAACCATTGTCAAATTCATGGCAAAATCACATGTTTACAAACACTCGTATCTTTGCAAATTCGCCTCAAGCGATTCACACCCAGCAGCGCCTATTGACGCGCCTGTTGACGCCTCGGGCGGAACAACATCTGACCCTAAAGTGAAAAAAAATTACACACAGTGTGCTCATTACACGTCAATTCATTTAACCCCTTTTGTCCGGCGATCGGACGAGCGAAACTACTCTAGACTGAGAGATGGCGACGGCAGAAGGTGAACGATTTGACAACCGACGACAATATTATATGGAGTGTGCTATTGTATTGAAAGTGCCATTTTTGTATAGGCCGGTTTATTAAATTTTATGAAGTCGGTAAATGATTTCGAATCGTGAGATGAAAATACCATAGTACGATTAATACATCCTGTAACTATTCGAATAATTTCTTAAATAAGTGGGTTTCTGTAGATATCAAAATTGTAGAAAATTCGATTAAATGGCACACAAACACTGGTATTTTGCCAATAAGTAATTAAGTAGGAGAAAAATACTTGTGAGCATAAACAAATTAATAAAACAACTATGGTAGACGACATGTGATGAACAATCTGAATACCTACTTCCGCAATTATCTCTTATTTATACCAAGTAAAATTACCTAAAAATAACAGCCCACGAGTTAGTGAATTCCTTTACATGTCAATACGAAATGATAACGTCAATTCACACACACAGAAGATTCCGGGTTCAATTCCCGATGGGGTCACTCACAAAGTTGATATTTATCACTTTGTGAATTTGTTCCCAGTCTGGTTAGGACATTGCAGGCTGAACCACCGATTGTCCGGAAAGCAAGATGGTTCCGTGCCTTGAATGGGAACGTTAAGCCGTCGGTCCCGGTTGCTGTCTATGATGGCGGTCGTTACACAACCATGTCAGAGGCAGTAGGTGATTGCAAAACTCTGACACCAGGGTTCATCGGGTCGTTGAACGACTTGGTGTCCCACACGACGAGAGAGACACACCTTTCATCGAAGCCAGCTCTCCGGCTAAATGTGCAGCGAATATTGAATAGTTGAATACAATAGTCTATGCGCTTCGCCCACATAAGGCGCACAGCGGGTTAACCTCCCCCTCGCGCACAAAGGGTTAACAAAGCCTGAATGGATATGTGTTCATTATAGCGCGATTTTAATGATTTCTCGTACGTAGGTGATAATTAATGAAGTGAAAGTGTTAATTGTCCACAGTATTTGAATTTTGTTGATGTAACTGTTGAATTTTGTGTAAATAGTAAATTGTATTATTTTGCTGACGTCACGTTTTGGTCGTCTAAAATAATGGATCATGCGTGATTTCTACATTGTATATTATATGTATATAGGTAACTATCTGTACATTGTATAAGTAGGGAAGATAACGTATAAAGTACCAACCCTTCATGAAATATACAGGGTGTTAATTTATATGCGTGCCATAGCTTATAGGTATGGTCAGTATCGATAAAAGGAGCCGTTAAAAAAATATTTATAAAATTCCTAGACACAAACACTTTTTTTTTGGATATGGTCCTAGTTAAAAGAAAATGGCCTATATTTTAGTCTAGGACCATTCAAGTTTAATAATGACAGTTACAAAAGGTTAGCGCCCTTTACACGACAAAAATATACCTAAATATATTTAAAATTTTGGCTAAATCCAAATAATTACCTATTTCTAGGTACCTACACTGATACAACCTAAATTATTCGTTGCTTTTCCTATACAGTTTGTACTATTGAAATTAAATTAACAGATTTAGAAGCTTAGCTATAGACCAACTGTTGCTCCGACATCTGCCCAGCGATAATCTAATTTGTAAAAATGGGCGGACAGACTATAAAAATAAATATACAATTTAGTTCTAACCCTCCAAATGTGCAGAAAAAATTAGAACGATGGTTTACTGAAATGGCTGTTGATGATATAATAATTTTAGGAATAACTTAAATAAATAAGGAAACAAAAAATTACTAAGTAGTTATTTACTTATCTACCTACATAAAAAACACTCTGCTTTGAAATATACAAACTTACATAGGAAGATATCCTATAGAAGTATTGTAGTTGAGTCAGCCACGGAATTTTGTTCTTAGATATTTGATTGATGGACAATCTTTGATGTCATACCTATTTAAACAATTAAAATTTCTTTGACTAATCTGTAGGCAAGTGACTTTTGACACCACAATAAATCAAATATTTTATACGGATTTCAGCTGTGTTTACTAATGTTTTTTTTTTTGCTTCTACAAGCCTCAAACCTTGAAATTGTAAAATCGAGTACCTTAACTACAAATCTCAGTTAAAGTTTTTTATTGTGTTAATTTTTAAATGTAGACGAGTTGTTGAAAACATAATGTTCCGGCAATTTAGTATAAATGACTTCTTTTTTATCATACCTATTACATTTTTTAAGAATTATTTTTCTACATTTCACATTTTGCTACAATTCAACCCTCTAGATACATGCTATAGGCACATTTTTTCCTATATTATTATTAGCAGGTAAGTAATGTAACATTACTTTCTGCTAGAAAACATGTCGTAACTAAATCATTCCAAAAACTACCCGTACCTAACAACCCGTGAAAAAAACACATTGCAATTTCTATATCCATTCTCCTTTCCTTACACTTTTTGCTTCTTACCCACGTTTTTTTATACAAAAGAAATAATTATAAAAAATCACATTACCTTAACTTATATAGAGGGGTGATGCAATTTTTTTCTACCCCATTTTTTACCCTTAAGAATTAATTTGACAGATATATCTATGTGGATCAAGATTCTTTTCTTTCTTTGTGATTTGATTTTAGAAAACGCCCTTGCAATAAAGTGAATAAAAGATTTTTATAAATTACAATCTTATTTATGAACCCCCTAGAGAAAAAATTGGACTAAACTCAACTTTTTCCATTAGAAATAAGAGTTATTCTACGACACTACACTAGCAAAACTTGTGGTAAGATTTTAATACATTGATTCTTCATACAAAAGGATGTAACTCAGGATTTGATGGAATTCAGTACGCATGATGATGCGGTAATTGGTGATAACCCATTTTATCGATAATGCGAGTTACAAACCGTTAATCGGTTGTCCAATAAACTATTGGATTAAATTTATCGCATAATTTATAAAAGAGGGAAATAAAGGATTAAAAAAACTTTATAAAATGTCTCACTTAACCAAGGATAGGGATAAAAAACTGCAGGTACCAAATTTTTTTTTACAGCATAATTACTAAGATCATTCTATCTACTTAATATTATAAATGTGATAACACTGTCTATCTGCTACTCTATCACAGCCAAACCGCTAAACTACCTAAAAGTTATGTGTGATTAACCTGTAGATACTAGTTATTTTCGTTAACTGTTAGTTTCGTTAAAAAATGGGTGTCTCGCTCGAAAGGCTTGCAACCGATACTATAAAAACAAAAACAAAAACATACATGGAATATTTAAAGAACGTAATTCAAGCTATTACTTATCAAATTCAAGATTTACCCGCTGCTACTCATTTTCCCGCCGGAAAAGACATTTTTCCGGCATGTGTTATACATAAACAAACCTTTCTCTTGAATCACTCGATCTATTTATTATACACAAAACCGCATCAAAAAGAAAAGCAAAAAAATACTTCATTTTATACTAGGTATGTAGGTATAGATTTATAGGTATGTAGAACAGAAGACTACCTAGTTCATTTTCAATTACTGTCTTCCGAAAACTCAAAACAGAGCGAAGTAGGTATATTGCGTCACGGAATTTCAGATTGTTTGAATATGACGTCAAAGAATTTGACAATTTGGTCATAGGTACTATCTAAAATTCCGCGATTGAATTTCACGCAGGTGACTTCCGTCTCTTACTAACTATCTTTGTATTCAAATTAAGGACAAGACACACAAGCTGCACAACAGAAGCACCTTTCGGTCAGTAACAAATTGTCCGCTAAGATATTATTACAATGCAATTATTTTTATCATCTCCTAGAACTGCAAATTAAGTATTTTAACCGAAAGCGTGACATTTTAAAAAGGTTAAGGCACGTGCGGGCGCATCTGCCAACGGTTAAGAACATTTACAGTCTAGGGTTTTTATGGGATCTAGTTTTTATTAGACCCTCAGAGTATGGAATGTTGCAGACGGAATTAAAACGATTACAAAAAGAATTAATCAAAAACTTTTCGCAGTCAGATTGAGCGAGCTATATTAATGTTCCACTTTATTCGACTACCATTTTCGCGAGTCGTTTTCATTATGGTAGCAATTTCAATAAGCTGTACATTAAAATACAGATATTGGTTTTATCGTAGAAATCCTATTGTAGACGCCAAATAAGACTGTCAATTTCAGCCAATTTTCACTTCATCTCATTCTATTAATAAAGGGTTCATCAGGTCGTTGGACGACTCGATGTCCCACAGAAAGTGAGATAGTGTTACTAGAAGTATACGTATTCATTTTCAATGTGTTCATGCAGATAGTTCTTTAGAATGCTTTTTAAATCTATGTGCAGGCAGACACGTTGACTTTTGTTAATTTATTTATAGTTTTGCTCTCGTCGTTTATTTGTTACTAGCTGCCCGTCAGCGGTTTCACCCGCTGCAACCTTTTATTCCGCGGGAATAAACCATTACTCGCTAAGAGATGTCGCTGTTAGTTTTCGGCGAAAACGTTTAAAACGCGAATCGGCTCAGTCACGCCACCTTTGCAAAAATATTCGAATATGCGTGATCCCGTAGGAATAAGACATTTTCCCGCTGTAAAAAGTAGCCTATGTGTTAATCTAGATACTCTTCTATATTTGTGCAAAATTTCATGTCAATCTAATCAGCCGTTTTAGCGTGATGTCGTAACAAACACACACACAAACATCCGCCTTTATAATATTAGTAGGAAGTAGGATAGCGAGATTCCCGTGGCTTCATTTTTTCTCCTAAGGTTACCTCTGCAAAATCCTTGTTCTGTTACACCTAGGTAGTCTAGGAGGCTTTGGCACGTGCCTACCGGTTGGCCGTTTAAAATTGTCGTTTAATAGCAAACCAATGACTTATAAGTGTTTGTAAGTTATTTCTATTTGCATGTGTGTATGGCTAAGTACTCTTGGTTTTTATACAAAGACATACTTAGTATTAAAGTACGTTAGAAATCGATAAATAGTACATACTGTTTAATTAATATACTTAACGGGCATCAAAATTATTTTTTAGCGTATCCATATTGGTAGAATTTCGAATGTTCGAGTTTAGCATTAGATATAGATTTGTTATCATATCGAATACCTAGGTATGTCGTGAGGTAGGGGGAGTCTGGGAGACTTGCCCAGGTGGGAGACTTTAGACACTTGAAATATCTTTGTAAATATTGTGCATTTTATGGTCACTTGGCAAATGAAGAAACACACTTGACCCACCAATCACAAGTTAGTTAAAATTTAGAGCGTATGTACCTAGAAGCATTTGAAAATGAGTGACAAAAAGTGATTTTACGATCTTGGAGTGTTTTTACTGGGGGTATTTGTTTTGTTTACTGTGCACTTATTTATCAATGTATTCAAGGCAGTCTAACGTTATAGTATTGCCAAATCATCATATTTTAATACTTATTAAGTTATATTCTCCGAAAATTAACCGTTTTCGAGCAAGAAAATTTGATTCATTTCATAAATGGGCAAGGAAAACTTGATCCTATTTTGCTTGTGGGACACTTGCTCAGTGGGCAAGTCTCCCTTTACATCGGAAATTCTATTTAAAATCTCATCAAATTTTATGTAAAAATATATATTAAATCTTTTGAATGCTTACTTTGCTTTATTTTCTCTTCCCAAAAAGGCATGGGCAAGTCTCCCGCAACCTATGGGCAAATCTGCTACCGGTTGGGGAGACATGAGCCAGAAATCATTTTTCATTAAAACTTGATTACCTAATCATCATCTACTTGCAACTTTCGTTTTCAAAGTAATATAGGTTTGTAGCCAGATAAATAAGCTATTATTAATAAGTATATAACTTATATGTCAAATATTAACGTTCAGATTCTACAGATTTTCAAGTAAAAAGCGGTTCAAGTCTCCCGGACTCCCCCCATGTTTTCATATTCAGTCTACAGAAAGATGCTACAGAAGATAATACAAAATAACATTTTTAAAATCGAGGATCTGGAATACCTGACGTAGACCACCAGAAGCCCATTAATAAACACTTTTGTTTCTAACTATATTTTCTATTTTACTTACCTATTTAAAATCCGAGCATAGCGGGACTAGAGCAAATCAAAACTAATGGAATTAAATGACTACACCTTTACTGTAATTAAATTTTAAATACAACTCTCTTTACCCACCTGATTTCTAAGGATTAAAAAATATTAAGCAAAACTTTGACATTTTTCATTTATTACCAATTCCAGTTTCAAAACACATTACCCTCATTTTGCTTCGCTTCGTCGGCTGAAAACCAGAAATCAAACTATGAAATCTATAGTAAAAATGTGGGGTCCGTCTTAGAGCACTTAGAGTATGTAAGTGAAAGTCATAGAGTGCGCCTAATCAGGTATGAATGGGGGCACAGCCATGAACACAACTTCTCTGTCCATGAGTAGCAAAACGACAGTTTCTATATTTCTCCTACATTTGACGAGGGTTATTTTTTAGTTAGTAAGCAATCTTTGCAGGATGTTATTACTCGTGATTCTGAACAACTTTTACTATGGGGACACCTGAGAAATCTAAAAAAATATTTTGAGTGTTCCATACATTTTTGCCGAGTAGGTATGAATTTTTCTATGGAACATCCAATTTTTTTTTTGCGGATTCGCATGTGGTCCCATAATAAAAATTGATCATAATCACGAGTAAAAACAGCCTGCAAAGTTTGAGCACTGACTAAAAATAACCCTGTAAAACTGAACTTTTCCTTAGGCTCGGTAGTACGGCGCGGAGCTTCACTAGCTATAGCTTGCTATTATGAATACTCTAAGGGATTCGTACTCAGAAATAAATCAATTTCATTTTGACCTGTGACCCTATGGTTTCTGGGGGATTAGAATGCAGTAAGCCCTATGGTCCCATAAACCCTATGGTCCCACGACGTTAACGACCTCACGATGACACATTAATTTCGTTTTTTTTACTATCTACTCATTGGAAATTGTTTTTGATGGCTAAAGGGGTAACCTTTATTAAGATGAAATAATTTAAAATCGATGATGTGATGATCAGTCAGAAATCCAATAGTAGGTACGTAGGTAGGTACCTCCTACTTGTGTTTTGACATGTAATGTAGCACACTTGACATTCGATGGTTTCATAGGCATTGGAAGTTCATGTCTGATGCAAATTCATTTTAAACATCTAGAACTATATAGTATAGAGTCAGTCAAGCCACGATATGGTACATAAAAACGATTAAAATTCCTTACAAAGCTCTGTCGTGGGTGTCATACATACAGTCTGTCGTTCCATGGTGGTCCAACGATTTCCATACAAAAGTTAAAATAATATGGACTGCCCTACGCCTGTAATTAAGGAGACAAAAGTCTGATTAATGAGAAAATAATAAATATGTGTTTTTAAGTAATTAATAACCATCAGTAAATTTTCCTGTTAAAGCCGATTTTAGTGTGGAGAAAATACTCATTATCTTTTAACGATGATAAGCTTGGAGGAAGGCTAGGTATGGAGACGCCATACGAAGAGCTTCCCCTCTGTCACGGCCTATGCCCACTTGGGCTTATCTTACTACAAAAACCAGTTGCTGTCAGATCTTTTACTAGAACGAGTCCAGTCGCGCATGTCAAATGAGCTCCGATAAAAAGCCGAATTGTAGAGATAATAATGCCTTTAAAAATATGTAAAAATACAAATTTACAACAGAACAATATCACTTTGCATCTGAAAGTATTCCTCCAGTACAATATCACTAAATAATATATAAAATTAGCGATTGAAAATTGTACATAAGTGTTGCCAGTAAGTCGTACAAAATGTCTGATGTGGAGTTTTTTTGTAGGTGGATCTACAATAAAATAATTGTATTTTGTTCCTTTTGTTATTATTTTGTGTCGAACAATGGTGTTAATCATAGTATCGTTAATTTACAAATAAAGATTATAATATTCCACCATATAATAGGTAACAATTAACGATCTTAGTTTATTGATGCCTTTAAAAACAGTAAATAGCTTGCTGAATGTTAGTTTGGGATTGTTCTACTTATTCAATGATGGTCATTTCCAGTCGATATTCAATGAAAAAACGATAATTTTAACTTGAAGTATCGAGCCACACTCAACCCAAGCTAGTGCAGTGACCCAAGTAATACAAAACGTCGATACTTTTTCTATCGCCATAGTTACAAACCTATACTATGTAAAGACGGTCTGTACCGAAAACTTTGCAGACATGATCAGATTATGAAATTGAACAACTTTTACTATGGAAATTGGGAAACCCTGATTTTGTTCGAGTTTCATTGAAAATTAATGTCAGTCTCAGCTGATCGGGTGACATCGGATGTCAGCCGACGTGGCGCAATGGCTAGTCCGACTGCCTGTTCAATTCCTTTCGCTCACAAAGTTGATATTTATCACTTTGTGAATATGTTCCTAGACTGGTCAGGACACCACACAGGCTGAATCACGTGATTGTCCGAGAAGCAAGATGGTTCCGTGCTTTGGAGCCATGTTCAGCCGTCGGTCCCGGTTGCTGTCTATGGTCACTTAGACGGCTGTCGTTACACAACTATTTCAAAGGCCTGCTTCATGCAGTAGGTGGTTGAAAAGCACTGGCACCAGGGTTCATCAGGTCGTTGGACGTTTTGGTGTCCTTTAAACTGTTTAAACTTAAGTGCGACATTTTAACTTTAATTACATATATAAAAAGGATTTCGCACTTACCTACTTCTTATTACATCGCGGTTTCGCGACCGTTTCGGTCCAGTCGGTGGTCTTTTATCAGCCGGAGTGCTCAGACAAAACACGAATATTTGAAAATTTACTTTATAAATATTTGTGTCCGGTGGAAATCGAACCCACGAGCCTCGGCGTAGAAGACAGATAGATAGTCGAAGTTATTATGTATGACTTGTTGTATAGATGGTTTTTTAGTAAATTCCCTTACATAATATCCTATGATACTTAATGATCAGTAAATAGAAGGTAGGTATTGCATTGATTGTACCTACATAATTGTATTATCTGGTCTATGGGGAAAGAAATTCATATTTTGGTTAATTTATACCTTATGCAATATTTAAAATGATGTTATTGCGCCTATATTTCTATTTACTACAAAATCCTATTCTCAAGAACTAAGTTGCTTTTGAAAATGCAATAATATGACACAATATTGAGTAGACTGATGTAATTAATCGAAAGGTCAAGTATCGATATTGTCGATTCCAACACTAGCTTGATTTGACAGCTTTACCTCTCCCCCCGCAAAAAATGGCAGAAATATTTGTATAGAGTAAAGTAGCTATGACGACTCCCCTCGGGCCGGAACGGGACGGAAGATGCTCGAAGATGATAAGTAATTTACGATAAATTTTCGTGTGCCTCCGTCATAGTGCTACGCCAAAAACTGGATGGAGGTGGCTCAGAAGACGACAACATGAAAAAAGGAGAGTAAGCCCTTGCCTTGTAGTGGAACATGACGGGCTTATAATAATTTTATTATTCATCATTTCATGAAATCTTCTTTTTAAACATCCTTCTGCATATCATGTTTAAGTTTGTTGAATTTTCTTTTAACGTTTGTATGACGCGACGTTTCACATCAATACAACGAATGGCTTTTTAGGGCACCCAGCCCGGAATCTTAATGCAAAATTGTGAAGATCCTCTTTTTCAGTTCACTGCACACTACGGTGCAAATCCGAAACAAATAGAAAACAGACAATAAAACTCAATTAAAGCGAGCTTAGGGCGCAGCTGCCCATCACATAATTCTCCAGAAAATTGGAGCTCGACTGGCAGGCCGGAAAATTAAAATACCGTTACGTCTTCTTAAAAGCAAAAGTTCAAAAGTGCATTTCGAAAAAAGAATACGCAATCTCAGATCAGCTGCTTGGCGAACAATGGTTTGCTCTCGTTCGGACTACCCTATTGTCGGTGAATCTTTTGTCAAACCATTGTTGCCAAGAACTGCTGCATATATCCTTATATCTTGTACTTCCGTATGCGAAAACTGGCAGGATTACAATGGTGTCTCGCCCTTCATGATTTTTTTCTTCACGTCCACGGAACTAGTTTTTTTTTCATGTAAATGTTGATTTATTTCGTCAACAATGCCTCGTTGGTATGGGAACGTTCCTTAAGTAGCTAGTTTATGTTACCAAGGGGTAGGTGAAGAGTGTTCCTATGCAGTGTTAGGCTAACTCGTTCCTCTATACAGAGTCTTATGGGCTTGATGAATATCAATACATAGTATAAAATGAAGACGCTTTTTGCATTTCACTGTCTGTCCGTCTGTCTGTCGTGGAATTCACTAACTCCTCCTAAATTTCGCTACGGATTTTGATGATGTTTTTCGATAGAGTAATTCATGAATACCAGTAAAAGCCCGTTTTTCTCGCGGGAAAATGAATTGCAGTGAGTGAAACCGCTAAAGGACCGCTAGTGACTACATTCTTACAGCAGTCAAAAAAATCTTGTACTACTTATTGCAAGATCTTTCGACGTTTTCGAAGATTGTTTGTTCGTTTTCATATTTCATTTTCAGACTTTTCATTTGGTGATCAAAATAATATGATCAACAACAATCGGGACCAACACCTTAATTTACCGTTTAAAATAAATCTCTATTTTGGACAGTCAGTTAACCATCATAGTCAAACTTGGAACAATATCAAAAAGTACCTAACATTAAAAAGCAAAATATTGACAAATCTAAACTTGCGGCTGATAAAATAAGTAGGTATGTAAAAAATATTCATATCATGAAATCATATTTCCTGAGACCCTGTATCCATCAATGCAATATGTAATCCTAACTCGTTCTACCGAATATCGGGTGTTACAAGTAATGTCACGACAATAGCATGCAATGGAGTGAGAAATTAGAAAAATAAACCTGATTTAATTTATTTAACTGCATTTCGCTGCTTGCAAATATTTTGCCAAAGGGTTCAAGGGTTAGAATCATTGTACTTAAGAAAGGCGTTTTATAGTTTAAAGATGCCTTAAAATTGACAGGTGGCACTTGTAAAATGTATTTTACAATGTACTTGTATAATGGCTGAAAGTGGCTACTGTCCTTTAGCTATAATTTCTTCAGACAGGTCGGTTCTTATTTCTTACCTCTTCTTCTTTTATACCTATTTCAAGGGTTGTCTGTCAGGGGAATATACTTACACCATTCTCTTATATCTATGCTAATACCTAACATGGCACAGCCAAACTATAATAAAAATTAAAATTGTTCCAGTACCAACAAGGGGCAAGCTCCACAGAAGAGACGTGCGTCATGACGGGTTGGATAACATCTGTCAAACAAGTGATCGTCGGAGACGTGAGACGTGCGACATCGCGACGCAGAAGCGATAAGAAGACGCATCGATAACGGCTGACGATCGCTTGTCGCATAACAAACTACAAACCACAAAATCAATCACCATCACCACATTGTTTTAAACGCACCTTTCCAAAAATGACACATTACGAACTGTCAAAAAGTCCAGGTGCGAAAAACCGCCGCCTCGTGGGAGTGACATTTCACAATTTGACACGCAACTTTGATTGACATCGATTAACATTAAATTTGACCCCCAACCCCGGGTGCTATATGCTAATGGTAACGATATTATGGAAATTGATTTTCGACCGACTTTAAAAAAGGCAGGTATCAGTACGTGAGTCTGTAAAAATATCTAAATTGCAAAATACTTATTTGGGCATGTTATTGCAATCAGTAAATTCGTACAGTTCAGTAATTCCCATACTAATAGGTAAGGTCAAATTTTTATTTTCATATGAAATATTTCTAACAAAAGTTAATATTTGTAAACCCCGAAAATATTTAGTTAGTTAAATTTAATCCTTTAAATCTTTGCAGAACTGAACAGAAAATCTTTGATGCCAATCCTATAAGATATTTTAACAATCTTAAATTCTTCGACTGAAGTAAGTAAAAATTTATGTTTTTTGAGTAAACTTACTCTTTCTACTCGGAATCTTGAAAAGTATTTCAAATCGGACTTTTTTTTAGACTGAACGGAGTTTCGAAGTTATGAATAAAACATAACCCAAAAATCACCTGCCGGTACCACCGGGCAACCGTAGGTTATCCTGGTTAACCTTTTATAATAGGAAATGACAACATCATACTCTTTATTGGCATAACTTTATGCTTACTAACTACAATAAAATTTTATAGGCTATAAAACCTAATATAAAAATGTGTCGTTAAATATGTGCATGGAAAAATTCTACTCAACATTTTAGGAAACAAAATTCAACTTGTAGGGCATTCAACATTTATCCAGCGCGTCATCTATAATTTTCTTTTCAATAACGTGGCCTTTTGCAGTTCCTCATTTTTACTGCCTGCGAGGATACTTGTATAAGATTTAATGTCTTACCTTACAGAACTGCGAGGTAAAATTGCACGCAGAAAATTTGCTATTCTAAAAGGGCCTTATGAATAGGTATACCATTTCATTTTGCTCGTGGTGACATAAGACAATTTCCAAAGGTTATTAAAGTTACATAGGTACCTTCTGTTCGGTATATACACCAAATTTAATGCATCTAACTAAGCAAAAAAAAAATCATCCACCTTAAACTTTTCTGCATGTAATTTTTGCTCGAAGAAAACTTTTTTAAAGTAGTAGAATAGGTAACCTATCGGGCTACCTACCTAGACTATCTAAGTACCTTGATGTTTGTACAGCTAAATCCACAATTTGCAATCGATGTTAGTGGGCCACGTGTGCATTAAAAATATTAAAAAATATTGATTTTGAATTTGAAATAAATAAAAATAATAGTTCCGAAGTTTGGAGGGTAAGTCGCATAGTTAAAGTACCTAATTTTGTATGTGTGTTACCATTTTACTTATTATATTATCTAGACACACGGCAGTGTGTCCGCCAAGTTCGAGCAAAAAAAGCGACACACCGGCCGTGGGTTATATTACACGAACCATTTCGGGCCAAGTTCGACCCACCTATAACTCAAAATCTATTTTATCTATGCATATGAAATTTCTAGTATCTGTCGAGATCTACTTACTTATCTAAAATACAAAATTTCATTAATGTACCTATTGTAGGTCTTGAGATATTGACGTCAGAAAATCACTATTTTTACTATACACTCACTGACTGACTGACTGACTGACTCACTCACTCATCAAAAACCTAGACCACTTCCGTAATAAATGGTCGTATTGACTTGAAATTTGGCATGGAGGTAGGTCATTAGGTCAAGGTAAAGGAAAAAATCTGAAAATGGCCAAATGTGAGTCGGTTTTAAAAATAATGAAGGTGTAAATTCATACCCCTAAGGAACTAAAACAAAAAAATTATCTATATCTTCCAATCGTCGTACCGACCTAAAATTCGTTACGAAGGTTTGTATTTAGTCAAAGTAAAGTATAAATGAGATATTTCCTTACCTAACTTAATCATAAGGAAAAAAGAAAATAAACCTTAAATTATTAAACGAACAAGGATAACTCATATTTAACGTTTATCACGACTAACCTTGTTGTTTTAAGTCGAGGCTTATAGAGTCTCGACGTTTCGGTGCATTAAGTGCACCTTCTTCAGAGTTCCCGACGGGCGGTGGTAACGCGCGCGAGCGACCTGTCGGACTCCTGAAGAAGGTGCACTTAATGCACCGAAACGTCGAGACTCTATAAGCCTCGACTAAAACAACAAGGTTAGTCGTGATAAACGTTAAATATGAAAATAAACCTTACAAAAATAAATGAAATCCCACCCAAAACATAAATGTGAAAGGCTGCCAAGTTCGATAATATTGGAATGCTTCGCCTATAAAAGAAGTGAGATCTAAATAAGTACCAAGTTCCATACACAAACCTCAGTTAAAAATAGTTACAGGAATGCACACTTGATTTTCCGCAGTTTGGAAAGTAGATTCTTATTTCCAAACTGCGAAAAATCAAGTGTGCATTCCTGTACCTATTTTTAACTGAGGTTTGTGTATGGAACTTGGTACTTATTTAGATCTCACTTCTTTTATAGGCGAAGCATTCCAATATTATCGAACTTGGCAGCCTTTCACATTTATGTTTTGGGTGGGATTTATTTTTCAACAATAAAAATAAATAAAACGCTATTTCAAACATATTTTTATATTAACCTTCTAAACATTCACTTAACTAAACCTACATTATATTATAATGCTAATGCAATAAAATAATTATCTAAGGTAAATAAGTAGCTAGGTAATATCGCGAATTCGTCAAAAGAAAAAATAAGTGTAGAGACAGAAAACACTATCCAAAATGCACAAAGTCTAAAAAAGTACATCATAAGGGCGTGGGCACACTGACAACGGCTGTCAGCGGTAGCTGACATGACGTAACTGCTCACTATCATATAGTCATCCATGACTGGGCATTGCGAATCGAATTAGAATAAAAATGACACTATATTCCTGTCAACTCAACCGTGTGCACACCGCTTAGTAGACTGCTATTCATAATTTAAAAAAGGAATTTATTCATTGTATGACAGTTTTGTTTTATGGAGCAGAATGTGTTTTTAAATGCCTGGTATAGAAATTAATAGGGTACCTACAATGTAATATGTATTAGCATTGTCCTAATAAGATTTATGCCAATTATTATTAATGCGTACTTGGTGCAGACGGTGGACGCCTAATATACGATTAACATTGATTTGACAACTGTTAAAGGTAACTCGTTCATACATACATAACACAAAAAAGTTATAGTAAACTACACATTTTGTATCACAAAAAAAAGTTCAGTATTTTTAGTTACGTACACTTTTCAATTTGGTTAGGTATCTTTTACCAAAATGTTTGTTTTAAAGTACTTTTGTACTATTCATCTACAATAATTGAATCATTACGTACCCATTAAGGTTGGTAAGTTGTATAATTTAATCTATACATATAATAAAACAGAAACGAAACCAATTCTGTACATGGGATAGTTTAAAAAAAGGATTTTTACTTTCAATTGTGCTCAGGATACAGACCTCAGAACAAACGATAAAAAAAATTTTGTCTGTTTGTCTGTCTGTTTGTCTGTCTGTTTGTCTGTTTGTTTGTCCATCTTTCACGGATAAACTACTGGACGGATTTTAACCAAATTTTGTGTCGTAATATCTTATTAGTCGGGTCAACATCTAGGATACATTTTACCACTCTAGGGTCAGAAGTACCAGATGTAGACCACCAGAAGCACCATTAGGAGCCCGGCTAAACTATAGGATATAGATATATGACTCCAGAGCAAAAGTTGTTCAGCTTGATAGGACGCTTCTGCTGGCAAATAGACATCGAAGGTTTGGAGTACCTGATGTAGACCATCAGGTGCACCAACAGGAGAACAGGTAATCTATAGGAGATACAGATATGACTCCAAAACAAAAGTTGTTCAGCTTGATGGGATGCTTTTGCTGGCGAATAGACATCAAAGGTTTGGAGTACCTTATGTAGACCACTAGGTGCACCAACAGCAGCCCAGGTAAACTATAGGAGATACAGATATGACTCCAAGACAAAAATTGTTCAGCTTGATGGGACGCTTCTGCTGGCGAATAGACATCCAAAGTTTGGAGTACCTGATGTAGACCACCAGTTGCACCAACAGGAGCCCAGGTAAACTATAGGAGATACAGATATGACTCCAAAGCAAAAGTTGTTAAGCTTGATGGGACGCTTTTGTTGGCAAATAGACATCGAAAGTTGGAGTACCTGATGTAGACCAACAGGTTCACCAACAGGAGCCCAAGTAAACTATAGGAGATACAGATATGACTCCAAAGCAAAAGTTGTTCAGCTTGATAGGACGCTTCTGCTGGCGAAAAGACATCGAAAGTTTGGAGTACCTGATGTAAACCACCAGGTGCACCAACAGGAGTACAGGTAAACTATAGGAGATACAGATATGACTCCAAAGCAAAAGTTGTTTAGCTTGATGGGACGCTTCTGCTGGCGAAAAGACATCAAAGGTTTGGAGTAGCTGATGTAGACCACCAGGAACACCACTAGAAGCTCAGCTAAACTATAAGAAATATTGAAATGGCTCCAATGCAAAAGTTGTTTAGCTTGACGGAACGCTTCTGCTGGCATCTGCTGGCAATATATCTACGGTTTTAGAAATATGGTTCCAACAATTAATACATAATTATTAGCGTGATGGATACAATTTTGAAGACGCTGGTGTGGAAATTTGTATTTTTCTAACAATCAATATCAATATCACCCTTCCTACATTTGAAAATGTAATCTGTTAGTGTGTATGACCGACCTCACGAAAAAAGAAGACCTACCTGACCCGACAACCCCAGAAATAACCATATGGCGCCGAAAAATTAGAATAGCAAACACCACCCAAAATAAGAAGGTGCAAGGAAGATGAAGAAGTCTGTGTGGTAAACCGAAATGTGCATGAATCACGCAAAAAGTTTGCGATATTCACGCAAAAAGTTAGCGATATTTTTTGATGTGTGGTATGGTGGAAGATAAACGTCTTGATCATACTTTATGATTAGTGAGAACCTTTATCAGCACTGGAGGGCCTGTCTGTCTGCCTATCTGACGGAACACATAGAGCTCGGCAAAACTTTAAGAGATAAGAAAATCTCTGTATTGAAAAAGTTGTTTTGCATGATGTGCCGCTTCTGTCGGCTCATAAACTTCCCTTGGCGAAACGAAGTTCGCGGGCACCAGCTAGTGTAGTATGAGTTGTAAATACTACAACTTTCGCAAAAAGTTCTTGTCATCATTGAATTCTAAATTCCGCCCGCTACTCACATTTGTGAAGACTTCAGAATTTAAAAAAATAAAAATGGTTAACGGACCGTCTGGCCGAAAATCTCCTATACTTTCTAAGCACCTTTTTTGTTGGTATTATTTACTTCTAATTAATTTAAACACGTGCCTATTCCTTTCCTATTACACTAGTAGTTTGACAGTTCATTCACACCTCTAATTAAACTTTTTATAATTAGCTGTCAAAGTTCAAGCACTTCCTTCTACCTCCTACTCCTTTGAAAACTATTTTTTCTTACAAACACAAGGATATTTACACTATTTTTAATTCTACAAAAGCCGCCGACCCTTTTGTAATACGATTCCTATTTCTTTAGAATGAAGTCAAGTAATTTGAGTACTAATTCTGTATGAATTAAAGAGGTCTAGTGCGTACTCATTTAAATATTTTGCTTTGCGAAATTTCCCTTTGAACTGTATTGTACGCTGCATAGAGCATAGTTTCGGATGAACTTTATTTTTACATTCGAAATAAGTAGCTTGGTTATTTCAAAAGTTTAAAAAAAGAACGAAATCAGCTGCCAGTCTTGTTTTTGTTCGAATCGGAATAAAATACGCGACGTCTTGGATTTTTGAAAAGGGAATTCGCGAGACGCAATGCGGTTGAATGGTTGTTAGAAGTTGTCTAGGGTTGTAGAGTTGCAATAGCAATAGACTAGTAAAAACTTATCGATACCTACCTTGTTTGTTATACCCTAGGTAGTTGTGGACTTTTGGATTTCATTACAGATTTTAAGATAAGTATCTACCTATTTACCTAAGTCGTGGTAACTGAATAAGATAAATAAATAAATCTACTCAAAGTTAATTTGCTGAAAATGATTCTTACGTAGATATTTGCAGTGTGATACTACGAGTATGTATTGATCACCACAAAATAAAGTTTACGAACGTACTTTTTTATCAAAAATATTTATCAAAGTTTATTTATAAACGATTTATTCACCTTGTATAAAAAAATATAATGAGCTGAAAAGAAATACTACGGCCAGTCTACAGTAGAGCTTTTACTATAAATTTAAAATCGTATCACAAAAATACCCTAATATGCAACCCTTCAAGTAAATAAACTAACACGATTAAGGATGTTTACACAATCCATCACCTTGAACTTGACATTGATAAAATCGCGCATTTATTCTTATCAATCACATTATGTTTATCGATAATAAATGTCAATAAAAGCCGTTTATCGATATCAGTGTACATCACTATCGCCAGGTGGGCACGTGCGGTCGATGTCGGCGTTTGCGAGACCGACTCACAAAAAAAAGGAATAAAATGTTTATAGCATTGACAGTATTAAGTTTATTGCTGTGTTTTATATTTTAAAGCTAGTTTATGAAGTACCTAGGTACCTAATGCTAGAGGCCGCCCAGAGGTTTCGACTAACTATTCAAAGGTCCTTCTAGGTAGGTATAGGCACGATTTTTAATAGCAGCACAGCATATGAACCTACCCATTCTTTTAAAGGATTAACCTTTTCAGACTGTTTGACAGACGTATGCGTTTGTGTTTTAAGAATTCAGAAATATTCACAGCTCTTAGCATTTACTAGTGAATAAATAGTTAGGTTTAAACGGATCACTTTATGCTGGTTCTTCACAATAATTGTATAGAGCGCCATCGTATGTTGATACCAGTTGAATGTGTATCATGGGACAGTATAATTTGTACAGCTGCTTTCTAGCACTTTGTCAAACTTTTTGCAGTTTATAAATCAAACTAAAATCTTGACGACAAATGCTTTTGTTGTATAATTCGGCCTAACTTTACGTCAGTACAAATTTCATGCCATACAATCTTGAAAACTTATTTAAACCAATACTTTTGGGAACAAGGTGTTATATTATGAAGGCGTAAAGTCGAATTTTGTTTGAGGTTTCTGCAGATGTATTTTGGCAAAGTCGCAAAACGTCAAAGGTTCTTAAGAAGCCGTATTTGAATTTGACATTAAGAAGGAAAAAAAATGCGCGGGCGTAGTTCTTGGGTAGCACAACAGAAACTAGAGCGTTTTTTTTTTATAAGTTTCTTAGCACGTGGCACAGCTGCCATTTTTTATGAATATCAGCTGATGGCACAAAAAAAATGGGAGCAGATTAACAATACAAGAAATACACAAATAATGAACTACATAATAGCTTTGTAGTTTGTGACATGATTGTAACAGAAAAGATCTTTGTGCAACGACATTTTCTCCGGCGCACCTAAGACAGTTTACTCCTGTCACTTTAAAATATTTCAGAAACATCAGCTGTCATTGCATGCTTAAGGCCCAACATCTACACAGGAGACGAGATACGTGAGACGTAAGATGGCATATGTCAAACAAGTGATTGTCGGAGCCGTGATACATGCGATATCGCGACGCTTGAAACTGTTTCCATATAAAATGTATGAAACAGAAGAGAAAGCTATACACGTGAGGCTCGCATCCCATCGACATCGATAACGGTTGGCGATCGCTTGTCTGACAGATGTCATGTTGCATGTCGCTTCACATGTCTATTCTGTGGACCTAGGGGTAACATTTGAATGATAATAAACAGACTATACCTTAAAACAAGTATACCGTTTTGTTTAATTTGATGCCATAACAAAAATCAATATGCAATAAAATAAAGCAGCTTTTTGTGTTTCTCTGTCATAGACAGCGCTAACTCCTCCTTAACCACGCAATGGATGATATACTTTTTTTAAGGAAGTTTTATATTTTGCAAGTTTTCCTAAGTTTTATATTATTATGTATAACATATGCCAATAAAACGTCTTATTCCTACGGGAAAACGTGTAACAGCGGGTGCAAACGTTGGGCGAGCCGCTAGTTATTTATGTATGAGGTGATCTGTGTAGTCATATTTTTATCTTTTTAATGTGAAACAGTTTATGAATTATTGGCAGAGCCTGAAGCAAGCAATCCAAACATCAAAAATAATATTTATCGAGCAAATTTGGGTAACTACCTGTGCCCGATTTTACGAAACTACAGGCTACAATTCTACAGGCGAAATTCGATGTACATTGCGTAGCCTGTTTAATAATGGATAATAATGGCTAACCGACTACGCAATGTACATCGAATTTCACCTGTAGAATTGTAGCCTGTAGTTTCGATGCATTGGCCACAGGTTATAGTTTAGGACCAATACTTAGAAACTCACCACACCTCCTATTAGAAACCATAAATTAAGAAGTTTGTTACAAAACCGTCTATATGCCAAGAATGTCTAATAAGACTCTTATAAGATACTACGCTATCCCTATAAGGGCATAATGACTAGCCGCCTCAGTTAGTCTAACTTAGGACCTAGATCTGCAACTTGTCCTTTCCAATTTTCTAGATCGTATATTTATCTTTAACAAATTGCAGTCAAAGTCTCTAGTTTCGACATATCTGTCACTTTAGTGATGTGAACGACGGAGTTTTAGCGGAACTGTTACGCTTTTTACGTGAATAACTACCATCTTGGGTATTTGAAAAATATAGTATAGATCATATTCATGGACCATGTCACGTAACGGGAAATCGTGTCTACTATACAATATACATAGGTAGGTACATGGTATATATGTTACAGGCAAAACCCTTAACCAGTCAATAACGTTATTGACTGGAAAAACCAGTCAATTACGATATTGCCTAAGGGCCTCAGTCAAAACCCTTATTGACTGGTTTTATCTATTAAAAGCAGTCAATAACGATATTGACTGACGTGCCCAGTCAAAACCCTTAATAGGTATCTACGTCCGCCCCGGTGGCAGCAACCTATACTGGCTGGCTGGTCTGAGATCACCTTTAGGACCGTTAGATGGTCGCAGCCAGAATGGAAGTCTACTGTCTCGATCGCCGGTTGTTATTTCTGAGGACATGCCCAAGTCGCATAAGTCGTATAAGTTTATTTATAACTTTTTCTTTAGCGTAACGACCATGGTGGAAGCACTGTTTCCCAAGATACAGGTATCTTTCCTAGTTTGGGAGGCAGGATTCTAGCTTTAAGACAGTTGTAATATGAAACTCTTTTTGTATCATTTTGTCAAATAACATAACATGTTTGTTAGTGAAATAAATAAAATTTTTATTATTATTATTATAGAATGAAAGTCTACTGTCTCGATCGCCGGTTGTTATTTCTGAGGACATGCCCAAGTCGCAGACGGCTCTTCATTATCTAATGCTGACATCAGCGGATACGTGGCTTCACCTCCCAGATGCCATAGACCTCACGACGGTGGTTGTTAGGCTCCCGCCTAGTTCAATCGGTGAGCGAAGCTGTAGGCCTAACGGTCCTGATGGTGATCTCAGACCAGCCAGGCAGTCTAGGTTGCTGCCACCGGGTCGGACGTAACTATTAAGTGTTTTGAAAACTGAAAGTGAAAGTGAAAGATCTTCATTCAAAATAGGACATTAAAATATCACTTATTGATAGTCATTACATTACGCAGAAATGGATTAGACATTGTAAAAAAGAGAAATCTAACGGTCCTGATGGTTACTATGCAGTAACCACTGCGTTGCGGTGAGTTTATGTGCGATGCGGCGGGTAGAACTGCGTTGCGGTGAGTTTATGTGTGATGCGGCGGAAATCAGTGCGGTGCGGAGAGTTTAGGTGTGTGTTGCGGCGGGTAGCACTCAATTGCGGTGAGTTTATGTGCTATGCGGCGGAAAGCAGTGCGTTGCGGAGAGTTTCGGTGTGTAATGCGGCGGGTAGCACTGTGTTGCGGTGAGTTTATGTGCTATGCGGCGTAAAGCAGTGCAGTGCGGAGAGTTTCGGTGTGTAATGCGGCGGGTAGCACTGCGTTGCGGTGAGTTTATGTGCTATGCGGCGGAAAGCAGTGCGGTGCGGAGAGTTTCGGTGTGCGATGTGGCGGGTAGCACTGCATTGCGGTGAGATTATGAGCGATGCGGTGGGTAGCAGTGGGGTGCGGTGAGCTTTGGTGCGATGTTGCGGGTAGGAGTGGTTATTGCATAGTAACCGTCAGGATCGTTTTTTTTTAAATAATATCGGCTCGCATTTTTCTGCTATCTCACCAGCTGATAAAAGGTGTAATCCTAGTCGGCGACGCGATCCTCGGAGGTGGAATGGGGATAATAAGGTCGTGGGGCGATTGCGCACGAAGATAGAAAATGGAGGCAGTCAGAGTGAAAGTCTACTGTTTCGTTCGCCAATGGCACTGATCCCGAGTCTTCGAGTATCTACCGGGAGGTCTATGACTTCTGGGAGGTGAGGCCACGTATCTGTTGAGGTCAACATAAGTGAAGAGCCGTCTACGACTTGGGCATGTCCTTATGGAATAACAACCGGCGAACGAGACAGTAGACTTCCACTCTGGCTGTGACCATCTAACGGTCCTGATGGTGATCTAAGACCAGCAAGGACATACCTATTAAGGGTTTTGACTGGGCACGTCAGTCAATATCGTTATTGACTGATTTCATTAGATAAAATCGGTCAATAAGGGTTTTGACTGAGTACCTTAGGCAATAACGTTATTGACTGGTTTTGCCAGTCATTAACGTTATTGACTGGTTAAGGGTTTTGCCTGTAACATATACATACATAATATCACGCCTATATCCCTTGCGGGCTAGGCAGAGCGTAAGCGGCTACAAAAAACGGCCATTTACCTACACCACGTCTTTCAAAAGTTAGAGAGTTATTCAGAAAGACTCTGTATCCCCATAGTGACAGGTTGTCAGCTTGTCGCCTAAAATTAATTGCAATACTCATCAACTATCAAATCCCTTAATCGCTTCTTACGACATTCACAGGAAAGATATGGAGTGGTACTATTCTAAGCCGGCACCACACGGCCGCCATATAAAGATCGTAAGTATTAAATACGCGAAAACTTCTTAGTAGTTAAGTATATTGCGCAGTAATCTTAATTTCCGCATACGAAAGCTGTCAAATTCAAATTCAAATTCAATAATTTATTTCTTTGTAGGAATGTACAAGATTCTCTTAAAGAAAGTCATATTCTAATACAATCTTAAAAAAGAGAAAATTTCTAATGCAAAATTTTCTCTTTTTTATAACAATTTGAGTTCCTACTCTAAACGCGGCTCAGGCGGGATAAAAAAATAAAAATAAAGGCACTGCCTCGGGGCTGGCCAGGCTAACCACACAGCATGCAACTTTATGCCTCAATGAATGACAATTAAATGGAATAACATTCTGTCAAAATTTTAAAAAGGAGTTACATTTGTATGGTTAGCCGGACCCCCTGGACAGGAAAACCGCCCAAAAACCTGCCCAGAAGTGCACCTATTCTAAAATCTACAATATTCTTAGGCCCTAAGCTACCCTAGCTAACTTAGAAAATAAATTAATAGAATAGCCAAAAACGGCTCACAAAATAAAAATAAAAATTACAGTAGATTATTCTACCTGTTTTGTCTTTAAAATGTACTTTAAACATTTGAGCAATTAAATAACATAGCAAAAAAAGAAAAAATAGTAGATTTACAGTAAATGTAAAAAATACATGTCAAAAAAATAATAAAATTAAAGAATAATATGAAAATGTCAAATTTAACCACCATACATGTCAATTTACATATCATAAAAGTAAAGGTAAGTATATCCACTAAAATATATGTCATGTTTATTTTTAAATAATGCCTATCTCTTGCATTGCGTTGGAGCAACTGTTGCTACTGACCAGACATCTTTATCTTTCAAATAATGTTCTGTCTTATAATACGCTTTCGAACATAAAGTATTCTTTACTTTAAGTTTAAATTGCCTCTCATTTAACTTTAGAATTTCCTCTGGAATTTTATTATAGTAGCGTATACAGTTACCCATATATGATTTACTGATCTTACTTAATCTGGTTTGTGGCGGTACAATTTTATTTTTATTTCTCGTATTACGACAATGAATATCTGAGTTTCTTAAATATGAACTGGAATTCTTGCGCACATACATTATATTATCAAATATGTACTGCGAGGAAGCGTAAGAATGCCAATTTCTTTAAACAATTCTCTTAGGGATTCATGACTTCGCAGTTTATATATTGCTCTTATTGCCCTTTTCTGTAACACAAAGATAGTTTTTATGTTAGCGGCTTGACCCCATAACAAAAGTCCGTAGGACATTATGCTGTGAAAGTAACTAAAATATACAAGCCTGGCCGTAGCAACATCAGTCAATTGCCGAATTTTTCGAACAGCGTAAGCCGCAGAGCTAAGTTTACTAGCCAGTGCTAGTATATGTGGATCCCATTGAACTGTTGCGTCGAGTGTAATCCCCAAGAAAACTGTTTCAGTAACATAATCAAGCTTTTCATTCTTAAGAACAACATCGTGTTTAATACTTTTTACATTAGGCAAAGAGAATTTAATACATTTAGTTTTTTTAGAATTCAGTACTAAATTGTTTGACGTAAACCATTTATTAACCTGATCTAGTGCGCCGTTTACTTCGTCAATATTTACAGCCTTTCTATCCACTTTAACACGTTAAACGCCATGGGGGGCACCAGTGACCTCATGTTACTACTCCGAGCACGCCGTGGGGGTCACCAGTGACCTCAAGTCAGACCTGTTTTCAAGAGGCTCTCCCACGCCGTGCGACTACGTTAACAACTATTCCATGCGTTAGGATGACCGGCACGGCGCTCATAAGCAATAGTTCCCGATGGGACTTAGGTACCTCAAGGATAAGTTATAGAAAACTAACTTTTTTATTAGTTTCAGTATTTTACACTGAAATTATGCATTTTGATGACAAAATAAGCATATTTTTGTAACAAATTTATCTAAATGACACTGATTTTAGCACATATGATTAGTAAGAAATGCGAGATGCGAGGTCTTGCACCCCGAGGGCAGGCTACGCTTCGCGCGGACCAGGCTAAAACAACAATCAGTGATGCCCTTCAAAGGACAACAGCGCCCTGCGCTACTCAAGCACCGGACGAGGTTGTACGGTCGCTCGTACCCTCAGGCCGCCCTGCAACGCGTGCTCGACGAGCTTGAGCGCGATTGGCGACCAATGACGCCGTCCACTCCGGGATCAGTGGACCCCGCTGGTTTCTTCGCCGCCTACGGCCGCCGCAGCAGCGATAACCGCTGCCTTCGCCGCCGCACCCCACTGCCGCCGCTGCCTGCTTCTCCTCGTTGCCTCCGCTGTCCCAGCGTGAGCCGAGGACAAAGCAGCTCGACCTGCTCGCCCTCAAGCGCGCCGCCGCCCGGCACACCGCCCTGAATGCCCTCAGGGAGAATGCTGCAGCTGTGCAGGCGGGAGTGCAGAATGCGCAGCGCGCCGAGAAGCGCCCACTTGGATCAACCTCACTGACCCCGCCGAGGACCCGCACGGTTCCGGCTACGAGGGTCACGCCGCTGCTGCCCATGCCCCTGCTGAACAGCCCGGGTACTGGAGTCAGCCAAGCGCCGTCATCTGCCAAGACCACCTACACGTCCTCGTTGACCACCCCGAAGCCTGCGACCAGCAAGCCCAAGGAAGACGCCAACAAGACGCCGTCACCAGCACCCAAGACGACCATGAAGTTGACTGGGTGCATGAAAAGCCGCCGCCGATAGTGGTCGACCTGCTCCCGAACTGGGGCCACCACTTCGGCGAGATGAAGAAGCAGCTCGGACACGCGCCAAACGTGCGGCCCTATGGGCCCACAGGGTTTAGATTCCTGGCGAAGAGCGAAGAGGAATCCCTCCAGCGCGGAAATTAGGTAGCGCTGGTAGACGCGGCTACCAGCGCTACCTAACCGCGCTGGAGGGCTCCGGGACCGGAATTTCCTGGTTTGCTTATGCACCCCCGAAGGAGCGGCCTGTCAAGGTCGCAATACGAGGCCTCCCAGTCAACACTGACCCCGAGGACATAGAAGGTGCTGACCACCCTGGGCTACGAAGTGGACTACGTGCGCCCCATCAAGGCTCGCGGAGGACGCCCAGGGTGCATCTTCTTCGCCCAGCTCATCCGCACGCCAAACCTCACCCCGGGCATTTACAACGTCACAGAGCTGATGTGTATGCCCGGCGTGAAGATCGAGGGATGGCGTGGCAAGAAGGAACACCACAGTGCCACAGATGCCAGCAATTCCGGCACAGCAGCAAGCACTGTCACCGCAAGCTGACGTGCGTGATCTGCGGCGGTGAGCACGCTGCCGGGATTGCAAACGGCCACGCGAAGAGCCCGCCACATGTGCGAACTGCGGCGGCGCGCATCCGGCGAACAACCTCGACTGCCCCGTACTGCGCCGTGAAGTACGGAACAAGAGAGGAGGCACTGCGCCAATTACGAAACCCGACGTCGAGCTGAAGAAGACGGAGGCGGCACCGCATGGAAACCAACGCAGCTGGATCCTCATGGCGGCTGCCAACGGCCTCTCGGAACTTCGACGAAGAATCGGAAGCCGTGGAGGCGGAGGCGAGCATCGCCCCGCCCAGGACGTGGAAGCACCGGGCCAGCCACGTCAAGAGCCACCCACGGGTCCGTTGGCTGTGGTCGGCACCCCTCAGGGTATACCTCGGGGAGAAGCCGGAGCACCAACGGGCTCCAAGACAAGAGAGCGCACGAGCAGCCGTCCTAGAAGAGGACAGAAAGGTCCTGATCAGCGCAATCAGGACCCTTACTGAGGTCCAGGTCGCGCTCCGCACGGGCGCGGACGCGACCTCAATCGTCGAAAGAGCCTCCAGCGCCTGATCTCGTCATACGGCGGGGTCATGGCCGCCAGGGGCGAACTGGAGGCTCTGGGACCCAGATAGGCTGCTCAGGGTGGTGCTGTCCAGCACAGCCTGACGTGGCCTTCACCTGACCACATCCACTACTCACGTCGAGTAGTTGGGATCGTGGGCACAATCCCAGAAACGCCCGGCCACTGCCGCTTACTGGACTCGACCGCTGCCTCGGGACCACCTTGCGAGGAGGATGAGGCAGCCAACCACAGGACCTGACCACCAGATGTAACGATAACGAGCCGCCGCTGGCTGACGGGCACTAGCTGGGCCTCCCCCAACGGGGAATCACCCGGCTGGTTCGACCTCGCCGCGGCGTGAAGTTTTGCCTGGACCATCACCGGATTGACCACAGTCGCGCCCAGCGCGACCCCAACGCCCCACCTGTTGTCGCAGGTGGCGACTGACACCACGTTGGAGTGGCCATTGCCACGTAGACGTCTCCCCCGGCCGCAAGCGGCCGTCGAGAAGAACTCCACGATCGCGTGATGCGAAATGCGAGGGTGGGTGGCGGCGGGGGCCCGGCAAGGGACCGGCGCGGCGCCACGATAACGAAGTTGTAAATTTTACTTCGCACGCGCCGTGGGGGTCATAGATGACCGCGGCGAGATTTTTGACAATAAAAAAAAAACAGTATATTTTATTTGAAAAAAAATCAGTTTTCTTTACATATTTCGAAGTAATAAAGAAATGGACATCAAAATGATTTTTGGTAAAAATGGAAATTTTTATATGGCGTTTAACGTGTTAAATATTAAAGAAGTATCATCAGCAAAAAGCACTATCTTGGCTTGATTCTGTACCATGAAGGGCAAGTCGTTTATGTACACTAAAAATAGGAACGGTCCTAATATTGATCCTTGCGGTACACCAATTTTGACAGTAGAACCCAGTGACTTCACACCATTTATCTGCACTCTCTGCGTCCTACCTCCGAGATAAGATTGAACCAAATCAAGTGCTTTTCCTCTTATACCGTAATGGTCCAGTTTCAACAACAGTGTCTCATGATCAACGCAATCAAACGCCTTGGACAAATCGCAGAACACCCCTATGACATCCTGCGACTCCTCCCAAGCACCATAAATATGTTGCAGGAGCTTAACAGCAGCGTCGGTTGTCGAGCGCCCTTTCGTAAAACCGAATTGTTGATCATGTAGTAATTTATTGAGATTGAAATGTAGGAGCATTTGATTAAGTATAATTTTCTCAAATACTTTGCTCAAAACTGGTAGTACAGATACTGGCCTAAAGTTACTGGGATCGGTTTTTTCGCCAGCTTTAAAAAGAGGTATAATTTTACTGTGCTTCATGAGATCAGGAAATACGCCATGATCAATGCAAGCATTAAATATACAGGCTAAGTATGGTGCTAATGTATCTATTAAGGAACTACATAGTCTTACTGACATGCCCCATAAATCCTCTGTAGTTTTTATTTTTATTTCTTTAAAAGTTTTTAATATTACATTTGCATTAATGTACCTAAACTCAAATACATTATTACAAGTCTGAACATTCGTTTTAAGAAGATTTGACGCGATGATAGGCGAAGAGTTAAGTGACTCAGTAGTTTTAAATGGGATGTTACTGAAAAAACTTTCAAACTCATTAGCTACATCAGTGTCTGCAGTAACAATTCCCTGAGCAGTCTTTAACGAATGAGATTTTTCAATAGATTTAGTTCGACCAGTCTCTGAATTAACAACTTTCCAAACAGTTTTAATAACATTTTCAGCAGAGTATATTTTATTTTTAGTGAAAATTGCTTTAGCTTGTATACAAACATTTTTGAATAATTTTTAACACGTTCAACGAATGTTTCACTATGATTATAAGACTTTTCATCATAGAGCTCAAATAACTTTTTCCTACTTGTTCGAATACCTACAGTCGCCCAGTCACTGAATTTAAATTTAGGATTAATTGTTAATTTCTTTACCTTGAATTTGGCTTCAAATTCATCACGTATCGTTATAAAAAGCTTCGAATAAAAGTTATTTGGATTATTAGTATCATAGTCTAGAACCGGTAGTTTTTCTGATAGTGCAGTATGGAATTTGTCTACTTGGTTGGAGCTTATAATTCTTTTACTAATGACAATCTTTTCAACTTTAGGACGACATGGAAAGAGCACGGATTGCCCATTGTGGTCTGATTTACAACAATTTACGATTTCCTGGTCTGAATAGACACAATCACAGTAGATATTGTCTAAACAAGAAGCTGTGGTTGCAGTTATTCGAGTAGGTTCTTTAAATATGTTGTCTAGATTAAACGACTTAAACAAACTGATAAAACGACTTCTAAAAGCAACATTTTCTAATAAGTTTATATTGAAATCTCCACAGACAATATGAAATTTATTCTTTGATTTTAATAATATCTTTAAAACATCTTCCATGACGAGTTCAAACCTCTCATAGTTATTATTTTTAGGTGGTCTGTATACGCACACTATAATATGTTTCTCCAACTCAACGCATGAAAGTTCACACACATTCAACCGAAAGTCCAACAATATCTTTCCGCTCTTTAGCTTTAATATTTTTATTAACAAGAATAAATGTCCCCCCGCGAATAGTGGACTCTCGATTGAAGGCACTGACTATTTCATAATTTTCGTAATTAATGAGCATTTCATAATCCTTTAACCAATGCTCCGAAATACAAAGAAGGTCACATTTTCTTGCCTCCAGGAACAACTCAATCTCAAGCTCCTTGCCGGGAAAGCCCTGAATATTCTGATGAATAACACTAAGCGGCTTTCCTTTGTCGTTTTGTTTAGTTTAAATGTTGGGATTTGTTATTCCTGGATGCAAGAGGGCTAAGTCAATATCATCCGAAATACAATGTATTACCGGGTCAGAAATATTCATAGCTAACATATTAGCTAGATGTTTACGGTAAAAAAGAGATAAGTACATTGTACTGTTCGTCATGATAAAATTATTATCTAAATTAATGTCCACTGTGTATAACTTGTCACTATGACTACATGTCAATTTATACAACATGGTATTAAAATTATAAATTCGACTATTATATTCATCTTGTCCCTTAATATACGGTAATGTGCCTATAATACAGTTATGGACATTTAGGGTGGCGCACGAGTTAATAAAATTAGTCAAGTTCTGCTTGTCGACCCCACTACTATGACTTAGTAATAACACAACTGTGGTGTTTTTTGAATAGGTATAGCTAAGCATTCGTTTAGTAACTTGTTCAAACGAGGCCTGGGGTAGACAAACATTTTCAACAACCTGATTTAGCTGGTTGTGCAGTAAATAACCTAAACCTTTTCCTATATTGTCACTAAAAATAACCGTCCTAGTAACATCATTAGTGTCCACGGGCTTGGGCAGCTGCTGAACCTGCTGGCTACAAACATGACTTATGCAAACGACAGTACTTTAGGTACTTCATAATCGTATTAGTAACAAGACCACATTTGCCGAGACATCACTAGTAAAATGCAGGGCAGTAATATAGAACTTTTTATAGTGCTCGATCGCAATCGTACGTAGCGTAGTACGTGTTAACAGTTTACGGACTCCTGACGTTGAACTGACAGGTGTTTTAGGGTTCCGCATGTTGATGTAAAAACCTAAAGCATAATTTTCTTTCTGTTTACCTTTTGGTTGGCCGGTAGAAAATGCCGCGTAGCATTAGGCCCGCCTTTTGTACTTCATGCAATATTGGATAAAAAAATAGAAGTTTTTGTTAGAACTTAATTTGGAGGACGAGGAAAATTTAAAAAGCAAAGGTACTGGAAACCTAATTCATCTAAACAACTTCGAGCTACATGAATTATTTATTCTGTTTAACTTAAGGTAGGTACTACCTACAAAACGAGAGGTGGTGTAACTGATCAACTTCCCTACCTACCTAAATATTAATATCAAAATTTATAAAAAACCGGCCAAGAGCGTGTCAGACACGCCCATAAATAGGGTTTCGTAGTTAACGTTTAAGACCGCATTCAATTTTTTCTAGCAAATTTGCAAATATTGGCTTTATAAACATGCGAGTTTCTCGAAAACCGTTATGTAAAAATAATATGTTACTTGAACATTTAATCAAGAATATTTTCATCTAAAAAATGTACAATGTAAATATTAAGATTTTAGTTTTAAACCTGTTATAAACAGCGATATCTAAAGCGACAAAACCAAAATTCAGGAAAAGACCTCAAATCAAGCGTGAGTTTTAGAGTTTTGGTTCACTGTAAAAAAATATCAATTATACAAAAAAATAGAGTATATATTTGAGAACAAAGTCTACAGTGAACATTTTACAATTTTATTCAGAAATATAGAATAATACCACGTTTTTATATACGATTTTTTGCAAAATAATGCGCCATTATAACGGCTTCTGTATGAAAAAATAACAGTAGTAAAGATTTAAAAAAAATATATGTTATTTAAGAAGATGTACTTAATCTAATTGCAGAAAAATATATTTATTTTTATTCATAATATCACTGTAAAAAATATTCAAACATCCCCATGTTTTTCGCAAAATGACGCTCCGAGAGGTCTGGCAGGGAAAATTGTATGGGCTTCGTGAAAAGCTCTATAGCGGCCTTAAATATCAGGTTATCAGCGTTACAAAGTTAATTTTGTTGCTGGTTTGTTTGCAGCTGTATGATTACCAACAGCAAATAGAAAAACTTTTTTATTCTGAAGTCTTTAGTGGTACAGTATTCGTTATAGTTTTCATGGTAATTTCAGATTGAGAAGTATATTCCAAATTTATTTCAAATTTTTAGCGTTTATTCTTTAGAAGTTACAGCTGGAACAAATTATGGCTCAAAAAAAACCGGCCCAGAGCGTGTCAGACACGCCCACAAATAGGGTTTCGTAGTCAACGTTTAAATATCAGGTTTTTCAGCATTACAAACTTAATTTGTTGCTGGTTTGTTAGCAGCAGTATGATGACCAACCGCAAATAGAAAAACTCAATTTTTTCTGAAACCTTTAAGGGTACAATATCCGTTATAGTTTTCTTTGTAACTTCAGATTGTAAGCTATATTCCATATTTATTTCAAATTTTTAGCTTTTATACTTTAGAAGTTACAGCTGGAACAAATTATGGGTCAAAAACGCCCTTTTTAAAAGCAAATATCTCGTGACAGAAACATTTGAGTGACTTTGTTTCAAAGAAACCTCACCCTAGTTTTAAAAGACCTATTCAACGATACCCTACTTAATATTGCAGAAGAAAAAAAATTTTTTTGCCCCCCTTTCACTTGTATGAGAGGGGGTCCAAAAAACATTTAAAATCTTTTTTTCTTAACATTTCTTTATTTGGGTCAACACGATCTATCTTCTCACCAAATTTCATGTCGATAGCTCTAAAACTGACGAAGATATGAGGGCGCGGCATACAGACAGACAGACAGACAGACAGACAGACAGACAGACAGACAGACAGACAGACAGACAGACAGACAGACAGACAGACAGACATGACGAAACTATAAGGGTTTCTAGTAGACTACGAAACCCTAAAAACGCCCCTTTTAAAAGCAAATATCTCGAGACAGAAACATTTAAGAGACTTTGTTTCAAAGAAACCTCCCCTTAGTTTTAAAAGACCTATTCAACGATACCTACCCTACTCAATATTACAGGAGAAAAAAAATTTGTTTGTCCCCCTTTCACTTGTATGGGAGGGGGTCCAAAAAATAATTAAAATATTTTTTTCTCAACATTTATAAATTTGGGTCAAGACGATCTATATTCACACCAAATTTGATGTCGATAGCTCTAAAACTGATCGAGTTATAAGGGCGCGGCATACAGACAGACAGACAGAGAGACAGACAGACAGACAGACTTGACGAAACTATAAGGGTTTCTAGTAGATTACGAAACCCTAAAAACTGATTTTAGAAGCAGACCTTGTTTTTTTATGATCTTTCTGATTAATTTTTTGTACAAAATGATGGCACGTAAAATAGATAGCTATACATACAGAACCCTAATTATTTTTAACAAATCAGCACCTTACCCATTTTTTTATTTTAATAGCGACATCTGCTCAAGTGGAAACGGCCTGTCAATGGTAACTAATGTTCGTTCCACATTTGAATTTTATAGCCTTTTTCTATCGCCTTATTGCGTAGTTATAAATTCGATGTTTGTAAGTCGCTAAGGATGAGTCGAAAGAGTTCTTACCAGGTCCTGATTCCTGATATAAATGTACTAGCTTAGTAGGTATAAATAATCGGTTAGATAAAAATAAAAATAAGTCAATTCCTTCGATGCTCTGTTCTTTATGTCTATAGTCATATAAAAGTCACTATTTACATTGTATCAAATATCAATCAAAACCTAAGGTATGAACAAAGAGTTCGTAACAGTAGGTCTATGACGACCGACCGACCGATGTGGCGCAGTGGTTAGCATGCCTGCCTGCCACGCAAAGGTTCCGGGTTCAATTCCCGGTGGGGTCACTCACAAAGTTGATATTTATCACTTTGTGAATTTGTTCCCAGTCTGGTTAGGACATTGCAGGCTGAACCACCTGATTGTCCGCAAGTAAGATGGTTCCGTGCTTCGGATGGGCACGTTAAGCCGTCGGTCCCGGTTGCTGTCTATGATGGCGGTCGTTACACAGCCATGTCAGAGGCCTGCTACTTTGTAGTAGGCGGTTGAAAAACTCTGACACCAGGGTTCATCGGGTCGTTGAACGACTCGGTGTCCCACACGAAAAAGAAGAAGTAGGTCTATTTTTAGTCGTTGTTTATCTACTCTATCTACCTCAAAATATGACAAATAAGACGGAAAATGTCTGATGGATATGTCATAATTATTATAACCCAGTTATGTTATGGTAACGCCCACTACGTCATGCAGTAGGCAGTTGAAAATCTCTGACACCAGGGTTTATCGGGTCGTTGGACGACTTGGTGTGCCATTAGAAGAAAAAGAACCTAGTTATGATTTATTTTGTAATATTTATTTTAATAGAAAAGCATTTGTTAATAAAAAATTAATAACCTTAATGCATAACTCTTGATCGCAAACAAGTAGGTATAGCATGACAAGACAATTGAAACGAAACTGCAGGGTTTCATTCCCGATGGCTACGGAACCCTAAAACTAGGGTGTTTAAGTGAGAATTATATGAGGAACCGTGTTGTTATTTCACCTTGCGTTTAAAGGTTTATAATTAATTGCGTATCAAATTAGATAACTATCAACAAACACAGTCTTTTATTTCGGCTGTTCTGCTATCTACCTGTTGTTAAGTTGTAAAAGAAGTTTTTATTAGCAGTCATCACATTTTTTGTTAGTATTTGATCGATTATTTTCCGAAACTACTGGATTGATTTTATACCTACAGCTTTGTTTACCTACATTATCTCAGACAAGTACTTATTATCTATCACGAAAAAACGTATTTTGCAACAAAAATAAAACCATGGGCGTGCTCCAATGTTTAAAAAAATCTGATGTCATCTATAGGTACTTAGTAAGGGTTTGTCTATGGCGTGTGGTAGCGGCTAAGAATACCTACCTACTGCCACCCCGAGTCTTCTTACAGTTTTTGACCTCAGCTGAATATATAAGTCGACTGCGGTCAACAGATAGTGGCGGTAATACCATCTACCCATTCCCAAAGAGGGTTGACGTCAGGCAGGCGGCCGGTCATAAAGTCAGTTTTGCTCAGATTGTGTGTTCTACGCAACGAATTATTGGTTCTACGAGTATTTCTAACGAATTGTTAAATCATTTTGAATATTGTTGTGCCAACCCCTACTGATTTGGGATAAGGACAGGAAGATGATAATGAGTTTACGATGATGACGTTAGATAATCTCCAATGATCACTGAAGTGCAATGTGGTAGATATTTTACTTTTTTAACAATGTCTCCAGAATGACCAGCACATTTCATACAAAACCCCTCGAAAACAAGCATCATAGAATAATTGCATTAGGTACATCTGCTGGCCCCTATCAGTATAACATAATTACTGGTAGCCGTACATACATACATCACGTCTATATACCTTGCGGGGTAGGCAGAGTGTAAACGGCCATTTACACCACGTCTAACAAAAGGTTGAGAGTAATTAAGAAGACTGTGTGTCACCATAGCGCCGGTTGTCACTTGTTAGCCTGTCGCCTAAAATTGCAATACACATCATCAACTCTCAACTCCCGTAGTCGCTTCTTACGACATCTACGGGAAAGATGCTGAAGAAAGGGGGTGATGCTACTCTAAGCCAGCACCACCCGGCAAGCCCCTCGAAAACAAGCATCGTAGAATAATTGCATTAGGTACATCTGCTGGCCCCTATCAGTATAACATAATTACTGGTAAGTAGTCGTACACACATACATATCACGCCTATATCCCTTGCGGGGTAGGCAGAGCGTAAACGGCCATTTACACCACGTCTGACAAAAGTGTGAGAGTGATTAAGAAGATTGTGTATCACCATAGTGACAGGTTTTCAGCCTGTCACCTAAAATTGCAATACACATCATCAACTCTTAACCCTTAAATGCATGATAAAAAAAATAAAAAGTGTATGTAGACAAATGGCAACAGTATGCATTTAAGGGTTAAATCCCTTGTCGGTTGTCGCTTCTTACGACACCCACGGGTAATATGCTAAAGAAAGGGGGTGATGCTATTCTAAGCCGGCACCACACGGCAAGACCCTCGAAAACAAGCATCATAGAATAATTGCATTAGGTACATCTGCTGGCCCCTATCAGTATAACATAATTACTGGTAGCTGTCTATAGTATGGTGAAATAAACAAAATTCATAGTGTTACAATGTGTGTTTTGATGGGGGCTCGTCTAACGTTTTGTGCTATGGTGGTGATGGTGAAAACATTTATAATACAAAAATCAAATACAAAATTCGTAACGAAATGGACAAGGCATTAAACGATCTATGAGATTTATCGTTTGAGGACGACAGTAGGTAGGTATTTGGTTATGTTTTAGATATCTAAGTAAGGGTATGCAAAGCTGCCTCCATTTCGGCTCAGTCATCATTTATTTACCTAATCCTGACCTTCAAGTGCAGCTCAGACCAAGGCCTATTAAGTGCTGAACTAACTCAAATGTGTTATTTATAAGTTGAGCAACCACAAAAGTAAACCTATTTGACGAAAAATCAATCAAAATCATTTTCAAATACCTAGCCGTTACTTCACCCTTTTTTGTAAGTTGTTTTAACTACGACATCTATTGATTAAACAAGGAAACTTGTTCAACCAGGTACTGACGTACTGACTTATCAAAAGGCAAAACCTTTTGGGCCAGTTGCGCATTGCTCATAGTGAAAAACAATGCAAATGAAACATTTCATTTCAATGAACATCAACCCTAAAAAAGGTAAAAATAAAAGCACAAACCGACACTCAAAATGCAATTATTGCGGACACTTAATTCCGTGACCAATAAGGCACGCGACACGACATGTGCACAAAGTCATAGAGGATAATTTTGTGTCCCTATGGATAGTTTTAATGATCCTCTGTGCGACTGTTTGGGGTTCTGTTGGGACAATAATAACACTCTTTAGGCAATCTAGACAAACATTTCATTTCATTAGGGCCTCAAGTCTGCTAACTAAAAATTGTCACAGTTGAGTGTCGATGGCATGTCAGTTGGATGATTTTTGGTAGTTTCGTATTCTGTTGAGTGTCGCTGGCATTACAATGGCAAAAATAGCAGACTATGCTAGACATCTCTCTCATCTCTCGCTTTCTTTACAGCTTAAGGTGCAAGTTCGTCAAGTGCGGCTGCGGCCATGCGACTGACGCGTGCGGCCGATGCGGCTATGGTCGTAGTGTGAAAGTGTATGAAAGCAGTTCCATAAACTTTCATACTACGATTCGCAAAGTCGCATCGGCTGCAGCCGCGTGCGTGGTCGACATTTTCTTAGTTCTACATTTTATCATACCCTACAATGATGTAGGGCCTACATCATCAGTATCAAATTCCATCCAGCATTTACAGCCAATTTTCGTATTCAGCCGTCATATGAAAAAAAAACAGAGTTTACCTACCAACCTTCCAACCTCCACAAAGAAATACAGGGAGGCACCAAATAAGCGACTTTTATGCTCAACCCCCTTTACATTGAACAACTTTCTTCAAGGAGCATACTTAGATGAAGTATTATAAGAATAAGATTAATTTATTAAAACGCTTCATTTCCGTTTTTACATAAAAGGTTCGATTGTTTAAAAGTACCTAAATATTACAATATAATTATGATTCTGCGGAACCATACGTGCTTTGATCTGAACTCGCCCTTGCCATTTAATTTGTCGCCAATAATGAGACACGCGCTTCTGATGTCATTTTAAACGCGTGTATGTAAACATAATTGTTTGTTTCATTTAGTTCAATTATATTCACGTGGCAGATGGTTTTTTGTATAATTGTTTTTTGTATTTTTGATATAGATCTACTGGGCAGCATGCTGAGCACGTAGGTAATATCAACAGCAATTGAACATACCCATTCAAGAGATCTAAAGGATCTTCCACATTCTGGTTATTCTTTAGGATATTTCCATAGTTTTAAAAAAAAACCTTCAATAACATCACCCCATATCGTTCCCGTGCGTGACGTACCTACCTACGAAGCGACTAAGGGATGTTTAAGTTGTCGTGTATTGCAATTTTAGGCGACAGGCTGTCAACTTGTCACTATTGTGATACACAGTCTTCTGAATGACTCTCAAACTTTTGTTATTATATGTGTAAATGCCCGTTTTTTACAGCCATTTACGCTCTGCCTACGTGGTATAGGCGTGATATATAAATGTAAGGAAATAGTTTAGCACCTCTCATATTATGATTATGAGTATGAATTCGATCACAGATATTTTTTACGGCATCCTTATTTGATACTTAACCTACCCTGAAGCTATAGCACGCATTTAAATTAACACCCTGTATTATGTATTGATATAGAAACAACCTACAAACTACAATACGACCTAACAAATCAAAACTAAAATGGAAATACAACATTTGCCACCACATTGACTGCAGATATGACTGGCTGATAAGAATTTATCCCTATTGTTAATGCCATTTTGACATGTGGCAAATTAGGTGTTGCAAGAATAAACGAAATAAATAAGACGGAGCGCTGCAAAATGAAGTCAATCAAAACTTCGCTAATTCAAGAAAAAGGCCGAAAACCACATAAATAACATCTGCAAAGGAACCAACCAAAACGCGATTGACGTGGCCACCTTTTTAGCACAAAAACTGTAACCTAGGGTTCCCTGCCATAGACCCGAAAAGAAGGCGAAGTACCTTTTAAAGGTAATATGGTTATTCTTTTTCTTCTTCTTCGAGTGGGACACCAAGTCGTCCATCGACCCGATGAACCCTTGTGTTAGAGTTTTTCAACCGCCTACTGGGAGCAGGGCTCTGACATGGTTGTGTAATGACATGGTTGCAGACAGACAGATAGAAAATTATCTGTTATATTAACAAGTTGCATAGAGTCTTACTTATTGAAATATTTCGACACCTATTACATTATGTTAGATATTTTTAGGGGTTCTGTGGGTATCATGCATTTCTGTGAGTTAGTGTAGCTAGCTACTTATCTAGTTCTGTGCACAAACACAATATTTATTGACTTTACGCACGTGTATCTAATCTAAAACCCAGGGCTCCGTCTGTATTTCTATCAAGTCTCTGGTAATATCGAAATGTTTTATCGCATTCATCTCGCACGCTTTGCCAATTCGCTCGCCATTATAATTACACAGATTTGAAGATAGGACCCCAGTTTGTGTTTATTGCCATGGTAACGATGTGGTAAATATTAACATGCATGTTTTGCCTAAAATTGCAACTTGTTTTTATTAGTGAATAGGTACCTACTGAAATTAAGACGATACCTATATAAGGTTTCTTTTAATTATGTACAAATATTTAAGGACGTGTTCTACTCGCAAAACTAAACAACTGAGATGCGATTTCAACCAGAAAACCTTATGGTAGAGGAAAATTATTTAAGAGTTTCTTTTTGTTTGTCTCTTCTTAGTAATATAAAGTTTCAATAAAACCCTTTCAAATCCAAAATCTATTATTGAATCACCTGTTACGATCAAAATAAATTAATTTACATCCATTTGTCAATAAACTTGATGAATAAAGTTTAGACAAGCGTTACCAAATCCATTTACGATTTTATAATAAGTAAGTAACTATACATAAAACACAATAGTAAACTAATAGTTAATTTACCTACCTATATTTTAAAGGGTTTAAGAAATGTGTGGGCCGGCTTAGAATAGCATCACCCCGTATATTTCCTGTGGGTGTCGTTAGAAGCGACTGAGGGATTTGAGAGATTGATGGGTATTGCAATTTTAGGCGACAGGCTGATTGATAACTAACTGCCACTATGGCGACACACAGTCTTCTGAATGACTCTCATACTTTTGTCAGATGTGGTGTAAATAACTAGTTTTTACAGCCGCTGTTTATGTTCTACCAACCCCGCAAGGGATATAGGCGTAATATTTTCTTAAAGAAACAGGAGTAAGTAGAATACGAAAATAATAAGATCAGAATAACGAACTTACAGGCTTATGTGTAATGAGATTGGCATGCCTTATTAGAAGCCTACACCTTCCAATAATTAGGTAGGAAGTAGGTATACTATAGAAGATCTAGGTAAGGTAGGTAAGGTTTGTGGTATGGCTGGTGTATGTAGATATAAAAGGACTAAAATATTGTAAGCAGCTGATTTTGAAAACTGAGAATTGGCTGGAGGAAATATTTCTTGAATTTTCCCCAATGATTCATGGAAATCGTAACATTTTTGGGGTCTTCACTCGCACCAGATCGGGCAGTTCTGATTTTTTCATATGTTGTATGTAATGAGGTGGTAATGAAAAACATATTTTTTCCAATGCGAAATCCCTCCGGAACATTGTAATTTTCATGCGAATGTAATTTTCACCAATAGATTTTTGCTCATTTTTCAGATCTTGCTATTTTTTACCACCAAGGACCAGTTTTACGGTAAAAGTCACTAGGAATCTTTTAAAGAAGACAAAATTTGCAACAAAATGAGAATGGTAGAGTCTCTGCCCGATTTTATGTAAATGAAAATGTACCAATTCCATGAATCACAACCATGGGGTGAAATTACTAACAATTCATACTGTTGTAGGTATTTGACTGAGAGCTCGAAATAAGTTGATAATAGTAGACACACATTGTTCACCCAAAAAATGCAATAGTAATTTGAATTGTTCAATCTAAACATTCAATGCGATACAAGTGTCCATTTACACACCAGGGCTAAAACTAGTTATTGCAAAAAAGGACAACTAAAATCAGACACCAGCAATTTGATCTACGAAATAATGCATAACAAAGCGTTACGAATTCAATATTAAAAGTATCCATAAAGACAAAAAAAAACACTTATAGATTCAGTTTGTTATAGGTATATATCTAGCAATACGTGATAACAGTTTTGCGAAAAACTTCTAAGTACGCAGGACAAATACAGGTAAAAATGCTTTTTGTTACGTTCTGAATTCAAAAAAATTAAAAGTCGTTATGACACAGAAGGTTTACACGATGCGTATTTAGGATTTTCGCGATTGTCACTTGTTACATAGCCAGGGTTGCTACTGTCAAAAATCTTATCTAATCTTATCTTATCGTGAGGTGCCCTGTCTATTTCAGCCTATTGCAGTCCACTGCTGGACGTAGGCCTCCCCCAGGGAACGCCATAAGGCACGATCTCCCGTTTTTGCCATCCAGTCGCTACCAGCCGCCTTTTTCAAGTCATGTATAGGCGCCCCGCACGTCGTTTCCCTAATTTGTGCTACTACGCACCAGAACAAAAATTGGTAAAGTGTTTTTATTTATCTACTTTCTGATTTCGAAAACTCTAAAAAGTCGTTGTAACCCCAAAAATGGCAGCCACATCAGCTGCCGCCCGCATCGCACTTCACACCTCAGTTTCAAGTGGCTACCACTCAATAAAATGATAATAAACATTCGATACACCCAATAAATACAAAATAATGAATACGTGTGGGTCGAAACATGGGGTTAGGGTGGGTTTTTCGTTTGGAATGGTGGTCAATTCTGTGTGTGACAAAGCAAGTACCTAGCTTTAGGAACAAATCTAAAGTCATGTATCCATAGAAAGATAGGTACATATATACATATATCACGCCTATAACCCTTACGGGGTGTACAGGACGTAAACGGCAGGAAAATCGACCATTTACACCACGTCTGAGACAAGTTTGAGAACTGTGTATCATCATATGGACATCAACTCTCAAATCCCTTGGTCGCTTTTGACTACGCCCACGGGAAAGATATGGGGTGAAGCTATTTTAAGCCGGCATATATACCTAAATAGTTACGCCGCTCAATTTTCGATTCGCATATTTGGCGCCCAATAAGGGACTATTTTTATTATGTTGTGGTGTGTGTGTTGCATAAGTATTGTGATATGACTTTACCTGTTTCAACTGAAGTATGTATTTATTTCTGTACCAATACAAAATAATGTTTTTTTTTTATCTATTCACTGCCATGATGTTTGTTTCAACGTTCTTTTTACCCAACCATTTTTAGTACAGTAATGAACACCATACAATTTTTACTTTCAACATCCCCGAAAAGATGCGCACACGCGTACGTCACGACACGATATTACACCATTACTAGAATAAAACTGACATAGACAGACAATATTTGAAAATATAATGAACCTTATTCTGCAGAAAATAAAGAACCATACGTAACATAATCATGGTCATGCAATTGAGCATAGATAGAAGTGTTCTAGACTGTATTTTGTTGGCAATAAGGCACGTTTTGGCATAACTTTGTCTTGTCGTTATTCTGGCATAGGGTGCTACAATTGTTTAATATGCCAACGCAATGGTCACTAAGCTATAATTTGTTTATTAAATTAGTGTTGCAAATGTGGTAGTTAGTTATTTTGTAACCGAATTTTAGATTTAAGCACAAGCTCCACAGAGGAGACGTGATGAGACGTTGAGTGAGACGTGAGACGTGCGACATCGCGACGCTTGAAACCGTTTCCATTTAAAATGTATGAAACAGAAGACAAAAACCTACACACGTGAGACGCGCGTCACATCGATAACGGCTGACGATCGCTTGTCTGACAGATGACATGTTGCGAGACGCGTCGCACGTCTATTCTATACAGCTTGCCCCTTAGTGGGTGCTGGGAATCAATAGGCTGCTGCACTGTATCATTAGAGTGTAGTTAATAATTTCGATCATACCAAATTAGGTAATTCGTTATTTTTAATTTGTAAATTATATACCTACCTACCTAATGAAATGAATGAATTTGACGACCATGCGAACTTTACTTGTTAGTACCCCTTTCAAATTGATACACAAACACAAATGATTTTGACAGTTACTTTTGACCATGTGTTTCATCACATCATTATAATGTTGGATTCACATCATTTAGCTAAAGTTCGCTCCATCTAGATATTTATGTGTACATTATCTATCATATTAAGAAACACAATTCAATATTATGTATGGTATCACAGTAGGTACGGTTTAAGTATACTTAATATAAGAATAATTTTAAATTTTATACTAATTGACCTTATTTTAGTTAAGTATATCTATTCATTCATCGTCAACTTACAAGCACTAGGTTTGAATGCTAAATGGACCGATTCACAACACTAATAAATCTTTCCAAAACTCTTTTAAGCCCAACAAATTCCCAGGAGATCTTCTCAATTCGGTCACAAAATAACTCTAAATAGCACCGTTATAATAGCAATTACAACATAATAGCCCTATATTAAGACAACCACTTCCTACAACCAACAAATGGGGTACAAAGAGACCCTATTCTTAAACCACAAGTCTCCTTAATGACCAAAAGACGAACGTGCAGTGTAAAGGACATTTAACGATTCCTTGGTAGACGGAGCATGTCATCTATGGAATGCTCCTTTGAGCTCACTGGCGCCAATAACAAATAATGCTATCTTCGACAAACACAGGATCTCCTTATAATTCAGTAAGTTATATGGAGGAGGCCTCGTACTGCAGTGGACTTCTCTTTAGGACGATGTGATGAAGTTACTATGTGAGGTACCTACTTAGCTGGTTCAAAAGTACCTACTAGGTAACAAATATACTACTTACTACCGAAATTTTGTAATTAATTTATATTTTCTGATATTACCTTCAAATATAGTATTTTCCAGCAAATCTACGTTCTATTGGTCTTACATTCCCAGAGAAACACAAGCCTACGTCACTAGTATTGCCATTGCCACTTTATTTCAATAAAATACGTTATGGGGTAAATTCATTCTCAGAAAAATGAGATAAAATATTTCTGAATAATTTTATAATTTAGATTTACGTGTGTATTAACTTGAACTTTACAACAACACTTAAGTTGTATTTATTAGTTAACAGTATCTTATATGATTTACAAAAATAATCATAAGAGTGGGTAATTTTGGTAACCCACAAGCATGATGACGTAGGCTTGTGTTAGTCACGTGGTTCACGAGTCTCGGAATGGAATACTAGGCGGAGTATCTTATTTTACCATGTTTTATCTATCTAACCTAGTGGGTGTCTTTTTTGCCTTTGAGTGAAATGGTGACGGTGGCGTCATTCAGCTCAAAGTAGCTTCTCCAAGATGTCCTGGTAGCCGAACCATATACCTAACTTTTAAGTTGAATTTCATAGCCCCAACTATGAACATCGGACATAATGCGTAAATAGGATTTCGACCCCTGTTGCGATCTCAGTTACTATTGATATCTTGTATAATATTTTTCTGGTGGCGTCACTCAGTTCAGCGTAGCACTGTAAAGATGCCTTGGTAGCCGAACCATATCACTTCGTATTCGTTGCTTTTAAGTTGAATTTCATAGCCATTACCCCTTTCAAGCGCGTACTATGGACATTTGGACCCCCGTCGCGATCTCAGTTATTGATATCTTGTACCATACCTGAACCAGACTTTAAAGGGGTGTGTTACTGGCATGTTACATGTTTTAGGTTATTTATGGGACGTTTGAGAACTTTTGATTTCAATTTCAATTTCGTTTATTTAAAAATATAAGCTTACAGCTAGCGCCAAAACACTTACATTTTAGTAATATATATTAAATAAAATCAGTATGTAATACTACTTGTCATCCTTAAAACGGAGTTAAGGAACAAATTGGTAAATTTTGTAAAAACAAATTTACTATCACAAAATATGTCTGCTACAGACTGGTGTGTGAGCATTTCATTGATTAAGGTAATAGCTCGAGCCGACGGGGCATGCGCCGCCGCACTGCGGGTGTGCGCACGAGTCGCTGCAAACAGCGGCCGAGCGCGCCGCTGGAGCGCCGCGCCACCTCCGCGCAAATACGATCCTGGTATGCACAAGCCCATCCGAGATAGCACAGTCGCGTTGTCAACTCCGCCCCTCAATATTGCATAGTAGTGCAAAATAAGTGCCCGTTTACGCCTAAGTTCTAGACTGTCCAGACCTACCATTCCATAAATGAATATTGAAGGGTAAAGGTAGGGATACGCACCATAGGCTTTTTTATATAAAAATCTAGCAAATTTCTTTTGAGTCTTCTCAATCATATCCTTATATTTGTTTTCTCGAGGATCCCACACGATGTTACCGAATTCCAACCTACTTCGTACGTATGCCTTATAGAGTGTAAGTGCCACATTGATGTCATTAAAGCAGTACACTGTTCTGATAATGAAACCTAGCATTTTATTAGCTTTTTTGCAGGAATTCATTATGTGTTGCCCGAAAGTAAATTGGGAGTTTAACATCAAACCCAAATCTTTAATCTCTGTAACTCGCTCTAGGGGCACCTGATTAAGGTGATAGTTGGCGCTATGATAATGATTTGACCTAGTGAAAGTAATAACTTTACATTTGGATTCATTAAACGAAAGTCTATCCGTGTTAGCCCATGCCTCGACCGCAGTGATATCGCTCTGCAATGTAGCACTGTCTTCAGGGTCCAGCACACTCTTGAAGAGTTTTAAATCGTCCGCAAAAAGGAGACATTCAGAGCTCGCAACAACATTTGGCAAATCATTAATCATGATAAGGAATTGTGTCGGACCCAAGGTGCTACCCTGACTAACACCCGACCTCGTGTAAAATGTCTCTGAACGATACCCGTCTAACTGGACATACTGACGTCTGTTTTTCAGGTAGCTCGCAAAAAATCTTAGTAATTTGATGTTAAAACCATGTTTTGCAAATTTGGACAGCAAGACGTCGTTATCCACTAGATCAAATGCTTTGCTTGAAGTTGATAAAGGCAAAATAAATTGTACAGGTACAGTCAGGTAAGACACTCAAAATGCCTATCCGCGATAATACAACGCTTCAAAGTAAGTACAAACTATCTAACCCAGCCTAAGCTTGACTGTACCTACCTACGTCCAGCTAGTGTACCAAATTCTCTTCTCTTTGATTATCATGTAGAAGCTAGGTCCGTATGTAGGTATTACTATTTTAAAAGCTTTTATTTAACATGCAGTGTATGTATGTAAGTATGTAAGTAAGTAAAAATGTTTGTTCGGGGCAAATCTTGCAACTCAATTTAGAAGCAGATATCTTCAATCGATTGGGCTGAAATTTTGTATACACGTTTAGTTCGGATGACAATGCATGGCTACTTATATGACGTCATTCTAAATCTATCATGGCGGAATATCCAAGATGGCCGACAAGTAATTTTTGACGCACTCCTACAATATGGGTGTCAAATGAAAGGTCTTGCTAAGTACAATTCAGAAAATAATATGGCGGACATCTAAAGATGACCTTTTAAGATAATTTACAATATGAGTGTCAGATGAAAGGTATTGCTGAGAATTACCTATTCGAATTATAAGTTTACGTCACTCTAAATAACTATGGAGGACTTCTTAAGATGGCAGAATATCATTTTTATGCTTTTTTACAATATGGATGTCAAATAAAAGGAATTTTTCAGAATAACTCGAAAAATAAAGTGACGTTTACGTCACTCATAATCGTAACAAAACCTGATATGGCGGACTGAAGGTTAGATGGCATATTAAGTTTATTATGTTTTCTTAATAAGTGGGTGACAAACACAGAAAAATTACAGGTAAATACTAGTTGAGTTAAATGACGTCGCTTTGCAAGATTTTTTTTAGATTTGAGTGGTTGTGTTGGGGTTTTTAGTCTTCTGTTCATGGCAGTGTCAATGAAGAATGTTGTCAATTTATATACCTATTAGGTTCATTAATGCAATAAGTAGGTAGGTTCTATCGCACAACGTACATAATCAACTATGGCATAACAGATTTGTTTTCCAGAGATTACTAAAAAGTAAAAAATAAATTATAAGTAAAAAACATTTTTAAAACAAGCTTTTATTTGGATGCGCTAAAAAGTATAAAATAATCTATTTACTAAAACTTTAACTTGTTACTTATAATGGCATTAAATCTACGTCTTCATAATTTATACGATATAAAAGCTTGTCGCGAGATTTAACCTGTGTATATATTAATAAATAAATTAGGTAACCAGTGTAAATGATCTTGAACAAACTTTTAACCTAACATCACACGAGTACCTACTTAAAATCTCGCGACAAGCTTTTATATCGTATAAATTATGAAGACGTAGATTTAATGCCATTATAAGTAACAAGTTAAAGTTTTAGTAAATAGATTATTTTATACTTTTTAGCGCATCCAAATAAAAGCTTGTTTTAAAAATGTTTTTTACTTATAATTTATTAATTGTGGGGTGGCAGCCTGATTTAAAAGGTCTAAAGTTAATGTTCCTTGGCAGAATGGTAGAATCTTGATCTTTGATACAAAATGCGTCAATACGACAGCGGCGTAACATTTGCACGCATATGAGCTGCATGCTATAATGAGGATTCCTCTTTCGCATCCTCATAACGCGGATTTAACGCAATTTATAAGGTTCCTCATCCGCTACCGCTTCCGCATAAAAGAATGATCTTTCTTTTTCTGCTTACGCTTCCTCGTAGATTCTGAGGAAGTTATTCAATCGCACATGTGCCTACCCATCCTCATAATTTCAGATAATCTCTTCCTCTTCCTCATCAACATTACTGCTTATACAGGCAGTGTGCTCTACCCTTAAATAAGCATATTTTTATATCATACCATGCTTTCTTTTCCGGCACATTACCCCTTTTGACCGCCAGACATTAGCCAAATTTAATTTCGTTTATAAGGGGTGTGTATCCATCCACTATGGTTTTCTTAAGGGGTGCTATAAGAATGTTATAAGGGAATTTCATAGTGGTCGGTTCCTCTAATTGAAATACGGACGGACAAACTAGTTATATCGGTTTTTATTTATTGTAGTTTGGATAAAGGGGTTCCGTGCACTTTTTAAGCCATCTTTTGATGCGAACTAACAAATTCGATTTAAGTGTTTCTCCAATGCGTCGGTATATTCGCTATGTTATTACCCGACTGCCTCGAAGGTTATATTTTAAGACAGATTCTGATTTTTAAAGTTTTTGGCATTATTAAGATGCCCAAAAATTCAAAATAGGTATGTTCGTTACAAAATTTTAACACACTTTCAGTATTAAGAATAATATTTTTAGGTTTGCGAAATTTGCCACACGTTAGTGGCCAATAAATACACTTGTTGAAATGAGCAGTAGCTTAGTTGATAGAGATTTTTGACCTCAGGTAGGTTTCGAACCCGCAAATTCTGGCATCTGTACTGAAAGGCGGAAGTGCATCTACATTAAAAACTATGTTACGCTAACGGAACTCCAAAAATTCAGTAGTCACCCTTTCCTAGACAAACCACTAAACCCATGTGGTGCGATACAAAATCATTAATCGAGTTAGATGTCCCCTGATAAGATAGAGTCATTATCATTAAAAAGTAGTCATTAACGTAGTTGTACCTACGGACAATTACAAGGAGCCGAAGGTAATAGAACATAGATTTCTTGCAGGTGGTATAATTGATGCCGACTTTGAATAGCATCACCTTATTTTATTGGTCGCGGGTGTCGTAAGAGATAACTATGACTAAGAAGAGAATTTCACAAGTAAGTAGGTATTATAATTTTTGACGACAACGTACACACACGATTTTTAAATGATACACGATTTTTCTGCATTAACTCTCGGATAAGACGTGGCGATAGTGTGCCAAAATGCCGTGTGGTGCCGGCAGAGTAGAATATGCCGTGTGGTGCCGGCAGAGTAGAATATGCCGTGTGGTGCCGGCAGAGTAGAATATGCCGTGTCGTGCCGGCAGAGTAGAATAGCACCACCCCCTCTCTTCCCGTGGGGGTCGTAAGAGGCTACCGAGGGATAAACCCGACGCAAACAGCCAGGGCCAACCGTATGGTGGCGGTTAATCCACCACAAAAGCATTGCCAAGGAGGGTTGACGTCTGGTAGGCGGTCGGTCGTAAAATTCAGCCAAATCCTTTTGCACCACGATTTTGTGTTAAACGAAACGTGTTGCGCCGACCCCAAGTAATTGGGATAAGGGCAGGAAGATGATGATGTGTATGTATGTAGCACCCCTATGCAACATTCCACATCTCTACAAATTCCATTGAAGAGCGTAAATCCGACTTAAATCAAAAAATCACATTGATATGTCCAAATTTCGCAAAATCCTCTTCACGCTACTGGTCAGTATAGATTGAGAGACAGTGATAAAAGTTGTTATCCAATTTTATGAAGAAAATACTCGTTTTTTTTTTATTTATTCCATAACGTGTAACACCAATATTTTTTTGGTATTTCTACAGTTCGTAGCTCATTTGCTATTAAGCCCATATTTTGAAGGTAACTACGGCTACTTTTTTATTCGGTAAGATTCGACTGTATTCTTCTGCTCGTAGCTGTGATGCGTTCGTAATGTGATTGTGATCGTAATGTGGCTGGCGCTGTAATAGAGATATGCCCGAGACACACGAGGCTAGTTTTCAAGCTAGGACAGAAAGCTAATGCTGCTGCTCCCCAGCAAAAATTTAGTTCCTTAGTTAAAGTATGTCATCACCAAGACTTTAATATATTTGCGATATTTTTTGTCAAAATAGCGTACGGCGACTGAGACAGCAGTACTTATCCTGTTTCTTATCCTGGCTTGGAAAACTAGCCTAGTGGAACTCGGGCTCGGCATTGGGACGTGTTATGTTATAAAACCAGATATATCTTATTGTCGCCGCCGCTTATAATTCTACTAAAGTTCTTTGCAGCTCCGATACTAATTACATACTAGTGAGCACATTAATACGTAATAGTGGGCCAGCTACAGCGACAGCTACGGTGACTGAAATAGCAGCACGAGTTTGACATCCTGACTTGGAAGAGAAGCCTGGTGTATCTCGCACTAGGATAGGATTAGGATATTTTATAAAACCAGACATACATTTTCGTCACTGCCTCTTAGAATCTTTAGTACCAAAGCTCTTCGCAGCTGAATTCGATACTAATGTGGGCATATTGAGGCGTGACCAACAGATGTATTGGTGTTTGTAGATGCCAAAACAGTTACGGCGACTGAAATAGCAACAATAATTTGCAGTCCTGGCTTGGAAATAAAGCCTGGTGTATCAAGAACTTTAGAACAGGTTCTAAAACCAGATATTTAAGGCGTAAAATTCAACTGCAAAATGTACCACCCGACTAACTCAATTTGTATGGGAGGTCCAATTTTTTCTTTATGATTCTACATATGTTTCTTGGGGAAAGTTGTTCAGTTTCATGGGCATGGGTTCTTGCCTTAAAATTTTTGCAGTTAATGTTTTTACGTTCTGTATATTTTTGTCACCACCTCTTAGACTTTTTAGAACCAAAGCTCTTCGCAGCTGAATTCGATACTAATATGGGTAGGTATATTGAGGCGTGACCAACAGATGTATTGGTGTTTGTAGATGCCCAATGAGCCGTGAACGCCCATTCGTTATCCACTGTCAACGTATGAGGCTGGTATAAATGAGGGTAGTTAGTAAAGCTGATCATAGGTATCTCTTTTATTCGTTGTTATTGATGTATTTTGTTGAAACAAGCAAAAAAATACCTATATGGTGTCATGTGAGCGAGTGCAGCAAAGATTTTTTATTGTAAGTAGGTACTACGGAATTGGTCCTGGCGGCGGAGGTAACAACCCTATCTTACAGAATAATCACACGTTTGGCGGCTTTTTGCTACTCTGCCAAACGTGCCAAGCTGCTCCGCGGCAGACCACGACCAATTCAAGTTGCCAGAGCTCCTCGACCCGTACAAGGTACAAAGCTAAAATATTATGTTATTTTGTGAGATAGGGTTGCTACCAGCCGCTGCCCGGACGCATTCGGGACAGAAAATCAAATTGTCTAAATATGACATCAAAGAATTTTATCCAAGCTGTACCTACATGCTGCGATGCGAAATATGAATTTGTATGCGAAGTGCTATACCCACTATAGCTCGTATGGTATAATTTTAACCCGGAAAGTCAAATTCATCGCCGCGGTTACGGTAGCCGGCACTTTCGGGCACGCTCCGAACCATATGCGCCTGGACTTGTAACCCCTTACTGTATTTAAATTAGCAGTGCCGGCATCTGTTTCTACCTACACTGCAAGTACAGGTGGGGTGAAAAGTGTTCGAAAGGTTTATGGTTTCTATAGTCCGGCAAGTTCGTACGCGACCCTCCCTAGGGGTGACAGACGTTGGGAGGGGCGATGTCAGCGGGTAGCGGAAGGTGTAGCGGGGCAGGGAAGCGCGCGCATCCGCGCCGCACGTCATATTAAAATGACGTGCTTACTCGCCCCCCCACCGTCTGTACCCCGCAGGAAGGTCGCGCACGAACCTATCGGACTATAGCTGTAAATCATTCAACGTTTTTGGAAGTTGGGGTTAAAAGTGTATAATAAAGTTCATAAAACATTTTCGCAAAATACCTCTAAGATAAATATTTTTTAATCATCAGATTTCCCTGCAATAAAGATGAAATAGAGCTACTGCTGCAATAAACACTTTTGATTTTATTGTGGAACTCTTTCTTCTGGGATATATCTAGTATGTATGTATTTTTGGTGCCTTCGTCATTTTATGTAAAGATTTTTTTGAAAAAAAATTTCCGCTGTTCATGTTTAAGTCGATTGAAGTTCTGTTTTTGTTTGTATAACGTAACGTTTCGTCGTAAGTGCCTTACTGCTTTTATGCCGCCCCGGTGAAAATAACAAAAAAGACTTAAAAGGGGAGGCATTGATACTATCTCATTTCGTTCCCGCAGATGTCTAGGTGATGTCAAATATGAAATTAATGATGAAAAATTCTTACTTTTCATACGTCGCGAAACATACCCTTTTTGACAGCCGTTGAAGTTAACGTGATCTGTATCTGCACCTAGATGACGTGGTATTACCAATATTTATTTCTTTATATATTACATTACCTTCTTGACTCTTATAAATAACTTTACATATTTTTCTCCAGTTTCTAGTTTTACGAAACATAATTTTTCTATTTTTAATGTAAGTACGTAGACATGTTGGTATTTTGCTTCGCTACACCTCACAGATGCATGTAAGGATCCCCAGACACCTTGCAACTTTCAACATTCAACTTCCTACAAAGCTTTCAGGAAGCTCTTCAAAGTTGTTGAACAAAGTTATCATCTAGTCTGGTGTAGAATCACCTTATCCTTTAAAAGTAAATTATGAAGCAGTTTTTTGCAGTGGCAAAGGCAAATAGGATTGTAGGTAACATTTTATCTTAGCTGATGGTTTAACAAATTCAATTTATTTTCAAAGTCGTACATTTCTTTCAAATGTCTTTCATTGCATGTTTCATAACATAACATTTACAGTCGTACAAATTTTCACCATACAGGGAGTAACAACAAAAAGGGTATAACAAGCCGAAAGGAGGTCAACCTACTTATAAAACTGAGCAACTTTCTCTTGGAATATAGGTCGAAATAGGAAAAAAGAATTGGACCGCCCATACAAAATCGCCGATTAACTGATTGATTTACTATGGAATTTCCAACTTTTTTCATACCTTATTTCGGCTTATTTTACCAACCCTTTTTGTTACTCACTGTTTACGTAGTTACTTACTCCTGAGAAATAGCTATTCTCAGCCGAAGACACTAGATTTTCATAACACTTTTGTCCCTCACTGTACCTACCGTACGCGAACTATACGCGCGACGTATTTTGATCCCACTTAAGATATTCCTTATTAACATACAAAATTATCGTTTTATGCGTGTCTGGCGTTTTTGTCGTAACGAACAGTATTGGTTTTGCGGTAAAATTTTATTTATTACGGCATTTAAGCGGTTCTCACATGTGCCGATAGATTCTGCGGTGTGTATTCGGATCGATAAATTATAAAGACAAAGGAGTTCCTAACTGCTCTTCGTTAACTACTAGTTTTCTACTTCTTCATCTGATCGATCATATGGATACCTCGACATAATTCTTTATCTAATGTATCCGATCGATAATCAGGAACAATTTGCACAGATACAGAATGGATCCTAAATTGGCAACATTACCTATTGTTGACATCCTGCTCATTAGGTAGGTACGTCATGTAATAAGATAGAGGGGCAAACAACAATGTTGCCAATAAATTCCGGACCCATGCTTTATCTGCGAAAGTTATAAAGAGAGGATCCCGACGGCAACACTTTTGTTTTTCTCTTTATCAAGATTTAGGACATAAGAGCGGGATGTCAACAATAATGTTTCCACTAACCACTACAGGACCCTTTCTTCACCTGATCGATCTATACCAGAAACGCATACCATACGCCATAGCTCACGCCGCTGCAACGAATTGCGGCCTGTCATAGGTTATCTACCTATTTATGAATTGGATTTATTATTATATTGAGAATTAATTTAACTATTTATTTTGATCGTATTTATGTGAAGATATTTTGATTGACTACTGATTGGATTTTAATTGTATGGACTTTGTCTGAAATAAATGGATTTTAATTTTATTGTCATTGGGTGGCTGTCAAGAACCGCATATGGTCCGGAATTTTAGCTGTCATAGGTTGTCATTGGTGGCTGTCAAAAACCGCATTACTATGCGGTGAGTGTGGGTGCTTACCGACATTTTTCAGTAAACGGTTCATTGATTTCGGTTTAAGACTGCCGTAAGAATATTTTTAGGAATATTTAGGGAGTAATTTATCGGTTTTAGTGGGTGGGGTTGGTTGGACAAGGGAATAAGTGAAAATGATAACATCGACATGATGGGTAGGTACCTATCTATTCTATCGTTTGATAAATGTTGATTTGTTAGTCTTGTTGCCTTTGCACATCGAGATACCTAAAAAACTGAAAATCAGATGAAATCAGCATAAAGGTGATCAAAACTAGGGTGGTGTCATTCATGAGGTGAAAAGTGAAGAATGATGCCGAACAGTTTTGTAGGTACATAACATAACATACATATATCATGCCTTTATCCGTTCCGGGTTAGGCAGAGCTTAAACTGCTGTAAAAAACCGACCATTAACGACTCGTCTGGCAAAAGTTTGAGTCATTCAATGGAGTGTGTATCACCAAATTGACAGGTTGTCAGCCTGTCGCCTAAAATTGCAATACTCATCAACTCTTAAAACTCTCAGTCGCTTCTTTCGACATCCACGAGAAAGATATGGTTTTAAGCCACGGCATCAAACTCATTCTCTATGCAAATTCTTGCGTCCATAATAAATCAGCTAAACCGATGGCTAAACCAGCCCAATTTAACTGGATAAAGGTACAATATTAACAAGCATGTTGTACATATTTCATTTATACAATAACCCTTTAACAATGCCCTCTGTTGGCCAGTGGCCATAATTACACCGCAAAATGCTAACCCATGCATTGCCATTGTGTGCAAGCGCATACATCATTATCTTAACGAAATAATTAGGTTGCAACTTGCAATGTGGTCGCGGTGTGGTTACTTGCTTAGTGATGTACCTGGTAAGTATGGTATCTAATACTGTTACTGTAGTAGCTCCGGCACATGAGCTAATAGATAAGTCTTTCGGTCTTTTGGCGCTTATCTTATTAAGAGTCCACCGTTCTGTTTGATAATTTGAAGTTTTCCGTTTAGATGTGTATCGATTGAATCGAGACCAGAAATTCTATTTTTTTTATAAAATAAACAAAATAGTAGTTTTTATAACAAGGGAATAAAGTGATATATTTAGGGCGAGGGCGCTATTTTGAATCATGAGCAGAACGAGGGATTCTAGAGAGAAATCCCGAGCGTAGCGAGGGATTTTAAAGTAGAATCGTGAGTGAAGCGAGGGATTCAATGTAAGTCGCCCGAGAATAAATAACTTTATACCCGAGTGATACATACTACTTTTCATCCCCCTCTATGAGAAAAACAATAAATACTTACTTAATCTACGAATATTGCTTGCTATTGTCCATTATTTTACAAAACATCATAAAAATTGCGTTATAAACATCCAATATTTACAAAAACATTATCACTCATTTCATTTCATATTATTGCATATAATTGGGAATGTATATTGTTGTTGCCCATTGCTGGCCAGTTATCGCGCCAAAAGAAAAATAAAATTTGACACATTACTTTTTAATTTAATTTTTTGCTAGGAATTAGGTCTTTTATGAGCTACATACTAGGTGTAAAATACTCAATAAAATAACAGATAACAGGTAGTGTTGCAGAGAAAAAACCTATCTGTAGTAAATTTTCGATTGATTGGCTGCAAATATTTGTGTTCCAAATTCAAATGAATTTTAATCCCTTGGGATTAAATGACCTATTTTAATCCCACTTAAGTGCGACTAAAGCGTAGTTTTTTGAATAGAGGGGATGAAAAGATCTTTATTAATCAACAAACACATATTTATTTTTACAAACACGAAGTTTAAAATGTTCCGAAATACTTAGGTATACGATAAAATGAAGAACCACTCATTTGTGCCGCCGCAGGAGCGCAACTCATGACATTTCATTATCTTACCTGTTCCTGTAATAATAAATACCTATTCAAAAATATAGATACAAATGTTCAAAAAGTAACTATTATAAATAACCATTCCGTCACATCACTACTACACACGACGCCAAAATAAAATCTTTTTAAAATAATTTGTGTTTCTAACAATAGGCGCGTGGTCAGATTGAAATGGTCCAAAATATGGTCGATTTTAGAGGGTTTAGTTTTGATTATGATTAGCATCTGCTCTTTTTACCCGGCTACGCCAAAAAGAGGGTATTGTTGTGTGTTTTGTAAACGTTTTATGGATTAAAAGGACGTCAAGTGATTTGGACAACAGTGTTGAATAAGCATGATGGATCGCGTCGTATATTTTTGTAGATAGATAATAGAGGATTTAAAACCTGAATAAAATATAGGTTACTTTCCTAATTAGAATGTTTCCAAAGATATTTAGGTAAGTAGATCTTACTAACCTATATCTGACTACAATTTATGTACGATGTTAAGGCTCCTACCGCCCCCTCCTCTACCGGAAGGTTCGAAATTTAAATAATATTCGGAAGTCGTGTCCGAGCTGGTCAATGGGTAGTTTTACAGAGGTGTCACTCACCATTCCAACAATCTTAGAAAATTTAGGTAGGTACGTACTATCAGCAGCATATCAAACTATTTGCGGATTATTCTTTGTAGGTTATTGTATAGAAAACGTTGCATGTTGAATGGTGATCCAAACAATATTCATAATAAAATAATGACGTCCTTACATTGAACTGTTAGTTTGCTTGATATTTCTTCACATTCAGTAAAAGAAAAGAATAAATTCATCCAAAAATAAACCTTTATATTGTGATCGATCATACAAACTTACATTTTACTAAGAAACTCTTGGAAGAAAAAGTTTTCCAAAAGTGCAAGTGGCCAGTACCTATCATTATACGCACTTCGCGCGAACTTTGACAAAAATATTTTTTTTATTGATGGACGACTATGGTCAATCAGTTTATTCATATAATATGAAATGAAGACACTTTTGCCAGCGTCCAGTTATTTAAAACTTACCAGTAAAAAAACAGCCTTTGGTTAGGTTACAACCTAAACCACCTGATTATCCGGAAAAAAGATAGTTTCGTGCTTTAAAAGGCACTTTAAGCACTTAAGTCTTTGTCAGAATAAGTATGATTGATTACTTAAATGGCACCTTTTACAAAACTATGTCAGAGGCCTACTAGTTGCTGCTGAAAAACTCTGACAGAAAGGTTCAATGTATTGGAGTTTTTAATGCACTCACAGCGCTATATTATATAGCGTGAAATTTTACTAGTGACCGATAGCGAAATCTCAGGACCGGCTATTGATAAGGAACAACATTCCTCAAGGAACATAGGTCGAAAAACGAAAAAATATTTTGACCTCCCTTAGTAACTCAAATCCGCTGATCGGCAATTTTGTATGGGAGGTCCAAAAATTATTTTGTATTTCGACCTATGTTCCTTGGGGAAAGTTGTTCCTTATCACTAGCCGGTTCTGAGTTTTCGCTATCGGTCACTAGTAAAATTTCACCTCATATAAGCGCTATATTATTCTTAAAGGTTCAAAGTGTCGGCGACTAGATCTCGCAAACGAAAAAAACAATTAAAACATAGGTTGACATACTAGTACATACATAACTGATAGCAAAAATGCAGGGTGCGCATAAGGAACAGCAAAGGTCGAAATATGAAAAAAAATACATAAAAATGTTGTAAAAGTATGATTTTTTGTTTCTTATAAAAGTTGTTCAGTTTTGTAGGTAGAAGAGGGTCACTTCAATATTTGAACTTAATTAAATTTAATGCGGCACGTGCGGAGTATTGTGCAGCTAGATAGGCGTTCACTTTTTTTTAACTAACAAAGAAAATTTCTAAATCTTTGGGATTTCTATGGCTTGACTTTTTGTCAAAGGTTTTTGTGAAGGTTTTAATCCATTTTTATTTGGATAATCCTGTGATTTTTGGTCTTGAAATAGGTATCCTTATAAAGGGAATTCATTGCTTTATACAATTTATGGTATATTTCGGTATTACAACCTGATTCGTAGAAGAATGGGACCCGAAATGGGAACATTATTGTTTGCGTCTTTTCATGTTACATGTCTTTTGAGCAAGATGTCAACAATAATGTTGCCATTTCAGCCCCTTTATAAATCAGGTTATACCAAGGATTCAGGGTTACCATAACGTCATCAAATAGGTACCTACTCAATAAATTCGTAACCCTATTCGACCTTCCCAAAATTATCAGTAACCGCGCGTTTAAACTAAAGAGACTTTGGCCGGCGACTTATTTGTAGTCCCTTTCACACATGTGCAAAGGAACAAGTAATACGTGTGTCGCGCGACAAAAAGTCGCATGTGTGATCACGGTATAAATGCAAGTTTAAACATGATTGACATTCCATTTGTGGCATACAAGGCCTTCTTTACAAACAATATTTTAAAGGGTGAACCCAGTCTATGAAAATGAACAACTTTCCCTCAAGAACATATGACTAAATATAAAAAAATGGGCTTCCCATACAAACTAAATCGCTCGGCTAGTGCATTTGTATGGGAGTTAAAAAATGATTTTTCATTTTTCGACATACGTTTCTTGGGGAAAGTTGTTCAGTTTCATGAGTAACTTGACCTCCTTTCGGTTTTATTGGTTGATTTGTAACTTTTTTTAGTACGACTACCTACCTCGTTTTTATCTAGCGCCCCAATGAATCAAAGTAGTACTGACATTGGCATAATTGTCATATCATTGGGCAAAATGCCATTATAAAAGTTGGAAAATAAAGCCAGGTATTCATTAGGGACAAAATCCCTGATACTTTGTATCATAGACAATGTTTATGGACAATGTCCCGAATGTGTACGCTTTTTTTCGGGGATTTTGTTCGGGGACATTGTTCAAAACACGTCCACATTGGGAACATTCTCCTGATACTTTGTGTCATATACAAAGTTCCTGGGATTTTGTCCCCAATAAATACCCGCCTTAAGTTACGACAAATTTCTTGCTATAATAGAATTATTTCCTCAAAATGTGGTGCAAATGGGTACAAATGAACAGTTTGGTGGGTCTGCCTCATATTACGTTTATCTATGACCAATTCCAAGTCAGTTTTGACTGCAGGGGAAACGTATCAAAACAAATACCTTTTATCAACCATTGATTCCTTGGAATGAATCCGGAAACAGTAAGTTTGTCGCAAGATTACTTGATAATGGTGTAGGTTTATCAAAAAGTTGCATCTGTGATGAGTTCAACATTGAATAGTGAGTAATAATCATATAAAGTTTAATAATTTTCAATAACCATTGACGCAAAACATTTGTACAATATGGTAGCATGGTCATGATAACAGTGAAAAATAGAGGTAACTTCACATTTTTATTTCTTAGTATTTTGGGATAAACTTCGATTTTTGGGTTTCAGGAAGCTTTTCCCCATATTTTGTAGAACAAAATTCAATTTTTTTCTGATAATGACGTGTCCTAGATTATGTAATATATAGGAAAACGTAGCTCGTTTTCAGCTCGCTTCATAGGAGCTCCCCCCTTAAATAAGAATTAAAAAATAATATTTTGAACCTCCCATACAAAGTCGGCGGGCAGCTGATTGATTTACTATGGGAGGCCCAAATATTTTTTCATATTTCGACTCATATTCCATGAAAAAATTGTTCCGTACTTTGACCTTTTTTTAGATCAACCCTCTTTAACTGTCTCCATGATGCGGCTACTTTAAAAGGATCTTAAAAAAATATTATACCTATGACAACAAAGAATTTTGTATAAATATGACAACAAAGACTTAGGCTGTAGGTTGTCATTCTACCATAGTATTAAAAGATCTGCGATTAAACTAGGTATAGATACAGTTATAGGTACCTAGGGTTTTCGATAATGTTTTCTTGTTGACCATTTTAACATGTTATTACCTACTCATTCTGCAGGTTGTCATTGATTTTCCAGTTTTAGAAATTTAGAGCAGAGCTTCAGTGTTTCACCTGCCGTTGTCCAAAACAGTTATTGTCAGTTTCGGATAGCCAGTTTCCGAATGAAACTGACACCTTGGAATTGGGTTTGGTTTGAATTCATCATTCATCATAACAGCCACAATAAAGTCCACTGCTGAACATGGGCCTCCCCCAAGTAGGGTAATTGCCATACTCACCACGCTTGGCAGGCGGGTTGGTGAGCGCAATGCAAGATGTTGCAATGCGATTGCGAAATTCATCCAGGGATGGAACCCCTGGATGAATTTATCCCTTAGTCGCCTCTTACGACACCCACGGGAAAGATATGGGGTGATGACATTCTAAGCCGGCATCACACAGCAAATGGTCCGTTTGGAATAAGTTGGGAAATACAGGTGATTATCTAGACACACGGCAGTGTGTCCGCCAAGTTCGAGCAAAAAAAGCGACACACCGGCCGTGGGTTATATTACACGAACCATTTCGGGCCAAGTTCGACCCACCTATAACTCAAAATCTATTTTATCTACGCATATGAAATTTCTAGTATCTGTCGAGATCTACTTACTTATCTAAAATACAAAATTTCATTAATGTACCTATTGTAGGTCTTGAGATATTGACGTCAGACATTACAGTATCTCGAATAGTTTAGCTGGGCTGTTGATGTTCCACATCAAGTACTCCAGATCCTCAATTTCTTTATTCCATCAAAAACTACCCTTCAGTATAAACAACATTCCCTATTAGGGCATTACTCTATCTGGAATGGTTTAGCGACAATTGAGAAATATAAGTTTGCGGTTGGTAATCATATTTATGCATACAAAATCTATGAATTTGAAATTTTTCCAGCTACAAACATAACTTTGTAAAAATATTTAGGCTTCTGTAGGCTAGGTATTTTCTAATATTTTCGAAAATAAAATATGGCTTTATAATTCGGGTGAGTATGTCTTTGAGTATGTGTTATTATCTAGTACATATGTCTCAAGGTCATGAAGAAAACAGCGTTTGAATGAGAACGAAACATATTTTTTTCTTATTTCACTTAATATTTTTATATTTTTGTATGAAATGTACCAAAGAGCGTTCCAGAAATGAATACTCCCGTCTTTGGTATATTCGAAAACGATACTCAATTTCTCGTGTCACATTTACTTAAGGAGTCAGAAGTCCTCAAGTTCAGCTCGGAAAAAATAAACTTTGCCCCCCTCCCCCCATCCCCACAGGCGTGATTGAAGTGTTGTCTCTGCGGGTTTCCTTTGTAGACTACCTAACTAATAAAAGCCAATAGCAAGTTTGAAAGAATATTCTATCACATGGTAGTTATGGCTAATTCAGAGCTGGAAGTCACCTTCAAAAAAATGATGGGTTTCCCAGAAGCATAACTCGAAAAGTATAAGTCCTATCAACATCGATCCAAAACAATTTTGTAGACAATTTTATAAGGAATATTTCTTACCTTGACAAATTTCTCCTATCTTTTATCGTTTCCGAGAAAAATAAAGATAACTGAAATATGGGACATAAAAGGGGGGGTAAAGGGGGGAAGCAGGGGGGGTCCAACTTGCTTCCTTCTTTTCCTGAAGCTTACACATGTAAGCTACACACATGCCAAGTTTCATGATTTCTGCCAGATGGGACCATACCTCCATACAAACTGCCAATTAAGAACTCGGACTACTAATGAACTAAAACAAAAAAATTATCTATATATTCCAATCGTCGTACCGACCTAAAATTCGTTACGAAGGTTTGTATTTAGTCAAAGTAAAGTATAAATGAGATATTTTCTTACCTAACTTAATCATAAGAAAAAAAGAAAATAAACCTTACAAAATAAATGAAATCCACCCAAAACATAAATGTGAAGGCTGCCAAGTTCGATAATATTGGAATGCTTCGCCTATAAAGAAGTGAGATCTAAATAAGTACCAAGTTCCATACACAGACCTCAGTTAAAAATAGTTACAGGAATGCACACTTGATTTTCCGCAGTTTGGAAAGTAGATTCTTATTTCCAAACTGCGAAAAATCAAGTGTGTATTCCTGTAACTATTTTTAACTGAGGTCTGTGTATGGAACTTGGTACTTATTTAGATCTCACTTCTTTTATAGGCGAAGCATTCCAATATTATCGAACTTGGCAGCCTTTCACATTTATGTTTTGGGTGGGATTTAGTTTATGGGCTATCAGCACAATGAGCTGGTTATTCATACAGTTACCAAGACTTTCACATGCATAAATACCAGAAGATAAGTAGATACAGATAGAAAAAATCAAAAGAGGTATCTACTTTACCACCAAGCCAGAGGCGGGCAAAAACAAGGCAAAAATTATTCGCCGAATAAATTGCCCGGTGAATAAATTTTTTATGAGTAGGTGAGTTTCAATTTCATCCCAAAAATTTTTATGGGTCATTGAGATTTATTCGTCAGGCAATTTATTCTTCAAAAAATTTTTGCCCATCTTTGCACCAAGCACAACTTTTCCGACCTGCTACCATGCCTGATGTCATAATCATATAAATAATTATGATTATGATGTAGAACCTGATGTGGATACCCAAACAATAACATTTTTGAAGTGGACTTACCTTCTTACCTACCTGTTCTCATAAAATTTTGTAGTAAACGACTATAGAATATACAGTAGGCTAGTGACGTCCTTTTCAATATTCTTTGAAATAACCTATTGTCCCGTTACCTTTGGAAGGCAAGGGCAATATTCTATAGTGGACAATGGAAGCTATCAATCTAGCTAGACATCTACTTCTAGCTAAGTCATCTAGCTTAATCCTAAGCTTTATGTATCACTCAACGAGGTTGATGCGGTTTTGGCTGAACGCCAATTCTTTCAGGGGTGGAAAACGAAAAGAAGCTTACCTAGTAAGCTTCTCTAACGAGTGCTCGGGGGCAGATATACTTATTTTACGTAAATAATTAATTACAGTCCAGCAAAAAAGAGTAGACAAAAAATGAGGGCGCCACTTTGTATGATATGACTATGAATGGCAACAATTTAGTATGAATTTTTTTTAGTTATCTACATTTTATTTAATTTCAACTCTTTTTTGCTGAACTGTAGGTATTGATTTATTAGTGTTTACCACACTGATTTTGTGCTCTGACAATTGGTTTATGATAAGTGCAGGAAGATGATTATTAATATTTTATTAGTATTTGCAGATTGATCCATGAGGCACCTCATCCAAGAAATGGTTACGTTCCTTTAAGCCACGTTAACTCTGTACCTGCATAATTTTAACTCAGATATGTAGATACCATGTGCAAAAAGTTACAGTAACAAAACCTAAGTACAATGGCCATAACGCACATATCGACATAAAATGACCAGCAGAATTGTTGACAAAAGATACCACCCCACACAAAAAGCATCAACCTATTCTCTACGAATATAGACCATTATTCTCTTTTTGTCATATGAACTAGTCGTAATTTAGCAAAAAAGAAATACCGACTCTACATCAAAGAAACTGTGACTGCAATTACTTAACAAACTTTAGAATATGTTAGATGAGATTAAACTTATCATAAATAAAAATGACTCACTATCGCCGTACCAGCACGCCTATCAGGCTGGGAGATCCACTGTTGGCGCAGCTCGTCTTCTATCGCGAACGGTAATGAGTCATTTAGAGCAGAAGAAGAAGGTAGCTGCTGTCTTTTTTGACTTATCCCGCGCATTCGATCTCGTGGATCACAAGTTAATTCTTGCGAAGCTGGAACATTACGGTATCCGTGGGGTGGCGCTCGACTTGCTTCGTTCATTCCTCTCAGAGCGTAGTCAGATTACAGAGGTGGGAAGTGATGTTTCTCAGCCTGGCCTTGTTGGTGACAGGTCTGTCCCTCAAGGATCAAACGTTGGTAACACAATTTTCTTATTACTAATGAATGATCTCCCTTTTGAGTCCCCTTTCGTTGACTTCATTATGTATGCGGATGACATCTGTGCCATAGTGAGTGCACAAAGTAACATCGAGTTGGTGAACAATATTAATTATATAATAAACAAACTTTCGCTCTGGTTTAGTGCCAACGGAATGCAGCTCAACTTGACCAAATCTAACTTATTGGAGTTTTCATTGGGACGGGCTACAACAGCGAGCTCCCTCTCTAATGTAAGTGTGGGTGGGGTGAAGGTTCCCGTGGTGGACCACACTCGTTTTGTGGGATTTTGTTTCGACAGAGGCCTGCAGTGGCATGAGCACATCGACGCCGTATGCGGTAGACTCAACTCAGCGTACTATGCAATATCTCGACTTACGGCTACTCTTTCGGGACAGAATCTCCTAAAAGTTTATTATGGTTACTTTCACTCCCACCTCACATACGGTATTGATCTTTGGGGAGTATCAGCTGATAGAGACAGACCTTTTATACTTCAAAAGAAGCTTATTCGTAGAATGGCTCGTCTCCCCCCTGATGAGCCAGCGAAGCAATACTTTATTGACATGCGTATACTTACGGTACCTTGTTTATATATTTTGGAGGCCGCAAAGTATGTGAGGACAAACCCCAGTGAGTTCCCTAAAAAAGTTTTGCTTCGACAGCGCATGTGCAAAGCTAGAGAAGGTGAGCTACTGGTGCCTCGGCGAAGGCTGCAAAAATCAGATGGGTCTTTGGACGTCATGGGTCCCCGAATTTATAATAAGATTCCACCGGAAATCAGAGGTGTAATTTCTTACCCTAGTTTCTGTAACCGACTCAAGTCCTGGCTGACTCAAAAGGCTTTTATACAGTCAATGAATTTTTAAATGAATAACACATACATATGCTTAATTTTATTTATATTAATGAATTGTTTTTCGTTAATTTAGGTATTTAATTACAATTTTTGACATTATGTTTTATTATTATATTATTGTACACTTTAGTGTATTTTAATGTTATTGTGAAATTGACAATGTATATCTTTTACTGAATAAATCTTGAATCTTGAATCTTGAAAACAAAAATGAAATTATATCAAAACAGGGCTGAACATAGGTACCTACATTACACTTCTAAGTATAATATTATTTTGCTCACTTGTTTAGATTACTTTTCCGTCCTACATACTTACTAATAATAATAAGCCCTTATAGGCCAACATTTGAATGTTACATGTCTACAAACGGGTCAAATTGATATTCTCCTTATTGACGTCGGTCAAAAAAGCGGATTCAAATAAATAGCTTACACTATAGCATTTATGAGCAAATTGCCAGTTAGATATAAAAATAATAGTCCAGTAGGGTGGTCGAATTAGGTCACGGTCTAGTAAATCGCGGGGCGGGCTGTTGGCATACGGGGACATTACATGATAGAAAATAAAAAAGTGTTTCAGTTATGAATTGGAGATTTTAAAAACATTACGTCACCAGAATCTGCAGGGTGACCAGACCACTATAATTACCACAAAGTAAGTATCATGGCTGGTGTGTGATTGATAATACAATGCACTGCTGGAAAATAGAAGTATAGCTACAGTCGAGCAAAAAAGAGAAGAAATTAAATAAAATAGAACTAAAAAAAAATCATACTAAATTGTTGCCATTCATAGATAGTCAATGTTGCCATTTAATTTTGAAATTTTATACAAAGTGGCGCCCTCATTTTTTGTCTTTTCTTTTTTGCTGGACTGTAAGATAAGAGCAGCGCGAGGATGACACACAAACTACGTCGTCGAATTTTGAACGTAATTTCGGCGCTTATAGTATGTTATCCCAACCGAAAACTGACGGAACGGAATTCAGCCGCCGAATTTCGTTAGCGTAATTTCGGTGATAGTGTGTCTACACACTAAAATACCGGCAGCAAAGTGAAATAGACCCTATTTTATAAAGGGATATTATAAATTGCATATCAAATAAATAATCGCCTATCAATACATATTCATCATACAACGTGTTACAAAACAACCCATAAAAACTCCCATACAAATGGAGTTCATTCTGTATGGGAGGCCCAAATTTTTTTTTCATATTTCGACCCATGTTCCATAGGAAAAGTTGTTCAGTTTTACGAGTACCTTGACCTCCTTTCAGCTTTATTGGTTGTTTTGTAACACCCAGTATATATTTTTTTTACATCAAATATCTTACTTCACTACAAATAAACTAAATGTTTAACAAAACATAAACTGCAGATAATGCGAAATTTTACATCAATATGACATAACTTTTTTCCTCATAATGCAATACAGATAAATTTATTTTTGTACAAGAATACTACATACATAGCATGAATACTGACTGCACAGCAAATTTTCCATATTTCATAGCAAAATAACTATCCCAGTCGCATATTAACCAGTAAACATACGTAATTAAACATAAGTTTATAGGTCCGTTAGGTTTCTGCTTTCCGCGCCAGGTTAGGTTAGGTTAGGTTAGAACTTTGACCACAACGCACGAGCCGAGCGAGCGGAGCGAGCGTGCCGCGGCAGCGGCCGGCGATGTGCCAGAAACGACACGCTGTGCGCGTCATCAATTTAAAATATGATTATTGATGTGTATGATTAACGATGATGGTTCATCTCTAATAAAAACTGCTGTAAATAATATAAAAATAGAAGCTACATTTAAAAGAAAAAGAATTAACAGGTATAATGTGCATTAAGATTATTAGCTGTGCATTGATGAAAAAGCTTTTGCTTTAGGTAAAATCGCTGTACGCTGCAAAATAAATTGTAGTATGTTTAGTGATATTTTGAGTTGAATATTATGCTGTGCAATCAGTAATTTTGATGAGAATTTGGAATCTTATTGCATAGAAAAAGGATATTTTTTGATTTGCGTTTAAATACTACCCTTTTATAAAGTTACAGAACTGAAAAATACTTTATAAATGGGCTCAAAATGTAGGCACAGTTTGTGACAATTGTGACTTCAGCCCACGAAGGCTGTTATTCACTCATTTTCATGAATTATTTATCGCCACGTAGAGTTTGTGGCAAAAATAAGGACGGTCTCTTTTTTCCTCCCTATTGTATTTGCCTAATAATGCGTTGGGATTTACATTATATTTAGGTACATACATTTTGGGGCAGTCTTGGGGTCAATGTAAATAGGGTGAAATTTTACTAATAGCGAAAATACCGGATGGACTGGTGGTAAGGAACAACTTTCCCCAAGGAACGTAGGCCGCAAAATGAAAAAATAGATATTAAGCGCCAGCTTTTCAGTAGCAAATCAGAAATAACCCGTGGGTACCTATCATAACGTGGTTGAAATACTTACTTGGAAATATGATATATGTAGGGTCTATTTACCTATTAATGAATGTTTTACGATTACTGTAACCGTTATGTTACAAACTATTAAACTGTTACTACTTATTTATTTTAGTTTGCATTTCTATAAGCTTCCCAATTCTTATAATCTACACGTAACCTAAACACATTCAAGATCGAAAAAATATTGAATTATACCTAAACAATGTGAATAAACAAACTCAGAAATTAGACAGTCAACAAAATATTAATTTAAAGTAAACATACAAAGCCATTAAAACCAACATAATTGCTAACAGGGACCCATTAAAACCATTGCCAAGGAAATTACTGTTTTTACTCGACCTTGCTATCTACGACATTTTGGGACCTCCTTGCGTTCCCACGATGTCTTATACTCCAGTCAAGGAAGAGATAGTTTTGTTAGGAGCTTTGCAATAATTAAAAAAATAAATATGTAGAAAGTAATTACCCGTTTATCTCACTAAAAGACGTATAAGTATAACGAAAATATAAGGTTACATTAATTAAGTAAAAATGTTTTAAGGGTGTGTTCTACTCACAAAACTGAACAATTTTATAAGAAACTTTTCTTAGACATATGAAAAAAATAGATCTCCCATTTTTATTAGAAATATAAAAAATAAAAAATTGATATCTCCCGTCCTACTTATGTGACATACTTTTTCTTCATGAGAAGAGTTAATACGGGGAATTCGTAAGGGAGGTCTAAATTTTACAGTTTTGTGACTAAAAATTACGCCATTAAAATAGTTTTACTTAATTAAATTTAACCATATATATTTTTCTTTCCATAAATACCTACATAGGTAATATTTTTTATGATGGGCGATAAATTAAACTTGCCCTTCATGTAGGAAATAATAATGCATAACCTGAGCATGCCATTCATTGTATTTTATTCGGTTCTTTAAAGACATCAGTTAAAGAGATAAAACATTTGAACAATATTTTTAATACAATTACAGTAACTTTTATATCTTATGGCTTACAATATTTTAAACATATCTACCTACTCTACACAATAGAAATACCTAAGAGAATCTGGCTGCTTTAAGATTGTAAGTAACGAATTCGATACAAAAAACGAATTTAAATATTTTACATACCAATACTTGTCGTAAAAAAACAATATAATATTTTTAATCAACTTTGATAAAGGTTTTTATTTTCTGGTTAACAGAGCTTATCTACGTAGGTACATACGAGTATCTATACTTTTAATGGGTATTGGGAATGGCATAAAGGTTTATGAATTGTAATAAGTACTTGGATAGTGTCGGTTTCATCCTTGCGTTTACTGGACTATAAACAAAAATCCTGTTCCCTTTCTTTTTGTCTCTCCTCAAGTGAAACTGTGGTTTTAAATAAAATAGAAACGAACATTATTTGATAATTGTAGTGTCGCCTTTTATATTTTTCGTACGAGTGGTTAAACGTAACCAATGTAGGTATCTAATCAATAAATAGTAAAAATGAAGTCGATTTTGCGTTTCTATATCTTTTTGTTTGTCTGTCGTAGAATTTGCTAACTCCTCCTGAACCGTCACGCAACGAATTTTGATGCGATTATATTTTGTTGGACAAAATACAATCTTAATCTATTGTAGATGGCAGTTTATCGCCTTTTTCATACAAACGTTCCCCTGTATTCTTCCCGAATAAATCACATAGAGCTTTTTATACATGCCCCACTTTTTTTTTCAACATTGGGTACGTAATGAAAATATGAGCATTTGTATTTTCTAAAAATATAATATTTTCATCCGATAATTATTTATTTTAAAACAAAAAAATAGGAACATGCTTAAGGTAGACCTTAATGTAAAAAAAATTATACATGTTTTGCGCCAACCTCAACTGATTTGGGATAAGGGCAGGAAGATGACGATGCATTAATAGGAAGGAAAGGATGGGAATAGGTACGCCAGTATGTAAAAACGCCGTTCAGGAATGTCGAAAATGTGTGTGCCTAATTAGAAGTTATTGTAAGAGAATAAGCCCATAACTTACAATATCAATCACTGTCGACCTCATCTTCTGGAAACGGGAAAGCCTCAATCTTAACCTCCAAGGGATCTGCTACATCTTCAGTTACTTCATCATCAGTTCCACAACTTTTATCTTCTGTATTAAGTCCCTTCTGTGCCTTGATACACTGCTCCCATAGTTCTTTCAACTGCTCTTCAGTATCTACATGCATCAGAACATCTGGCGGTATTTCAGAATCAGTCAGACCAGCTTTCGGGTCTTTACCGTATAAGGCTTTGTAAGGAGACTTGCCGAGGTCTTCGTCGAATGTAGCGTTGATTTCATACTGTACGTGGAAACATCCGAGTGACCAGTAAGTAGATTCGTTCCTTTTCATCCACTCTAACAGACCGTATTCAATTCCTCGACGTCTATCGTACTTTACATTTGATGGTAAGCCGGAAACCAGTTTACACTCCGGCCAAAATGATATTAGTTCATCAATAACTTCTGCTACGAATCCATCCCCATATGAAACAGTCTGCAGTACGTAAGGGGCTCCGAAGGTCGTGAATATTTGCATAAGTTCCTTGGCCACCTCGTTCGGGCGGTCGCTTTTCATCGGCCGAAGGACTAGAAACATTGTGGTTACGTCTTCGTAACACAATACATGCGTGTATTCTCCATCACGGCATTTTTCAAAGTCTATAACATCAATCTGACCTTTGTTATTCAAATCCGGAGTAATGCATGAAGCATGCGCCGCTATTGGCTGTTTAGATCCTTTTTTACGATGCTTACCCCCTTGACATTTAGGGCAGAGTTCTAGAAATATCTCTATAGCCTTCTTCGGTATATAAAACTTGGGCTTCAATGCTTTGACCATTCTGTCTCGGCCAGCGTGACCGGAAGACTCGTGGGTTTCTTTGATCATGCTGAAGTATTGATGCCGTGGTATGATTGTAGATCCTCGTTTCATTATCAAACGCTCTTCGTTTCCTTCTGCCACGACATCGTATTTGTTCATCCAGTAATACTCCATAGATGTTCTACGATGCTTATTGCTCATGGTCAGGTCTTTAGCGTTCTTTATGATATCGATGACTGACTTTATTCTCTCGACGGTCCATGGTCTTATGCTTCCTGTGAAAAAATAAGTGATTGTTTATATTTCTTTCTTTTTGTGTGGAATACCGAGTCATTGTTGTTTATTATGTTGAGTTAGTAGCGTGAGATGTCTGTCTACTCAACACACTACTACCGAATTAAATTTCGCTGCGGAATTTAGCGCAAATACGCCAGCAATGTTATTTTCATTACGGATGAAACACCTTAACTGAAATTAAGTCTCTTAATTTTGGCGCGGAGTAATTTCGTCGTGATTTAGACGAAATTTCGGCGCTTATAGTGTGCCATCCCAACCGAAAGCGCCGAGCCGAAAACTCACGAAACGAACGGAAATTCAGCCCCTAAATTTCGGTCGCGCAATTTTGGTCGTAGTGTGTCTAGCAGTGGCGAAGGGTTCATACATGCCGATTCCTACCGGCTTACCTTTAGAAATTTACAAATCCATATTTTCACATCAATCTACCTACTTTAATTTTGTAAATTTTGGTGCTTCTTTTTTTATAAGAGATAAGACCTAAGCTAATTATGAATTGAGAAGTCACTGACTGTCTAACAAAAAAAAACAGATACCTATCTAGACGACATTTTTATACCGACGCAAATATCGTCGTAGTTCAGTGTAATAAAAAAGCCTGCGAAAATAGCAATAGCTAGCGATGATAGCAAGATATAATGTACGCGATTGCTATTATATTTTTTAAGGCGTTTGCGGACTCCATTTCTTTGTAGGCAGGCAAGGTTCCCTTCGGATGCATGCTTTAGGGCTACCGCAGACTTACCTACAGAGTTTTTTTGCGCTGACTTTTTACAAGAAATACGAAAATGAACTTTAATGCCACTGAAATAAAGTTGACATCGGCTAAAATGACAAACAGTCAATCAATGTTTAGTAGTATGTTTACAAAATATTGAAGCGAAATTAGGTTATTTGAACAAAAACATTTTTAGAAAGAATACCTATGACAAACCTTTCTGATGTTTTTCTTCGAAGTCAGTCAGTTTAGCTTCAAATCGTTGGCTAAGGCTTGAACCACTCGAGTCTGTGTCAACAGCAGCCTCTTCCACTTCCATTTTAGCCCTTTTCAACCACAAATCTTATTTTTTGCACAAGTAACAGCAAACTGCACTAAAAATAGCAAACTGTTGATTGTTTATAAAGATGTCAGTAGGTATCAGTAGGTTATTGATTATTCACAAGCACTACAATCGGGCTAAAACTGCAAATTCAGGGCTCGATTATAAACCAACCAGGCGAAACGTGTTGTCTATCTCTGTCAGCGACCGGGCTAGCCGACTGAGTTTGGCTGTCCCGGTCCCGCCGCGTATTTGTTGGGGACGTTTTTCGTGTCAATTTTTGTGCACACCGTGAAACCCCTAAGTAAGTATTGAAATGTGATGTGAGTTGAAATTTTGGATGGTGTCAAAAAGCTTATCTGTAACTTTCAATAATATTTGTGTGCTAAGTGCATCAATTTTATTTATATTACGGTTTTGATTTGGTATACAATCCTGCTAGTGTCATAGTGGTGACTACAACTGATGGATGAAGAACTAATGTTACATCATTTTTCTTTTTAAATCTACCGATAAATGCTTACTTAAGGCGCATCGTTACGTCATACAAACGAAAATTTGAAATTCGACCGAGTTAAACATGAGCTAAACAACAATTTTATCGAAATAACTTTATGTGTAATGATGAAGACAAACGCAAATTTGTTAGAAAACTACTTATGGTATAATAAGCTTCTAAAGCCTTAGGTATCGTCATGCGAATATCGGCAGACTTTAACAGTTTAAAAGCTATTAAAGTTTTATACTGTGCATTTGTGCGTAGTCACCTCGAATATGCTTCTACAGTCTGGAACCCCCAGTATGAGACTTATAAGTCACGTATTGAGGGCATTCAGAAAAAGTTTTTGCGTTTCCTGGACTACAAAGCCCGAGTTAAAACTTCTGGTTACTTTCAGAGATGTAAAAGGTATCACTTTTTACCCCTAGAAACTAGGCGTAATATTAGTGACTTATGTTGCCTAGTTAAAATACTAAATGGTACTATTGACAGCCCAGAACTGTTATCTAAAATTAATCTGCGGACTAATCAACTTCGTTTTAGACAGCGCCCACTGTTGTCAGCAACTTCTGCTAAAACAAATTATAGGAAAAACTCATTTCTTATCAAAAGACTTACCAAAAGATATTGACATAGATATATTCTGTACCAGCGTTTCTGCCATAAAGAGACTTCTAGCCGAACATGCATTCGAAAACATATAGATTTTCTAATCTCTTTTTTTTCCACTGCTTTTTCAAATTTTTCCAATTTTCAAAATTTTTGAAATGTATTCCACTCTTAATTTTTTACTTTCAAACAAACATGTTCAACGGTAATACACTATAGGTGGAGATTTGTTATTAGTTCGATATCATGTATTTTTTTCGCTAACTGTTGTGTAAAACTGTTAACCTCCCAAATAAAATAAAATAATATTAAGTATTTTCTCCACAAAAAAATAAACGTGTTTATTGCAGCAGGAGCTCCATCTATGTTCATAAAGTGGCGAAACGGTTTTTACAGAGAAATCTGATGGTTACAGATCGAAATAAATGAAAATATTTATTAGATCAAATGTTACAACTATCATTTATATTCATATCAGTGTCTTCGTTATTTCTACTTACCCCACCGGCGGCCGCGTAACACGGTACGCGCACTGTGACTGCACGCGTACGCCCCGTGTAGCGCATGGGTAGGACTTTCATTGTACGCCGCCATTTTGTAGACCGGCTAGACGTCCAATCAATGAACCGATGTCAGCATTTGGCCGCGCCACGTCGCTACTTAACAAATTGACTTATTATTAGGTGGATGGAATCCATTGATAGGTATAGGTAATATGTTACTATAATAGTGTAGTCACAGAGTGTAGTGGAATAGGTACCTACTTTTATGGATCGGTAAATTAAGGCTGTAGAGTGAATTCGCATTGTGAATTGAATTTAAGATGCTCCTACATACTATGTGCTGCTGTCATCACTCTCTCTCTCTTCGTGTGGGAAACCGAGTCTTCCAACAACCCAATGAACCCTGGTGTCAGAGTTTAATAGAAACAGGTCTCTGACATGGTTGTGTAACGACCACCGTCTAAGTACCTAATCATAGACAGTAACCGGGACCGTCGGCTTTACGTGCCTTCCAAAGCACGGACGGACCCATGTTTCTTTCCGGGCAAAATATTTTTTTAATAATAGCATAGTAAAAGTGCTAACAGATTAAATGTGTTTTGAAATTACTCGTTATACTGAGTGAAATTTTATTAATGACCGAATATAAGTAATATCATTGGACCGATATCTAGCGAAAATTCAGAACCGGCTGGTGATAGTAACAACTTTCCCCAATAATAAAATTAAACCACCCATACAAAACTGCCGACATTTATTTAATTACACGATATGGAACGACCAATTTTTTTCATATTTGAAATTTTCCTTCGGGAAAGTTATTCCATATCAATATCATCACTTGGCAGGCGCGGCGGGTTGGTGAGCGCAGGGAACGCTGCTGCACATTCCCTGGATAAAAAATTCCCTTAGTCGCTTTTTACGATACCCACGGGTAGTATTGGTGCAACTTTATTCTAAGCCGGCATCACACGGCAATACCTACCTTGTATTGCATTTATCAATTAAACCACGTTTTATGACCCCGACTGCACGGAGTCGCTGACTTTAATACAGTTTGCATGTTTGGTAAGTATTCCTATTTAATCCTACTTAATTCTTGCTGATTTGCAAAGCTCTTTTAAAAATAATTTATTCACCATCAATCTAGCATCCATCCCTTTCTCTACAAAATCATCCAAGCACGATTTATGAAATAAAAAAATCACAAAAAGTGCCATCTCACTTCCATGCCAAGGGGTGGATTAAAAATATAGCCGCAAGCATTACCCATTGTCATCCTAAAATCTCCCATAAAATAGGGTATTACAGTGCCAATAGATATTTTTTTAAGTAGGGTAAACAGTATAGTTTACTTTGGATATCATTGACCATAGAAAATGTTTGAAAGGGGTTAGAATTTAGAATCTGGTTCGGTGGACGTATTATTTTTAATGGCCAGTATTTTGTTTGTTTATACCCTGTTCTTACATTATATAGAAGCTTGAATATCTAGGTACTATATTTTACACTATGGAAGCTTTTCTTATAATTTAAAGGCATTTATTTAGCTCCATTACAAAATACCTACTGTTGGTTTAGGGAGAGTACCATAAAGTAGCCTTTTCACTTAGATTTAGATACGTACTGATTGTTCCACTATGTGCATCTTGCACGTAAATTATGTTGCAAAAGTCGTCTCTAGCCACACTCTAGCATGAAAAATTCTCATGAAGGTACCTAAATGAAAATAAGAAATTGAAATAAAATCGGCCGGGACTTGAACCCGGGACCGTGGGGTTCCGAATAGTTCCGATGCTCTACGAAATGAGAAAATGTAGCTCTTATTAGTACCGTTAGAGCTAAAAATTAAGATTTTTCCCTTTGATAATATAACACTCTCTTCCTGTGCAATATCAAAATTTTCATGCATCATTATCCTATATCAATCACCGCATCATGAATATCAAAATAAGGTACAATACACATCATGCAGATTATTGCAGATCATGCTAATCGGGAGTGACGTGACGTATCTAATATTGTTCCGGTCAGATAATCGCCATTTTTATTTCGCCCTATTTTGAATTTATCACCCCCTCTATGCTTAGTCACGTATTAGATAATAAGGTAAGTAGTTCGTACCTGCATAACAAATGCAAGCATTTTATTACATACAGCACGATGTTATTAAATAAACGGACAAAATATTGCAAACAAATGGATAAATAAAATTATTAAAATAACAAAAAATTTAAGATCATATTATATGTAGAGTCTGGGGCTTTACAATATATGTAGAAAGTAGGTACCTACATACTACCAACCAAGTAACCGATAGCGATAACTTAAAACCGGCTGGCTAGTGATAAGGAACAACTTTCCCCAAGGCGAAATATGTAAAACATTATGGCACTTCTCTACAAAATTGCCGATCAGCTGATTTGAGTTTACTATGACAGTGGGAGTGCGGCACTTTAGGCTAAAATAATAATAAAAGTTAGACACATTAAACTCGTGTCTAGCGTTCTTTAAAAAAATAACGTTTTCATCGCCACCTTTTTGAGGTACGGCCTTAACTATTCGTTCGCGGTGCCCAATGTTTAATTATCCTCCCATCCATACAACATCCTGTATCTGCATAGTTGCAGACAAAATTCGTTCATTATCTCTATCAAATCCTAAAAATTTGCCTATTCACCCTATTGTTACCATTTTCTAACCGTCTAATAAACAAAGATTACTTTTTTCTATGTCTATTATATTATTTTAGTATAGGGTCCGATATTTTATTGATATGTTAGGATTATACTATAATCCGCAACGGTAGTAGAGTCAAACGTTTAGCAAATATTTAGTTAAAGAGGATTAAAAGTTTAAATTGGTAATAAATATATCGCTTATAATAAATACTAAAGGGTAATTTAAACTTCAGTAGTCGTTAAAATAGTTGATTGACATGATTAAACTTTTACCCTTTGTAAAAGGTACTTAGCAGTTCTTAAACTATCGTAAGAATTTTCTTGTAATACCCTAATACCTATTATGTAGGTAGGTAGGTACTGCAAAAGATCATTGTCGAAAAACAATCTTGTATACTTACCTAAAAGCCAGAAAAAATCATTCTGAAGAAAAATATTTAATGGCTTTTGAACCAAATTATTTTGACAAAATCGGCACGTGCCTTCGAAAGACTAACAAAATAAATCCAAGCAAAAAGTTTATGAAGTTTGTCAAAATTCTACAACAACGACATCTACATACAAATACTTGCACTAACAGGGTTTTATGGTTTCATCTCTTTTCACCGACCTCCATCGTGATACCTTGGTAGTTCTTCAGAATTTGTACAGATGGCTCTAGCTTGTATAGTATGTCAAGCAAAATATAGATGGCCTTTATAAATCGTAAAAAAATATTGTAAACAAGCGCAACCTGACAAAAACCTGATACTATAATATAAGTATTCCGGTCAATAAATGCTTGTAATATTTTAAAGAGAGCATGGGCGATCCGAGCTTGAGTCCTGAAGCAAAAGCCTATAACTCGAGTATTTTTAACCCAATATACCTACCTATACCCACTGGGTCGAAAACGACCCAAAATTGGTTAGTGCATTTGGAAATTAGCAAAAAAAAGTAACACAAGTTTACTCATCTACAAAATTCAGATATAAAAATAGTTCTGGGCATATACTGGGTTAAGATGTTGCATCTATTTTTAAATTATCTATACCTAATTAAATTTTTATATTGGAAGTCGAACTCTCGCCTCTACGCGGTTGAAAAACTCTGACACCAGGGTTTCCCGGATCGATGGATGCCTCGGTAAAAGAGAGAGAGAGAAGATGCTACAAGCGTCGTTTTTAGGGTTTTGTAGTCTACTAGAAACCCTATAGTTTCGGTAAGTCTGTCTGTCTGTCTGTCTATAATATGCCGCGCCCTCATAACTCCGTCAGCTTTAGCTATCGACATCAAATTTGGTGTGAAGATAGATCATGTTGACCCAAATTTAGGAACGTTAAGAATTTTTTATTTTTTATTTTTTTTTGGACCGCCCTTCCCATACATGAGAAAGGGGGGCAAAAATTTTTTTTTCTCCTGTAATACTGAGTAGAGTATCGTTGAATAGGTAGGTCTTTTAAAACTAAGGGGAGGTTTCTTTTAAACTAAGTCTCTAAAATGTTTCTGTCTCGAGATATTTGCTTTTAAAAGGGGCGTTTTTGAGCTATAATTTGTTCCAGCTGGAACTCCTAAGATATGCATGTTAAAAATTTGAAAAAAATATGAAAATATAGCTCTTAATATGAAGTTACCACGAAAACTATAACGAATAACTGTGCCACTTAAGATTAAAGAAATATTTAAAAAGAAAAATTTGCGGTTGGTAATCAAATCATACAGCTGCAAACAAACCAGCAACAAAATTAATTTGTAACGCTGAAAGACCTAATATTTAAACGTTGACTACGAAATCCTATTTGTGAGCGTGTCTGACACGCTCTTGGCCGCTTTTTCAATTATTTAAAAGTCTCTTGCATGCCAAGATTGATTAAACACCGTTAGACAGTTCACACCAATTACCTATTCCTCATTCTTCTTTATCAGCTGATCGAATAGGTAGTATAGCTTACACCCGCGGAATATATTGCGGTTCGTGATACGGTGGCAGCCACCATGCAAAATCCAAATGTGGCTCGCTATTCTGTTTTCGTTAGTATTTTCGACTTTATTCGACACGGTTTCACACATTGCAACTCGATTTCCCGCGAAAAGGAATTTTCCCGTCATTTTCTATACATAGAAACCTTCCTTTTGAATTATTATATGTTTTACGAAATCCGCATCAAAATTTGCGAATTCCACGACTGTGAAACGCAAGAAACGACTTCATTTTATACTTTTTCTTCTTCTTGTTAGCGTTATTCAATAGCCATCAATTTCCATCATCTGGGGTCGGCTATTTCTTGTCTGTCTTAATATGTACTTATGTATTTGATAAAACTGGATCCAGCAAAACACTGGAAAATCATGTGGTGCGTGTGAGAATGAAAAGCTAATGAAAAGTGCCTTACTATACCAGCTACTTTAATGGCAATATTAAATTGCAGTTTTCCTTTGTTTCGGTCCACAAAAGCTCATTTTATAGGCAACAATCAAATTGAAGAGCAACGTTCATAGCGCGGGAGAAATTAGATTCCAATACACACTGCCGAATAAAAAAATAAGTATCTAAACTTACCACCGCGGGAAGAATTCGATGTAGTGCTACGGCGTATACCTAGGTCAAACAAAGTCGTATCCCAAATAAAAGTCCTGGAGTGGCATACAAACCGAAAAACTTTTTGGACGAAAACTTACAATATTTTCCAATGCAGGCAGGGCTCGAACTGATTTTTGGCATCTGTCCTGCCGAGTGCCGACGCCTCTATAAACTAAGCTACCACGGCTCAATCTCAGCTTGGAAATAATGCAAATTGACCACTAACTAGTCGCAGGTACCATAGATTTATTTTCTTTTAAATTCTGTTTAAATTTTGTTTAAATTTGTTTGTTTCTATACCTACATACTAACGCACAGCTTTGTTACTACCCAAGGAAGAAGCGAGTGATTCCCTACACAAGTAGTGTTCTTACTTACTGGGAAGACTTAAACATTTGTTGAAAAGTACTTAGGTTAAAATCCTGCCTGCACTGCGGTTTTCGGGCCGGGTTGCGTTCGGGCCGGCTTCGATCTACCCCAAAAATTTTGCATGGAAGAAGTTACTCGTCCGTACGTCCCGTGTGTATATTGAGAGTTCAATTTGATTAGGAGCCGCGGTTTCCCAACCAACCTACATCTCCGAATCGGGCATTTAGCTTATTTAAGCGTTTACTCGCTTTACAGCTGTGTGAATTGATGCACACTTTGATAGGAGTTCGCTTTCATGAGCTCTTGCAAATGGGTTAAGAGAATATCATCCATGCCTTTTTGACAGAGAGGATGATTGGAATCATCATCATTGGCCTCATACGTCTGTGTCAGATGATTTATTCAGTGTCTGAGACAAGATTTTTCATGGCTGTTTAAGCCGATACGGGAGCGGCGTGGCTTTTTGCACGCTCTCCACAGACATAACGTTGCCTGGGACGCACGCAAGGGATAAGAGATAGAAAATACAAGTTAAGAAGGTCACTCTGCAAAAGCCAGAGTGTACAGACACAAAGTAAGTAGGTATTGGCGGCCCAATGCAGACAGACGGCTACAAGAAAACGTCTACTATGCTATCCACATGGTGTCGTTTATAATTCGATTTTTATAACTGTGCGCATGCATGGAGGCCATGGAGCTATCAAAAATCTCTTACGATTTGACAGTTCAACTGTCAGATCCCATACATATTTTGACAGCTCCATGCGCACAGTTATAAAAATTGAGTTATACGCGCAATCTCGAACCGGCTAGTAGCGAGTGCTTACAGTGCGAGTGAGTGGACGACCGAATGACGACTATAATAGCAAGTGTAAATGGTTTGATATAATGTTGTAAGTAATGTACCTAAGTACATTTGATCCAGGTACCGCATTTCATAAAATCGTAAAGAAAAGGTAGCAACTCTAGAGATAAGGATATAATAATCGGGTAAAGAAGTGAGCTGTCTCTATTTTATGGTACAGACATCCATCAACTAAATACCTACAGCAACACTGACTGAAAGATCTTTGTCTATTGTGTTGTGTAGTGAAGTTTAAACGCTCCGCTCATAAGTAGCAGAATCAGTTCCACATTTCATGGAAGATAATCGAAGATCCCAGAACATCAAAGCTACCGAATAACATCCACACATTAGACATACATGGACAATCAATTTAATACGCTTGTTGGTACGTCCAACATCCTGTTTACTGTTAGGTTGGTATTTTTGGTATTTTTGACATGTTGTCAAGTTTCGTTCCTTCCATCTGTAAGTACAAAGTGATGCTTGACCAATTTCTAATAAAACGCAAGCTGTTATAAATATCGTGGTTTGATTCACTAATTATTACTTGACCAAAACCTATTTACATTCGCAGTCCACTAAATTATAATACATTAACATAATGGTCCGTCAAACCGTAAAAATAGTGAAAATATTCGCGAGTGTTGCATTTTCGTAGCCATCTTTGTTCGTAGCAAAATTTCGTAGCAAAGACAGTGTGGACTCTACTACATATTACATAATTATAGACTTGTGGAGTGAACATGAAAGTGCAGTACAGAAAATAACATTCAGCGTGTATTGGTCAAGTTTACATATTACTTTTTCATTGAGATTTTGCAGTCATTTAAAATTATTACGCAATCTCATAGTACATACATTCCATGGAAGCAAGCTACAAGAGCTAAGTGAAACAAGGTGGAATTTTGCAGTATATTGACGCATTCCACCAGAATCATTTTGTTTCAGCTTTTTCATTTTCAGCTCATTACAAATTACAATCAATCATATTGCATTATTTTGATTGATCATACAAAGGTCATACAAGAAGCCATATTGCCCATTCTTCGTGTACAGTCGGATTTCGTCGGGCGGAAGTCGGAGATGTGCAACAAGCGCCTTTATTGGCCGGTGCTTCTACAGGATTGGTTTACGCTAAGTCTGCGCCGAGTTCGCGCAACATACTTGCACTGACGCCATTGGTCAGAATCTGACTTTCGTCGACAACGTCACGTCGTTTTCATCGTGAGCAAAATTTTGACGGTTCTATTTTGTATTGTATTCAAAGACTTTTGTATTTTATTTTGCAGTTTGATATTTTACGCATTTACGCATTTTATATTTGCAGTCTATAATTATTAATTTGTGACGCGCGTACAAAAAGTGTATTTACAGCTTTCGTTTACATATTCAGCTTGTGATTTATGTTGTGTGTGATATAGGTAATCGCATTGTAAACAACATGGCTGAAAACGAAGTAATTTCAGCGCTTGTTCGCAAAAGAGGTAATCTAAAAGGTAATATAACTAAATTAGTAAATTCGTTTGCTTCTAAAGAGTTCACAAAGTTTGAGCTTGTGCGTATGCAGGAACGTTTGAGGTCCACATTTGATAAGTATGAAAACTGTAACTTGGAGATCTGCGCTATAGACGAAACCAAGTCAGACGCAGATTTCGAAGCAACAGAAAGTAATTTCCTGAAAACATGTGCTAAGATGGACGAATTATTAACTGCGCCCAAACATTCCTGCTCAGCGCCAATGCAAACGAAGTTGCCTCACATTTCCATTCCCACATTTAGTGGCAAATATTCAGATTACAAGACTTTCATCGGATTGTTCGATAGTCTCATCCATAATAGTGAGCGCCTTGATAATATACAAAGGTTCTTCTATTTAAGAAGCTACCTACAAGGTGAGGCTCTAGATTTAGTAAAAAACTTGACGATTACAGGTGAAAATTATACAGAGGCAAGAAAAATCTTGAATGATAGGTACAGCAATGAGTACAAAATTACAAATGAACTTATTTGCTCTTTGTTAGATATTGTACCAATCACAAAGTCAACGGCTCAGAATATAAGACAATTTGTTTCTGTCGTAAAGCAGCAATTAGCAGCACTAAAGAATTTAGGCAAGCCGGTCGATCAATGGGATGATATCCTGTTGACAATTCTCACGCGTAAGCTGGATACCTTTTCAAGTAGGGAATTTCAATTAGCTAGAAATAAGGAGCCCAAAGTATCTGATTTATTGGACTTTCTAGAAACCCGCGCCCTTGCACTGGAAAATGTGGACAGACCTTTGCCTGCGCAGTCTACTCAGTGGAGCGGCGAACGACCCAAGGTATCTCATGCAGCGGTGAAGTCTCCGATGCCAACCTCCTGCTTGATGTGTAAGTCTGCTCATAAACTTTATCTATGTGCGCAGTTTAAGCTTCTTTCTGTTGCTGAAAGGCTCAAGTTTGTTGAAGAGCATGAGATTTGCAAGATTTGCCTGAACATACACAAAAATAAATGTAGGTACTACTACTTCACATGCGACCAATGTAAAGAAAAGGGTCACAACACTCTCCTACATCAATCTAACACAAAACCTCCTGTGAGTTTAATATCACAAAAACATGACCCGCACACACTGTTGCCGACTGTTAAAGTGAAGCTTTTGCTAAGAACGGCACTGAAGTACATGTTAAGGCTTTGCTTGACGGTTGCTCCCAGGCATCTTTAATTACAACTGAGCTGGCAAACCTGCTTCAGTTGGAGCCAAGGATGTAACTGAAACAATTAAAGGTGTTGGTAACGCTACAAGCAACATATGCAAGTCTGTCAGTGTACAAGTTCATTCGCTTACACGCGATTTCAAAATGAAAGTTCACTGCAATATTATGGACGAAATTACAACTATGTTGCCACAATTTCCATTCAAGATTGAGGATTTGGAGCTTCCACCTAACCTTGTATTAGCTGATGACAAATTTAATGTGCCTAGCAAGATCCACATTCTATTGGGTGCTAACGTTCTTTTCAGACATTGCTACACAACGACCCAGAATGGCTTCAGAGCAGCCTAAACAAGCAACATGTGAATAATGAAGGGCTTCCTCTGTTTCGCGTGATAAACACCCTCTTCGGACATGTAGTCGGCGGCGACTTACCTGCCTCTGCTACTGACCACCAGGCACACTCACCAATTACACTTCATTGCTTAAGGGAAGACGACACTTTACATACTCTAAATGAAAACTTAAATAACTTTTTTCAGGTAGAAAAGGTTCCTGAGTATTTCCCAGAGAAGTTAAATGAATTTGAGGCTTGCGAAAAGATGTTCTGTGACACTGTAAAATTAGACACAGAAAACAAGAAGTTTCAGGTAGGATTGCCTTTAAAGTTGCCACTAGAATCCGTAAAGAGACTCTTGAGATTCGTTATATCTAGCTCTGAAAAGATTTAATAACTTAGAGCTTAGATTCAAAAAGACCCTTTTGTTTGGTCTTTACAAAGATTTTATTCATGATTACATTGAACAAGGGCATGGAACTTTTGTAGATATAGATTCATATGATCTTGAAAATGACCCTGTATGCTTCATACCACACCACCCTGTATTAAAACTTGATAGAAAAACCACGAAGTGTAGGGTAGTGATGGACTTTTCTATGAAAACTTCAAAAAAGGTCTCAGTGAATGATTTGTTATACAATGGCCCGATATCACAAAAAGAGCTCTTTGACATTTTGCTCTTGTTTAGAGTAGATGAGCATATTTTTATAACTGATATCAGAAGCATGTTTAGGTGCATAAATTTAGATCCTAAATACAGGCCATTGCAAAACATTCTCTGGCGGGATAGCCCAGACCAAAAGATACAATGCATGCAATTAAATACAGTTAGTTTTGGTATGAAGTCTTCGTCCTTCCTTGCTACAAGGTGTTTAAAGGAGCTTGCCATCTTGTATGGAGAGCAGTTTCCTTTGGCGGCTTTTATCATAAATAACTGTATTTATGTCGATGACGCCATCGTGTCGCAAAGCTCCCAGAGTTACTGCTAGAATCCAAAAGGCAGCTTTGCAGCCTTCTTGAAATAGGAGGTTTTCATTTACACAAATGGTTTTCCAATGTACCGAGCTATTACAAGAAATTCCTAAATCTAAGCATCATTTTGATGACTTGGATCTAGAGAAAATAATTTTTCACTCAAAACATTAGGGTTGAATTTCAATACAAAGGATGATTCTTTTGTAATTTCAAGTCCTAAACCAATCGAGGCCACACCTTCCACAAAACGTGAGATTTTGAGTTTCATAAGTAAATTCTATGACCCGTTAGGTTTGGCAGGTCCAGTTATAGTAGGCGCGAAGGTTATTATGCAGCAGCTATGGCTAACCAAGATCGGTTGGGAGGATAGTCCTCAAGGTGAACTATTGCTTTCATGGCATAAATTTTACAATAGTTTGCTCAAAATGAAATCTATACCTATACCACGATACACAAACTTACACAACACATTTTCAGCACAGATTATTGGTTATGCAGATGCGGCACAAAACACTGCGTACGGTGCATGTGTTTATTTACGAGTGGTCGATGAGTCAGGTAATGTAAGGGTTTCGTTACAATGTTCAAAAAGTCGAGTCAATCCAATTAAGCAAGACTTGACTGTTCCACGTATGGAGCTAAATGCAGCCGTTTTACTGGCCAAGTTAGTATCGAGAGTCCATGATACAATTACACTAAAATTGAAAATCGATGAAGTGATTTTGCACTCCGATTCTCAAATTGTATTAGCATGGATTAAAACTCCACTAACTAAACTAAACGTATACGTAGCTAACAGAGTGAAGTTGATTTCTGAGCTCACGGGTAGCTTTACATGGGCTTACATTAATACAGGAGAGAACCCCGCCGATTGTCTCAGCAGAGGAGTACTGCCTGATGAGTTGGAGAAGCATCCGCTATGGTGGAGTGGCCCACAATCATTGCATGACAGTAAGTACAAGCCAGAATTGTACAATTCAGTACCCAGCGTCTTGCCAGAAACTAAGGACGAGCCTGCGCCTCTCAACATCATGGTATGTTCTCAATCTAGCAACGATAATGAGCGAAATGTATCCTTGGGGCTCCCTGAATATTCAAGCATAAACAAAATGCAAAGAGTCCTAGCTTACGTGTTGCGTTTTGTACATAATTTAAGGTCAAAGGACAAAAACAAGTTGTGTTATTTAACAACTAAAGAATTAAATGGGTCGTTGATGCTTATTGTCAAGCAAGAGCAACAAAAATACTTTAAAAATGTGATAAATGATTTAAAGTCTAACAATGTCATTACAAAAGGTAACTTGAAATCTTTGATGCCATTTATTGATGCCAGTGGTTTGGTTCGTGTAGGGGGAAGATTGCATTTTGCTGCCATTCCATTTTCACAAAAGCACCCGGTAATTCTACCTACGGAATCGTATGTTACTAAATTAATAATTGAAAATGAGCATGTCAGAAATCTCCATGCTGGACCTAGGCTCGTATTGGCATCAATAAATCAAAAGTTTTGGATTGTACAAGGTATGAGACAAATAAAAAAGGTTTTACATAAGTGCATTACATGTTTCAGACTGAAAGGTGAATCAGCTAAGCAATTGATGGGCATATTTCCCAAGGACAGAGTAAACTTTTGTGGTGGGATATTTAAAAAAATTGGTATGGACTTTGCAGGACCTATCAATTTAAAGGTCGCTAGAGTAAGAAAGCCCATAATCACAAAAGGATACATTTGTGTGTTTGTTTGTTTCGTAACAAAAGCCATTCACCTCGAACTGGCCTCAGATTTGAAAACTGAAACCTTTCTTGCTTGTCTCACTAGATTTATTTCTCGTAGAGGTATGCCTACAGATATATATTCTGATAATGCGTCTACTTTTAAGTGCGCCAAAACTCAGCTAGATGAATTGTATAAGTTACAGAATTCTGAAACTCATCAGAAACAAGTGTATGATTTTGCAACACAGAAGGGTATTAATTTTCATTTTTTGCCCTGTTACTCCCCTACTTTTGCAGGTTTAGCAGAGGCTGGAGTAAAAAGTATGAAATTTCATTTAAAAAGAGTTCTACAGACCCGTTCTCTTACTTATGAGGAACTTAATACTCTTGTGTGCCAGATAGAAGCTGTCCTAAACAGCAGACCTCTTATGCCACTGTCGGCTGATGTAAATGATTTTTCCTGTATCACGCCAGGTCATTTTTTAATAGGTTCTGCTTTAAATTCTTATCCTCAGCAGGAAAACTCACGTATATCGAGATTAGAGTCATGGAGGATTTGTAACAGCTTAAAGCATTCATTCTGGAAAGAATGGAGTAGGAATTATTTAAATACTTTGCAGTCGCGTCCCAAATGGACAGATGTATGTACAAATATAAAAGTAGGATCTCTTGTTATATTGAAGGATGATAATTTGGCACCTTTATATTGGCCAATGGCCAGGGTGATTCAAACTTTTCCAGGTCCTGATAATAGGGTCAGAGTAGTAGAGGTTAAAACCGCTAATGGTAGGACTCATAAACGTTCTGTAAATAAAGTTTGTGTGTTACCTATAGAATAGTATAATATAATTTTAACACATGAAATAGATAGGTAAAGGGTGTTTACTAATTTTTACCACCATGTTTGTAGAGGTATTTTCTGTAAAAATGTTTTTTGTTTTCTTGGTGGTGAGCTGACTATGTCACATAAGTACCTATAGGGTGTTTCGTTAATTACCTGCTTGTCTATATATTTGTAATTGTTTGCCTATGTGGTTTATACCGATCCCAAGATTTAATTTTTATTTTCGTAGGGCTAGGCTAACATGTTATACGTACCTAGAGCTTTGATTTCAAGTTCAAACTAAGTAAGGTTACAATAATTGTTACATTATTATTTCAAGAATTGTCTGAAGTGCTATAAAGAATTTAAATAGATAATCTTGTCTTCATTAGTTCAAGGAATGTATGTAGGACATTGCATTTTTTGTTTTATGAATTACAACAAGTTTATAATTGTTTTATGAATTGCATCAGTAGGTTTTTCATTTATACTTGCTGTTTAACTTTAGCATCATAAATTCAGCTATCAAGAACTTAACATTGTCTAAAGATTTCTAGGGTTGTTACAAATGTCTAGGGTTGTCAAAACTTAAACTTATATTATAAATAATTATTAATGTTTTTTGTTTGCCCTGGGCAATATGTTGGTACGTCCAACATCCTGTTTACTGTTAGGTTGGTATTTTTGGTATTTTTGACATGTTGTCAAGTTTCGTTCCTTCCATCTGTAAGTACAAAGTGATGCTTGACCAATTTCTAATAAAACGCAAGCTGTTATAAATATCGTGGTTTGATTCACTAATTATTACTTGACCAAAACCTATTTACATTCGCAGTCCACTAAATTATAATACATTAACAACGCTCTATATTAATTATGAGAAAAAACACTACTTTACGAGCGCTGATGACCTGCAGGCCAAATACAGATAGGGATCAAAGATTAAGCAAGGTTCTAGGAGGTATAGATGGTATCTACTGGCGATGCGTTGACCCTCCCTGTTCATGTTTTGACTTGAAAATGGAATTTCAATAACGTCATAATGCTAGAAGTACTTTTGGTTTGCTACAATCTTGGCTACAATGAAAAATTCCGTAGCTTCTTATTTTATAAATATCAGAATTAAGTACCCATTTCGTTTATGAACCATAACCTAATGATAAATGATTACTGACGAATATTTTAATAGAGCTGTTAAAAAATTAAGGGTGTTGCTCCAGCATTCTACCTAAAGTCGGTTCTGCAACTTTAGCTTCTTCTTTGCCCCATCGTGTGTGTGCCTCAATTTTAATGGCTCGTCCTATGATCTTTTGTATCATTACTGGAATTACCTCAAGATTGTTGTAATTTCTTTTGTAATCTCGACCGGTATGTGAGGAATGACGTAATGATTTATTCACAGATAGTAAATTGGAACGAGTGATTGAAGGGCGTTGCTTAATTGGGTTTCCTTTGTTTGAAATCGTCTGTTCTGGACGGTAGATCTTCTTTGATCTAGCATTGATCTTTAAAAATTAATTTACTGATGGATGAGACTATTTTAAGACTAGGTATTGACACATACATCACTCAGTACTTGAGACGATATTTAAGAAGATGGTTGCCACTAATGTCATATTTCTTGGATTAAAATTGACTCAGAGTCATATGACGTTCTTTTATCAGATTTTTCTGTACTGATATTCTTATACTTTGAGATTTAATAGAAGCAACTCTAGCTATCTAACAAGTTACAATCGCAAAAATCCTTACAAAAATCCTTATTTAGGGCCGTGCGATTCTTCTTTAAACTCTTTATTTTGAGCTATTGAGCCTATTGATGAAACTGTTGGTCAAAAGTAATAATTAGGTGCATATAAAGTTGGTAAACATCTAAATAAGAGCATGACACCTTAATCGTGAATTCGTCGACGCAGCGTAACACAGCGCGTAAGATGGAAATTAAGATTTTCTTAATGCATTAAGTAGGTACGTTACGCAGATCTAAAATAGCGCAAACGCATAAGTTACGCAGGTCTAAAATAGCTCAGCAACGGACTTTACGTGAACGTGACATTCCGCCTACTACTTGATGTCTGAAATTATCGCACTTGGTCTACAATGTTCTTGCAGTTGCTTTACGCCACAGAAGGTTTACTCGTCGCTATTTACGATTTTTGCGATTGTCACTTGTTGGGTATATAGCCAGGGTTGGCAGTGTCAAAAATCTCAAAGCATAAGTAGCTGGCTGGTGATTCTGAGCCAATTTGAATCCAAGGAATACCTATGACGTTCGTGGCAACCATCTCCTTAGTTACCTTGAGTTTCTCTGAGATTCCAGCTTTTTTTTTTCAATTTAAGTCAGTAAGCGTCAAAATCGCTGCTAAAAGGCTGAGTGAGCCGTCTGTAAAGGCGCCCTGCGCGCTGTTTCCCTAATGTTTGCCACAACTTTCTTTCTCACAACAAAGTCAGCAGAAATTATTACCTCGCTATTTCTTAGGCACGTCTATGACGACCGGACGCGCAAAATGGTCGTTTTTGTCACATCTGTCGTGGTTTATCATTCCGTACAATGTCAGTTCCCACGACCAAGATGTGGCATACTGTGCAGATTATCTTGAAATGCGCACTCTTTTTGAGTTCAAGTTTGTTAGCTACATTTCATGTGCTACACAGGCGGTCCAAAGAAAAGTTTGAACGTATGCTGTTTTTAATATTTGAAGAAAAAAATTTGGGCCTGCCATCATACTAATAAATACCGCTCACAAACGTCCTTGCTTAGCTTCTGTACTTACTATGCTTGCTGCCGATGCTTACTGGTAAATTTCTGAAATAAATCTCAAATAAATTTTTATTCATAACGCCAACAACAAATTGTGAGAGACGCGTCGCGTCGATGACGGCTGGCGATCACTTGTCTGACAAATGTCATATTTCGTCTTCCGTCTCACGTCTTCTTGGTGTAGTTTGCGTCGTGTACCATAATATCTGATCAGATCTGTTCTTACAGGTACTTACTTAGGTTTATCCTTTTGCGTCGACTTGTATAAAAGATTATTCACCATTCATCAAAAAAGTTGTCTTTGTCTCATTATTACTGTCTACATCGGAGGGGTTCCCACGGCTACATACCTACTTCACCAAGATTACCATCTGCGACCTGCGTATGCGCAGCCTACGCGCAGTCGCGCACTCCACGTGTAATGAAGATTAGGCGACTATACCTAGAGAGAGGTACAACACATAGCCGAAATCCTTAATATATGTAATTTGATCTGTACGAACGATCTGTAAAGGCGGAACGGGACGGAAGATGCGTTGCTCGAAGTGTAAAGGTAATGATCAACTTTCTGTACGCGCCACATAGTTGCTGAAAAAAAAGATTTTGTACCTGTAAAAGTTATTGTACCCATTGTCACCTTTTAAGTTGATCATAGTGGGCAATGTTCAGCCAAGATCAGAAATAACTCTAGGTACCTACGTCAGCATCAAAAAACACTTAAGCGGACACAGGGTAGGGCAGTATTCTTAGCCGCTACCACTCAACAAGACGGACCTTACTACCTACATTGTTTACTTAGGTAGTCAGCATTGAAGCTGTAGCGATGAGTGCCGAAACACCGATGGCAAAAGGTCCTGGTTGTTTCACCTTCATTTCAGATCATCAGGTATGGAAGTGTCCAATGTCCATACAACAACCTTTAAGGATATTTAAAGTCCAGATGGACTATGATGGACCTTACATTTATCTATAATTAAATTAAGGACTTACAACTTTCTAGGCTTCAACGCTTTTGTCTGGAATTAGCTCGTCCAGACTTTCCTTAAGTTTTCGCTATACTTTTTATTTTTTTTATTGCCTAAGGGGGTTTTGTAGTCCCCTGAGACAAACGTGGGGTGCTGTGCCATATAATGACACAAGTATGCTAACTGTTTCTTCTTGTTACTTTAATCCTAAAACACAGAATTAGTAAGGCCAACCAGACGAGATAAAAAGTGTAAACAAATCTGAAAGAGACAGCTGACTTTATACCATATGACAGATAAGGACTGATTGTAATAACTGTCACCTTCCACCGAGTCATACAAAAGTTGTTTACATTAATTATCTCATTTCATGCAAAGTGTGCAACTACTGATAAGTAATAAACATAGAAAGTGCTTGTAATTGTGTTCTAAAATATTTAATTAAAATTTTTAAACAATTCGATTATACCGCGACGCAGCTTGTATCTTATTTGTTTACGTGGTGAAACAATTGTGTTCTTACTTATTGACTTCCGCTATTTTAGCTGCAGTTACTCTAAAGACTCTGAACAAACTGTCCAACAAACCACTAGTTATCTCCAAATCCACTAACAAAATATTCGCATTTCGCGCCAAACCAAAGTCCATGTTTTTTTTATTTACATGGATAATGACTTTAAAAAATAAAAAGTCTATCCCTTTCACTACTCATAGTTGCGAAAGAGAACGACTGCGTTTGTCATTCGTTCAATTTTTGTTTCATTCGTTCAATTTGTGTATGGGTGGTTTTTAGGGTTTCGTAGTCTACTAGAAACCCTTATAGTTTCGTCATGTCTGTCTGTCTGTCTGTCTGTCTGTATGCCACGCCCTCATAACTCCGTCAGTTTTAGAGCTATCAACATGAAATTTGATGTGAAGTTAGATCGTGTTGACCCAAATTTAGAAATGTTAAGAAAAAAATATTTTAATTGTTTTTTGGACCCCCTTCTCATACTTGTAAAAGGGGGACAAAAAAATTTTTTCTCCTGTAATATTGAGTAGGGTATCGTTGAATAGGTCTTTTAAAACTAAGGGGAGGTTTCTTTGACAGAAAGTCTGTAAAACGTTTCTGTCTCGAGATATTTGCTTTTGAAAGGGGCGTTTTTTAGCCATAATTTGTTCCAGCTGTAACTTCTAAAGTACGCATGCCAAAAATTTGAAAAAAATATGGAATATAGTTCTTAGTATGAAGTTACCATGAAAACTATAACGGATACTGTACCACTAAAGATTAAGGAAATATCAAAGTTTTACAATTTGCGGTTGGTAACCATACAGCTGCAAACAAACCAGCAACACAATTAACTTAGTAATGCTGAAAGACCTGATATTTAAACGTTGACTACGAAACCCTATTTGTGAGCGTGTCTGACACGCTCTTGGCCGCTTTTTCAAAACTCTATTGAAATATCGTCGTGATAAGAACGTGAAACTGCGATAAAATTGTCTCTTGTGGCGCGCATGTTTACAATCCGCGATAAATTTATCAAAATTGATAAATTTTATCATTCGATAAGGGATATAATTTATTGCCATGCAAGTTAGGCCTACTGTGCGCAAACCGCGTTCTGCCAAAGAGCATTGACAAAACGCCAGTTTTTATTTGTACTCTTTGGCATTGACTCTACTCTAGTGTTGCCAACCGTACGATAATTATCGTATTTGTACGATAATTTGAAGTCCGGTACGATAAAAAATAATTAAGTATTACAAAATTACATTAAAAAAACAATACACAAATTAAACTTAAAACTACAAAAATTCATTATAAATAAAAAATTCCCTCCAGCGCATCTCCGCGCGGCAAAGTGCCCAAAAGGCTGGCAGCATTCCCTCTTTGTATTGCTATACTCAACCTTTGAGCGAGGTAACTGCCAGACCTGGGATCACCTGACACCTCACGAAGACGCGCCGAAATTTCCTTAAAAAATAATTTCGCCTCTGACCCCCACGGACCCATAGTCTCCACAGCGAAGGGCACAAAAACATATTTATTTAAGAGATCCGCATATTTACGGCGCTTAAGAATTTCAGCCGAAGCTGCCGCAGCCCCGGCGCAACGAGAAGTAGTAGGCAAGTGAGTGGGAGCTAAGGTGTCAACACATGTGGCGTCCCAAACCACGCACTTGCCCAACTTCCACGGAACCATTGACATGCCATCAGGTCGTTTGCCGTCTGCTCGAAACAAACCATTCGGCTATAAAACCGCAGGTACCTTGGCAGAAACGAGGGCTCTGCGCAAAATATCATTCAGACTGGCATGACGTGATTGACGACCGGCACTCCTTTGGCACGACAAGCCGTGGTGTCCTAAATTATTTACTTGGTCCCCACAGACACATTTATGCGGCTCATTTACTTTCACACCTAAGCGCAACCCAACAACCAACGACAACGTGCAATTGTCCAACAAAGTTCCCAAGTTAGCAGAAGGAAGTGCTTGCAGCCACAACCCAGATTCCCTCTCCGACACAGCCAGCAACCTCGCGCGCTCTACTGAGTTTGAACTACCAGTAATGAGGTTCTTTAAAGCTAATTTGCAGAGAGGTTCATCCCACTGCCTCTGGGAGTTTAAGGAAACTGGCATATCGACACAATTTTCCCGCCAAACCGCCACCGCCTCGGCCAATCCCGTAATCTCCACGGAACCCAAGGAAGGGTTAAGGATTTTACCGCAAAGGAGACTAGCAGAATGAGCCGAAGACAGGAAAGCCGGCAAGGAAATCGATGTCACGCATCTGATGCCTAACCCACCGAAACGCACAGGCAGTGAAGCTTGCATCCAGGCTGTGTCGTCCATAGCACAATTGAGTATGGCACTTAAGGTGTCCCTAATTGTTCTGTCCATGCCTTGCATCAAATTCTGAAATTTCCAGAATTGTGTACAACGGAGAACGTACATAAACTTAGGCACGAACAAACAGAACCTTATTATGAATAGTGCCATATGGGAGTTAATCTTGTGCAGACGATCTGAAGAAGCATGAAAGTGTTGAATTTGCTCCTCGATGTAGGAGGGCAACGCTTCATCCAAAATGGGTGCACCAAGAAGACGAAGAGACTCATTTGTCAAAATTTTGATATCCGGAGCCAATGAGGTGAAGTTAGTGATAATATCATTCCTGGTAACCGAGTCGACCGTTGGTTGGACGAAGAGTTCACACTTTGCAAAATTTAACTCCAGGCCAATGGCTGCAAACGCCTCCCTCAAAGTGTTCAAATCCGCTGCAACAGTACTGGCACTACCACCCAAAGTCCCATCATCCAAGTACCATAAGTTTAGATTGGAGTTTAACGACGAGACTATAGGATGTATCGCCAAACTAAATATAGCAGGGCCAAGGGGGTCACCTTGTTGACAGCCCGAAGCAGAACTTAGGTAATGGTCCTTGTATAAAAGTTTTGTTGGAGTGCCATAACATTGGTAAAGGTAAGGATAAATTGCCGGGGTATGTTCCTTAACAACACTTAGAAGAGCACCACGATCAACGGTATTGAATGCGTTCTTGACATCCACTTTCAGCAAAACCTCCCCTCCGTTCTGTTCCAAAAATGCCCTAGTCGCATGAACAGCTGCCTCACAGCCACCCTTAATGCCAAAACCAAGTTGTTTTGGCTCAAATTTACCGCTAAGAAAAGGCAGAACTTTCTTACAACTAATCTTCGAAACCAAACGACGGAGAGTATTACCCACAGCAATTGGCCTAATACCACCGTCCTTCTTTTTTAAAGCCACCAAATTTGCGCCATAGAGCACATCTGTCACTTCACCCAACACCTTTCCAGATAACATCAAATTTACTAGAGACACCAAGCTTACCAAAAGGTATAATTTATTAAGTATTATTTTACGATAATTTCACTACACCGTACAATATTTTTTTTAATTGACGATATTTTTGAAATGTTTACCGTCCCCTGTCTGCGATGCTAAGATAGGTGAATCGGGAGGGTATATTCGGCAGTCAGAAACCTAGGATTTCCCTAGCAGATTAAAGTTAATTTTATCGCAAACCCTCTAAGTACCGAACCTAGGTTTCAGAAAAAACAAAAAAAAATGATTTTGTCAACCTTTCAGTAGCAGTTGTCGACGGATTGACGATGTCTGACATGGGTGATCTTGGACAGATGTCACCTGTTTTTTATCATATGCCGGTTTCTGACTTTTATGGAAAAACACTACAAAAACAGATAGTAATCTGTGGGCTGGCCACCGCTGGGACGAACACAATAAATTGTATGATAATTTTGATAGCAAAATCCGATAATTCCGAAATCAAGAATTGGCAACACTGCTAGTCTTATATTATTGCGCAACAAACAACAAAAAGGTGAAATCGAACGAAATACTTGTTTGAATGGGAATTTTTACAAGATGAATCCATGATTTGTATGCAAATCCCTATGTAATCTATAGATGAGAACTTAAAATAATGTGTTTTTCTTATTTTTCTACTTTATTTTTATAGTATTTCCATTTTGAAAAGCCTAAATAATTAGTATGTGGTATTAATTTAGGGAAGCCGCCTCGTCATTTTGTTCGTCCGCCGTCATCATGATTTAAGAGAATCGTGAGTCTGGATTTTTTCATACAAACGATGTTACCGTATCCCTCAGCTAATTCGCAACCGATCAAAACAATTTTTGGCACGATAACTCTTCTTGACTAGATCTATGCCTAACATTCATTTTCTGGTTGGAATAATGCATTTAAAAAAAGATATGACCGTCGCAAAATGTCTCAAAATAATCAGCAAGTTTAGGCCCTGGCATCTTCTTAATATGACGATAATTTCAGCAAAACAGATGATACGGGCATAGAATATTTTATTGGCAGCAAAATGATGATACTATCAACAAATTTGGTGGAGATTTCGAACGGGGAACTTAGTAAACCCAGAACGCAAATTTTATACACGTTTCGGTACCGAGCTACAACTGTCTCTTTCATGGCTGCGGGTGAGGGCAGGAAGGGGTGGCGATACAGATTGACCCTCTGGCCCTCATTTAGCAAGTATACAAGGTCTCAATAATACCGGGTCTTTTATTTTTACTATGTTTTGATATGTTTTAAATTAAATAAATTCATGTCTACGTAGATATTTTCTACTTCTTGAACACTAGTCAAACTTTAATGTGTAGTTTATTTTTGTACAATTTACATATTTAAATTAACATAGACACCTAACCACCAGAAGATAGGCTAAATAATGGATCATAAAATAACTCGTAGTACTAATTGAGTAGCTTTACTTCAGTTACCTAACTATTTATTTGGACTTGAATGAAGGTAGGTACGTACATATGTAAGTACTACAACGACCAATACAATACAACATATTTGCAATATAAATCACAATTTAGCGGTAAAAGTTTTAATTGCACCATAGTAAAGAGCAATAGAAATCAGAAATTTAACTGCATGGATAAAGAAAAATAAACCAATGATTACCACAGAGGCGGTTTTAATGCTAAATGTAGGTAGTTATTACTAGTTATTTTTACCAGGTATAGTTAATTTACAAGGTACTGCTTACCCTATGTGGCGTACCTATAGCATATATTGGTATGACATAAGAAGCGATTTGATTTATATCAGCTATTTCGACCGATTATGGTATGGCTAAATAGCTCACATGGTCAGATGCGAGACTTTGAAACAAAGAGAGTGGAGTTCAATTCCTGCTAATGCCAATACATATTTTGTTTTCTTTCAAAGTTTTGTATATTTTTTTTTTGCATCTTTTATAATCCTTATAAAATGTGTCATGCATGATCATGAATGCACAAAATTTTTATCATTATTTGTAACAAAATAGGCAGAGTAAGGGAGGAGTTTCAGATTTGTTTCAACAAGGAGTTTGGCCTTATCACACTAGCAGTTTGAGAGCGGATGCGGAGCGGAGCAGGTGCGTAGCAAATTCTTTGTGAATGCGTGGCAGATGTGCAGCGAATTCGCACCACCGACGCGCGACGTAGCTGCGTAGGCGCGGCGGATGCGCAGTGAATTTCTCGCGGACGTGCGGCGGATACCGTCGTTATTTGTATCAAAACAATGCAAATCCATTCGCTACGCATCCGCCGCACGTATGCTACGAATTTGGTGCGCGTACGCTCCGCTCTGCATCCGCTCCCAAAATGCTGGTGTTATAGGCTCTTATGTCTTGGAAAGTGTCTTGGGTGGGTGGGTATTTTGTTTTGTTTCTTCGATCAAAAAATGACGGGTAATGTCAGTTAGAAAAACTATTAGATCCATTTTGATTTTTTCACAAGTTGGCAAAAGTATGGATAGGACTTTTTATTTGTGAAACCTATAGAAAAACAGACATTTATGGTGTAAAAAAATTAACAGGATATATTTTGATGGGTTGAGTTCAGTTCATAAAACTGAGCTCCTAAGAGACTCAGACGTCACTTTCCCTAAGAGACTCAGACCAAGAAAAGTAAAATGAAATACTTTGGACCTCTCATGCTTACAATGGCATGTAATTAAATTAGTCGTAAGTACATGTATGCGTTCACCTTTTTTTCAGGGTTATGTCTTTCGAGAGAATGTATGTATGTTTGTATGTATGTATGTGGACAAGAAAATTCTTTTTTACGGGCTACATACAGCCCAATCGGATAGTTGAATTTTGACATTTGAATTGTCGTTAGATTCGTCTTAGCAGCACGAGTGACACTGGCTATATTAAAAAATTATAGATTTAAGATGGCGGATTTTATACAGCAAAATACTACTTTAAAATTACCCCAGTCGGGTTTTTGATGTTTAACACATCTACATTAGACATTCCTACCAAAATAAACATATGTCTCAGACCCTTCGGCCGCGTACGAAACCAAGTTTCGAAACTGGTTTCGAATCAAGATTAATATTTCTTTAATCGAAACTAGTTTCGTAATAAGGATTATTTTTCTTGATTCGAAACCGGCAGCGTAAAAAGAATAATATTTCTTCTTACGAAACTTGTAAATAAACACGTTATTGAAATCACTGCACCACAATCATGAAGTTGACTTTTACCCACTGGTTTTGAGCGGGATATCTGTACTTATTAAGCCAGAGAGGCGAAAAAAAAAAACAAAATTGGAAATTTTAAAACAAAATGTATTTAATGGAAATACTACTAGGCACAATTATAATGTAATGAAAAAGGAGCAATGATTTCGACGCAATGGCCAACAGAGATTTTCTTCTTTTGTAGTAGCTTGATTGCAGATTTTATTTCATTTCATTTCATGCTCAGCCCAATGAATCTGTTGATTTTTGAATGCCACCCCTCTAAGTGGTTAGTAGTATTATGGCTTAATAAGTACAGATATCCCGCCCAAAACCAGTGGGTAAAAGTCAACTTCATGATTGTGGTGCAGTGATTTCAATAACGTATTATTTACAAGTTTCGTAAGAAGAAATATTATTCTTTTTACGCTGCCGGTTTCGAATCAAAAAAAATAATCCTTATTACGAAACTAGTTTCGATTAAAGAAATATTAATCTTGATTCGAAACCAGTTTCGAAACTTGGTTTCGTACGCGGCCGAAGGGGTCTCAGATAATGTGATCCGTACAAAACGTAAAGTTGCAAAGCGTCTTGATTTTTCTGATCGGAAGTGTAGTTTTCGTTTAGTTTTGATTCGCTGGGAACATTGTCTGTCTGTCTGGACGCGTCTGAGTGGATCCAAATTTTATTTATTTATCCGCCTATGTTTCTTAGGGAAAGTTGTTTATTTATGTGGACTGATTAACCCCTTAAAATATTTGTAGTTCATTTTTAGACACCTTATTTACATCCTGAAAAAAATGCGGTAATTTTAATCCAAAAATAAAGTCTTATCCATACTTTTCCAACACTAAGTCTAGTAGATTTTTAGGGTGCCGTAACCAAAGGGTGGAAACGGATCCCTGTTACTGAGACTACGCTGTCTGTCCGTCTGTCAGCAGGCACTATCTAATAAATGGTTATAGGTAGAGAGTCGCAAATTTCACAGACGATTAATTTCTGTTGCCGCTTTATGTAACAACAAATCTGAACATTTTATACAAATAAAAATACAGCCAGCCATACAAAAAACGGCATTTTTATGCTCGATTTTATCTGTGATGGTTCAAATGCTGTATCTCATGAACAGTAACAGTTAGACAGTTGAAATTCTCACAACCATGTATTACTAATATTACTATTGCCCTATGACAACAAAAACTAAAAAAAAAACGGCCAAGAGCGTGTCAGACACGCCCACAAATAGGGTTTCGTAGTCAACGTTTAAATATCAGGTTTTTCAGCATTACAAACTTAATTTGTTGCTGGTTTGTTAGCAGCAGTATGATGACTAACCGCAAATAGAAAAACTCAATTTTTCTGAAACCTTTAAAGGTATAATATCCGTTATAGTTTTCATTGTAACTTCAGATTGTAAGCTATATTCCATATTTATTTCAAATTTTTAGCATTTATACTTTAGAAGTTACAGCTGGAACAAATTATGGGTCAAAAACGCCCTTTTTAAAAGCAAATATCTCGTGACAGAAACATTTTAGTGACTTTGTTTCAAAGAAACTTCACCTTAATTTTAAAAGACCTATTCAACAATACCCTACTCAATATTGCAGAAGAAAAAAAAATTTTTGCCCCCCTTTCACTTGTATGGGAGGGGGTCCAAAAAACATTTAAAATATTTTTTTCTTAACATTTCTTTATTTGGGTCAATACGATCTATCTTCTCACCAAATTTCATGTCGATAGCTCTAAAACTGACGAAGATATGAGGGCGCGGCATACAGACAGACAGACAGACAGACAGACAGACAGACAGACAGACAGACCGACAGACAGACAGACATGACGAAACTATAAGGGTTTCTAGTAGACTACGAAACCCTAAAAATAGAGGAGCTCCCATACAACAAATGTGATATAAATACATACATACATACATACATCACGCCTTTATCCCTTGCGGGATATAAATGCTATTTTTTAAACACAATGGTACGGGACCCTTCGTTTACGAGTCCGACTCGCACTTGTCCGATTTTTGAGAATCTGAAACGTCATCCATCAGAGTGATTGATTAGATAATAATTGTACCCATTAGGATTTCTAATATTGCAAATATAATCAAGAAATATCTCACACTCTGCCTAACCTGCAAGGGACGTAGGCGTGATGTGTGTAAAAAAAAGACAAAGAAAAAACTGATTTTTGTACAAAACGACCCGTCGTCGTCGTGACTCGAAACCTGTACTCTCAATAAACCGTTGATCCCAGGGGGAGCAGCTTACATTTTACGCCACGCAGTTACTTGCACTTAGTGGTCAATTTTGTGAATGGTTGCAAAACATAAATGTCATTGATCATATACAATGAGGGCAAGGGGGTAGCGGGAGGGTCCACAGCGGGGCGGGAGGGATGCATAAATGAAATAGAAATATTTTTATCAACTGACAGTTCGCGAACTTTCAGGTTGCTATTGTAAAGTCTTAACGCTTATTCATGGTGAAATCATAGGGCGAACCGTTATCTCATGGTTATCTCTATTTCAGCCTATATAAAAAAGGAACTCTTTGGCCGCCAAGTCTGTCTGTATTTGATCTGTAGCTCGATCAAGTCACTAAAATTCCATTGTGCAGTTCCTAGTTATTTATTTAGGAAAAACTGTGATTATGAACAAATCGATGGTTTTTAACAATATTGTAAAACTATGGACTTTGGGTGAATGTGGAGTGTACTAAACTGGTGTAAATCAATACAATTTTGGTTTTGCAGAAGTGACTCCTTCATCGTAGGTATGTTTAGTTCATCATATCATGGCGTTGAAATGAAATGTAATTTATTTGCAGGCAACATGGTAATAAGTTCTTATAATTTTAATATACACATCCGCATGTTGCGCCAAGCATTGGCATGCAATTTTGAAGCAAGAAGATGAGAAGTAAATTAAAAATTTAATTACAAATTATTATGTCCAAAAATAAAATAAAGAAACGATAAAAATAAAAATACATTGCATATAAATAGTGGCAAAAAAAATTTACACATTAATAAATAAATTCTAAAATTTTGTGGTCACTAATATTCTCTTCGTAAGTCTTGATAAATTGGAACTCCCATACAAAATTGCCGTTCAGCTGAGTTGAGTTACTATGAAAAGTAAAAAGTAAACGTATATCGACCTATGTGATGTTTAACGTGGTTTAACTTTTTCTGAACGGTTTTTATTCTACGCAGCAGCGAGTGTGGATTTTCCTTACTCGTGAAACTGGACACCTAGCTAATTTATATCTTAGTTAGTCGATCAGCGCCATCTATCAACGATTACAATAACTACTAAGTACTAAATATATATTTTTTATAACAACTAAATATTGAATTAGGAATAGAACAAGTAAAGAGAATTAGATAAATTCTTTTGCAGTATCTTCAAAGGTAAACAATAGCCACATTTCATTTTATTTATGATTATGATCAAGCACCAAGGATATGGGAATTAAAGAACAAATGCAAAGGGATGATCTCGAGACATTAGTGATACATCCAAGTGATACTACACACGATAATATCTGACTTATTGATCAACAATATTTTATGAAATGTAGCAAAGTTTGTTATCTATAAGGCCGTTGACACTCTGCCTACATACAAGGCTATACAAGGTTGTAGGTGTGATTTTGTGTGTTTAGATATCGATACTCATGCATGTAATTTTTAGGTTATGTTGTAAGTATTTTGCGTCTTTTCATCAGTTTTCCGTTTCATAATTTAAAAGTATTTATACCACCATAATGTAGATAGGTAGTACAAGAAATATGTACTACGAGTTTCATGACCATACCTATATTTCGATTTTCGACGCATTTGAGAGTGGCCTAAACTGTTGCCTAAACTTGTATGACCAAATTCTAGTGGCGCCATCTAACGAAAGATTTCAGAAGCCATCGAAGTTTATGAATTGGCTTTAGGATTTAAACGTATCTTTTTCGTTTTTTTTTTTAATATTGTGTGAAAATATTCGTAAATAAAAATCATCGTTCTAATGCTACAGTACACCCTGAGTTCCGTAACATAGTAAGCTACATCTAACAAACACCTAAAAATTGCCCCATGAAGACATGAGAGAAAAACGTTGGTACTTACCTATCCTATCCTACCAACAACTAACATGTTTCTGTGCGATTATAATATTAAAACGATGTTTAAATCTGCACTTTTAGGAGTCTGGTGGTATCAATACAAACAAAGGATGTGTCTTCGCAAGTAAACGAAGGCACAAAGTGAATATTGGCTGGCGCCAATCCACAGAGCCGGCTTCGAACAAACGCGGCTATAGGTACTCACTCAGGCATCCACACGTGTTATTTATCGAGTAAATATTAGTTATTTGTACAACAAGAAAGCAAAGTTGATTTTTACTGCGAGTGCTAATTTTGAAATCCGAGGTACTGAAAGAAACCTGCCCTCTGGAGGTCCTTATAAGTTTAGTAAAACAGTTAGACTGTTTACTTAGAATTGAAGATGGCCAATATCAAGTGTGATCGTCTATTGGGTTAGGAATACGTTGCGTTTAGGTAGTGACTTGTAAATTCTTACGAAGTGGAGCAGTGTTTTACTTGAGATGTAAGGAGAGGAACATTTTAAGTTAAAGTAAGAAAACTACAGGAATACGGGGCTCCCATCCATCCTACACACCCGTCCGAAAGGGGCCAAGACGCACTCATACGACTATCCTAAACGACCGAAGAATTTTGAATTACACGACGCTCTGCATATTGAAGAAGAAAGCCAAAAGATCAAATACTCCTAATATTATGAAACTAACGAAGTTAATTGCGCTCCACTAGGAAGCAAGTTAAAGGGGTCTAGGTTGGGAACCAGGTCCGGAGAGACCTGGTCCATGCCAACCACGGGGATAGTCCCCGTGGCCAACCAACCTGGATTCCTACCTATCTAAGCCTACCTAACTAGCTCAAAGTCGAAAGACTGAGCATCCGCGTACCCTAAGGCCGAAAAATATTTTGGGGACAGTCTTTCACAAGAAACCCAGAAGGTGAACTGTAGAATAATGGATGGGTGGCCATTCCCTTCGTGTTGTATGTGTTTGTTGAGGTATGGCAGCCTTCCCTCTAAGGCACCAGGGCCGGGAAAGCTACGCACCTCAACGCGGTGCAGTCTGAACTAGACCATGTAGAGTAAATTATGCTTGCAATACCAACCCAGGAACTCAGAAGTAGATCTTGTAATACTAGGTGTTGTGGCAACTAGCATTACCTCACACCCCTAGTCCGAGAACAGGTATAGAATGTAACGTCTACTCTACAGCTCAGATCAACCTCTGTACGCGCGGTGGCACTTCACAGCATACATACACAGGTTAATAAAATTTAATATTTAAATTAAATTAGAAAATTCGACAGTCCCCCTTTTAAAATTTGTTAAAATATATTTTATTATAATTTGGAAGATTAATCTGATTTAAGATATATTAGTGTTATAAAAAGGTTGTAACGTTTGGAATAATTAAATCATTAATTTACAAAGGCATTCCTAGCTGAAGAGTAAGAAGATCTTGGCATTGAAGTAAGTATGTTGTGACTGTCCTTCATCCATATCCATTCACAGAAAACGTTCATATATCAGCATCCATGAGTCTCCTAGATAAAAGATATAAGGTTGAAAACGTTCACTCCTTTCCTTTCTTTCCGATTTTATCAAAATGTTCCCAGTTCCAATTTAGAAAAAGGAAATCTCAACGTTGGATTATTATCTAATCTAAATATAAATAAAATTGAAATCATAATTCAAAAATAAATTAAAAGAATTTATACTTACATTTTTCCTCTTTTAATTCACTCCTATAAAACACGAGTATATTGTTGCTCTCACTTTCAAAGAATGATCTAATTGCTTGTTGTCAAAAGGCCGAGTTGACGCAAATTTTCAAATTTGAAATAAAAGAATTATAAATAAAACTAGACATCTGAATGTCAAAGTGTCAAAGATAGTTTATTAAAGAAAGAATAAAAGTGTCAAAATTTGAAATATTTCAAAATATTTTAACTTAAGTGTCAAACTTGTGAACTCTTGAAATATTCTATGTTAAGTGTCAAATTTGAAAACCCTTGAAATATTCTATGTTAAGTGTCAAACTTGAGAACCCTTGAAATATTCTATGTTAAGTGTCAAACTTGAAAACCCTTGAAATATTCTATGTTAAGTGTCAAACTAGAAAACCCTTGAAAATTCTATGTTAAATGTCAAACTTGAAAACCCTTGAAAATTCTATGTTAAGTGTCAAACTTGAAAACCCTTGAAATATTCTATGTTAAGTGTCAAACTTGAAAACCCTTGAAAAATTCTATGTTAAGTGTCAAACTTGAAAACCCTTGAAACATTCTATGTTAAGTGTCAAACTTGAAAACCCTTGAAATATTCTATGTTAAGTGTCAAACTTGAAAACCCTTGAAATATTCTATGTTAAGTGTCAAACTTGAAAACCCTTGAAAATTCTATGTTAAGTGTTAAACTTGAAAACCCTTGAAATATTCTATGTTAAGTGTCAAACTTGAAAACCCTTGAAAAATTCTATGTTAAGTGTCAAACTTGAAAACCCTTGGAACCTTAGCTAAATAACTAGATTGTAATATCACACAAAAGGGAAACCACTCAAAAGTAAAATCTAAGTAGAACACTTTAGTTTCTCAAACTTAAATTACACAACACTACACTTGCACGATATCTCCAGCTCAACGTTAGGTTCGGGAACCGTTGCTCCTGCGGAATATGACACGAAAACCAAAGGGTTCACAGGACGTTACACGTACAATAATAAATTAACACAACGTTACACTAGTTGTATGTCACTCGCACAATAATGAATTCACAAAACATTACACACGCAGAATGTCACTTGCACAATAATAATTTCGCAAAACGTTAGACACACGGGATGTCACTCGCGCAATAATAAGTCGCAAAATGATGTACACGCGGATTGTCACTCGCACAATAATAATTTCGCAAAACGTTAAACACGCGGGATGTCACTCGCGCAATAATAAATCGCAAAATGTTAGACACACGGGATGTCACTCGCGCAATAATAAATCGCAAAACGATAGATTCGCGTAACACATAACTTTACGATCACTTTGCCTAAGCATTAATTTTGGAATTTCCTTCACGCTTATTTGATACAAATGGTAAGTAAACACTTACGTCTGCAGGTTTGGATCTCAAACCTGGCATTCTCAAAGTAGTTGCCCCATCATAATCCAGTTCTGTATACAGGACGATTTTTCATTGTTACGAGACATTTTTTACTTCTTCCTTTACTCTGAAAAATACGAACAATATTAGTATTTCTTATATAATATAGATAAAAACATAATTCTAGAAAGTTACAATAAACAATTTTTTGTCAAATTCACGTATTCCAATTTCATACCACCCTTTGTTCGATCTCCGCCCTACAAATCCAAATGAGATTGGTCACTTTATAGGAGCACCCTAGCAGCGATCTGCAATAGAAGATATTACTCCATTCTATCTTTCCTAGATATAAAAAAAATACTTATCTTTAAAATAGAATTTCACAATGCTCCCAGGCAGGTGGCGCACCTCCAGTTTGGCAGTTTTCACCACTTTATTGACTTTGTTGAGCACTGAAAACACGTTTTTTTTCAGTAGCCCCATTTTGCTCCTTCCTTCATCACACCCAAAATTTGACTCCATCTTTCCTGTTCTAAAACTGTCAGAAAAACTTTCAAACCAAAAACGTCACACACATTTCAATTTTCTATGCCGCCTACAACATTTGTCGCCTTATACTTTGACATGAAGTCTTCATAAAGAAGTTCCTTACTCCAACACGGAATATAAAATCAAAATTAGGTTCGATCGGTCAAATGGGTCAAATATTTAATGTTTTAGCAAGATAAACATTTTCATTTTTATGTCGAACGACGTGGTTCTCTACAATCCTCCCCAGATTTTGGTTCTATACCCATAGATTCAAAATCTTATACCTCAAAGAGAGCTAGTCGTTTATCATAAAAATAAAAGAGAAAAAAAAAATTTTAATACTTTAATTATAATTAGAGAATTAACAAATATTAAATATTTATCTCAATCATTGACAATGCTAAATGGGTTTCTCTAAACATAATATCGAGATAAATGTATCGCACTAAAAGTTCCTCGAACTGTTAATCTATCTGGATCAACTAAAACATAAATATTTCCAGGCTTCCTAATTAAAACTCTATAGGGACCTTCGAATCTAAGTTTAAACTTTTGAATAAAGATTTCTAGTATCTGATTTATTTAATTTTCGAATTTTCACTAAATCTCCCACTTGAAATTCTATCAATCGGTGTGTCTTATTATAAAATTCCCTTCTAATTTGTCCTGCCTGCCTTAAATTTTCCTTAACCTCTTCTCTAATAGTCTCAACATCCCTAGTATTTTCAAAATGAGGCAAAACCCGATCAATGGTTAACCTGGCCGAACTCCCGAACACTATTTCCTTTGGAGAATATTTTGTCGAATTGTGATAAGTGTTGTTATATAGCTCTTCAACATCTCCCAAAATCTTGTACCATCCTTTATGATTATGATGACAAAAAATACGAAAGTATTTGGATAACTCCTTATTCACCCTTTCTGTAGTATTGGGTCTCGGATTCCTAATCGAAGTATAAAGTGCACGAATTCCCAATTCTCTTAATCCAGTTCTCCATATCATACTAATAAATTGTCTTCCATTATCTGTCATAACTATTTTGGGCTTGATGATTCTAACAAACTCTTTTAATTTCTTTAAAACCGCTCTAGAAGTAGCCCTGCTTAAACCATACAATTTAATGTATTTGCTAAATGAGTCTTGTAATACAAAAATATAAGAATATCTTGATTGAGCTCTAGGTAGTGGTCCGTACAGGTCTCCCATTACAAGATCTCCTATCCCTTCTGTAATAATCGAATTACAAGGTCCAACATATTTAATAGGATCATCCTTCGATAATTGGCAAACTCTGCATTTCCGAATAACAGATCTAATTGTTGTTTTCATCCCAATCCAATAAAACCGTTGCCGAATGTAATGATAAGTTTTATAGACTCCCAAATGTCCCATCTCAATATGCACTTGTCTACAGGTTTCCTCCCGTAAAATTTCCGGTAAGAAAATCACTTGACGATCAACATTAGGTGGGTCATAGTATAGAATTCCATCAATCAAAGAGCACCTGGATGCGATTCTACCCAATCGGTCCTCCCCCAAACCATTCAATTCTAAAACTCGTTGTCTAATATTCATAATAATATTATCCATCATTTGATATTCACTAAAGCGTTCTAATTTCTCATTTAAAGACCGGCTTGAAGAAACTCCCATATACATAATATTTGGGCATTTCACCTTTTCTTCCTGAATAACTCCCCCAACAGGATACCTCGAAAGTATATCCGGTACTATATTTTCCGTCCCTTTAATATGTTCGATTTTATAATTGAATTGTTCTAAAAAACAAGATCCATCTAGTTACACGGGCATTAAACAATTTAACATTTTTAATAAATATTAATGGTTTATGATCGGTCTTAATAATTATCGGTACTCCCCTTAAATATGTCTCAAACTTTTTCAAATTGTAAATTATAGCCCACAGTTCCTGTTCAGTAACAGTCCACCTCAACTCCAGTCCACGTAAAGCTCTACTACAAAACCCAAGGATCTTCATATTTCCCTCATCATCAATTTGATATAGCACTCCTCCAATCCCTATTCCCGAACTATCCACTTGTAAATAATATTCTCTATTTTGATCTGGATGGTGTAGTAAAATAGTTGACAAGAATTCCTTCTTCAACTCATCCATTGCCGATTGTTCCTCTTGACCCCATTTCCATCTTTGTTCCTTACGTAAAAGATTATTAAGAGGAATCGTCAAAAGGCTATAGTTAGGAATAAACCTCCGATAGTAATTACATAACCCCAAAAAGGCTCTTAGTTGTTTAACTTTCTTAGGTTCTGGGAACTCTTGGATCGCTTCGACTTTAGCCGGGTCAGTCCTAATCCCATCTATTGAGACTATATGTCCTAACATTTTAACTTCTTCACAAACAAATTTACATTTTTCTATGTTACAGGTCATACCAGCCATTTCTAACCGATTTAAAACCTCGTCTATATGATGAAGGTGTTCAACCCAAGTCCCTGCTGTCAGAATAGCCAGATCATCAAGATAATTTACGCAAAATTCTCTAACTCCTATCCCTAGAATTTTATCCATGGCCCTGCTAAAACTTCCAACCGAAGTTTTCAAACCTTGGGTAATACGTTATAAACATAAGATTTCCCATTTACTGTAAATCCTGTGTACTTCTTACTATTTTCCGAAATGGGAATTTGAAAATACGCGTTATTTAAATCTAAAATCGTAATAAATTTCACCCCATGGAAAGCATTCAAAACATCTATCTGAAGTGGTGGTGCTTCCGACTCTGCAACCATGAATTTATTTATTTCCCTTGCATCTAGAAGAATACGAACTGAACCATCAGGTTTTATAGCAAAGGTTAGCGGACTACAATAAGGAGTTGATGTTCTTGAAATAATTCCCATTTCAATCATTTCGTTAATTTTATCCTCGACCTTTGATCTATAAGCATAAGGAATTGGATAAGTTCTATTAATCTTTGGTGTTGTTGTTTCCATTTTAATCTCATGAACGTAACAATTCGCCCTTCCTAATTTTTGTGAAAACCCCGCTTTGTGTTTCTCCAAAGTTTAAACAAAGAAAGTTTTGTTTAGACGAGATTTCCATTCCCAATTTAACTTTCTTTCTATAGTTATTTGACTCAATTGTTTTAGTTTCCTTTTGAAGTACTTCTTTCTGAAGATTCACTCCTGGAGAATCCTCGTACACCTTCTCTAAAATGGTACAACAACCTTGTTACCTCCCCTGTGCTTAAGATTAGCGCCTTCGGATCACCTAAATCAATCTTAGCCTCATTTGCTATTAACCAATCAAACCAAGAATCATGTTTTTAGTCAATTTGGGAATAACTAATAACCTGATCTCAAATTCACAACCCTTAATCTCCAAGGTTATACTAGTTAAGAAATTTAGGTATTTTTAAGCTTTTCTGTCCTACTGCCCCTTTTATAAATAAAGGCTTTATTGGGAGCTTGGCCAAGTTTTGGATTGAATTCAGTTTGAAAAAGAAATCCTCTGCTATACAAGTTATTTCACTACCCGTGTCTACTAACACTACAAAAACCTCCCCCAAGTATTCTACCTCTATTTCAGCTGTAATCCTAATATTCTTTTGTGTTATAAAGCTTTGATCATCCTCTAAATCATCTGTAAATAAAGAGTTATTTATATTGAAAACACTTAAGTAATTATTATCATTTTCTTTTATGAAATCTTTTAGCTCAATATAAGGTCTAATTATCTCATTCAACTCTAAAAATCCAAAGCCACGCCTATCATGTCCTATTCTATAATTATTATTTTCAATATGATGACGCCTTCCTTGTCTTGATTTTCCCAATCCGTCTCCAGGTTTCCACCCCCTTTTAATCAGATAATTTACTGCAAAATATTCTTTACTGCCTCCCCCAATTCCAGCTCGTTCTCTTGCTTCCTGGTTGAGTCTTGTCTTGGACTGTACTTGCAACACGCTTCGATCCTCCTTGGGGATGATTTGAAACTTCCACATAAGTCTTGCACTGACGTCCCACATCATCAAGTTCTCTAAGAAACTCAGCTGCTTGTATAATTTTTTTCAGACTTCTTCATGATTATAAATTTATATCAAAATAATTAATATTTGTTTTGTAACCAACTAACAGCTAGCATGAATATCTATACACTATAACTAACTAAGTTTTTCCTAATTGTTTTCTCCCAACATCTCAAAAATACACCGCTCACTTGCGACTCCGATATCCTGGTCACTATGGCGCCATTGAAAGAAACCTGCCCTCTGGAGGTCCTTATAAGTTTAGTAAAACAGTTAGACTGTTTACTTAGAATTGAAGATGGCCAATATCAAGTGTGATCGTCTATTGGGTTAGGAATACGTTGCGTTTAGGTAGTGACTTGTAAATTCTTACGAAGTGGAGCAGTGTTTTACTTGAGATGTAAGGAGAGGAACATTTTAAGTTAAAGTAAGAAAACTACAGGAATACGGGGCTCCCATCCATCCTACACACCCGTCCGAAAGGGGCCAAGACGCACTCATACGACTATCCTAAACGACCGAAGAATTTTGAATTACACGACGCTCTGCATATTGAAGAAGAAAGCCAAAAGATCAAATACTCCTAATATTATGGAAACTAACGAAGTTAATTGCGCTCCACTAGGAAGCAAGTTAAAAGGGGTCTAGGTTGGGGAACCAGGTCCGGAGAGACCTGGTCCATGGCAACCCCGGGGATAGTCCCCGTGGCCAACCAACCTGGATTCCTACCTATCTAAGCCTACCTAACTAGCTCAAAGTCGAAAGACTGAGCATCCGCGTACCCTAAGGCCGAAAAATATTTTGGGGACAGTCTTTCACAAGAAACCCAGAAGGTGAACTGTAGAATAATGGATGGGTGGCCATTCCCTTCGTGTTGTATGTGTTTGTTGAGGTATGGCAGCCTTCCCTCTAAGGCACCAGGGCCGGGAAAGCTACGCACCTCAACGCGGTGCAGTCTGAACTAGACCATGTAGAGTAAATTATGCTTGCAATACCAACCCAGGAACTCAGAAGTAGATCTTGTAATACTAGGTGTTGTGGCAACTAGCATTACCTCACACCCCTAGTCCGAGAACAGGTATAGAATGTAACGTCTACTCTACAGCTCAGATCAACCTCTGTACGCGCGGTGGCACTTCACAGCATACATACACAGGTTAATAAAATTTAATATTTAAATTAAATTAGAAAATTCGACAGTCCCCCTTTTAAAATTTGTTAAAATAATTTTTATTATAATTTGGAAGATTAATCTGATTTAAGATATATTAGTGTTATAAAAGGTTGTAACGTTTGGAATAATTAAATCATTAATTTACAAAGGCATTCCTAGCTGAAGAGTAAGAAGATCTTGGCATTGAAGTAAGTATGTTGTGACTGTCCTTCATCCATATCCATTCACAGAAAACGTTCATATATCAGCATCCATGAGTCTCCTAGATAAAAGATATAAGGTTGAAAACGTTCACTCCTTTCCTTTCTTTCCGATTTTATCAAAATGTTCCCAGTTCCAATTTAGAAAAAGGAAATCTCAACGTTGGATTATTATCTAATCTAAATATAAATAAAATTGAAATCATAATTCAAAAATAAATTAAAAGAATTTATACTTACATTTTCCTCTTTTAATTCACTCCTATAAAACACGAGTATATTGTTGCTCTCACTTTCAAAGAATGATCTAATTGCTTGTTGTCAAAAGGCCGAGTTGACGCAAATTTTCAAATTTGAAATAAAAGAATTATAAATAAAACTAGACATCTGAATGTCAAAGTGTCAAAGATAGTTTATTAAAGAAAGAATAAAAGTGTCAAAATTTGAAATATTTCAAAATATTTTAACTTAAGTGTCAAACTTGTGAACTCTTGAAATATTCTATGTTAAGTGTCAAATTTGAAAACCCTTGAAATATTCTATGTTAAGTGTCAAACTTGAGAACCCTTGAAATATTCTATGTTAAGTGTCAAACTTGAAAACCCTTGAAATATTCTATGTTAAGTGTCAAACTAGAAACCCTTGAAAAATTCTATGTTAAATGTCAAACTTGAAAACCCTTGAAAATTCTATGTTAAGTGTCAAACTTGAAAACCCTTGAAATATTCTATGTTAAGTGTCAAACTTGAAAACCCTTGAAAAATTCTATGTTAAGTGTCAAACTTGAAAACCCTTGGAAAATTCTATGTTAAGTGTCAAACTTGAAAACCCTTGAAATATTCTATGTTAAGTGTCAAACTTGAAAACCCTTGAAATATTCTATGTTAAGTGTCAAACTTGAAAACCCTTGAAAAATTCTATGTTAAGTGTTAAACTTGAAAACCCTTGAAATATTCTATGTTAAGTGTCAAACTTGAAAACCCTTGAAAAATTCTATGTTAAGTGTCAAACTTGAAAACCCTTGGAACCTTAGCTAAATAACTAGATTGTAATATCACACAAAGGAAACCACTCAAAAGTAAAATCTAAGTAGAACACTTTAGTTTCTCAAACTTAAATTACACAACACTACACTTGCACGATATCTCCAGCTCAACGTTAGGTTCGGGAACCGTTGCTCCTGCGGAATATGACACGAAAACCAAAGGGTTCACAGGACGTTACACGTACAATAATAAATTAACACAACGTTACACTAGTTGTATGTCACTCGCACAATAATGAATTCACAAAACATTACACACGCAGAATGTCACTTGCACAATAATAATTTCGCAAAACGTTAGACACACGGGATGTCACTCGCGCAATAATAAGTCGCAAAATGATGTACACGCGGATTGTCACTCGCACAATAATAATTTCGCAAAACGTTAAACACGCGGGATGTCACTCGCGCAATAATAAATCGCAAAATGTTAGACACACGGGATGTCACTCGCGCAATAATAAATCGCAAAACGATAGATTCGCGTAACACATAACTTTACGATCACTTTGCCTAAGCATTAATTTTGGAATTTCCTTCACGCTTATTTGATACAAATGGTAAGTAAACACTTACGTCTGCAGGTTTGGATCTCAAACCTGGCATTCTCAAAGTAGTTGCCCCATCATAATCCAGTTCTGTATACAGGACGATTTTTCATTGTTACGAGACATTTTTTTACTTCTTCCTTTACTCTGAAAAATACGAACAATATTAGTATTTCTTATATAATATAGATAAAAACATAATTCTAGAAAGTTACAATAAACAATTTTTTTGTCAAATTCACGTATTCCAATTTCATACCACCCTTTGTTCGATCTCCGCCCTACAAATCCAAATGAGATTGGTCACTTTATAGGAGCACCCTAGCAGCGATCTGCAATAGAAGATATTACTCCATTCTATCTTTCCTAGATATAAAAAAAAATTACTTATCTTTAAAATAGAATTTCACAATGCTCCCAGGCAGGTGGCGCACCTCCAGTTTGGCAGTTTTCACCACTTTTTTGACTTTGTTGAGCACTGAAAACACGTTTTTTTTCAGTAGCCCCATTTTGCTCCTTCCTTCATCACACCCAAAATTTGACTCCATCTTTCCTGTTCTAAAACTGTCAGAAAAACTTTCAAACCAAAAACGTCACACACATTTCAATTTTCTATGCCGCCTACAACATTTGTCGCCTTATACTTTGACATGAAGTCTTCATAAAGAAGTTCCTTACTCCAACACGGAATATAAAATCAAAATTAGGGTTCGATCGGTCAAATGGGTCAAATATTTAATGTTTTAGCAAGATAAACATTTTCAATTTTTATGTCGAACGACGTGGTTCTCTACAGTACCTAGCGAACGATACTAAAATTGAATCACGAGCATAGCGAGTGATTCGAAAGTCGTATCCTGAGCTCAATGAGTGATTCAAAAGCACGAGTTGTAAATGTGTTTGCTTTCGTGAAACTTTTCACCTCTACCACAGCCACTACCAGTGAGAAAATTATGATTTTTAAGGTTTTGTTCTTTATGGGTAGGCGAAGGGTGTGACTATACTGCCTAGTATTTAGTCTATATAATCCCGCCAAACAAATTTTCAAAGATGCGTTCAAAAATTTAACAAAATGTCAATATTTAGAAGATTTTGTTCTGAAATTGCTGCCATTATTACGACTAGTTTTTGAAAACTTTAGTGTTAAATTAGATGTTCGAAATTCAAATCACTTTTCTCCACTACTTTTCTCGACAAGTTGAGAAATGTAATTTGAGTTTCGAACGATGGATAAAGACGACCTTTGCCGACTAAATTTACGCAGCAAAATAGTTCTTTTCAAGCTGGTGAGGTGAAAAAATTTTTTTGTATAGTAAGATAAAGTGTAGTTTGATTCCCAAAGAGAGTTGACATCAGGCATTCCCAAAGAGGGTTGACGTCTGACTGGCATTCCTAAAGAGGGTTGACGTCAGGCAGGTGGCCGGTCGTAAAATTAAGCCAAGTCTGTTTTCAACAAAATTTCAATTTTGTGTTTAGACAAAACATATTGCGAAGACCCCAAATACTTATTTGAGACAAGGGTAGGATGATGACAATGAGTGAAGTTTGATATTATGCAAGTAATAATACCTAAAGTATAATTAACCCAGGTACCGCATTTCGAAAATTCAGAAATAAAAGTTAGCAACCCTAGAGTGTAGGTTTAAGTAAATGGTCGAGAAAAGGGGCGAGCTGTCCTTCTGTTAATTCTATATTTTGTGACGAAGGGCAAACGTAATTCACTAACAATTAAGCTGATGTAGTAAAAAACAAAAACCCAACTGCGGTAATTACAAAGTTATATTTTGCAATAAAAATCCACCAACTTGAATTTATGGATTTTTAATATAGCCAGTGTCACTCGCGCTGCTGAAACCAATCTAACGACACCTCATATTATGTCAAAATCCAACTATACGTTTGGGCTGCCGTGAAAAAGAATTTTCTTGTCCACATACATACATACTCTCGAAAAACATAACCCTCCTTCTGAGGCAGTCGGATAAAAAGTATATTATTACAGAAATAGCATTCTAAATTATGTTCCCGTAGGAATTAACTTCCCTTTCATGATAAGAAGTAGCTAAAGTGCCTAACCCATATCATCCTCAAAGCCGCATTGATACCACAATACTCATATTCAAGAAACTTCAACAGAGTAGCACTATAAATTCGACTATGTATAAAGAATCGATGTATTCTAATGCTGTACAGTAACCGGTATTCTGACGAGAAAAGTTATTTTTCCGGGATAAAAGTAGCCTACTTTACACTCCATCTATCGCCTTTCATCTAACTGCACACCCAAAAAAACTGCATGATATTCATCTATTTGTAGCACGGATGTATTCTCATGCTAAACAAAAATCGGTTTTCCGATGGGAAAAATATGTTTTTCCGGAATAAAAAGTAGCCTATGTCACTCTCTAGTCTCTCACCTCACTGCAGACCCCAAAAACTGATGATGTCGCTCTGTTGTGACGTGAAGAAAGGAAAAACAAACAAACACACTTTCGCATTTATAATAAAATAAATAAATATGGATATGGAAGTATGGATTTGTGGTATAAGGGAGTCATGTTTTGTGTAGACGTGTCAACCTGTATGAAACAGGTGTTAGGTACACCTTATTTTAATAATGTTATTTTAAGAAAAGTTTATCCTTCGTATTTGGCACGTATTCTGTTGAAAATTATCTACCAAAGGTTATTGTTCTTCAAATTACAAGTTAAATGAAATACAACACATTTGAAACAGGGACCAATTTTGTTTCAGGTAGTAAATTTTACAAGCTGGTGCTGGAGGAGAACTTAACCTTCTTTAATATGATAGAGTGGTTTAATGGAATTACAGGATACAGCTGATGCCTCTTAGCTAGAATCCAGCTCTTTGGATGAGCTTCTCGTTTCTGTTGAGGTGAGAGTTTCTTGGATATAAACAGCTAATTCCACCCACGATTGCTGAAACATGAATATAGGGTGAAATTTTACTAGTGACCGATAGCGAAAACTCAAAATTGGCTGGTGATAAGGAACAACTTTCTCCAAGGAACATAGGTCGAAATATGAAAAAAAATTGGACCTCCCATAATCAGCTGATCGGCAATTTTGTATGGGAGGTCCAACATTTTTTCTCATATTCTGACCTATGTTCCTTGGGAAAAGTTATTCCTTATCACCAGGCGGTTCTGAGTTTTCGCTATCGGTCACTAGTTTTTCATGCAGTATTGATATAAGTAGGATACATTTTTATAGTTATAATATAATATAATACTAGTGTGTCGTCCTTTTGGCAGGTAGATAGCTGACTCTAGCACGATGCAGCAGGCCGTCGACCCCCTCGCTACCACCAGCACGGTAAGATTCCCATTATTATACCGGGAGTAACAGAAAGGGTAGGGTCAAGTAGGGATCGGTGACTCAGGCAGGTACATTGACTCACGCTTATATCTCGTAATAGGACAGCTATATCTATATGTATTCTTAACATAATGGTAGCTCTTGACAACCAAACACATACAGACCAATCATCCGTCCACTCCAGTGCGGTTTGATTGTGAAAAAAATGTGCGATTGGTTTTGCACCTCTAAAAATGCTTTTAACGGTCCCCTAAATGTATTTTTATCGGTTAAGATTAAAAGATTTAAGGAAATGTAATTATTATGATCGAAAGTGGTGTTCATACACTAAGTAATAAGCTAGATTTGCTAGCTCTTAAGAGTAGTCTCGTAATATTTGTAGGTTAATTATTTCAAAATAGCGTCGGCGGCTACACTGGCTCAATTTTAAGAGGTACACAGTGACACTAACATTTAGTATTGGCTCATCTCTCTATTTTTAGAATCATTGACAGGCAATAGTAAAATATTTCTTATGGCAATAGTAATGATATGAAAAGAATACTTTGACAAAATAATTTATTTAAATGCATAGTTTCAATAAATATTATACTTGCACGACAGGGTTGCCAAGTCCATATAAACTGTTAGAGTCACTGTGTACCACAGGGGCTGAGTCAGTGTAGACCGTGTAGACAGGCACTAGTACACAGTGACTCACATTTTTTTTTCTAGAAAAATTTGTCTGGTGACCTATGTGTCGTGTTATTACAAAAAATGATAATGCGAAACGAAAGAGTAATAATAATCAATGCCTCCTAGATATGAATTTCAGTTTGATACTTCAAAGTTTTTTATAAAATTTTATTGATTGAAGATATCCGAGTCACTCTTGCCTACCTGACCCTATAAGAAGCCGAAAGGAGGTCAAGGTACTCCTGAAACTGAACAACTTTTCCTATGGAACATGGGTCGAAATATCAAAAATAAAATTGGACCTCCCATACAAAATTGTCGATCGGCTGATTGATTTACCTACCTACTACGGATGGTCTACATTTTTTTTGTCATATTTTCAGCCGTCGGCGGAGGCGGCGGATGGCTCGGTGGGCGGCGTCACGCCGCGCCGGCAGGGCCGCATGACCAACCAGTTGCAGTTCCTCCAGAAGAACCTAATGAAGGCCGTGTGGAAGCACAAGTTCGCCTGGCCCTTCCACCAGCCCGTCGACGCCGAGAAGCTCAACATCCCCGTAAGTTGATGCCGAGGGGTCTCTCTCTCTCTTCGTGTGGGACACCGAGTCGTTCAACGACCCAATGAACCCTGGTGTCAGAGTTTTTCAACCGGCTACTGCAAGAGCAGGCCTCTGACATGGTTGTGTAACGCCGTCATAAACAGCAACCGGGACCGACGGCTTAAAGTGCCCATCCGAAGCACGGAACTATCTTGCTTTTCGGACAATCAGGTGGTTTAGCCTACAATGTCCTAGACTGGGAACAAATTTCAAATTTTTCAGTGGCTCTCCGTCATAGTAAAACCATAGTAGTATTAGAACTAATTCAGCAGTGATTAGCTCATTGCACTCGCAAAGTTAATAAACTCAATACATATTTTTAGGATTATTACGAGATTATCAAGAAGCCCATGGACTTGGGTACAATCAAGAAGCGTTTGGAGTCTAATTACTACTATTCGGCTCAAGAATGTATCGATGACTTTAACTTGATGTTCTCAAACTGCTACTTATACAACAAGCCCGGCGAGGACGTCTTCTTCATGGGGCAGGCGATCGAGAAAGTCTACCTCAATAAGGTAAATAGAATATGAATTAAAATGAATTCTTGGAAAACTTGCAAAATTTTCCACCGCAGGCAGGATTTGAACCTGCGACCTTCAGCATCTGTACTGCCGACGCCACTACCAACTTGGCCACCGCGGTTCTAATCTAGCCTGCTTGTTCACTAACGCGTGGATGGGCTCCATCTACCGGGATAGTTCAGCAACTAATACTCAGCGACTAATTCATTCTTTGCAGATTGATTGATTGATTGATTCTAACATGAGAAGTGTTTTAAAATGACAGCATTTTACCTACCAATAAAATGCTTATTAAACTACTTACCTCCTATAATCATACTTAACATGAGAGAAGCAACTCATCTACACCTACAGCTACGGTCGCACCTATCTGTCCTTGCTCGTGATTGGCTGCTCCCACCTCCCCGCTCCTCACTCCGACAGGCAGGGCGGGGCGAGTCGGCCCGCTTGGCTTCATTGCGTCTCACAATAATATTCTAATCAGAATATTATAATTATTTTGTAGAAAATATTTTCAATTTTTTTACAAAATATCCCAGGCAGAATTAAAAATGTATGATTATAGGAGGTAAGTAGTTTAATAAGCATTTTATTGGTAGGTAAAATGCTGTCATTAAACAACTGTACCGTCCTATAATCATACTTAACATGAGACATGTTTCCTATCGCCTGGAGGAGTGGGAGCTATCGCCAATGTGATTACTGATTAACTATAAAAAATTCAAATATTGTTAAATAATTTATAATATAGAATCTGTTGAATTCAATGATATTGAACCACTATATTAATGAATTAAACAATCATCAAAGGATATATAAAATGCCAAATTTCGTCATACCAGAAGCTCACTCTTAAATGACGATTAATAAGCGTAAATTATTAAAATATAAATGCTATTACAAATCTCATTTACTGTATTATGGCAATCTAGTCAAGCATATTAAATAATGATAAATACTAGAGTATTTAGCACATGACATAATGCCTTTCCAAAATTTTCCTCGTATCTGAAATCAAATGCACAAATTACAGACTTACATTACCTAATCCGTTGTGAATAAATAGTGAATACACGGAAACACAATTGCAGTTTTCGAACCAATCAACAAAAATATAATAGGTATACCATTTTCCTAAAACCCAATAATAAAGAGAAGAGGAAGGTAACCACCGTTAGCTAGCGGTAGGATACGCAAAATAGGTAATATTTATATAATCTTCCATTCTAACTATTTATCTAATAAGATGGTAAGTAAGTCAGCAACCGTTGCACACAGAAAAACAAAGCTGATACATTTCAACTGTGCTTGATTGCTCAAGCTGTAGGTAATGTAATAGGGTAGCCTGAATCCCTTACTAAAAGGTCAACGGTAAATCTTAAGGTATGCATTGTCCTAACTAGGCAATGGCAGATAGAAAACCTGGCCATCAAATACCTTAATTCAAATGAAATAAACTTTCTTAATATAATAACAATTGTAAAATCATATCTTCGTATGACTTCCTAATACGTATGGGCATGCCATAATATTTATGTGATTAGCAAATAATTATCAAAACTAACCTTGTTTAGTCTGTCGGAGTAACGGTCAAGCTTCATAAAAACACAATCACTCTGGCTGTCACAGAAACTTCATTGTATGAATCTATTGATATAATCTTGTAAGTACAAATAAAGAGGTGAATACAATTATTATTACCTCTAATAACAGACTATCTACCTCTGACCGTCCCTTGAAAAGCCCAAGTAACCGTTAAAATTTATTAAAAGCGCATGAACTTGTCTGTATAACATACATATAAGATAGCCCACCTACCGAGGAAAACAAAAACTATCTGCCTGTAGAACGATATTAACGTCTTTTAGGTAGTCAGCATAAACAACTCATTGTAAATCTCTTAATTGGTAATAGATTGATATCCATCTCAAAGTGCACCTGTGTACGCATAGTGCAACAGTCACCGTTAGTTCACAATGTATCTGTACGATTATAAACTACCATCGTACCTTCGTTTCGTCATCGTTTCTTCGAAATAGCATTTCCGCTATCTGTTTTGCAAAAAAAATATAATTGATAGACATATAACCTAATAGGTAGGTACTTTCACGAATGCCTGACATTCAGACCAAATAAGTATTTTGGAACAAACGGTATCATCTTTCGAGTTACGTACGTCTAAAAATAGACAGATTTATTCACCACTTCACGATTCAAAACACCTTATGCACGGCAGTCAGGAGTCTTTCACTCGTGAGATAAAACATGTCAATTTGCGAAAGTACCCTCTATTTGAAATCATTAGTTTTGAAACGTGTTGTAGTGTTGTTTATTCCATAAAAGTACCCGCATAGACTGTAAGTAGTTTTTTGTTTATTTTCGCATAAGCTTTCATTCATAATAAATAGAGTAGGTAGCAAGATGACCACACATGAGGAAAATAAAAACTCGTACCGATCGAGACGGTATTAAGAAAAATGATTTTGATATCGTTTTACAACTTTTATCTCTAGTGCAGATGGTTAGACACATTACGTAATAAACATGTCATTCATATCATAACACTTTGAGTAGGTACATATGGTAGTAAGTATAAAAACATCCTAGATACATACATATACGTATATATCACGCCCAAACCTTTACGGGGTAGGCAAACTTTCTAAAGTAACATTACGTATATCATGTCCAAGGTCATGGCAACCGAGGAGGTAGGTACTTCAAGTATACCTACCTTATGTTATGATATGACATGTAGACATTAGGTACTAGTTTTCAGTAGTTAGACAAGTTAAACAATTTACCACCAGTTTTGATGTTTCATAGCTTGTGAATCTACAACAGAATGTAGTTATAAATTTGCAACATGATGGATTAAGTAAATCACCTAGGTACATTACATAAATCTGTATCCCAAACACACACTTTTCTCTCAATGAATTGAAAAAGCAAAACTTTTCATAGTTTAGGTGTGACATTTATTGAATAGGTGGGTAGTTATTTACTTATCCGTTTTGAGATGAGGCCATTACAATACGGCCTCTTTCTCTCCCCACTTTTGTTTGTTTTCATGTTGCTTAAAATCTCGCTAACACAAGAAAACTTTAACTTAACTCTTCAGAGAGCTCTTCAGATTGTACATAGGTATTTCCGGGGTTACTTGCTGCGAAAATACAGCACGTACCTATTTGAAGTAGGTACTTTCATGGCACTCTTTGACCATAGTTCAAAGAAGTAAACGAATGACAAGCGTAAGGGATATCCCTTAGCATGACATTAGTACTATCGTATTATATTTTTAGGGGACACAGTTGACACTGTAGTAAGAGATAACTATTTAATAGAAGTGATTTCTTGCTACTTATGACAGTGAGCAAGGGAAATCCATAAATGGTCGTTCCATTACAAGAACAATGCTGTAATTTATTTATTATTGCATGGCCCAGTGAGCCACTGTAATGATCACAAAGTGAAACTGTTTAAGACATTAACCTGCAAGAACTTCAGCCCTGAGGTTATGGTAATGTCTTTATTGACAATCTCCTTGCGTAGGAGTTTCTAACTAGCTCAAAGCTACGCAGGGGCATTCCATGAAAACATCAACTTCTAGTCGCTTATGTGACGTTTAGCATCTACTTTACGCTTATGTTATGCTTATGAATGATACAAAGCTACTGTATGTGAAATTTTTTAAAGCTTTTATGTTGATATCAAATCTTTTACACGGAAATATTAGAAGTCTCAAAACATTTTCTTGGAATGCCTCTACATAAGCTAAGATGTAAACTTCTTTTACTAGAAATTGTAATAGCCATTTCAAAGCAAATTTCATTGAAAATAATTATCTCAGATGCGTCCATCGGATTATGGACTTTGTAAACAAAAACGTGTCGGGTAGGTATTCAATTAGAATTCTTATCTAAATAAAATGTCACATGCAGGATTCGAACCTGCGAAATTCACTAGCACACACACTACCCTTCGTTACACTCGTTAATTTCGTCTGAGGCAAGGCCCTGACGGTGTACTATTTGTTTTTATAGAATACTTCGAAATTAGTAAAAGGGAGAACCCTTTATTTTGTAGGTAAGACATATCGTGCCTGCGCCGAATGTCACTGAACTTTCGGCTGTTTGATATGGGATAGGTATAAGAGTAATACCTAATACAGTACAGTTTATATCTTAAGCCACACAGTTTTATGAAATTCGCTGGCCGACTCTCTCTGCGCGAGGTATTAAAATAATATGTAGGTACGTTTCGAAACTTTTGGGTCCATGATGACCCCGTCCTTTGAGGAGTATGTAGTACCGAAACGCAACAATATACTTATCACTATATTTTGCGATATTTGTCTCGCATTACAAAATATCAGTTCGTCACGTATACGACAGGCACTAGGACGAAAATTAAGGCCCTCCTGCAAGTGCAGGCGAGAGCAATCTGCATGACATCAAAAAGCACAACCCCTGCGCGGGGATGTAGGAGTCAAAGGGCTCACCATGCGCTGGCGGCCAACGTACTCCTAATGATGTTTTAAAATAGGGTATACCTTGCATTGCGCAGAGGTAACATATAAAAACAAGGGAACATGGCCTAGTTCGCGAAGCCATATAATATCAATTGTCATTGCAATAGAATAAAATTAGGTATATATACCTTACAAAATATCCTTGCTGAGATTTGATTGTTCTTTTTTGTAAGACGTTCTACGGACTAGGTGTGCCGTAAACTCTCACTGCAATATTCGGGGTCACAGCGACACCCTTTTTAGTGAAATTCTTTAATTTTAAAGAAACACCTCAAAGAAAAAGAACTTTGGAGGTAGAAATTAAATATACAAGTCAACATTTTCTTTTTTTTTTTTTAAAGTGAGGACCACGTGTTTATAGCGTTGAACACGTTGCGACGTGTCAAACAAAACACAAACTTTAAAACCACGTGTCTGATTACAGACAGAAGTTTTAATTAAATAATAAATTTGTTGATGAAAATCCATAAATCAATCAGTGACCTTACTTCACTCCGTGGCGTACACGGACGACATCTTCAAATATTTCGACCGAATAATACTTATAACTAAAAATATATTACCCTGAGGCAAAATGTATCATCACTTACAGATAACTTACAACGGATCAACATTTTGTGTTGAAAATATTTAAATCATGTCACTCAAGGCTTATGAAACACACTATGATTACTGGATTTTCATTTGATCGTCCTCACAGAAGAGAACGAATTTATTACTTCGATAACAACCAAATTTCTTTAACACACTTTGCTTATTTAATTGGGATCTTACTCTTGATAAATAATTAACTGAAATAGTTATCTATTTAGATCACGGGCTCGGCGCCCTTCCTGAACAATTTATTTACTCGTAATCGGACTTTAGACTGAGCTTGGTCTAAATTATGAACAGTGGTATGAAATTGCAAAGTAGTGTTCGACGGAAAACCGCCTTCAGAAATTTGATTTTCTAAGTGCATGCTCAATAAAATAGAAAGGACTTACCCATCTTGCAAACTCACTGAATTTACAATTTAAAAAGGACAGACATTACACAAATATAATATTTAAAAAACGAACGGTGTAAAACCGTTATTAATAAAAAATTTAAAAGAAAATAATTTTTTGAAAACGCCATATAATACAAAAATGAAATAGTTAAATTAAAATAATTTATTAAAGTTTATAATTTTTGAATTATAAAACTTTGGCGAAATTCAAAAAATTATCTTCTGAGGCGACCGCGCGCCGGCGTGGATAAATCGCCAATGAAGCCAAGCGGGCCGACTCGCCCCGCCCTGCCTGTCGGAGTGAGGAGCGGGGAGGTGGGAGCAGCCAATCACGAGCAAGGACAGATAGGTGCGACCGTAGCTGTAGGTGTAGATGAGTTGCTTCTCTCATGTTAAGTATGATTATAGGACGGTACAGTTGTTTAATTTTGAATTCAACATCCAACAGTTAGCCCAGATGGAAAAAGAGGAAAGGGAAATCGAGCAGCCGTCTAAAGGAGGCAAGAGAGGCGCGGTGAAGAAGAGCGCCCCCGCCACCCCCGCAGTGCCCGCGCTGCACCCTGCAATAGTCGGTTCTACAAATACTACCACAGCGCCTTCTATCACACCCGCCACTATCCCGCCCGCCACGCAGACCGGACTACCGCAACAGGTATGAAATACTAGTATATGGGATTGCAATATCATGTCCGCGCCGAACCCCGCAGTAGTAGGCCCTACGACAGCCCCTACTATCACACCCGCCGCAATCCAGCCTGCCACGCACACTGGGCTTAAAAAAATGTGGTTTTAACTAGATAGAACAGAAAAACAACTGGTAGGTATAATTTTAAGTACGTTTATTAATTTAGTTTCGTTCTGAAATCTCCGCCATTATTATGACTAGTTATTAAAAACTTTAGTGTTAAATTAGATGTTCAAAATTCAAATCACTTTTCTCCACTACTTTTCTCAACAAGTTTAGAAATTTGATTTGAATTTCGAACGATGGATGAAGACGACCTTTGCCGACTAAATTTACGCAGCAAAATAATTCTTTTCAAGCTGGTGAGGTGAAAAAATGGCTTTAGCGTAGTAGATTTAATTGAACAGATTTCGTTGACGTAGAATATGGAAATGCTTAGCTAACTTCTCTGACATACCAGACAGCGTTTGTTGATATCTTGCCACTTAGGTACAGTATTTTTTTTGTAGGTGGTGCCCCCTACCACCCCTGTGTCCACCATACCGGCCGTCCCACTGTCGCAGACCAAGCCGGCCAAGGTAATATACACCGCCAAGATTGACTGTCCCGATGGCGTAGTGGATAAGTAACCCTGCCTTCTACGCTGAAGGTCGTGGGTTCGATTCCCACCAAACACAAATATTTTTAAAGCCAATTTTCAAATATTTGTGTTTAGTCTGGGTGTTTTTTATGTATGATATGTATTTGCTTACAAAAAAAAGTATATATGTATTATCTAGTTCCAATAGTACAAGCTTTGCTTAGTTATCTAGTTCCAATAGTTATCTAGTTCAGTTATCTAGTTCCAATAGTACAAGCTTTGCTTAGTTTGGGGCTAGATGGCGCTGTGTGTCTCGTCCACGGATATTTTATTTATTTATTTATTTAAGATATTAGTTACTAACATCTATCCGTCAGGTCAGGTACTATTTACGGGCGATAATGCTATGCCAATACACTGCTGTGCAGGCTGCAGGCAGCATACGTGTTTACCAGTAGTATAAGGGCGGCACTAAAACTATGAACAAGGATAAGTCATTCATCATAAATGTTTTCAAACGACTAACCTTGTATTTTAAGGCGTTCCGTTTTCCATACAAAAATTCAATGGAGTTATGTATGTAAAGGAGACAAGAGTCGGTTTAAAAAACTTGATGGGGAGTCCCGTGGGTATATAAGATTGTCGCAAAACACTAAAAAGAATTTTTAAATCATCAGATTTCCCCGTAAAAAGCGAGTCGCCACTTTACGAAAATAGATGGAGCTACTGCTGCAATAAATACGTTTAATTTTATTGTGCAGAAAATACTGATTATCTTTTAACTATAAGTAGTTTTGCGACAAATTTACGTGTGCCTTCATCATTCAGAATAAAGTTTTTTTAAAAAGAAACTCTACAGCTCATGTGTAACCCGACTGAAGTGCAGTTTTTCGTTTGTATGACGTAACGAACCACCTTAAAGTCGACGCTTGTGGCTACACACAATAAAGTCGCTTAGATAGTGCCGCGCACACAGTCATTCCATACAAGATTTGATATTATCTAAGGGAATGACATTTTGTGAGTATAATAGGGAATGACATTTTGTCATCGCGGCACTAAGCGAATGGACTTTACAATGTTAGTCTTTTGTAAACGCTTAAGGCCCTAAAACTGATAGCAAAAATCACTGCTTTTGCAATATTTTTTTTACATTTAAAACTGTACAGCCTGGTACTAATCTTACCCACGTTTTTAGGTCAAGAAGGGCGTGAAGAGAAAAGCGGATACGACCACGCCCATGAGTAGCTCTTTCGAAGGAGGCTACACCACGCCCACCGTCGAGCAACAGAGCGGACCCAAGCCGGCCAAGATATCTACCGGGAGAGAGAGCGGCCGTCAGAAAAAGGTGATCCCATTGTTTATTTATCACAGAAGTTGGAAGGACACCAGCCGTGTGGTGCCGGCAGAGTAGAATAGCACCACCCCTTCTCTTCCTGTGGGTGATAACGAGCTGTCCCTTAATCTTGACTGGTTAATTTGAAAATCTGAGACAATCTCAAGACTGTTCCTGGCTATTGCTCCCGAGTGGATACTAAATTATTTATGTTCGTATCAGCAGGCTGGTCGAGCGGGAGAGGACGGGTTCAAAATGGGCGATATATCCCCCGTAGTGGGGGGCGTGGGCAAGACGCCGCAGCTTGCCAAGAGCAAGGGAAAGCTGTCAGACACGCTCAAGAGCTGCAACGAGCTACTCAAGGAGCTCTTCTCCAAGAAACACTCAGTAAGTCGACTTTCTCAATAACTGATAGGGTAAGCCCGCCTGCCAAGCGTGGTGAGAATGGCAAATACCCCCCTAATAGGGGGAGGCCCATGTTCAGCAGTGGACTTTATTGTGGCTGTTATAATGATGATGATGATGATGATAGGGTAGAACTTCTGTCGCCATTGGATACAGCCGACCTCAAACAGGAGGAAGACCCTTTGACCTTTGACCTTTGACCCGTCTCACGACTGCTATAATAATGACACTGATGAAAATCTTTAGATGGGTAGGATTTAAGCATCTACATCTATTGTATAAATATACTTATTTTTTTTTGTTAAAACTGATTTTTAGAAGTTCGAAAAGCTTCTGCTATGATATCAAATAGGTGATTTTTATTTTAATTTATAAGTGAGTATTTTTATATTATTGTGATATAATTTGCTAAAGCATTCAATTTTTCGACAGGAATACGCCTGGCCGTTCTATAAACCGCTAGACGCAGAACTGCACGGGCTTTACGACTATTATGATATTATAAAGAAGCCTATGGACCTCGGTACTGTGAAACAGAAGATGGACAGTAGGGCGTACAAAACGGCCGCGGAGTTCGCCGAAGATGTCCGCCTCATATTCACCAACTGCTACAAGTACAACCCGCCGGATCACGACGTCGTGGTCATGGGGAGGAAACTGCAGGCTGTCTTCGAGATGAGGTAATAGTTGTTTGTACAACAAGAGAGCAAAGTTGATATTTGCTGCGAGTGCTAATTTTGGAATCCGAGGTCGCGAGGTCCTGAGCTCAATTAGGGATTCAAAAGCACGAGTTGTAAAAGTGTTTGTTTTGGTGTGATACACACAAATTTTCACCTCTATCAGTGAGTGAGACAAGTATGTGGTTTTAACTAGATAGAACAGAAAAACAACTGGTACAATTTTAAGTACGTTTATTAATTTATTTGTTCGAAATTCAAATCACTTTTCTCCACTTCCTCACTTTCCTCAAAAAGTTGAGAAATGTGATTTGAATTTCGACCGATGGATGGAAAAGATGGAAATGACGACCTTTGCCCACAAAATTTACGCAGCAAAGTAGTTCTTTTCAAGCTGGTGAGGTGAAAATGTTATTTGTGGTTTGTGTGTTCAATGATATAAGCTTGGGATATAAGCATCTCAACTGGTTATGAGCGTTGGGAAAAGGTAGCGGGGACATAAGCGTGCGTACCCTCACTACTTTGCCTAAGGCTCATGAATCGTTGGGAGACTTGTCCGAACTGATTTAACCAAGTTTTTTTCTTCATATTTTTAGATACGCAAAAATTCCGGACGAGCCCGTCCACACCGGCGGGGAGCACATGGACAAGGGCAGCTCGGCGTCCAGTTCAGAATCCGGCTCCGAGTCGGACTCCGAGTCCGACGGCTCAGAGGAAGAACGGAGAAACAAAGTCAAGCAGCTGGAGAAGGAGCTCCTCGCGGTGCAGGAGAAGTTGAGGAAGCTCGTCGAGGAGTCCAACACCAAGAAGAAGCAGAAGAAGAAAATCAAACAGAAGACGAAGAAACAAGTACCTACCAGCGTGCCCAAGGCGGCAACACAACCTCCTGACGGTGTCAAAGCAAATAACAAAAGCCTAAGTAAGTTTCAATTCCTAATTCCTTCGGAACTATCTGCTTGTGTGATAAATTGCTTCTTCTTTCTTAACATTGGCTGTTGCGTTAAGAGTTCTCCCTTTGTATCCATACAAACGATTCACGGGAATCGATGCCGATATGCTCGGTATACAGTTTATAGTTTGTAATGCAAGTAAAATACGGTATCTATTGTGCGTAACCCTAGAAACTTTCTAGAAATTAATTTTAACAGTTATTTTTCTTGCTCGCTTGACTGTACATTTCTTTGCTTCAATTTAATTTCCTTTTTATTATTTTTTATAATTGGATATTCGTTTATCGTTCCCGGGACCGCTAATAATTACACCTAACTATTTGGTGGGGAGCGAAGGCTCACCCGGATGTGTGTGGGCGGTTGTTCAAACAACCAGCCCAATCACGCCATTGGGGCGATAGTAGGTTAGAATTTGTATACAAAAAAATTTTGGGAGTTCCCGTGCGTGTTCCAGGTCGGTTCCGCTTTGGAAACTAATCTTTAGGCTATTCCTTACCTATGCCGAACAGGGGTTTTGCTGGCCTACCTACAAAAAACAAATGGCAACCGTTTCAAAAATTTTTCACTGGGCAAAATTTTGTTATTTTGTAATAATTCAAAAATGGTAAGAGCTATAAATAACTATTGTATGGAAGATATGTTAAGCGTAAATTTCTGCATATGAATGTTATCAATAACTTTTCATAATCCAATAGTTTGCGAGAAAAACGTAGCACAACATGGCAGTTTTGCTGAAAACTCACAAATTAGAAAGTATAAAGTAAGTAGTGAAGTTGGGGATTAAGAGTCACTCGCTGTGTGGGTAGACCATGCTACAATATCCTGCCTGATATTTAGTAACAAGCTTTCCGCCCAGCGGTTTTACCCGCTGATATATTTTGAAGTAAACAAGTTAATTTTATACAAATTTTCGTCCTTTGTTTTACAACCTTAGGTGATGAATTTTTTGGAATCCTTTCTTGATATTAATTAAGATTATTCAAATAACCTCTGTGCAAAATTTCAGGGTCCTAGGTCCAGTAGTATTGCCTGTGCGTGGTATACAATTTGTATGAAAAAAGTAGAGTTTGTTCGTTGTTGCCACATTTTATTCTTTTTTGCTATCCTAACAGGACCTTGGGTCAGAACTATTAAAGAACAGCCTCAAGGGATTGCAAAAAAATAAAAATGTGGCAACTACGAACAAATTTAATATTTTTTTTACTTATTGTAAATCTTTGCACAGGCAATACCACTGGACCTAGGTTCTTGAAATTTTGCGCAGAGGTTATTTTGGTTGGGTGAATTAACACCAGGAAAGGAATTTAAGAAAATCATCTCATAAGGTGGTAAAACTCAGGGTGTAAATTGGCAAAAAATTTGCTTGTTTACTTGAAAATATATTAGCCGGTAAAACCTCTGGGCAGAAAGCTTGTTACTAAGTATCAGTCAGGATACCGTAGCAAGGTCTACCCACACAGTAAGTAATTCTTAATCCCCAACTTCACTACTTAATTCATATTTTAGATTTGGTGAGTTTTTAGAAAAAACTGCCATGTATTAAAGCGTTTTTTTCGCAAACTATTAGATTATCAAAAAAGTTATTAGAGCAAAGTTGTGCAGAAATTTACGCGTAACATTTCTTCTATACAATGTTCATTTATAGCACTTACCAGTTTTGAGTTATTACAAAATAACAAAATTTTGGCCAATAAAAAAAGTTTGAAATGGCTGCCATTTTTTTTTTGTAAGTATGCTAGCAAGGCCCCGGCTCGGAATAGCTAAAGAATAGCTAAAGATTCGTTTCCAAGGCGGGGCCAAACTCGGGAAAAAACGGGAACTCTCACTTAAGCGATCTTACCTACTACGAGACTGAACTCAAACAACAAGCCCGGTCACGCCCTTGGGGCGAGACTGAACTTTTTATTTGACACGTAACTTTTCTTTTATAAAGCACCGTTGTTTGGTGCAGCGCCGACGACGACCGCGCGCGGCAAGGCGCCTCCCGCCAAGAGGAAGGGGTCGGCACCCCCCGCGCAGCCCCCGCACCCCGACACCGACGATGAAGACGTCGCCAAGCCTATGTCCTATGACGAGAAGCGGCAATTGTCGTTAAACATCAATAATCTGCCTGGTAAGTTTCCTTAGATCGCTTCAGTATTCATGACTACTTATTAGAAAATAGGAAAGAATTATTTCATATGAGTGGGTTTTGACCAGTGAGAAAATTATGTGGTTTTAACTAGATGAACAGAAAAACAACTGGTATAATTTTAAGTACCTTTATTCATTTGTTTTCGTTCTGAAATCGCCGCCATTACGACTAGTTTTTGAAAACTTTAGTGTTAAATTAGATGTTCAAAATTCAAATCACTTTTCTCCACTACTTTTCTCAACAAGTTGAGAAATGTGATTTGAATTTCGAACGATGGACCTTTGCCCACTAAATTTACGCAGCAAAATAGTTTTTATCAAGCTGGTGAGGTGAAAACATATATATTCAACTCGATCGGCGCTATTGTTAATTGTCATGAAGTCTTCAGAGTTCCAATGGCTTTATTATTCGTTTAATGCACGTGGTTAGATGATTAACCGAATCTTTATTTTCAGGTGACAAACTCGGCAAAGTGGTGCACATAATTCAGAGGAGAGAGCCCTCGCTTCGTGATACAAACCCAGATGAAATTGAAATTGACTTTGAAACCTTAAAACCATCCACTCTCCGAGAATTAGAGAAATATGTAGCGTCATGCTTACGGAAAAAGACTCGTAAGTCCTCTTTATCAAACATATTTCGGTGCACTCGGGTTTGTGATCATTATTTTCATTCTATGTTTACCTATCTTTCAGATCGTAAAGTATCTGGTAAATCTAAGGATGAACAGATGGTGGATAAGAAACAAGAACTGGAGAAACGATTACAAGACGTATCTGAACAATTAGGACATAAAAGCAAACAGCACACTGAAAAAGGTTAGTAGTATTTTTTTTATCGTATACCTAGTTGGGCCAAAGCAACACATCCTATTGACTTTGTTTTCCTAGTATGATTCTATTATCGGTTTTAGTGGCCACTGGCCAGTACTGTCTCACAAAAGTTTTCGTGTTTTCATTACTTCCGATATTGAAGTAATAGTACATTGCTGTCGAGGCCGGAAAAACAAGGCTTTGCTGGACGAGTAGTTTGAATTTGAACTTCAATTATACGAGTCAAGCAAAGTCATTTTCCCCGAGGCTTACATAGTGCTTTTCTCAAAAAATGCTAGGAAATAACATACTAAGTACTTACTTTATACAAAATGTTTTTCTCCAATTTGCTCGGAAATGGCTTCATTACTTTAAAAAAAAAATACGTCAATGGGCTCATTTATGTAGTCAAGGCGCAGAGGACTGTAATAGAAATTGCCGGACTAGGCCGGTAATAAAAGGGTTCTTAAACTTCACACTTTCGTGTTTAGGTGTTTTATGGAACACAATTTGTTTGAAGTTTGAAGGCTGAATGTGAATTTCCCGCGCATTCTTTATGAAACGGAACGTAACCAAAACCAGCGCATGCGCTTTGCGAACTTTAGAAGTTACGAAGTGTCAATTTTGTCTCGATGAAATATTTATTATTTATGTTTCCTTGCAAATTGGAGAAAAGCACTATACGAACCTCGGCCGGTATAACAATTTCTGGTCTCGTTTACTTTAGAAGGCCTCGACTTCGTCTCGGCCTTCCAATGCCACTCGACCAGAAATTGCTATATACTCGGCCTGTGACGTAATGTACTATTCCACGGTCAGTTTGGCTTCAGCCCTTATGCAGCCCTTATGTTTGGCGGCGTGCAATCCATTTCAATACTACTCTCATCTTTATTCCGTTTTAAACAAAAAAGACTACAATACAACAGCCCCAATCATGAAAATTTTCATGTTTTCCCACCCAATTTGTTTGTTGTTCCACCAATTGCGTATTTTTTAATAAATAGGCCATAAGCAAGGCACAGTATTCATTGCTATTCAGCCATTCTATATGTATGTTTAGTTCATTCCTTTTTTTTATTCTATTTGTCCATTTAGGATAGGCAAGGGTTATAAAATTATACAGCCTTGTCTTGAGTTAGTTCATAACAACTTTTCATACAAAATTACGTTCCGTTCTTATGAGATTCAAAGAGATATCTATTTTAAAATTAATTACCTGTGTGGCTTAGCGTGTAACGAATTTACTTTGCCGGACACCAGCAAAGGATTTCCATACAACTTTGCTGGCGCGGTCGGAGACATGACACACAACGGGAAACTTTGCGTATTCTTTTTTTGAAAGAAATGAACATATTTCCTAGCATGTTTGAGAAAAACGTTTTTCCACAGAGGGCGTGGAGGACTCGCTGGGCGGCGGCATGTTGTCATCTTCGTCGTCGTCATCCGACTCGTCCAACTCGTCGTCCAGCACCGAAACCAGCTCCTCCGACTCCAGCGACAGCGAAGCAGGATAGACACCGCCACACTCGCTACACAGAGTATAGCCCAAATTACCATGGCCGGTCTGGAAGTCTTTAAATATACTTCGGACTCAGACCGGCCGGAGCAAGGAAAACATGGCCAAGTGGGGCTTTCTGCAGGGTTCGAAAATGAACTGTTTAGAACAACTGGGAGGGCAGTAAAATCACTATTCACCAATACGCAGACGACATTATCTTGAAATGGTTCACTTCCATGATAGAATATAAAGAAATGTAACCGCGATAGAGTGTACGAGTGACAGAGTTCTGGCGATTAAAGTGCAGTGTTCTGATCTCGCCTTTATAGTGATCAATGTGTACCTTCCGACTGATAAGGCTGAAAACTTACCCGACTTCACAGACTGCCTCGGCATAGTTAACGCTATAATTGAAGAACATGATGTAGCAGCGGTTTACGTGATAGGAGATTTCAATGCTCATTCAAATACGCAGTTTGGAAATGAGCTTTTTTCGTTTTGCGATGAACATGCACTTAAGTGTGCGGATATTCATTTTTTGGGGATAACCTATGACACATACACTTTTGTTAGTGGTGCGCACGGGTCTCGACGGTGGCTCGACCATTGTTTGACTACAAGTGCTGCGTATTTACCATCAAAAGTATTGACGTAGTATATGATGATCATACATCTGACCATCTGCCAATACTTATCACATGTGATATAGGTGGAATCTGTCCTGGTCCATCCACCGTCAATCAACCTGGGTTGTTGAAGGATGTGTTTTGGGGATCCCGCGACGCTAGTCAAATAAAACAATATTTTGATTTTTGTGTAGAAAATCTGAGTCAGATCAATGAATTTTTAGTATGTAAGGACGAAGGAAATGTTATGTGTAAGTGTGTGAATTAGAATTATAGGTTTATTGACCAATTATACTGTGATATTGTTAAGATTTTACAATTAGGTGCTATTTATTCTAGTGGTAACTCTCGTTCTGGTGCACGTAATAAATATGTGAACAAGCCAAAACGCCATCCTTCAAGCAGTGTGTCAGGACTAGGGTTTTCTACCCGGGTACCCGGGTTCGGGTATACTCGGGTATTTCAGACTTTTGGTACCCGGGTACAAACGACAGGTGTACCCGGGTACCCCAGAAAAAGAGATAGATAGTCTGATTTAATACAAACAAAAGAGAGAAAATATTGTAGGATATTGTTATATTTTCAAGAATATATTTTGATTTGATAAGTTCAATTTATACATCTGTAAGCTCATGCGGGCTTGTATGTATATCTTCGACTTCCATAATAGTTGTATTAATGAGCATTTTTGCAGGTTTGTAAGGAATTTGCTCAAAAACTAAGAGTACAATTACAAGAATTCGTTCACCCTTGGAAAGTTAGGTTATCTTCTTATCCTGGAATAATATAGGGTAGATACTTTTTACAACCATGATTTATCTCATTCCCACGTGAAAATTGTTAGAAGCGAGTGAAACTGATAGTAATTAAAAGTGAGATTATTAATGTAAGTATTTATGTTCCTATTTTGTTTGTATTAAATTAATAAATTTGTCCCACTTTTGTACCTAAACTGTTTACTATTTGAAAAGTAGACGTTCTAAATTTAGCTAACTTTTAAATCTTTGTTTCTTATTTATCTAACCATTTTTACTTAAAAACGGTACCCGGGTATTTGAAAAAATCGTACCCGATACCCGGGTATCTAAATTGGTCGGGTATTCAAAATCCCTAGTCAGGACGGTTCCAGTCCTGTTTTACACTGGTTGAACGTGCACCAGAACCCAAATAAAAAGTAGGTAAGACTGAGTAGGTAGGTAGGTATCTTTTACGACCTACAGTACCTACCCTAGTTTTAAGTGTTATTTTTAAAAATAGTACTAATATTTTTATGTACTTATTTTGGGTCTTTTGCCTGTTAATAAATATTATTATTACAAGTTACAAGTTATATTTTTGTTTCTCTCCATTCGGAGGTTTTCTCCCACCCCACGGGTCTTAGGCCTTATTATTATTATTATAGGACGACGCAAGTTTTCTTTTCTTCATAAAGAGACAGACGTTTAAAACCAAGACTACATTTCTTCATAACAACCAACCACGTTCTTAACACAGCGATCATCATAACTAAGTACATCGTGGGAACATTCATACACGAACGTAAGACCTGTCTTCCCTCTCTTTCTAACTTATTAAAATGACCATAAGACTATCCCTTTCGCCCCGAAATTCGTGACTCTACGATTTCGCTTGGGAAAGATAATTTCGTCTTGTTTTTTTGTGGTCCTAATGAAGATATTGAAGTACTTACTGTGTAAGGTAATCTTTTAGACTGTGCGTTATGGTTATGAGATTTTATCTGTACCTACTTACCTAAATATGTTTACAGTGGATGTGGCGCCCGAAAAACTCTGACACCAGGGTTCATCGGGTCGTTGAACGACTCGGTGTCCCACACGAAAAGAAGAAGTGGATGTGGCGCAGCGGTAGAATGTGGCTGCTTGCGACGCAGAAGGTTCCGAGTTAGATTCTAGAAGCTAAAGTCATCTAAAGTCTATTACATACAAAGGCGCCCTATACCTACTGAGTATAAAGGCACTACTAAAATATCCAGTGCTACTATCCAAAATATCTAAGTACCTACTTACAGATAACTATGTAAATGTCCTAAAAGTGGAACAACAGTTCACGCACAGTGACTGCGTATGAATGAAGTCTGTCACTTCTGTCGGGCTGTCACAATATGAATGAACACTCGAAATATGTCATGCGTAGACGCATAATTAACTGCTCGAACTGTTTATAGTGTTTGGGTTGTGGAGAAAGCTAGAGTTGTAGGCGTAATGAGAAATGCCTAGTGGAGAACTTAGGAATACAAGCAAATGTTTAGAAACAAAAACACGATTGCGGTGATTTCAAAGTTATATAGGGTGTTTTACTAGTGACCGATAGCGAAAACTCAGAACCGGTTAGTGATAAGGAACAAGTTTCCCCAAGTAGCATAGGTCGAAATACGAAAAAAATAATTGTAACTCCCATAGTAACTGAAATCAGCTGATCGGCAAGTTTGTATGGGAGGCCCAATTTTTTTTTTCGTATTTTCGCCTAGTTCCTTGGGGAAAGTTGTTCCTTAACACCAGCCGGTTCTGAGTTTTCGCTATCGGTCACTAGTAAAATTTCACACTAAGTATATTTTGCATACCTGTAAATTCCGCCGTTTTGAATGTATGAAATTTTAATACCTATAGCCAGTTATCACTCGCGCTGCTGGGACAAATCTAATGACACCTCAAATGTCAAGATCCGTCCAGCCGTTTGAGCTGTAGCCCTTAAAATACATACATACATACCTATGTAAGTACATACTCTCGAAAACACAACCTTCTTTCGGAGGCTTTCGGGTAAATACAGACAACAAGCGTAATCTCTTTCCATTTCTGACCGTAGGTGTTTACAAGGTGTTTACCTACTACTTTTTGTCGGCGTAGAATGGCATTACCCCATTTCTTCTCGTAGGTGTCGTAAAAGGTGCCCTGCCCGCCCTCCCAATTTATCCCAATTTATTTGGGGTCGGCGCAACATGTCTTTTTCTTCCATTCATCTATATCAGCAGTCAAATGCTCACTTACGCTTTTATTTTTCATATCGTCTTTTATACAATCCATCCAAACTTTTTTAGGCCTTCCTCTTCCTCTGCGTCCATCCACATTCATGTTCAAAACTTTCTTTGTTACATGCTCCTCATCCCTCCTCATTCCATGCCCATACCAAGATAAACGGTTCCCTCTCATTTTTTTCATCCCGTCGTAAAAGGTGATTCAGAGAAAAATAACAAGAATCCAAGGAACGAGCAGCAGAGCGTCCTGTGTAGGTATAAAACGCCTCAATCACTTCAATCAGCCTGCCAAGCGTGGAGAGTTTGGCAAATATCCCCCCAAGAGAGAGGCACATACCCAGCAGTGGACTGGTTGTGGCAGATAATGTTATAGTACCGTCATTCGAATAAGCCATATTTGACAGCTGTCAAACCCATACTAGAAAACATGTCAACTTCAACAAAGAAAAATTGATCATATATCATATCATTAAAATGTATTTGACAGCTGTCAAATATGGCCTATTCGAATGACGGCAAAATAATGTCGTACTTACAAAGAAAAGACAACAACGCGTGATGAAGATTTCGTTGATGTCTTTTGTATGAACGTATTTTGCGGTTTATACTCGTACAAATTCTGGAAAACGCGGTATCTCAACTTTTCTTTTATATAAATTCTGCTTTAGTGGCTCCCTCTATAAGATCAATACTACCGGTGGACGCTAAAGATGAGTAAGGAGAATAAGTCTTTAACGATTTTGTGGCTTTTTATTTTAGAAAACTTATTATTATTATTACTTGACTGGCCCGATGGCGTAGTGGTTAGTACCCCTGCCTGCCACGCCGAGGGTCGTGGGTTCGATTCCCGCCGACACAAATGTTTGTGAAGCAATTTTCAAATATTTGTGTTTAGTCTGGGTGTTTTCTATGTATAATATGTATGTATTTACAAAAAAAAAAAAGTATGTAATTATGTATTTATATCAGCTATCTAGTTCCCATAGTACAAGCTCTGCTTAGTTTGGGGCTAGATGGCGCTGTGTGAAATGTCCAGGATATTTATTTATTTATTTATTTTATTTATCGAGCAAGGACGGTACGGGACGGAAGATGCGTTGCTCGAAGACACAACTAGATAGTATTAGGCTGTTAATAATTTACACGAAACGTCGGATAATTTTAAAAGACTTAATAAACAGATTTGAAATCCGTTATAATAGTTTCATTGTTATGATGAGTGATAGTTGTGCAAACAAAAGAAAATATTAAATATACACGAAATTCATAGTTTTACCAGAACATACCATCGAAAAAATAATACAACCTACTATGAGTAGGCGTCGACAATTTTATATTTTCCTTTTGTCACAGCGCTACTACTCAAAATCACTTTAGTTCACCTTTTCACCGTCTCCAAAAATAACTTGGATTTTTATAATTTACGGCTCCGAATAGTTTTATGGTAGTAAAAAGTGTGACATAATAAAATTATGAGCTCGTAACATCGTATGTAGGGGTTTCTGAATGAGTTTTAAGATTATGTCGAAGGGATTTCGTTGATACTTGCTTTGTTATGACTTCGGTTCTATTACGGTTTCGAAAATTAAGTGGGTGTTAAAAATATTGGATAAAGAAGTGTTTGTGTCACACTTGAAATAGTGATTCCTTTCTTTTATTTATAGTTTGAACGTATAGGTACAGAGACGATTTTGTCTAAACATCAAGAAAACCTGAAAAGATATTACTTACTAAATTACATAATATATTAATTCTAAAATTATTGTTTTAATTTTTATTCAATGTTTTATTTAGTTTGATTATCAGACAACGCTAATTGACCTGGATTAATTTGGTTAAATATGGAAGGAACACAGATTTTCAGAAAAATCTGCTGCTTATTCTAGGTATACCGCTATCGATACATACATACAATGTCACGCCTATCTTTCTTGCGGGGTAGGCGAGTGGGAATACCTCTAAAAACGGCCATTTACACCAAAGTTACAAAAGTTATTCATAAGATTGTCACCATAGCATACAGGTAGGTTATCTATCAGCCTGTCGCCTAAAATTGCAATACACACCAACTCTCAAATCTCTTTGTCGCTTCTAACGACATCCATGTGAAAGATAATATGGTGTGATGCTATTTTAAGCCGGCACCACACTGCTATCGATACTATATCCAATAAAATGTCCTTTGGTATGTATTTCTTTCTCTATAACCCGTTGAAGAGTCCTCAAAAACCGGCTTTGATTTTGGTCATAAGGTTAGTGGGTGTTTGTATTGTCACCAAGTTTTCATCATTATTTAGGACAACCAGGCTACAAACATATGAAACTGTTTCTAATTATTTCATAAGAAAAAAAATTGGTTAAATCATTGAAATGTGTCATTAATTTGTTTTAAATCTTACGCACTAATTGCTAGCTAACTTAGTTCATAAAAAAGACACTCTACCTAATGACGTGACTTTGCATTTTTTTTACAGTCATCACAGCAAAAGTTGGCATTGTATAACTTTAACATATTATATTACCGAACTATGCCTGTCTCTTTTATGATGACCTACTCATATTATATTACTTGCCTCATAACCTTAAAATTGGTGGAGCGATTCACGTACTGAGCAATAACTTTCTAATATGTCATATGACTTGTCACAATACTTGTCCAAACATGGTGCACATGTCCAGAATTCATATTATGATGCCGCTATACAGTGTACCAACTCAAAACTTGTGAAATTACTAGTTTTACTTCAAATACGCGATTCTAAGAGGACCAAAATATACCTTATGGAATCCGAAATTGATCGCGCCGATTCGTAATTAAATAAAGGTAGGCGTGATGTACTTTACCTACCTTCATTTATTCTGTATTTGATAGAATGAAATACCAAAAGAATGAGAATCTCTGTATCATAATATTTGTAAAGATGTCTCTTTAAAATAAGATCTCATGGTCACCGTACATACGCATCCGTGGACCGATAATAAACAATACAAGATGGATAATGTATTGATAGCACCTGACCTGAGACTGAGAGAACCGGGTCCTATTCGGACGTCCATACCACTGCATGGAAATATAAGTATAAAGGGTCTTAGAAATTGGTCATTATAATTCAATCCTTTTAAACAATACATAATCTAATCCAATCTCCTTGGCCCATTGAAGAAAGTATATTTGTGTTCTAGTGATTTGTCATCACACACACGACAGAAGAATCCCTTGATCTTAAGGTCAAATTTTGAACTTTCGTAAAGTTTCTTAGCTTATCTTACAAACTGCTCACATATCAAATAATAATAGATATTTAGGTAGGAATGACGGGAGCGTCATCCCGGTTGCTTTTTATAAAGGCAAATAGTGGGTAGATTATAATATAATCTTAAAATTCGCAAGCGAGAAAAAGACATTTCTGTATGTATAAAGTAGGTTGGTATTTTATTTTTTATTTTTCTAGTTCTAATTAGGAGTTACAGATCGTTTACACGAGCTGTTGCAGAAAAACTAGAAGCATAATACAGATAGCATCAACCAGGCGCCACTGTTGCTAAACTTTGCATTAAGAAGTATTTTTTTATTTTTAAGACCCTGTTTTAAAGGAGCTGCTGGCATCCATTGGCCACATTATACAGCATGAGGCAGCAAATAGATTTATTATAATTGGAAGTTCTTTTCTAGCAATACGAGCGGAGAAAAGACGCCTAATGATATGGGACGAAATAATGGCTCCTCAACTCCATAATACTTATTAATAGAAATTAAGATAACAGAACTTTTTCAATTAAAACTATCTAGCTATAGATGATTTTTGTAATTATTTCTATTTATTCAAAATATTTTATCTCTATGGGTAGTCTAAGGAACAATATAGGTTACAAAGTAAACCAAAATAGTATGTATTAATATTCCAAGGTAAAGATATTATGTATATTTTAGTTGTCTACCAGCTCCTAATAAAAAAAATACAATCCGCGCGTATCTGAACAGGCCTTAATATAACCAGTGTGTTAACCAGCTCAAGAGAGCGGATGTTTACTGTTTATCCGCAACCGATCATCCGTGTTCAAATACCGATTACTTTCTCGAAATAACAAGCTAAAATACTTTTCCGGGGCCCCAGACCAAGCTCGGAAGGAAAGGAACGCAGAGATGTGCACTCGTTTTATTTCATCAACAGACCGCCTTGGCGCCAAAACCGGCAGTTGCAGCGCGCCCGGGCCGCAGAACGCATGCGCGACGCGCCGCCATCTTGCGGTTGCTATGGTAACGTGATTTGTTGTAAACAAACGACCAATCAAATACAACAATTGAAAAACAAAATTGCAGTGAATGAAATAGTGAATTTCAATCTTGGAATGTTTGTTGGACAATGGTGAGTTTTGCCTGTAACGAGCTTCTTTTTTATTAGCATTCAAAATGTGAACTTACTTATCCTGTAGTACCTGTAGTACTCTTACATTTCGAATTTTGCTATCACTTTATATCGTGAAAAAGCAAAATAGCTGTAAAGTATGACAAGTCGAGTCTAATATTCGTATGCGTGTAAAAAATCCGTTATTAAGAAGGATTAAGAAGTTACCAGGTGTGTAAAAGCAACCACGGGTATTTTTTCAAATTGTCCTAATATAAACTGAAAATCATGGATATCCTACAAACACGGATTTGCTTTTAGTTGAAAATATTGATATTTTTGACGAATACATTTTACGTGGGGAAACAACTACAACCTTCATTGGAAATGAAATGAAATTGACAGGTATGCTCTGCTTGCGTTGCGTTGGTGGTAACTTGGTAAGTTAGGTACCAGACAAAAGGTGAATTTCGGTAGTGGGTGGGTACGGTAAGAGGAGATTTTTCGTAGTGAATCCAGTGAATCTTCATTTGTACATTTCCGCAAATACAGGGTGTTAATTTAAATGCGTGCCATAGCTTCAGTCAGGGTAGGTTTAGCATCGATAAAGGATGCCGTAAAAAATATTGAAAAAAAATCCCAGTCCTAATTTTTTTTTACTTGGCTGAATTTTGATTCAAATGCCTATCTCAGCCGAAATTAGTTCAATCTCAAAGTTGTTTAGACGAAAGTACTTATATGGGCACTCTCTAAACAAAAACAGTGTCGAAATATGATAAAAAAAAGTTTTGACTAAATAAAAAAAAAATTTTTTTTTACTGGGATTTTTTTCAATATTTTTTACGGCATCCTTAATTGATACTAAACCTACCCTGAAGCTATGGCACGCATTTTGATTAACACCCTGTATAACTACTTACTACCATTTCAGAAAGGAACGATGATCTGTAAAAAAATATATGATTACTTTTGCTTGTAAAAACTATCTTCTACGAAAACTAAAACCATCGAGTAACACATACCTTTGCGCAATTATACTAATACGACAATCTGTAAATAAGCTTCCAGTATACTTTGAAAATTTGTACCTATCTATACTCCCAAATAATAATATTTATTGTATTCTTTCGCAATAACTCTACCTACATTCAATGTTCAAACAGACAAGTAAATTTTCATCGATACGTTTTCTTTATTTACCACAATCCACACTTGAATCCAGGTCAACATTTCAACGTTGTAAATAATACTTCTACAGCCACAATAGTCCACTTGTGGACCTCGTCCTACACCAATTGAGTGGTCTTTCTTTCTTTCTTTTCGTGTGGGACACCGTGTCATTCAACGACCCGATAAACCCTGGTGTCAGAGTTTTTCAACCACCTACTACAAGTAGCAGGCCTCTGACATGGGTGTGTAACGACCGCCATCATAGACAGCAACCAAGACCGAAGGCTTAACGTGCCCATCCGAAGCACGGAACCATCTTGCTTTTCGGACAATCAGGTGGTTCAGCCTGCAATGTCCTAACCAGACTGGGAACAAATTCACAAAGTGGTAAATACCAACTTTGTGAGTGACCCCACCGGGAATTGAACCCGGAATCTTCTGCGTGGCAGGTAGTCATACTAACCACTGCGCCACATTGAGTCGTATTGAGCGCAGTGCTGCAGATAAGTAGGTGTTAAAGATTTGCACAGGCAACGCTGCTGCCCATTCTCGAGAGCCATCCCTTAGTCACGATACCCCCGGGTAGAAATGGGGTGATGCTATTCTAAGCCGGCACCACACAGGCACGGTTTCTTTGTTTACACCTCATGCACACTCGAATTGGGGTCAGCAATTCAACTGTCGGCGCTTTGTTGTATTGTACTGATCTAGTTTCGAACTATCAGCTATCAGTTACCTTGTTGTTCGTGGGTGAGAAAGTGAAAATTTTAGCGAATGAAAATTGAATTTTTAGGTAAATTACCTACAAAATATAGGTAATTTTATATCGGTAGGTATTTTTATTATCTAGCTATTTTTATTATAGTATACCAAATAATAAAAGTATACAGAATAGTTGGTAAAAATATGAAATGTTTTCCTTTGCATCCCATCTTCAAGAGAGACTATTTAATAGAATAGTATACTAAATGTGGACGAAAAAAAGTGGTCTTGACCTCAGATATAAAATGTTTACTTTTCTCAGTAAGGCGGTAGCGTCAGCAAACCAAATTCGTAGGTTTGTTATTAATTTCTTAAAATAAGAAATATTGTTAGGTTCACAGTTACCGGTACCGGTACCTAGGCAGTACCAGCGTGCTCCCAGCTATAAAAACATACCATAAATCACGCCTCTATACCATGCGGGGTAGGCAGAGCGTCAACGACCGGAAAAATACGGTCGCTATCGCCACATCTTACAAATATTTGAGTGGTTCTTCAGAAAATTCATGTAGTATCTCTATAGTGACAGGTTAGTTAGTCGCCTCTTACGAAAGAAATGGGGTGAAGCTATTCTAAAGCCGGCATCACACGACTCCCAGCTATTCATTTAAGAATAGAATAGGTACCTATAAAATGCTTTTCATAGAAAAAACGATAAGCCCCTTATTTCACTTAATTATATCTAATGAAATGACGAAGTTGTTTTGAAAATGAAAAAAATCGTAAGTACCTACCTACCTATTTTAAGTACATATATCATTTTATTGTACATACTTAAATTATAAGCTTGCATGTAGATAGAATAATCAAAATCGATTAATTACTTAATTTAAATCTTTTTATTTTTTAGTCAGTAACTAATTACCCCCCTATTATTCACAATCGAATACTTATACTTAGAGTGCCGTCATCCGAATAGGCCATATTTGACGTCTGTCAAACCCATACTAGGAAACATGTCAACAAAGAAAAATAGACCTTATGTCATAGCATTAATATGATTTTGACAGCTGTCAAATATGGCCTATTCGAATGACGGTACTCTAGTCAGTCCTATTAAAACGACAATCATTACATTACGTAATCAATTAAATGCGTAACGTAATGTTATCAATTGGTATGACGTATTTTCTTGCTATCAGTACAAGAACTAAGATCGCTTTCTCGCTTTTAATTCAGCAGAAGTTATACAGCCATTATACAACAATACACAACAATTCACTCTATTTAGTACAATTTCTTTCACCTACTTCACACACACTCACACAAGCACACCGTCTGGACTCATACATACGCTCACACAAGCGTGGGAGTGCCTCGGGTGTATCTATAGAACGTGGAGCGTAATTTCGCGCGGCACACCATCTGTCCCAGTGGCGCAGAGGATAGCGCGTTGGACTTCTAATCCAAAGGTCGTGGGTTCGATCCCCACCTGGGATGTCCTAGTTTTTAGTTCTCTTTATAATTTATTGTCCACGTCTGTCTTGCTTTTTTCGGCTTTCGTTTCGGCCCTTTTATATTAATTTTTTTTCATTTTTTTTACGTTATGTTTTTTTACCAATATTTTTACGCTATTTCTGCAACCCACATTAAAAGCAAACTATGTAAACTAGTGAAATGGTTTATTTGCCCACTTAAAAACTTTCGCGAATAAAATTCTTGGCGTGTTTTTATACAGGTTCAGTAGGTAAACAAGTCTGGTTCTGGTTGTTTTATTTCCGTCCTGCGATGGACCAATCAGAGTCCAGTATTTTAAGTCGGTCAATGGGAAAGTAATACGGAGTTATCAATCGATACGGTGCTGATAAAATCGTCTGAGGATTTTTACCTATTTGTTAACAAGCAACAAAAGGAGTAGGTATATGATTCTGAAGTGAGGTCATGGTTTTCATGAAAATGAACAACTTTCCTGCAATAACATACCTATCCAGATTATACTTACCTATTGTAAAAACATAAGAGAAATAGATATGTCTACATAAATAAAAATACCCAAGTAATAAGCTTGAACATACCTAAACAAGAATGATTCAAGAGGAAGGTTTATATGTAGATACCTATAATACATGCCGAGAAAAAGCATTTTCCCGCGGGAAAATAAGTTGCACTGGGTGAAACTGCTAAAAAGCCGCTAGTTGTGTACAAACCAGCTTGTTAACACACACACTGAAAAAAAAAACCATTAAATATAATTGAAAAAACGTTGGTTTGTACTGCTTTGCGCAATACTATATGAGCCAACTAACCAAAACAATAAGTTTTACTGGTCCGAAAACAGTAAAACATGCTACTGTTTTGACAGTTAATTGTACTGCTTGAAATTCATAAAACATCTTAAAGCATATGTTAATGTTTTGAACATTAAAGTAGTTTCATGTCTTAAACATTAAAATAATTTAATGTGTAAAACATTTAAGTGATTTACTGTTTAAAACATTTACGTAATTCATGTCTTAAACATTAAAATAATTTAATGTGTAAAACATTTAAGTAATTTACTGTTCAAAACATTTAAGTAATTTACTGTTTAAAACATTAAATTAATTTACTGTTTGAAACATTTAAATAATTTACTGTTTGAAACATTTAAATAATTTAATGTCGATAACATTAATATAGTTTAATGTTTTAAGCAGTAAATGAAGAGCGATAGTTTCTACTATTTTGGCACAGTATCTTCTAATGCATCAGCTCAGTCAAAGATACAGTCATTCCAGTAACTTTTAATGTTTAGACACAGTGGTTGGTATTGTATGTGCACAGTAAGAGGTACTGTAAAAGACAGTATAGTTTAATATGCCGACACAGTAGTTAGTACTGTAAGTGCATAGCAAGAGGTACTGTAAATAACAGTATACTTAAATGTGCAATCACATTAGTTGGTACTGCAAGTGCACAGTAAGAGGTACTGTACTTGCACAGTAAGAGATACTGTACTTGCACAGTAAGAGGTACTGTAATTGCACAGTATACTTAAATGTGCAATCACAGTAGTTGGTACTGCAAGTGCACAGTAAGAGGTACTGTACTTGCACAGTAAACTTAATTGTGCAATCACAGTAGTTGGTACTGCAAGTGCACAGGAGGTACTGTACTTGCACAGTAAGAGGTACTGTAATTGTACAGTAAGAGGTACTGTAATTGCACAGTATACTTAAATGTGCAATCACAGTAGTTGCTACTGCAAGTGCACAGTAAGAGGTACTGTACTTGCACAGTTAACTTAATTGTGCAATCACAGTAGTTGCTACTGCAAGTGCACAGTAAGAGGTACTGTACTTGCACAGTAAGAGGTACTGTAATTGCACAGTATACTTAAATGTGCAATCACAGTAGTTGGTACTGCAAGTGCACAGTAAGAGGTACTGTAATTGCACAGTATACTTAAATGCGCAATCACAGTAGTTGCTACTGCAAGTGCACAGTAAGAGGTACTGTACTTGCACAGTAAGAGGTACTGTAATTACACAGTATACTTAAATGTGCAATCACAGTAGTTGCTACTGCAAGTGCACAGTAAGAGGTACTGTACTTGCACAGTAAGAGGTACTGTAATAGCACAGTAAGAGGTACTGTACTTGCACAGTAAGAGGTACTGTAATTGCACAGTATACTTAAATGTGCAATCACAGTAGTTGGTACTGCAAGTGCACAGTAAGAGGTACTGTACTTGCACAGTAAGAGGTACTGTACTTGCACAGTAAGAGGTACTGTAATTGCACAGTAAGAGGTACTGTAATTGCACAGTAAGAGGTACTGTAATTGCACAGTACCTCTTACCGTGCACTTGCAGTAACAACTACTGTGATTGCACATTTAAGTGTAGTTGAATGTGCAATCACAGTAGTTGTGTGAAAAGAAGGTAATGCTACATAGCAAGTCTAAAATAAACACAAAATTGCGTTTTTGAATTCTTTATTAAACAAAGTACCTAGTTTTAACTTTTACACAACTTTTACTCTCACCGTTTTGTGCTTAAAAGCATATACACCGAGCAGTGGCGCGGTGGTGGTGGTGGCACACTTAAATAAAATAAGTTTGACAAACCATAACTAAGTCCCTACGGGGTTTATAGAGCTACAATTTAGCTTACATTAATGCAAATTTAGACTATTAATCCTCTGTCTAGAATTTATAATATTATAGTGTGCAACTTAATTATACCAAAACATGCCATGAAAATGACAATAACATAAAAACTCATTTATACAAAATAATTGGAACTGATTTGGACGTTCAGACCAGACCACCAGTCAGCCAGTTTGTCACAGAGGATATAAACTTAATGTTTTATTTTTATATTTAGTCATTTTGAAGATTGTATTCTTTATCTATTTGACAAAAACTTAATTGTTCCAAAGCATGCCATGAAAATGCCAATAACATAAAGACTTATTTATGTCGCAGGAAAATAGTAGAATCAGGGATTCCGTGGAATCCTAGAATTCCATGGAATCGGAATAGAAGAATGGTCGATTGATTCTACCATCTTACAGAAAAATCTAGTGAAATGGCGGATTGGTCGATTTGTATATAGGTGATAAAGCCCTGTGGGAGTCGACGAATGACCCAATGAACCCTGATGATAGAGTTATTTAACAGCCTCCTTCTACAAGTAGGCCTCTGACGCGGTTTTATCTAGCCATTGCAGGCCGACCACCTGATTGCCAAACGAAACATGACTTCGTGCTCGGAGGGCAGTTTGTGCTGTTCTGTCGGGTGAACTAAGACGGTGGTAGTTAAAAACCTTGTCAGAGGCTTTTCACGCTTTGAACCCTTGAAAATTCTAACTATTTAATCCTTGAACAATTTGATATTGAGGTTTTATGAGAGACTTGAACCTCAATATCAAATTGTTCAAGGATTAAATAGTTAGAATGTTTAAGGGTTCAAAGTGTGGAAAAGCCTCCGACAAGGTTTTGTAACTACCACCGACTTAGTTCACACCGACAGAACAGCACAAAACCTGCCCTCCGAAGCACGAAGTCATGTTTCGTTCGGCAATCAGGTGGGTCGGCCTGCAATGGCTAGATAAAACCGCATCAGAGGCCTACTTGTAGAAGGAGGCGGTTAAATAACTCTATCATCAGGGTTCATCGGGTCGTTCTTCGACTCCACAGGGCTTTTATCACCTTGTCCACCATTTCACTAGACTAGTCTAGTGAAAATCGACCATTCCGCCATTTCACTAGATTTTTTCATAAGATGGTAGAATCGATCGACCATTCTACTATCTTCCGGGATTCCATGGAATCCCTAGGAATTCCACGGAATGCCTGATTCTACTATTTTCCTGCGACATTTTACAAAATAATTGGAACTGATTTGGACGTTCAGACCAGACCACCAGCCAGCCAGTTTGTCAAAGAGGTTTTAAAATTTAATGTTTTATTTTTATATTTAGTCATTTTGAAGATTGTATTCTATATATATTTGACAAAACTTAATTATTCCCAAACATGCCACGAAAATGACAATAATATAAAAACTCATTTATACAAATTTATTGGAATTGATTCGGACGTTCCTATTTTTAAGGTTCCGTACTCGGAAGAACCTTCTGTCTGTACCTACTGAGAAACTACGGCCGGTACCATCTGTTAATAACTTCAAAGAGGTGACAGGATTCCCGACCACGGAATCTCTTAAGTGTTGATGTTACCTTGGCATCATAGGAATCCGCGTGGTCGTCGCTGGAAACCAATGCACCTAGGCCTGCGGTAACAACAACGGGAATAATAAACTCGAAGATAAAACAACACAGTCGCGCGTTGTGTAAAGATACAATAACGAGGGACACAATAACGACAAAATTCTTTCCCATGTCTGAAGCGCTCCTAGATGGAGTCAAGGTCTTATCTACATAGCGTCGTGCTCGCGGTTGGTATACATTGTGTCTTCGGTAGTTAGCCTTTAAGGGCAACCCCTGTGCACGCGAGCGCCCTCATCAGTAAAAAATCATAAATGTAGTGCAGTTATTTTTTTCAGTTTAATTATTTAGTGCAATTATTTTTTTCAGAGAACCTGCCACTACTACATACGGTTGGATAGTTATGCCTAAACCTTTGTACTTATCCTGTCTTTTTTTTATTTCCTCAAGCAGCTGTCTTTCCTCTTCAATATGTAAAATGAAGCTTTGTCGCACTTCCGCCGCAGAGTGTCTCTTCCTTTTTATGTGAACTGGTCCAATCAAGTGCGGAATAAGAAGTAGCGCCGCGAGGTTACTTGTTTCGAGATCTTTAAACTCTGTCAAGCAATAAAAACGAAAAATTAGTGATCTAGAATCTAGACAAATGGTCAAATTATATTTCTAGATGAGTATCGAAATTAGTGGCGCACCTAAGAGAAGACATATCTAGCACTGGACATTTTTCAAGATAGGTAAAACCCTTTGAAATTCTTTATCCACCATTAACAAAAAAAAAATATGATCAGATCAGATGTCCAGCTGTGACAGACGGACAGAGAGACAAAGTTGCACCACCATAACGGTTCCTTTTTACCCGACGCAAAAGAGGGTAACTCATCAATTAGGTCGGCATCGGTAGAATGTTTTAGCTAATATTTACCTTGCGCAAGTTGCTTCAGTTCCTCTACGAATGGTGAACGTCTTGATGTGGATTCAGATGCCGACAGCAGTTTGCTCTTCAGTAGTGGTAGTTTATTTTCAAAATTATATTTATTTTCGGGATACCAGGTATCGAAGTCTGCAATAAGCTAGAAACGAAATACATAGGTAGTTAAAAACCGTAATAGTTTACAACTTGAGTAATACTTAAAATCAGGGTTCAATGATATAATTATATCAAGTTGATGATAAAACTACGTTTAACCAAACCAATACAGTGGTTTTCTAGTCATTGATTGAATAACAAACATTCGTCCATCCTAAGTAGAATTATCTGTGTACCAAATTTTATCTTAATCGGTTCAGTAATTTTCACGTGATGCCACGTCTGCGGGGCTTCCAGAGGCGGCTTGATCGAATCTGTGATAAGGGTGGCCCTCACACAATACATAAAAATCAGAAAGGCTGATATCTATCATAAATATCTGATATTTTGATATATATTATTATCGGATATTTTGGAAGCCTGTTTAAAATGCTAATAATTACCAATTCGTATCCAAAGGAGCGCTTCAGACATGGGAACTCTTGGAGATATGACTGTTTTTCATTGGAGTGCACTCGTTTCTTGCGTAGCTTATTGGTTTTTTCCCACTTTTCGGCACACAAAGCATAATCGTCAGAAGAGCAACGTAACCACTCCATGCACTCCTCTTCCTCTTGCGTGGTGGTTTCTTCGAAACCCTGGTTACTTGAAGATGGAGTCAAGGTGTTATCTAGAGAGCGTCGTGCTCGCGGTTGGTATACTTTGTGTCTTCGGTACTTAGCTTTTAAATTAACCACCGCGTCGAAGAGTCGGCCGTGTGCTCGGTGTACCCCTGTTTTCGGTTTGGTATAGTAACATTCAAGATTTTCTGCCGGAAACAAAAGTTCTGGAAAAAAAAACGTATTAACTATATGTAATCCTATGGCAGGGCTCGAAATGGATGTCGTTTTCATATTCAGCCGTTTTCATATTCAGCGCCCCAAAATGGAAGTCTGTTCATTACAAGTATCGAGAAAAATTATTGTAGATGGTAGGTAGGTACTTACTTACTTATCTTTTGTAACCAATCCTAATAAATATCTGAAGTTACATGCGCCTGTGGGTTTTTCTCACAATCTCTCTGGCAATGGCGCGTACTAAAATTATCCGATATTGTTCCCAGTGGCTTTTGTACATCATGCGGAAGTAGCAATTTAGTATCTCGGGTATTCCTCAAGAGCAAGGCGAGATCCTGAAAAAATGGGTAAATAAATTGTACGTAAATAAGTAGATGTGTTAAAAACAAAAAACCCGACTGCGGTAATTTAATATAGTATTTTGCTGTAAAAATCCACCATCTTACCTTTACCTTTACAGCCGCAACAGTCCACTGCTGGACATGGGCCTCCCGTATTGGGGGTATTGCCATACTCACCACGCTTGGCAGGCGGATTGGCGAGCGCAGTACAAGATGTTTAATTCACAGGAACGCTGCTGCCCATTCCCTGGATAATTATCCTTAGTCGCTTTTACGACACCCACGGGTAGAATTGGGGTGATGCTATTCTAGGCCGGCATCACACGGTCTAATCATCTTAAATGTATAATTTTTAATGTAGCCAGAGACGAATCTAACGACATCTCATATGTCAAAATCCAACTATCCGTTTGGGCTGCAGACCGTGAAAAGTATTTTCTTGTCCACATACATACATACCTACATACATACTCTCGAAAACATAACCCTCCTTCTGAGGCAGTCGGGTAAAAATGGAAAATGGACTCAAATTATTACACAATGGTACCCAAGAAGTGGGAAGAGAGAAAGAGGTCGACCAAACAGAAGATGGGAAGATGAGTTGAGACTTACGGGGCCACTTTGGAGCAGAGTAGCCACTGACAGAATAACATGGAAAGGGTTGGAGGAGGCCTTTGTCGAAAGACAACAATTACAAAGTGACAAATTGTGAAAAGTGGAAGTGTATTGAATTTAATTCTAATTTATTTTAATTTATTTGATCAGCAATTTTGTGTTATAAAATGAAAAATAATTTAATGATTGATGACAAAAAAGTATTCCACTTGAGCTTGTAATTGTATGTTGTTTAAAGTATTTGTAGCTTGTTTTATAAAGGCTATTTTTATTTTTAGTTATTTTATTTTATTTATTTTATGTAGGTTATTATTGACATTTATTTTATTAAATTGACTAGTGACATATAACAAGAATTAATTATTGTACATTTATAAATGAAAATGTACAATTAAGTTCATTTAATGTTAAGACAAAATTTATAGTTTAATTTTGCCGTGCCCTAGTGATACTAGTATAAGAATAAGATCATATAAGAATATATCATATAAGATTACAATGTGATAATAGTATAAGAATAAGATCATGTAAAACATATGACTGCAATAAATGAATTACTACTTACATACTGGGTTTCTTGTGAACACAGAGAGATTGAGCACTCTGATCTTGTCGAGGAGGTACTTGGGCTTCCTTGGCTGAATTTCTTGAAATTTGAAATAATCTCTTCTAATTCTTCATCTTTTTTTGATATGAGATCCTCCACTGCCTTACATTCTGCCTACAAGACAAAGTTAAACATTTGTTAACAACTAGATATGATTTTTGAATTCGACTCTTGACTTTGTTACCTTTACCTTCCAGTCTGACAAGATTTTCTTAAATTTAGCTCGCGGACCAATGGAAGGAATGAGTGCCATCACTTGCTCATCATCCAATAGTTCCAAAGCGCATATGTCCACTTCATTCTCTGAAAACAGCAATGAACATAAAAAACTGGCTGGAGCTAAGCCGAGGTAAAGGCATGCGGGTGTAAGGGTGCACTTAGGGGCTGCACGCTGCGCTTGCAGCTTGAGCCTTTCAAAGTTAGACCCTAACATGGTTATGTTAGGGCTTAACAATTACTAACAAAATCAACAAACACAATCCACAAACAAACAAACACCACAACAACAAAAAATAAATAAGCGAGATTCCATATGGGACTATGAAATGCAGAAACCAAAAAGCATGTAGAATAAGATCCCATATGCGGCCTTCTGGTCATCATCAGACCCTCAACATTGCAACTGCTGAAGCGCCCCCTAACTTACAAACATACATACACAAAACATACGTAAACAAACACCTCTGCAAACAGATTTAGAAATAAAATAAATTTACGTAGTAGTGGAAACTACTGCTTGGAACAGTAAAATTACATAATTGAAACATGATATTTAAATGGTAGCACAATTTATCTTACTGACCACGTCGTTGACCATTTCAATAATTCGTTATGTCATCTCATCATCATCTCGCTAGCCTCATCCTGTATTTCTCAAGGTCGGCTACCTAACCTTGAGGACTGCACGACTGACTGGTTGACGGACTGGTTTTTACACCAGATTACACCAGATTAATACTAAGTATGCGTTACAAAAACCATTAAAATCGCCAAAGGCATGCTTAGGTTACACACAAACGAAACAATCACAGTTGGTACCGCTATCTCAGGTACCTGCTACTCACTCAATTCGTAATAGAACTGACTGCACGTAAAGTATCCTCATGTCATCCTCACATCACACTTTACTGTCCATGGAAAGAAAAAAAGTTATCCATTTATAGGCACCGACATAAATAAAAGATGGAGAAGTGGTTTACCGGCAGTTTTTCAAGAAATTAATGAATTAAGCTTACATACCTTCAAATTTGTGGACGTATGCCTGGAATCCCCACTTTAAAAGTAGGGATTCTACTTCCTTCATGATATTGATGAATACTGACGCGGTCAGAGTATCTGCTACGGCGGAGGGCACACAAACTGAAGTGTGCGAGCGAGCGAGCTCGCTCTGGCGTCACGGCGTGCGTGGCGCGTGGGCGCATTAGGGTTGTTCACTTTCATTTAGGTAGTATCGATAAATCACAAAATACAAATTACAAAAAAAAGTCTTAGGTAAGAATACAGTAGTTAATCTTACTGTAAAGAGGCTGCATATCACTACCCATGCTCAATTTCTTTGTCGCATAATAGAAAGTTACAGTCCAGCAAAAAAGAGTAGTTATTAAATAAAATGGAACTAAAAAAAATTCATACTAAATTGTTGCCATTCATAGTCAATGTTGCCATTTAATTTTGAAATTTCATACAAAGTGGCGCCTCATTTTTGTCTACTCTTTTTGCTGGACTGTAATATGGTAGCAGAGCTGCGAAAAAGTGATCCGTTTTTTTGTTTTTGTTTTGTTATTTGTTATTAGTGGATTAGTAGATTATTTTTGTTTGAGTATAGCAGATATAATCAAAATAATTATTATTTCGGAAAGCATTTGCTAAATAGAGTAACAGTTTATTTTAAATTATTTTAGAACCAAAAGAAGTTTTTTCGGTTGGCGACACGTACGTGTCAGTTGGCGGCAGCCTGATTTTTATAGCATTTAACGATTATTTAATATTTTTACTTTTACACATTATCTTATACAATCCTTAAAGTAAGCGTAAAGTTTTTTTAACACTATTTGTTTAAGTAAGTACAAGCATTTATTCATTTAAAGTTTTATTATTTTAACTTTAACTAATTTAATTTACTTAGAGACCTGTTTTCGACACATATATGTTAAGTGGTTTACAATTATTACACCTGCTTTTTATACAATATTACATTAACATATTTTTTATAAAATCATACTTAAAACTACTAAACCTAAACATCTTGTACTAATTAATGAGTTCTACACCTAATATTGTGGCCTTTAGCAATAAAAAATATACAAAATACAAACTCATTTCTTAACCAATTAAAAAAAAATCTTTATAATAAATATTTAAATATAAAAAAATCCACAATAACCAAAGTTTGAGATGTTAGCAAGACAGCTATTTTAATTAGAATGATGTATCTTATATTCTATATCAAAGTGACAAAGTCACAAAGATTCAAAGATTCAAATTCAAAGATTCAAAACTTTATTTGCAACAAAACATGGTAGTTAAGGTGGTAAAATTAAGTAATGTACAAAACATGTTTAGCTATCTTGATAAATAGCATGCAAATATTATTTAGATAGTTGGCAGGCATATCACATTATTTTCATATTACATTCTTAAGATAAATTAATTATACATTTGTCAAATAATTGTTAATAAAATTTAAATTAATGTCAAAATATTATTTAAAAGAAACACATTCACAACAATGACAAAAACAGAGTAGGTACTTAATTAACTATTTGGTTGCAGATATTCATTAATATTGTAAAATTATAGATATTGAGCCATTTATACAATTTAGTCTTAAATAACTTATTCGGTAGCTCTCGTATTTCAATCGGAATATTGAACAACCTATGATCCTACCATACCAACCTCTCGGTCATCAGGACCGCCAGACTTCATGGGGGACTTGAGCTCGTCCCGCTAAAATACCATCTGTCCCTACAAATTATCTGCTTGTGTCCCTATTATGCATTCTCCCTTTCTGGGGTTGCACAACCACATGATGGGACTTGTTTCTATCTGCTCTGAATTGCTCTTTCCTTTGTTTACTCCCAAGTTCTTCGAACTCTTCTGAATTCTCCTTGAGTTCTTGTAAACCTCCTCTCTCCTGGTCTCCTCGAGTTCTTCTATCTCCTTTGTGTTCTACCTGAGTTCTTGAACTCCTCTCCTCCAATCTCCGCGAGTTCTTCTATCTCATCTCGTCTCCCTTCTGGTGCCACCCACGGTAGAACTTCTTGAATCGCGCGAAGTTAGCCTCCGAAGACACCAGTTCTAGGAAGAAGACTGCGCCTACGTTCAGCCTCTCCAGCATCGCCTCCCTCCTTATACTTCTCGCATGACCACAGTACGTGGTCCCTATACTCGTCCTCTTCCCCACAAGTACAAAGCAGGTGAACCCGCAGACTCAGATTACGTAGGCGCCTTCTGAAGTGACCGTGACCGGTCAACATCTGGGAGACCGCCTAGTCTGGTTCTACCAACCTATGCGCCACCCGGTCCCGGACGCTAAGGAAAAAGCGATAGAGATCCCTTCCTTTCTCCATCTGGTACTAATATGCCCCTCTTTGGTGCCACAAGGTTTGACAAAGCGACACTGATCCAGCTTGCTCGGCCTCGCCACCTCCAAATCCGCCGGCAGCACTCCGGCTAAAACCGACAAGTCGTCGGTGCTTTCGTGTGGTAGGCCTTCGTCAGAAAGACTAACTAACTCGCTGCCCCATTGTGATGGAATATCTTACTAGACCCAGCACCTGAGAGAGCTCAAGGAAACATTTGTTTACGCCAAAATAGGTCTCCGGCCAGTACACAGTTGCATGACACGAAATTCGAGCTGACTGCTCTGGGCAATGAGGCGAATGCCAGATCAAAGCGCACGGAGGACACCCAGGTCACACGCCTAGAGTGCAGCTCCTCTGCCCAGCTAACCTTCACGGTAATTATACCACAGGCATCTACTACGTCACGGAACTGCTCTCTGATTGCGAGGCGTGAAAAGCTATGGCATTGGGCTATCCTGGTGTTCCCCTGCCAGGATAGCCCAATGCCATCACTGCCAGCAGTACCCGCACAGATCGGACAACCGAAGCGGATACTACAGACGACACTTGTTATGAGCCAACCGAACCGGTGAAGAAGTAGAAGAGGAAGATGTCCGCCACCTCCAGTGAAAACTCCATTGCACCCACATCAAGAGCCAATCACGGGCCATTATGCGGTCGGCTCGGAGGCACTCCGCACTGTTTTATTTTTCAGATGGAGACGCCGGAGCTTTGGCGGGCTCCAAGATAAAGGAGTCAAAAAGCAGCTGCATAATTTGGTTTGGGATCTTCTTTTGGGTCCTGTGATAGACATCTGCGACAGGAACCCATCTAAGAGTGTGAGCAATAGAGTACCATATAAATTTTTAAGAGTCTGATTGCGGCCGTCTATTTCTCATACGATTATGAGATGGCCGCTAACTAAGTTGTTTTTTTAGCGTGTACCAGTTGGCGTTCAGGCAACAATATAACAAATCCAAAATTGTACATTTAACCATAATTTGGCTGGCGCCAACTAACTATAGTATTAAAAACAACTATAAGAATTATATTTTTGTAGTTAAACTCAAATCTTTTATATTTTATATACCAAAATAAAGATAAACTTTTTCCTAAAAAAATATGGTGCCGGTTCGCGACAATTTAATAAATGTTGGTTTTATTTAAAAATAAGACAAGTTTGTCATAAAAATAGGCCCAGCAGACAACTATGAAGACATGAAAACCATTAGAATAATAAAAACTTTGTGAAAACTTAGTAAAAACTTTGTGAAACTTTGTAAATCGCCCTTCCTCTAATACTTATATCATGCAATAAAACATGCTGTACTATGACAGCCGCAACAGTTCACAGCTAGACATAGGCCTTCCTTTATTAGGGGGGTATTTGCCATACTCACTACGCTTGGCAGGCGGATTGGCGAGCGCAGTTCAAGGTGATGTATTCACAGAGAATTTTGCTGCCCATTCTTTTAGTATGACAGCTGACACCTGTCATGTAGATCTCGTTAAGGCCTACAACTTTCCCAAAAAAACCAAAAGTCTAGCACGCATAGTTTCCGATATAAACGACTTTAATAGGTACCGTTTCTTTTCATCATAAAACTCTGCCAAAATGCACGTAATTTTCAACCAATGTACCTAAACTATAGATTGTTTTAATATCGATACTACGGCAACACATATTTTGGATACATTGAGCATTTTCTCATTTGGACTTATCGTGCCATGTGTCCAACCCTATCCGCGACGGCGGCGCGGGAAATCGGAGCGGTAATGGCCGCTACTAATAATAATAGTAGGTACTTCATATCTTACTGTGTTAAATAGTAAATTTTACTGCCTTGTTCGTTTGCAATACCGGGACTCCGGGAGTAACGGAAAGGGTATCCCATAGTTACTATGGCATAGTAAATCAATCAGCTGATCGGTGATTTTGTATGGGAGGTCCAAATTTTTTTTTCACATTTCGACCCATGTTCCATGGGGAAAGTTGTTCAGTTTCATGAGTATCTTGACCTCCTTTCGGCTTGTTATACGCTTTCCGTTACTCCCGATGTAATTCTATTCTAATCATTCGACTAAAGGTGAACGCACACTTAGCCGCACGCAGTCGGTCCCTGCACTGCAGTCATCGCATTTTGTTGATAACCTCGCACCGCACACCTAGCCGCATCGCAGTCTTCGCATTCATCGCACGTGATCAGTGTTGCCAGATTGGGTGATATATTCGCCAATTGTGCTACTCGACGGCCTCCAGCGGCGCGGCGACAAGAAAATACCCATTGGCGACTTGTCACCAATTGGGCTAGAGTTCGCTACATAGGTGCGAAAGACACTACCTACTAGACGTACCTTTATGAAGCGTATATCTCGTAACGGTTAAACTTAAGAGCGGAGCTGTAATATAAAATATTGTTTGTATGGATGTACACTATTTATTTAAGGGGTGGCGGACGTTGACAAGTAAAAAGAATATTTTCCGTATAAAATAACGGTTCCGTTATAAAGTGTATTATCTCGTAACGGTTACACTTTAGAGCGAAGCTGCCATATAAAGTATTGTTGGTATGGATGTGCTATACCCTTCTAAGAGGGTGGCGGACGTCGACAAGTAAAAAATATTATCCATATAAAATACCGGTACCGTTATGAAGCGTATATCTCGTAACGGTTACACTTTAGAGCGGAGCTGCCATATAAAGTATTGTTGGTATGGATGTACTATACGCTCCATAGAGGGTGGCGAACGTTGACAATTAAAAAAATATATTTTCCATATAAAATACCGGTACCGTTTTGAAGCGTAAGTATATCTCGTAACGGTTACATTTCAGAGCGGAGCTGCCATGTAAAATATTGTTTGTATGGATGTACACTATCCATCAAAGGGGTGGCGGACGTTAACAAGTAAAAAAAAAATATTTTCCATATCAAACACTGATACCGTTATGAAGCGTACCTATATCTCGTAACGGTTACACTTTAGAGCGGAGCTGCCATATAAAATATTGTTGGTATGGATGTACTCTACCCTTCTAAGAGGGTGGCGGACGTTGACAAGTAAAAAAAATATAATCCATATAAAATACCGGTACCGTTATGAAGCGTATATCTCGTAACGGTTACACTTTAGAGCGGAGCTGCCATATAAAGTATTGTTGGTATGGATGTACTTATACCCTTCTAAGAGGGTGGCGGACGTTGACAAGTAAAAAAAAAATTTTTCCATATAAAATACGTTACCGTTATGAAGCGTATAAGCGTTATACGCGTCCTGCGACACGTATAAGAATAAAGAATTCGAATGCGGAGACTGCGGGGACTGCGGTGCAGGTAAATGTGCGTTCACCATAAGCGTTGCCATACACAGACTAACAAAATATAAAATCACGCCATCGTACTTAGGGGGAAGGCAGTAATTTTGATGGGATTCTTTTTGTTTGACTGAGTGTTATCTACACAGACATGTAGGTACTAAGGAAACATAGATGATTTTATGTATGTATGTAGAAAGGTCTAGTAATGAACTCTTACGAGGATTAGGTTTTAAAGACTGATGATGAAGCCGGAAGACAGGAACTGGCATTCTAGTTTTACTAGTTTTTCGGACTTATAATTTATTAGTATTGTGATTTCAGTAAAATGTTATGGTCGTTTACTGCATTTTTAGGGTTTCGTAGTCTACTAGAAACCCTTATCATTTCGTCAAGTCTGTCTGTCTGTCTGTCTGTCTGTCTGTCTGTATGCTGCGCCTCATATCTTCGTCAGTTTAAGTAAACACACCTAGAGATGCCACTCCCGCTCCAGACGCGCTCAAGGTCATTATATTTGCCTACCGTCTGGCTGTCGCGGCGCGTTCGTCGCGCGGGTCAAATTTTGTTTTTTCGCTAAAGTTTAGCCTTGCCGAATGACTATGGTGCTTATGGCTGTAAAAATGATGCGAGGATGACTCTGCTACTCATTTTTAATTTGCCAAAAGATGAGCCAAGGTAACAGATGATGACGATGTTACAGTAAATAGGTACCTACCATTCTTAATACGTAATTGGTTTTGTGTTCTCCTATTTTACTCAAGTCGTTAACTACTACATAGTTTCCGTTTTGTAATCCGACATACCTATTATACCTACCTCAGGTATAGTATGGCTATTTGAATAGGCCATATTTGACAGCTGTCAAAACCATACTAGGAACATGTCAACAAAGAAAAATAGACCTTATGTCATAGCATAAACATGATTTTGACAGCTGTCAAATATGGCCTATTCGAATGACCATACTATAGTAAGGTTGTTTTTAGCTGATTATGGTAATAAACAAATTCATACGTAGGTATTCATCGCAAATCTTTGCATTTGCACGATTTTTCATTCTCTGGTGGGTGCGTAGGTGTGTAAACATACTACGCCGAAAGTCTTGCAACTGCTTGGCGGGCGGGCTAGTTTGGAATAAAACTATTAGCACGTGACAGCCCTGGCTTAAAGTGCGGAGCGCGCGGGGCGTTACGGGCTGAGGGGAAGAAGGTATTTAAAACGCGGCTTTTGGGGCACAGACAAAGGGTTTGGATTAGCCGCCTAGTTGCACTCGCGTGCGAAAGTTTTTGTGTATCGCTCCTGCCTGCCTCGGTAGCCACGTAGGGCTCTGTGAGCACCCGTAACCCCGGCCTCCCACCAGCGGGTCTCACCGGGGTACTCCAGGTCTTGCGCCCCGAGGGCGGGCTACGCTTCGCGCGCACCAGGCTGAACAGCAAGAAATCCGAATCACGAAGATGCCCTTCAAGGGACAACAGCGCCCCGCGCTGAAGAGCCGGTCGAGGGTGTTCGCCCGCGTGAACCCCCAAACCGCCCTCCAGCGGGTCATCGACATACTCGCGCCGTCGCGACCATCGCCGCGACAATCGCCTCCGTCCACACCAGGATCTGTGAACCCCCCACTAATGAAGTCACCGCCCACGGCCGCCGCAGCAGCCATCACTGCTGCCTTCGCCAACGCGCCCCCACTGCCGCCACTACCTTCTCCTTCGCCGCCTTCGCTACCACTGCGTGAGCCGAAGGAAAAGAAGACGCTTGATCTGCTAGCCCTTCAGCGCGCCGCCGCACGGCACACCGCCCTGGATGCCCTCAGGGAGAGTGCTGCAGCCGTGCAGGCAGGAGCGCAGAACGCGCAACGCGCAGAGAAGCGCACCCATGAATTGACATCCCCCGCCTCACCGACCCCGCCGAGGACCCGCACGGTTTCGGCTACGAGGGTCACGCCGCCACTGTCCATGTCCCTGCTGAACAGCCCGGGTCCCGTGGACAGCCCAGCGACGACATCGAGCGCCCCCAACCAACCTTCGACTTCCTACGCGTCCACGCTGACGACGCCGAAGCCTGCACCCAGCAAGCCTACGGTAGACGCCGCAAAGATGCCGAAACCGGCACCCACGCCCATGAAGACGACTGGATGCCGAAAGAAGCCGCCGCCCATTGTTGTGGACCTACTACCGAACTGGAGTGTCCACTTCAAGAGGCTGAAAGAACAACTTGGGCACGCCCCGAATGTGCGGCCCTATGGACCAACCGGATTCCCTTTCTAGCGAAGACCGAACAGGAGTTCCGCTTCTACCAGCGCTACCTAACCGCGCTGGAGGGCCGGGACCGAAATTTTCTGGTTCGCGTACGATCCACCAAGAGAAAGACCATTGAAGATCGCAATACGCGGCCTCCCGTGAACACCGATCCGGAGGACATCGCGAAGGAGCTGACCACCCTGGGCTACGAGGTGGACTACGTGCGCCCCATCAAGGCTCGCGAAGGACGCCCAGGGTGCATCCACTTCGCCCAGCTGACTTACACGCCAAACCTCACCTGGGCATCTACACCATCACAGAGCTGATGTGTATGCCCGGCGTGAAGATTGAGAGATGGCGTGGGAAGAAAGGACCGCCCAGTGCCACAGATGCCAGCAGTTCCGGCACAACTCCAGGCACTGCCACCGCAAACTGGCGTGCGTGAAGTGCGGCGGAGAACACCCCGCCCGGGACTGCCCACGATTCCGTGAAGTGCCGGCCATATGTGCAAACTGTGGCGATGCGCAACCGGCGAACAGCTTCGACTGCCCCGTACTGCGCCGTGAAGTACGGAACAAGCGAGCAGGCACAGCGCCCCTTACCAAGCCCGTCGAGCCGAAGAGGACGGAGGCGGCACCGCAGGGAGAGACCAACGCGGCAGGTTCTCTCATGGCGGCCGCCAACAGCCCCAACGGACCGACGAAGAAGCGGAAGCCGAGGAGGCGGAGGAGGCGGAGGAGGCGAGCATCGCCCCCGCCTCCTCAGGACGTAGAAGCACCGGGCCAGCTACGTCAAGAGCCACCCACGGGTCTATTAGTTGCGGTCGGCACCCTCAGGGTACACCTTAGGGGAGAAGCCGAAGCATCAATCGGCCTCAAGTCAAGAGAGCACAAGAGCAGCCGTCCTAGAAGAGGACAGAAAGGTCCTGATACGTGCAATCAGGACCCTCACTGAAGTCCAGACAAGAGCTTCCAGCGCCTGATCTCGTCATACGGCGGGGTCACGGCCGCCAGGGGCGAACTGGAGGCTCTGGGACCCAGATAGGCTGCTCAAGGTGGTGCTGTCCAGCACAGCCTGACGTGGCCTTCACCTGTCCACATCCACTACTCCACGTCGAGTAGTCAGGATCGTGGGCACAATCCCAGATATGCCCGGCTGCCGCCGCTTACTGAATATGACCGCTGCCTCGGGACCACCTCGCGAGGAGGATGAGGCAGCCAACCACCGGATACGACCCACCAGAAGCAACGAGCCGCCGCTGGCTGACGGGCACTCGCCAGGAGGCACAGCCCGTAGGCGATTTCGCCGCCGGCCGCAAGCGGCCGATAAGAAGATCACCACGATCGGTCAGACAAAGGAGTTTCATTTCTACACTGTAGTGTTATTATTTATTCTTTAAGAGCTATCGACATGAAATTTGGTGATAATGAAAGATAGATCGTGTTGACCCAAATATAGAAATGTTGGTTGTTTTTCTTTTGCGGTTGGTAACCATACAGCTTTAAACAAACCAGCAACAAAATTAACTTTGTAACGCTGAAAAACCTGATATTTAAACGTTGACAACGAAACCCTATTTGTGGGCGTGTCTGACACCCTCTTGGCCGCTTTTTAAACACATAACGTTCGTTAAATATAACGATCGAATCATTAAAATTTAATGCTTTCACATAACGAATAATTGAAGCGCTCGTGGTCAAGTGGTTAGTGCTTACTCACTTTCGGTAACGAATGTTATGCAACCATTATCACCGCCGTGGCCATGTAGGAAAAATATTATTAACTAGACTTCCGACTGACTGCTATAAGTAATAAAATAAGTTAGGTATTTACGCAGGAAGCGTTAAAAAGGTATTTCGTTCAAATCAGTTCAGCAGTTTTGCGTGATTGAATTAGAAATATTTAGGCCTTATCAGAAATATTTTTTGTAGTTATTTAAAACATATTTTGTCTATTTGACATTCTGTAGTACAGAATCTGTACTTTCGGAATATATTAATATATTTAATAGAAGTTAATTAAATAATAAAAATGTCAATGTGTACAAAATATGTTTTAAATAAGTGCAGAGAATATATTTGAATATTTTACAAAACAAAATCATGGGATTCGAACCAAGAACCTCGTGAATGAAAGTCGAGTGACTAACCAATGCGCCAGTATGGCTATGTAGGCAAAGATGAAATTTACTATCAGTATCTTGCACGCCACAATGTTCGTTTGTGTGTGAATTATATCAATATTTTGGAAATAAACAGAAAATACATTTCTATAGTCGCAAAATTCTTTATTATACGAGTTTTAATAATTAAAACCGAAATATTGACATCAACGCCTGTAAATTTGGATGACCTAATAAAAGATTTATGTAATTTATCAAGGAGGCGACTTTATTGGAAGTCGATCGGACGTGAACAGAGAGAAAATATTAGTTAAATCTAGGTACAACAGCGCCGCCATCGCCGAGTCAGCGGTTAGTTAGTGAACTACTATACTAAACACGACATCTATTAAAATATGTAAGAACTAATAGCTGCGCGGGCGCACCGATAGCGCACCGCTCTAAGGTTAGGAAGCAATGAACTGAAGTAAGTAATTTGTCAAGTCAAATTTGATAGATGGCGCTGTGTTTAACAACGCCATCTAACGACAGTTGCGTTTTGTTTTGTTCTAAGTATGACTAGTAAGTCTTACTATAACCCGCTATGCTTTTTAATGTTGCTGAGATTATTATGTGTAGTAGGTAAATTAAACAAATTGTTTCGGTCATTTGATACTAATGTTCGAATCTTTAAAATTTACTGCTTTCACTAACGAATTTTTGAAATGTCGTGGTCAGTTAGTTCTATTGTTTGTTCATTTTCCGATACGATTCCAACCATTAAAAGTAACTGTTACTACAGTAATGCTTGCGACTCATTTTTTAGTGTTGTGATTTCAGTAAAATGTAATGGTCTTGCAGTTAATGTGACTGTTTTATGTTTTAAACATTAGTTGTTACTATTTATGACAAGTAAGTCTTACTATAACCTGCTATGCTTTTTAATGTTGCTCAGTTTATTGTGTGTAGTAAATTAAACAAATTGTTTCGGTCATTTGATTCTAACGTTCCAATCATTAAAATTTACTGCTTTCACACATCGAATTTTTGAAATGTCGTGGTCAGTTAGTTCTAATTGTGCTACCATTTAAATATCATGTTTCAATCATGTAATTTTACTGTTCCAAGCAGTAGTTTTTACTATGGTAAAATTTGTTATGAAAAACAGTTCATTTTAGTGCTTTGTGCATATTCTGATACTATTCCAACCATTAAAACTAACTGTAACTACAGTAATGGTTGCGACAGATTTTTTAGTATTGGATTTCAGTAAAATGTAATGGTCTTGCAGTTAATGTGACATTAGTTGTTACTATTTACGACTAGTAAGTCTTACTATGACCTGCTATGCTTTTTAATGTTGCTCAGTTTATTGTGTGTAGTAAATTAAACAAATTGTTTCGGTCATTTGATACTAACGTTCGAATCATTAAAATTTACTGCTTTCACACAACGAATTTTGAAATGTCGTGGTCAGTTACTTCTATTGTGCTACCATTTGAATATCATGTTTCAATCATGTAATTTTACTGTTCCGAGCAGTAGTTTTAACTATGGTAAATTTTGTTATGTTTTACGATACGATTCCAACCATTAAAACTAACTGTTACTACAGTAATGGTTGCCACTGATTTTGTAGTATTGTGATTTCAGTAAAATGTAATGGTCTTGCAGTTAATGTGACTGTTTTATGTTTTACTGATTTTTTAACATTAGTTGTTACTATTTATGACTAGTTAGTCTAACTATAACCTGCTATGCTTTTTAATGTTGCTCAGTTTATTGTGTGTAGTAAATTAAACAAATTGTTTCGGTCATTTGATACTAACGTTCGAATCATTAAAATTTACTGCTTTCACACAACGAATTTTTGAAATGTCGTGGTCAGTTAGTTCTATTGTGATACCATTTAAATATCATGTTCCAATCATGTAATTTTACTCTTCCAAGCATTAGTTTTCACTATGATAAATTTAGTTTTGTAAATCAGTTCATCTTACTGCTTTGTACATTTACCGATACGATTCCAACCATTAAAACTAACTGTTACTACATTAATGGTTGCGACTGATTTTTTAGTATGGTGATTTCAGTAACATGTAATGGTCTTGCAGTTAAAGTTACTGTTTTGTGTTTTACTGTTTTTTAAACATTAAGTGTTACTTTTGATGGGTAGTTAGACTTAATGAAATCCGCTTTGTTTTTAATGTATTGCAGTTTAATGTTTGTAGTAATAAATTATTTTTTTCAGTGCAGGAAACTAGCTAAATACCTCACACACACACACACACACACATAGGACCCACTTTTCCTGGAGAAAACTAAATAAAGGTGCTCCTACCTACTCGTACACTGAGTTTCAGACACTAAATACCTATTGCTAACAGTTAGAAAGAATCAGCCATAGATAAATATTTATACAGATACATAACACAATACATGTAGGCCGATGTTGCCACTGCCTGCGACGCAAAAAGTTCCGGGATCGATTCCCGGTGGGCAGTCACAAAATTGATAAGCATTTATCCCTTTGTAGCACTCTCACACCAGAAGGGTTTATCAGGTCGTTGGGCGACTCGGTATCCCATACGAAACAATATCTTAATCGAAGTAGAGACTTAGTGAGTCAGAAGTTGATATCTATCTATAGTATGCTGACCTTCTTACATAACTCAAACTATAGTTCATGCATATGGCAAGTTGAACCTTGGTTTAAGGCCAAGTTTGTCCCACAACCTATTAAGATAAACAATAACATAACAAACCAATCATAAAGTAGTTGCCTTGTGAGTTTAATATTTGAATGGTAAATAAATAAAATGACAGCCAATGTGGTGCCGTGGTAGTGCGACTGCTTGCGACGCAGAAGGTTCCAGGTTCGATTCTCGGTGGGTCACTGACAAAATTGATATTTATCACTTTATTAATTTGTTCCCGTCAGGACATTGCAGGCCATTGCTGTCTATGATTGCTTAGACGACTATCGTTACATGTAAGAAGCCTGCTAATTGTAGTAGGCTCATCTGGTCGTTGGGCGATTTGGTGTACCACACAAAATTATAATAAAAAGTTTGATTATCTGACTTTGAATTGTTTGAATTTAACTAAAATTCCAAAGTTCTATCGGAACCGCTTTAACGGGATACAGCGGATAGACTAGTTTTAGTTTTATACGGGGTGTTGGGGACGGTGTAACGAAAACTTTGCAGGCGTGCTCAGACGATGAAACTGAACAACTTTTACTATGGAGCCAATGGTGGGAAACGAAAAAAAATTTCCGACCTCCAATACTTACAAAGTCAATCAGCTGATCGTGAATTTTGTATGGGAGGTCAGAAATTATTTTTTCGTTTCCCACCCTTGGCTCCATAGTAAAAGTTGTTCAGTTTGATGGTCTGATCATGCCTGCATAGTTTTCGGTACACCGTCCCTAACAGCCTGTATAGAGTTACATAGAGTTTAGAGCATAAAGGTTGATCACATGTGAAACTCAAAAAAGTTAGACGCGTGTCTAGCGTTTTTGTATGAAGTTTTATTTTAAACACGCGTTCATGACTTGTCTTTTTGTGATAAGGTCCTGAGTTTCTATAGCAGTACATGGGATCAACCTATGTTGGGTTTTCTTTCATACAAACTCTGTGTAAAACTAAAACTAGTCTTGGTAGATCCCTCAAAGTTAAAAGTATGGCTGTCTGTCTACTCTACATTTTTATGAATTTTTGTGTTGTATGTCATAAAAATAAGTGGGCGAGATCCTATAGTGTATGTTACGTGTACTATTTTTGTGTAGGCAAATGAGTAGGAGTTTTCTTTGTCGCAAAGGTATTAAGTCATTGCTTTCTTTATACATAAGTTACGGTAGAATTTCAAGCCATCTTTTAAGATACATATTTCATTCATTACACAGGATGATTCCTACACTACCAAGTCCCCTCCAAATAGTAGTAAGGATGAGAATCCACCAGAGCTGTGCGAGGTAGCGAGGCGGTGAGCGAGGAAAAATTCCACCAATAGAATCACTTCATTTTCCTAGCCTCGCTCAGCTCAGCTCTGGTGGAATAGGGTTGAGCGAAGCGAGGCCATTCTACATACAAAACAAGCGAGAAATGTGTGCGAGGAATGTGTTGAGGAATGTAGCGAGGAATGCGTTGCGAGGAATGCGTTGCGAGAAATGTGTTGCGAGGTTTCACTACATCGCATTCCCCGCTCACATTTCACAGCTTCGCAACGCATCCTCGCCCGCACATTAATGCGCATTTTGACAGCTCCGCTACGCATCCTCGTACGACACATTGTACTCGCACAGCTCTGGTGGAAACCCCTACACATTTCCACAGCACAGCTACGCATCCTCGTACGACACATTTTACTCGCACAGCTCTGGTGGATTATCACCCTAACCAATTTGCCATACAAATTGCCTGCGCCTGCGACGGTTGCTCTGATGACTGTGATGTACGGAGCACGAGTCCTCGCAAGGTTGAATCAATGTAAGAAAACGTGACCTCTTGTGCAGCGAATTCTAATTTTGAATACACGCAGGAAGTCTGGCGTAGAGTGCTTTTAAATTGTTTTAGCTTTTCAGTGACTTATTTTATTTCTGTGTTGTAGAGTAAAAACCAAACAAAATCACAATTGGCCAACAAAATAGGTAATATCTACGTCTAGATCTAGTTGACTTAATTCAACAGCACCGCAAGCAAATAATACTACCTACCTACTCTGGTATACCTTACCTAAGGAGGCACTTGGTAGACAAGTAGGTATTCTTTGCTCTAAAAAATGCTTCTGAAAAAATGAGTGGGACGAAATATGAAAAAAGAAAATTGGACGTCCCATACAAAAAAAGTCTTAAAAAAGTCCGTCAGTTGATTTGATTGACTATGGGGGGCTCAATATTTTTTTCTTTTTCGACCCATGTTTCATAAGTACATAAGAGCTAGTGCTACTGATACACTTACTTACCCACCTATTTGAAGTCTTCTTCTTTTCGTGTGGGACACCGAGTCGTTCAACGACCCGATGAACCCTGGTGTCAGAGTTTTTCAACCTAGTATTTGAAGTACCTGAGCTGCACATGTGACCTTATATGCGCATACGCATACTGCACTTTAATACACCTAAAGTGGTTGGCGACCACAGGGAATAAGAGTAGGTCAAGTGAACATACGTGCGGGAAAATATGTTTTGTAATTCGGCCAAGGAAGTTTTACAATCAATCAAAGACTGGTCTCTGGCACAAATTAGAGGCTCACCCGGTAATAGCGACGATTTTGACGCTTACGTGAATAAAATTATAATCTCAAAGGAACTCAATGTCATGTCATATTTTTGCATTAAAATTGGCTCAGAATCATATGACGTTTTTTGTATAAAATGTTGTTTTGATATCTTTTTTACATTTTCTATTTTTGAACAGTGTCAACCCTGGCTATGTAACAAGTGATAATCGCGAAAATTCTAAATAGGGCCGAGTGATCCTTCCGTGAACTGGTCTCACTCATTGTCGTCATCGACTTAGATGAAAACTGAAAGAGTCTGCTCTCTATGGGTGCAAAACTGATTATACCTATTTTCATATTTTTAGTATTAATAGCAATTTGAATTTTACGTCTTATTTAAATTCCTACATAAAATATTACAGTGTGTAGCAGATAAGTATTTGACTTCTTATCTAGTGGAATCAATTATCAATACCTACATGGTACTGCATATATGTAATACTGGACCTACCCTATACAGTTTTTGACATACCTAATACAGGGTGTTAATTTATATGCGTGCCATAGCATAGGTTAAGGGCCGGTCACGTATCGACAAGGAATCCCTGAAACCCCTTTTTATTCAAAGTTACACATGTAAAAATTCAACACTTCAGAAGGCAATTAAAGTAGTATCACAGTTGGCTTTACTAATGAACCTTCTTCAAAGATAATAAGACTCCACAAAAGCTGTGACAAAAGATATATAATTACATAAAATTTACACAACGCGTCATTCTCAGCTTTAATTATAACAATGAAGTCATTAGAGTTATACAAAATGTCAGTTTAATGAAGTAGAGTCTGACAAAAAACACATTTTAAAACTAAGTACTATCTCACCCACCTATCCATTCAACTTTATACTGGTTATTCTTAGTTTATTTGTATGAGAGGATGAATAAAAGAAGATTAACGAAACAAGTAAGGAAGAGAAAAAGTTGTGTCAGGATCGTAGCAAGTGGAAAGATGTACCTAATCTCTGCCTACTCCGGGAAAGAGGCGTGATTATATGTATGTTGTATGAAAAACCAATGTAAGTTGATCCCAAACAGCCGATGTGGCGCAGTGGTTAGGATGACTGCCTGCCACGTAGAAGGTTCCGGGTTCAATGCCCGGTGGGGTCCCTCACAAAGTTGATATTTATCACTTTGTGAATTTGTGCCCAGTCTGGTTAGGACATTGCAGGCTGAACCACCTTGATTGTCCAAAAAGCAAGATGGTTCCGTGCTTCGGATGGGCACGTTAAGCCGTCGGTCCCGGTTGCTGTCTATGATGGCGGTCGTTACACAACCATGTCAGAGGCCTGCTACTTGCAGTAGGCGGTTGAAAAACTCTGACACCAGGGTTTATCGGGTCGTTGAACGACTCGGTGTCCCATACGAAGAGAGAGAGAGAGAGTTGATCCCTTAAATGGGTAGGTGGATTTACTTGCGATAGTACAAGTACATGTGACGATAATCAAAGTAACAAGACTTTGACAAACTCGACAAACATCTTAGGAATTACCATTTCAATTGTATCACATACCTATTAGATACGCATCACCTGATGCGTCTGTCATAGAAATACAAGTTGACTTATGCAAATATACTACATAAAAATATGCGTGCTGTCATAGGCATTTTACTACCGGTATTGAAAAATAAAATGTATTGTAAGTATTTGTATTGTACAAACAACAATACCTACAACTTTGACCTTGGCTATGTTTTCCTTGTATAGAAATAGTTTTGTTGTTAAATCATCAGTCGCCTTATCGATGCTATGGTTTTCCTTATATAATATAGATCACATGAATTACATTTTATTTTATTTTAAAACATGCCTACACTGACGGTGTACCTATAGATGAAGGTAAGAAGAAGGTAATGTACCATTCCTACTATCTAGTTAAAATAAAATGTGATCATTAACTTTTTACAAAGTTAATACAAACGATACTAAAATCAACTAAATTTGATCCCCCAAACTCTACACGTGGGTATCGTAAAAAGCGACTAAGGGTTAGTTGTCCAGGGAATGAGCAGCAGCGTTCCTTGTGAATAAAACATCTTGCTCTACGCTGACCAATCCGCCTGCCGAGCGAGGTAAGTATGGCAATACCCCCCTAAAAAGGGAGGCCCAAATACATCAGTGGACTTTTGTGGCTGTAATAGCACTACCTGATTCATAGAAGAAGAGGACCCGAAATGGCAACATTATTGTAGACAATCGCTCACCTGTCATGTAATATGAAAAAGACGCAACATCTCTATACGGTATCCATACGGAACGCGAATGCAGTGAGTAGTCTTCTTGATCTTGACTATAGTAACAAACAATAATAACAAAACATTCACTGCTTAGTTGCTTACTCATTTCATTCAGTATTACGCTGACCGCCGTGACAGACAGACATGTCAATGTAACTATTGCAACTTAAATAGTGACCGAACGGACATCGCAAAACAGTGATTATAACAGTGAATATGACTCCATAGTACTGTGATTCTACAAGTTATTTATTAACAAAGAAGTGAGATAGTTGTGATAGTAGTTTATAAGTGTTTTTGATAAGGGTTTTCCGCTTTGGTATAAGTAGGTGAGTCTGATAAGAGTTTTACTAGAATTCTGAATCAACATTGAACAATGTTTATTTTTAATTACAATGAAATGGTCAAGCCTGACATTTTGACTAAGATGTAGAGTTTGTGAATTTGGGTTGGTAGGATATAGCCAGGACGCGAACATGAGATCTTTTTTTTACAAGGTATAAAACCATAATTCGCTCGTCTTGGGGCTACATTTTAGGTAGGTACCTAGGTACATTGAAAAAAAAACAGGGATCATTGTCTATACAAAATTATCGATGACAAGTACCTCATCACATTGCTAGTAATTAATACTAAAATATAGTATTCCAATCGTCACATGGAAACATATCAAAAAATTCTATGAAAGTTTATGAAAAGGGGGCTCTATGAAAATTCCATCACAATTTTAGGAAGTACTTTTCAATTCTTGTTTGTCATTTGTTCAGTTTTAGTTGATCAGTTTAACAGTTTATAAATGCTATGCCAGTACCTGCAGCGTTGCATATGGGTAGGTACCCGCATGAAGAGGCTGTAAAATAAAATAATGTTGTGACTCTACATAGATTCATATGTTGAAATTGTTCATGATTCTTTACAAACTTGTCTATTGTTTGTTTCGCATTTGAACACGCAATGATAGAAATGCATAATTCTATTGCACAATTATCTAATAACGTTTCAAATTTTATCGCCTCATTCTCTTTACACCCGGAATTCACTTCACACAATCTTATAATCGGAATATTCTATCAAGCAAATACAACTTTGTCACGCGAGTGTCATATTCAGAAACGTTTCCGCCTTTTAGAAAGCAATTTCTACAAAAATAACCGCAGAATCGCTGTTTAATCTTAACGGTTTTTTTGTATTTTTATTACAATTTCATAGTAATTATGAAGGTTTTGTCACAAATGCGGCAAAATGTTGCGATTTTTGATGGCTTATGATCTTGGCAAGTCATTGGTAAATAAACAGCCACACTAGTCCGATTCTACTTACAGGCCACAATGTGGCTTCATACGACTCCATCTGTCATTAACACCAGACTAGCAAAATACAGTAAAATCGTGCGGCACGTCTGTAAACCACCATAATCTTAACAGTTTTTATTTAGATTTTTTACAATTTCATAGTTATTTATTATTATGAGCATGGACAATTGTTTGATTACGTTGTCACGACCGCAACTCTGCGATTTGCGTGAAAATAGTTTTGTACCGGCGTTATGTAAAAATGTCTGAGAAATCGTTCTGTTTTTTGCCTTTCTATAAATTTAAAACCGCAAACTTGGTAAGTAAGAAGAACAATTTTACAAAACCTCCTTACTTTTTCTATTTTGCAGAATAAAGGATTTAAAATACCTATGGATGTTCAGTTGCATAATTTACACTTGCATTGCAGCATGAAATATGACACTTTGCATGATATTTGATGACATGATAATCGATGATACAATTTTTATTTGTGACGGACGACATTTTTCTATATAGTTTCTCTAAGTTTTATCCTTTATGAATATTTGTAATAAATTACTCATTAGCTTACTACATGGTTCAATAAACAATGGAATTATATAAAAAAAAAAAAAACAAAGTATTTGAATTTCGCGACAGTGTGATGCATGCAACGTTATATTAATTTCTTGTTTTTAAACTTATTTACCAACTTTCTAATATTCTATAGGTACCTATCTATATACCTACTTCATATTGTCACAATATTGTACTATTGTAAATGCTTAGGCGAGAAACACATGTAAAGTCCGTTTCGACGTAATTTTTGCGCTGCGTAACGCATGCGTTGGGACAATACGAATTTCGACCTTATTTTTATACAAATACCTTTAAAAATATGTTTTATGTTATGTCAAAGTGTTTATGTTTAGTTTTCGTATAAAATGGGCGCGCGGTGCTGGCAACACTGTCCTGTCATTGTCACGTCCTCTGCCGTCGCCCGCATCGTGGATGCGAATTTTGATTATAAGTGGTGTAATTTGGTGTGCTTTCGGTTTTCTCGTGTGGTTTTCCCTGTTCGGTGGGGAAGTGAACCAAGTGATTTTGGTTCCGGCGCTTTGATTGAGAGTCACGCGACCGCCGGCAAAATATAACCTCACTTTTCGTTGGCTCGCGTCGTGGCTGCCGATAGCTACGTATTTTAATTATAAATGATTGAGGCCAACGGGGCCGATTTCTCATTCGGAGAGAAAATTTTAGTTATTTTGTGTTAAAAACATTATGTGATGTCGAACTGTGAACTATAGTGCAAATTGGAGGAAAGGAGTTCGAGGACGAGCGGATGTTCCGGTGCCGTGAGTTTAGGTTATTCCCTATTCCTGTGCTCCTCAAATATCCTGAATACCTGATTCCTGTCATACTTAAACTCACAAAGAAACGGCGTCATCGTTCGCTCGGTAAGCAATTCGTTGCTGGGCCCTGTTTAAGTAGATTTTGGAAACAAGAATTTCTCGGCCGGAAACTTTCCGGAACAAAATTCTCTCATTAAATTTATTTTATTTAGCTATAGTAAAGAGCACTACGAATCGTAGTCAAATGTTGTTCCGAGGCTGATCGACCATTTAGTTTTAGATTTTAAGATAACTTTAATTTGCTTCCACTGCGCTAAGATCAGCTTCGGAATCAAACATTTTTTGGTAGCAGAGCGTGGTTGCTTTATTGCAACATAGTTAGCCGTAATTTAGTATTAAGCGTGTTTTTTTATATTACCCACATATTTTATTAATTTTGGAAAATATTGTTTCGGTTTTTTTTTGTGACTGTATTGTTTGCCTAGTGAACGGTACCTTATCGGTAAGGTCTAGGCCAGTCAACTAACATTTATTTTGTGGTATTTGTTTATTGGTTTTCGTTTTATTAAGTCGAGTGTGTAAAAGTTGGTACCATGGCTCCTCGATCGCCAGGTATAAGGCTGCTATAAAGACAGAATTAAGGTGGTTTACTACCACAGCGGCAATGATCGGCCGCGAGGACCGGGAGGACGCGCTCTTGAAAAGTGCACTACAGGCAGATGAACGGGTTCGGGTTGTGTCGGAACACCTCACAGAGTGCCTCATGCTCCTTGAGGAAGCTCCTAACCCTGAAGATAAGGAGCTGGTTGAGGGCGATGTAAGCCAGTGCTTGGAGCTGGCACAGGACATTGCGCAGGCAGCTGCGGACATATCTAGGCGACGTGACGGAAAGGAAAAGCCATTCCGTGGTAAAGTGGGACAAGGATTACAGGTGCCTCTTCCGCCTGTTACGGTTCCAGTCTTTGCAGGCGATTACGCCGACTGGCCGGCGTTTGAGGACCTGTATAGCAGTGTGGTCCACACACGGACGGACATAACGCCGGCGTACAAGATGGCTCAGCTGATGTCCAGGCTACATGGAGAGCCTCGCGAATTGCTGACGCATTTGGCTGTCTCGGATAGCAATTATGAGGTGGCGTGGAAGATCCTTACCGACCGGTATCGAAACAAGCGCCTGATTGTAGACAGGCTGTTAGACCAGTGGCTGTCAATACCAACCATAACGCGAGGTACGGACCTCCGCGAGAAAATCTTCCACCCAGTCAGTGTCGCGGTCAGCGCACTAGAGCGACAGGGTTTGCCAGTGGCGGGCTACGGTTATATCTTGGTCCACACAGTGCTTCGCCGCCTGCCGAGCGAAATGGTCGCTCGATTCGAGCAGCTCCATGGGGCAAGTCCTCGGACCACCTCCCGACCTACGAGGATCTGAAGTCGTTCCTCGAGGCCGAAAGCAGGCGAGTGGACGTCCAGGCTGGTGAAGCCCACGCAAGGAGACCTCTGCCCCTCGCCACCCGGAACGGCCGGGTGCACCGGCGCGAGGAGGCAACAGTAGGCAACCCAGGCGGTACAACACCGCATTGGAATCAGGGTGTGCCTACTGCAGGAGACAGGCCACGGGGTGGCAGCGTGTCAGGAGTTTGCTGCGCAGCGGGTTCAGAGGAGACGGGGTGTGGCACAGCAGAGGCGTTGGTGTTTTCGGTGCCTGGGGCCGCATCAGGTGCGAGTGCCCTTCAAGCACCAACTGTAGGTACTGCCAGGGTGCACACCATCCGCTGCTCTGCATGAATCGCTCCGGAGACGCCGGGGCAGCGCTGGATCGGATCAGCGAAGGAGCCTGCCCACCAAGGGAGGGAGCAACGCTCCCCACCCCCTCCAAGGAGGAGCCCACCTCCGCATCAGTCACAGGGACAGGCAGGGGGACGTCAACAGACGGAGCCCACTTACCAACGGACGTGGGGACGATCTCCACCACGGCAGCAGGTGCCGGATTGGGGAGGAACGACACGGGAACATGGCCAAGGACACCCATCCCAGGTACGGGATCAAACGGGCGGGTGTCAGGGGAGCACTAGGCAGCCACCAGGGTACATGCAGTATTCTGCGGGCTTGAGCCACCTGGTTGGGTCTCAAGACCCACGCATGCCTCCGCCTATGCCTGAGTACCCGCGGCTACAGGCGCAACCTCGGTACGGACGTTTGCCGTCGGGGTACTATAGAACTCCAGCCATGGCCTTTATGGGCAGACCTCCCTACCAGCAGGAGTGGGACCCATACACAGGTTTGGGTAGCGAGGGGATACCCCCGCGGGACGCGGCCTCACCGCGTTTAGATTTCCGCTAGGTAATCGCCGCCTACTCATCAGCTTCGGCTCCCCGTCCAATCACGGTACTTTTGCCAACGGCTAAGATTTGGGTATGGGGATACGGTGGCCGGACCATTCAAGTAAGAGCCCTACTGGATACAGGGGCTCAGGGATGTATTGTATCGAGTAAGCTGGTGAGTAGGCTAGGCCTAAATGTACAGCCAAGTGAGGATGAAGCTGTAGGCATCGGGGGCCTAAATGTGCCTGACATTCGGGGTCAGACGAACTTTGAGTTCGCATTAGGTAGCACATGTACAGGGTCAGCTATCAAGTCTCAGCCGTGGTGCTGGATGAAGTGGTTGGGAAACTCCTCAGGTTAGGTTACCACCAACGGTACGAGGGTTAACCACAGGGTTGGAGTTAGCTGATCCTGATTTTGATACTCCTGGTACGGTGGACGTACTTCTCGGGTCAGACGTCCTCGGGAGATTATGGTGCGGTAGGAAGAAGGTACTCCAGGAAACTGGTTTGGTGGCCGTAGATACCACAGGGGGGTATGTTGTTTTCGGCCCAGTTTGGAGACCTCAGGACCTACCAGAAGGGATCCGGTCCTCTATGGTAGTGTGCTGTCAGAGGTGCTGCAGAGGTTTTGGGAGTCTGAAGAGCCGCCCACGGCGGACAGACGGAAGCCAGAGGATGACGAGTGCGAGTTGTTCTATCAATACAACACTGCGAGATGCCCGTCAGGCAGATTCGTGACCAGGCTACCTTTTCTCCCAAACCGCCCTGCTTTAGGTAGTTCGCGACAGCTCGCGGAACGGAGACTACTCGGAATGGAGCGGAAGATGAGGCGAGACCCAGCACTTCGGCAGAAGTATATAGAATTCATGCGGGAATATATTCAATTGGGCCACATGTCGGTGTCCAGCCTGGATTGGAGGTGTGTCGAGCATTATTACATTCCACACCTGGCTGTCTTGAAGTCACCTGAGGCGAAAATACGGGTGGTGTTTGACGGTTCTGCTCCTACCTCGAATGGTGTGTCTGTGAACCAATGTTTGCACGCGGGTCCTAAATTGAACCGGGACATTGTGGACATTCTCACAGACTTTCGGTTACACCAGGTAGCGTTCGTCGCAGACGTCAAAATGATGTTTCGCCAAACCATGATACATCCGGATGACCGTCGGTATCAGCTGATTTTGTGGCGTGAGAGCCCAGATGAGCCGATGGTCACATACGAACTTAACACGGTGACGTATGGACTTAAGCCAAGTCCGTATTTGGCAGTACGTACGCTGCGAGTTGGCCGCACAGGAAAGGGTAAGATATCCTCGAGCCGCAGCAGTACTGGATCGCGACGTCTACGTGGACGATATCTGCACGGGTGCTGATAGCGTGGAGCAGGCGCTAATTCTACGAGACGAGCTGATCGCGATCATGGGTTCAGGAGGTTACGAGTTGCGGAAATGGTTGTCCAGTTGCCCAGAGCTCCTGGCCGGTTTGCCAGGCGAGTTCCATCAGGACCCGCACCTCTTTGAGAACCCGGACAATCCAAACACGTTGGGCATCCTCGGGGTGCAATATAGGCCAACGCATGACGTATTCACGTACAAGATCGAGCCCGACCTTTTGGAGAAAACTTGGACTAAGCGGTCGGTACTGTCGACAATCGCTAGAACGTTCGATCCTAGCGGATGGATCGCCCCGGTTACGTTCATGGCGAAGTGCTTTTACAAAGGTTGTGGCTAGCCAACTTAGGATGGGACGACCAACTCTCCGGAGAGTTGTTGAAGGATTGGCTCAAGTTTGTGACCACCTTACCAGGGATTGTGCACATCGCGATACCCCGCAAGTTAGTCCCATCGGTGGGATGTAAGGCTACCCTACATGGGTTTTGTGACGCCTCGGAGCGAGGGTACGCGGCAGCTGTATACCTTCGGACAGCAAGTTCAACGGGAACTGTGCACGTGCGTCTGGTTATGGCCAAAAGTAAGGTGGCACCAGTCAGAACTAGATGGACCATCCCCAAATTGGAATTGGCAGGGGCAGCTCTTCTAGCGCGCTTGCTAAATCATGTAACCTGCAATCTGCGTGGTACCATCAACTTGGATGAAACGGTGTACGCGTGGACTGACAGTCGGATAGTTCTGTGCTGGTTGCAGACGTCGGTACATACACTTGAGGTTTTCGTGGCAAATCGGGTGTCACAGATTACGGGGTCGGAAACTCCGTTAGTGTGGAGGCACGTACCGGGAGAATGGAACCCAGCGGACTGCGCTTCGCGCGGGTGCAGGGCACCTGATTTGGTGAGTCACCCACTGTGGTGGGGACCTCAATGGCTGACTGAGTCGCCGCAGGAATGGCCATTCAACGAGTGCAGGGCGCCGCTTGGGCCACCTGATCGAGGTTTGCGAGTGAACGTGGGGCAACTCGTACCGAAGCCTAACCCAGCTTTCTTGCTGGAACGGTATAGCTCCTCGACAAACTTCTTGGGGTGACAGGTTGATCAAGCGGTTCGTGAACAACTGCAGGAAGCCTCAAGCAGAACGGAACTTTACACCTGTCCTCTCGCCTGCGGAGCGGAATGCGGCTCTATGCTCATTGGTTAGAGTCGTCCAGGCGGAACATTTTGAAGAGGAGGTCAGGCTGCTCAGGGATGGACGTGGAAAGCTGAAGGGAGGAATTGTGCGCCTCAACCCATTCCTGGATGAGCAAGGTATGCTCAGGGTTGGAGGCAGACTTCGAACGCTAGCCTGCCCTTTTCGGCTCGGCATCCACTGTTACTTCCAAAAGGGGACCCTTAGTTGAGCTCTTAGTCAGGGATCGTCATGAGAAAAACTCGCACGCGGGCTGTAATGCGCTATTGGCCATCCTACAGCGCGAGTTCTGGATCTTATCGGGACGACGAACGGTACGTAGCGTTGTGTTTAGGTGCTTGCCTTGTTACCGCTTGAAGGCAGCCACAATGCAGCCACAGATGGGATCTCCCACCGGACCGGGTGACGGAGGCCTGGACGTTTGCAGGTGTGGGAACGGATTTTGCAGGCCCTTTCATGGTAAAGGCATCACGCCTACGGAACGCAAAGTCTATCAAGGCGTACTTGTGCGTGTTCGTGTGCCTAGCCACCAAGGCCGTCCACTTGGAGCTCGTGGCCGACCTATCTACGGAGGCCTTTTGGCAGCGCTGGAGAGATTTACGTCGCGACGAGGGCGACCAGCGCTGATCAGGTCGGATTGTGGTACCAACTTTAAGGGTGCTGATCGGTGTATGAAGGAAATTGTAACGTTCTTAAGGGAGAACGAAGAAGCCATCAGCACGGGCCTCCCGTCAGGGCATTACCTGGGTGTTCGATCCACCAGCGTGCCCTCACTGGGGTGGTATTTTTGAAGCGGTTGTAAAGTCCGCTAAGACGCATTTGTTGCGCGTTGTAGGGTTAACAATTTTGACTTTCGAGGAGCTGGCGACCGTGTTTTGTAAAATTGAGGCTGTACTCAATTCGCGTCCTTTGTGTCCGCTCAGCTCAGACCCAAATGATTTAGAGGCCCTGACGCCAGGGCATTTCTTAATTGGCCGCCCACTTAACGCCTTGCCGGAATATCCTATACGGAGGTGAATAGCAATCGTTTGTCGCGTTATCAGTTGTTGCAGCAAATGACTCAAAACTTTTGGAAGCGTTGGTCGCTTGAGTACTTGCACATTCTGCAGCAACGCCTTAAGTGGACGGACAGGACTGAACCCCTGCATTGGGGATCTCGTTCTGGTTAAGGATGCCAACCTACCGCCACTGCGTTGGCGCCGGGGCGCATTCTCAACCTGTTTCCGGGTAGTGATGGCACTCCTCGAGTTGCAGAAGTTCAGGTGGGGATTCAGTCCAAGCGAGCAGTAGCTACATTATCACGCCTGCCATGCATAGAGCGGACCGATGGGTCGGTCCGGGGCGGGTGAATGTTTAGTTTTCGTATAAAATGGGCGCGCGGTGCTGGCAACACTGTCCTGTCATTGTCACGTCCTCTGCCGTCGCCCGCATCGTGGATGCGAATTTTGATTATAAGTGGTGAAATTTGGTGTGCTTTCGGTTTTCTCGTGTGGTTTTCCTGTTCGGTGGGAAGTGAACCAAGTGATTTTGGTTCCGGCGCTTTGATTGAGAGTCACGCGACCGCCGGCAAAATATAACCTCACTTTTCGTTGGCTCGCGTCGGCCTGATAGCTACGTATTTTAATTATAAATGATTGAGGTTAACGGGGCCGATTTTCATTCGGAGAGAAATCTTTTAGTTATTTTGTGTTAAAAACATTATGTGATGTCGAACTGTGAACTATAGTGCAAATTGGAGGAAAGGAGTTCGAGGACGAGCGGATGTTCTGGTGCCGTGAGTTTAGGTTATTCCCATTCCTGTGCTCCTCAAATATCCTGAATACCTGATTCCTGTCATACTTAAACTCACAAAGAAACGGCGTCATCGTTCGCTCGGTAAGCAATTCGTTGCTGGGCCCTGTTTAAGTAGATTTTGGAAACAAGAATTTCTCGGCCGGAAACTTTCCGGAACAAAATTCTCTCATTAAATTTATTTTATTTAGCTATAGTAAAGAGCACTACGAATCGTAGTCAAATGTTGTTCCGAGGCTGATCGACCATTTAGTTTTAGATTTTAAGATAACTTTAATTTGCTTCCACTGCGCTAAGATCAGCTTCGGAATCAAACAGTTTAACAAATGCTTCCGTCAACGCAGCGTTGTTTGCTATTTTTGCGCTAACGGATGCGCCTGTCAAACCGTTTCACATAAACCGTATTAGTATGAAAATAAGGTGGAAAATCGTATTTTTTAAACGCAACGGATAGCGCTGCGCAAAAACCAACGGTCATTTAGTTTGTGTGTATAGCACTTAGGCTAGGTAAAGTAGAACTTTATCAAAGGTGATAATCATATGCCCATACAAGGTTAGGCCCCTCGAAATGGGGGCCTAAATCGAAATGGCTAGTAATTAAACTCGTAGTAATGTATTTCTTACGCTATCTAGATCATAGTGGCATACTTAGTTTTTAATTATCTAACGGGAAACTGATGAAACGACGCAAAATAATTCTTAACCTAACTAAGTATTTTGATAAGAGTTATAAGGTGAAATTATTAATACCCGCACACCCACAACGCACTCGCCGAATTTTGGATTCTTTGTATGAAAATCTGTGGAACCTCGAAAATATTGTCGACTTTCTTTTCGTGTGGGACACCGAGTCGTTCAACGACCCGATGAACCCTGGTGTCAGAGTTTTTCAACCGCCTACTACAAGTATCAGGCCTCTGACATGATTGTGTAACGACCGCCATCATAGCCAGCAACCGGGACCGACGGCTTAACGTGCCCATCCGAAGCACGGAACCATCTTACTTGCGGACAATCAGGTGGTTCAACCTGCAATGTTCTAACCAGACTGGGAATAAATTCCCAAAGTGATAAATATCAACTTTGTGATTGACCCTACTGAAATTGAACCGGAACCTTGGTGCAGGCAGGCATACTAACCACTGCGCCACATCGGCTGTCTAATCTAAGCCAGTGCTAATCATAGACTATAATGCTGATGACGCCATGAGTGCACGCGGACAGTGTAACCATTTAAAAAGATTTAGTTTTGTCAATGCTGCCAGACTGTCCCATCAACATTACCTCCCAGTAAAGTCTGCTGTTCACCGTCCGTGTTCCAGTTTTTCTTAACTAAAGTTCAAGGTTTTGAGTCTATGTCACTTTAAAGAATAACCAAATGACATTTTACATTTTGCTTATTTGACATTTTAATATTTGAGATTCCGTCCTTTAAATTCAATTGACATTCTGTTACCTTAATATTTAGACATTGGCACAAAATGTTTTCCGCTTCTTCTTTACATTTTGTTACGTTTATATTCTAGCAATTTTACATTTTGCTACTTTGATTGTATTGGCATTTTGCTTTTGCACATTCTACTTCCTTGAACAATAATATTTTTTAAAAGTTGATACAGCGGGACTCTGTAATATGTTCAAAAGTTTTGTTCCACTGTAGAACATAGAACGTAGAAAATATTCCGACCTGTTCTACTGTAGAAGTGTTCAGTTGGATATATGGGAACAAAAGTAATCTGCGTGGTGCACGGAGAAAATTGCAGTTACGAAAGTTGGTTGCTTGAACGTGCCTTTGCAAAATGACAGCACTATTATTTGAAATTAAATTCTGAAAAGTACACACATACGCAAAATTACATTAAATTGGGAGAAAGTACTCTTGGCAACACCAACTCTATTCAATGCGGCTGTGCTTGCGGCTAGGTGTGTGAGGCCATCCGCATTATTCAGCGCGTACGGCGAGTACGTTGGTGGTGTGCGGTATACTCTTTTTGCCAAATGACAACTTGATGACAATAGCAAAAGAGGAAATGCAGAAGTATGGCAGTAGTTTATTCTCTATGAGAGTTTCAAAGAGTATGTAATACTCAGGGTAGATGGGGTAAGATGGTACCTACCCTGATCAGAAGTTTAAAGACATTGTTGAAAGAAGTTTCCAAACACGAATTCGTATCACCCTTGCAGTTCCTGTGGCATGGTCTGTTATATTTTTGCGTTGTAATGCCAGTGGCAGCTGGCCCATTATTACTATTATTAATAAAAGTCATATAAATCATAAAATGTCATTAATCATTAATCTATCATTAATGTTGTTGTAGTCGCTTTTGTTGTTTGTCTTACGTACGAACCCGGCTATAACATAACATAACAGCCACAACGGTCCACTGCTGGACATGGGCCTCTATCGGGGGTATTGCCATACTTACCATGCTTGGCAGGCGGATTGGTGAGTGCAGTGCATGATGGTGCATTAACAGGAACCCTGCTACCCATTCCCGGATGAGTATCCTTAGTCGCTTTTATGACACCTTCACGGTAGAATTGGGGTGATGCTGTTAAGCCGGCATCACTCGGCATACACAGAGAGATTGTCTGCGCTGTAGTTGTTTTTACGCATCCTGGGTTCTAAAACTGCTCCATTTTACCCTTATATCCTCTTAGTTGCTCTAGTACCTACTTTACGTTTGTGTCAGATGTCAGCAGAATCAAGGAACCAGAATGTTGACGGAATAAAACACAAAATATACTTTTAATATAAATTGTGATTCTGCTCTGCCTGAAGATGATTTATATAAGATTTTGATCCAAAAAACGTATCATCTTTTTACATTTCATGAGATTCTTAGCCGTTACTTAGAGGGGGGCCTAGATTTGATTATTTCCTTTAAAGTTGAAAGGTACATGATAAGGAAAACCCAACTCAAAAAACAAAACGGTGACTAAGTATGATTTCATTTTTCTTCTCTTAAAGCTGATAAAATCATTCAACTCTTTCTAGAAAATAATTATTAAATTACCTCTCTGTGTAACAATTAAACTATTACAATTATTATTACGTCATTATAACATACGCTTAATTATTACCATGTACTTAGGTACATTGTTTAGTTTTCGTATAAAATGGGCGCGCGGTGCTGGCAACACTGCTCTGTCATTGTCACGTCCTCTGCCGTCGCCCGCATCGTTGATGCGAATGTTAATTATAAATGGTGTAATTAGTGTGTTTTCGGTTTTCTCGTGTGGTTTTCCTGTTCGGTGGGAAGTGAACCAAGTGATTTTGGTTCCGGCGCTTTGATTGAGAGTCACGCGACCGCCGGCAAAATATAACCTCACTTTTCGTTGGCTCGCGTCGTGGCTGCCGATAGCTACGTATTTTAATTATAAATGATTGAGGTTAACGGGGCCGATTTCTCATTCGAGAGAAATCTTTAGTTATTTTGTGTTAAAAACATTATGTGATGTCGAACTGTGAACTATAGCAAATTGGAGGAAAGGAGTTCGAGAACGAGCGGATGTTCCAGTGCTGTGAGTTTAGGTTATTCCCTATTCCTGCGCTCCTAAAATATCCTGAATACCTGATTCCTGTCATACTTAAACTCACAAAGAAACGGCGTCATCGTTCGCTCGGTAAGCAATTCGTTGCTGGGCCCTGTTTAAGTAGATTTTGAAACAAGAATTTCTCGGCCGGAAACTTTCCGGAACAAAATTCTCTCATTAAATTTATTTTATTTAGCTATAGTAAAGAGCACTACGAATCGTAGTCAAATGTTGTTCCGAGGCTGATCGACCATTTAGTTTTAGATTTTAAGATAACTTTAATTTGCTTCCACTGCGCTAAGATCAGCTTCGGAATCAAACATTTTTGGTAGCAGAGCGTGGTTGCTTTATTGCAACATAGTTAGCCGTAATTTAGTATTAAGCGTGTTTTTATATTACCCACATATTTTATTAATTTTGGAAAATATTGTTTCGGTTTTTTGTGACTGTATTGTTTGCCTAGTGAACGGTACCTTATCGGTAAGGTCTAGGCCAGTCAACTAACATTTATTTTGTGGTATTTGTTTATTGGTTTTTCGTTTTATTAAGTCGAGTGTAAAAGTTGGTACCATGGCTCCTCGATCGCCAGGTATAAGGCTGCTATAAAGACAGAATTAAGGTGGTTTACTACCACAGCGGCAATGATCGGCCGCGAGGACCGGGAGGACGCGCTCTTGAAAAGTGCACTACAGGCAGATGAACGGGTTCGGGTTGTGTCGGAACACCTCACAGAGTGCCTCATGCCTTGAGGAAGCTCCTAACCCTGAAGATAAGGAGCTGGTTGAGGGCGATGTAAGCCAGTGCTTGAGCTGGCACAGGACATTGCGCAGGCAGCTGCGGACATATCTAGGCGACGTGACGGAAAGGAAAAGCCATTCCGTGGTAAAGTGGGACAAGGATTACAGGTGCCTCTTCCGCCTGTTACGGTTCCAGTCTTTGCAGGCGATTACGCCGACTGGCCGGCGTTTGAGGACCTGTATAGCAGTGTGGTCCACACACGGACGGACATAACGCCGGCGTACAAGATGGCTCAGCTGATGTCCAGGCTACATGGAGAGCCTCATGAATTGCTGACGCATTTGGCTGTCTCGGATAGCAATTATGAGGTGGCGTGGAAGATCCTTACCGACCGGTATCGAAACAAGCGCCTGATTGTAGACAGGCTGTTAGACCAGTGGCTGTCAATACCAACCATAACGCGAGGTACGGACCTCCGCGAGAAAATCTTCCACCCAGTCAGTGTCGCGGTCAGCGCACTAGAGCGACAGGGTTTGCCAGTGGCGGGCTACGGTTATATCTTGGTCACACAGTGCTTCGCCGCCTGCCGAGCGAAATGGTCGCTCGATTCGAGCAGCTCCATGGGGCAAGTCCTCGGACCACCTCCCGACCTACGAGGATCTGAAGTCGTTCCTCGAGGCCGAAAGCAGGCGAGTGGACGTCCAGGCTGGTGAAGCCCCTCGCAAGGAGACCTCTGCCCTCGCCACCCGGAACGGCCGGGTGCACCGGCGCGAGGAGGCAACAGTGGGCAACCCAGGCGGTACAACACCGCATTGGAATCAGGGTGTGCCTACTGCAGGGAGACAGGCCACGGGGTGGCAGCGTGTCAGGAGTTTGCTGCGCAGCGGGTTCAGAGGAGACGGGGTGTAGGAATCGCTCCGGAGGCGCCGGGGCAGCGCTGGATCGGATCAGCGAAGGAGCCTGCCCACCAAGGAGGGAGCAACGCTCCCACCCTCCAAGGAGGAGCCCACCTCCGCATCGGTCACAGGGACAGGCAGGGGACGTCAACAGACGGAGCCCACTTACCCAAGGACGTGGGGACGATCCCCACCACGGCAGCAGGTGCCGGATTGGGGAAGAGCGGCACAGGAACGTGGCAAGGACACCCATCCCAGGTACGGGATTCAACGGGCGGGTGTCAGGGAGCACTAGGCAGCCACCAGGGTACATGCAGTATTCTGCGGGCTTGAGCCACCTGGTTGGGTCTCAAGACCCACGCATGCCCCCGCCTATGCCTGAGTACCCGCGGCTACAGGCGCAACCTCGGTACGGACGTTTGCCGTCGGGGTACTATAGAACTCCAGCCATGGCCTTTATGGGCAGACCTCCCTACCAGCAGGAGTGGGACCCATACACAGGTTTGGGTAGTGAGGGGATACACCCGCGGGACGCGGCCTCACCGCGTTTAGATTCCCGCTAGGTAATCGCCGCCTACTCATCAGCTTCGGCTCACCGTCAAATCACGGTACTTTTGCCAACGGCTAAGATTTGGGTATGGGGATACGGTGGCCGGACCATTCAAGTAAGAGCCCTACTGGATACAGGTGCTCAGGGATTGATTGTATCGAGTACGCTTGTGAGTAGGATAGGCCTAAATGTACGGCCAAGTGAGGATGAAGCTGTAGGCATCGGGGCCTAAATGTGCCTGACATTCGGGGTCAGACGAACTTTGAGTTCGCATTAGGTAGCACATGTACAGGGTCAGCTATCAAGTCTCAGCCGTGGTGCTGGATGAAGTGGTTGGGAAACTCCTCAGGTTAGGTTACCACCAACGGTACGAGGGTTAACCACAGGGTTGGAGTTAGCTGATCCTGATTTTGATACTCCTGGTACGGTGGACGTACTTCTCGGGTCAGACGTCCTCGGGAGATTATGGTGCGGTAGGAAGAAGGTACTCCAGGAAACTGGTTTGGTGGCCGTAGATACCACAGGGGGGTATGTTGTTTTCGGCCCAGTTTGAGACCTCAGGACCTACCAGAAGGGGATCCGGTCCTCTATGGTAGTGTGCTGTCAGAGGTGCTGCAGAGGTTTTGGGAGTCTGAAGAGCCGCCCACGGCGGACAGACGGAAGCCAGAGGATGACGAGTGCGAGTTGTTCTATCAATACAACACTGCGAGATGCCCGTCAGGCAGATTCGTGACCAGGCTACCTTTTCTCCCAAACCGCCCCGCTTTAGGTAGTTCGCGACAGCTCGCGGAACGGAGACTACTCGGAATGGAGCGGAAGATGAGGCGAGACCCAGCACTTCGGCAGAAGTATATAGAATTCATGCGGGAATATATTCAATTGGGCCACATGTCGGTGTCCAGCCTGGATTGGAGGTGTGTCGAGCATTATTACATTCCACACCTGGCTGTCTTGAAGTCACCTGAGGCGAAAATACGGGTGGTGTTTGACGGTTCTGCTCCTACCTCGAATGGTGTGTCTGTGAACCAATGTTTGCACGCGGGTCCTAAATTGAACCGGGACATTGTGGACATTCTCACAGACTTTCGGTTACACCAGGTAGCGTTCGTCGCAGACGTCAAAATGATGTTTCGCCAAACCATGATACATCCGGATGACCGTCGGTATCAGCTGATTTTGTGGCGTGAGAGCCCAGATGAGCCGATGGTCACATACGAACTTAACACGGTGACGTATGGACTTAAGCCAAGTCCGTATTTGGCAGTACGTACGCTGCGAGAGTTGGCCGCACAGGAAAGGGTAAGATATCCTCGAGCCGCAGCAGTACTGGATCGCGACGTCTACGTGGACGATATCTGCACGGGTGCTGATAGCGTGGAGCAGGCGCTAATTCTACGAGACGAGTTGATCGCGATCATGGGTTCAGGAGGTTACGAGTTGCGGAAATGGTTGTCCAGTTGCCCAGAGCTCCTGGCCGGTTTGCCAGGCGAGTTCCATCAGGACCCGCACCTCTTTGAGAACCCGGACAATCCAAACACGTTGGGCATCCTCGGGGTGCAATATAGGCCAACGCATGACGTATTCACGTACAAGATCGAGCCCGACCTTTGGAGAAAACTTGACTAAGCGGTCGGTACTGTCGACAATCGCTAGAACGTTCGATCCTAGCGGATGGATCGCCCGGTTACGTTCATGGCGAAGTGCTTTTACAAAGGTTGTGGCTAGCCAACTTAGGATGGGACGACCAACTCTCCGGAGAGTTGTTGAAGGATTGGCTCAAGTTTGTGACCACCTTACCAGGGATTGTGCACATCGCGATACCCCGCAAGTTAGTCCCATCGGTGGGATGTAAGGCTACCCTACATGGGTTTTGTGACGCCTCGGAGCGAGGGTACGCGGCAGCTGTATACCTTCGGACAGCAAGTTCAACGGGAACTGTGCACGTGCGTCTGGTTATGGCCAAAAGTAAGGTGGCACCAGTCAGAACTAGATGGACCATCCCCAAATTGGAATTGGCAGGGGCAGCTCTTCTAGCGCGCTTGCTAAATCATGTAACCTGCAATCTGCGTGGTACCATCAACTTGGATGAAACGGTGTACGCGTGGACTGACAGTCGGATAGTTCTGTGCTGGTTGCAGACGTCGGTACATACACTTGAGGTTTTCGTGGCAAATCGGGTGTCAGATTACGGGGTCGGAAACCCGTTAGTGTGGAGGCACGTACCGGGAGAATGGAACCCAGCGGACTGCGCTTCGCGCGGGTGCAGGGCACCTGATTTGGTGAGTCACCCACTGTGGTGGGGACCTCAATGGCTGACTGAGTCGCCGCAGGAATGGCCATTCAACGAGTGCAGGGCGCCGCTTGGGCCACCTGATCGAGGTTTGCGAGTGAACGTGGGGCAACTCGTACCGAAGCCTAACCCAGCTTTCTTGCTGGAACGGTATAGCTCCCTCGACAAACTTCTTGGGGTGACAGGTTGGATCAAGCGGTTCGTGAACAACTGCAGGAAGCCTCAAGCAGAACGGAACTTACACCTGTCCTCTCGCCTGCGGAGCGGAATGCGGCTCTATGCTCATTGGTTAGAGTCGTCCAGGCGGAACATTTGAAGAGGAGGTCAGGCTGCTCAGGGATGGACGTGGAAAGCTGAAGGGAGGAATTGTGCGCCTCAACCCATTCCTGGATGAGCAAGGTATGCTCAGGGTTGGAGGCAGACTTCGAACGCTAGCCTGCCCTTTTCGGCTCGGCATCCACTGTTACTTCCAAAAAGGGGACCCTTAGTTGAGCTCTTAGTCAGGGATCGTCATGAGAAAAACTCGCACGCGGGCTGTAATGCGCTATTGGCCATTCTACAGCGCGAGTTCTGGATCTTATCGGGACGACGAACGGTACGTAGCGTTGTGTTTAGGTGCTTGCCTTGTTACCGCTTGAAGGCAGCCACAATGCAGCCACAGATGGGAGATCTTCCACCGGACCGGGTGACGGAGGCCTGGACGTTTGCAGGTGTGGGAACGGATTTCGCAGGCCCTTTCATGGTAAAGGCATCACGCCTGCGGAACGCAAAGTCTATCAAGGCGTACTTGTGCGTGTTCGTGTGCCTAGCCACCAAGGCCGTCCACTTGGAGCTCGTGGCCGACCTTCTACGGAGGCCTTTTGGCAGCGCTGGAGAGATTTACGTCGCGACGAGGGCGACCAGCGCTGATCAGGTCGGATTGTGGTACCAACTTTAAGGGTGCTGATCGGTGTATGAAAGAAATTGTAACGTTCTTACGGGAGAACGAAGAAGCCATCAGCACGGGCCTCCCGTCAGGGCATTACCTGGGTGTTCGATCCACCAGCGTGCCCTCACTGGGGTGGTATTTTGAAGCGGTTGTAAAGTCCGCTAAGACGCATTTGTTGCGCGTTGTAGGGTTAACAATTTTGACTTTCGAGGAGCTGGCGACCGTGTTTTGTAAAATTGAGGCTGTACTCAATTCGCGTCCTTTGTGTCCGCTCAGCTCAGACCCAAATGATTTAGAGGCCCTGACGCCAGGGCATTTTTAATTGGCCGCCCACTTAACGCCTTGCCGGAATATCCCTATACGGAGGTGAATAGCAATCGTTTGTCGCGTTATCAGTTGTTGCAGCAAATGACTCAAAACTTTTGGAAGCGTTGGTCGCTTGAGTACTTGCACATTCTGCAGCAACGCCTAAGTGGACGGACAGGACTGAACCCCCCTGCATTGGGGATCTCGTTCTGGTTAAGGATGCCAACCTACCGCCACTGCGTTGGCGCCGGGGGCGCATTCTCAACCTGTTTCGGGTAGTGATGGCACCCTCGAGTTGCAGAAGTTCAGGTGGGGATTCAGTCTTAAGCGAGCAGTAGCTACATTATCACGCCTGCCATATAGAGCGGACCGATGGGTCGGTCCGGGGCGGGTGAATGTTTAGTTTTCGTATAAAATGGGCGCGCGGTGCTGGCAACACTGCTCTGTCATTGTCACGTCCTCTGCCGTCGCCCGCATCGTTGATGCGAATTTTAATTATAAATGGTGTAATTAGTGTGTTTTCGGTTTTCTCGTGTGGTTTTCCTGTTCGGTGGGGAAGTGAACCAAGTGATTTTGGTTCCGGCGCTTTGATTGAGAGTCGCGACCGCCGGCAAAATATAACCTCACTTTTCGTTGGCTCGCGTCGTGGCTGCCGATAGCTACGTATTTTAATTATAAATGATTGAAGTTAACGGGGCCGATTTCTCATTCGGAGAGAAATCTTTTAGTTATTTTGTGTTAAAAACATTATGTGATGTCGAACTGTGAACTATAGTGCAAATTGGAGGAAAGGAGTTCGAGAACGAGCGGATGTTCCAGTGCTGTGAGTTTAGGTTATTCTCATTCCTGCGCTCCTAAAATATCCTGAATACCTGATTCCTGTCATACTTAAACTCACAAAGAAACGGCGTCATCGTTCGCTCGGTAAGCAATTCGTTGCTGGGCCCTGTTTAAGTAGATTTTGGAAACAAGAATTTCTCGGCCGGAAACTTTCCGGAACAAAATTCTCTCATTAAATTTATTTTATTTAGCTATAGTAAAGAGCACTACGAATCGTAGTCAAATGTTGTTCCGAGGCTGATCGACCATTTAGTTTTAGATTTTAAGATAACTTTAATTTGCTTCCACTGCGCTAAGATCAGCTTCGGAATCAAACATACATAATTAGAGAATACGGTTCACTTCAATGAATCCATTAAAATATAAATCATGATTAAAAAATCTATCCCAAAGAATCTGAAATTCTGTGCACTTTCGACAACTAATGCAAAAATGCTTATCCCGGTTGCTGTCTATTATCATCACTTAGATTAGACGTTGGTCGTTACCCAACCATGTCGGAGGTCTGATACTTGTACCTAGTAGGCAGGCGGTTGAAAAACCACCAACCAGAGTTCATCGGGTCGTTGGACGACTCGGTATAAGAAGAAAAAGAACAGCTTATGCAGATGAATTTAATTGAGTAGGTAAATAGGTAAAATCCCAACACTCGCGAGAAAATTAAAACGATTTCCACCGACATTCAACCATAGGTATAGTACAGCACCAATACACCATTCACAATGAAAAAGTAATTTAATTACCTATAGTGGTCAATCACCAGCAAATCGTCCTACACGTTGTATAATATACTTACCTTCATATTATTTAAGGGACCAATTTATACTGGTTTCTATATTCATAGGTACTAATACTAAGAAAAACCAGTAGGTATAAGTTGATCCCTTTAATGGTGTTACTGAAATTACTGAACAATAAATACCGCTGAAAGGAGGTCAAGATACTCATCAAACTAAACATCTTTCCCCATGGAACACGGTTCTTTAAAAAAAAAATATGCACCTCCCATTGGCTCCCATAGTCAAATCAGCAAATTTCAAATCAGCAATTTTGTATGGGAGGTCCAATGTTTTTTTTTTATTTTCTTTGAGTACCTTGACCTCCTTTCGGCTCTATTTGTTGTTTTGTAACACCCAGTTTTTCCTGGCGATACTATACTACAATACAGCACCGACACACCATCCACAATAGAAAAGTAATCTAATCACCAAATAGTAGTACTTATTATTTATTCTTATGTACTTACCTACACCACACACTCCCCACACGTCACGCATGCTAAATACACACAATGGCCTGTCCGACTGTTTGTTTGTCCCAGTCAGATCTAGTTCTCGCCAGTGCACACGAGGCTTTATGTGGTACCACAGTGTGTACAAGCCTGACTGGTGTTGGGTGACTTTTGGCGGGTTTCCATGCAGGGTTTTTTTACTGACTACCATGAGTTTAGTCAAAGAAATCTAATATCTAGGTATTTAAATGAGGTAGAATTGTATTGAGATCTCGGCAATGGCTCTAAAGATTTTAACGAAATTTCGTATGTAAACTTAGTACTCGTACCTACCTTCTTTTAAAAGAGAAACGTAAATAGTTTTTTTTAGAGAGTTCTTTAGCACAATCAGTCAAATTGTGGTTAAGGAGATCTTAAGCTCTTCACTTGTGAAATTCATTTTTAAACCAAAACAGCTCATGCTTTTAGAATTTTTCTATTTATTTTCCTAAAGTTGCATTTTCGGAGGCTGCAAATCTTGCACGAAATCTCGAAAATATGGCGTAGTGCACAATCCATATTTTAGGTTTGTATCAAAATCATTTATAAACGTGTTGCATTGCCATATGCCATATAACGATCAAGGTTCTTAAAGCAATCTCTATCCTAGACGTTCCCAGTCTTCCGCATAGCTAGTATTAGTTCCCGTCACTTTCCCCATCCTAGATCATCATTCATCTCTTTGCCTGCATTCCCGAGCTTCTTAGCCGGGTTCCACACCTGACATCAGTTTGTGCAAAAGAGATGGGTATATGTGGGCGTCCGCGCGTAAAGGGGCCATCTGTGGGGTATTGAGTTAAGATCAGATTCGGAATCTAGTAGAGTCTCTTTATAATACTGACTATAGAAACCAACATATATCCTGAAACTTTCAGTTTTATAGACCTCCAAAGTTTTGACTTCAAAAAACCCAACTTTATAAAAATGCAAATATCTCGGAGGTCTAGTGAGCTGATATAGACTTATAACCAATTTCGAAATCTAGTATAGTCCCTCTATTATACTGACTACCAATAAGAACAATTTCTTCAACACTTTTTTTGTAACAGACATCCAAAGATGTGACTGTGAAAATCCTAATTTCACAAAAATGCAAATATCTCGGAAACTAAATGCCGACACTTGGACCATTTACGCGCGGACGCCCACATATTGCTACCATAATAAGTCCAAAATTTTCAAATTAAGTACCTATCTGGTACCTATTCAAATTATCACTACGGGTCTTCATTGATTTGACTGCATCCAATCTGTAAATGAATAATTAGGTTGCAAAAATAACCCTGCCACGCGTTAGTGACCAAGATACACTTGCTTAATTCTCAGGCTAAGATTGAGCCGCTGTAGCCCAGACAGGAAGGCGACGACAGTACAGATGGTGAAGATCTCTGATTCAACTCCAGCCTGCAGTGGTAAATTTCGCAAGTTTTCCGAACACAGCAGTCTAAAAGAGACAGTAGACAGACAGAGCAAGATTTTGAGTTGCTCCTGCGTCAACTTTATTATTATACTTAACGATATCGTTTTTTGGTACCTACATCTGATAGAAGCATGCATTACGGTTGCGCTAAGAATACGCAGCAACGAACTTTAAGTAGAGGAACCACCTTAGATGAATCTTCCTTAGTAATATCTTGTTATAATATCAATCTTCATCTTATCTATCGTAGGTCTACCTTATTATATAGTGTTTTTGTGAGTCAGTCCATCAACTTAGCATGTTTTATCGATAAATAAATATGCCTCCTCAGATAATATACCTACCTAGCGATAATCTAACAAATAAGAGTATGCAGGTAATGATACCTAATATCTATCTAAATTCACACAACAAAACATGACCGACAACCGATATGTTAGTGTTCTCTGTTTAGTGACTCATAGATTTTTACTCGACTCGTCACCTCATTTTGACAGAGAACGAGCATTTTGCGACAAATTATAAGAAATCAAAACATAACGTCTCACAGCTCATCTCCATCGTAGTTATCTTCCATCCTAAACCTATTTGACGAAAAGTGACAGTACTTACACAAAATAGAGAGTATACACAAAGTTCACTCGGCCCTATTTCAGATTTTGCACTTGATTTTGGCACTTGTTACATAGCAAGGGATGCTGCTGTCAAAAATCTCTAAGTACAAAAATATCAAAACAGCAAAATTTGACAAAGAACGTCATTATGATTCTGAGCCAATTTTAAATCTAAGAAATTTGACGCTCGTGTCAACCACCTTCTACCTTGACTTCCCGTGAGATTCCGGTTATTTCCAGTTAAATTCAGCAAGCGTCAAAATCGTCGCTAGTACTGAGTGCGCCATCTGCTAAGGCGCTGCTAGGTGCTACAATTTATTAAGTACACTGCCATTCATTTCTAGCACATCACAGGCTCTAGGTAAGTACTAGAGGCAATTAAAATTTTTACTCGGCTTCAACAATAGAGCAAATTCTTTAAATTATTTTTCTATCGATCATTTTATCTGGTCAAGGGTCACGAACTAGATTACTTTTTGTACCGCTATCTTTCGAAATAGGATACCAGAGTTTCGAATTCCTTACATTCATCTGACGCAGTGAACCAAGGCTTGCCACCCAGAATCTTTCATTTCTTTCCGCGTCCATTCCTGTTTTTTAAGATTGTTTTTTCCTATCCACGTGACAATAATTATAGGCTAGCGGCCATATCTTGTAGCTCTTATAGGCCTCCATCCGTAGGCTTTGAGTGCGTAGATCTTATAAAACTGTAGATGTGGGCTACTTTCAATAAATCATTGCCAAGTTTTAAAACATCGACTTCATTCCTCTTAAAAGTATTCTACGCAAGTTACTGATTTCTCAGATAAGAGGGAGAAAAAAAGTTCAGCAGATTACTGTTGTGGCAGTTATGGTTATGGTTGTGTTAACTAAGTAAGAGCAAGCTATGTATCAGTTTATTCCAGGGTTTAATAAATTGTACGGACAGTGATCTCTAGATGGTGATGTAGATTGACATTGATCGATTGATATTACTTATTAGGTATAGGTAGTGTCGAGAACCCCAAAAAGACGAAGGCTTGCTAAGCGCAAGCAAAGAAATGAAAAAAAAACTTAATTTCTGTAATAGAAAACATGACATCAATTTCAATAACTTATCTCCACAGTTGTTGTAAGTAATCTGACGCAAGATCGCTGCGTGCGCGCTCTATCGCCGGTCACGATCTCGGTATCACGATTTTTTTCCTTGCTTTCAAAGCATAAGTACTTACAGTAAAGTTTTAGTCAGCAATAAAATCAATCGAAGCGTTTTTGTTGGAAAAGTTCAAAAAATCAAGTGACTTGTGGTGTGCCGGCTTAGAAAATCCCCCATGGGTGAATGCCGTGGGGTGCCGGGCCGGCAGAGTAGAATAGCACCACCTTCTCTCTCCCCTTGGGATCGTAAGAGGCGACTGAGGGATAAACCCGACCCAAACAGCCAGGGCCAACCGTATGGTGGCGGTCAATCCACCACAAAAGCATTCCCAAGGAGGGTTGACCTCTGGTAGGCGGCCTGTCGTAAAATTCAGCCAAATCCTTTTGCAACACGATTTTGTGTTCAACGAATCGTGTTGCGCCGACCCCAAGTAATTGGGATAAGGGCAGGAAGATGATGATGATCTTTCCCGTGGGTGTCGAAAGAGGTGAGCAAAGGATTTGAGTTTGAAGCTATCAATTTTAGGTAAGAGGCGACAGGGAGCTAGGCGACAGGGCGACAGGGCGATAGGGCGACAGGGCGACAGGGCGACAGGGCGACAGGACGACAGGGCGCTAGGCGACAGGGCCACAGGGCGACAGGCGACAGACAGACCTGTCACTATAGTCATAAGTACGCGGTCTGAAATGTCCAATCTTTTGATGAATAGCCGTTTTACGTTTGTTTTTACGGCTGTTAACGCTCTGCCTACCCCGCAAGGGATATCGGCGCGATGTAAAAAATCTTCGTAGTAACTGAAGGTCTATAACTTGTGTTTACATCAATAATCACTTACAAGAACAGTTTCGGGGTAATTGGGCATGAATAAGTGCCGCCATTACATGGTTTACTTTACGCCCCTTTTGGCTTGTTTCTGGGAAAACATGGAGTTTATACTTATCATTAAACATGTTGTTCTTTGAAACGGAGAATCATTTCTTATTTATTACATACCTACTAATTTGATAAGAATGTAGGAATTCAAGCCAGAGGAATATTGTGCTTAAAACTTCGTAAGTGAGAAAGTGAAAAAAAAAAACATAATATAAAAGACTGCTCTCCGAATACAAATAGGATGCAATCAGACCATGAAACTGAACAACCCCCATAGGAAATATTTTAGGAGACGTTTAAAATATTTTATCTACACTCATTTCGTAATATTCGTTTTACAGAATCGAAAGTACGAACGTAATGAACTGCATTACGAATATACAGCCTAAAAACTTTCATACTACTGGCAGCTACATAAAGTAACTCGATTTCTAGTATTTGAAAAAAAATTAAACGAATTGACCCGCGTACCAAATTGTAATCTGTTCCAATTTGACACTGGCCAACAGACTTATCAAATGAAAAAAAAACAAGTGTCACCCGGGCGGGACGACACTTGAAATTATGAGGACTTATTTATTATTAAATCTTTGCTTCAACTCATTTTCCGAATTAAAACTCACCAATAAATGCTTTTTAATTTTAAAAGTTATTCAGTTTTCATGAGCCTCCATTTTAACGTTTATTTAAGAAGTTACTTATGTACAAAAGTCGTTCAGTTGGTGGTTCAGTAGATATGCTTGCAATCGCCATAGTGCAGTGCGGAGGTTTGAATTATTTTTCATAGTTTTTCTTGTAGAGTGTAGATAAAATAGTGTATGCAACTGCATATAATTAGGCTTTAGAATGCTCGTGTCAAGCTATTATCACATAAACAGACACTCAAATCCTAAAGCCTCTCATTATTAGGCAGTTGCATAAACTACTATTAAATCACGGTTAGCTGCCTGACTGCAATAACTAAAGGAGGAAAAAAACACGTCTACTGAAATATTTTCTCATGGAAAGTTGTTCAGGCTCATGGTCTGAATGCACCCTGTCAGTATTTGGAGAGCTATCCTTTAAACCCCATATTATTCGCTTTTTAATCTAGATTTCTTGTTAAACCAACGCATCTCTTCGCGAGTAAGTACAAGAAGAAATCACTTACCTATCCAAAACTATTTTTTGGGTGCAGCTTTCGTTGTAAACATCAAATCTCAGAATTACCATCTTCACTTGACGGTAGACTGACGGGCGTGAGAACCAAGTAACCTACCAACCAAACCATCAGAGCGAAACACCGCGGACTCCTCTATAGAATTATAGACACTTATACCACCACAAGGTGCCAATGATGCAATGCAATAGATATCTTTTTGTTTTGAAAAAGTACAGGCAGTTTTGTTACTTTTTTATGGCTTTTAAATTAGCCTTAATCGTCTTTAAATTTTGATCTTAGGTACTTAATTAAAATTAGCCCTCAATCGTCTTTAATTTTTGATCTTAGATACCGTAGAGCTTTTATAGTTCGAGAGCCCAGGGGGTAAGTGGCTATCTCATAAGGTACCACGATAGGCTAGGTTTGGATCGTTAACCAAGACTTAAACAAGTCGTATGACCCAGGTCTGCCAGAGCCAATCCTGCCGAAACATAAAAATAATCGATATTTTTCAGAGTCATTTTTTCGTAAAAAATATGTCATAAGGTACCACAATGAAAGTGCTGGCATCAGTTATCCATTGAAAAATTATGTAAAAAAACTTGGTCTGCCACTGCGCACCCTGCCGGAAGTGCTTGCCAGACCTCTCCAAAGATGCCCTTCCGACACCCCTAAACTATCTCATCGGGTACCACGACGCGACCACCACAACATTATAGCCAAGATCACTCTGACAATAGATCACAAGGTCTGCCAGGCCTAAACTTGCCGCATCCTAGTGTTTCAGACATTTGAAGTTGTAGGTCCAGTGTATGAAAAATGACCTATATCTTTTTCCCCCCGTGTTTGATTTTGATGGTGCCTTAATACAAAATGCTCTCCATAATGAGGAGCTTCGAGTCATATAGGACAGTTGGGTGGAGGGTTTCAGTATTGAACACAATCCTGTCAAAAAGTTTGAAATGGAGGTTTGGTCTATGGAAACTGGCCTATATCTTATTCCCCCCGGGCGGGTTGGATTTTGATGGCGCCTTAATATGAAATGCTCTCCATAACTAGGAGCTTTGAGTCATATAGGTCAGTGAGGAGGAGGGTCTCTGTATTGTACACAATCCTGTCAAAAAGTGTGAAATTGTAGGTAAAGTGTATGAAAAGCCTATATCTTTCCCACTGGTTTGATTTTGATGGTGCCTTGGTATGAAATGCTCGTAATGATTAGGAGATTTGATTTGTATAAGTCAATTGGATAGAAGGTCTCTGTTCTGTGCACAATCCTCCTAAATATGACAATATTCGATAACTTCTGCAGATTTTATCAGTGAAAATTGTCATATCATAAGGAACTCGAATAAAAGTGCTTGCATCACCTTACCTTTGACAAATTATGTTTAAAAAACTTGGTCTGCCACTGCCCACTCTGCTGGAAGTCTTAGATGAGATAGGTTAGTGTCGGAAGGGTATATTGGAGGTCTCCCAGGACTTCTGGCAGAGTGCAATGGCACCAGTTTTTAACTCAATTTATCAATGGTAAGTTGATGCTGGCACTGTCATTCGGGTACTTATGAAATTACAATGTTAACGGAAAATCTCAATCCTGCTAAACATGAAAATATTGGATATGTTCTGCAGATTTTTGCCGTTAATATTGTGATATCATAAGGTACCCGAATAAAAGTGCCGGCATCAGCTTACCATTGATAAATTGAGTTAAGAAAACTTGGTCTGCCATTACGCACTCTGCCGGAAGTCCTTGTCAGACCCCTTCGAATATGCACTTCCGACATCCCTAACCTATCTCACCCTACCTAACCACTGGTTTGATTTTGATGGTGCCTTGGTATGAAATGCTCATAATAATTAGGAGATTCTATTTATATAGGTCAATTGGATAAAAGGTCTCTGTTCTGTGCACAATCCTCCTAAACATGAAAATATTCGATAACTTCTGCAGATTTTATCAGTTAATATCGTCATATCATAGGTACCTGAATAAAGTGCCGGCATCAGCTTACCATTGATAAATTGAGTTAAGAAAACTTGGTCTGCCATTGCGCACTCTGCCAGAAGTCCTTGGGAGACCCCTCCAAATATACCCTTCCGACACCCCTAACCTATCTCATCTAAGGACTTCCAGCAGAGTGGGCAGTGGCAGACCAAGTTTTTTAAACATAATTTGTCAAAGGTAAGGTGATGCAAGCACTTTTATTCGAGTTCCTTATGATATGACAATTTTAACTGATAAAATCTGCAGAAGTTATCGAATATTTTCATATTTAGGAGGATTGTGCACAGAACAGAGACCTTCCTACCAATTGACCTATACAAATCGAATCTCCTAATCATTACGAGCATTTCATACCAAGGCACCATCAAAATCAAACCAGTGGGGGAAAAGATATAGGCCAGTTTTCATACACTTGACCTACAATTTCACACTTTTTGACAGGATTGTGTACAATACAGAGACCTCCTCCTCACTGACCTATATGACTCAAAGCTCCTAGTTATGGAGAGCATTTCATATTAAGGCGCCATCAAAATCCAACCTGGGGGGAATAAGATATAGGCCAGTTTCCATAGACCAAACCTCCATTTCAAACTTTTTGACAGGATTGTGTTCAATACTGAAACCCTCCACCCAACTGTCCTATATGACTCGAAGCTCCTCATTATGGAGAGCATTTTGTATTAAGGCACCATCAAAATCAAACACGGGGAAAAGATATAGGTCATTTTTCATACACTGGACCTACAACTTCAAATGTCTGAAACACTAGGATGCGGCAAGTTTAGGCCTGGCAGACCTTGTGATCTATTGTCAGAGTGATCTTGGCTATAATGTTGTGGTGGTCGCGTCGTGGTACCCGATGAGATAGTTTAGGGGTGTCGGAAGGGCATCTTTGGAGAGGTCTGGCAAGCACTTCCGGCAGGGTGCGCAGTGGCAGACCAAGCTTTTTTTACATAATTTTGTCAATGGTTAACTGATGCCAGCACTTTCATTGTGGTACCTTATGACATATTTTTTACGAAAAAATGACTCTGAAAAATATCGATTATTTTTATGTTTCGGCAGGATTGGCTCTGGCAGACCTGGGTCATACGACTTGTTTAAGTCTTGGTTAACGATCCAAACCAAGCCTATCGTGGTACCTTATGAGATAGCCACTTACCCCCTGGGCTCTCGAACTATTACCACATTTCTAATCCACGAAAAAATCGCAACGTGTCGTTGTATTTAGGAAGCCAGGAAGCGAAATTATGATCGAAATAAACAAATTATTGAACACTTAGCTTGCTTAATGCTTACGCCGCCGAGTGTCATATTTTTATGACGCGTTAAAGTATCCTTTAAATAAATTAGGATAAGGGCTGGAAGATGATGAAATCCTTTCTTGAAATCTTGAAATGTCATATTCAGAACTAAGACTTAGTTAAATGTGTAAAATGTTGGATGCTGTTGTTAAACCATTTCTCCGTAAGATTTGACAACAAACGGCTATGCCTACTAATATGTCATCTACACTATCTACATCTACACTAATATAATAAAGAGGAAAACTTTGTTTGTTTTTTTGTTTGTTTGTTTTTTTGTATGTATGTAATCGATAAACTCCGAAACTACTGGACCGATTTCAAAAATTCTTTCACCATTAGAAAGCTACAACATTCCTGAGTAACATAGGCTACTTTTTACCACGGGAAAATTCCTCATTTCCACGGGAAAACGGTTAGCAGCAGGAAAAGCGGGAAATACAGCGGATATTACCCAAATAAGCCAAACTACTCCGAGTTCTTAATTGGCAGTTTGTATGGAGGTATGGTCCCATCTGGCAGAAATCATGAAACTTGGCATGTGTGTAGCTTACATGTGTAAGCTTCAGGAAAAGAAGGGAAGCAAGTTGCAGAGAACAACAATCAACGCCTGTGGTGGGGGAGGCAAAGTTTATTTTTCCGAGCTGAACTTGAGAACTTCTGACTCCTTAAGTAAATGTGACACGAGAGTATCATTTTCGAACAGACCAGGAGTATTCATTTCTGGGACGCTTTTGGTACATTTCATACAAAAATATAAATATATTAAGTGAAATTGAAAATATGTTTGTCTCATTCAAACTCTGTTATCTTCATGACCTTGACACATATTTATTAGATAATAGCACATACTCAGACATACTCACCCTAATTATAAAGTATTTTATTTTCGAAAATATTAGAAAATACCTAGCCTACGGAAGCCTAAATATTTTACAAAGTTATGTTTGTAGCTGGAAAATTCAAGTTCATAGATTTTGTATTCAAAATAAGATTACCAACCGCAAACTTATATTTTCAATTGCTAAACCATTCCAGATAGAGAAATGCCTTCATAGGGAATGTTGTTTATACTGAAGGTAGATTTTGTTGGAATAAAGAAATTGAGGATCTGGAGTACTTGATGTTTAAGAAGACATTACAGTATCTCGAATAGTTTAGCTGGGCTGTTGATGTTCCACATCAAGTACTCCAGATCTTCAATTTCTATATATCAGCACAAACAACTCTTCAGTATAAACAACATTTCCTATGAGGGCATTTCCCTATCTGGAATGGTTTAGCGACAATTGAGAAATATACGTTTGCGGTTGGTAATCTTATTTTTTGCATACAAAATCTATGAATTTGAAATTTTTCCAGCTACAAACATAACTTTGTAAAAATATTTAGGCTTCTGTAGGCTAGGTATTGTCTAATATTTTCAAAAATAAAATATGGCTTTATAATTCGGGTGAGTATGTCTTTGAGTATGTGTTATTATCTAGTAAATATGTCTCAAGGTCATGAAGAAAACAGCGTTTAAATGAGAACGAAACATATTTTTTTCTTATTTCACTTAATATTTTTATATTTTTGTATGAAATGTACCAAAGAGCGTTCCAGAAATGAATACTCCGTCTTTGATATATTCGAAAATGATACTCAATTTCTCGTGTCACATTTACTTCAGGAGTCAGAAGTCCTCAAGTTCAGCTCGGAAAAAATAAACTTTGCCCCCCTCCCCCCATCTCCACAGGCATGATTGAAGTGTTGTCTCTGCGGTTTTCCTTTGAAGACTACCTAACTAACAAAAGCCAATAGCAAGTTTGAAAGAATATTCTATCACATGGTAGTTATGGCTAATTCAGAGCTGGAAGTCACCTTCAAAAAATGATGGGTTTCAGAAGCATAACTCGAAAAGTATAAGTCCTATCAACATCGACCAAAAACAATTTTCTAGACAATTTTATAAGGAATATTTTTACCTTGACAAATTTCTCCTATCTTTAATCGTTTCGAGAAAAATAAAGACAACTGAAATTTGGGATAAGGGAGTAAAGGGGGAAGCAGGGGGTCCAACTTGCTTCCCTTCTTTTCCTGAAGCTTACACATGTAAGCTACACACATGCCAAGTCTCATGATTTCTGCCAGATGGGACCATACTTTCAGCTAAGGAGCCGTACTAAACCGCTTTACCAATCTTCGCGATATTTGGCACTGGTATTACTAGCATAATAAAGATGGACATGGACTACTTTTTGTCAGCCCTCGAGGATCTGGAGTACGAGTACCTGATAAAGACCACCAGCATCCCATCTAAACTATAAAAGATACGGTCATGGCTTCATAGAAAAAGTTGTTCACCATGACGGGCTGCTTCTGCTGGCTTAATGGTCATCGAGGATCTGGAGTACCTGATGAAGACCACCAGCATCCCATCTAAACTATAAGAGATACGGCCATGGCTTCATAGAAAAAGTTGTGCATCATGACGGGCAGCTTCTGCTGGCACATGGTCATCGAGGATCTGGAGTACCTGTACAACCTACAGTTACGAATAAACTATTTGATTGATTGATTGATTGATTGATTGATTGATTGATTGAACATCACCAGCATCCCATCTAAACTATAAGAGATACGGTAATGGTTTTTAAGTAAAAGTTACTCAGCATGCCAGGCCGCTTCTGCTGGCACATGGTCATCGAGGATCTGGAGTACCCGATGTAGACCACCAGCATCCCATATAAACTATAAGAGATACGATAATGGCTTCAAAGTAAAAGTTATTCAGCATGACGGGGCGCTTCTGCTGGCAAATGGTCACGAGGGTCTGGAGTACCTGATGTAGACCACCAGCATCCCATATAAACTATAAGAGATAAGGTAAAAGCCTCAAAGTAAAAGTTATTCAGCATGACGGGCCGCTTCTGCTGGCACATGGTCACGAGGGTTTGGAGTACCTGATGTAGACCACCAGCATCCCATATAAACAATAAGAGATACGGTAATGGCTTCAAAGTAAAAGTTATTCAGCATGACGGGCCGCTTCTGCTCGCACATTTACCTCTGCTGGATCGGAGTAATGGACTTTTTACTACGGGCAAAGATCCAATTTCTACGGAAAAACAGGTAAGTAGCAGCGGGTGAAACCGCTGGGCGGGCTGCTAGTAATAATATAAATACGGGGTGTTAGGGACGGTGTAACGAAAACTTTGCAGGCGTGCTCAGACCATGAAACTGAACAACTTTTACTATGGAGCCAATGATGGGAAACGAAAAAATTTTTCCGACCTCCCATACAAAGTTAGTCAGCTGATCGTGAAATTTGTATGGGAGATCGGAAAATTTTTTTCGTTTCCCACCATTGGCTCCATAGTAAAAGTTGTTCAGTTTGATGGTCTGATCATGCCTGCAAAGTTTTCGTTACACCGTCCCTAACACCCTGTATAATACAATTTTATATTATGTTGACATATAATTTTATAAATGTCAACATAATATGAAATTGTATAGGTAATCCGGCATAAGGGGAATAGGCGTGATACGAGTATGTAGTTAGTTATGTAGATATGTATAAAGCCACTTTGCCCTTATTTATATCCTACTTATATTGATATCTGTTGAGTATGAACTACTAAGGTAAGACCGGACATGAAGGTCTTCCGTAGGCGTAGCGCTTGTAAGGCTTTAGGTTTAGGTCAACCACAATGTCTGACTTATGGTATGGAGTTCATAAACGTAAGTATAGGTACTTACGACAAGTACCGTCAACCACAAGTTAGCTGTAAGTAAACCGCCTAATTTTAGCACTTAATGCTGCTACTGTACTGCATACCATAGGTACTGGTCTAAACATTAAAATTGGTTAGTAGGTATATCACTAAAGTGCTCCTACACTGCGTGTCGGACGTTGTATGTAGCTTGTTGCCAACATGAGAATTTTGGCTTCAAATCAAACTACAGTACGCGAATGAGTTCTTGGCCATCGGGGAATGAGGAGGCGCGCGGGGGCGGCGCGCCCCGCGGTTACCCAACTACCCGCATTCGCCCGCAGTCGAGTGATGGGAAAAAGTGTGTCACAAAGTTGTCGATATTTTGTCGTTGTGTTGTGTTTCGTGTAGAAACCATAAATACTTCCTTAATATTATTCACAAACAGTGAAGTTACAGTTCGAACAAACTATGGCTAAAAAGGCCCCTTTAATAAGCAAATGTCTCGAGACATATACATTTTAGTTACTTTGTTTTAAAGAAACCTGCCCTTAGTTTATAAAGACCTATTCAACGATACCCTACCTACTCAATATTGTAGGAAAAACAACCCATTAACTAATAATTATGAGTAGTCTGAACTGAACTGTTCGGCAACAATTCTCGATATCGACATCAACATGAATTAGTCACAGCACTACCGCATTCCTCAACATGGTCATGAACTCATTCGCGTACTGTACTATACCTACTTAAAGTAATATCTACAAAATAAAAGTTTGAATTATTATTGTTGAATGTCGGCCACAGAGAAGATGATTTTATCAGGTTAAAATGCACCAGAAAAAGAAACAAATATACAACGACAAACGAAACAATACCTAAGGAACAGAAACATTTAGAGCAGCTTTAAGACTTTTATGGGGTTAGGAACTTTAATTTTCCAATAATTTCCTACCAAAAACAGCAAAATCATCTCCCACCACTCATCTCGTGACTGTGTTTTTCCTAATTAATCGAGATAATTGCTATCTTATCTCACTATCTTCGGTGTGGTGTGTTGACAGCGTTTGTATCTTTTCAGTCGCGGTTCGATGTGCTCGTGAGTTCCCGGTGACGTCATGAAAGAGGTTGCAATCCTGGTGATCCTGGCCGCCGTAGGCCTGGCCGTCGCGCAGTCGCCGGAGCAACGTGAGTTCTGAATTCGAATTTTAGTTTTTATTTATTACTTTTTTTGTGTGGTGTTGTGCCAGTTGCATTATTTGTTTGGTTATTTGCATTCAGCCAGTATTTGCAGCTGTCTTCAGTTGACAGTAGGAAGTGCATACTATTTTTGATTGTTACAAGTTAGAAATAGTTTCAGTGTTAGGAAGTTTAGAAGTTAGAGTGATGTTATGTAAGACCCCATGCAAAGAATATCACGTGAAACTAGGCACGTAACGTAACTAGCCTTCGTAAAGTAAAAATAGACAGGTACTTATTAATTAGTTTAAAAATATCATTATATTTATATACGTATCCAACTATCCAAGTAGGGATATTAAAGATACCTATAGAAAAAAGATAGTACCTAGGTACGACTTCCGTATTATTTAACTTAATCTCTACTTACCTACATACATATCTAAATATGTACCTACCTAATTAGAAAAAGTAAGAAAAAAGATCATCTAGATAGCGACATAATCGGAAATAGGAAGCTCAGCTATGTAACACAGGATAGTGCCAGAGAGAATCGTGAGAACTCTCATAGACCAAGAGCTTGTTGCCATATTGTCGATCATTGGCCGAATCATCTTTGTTGCATTTCAAGTAGTTAGTAGTGAAATAGGTGTGTGTTTATTAGTCCCTACAAAAATAGTAAACATTCATTATTAGTCCCTCTTTATACATGCCGTTAAGTGATACAAAAAGTAGGTAAGTGCTCTATTTCAACCATAGCATAATATTTTCATAATTGTATTTTATTTCCTGATTTTCTATCTTATACCAGTTGCACCCGTTGCTAATGGTTTTCCGGTGAAAAAAAAAACTTCTTCTCGACTTGTTTCTGTACAAATAAACCTTCCTCTTGAATCATTCTGTCTATAAAAAAATACCCCCTTAAAATTCGTTGCGACTTGCATGGTTTAGGAGAAATGAACGGTGTGGTGTCCTAATGATATAGATAGATAGGTAATAGAGAAACACGTTAGGCGTTAAGATTTTCGCTTTATTCAGACTGTGCTCTCCGATTCCTGATCTTACTGTCTCTTAGACTAGAATGGAAGTGACCCAAATACAAGAGGCGGCATTTCATGATTGCGTTCGTGTTGAATGATGATCTTTTGTTCAGTTTTTGTACAGAATATTATACTATCATTTCATAATGATACTATCATTCGGAAATGAACAGTCATGATCGTCATGAGAAATAATAAAATGGTATTTTATCAAAGAGAAAGGTTTTTGGGCTTCGCGCAACTTTAAGCCGTGCCGTGTGATGCTGGCTTAGAATAGCATCACCCCATTTCTTACCCGCGGGTGTCGTAATCGAGGCGAGGGACTCGAAGGTTCCTGTGTATTATGATCTTGGACTGACAAAGCGGCCTCACAAAGTGAGTTTGAATTGAACCACGATGTGCGTGTTCAAAATTCTACAACTGAATTTTTTGAGTAGGTTTAAGTAACTTCTACACAAATAAGTGTAAAAAACATAATAGACAGCAATCGGGACCGACTGCTTAAAGTGACATCCGAAGGAGCCATCTTTCTTTTTTGGCAATTAGGTCGTTTGGCCTGCAAGACTGAAAACAAATTCATAAAGTGATAAATATCAACTGTGCCAGTGACCCACCGGAAATCGAACTCGGAACCTTCTGCGTTCGGAGGCAGTAGCACCACCACTGCACCACATTGGCCGTTAGCTATGATCGTGGCTATGATGAACCTTCAGAATCATCGACTTGACCGTGTGAATAGATGGATGGGTGCTCGTCAAGATGAATCTTGAGAGGTATGACTCGTCATTCTACCGGAACAATACAGGAACAATTGCTTCTAAATTGGAGTGACTTACCACCACTGACTCACAAACTGAGAAGATTTCGCTTCGAATTCTTTGTGTGTAAGTTTTTATACCTTTCCTGTAAGGCCAGTCCTAGACACACTAGGCATCTTAGCACTAGATCTTCTTTATCGGAGGAAAAGCTACTAGATAGAAGGCAAGTAGGTAGGTAGGTAACTCAACATTTCTGCAGGACTTACCTTTTTGCTTCAGATCTATCCATCACAATTTTCACTTAAGTTTTCAGACTCACGTACTTTCTGTCCTCTTTTACTATACTCTTACACCAAACTGGAATAGTGCTATTCTTTAACCCAACATCACAGGGGCTACACTACAAAATATCTCATCATGGAACCGTCACACTTTCTCACTAGTAAAAAAAGATCCAAGGGTCCTTCAGCTTACAAAGAGTTAACTTAGCTCGCCCTTCAAGACGGTTCTTTATTTATTTAGTCTGTGGTTCCCACTATCTGTTCTCACTCAGTAGGAGGCTTAACAGCTCGTATTGCTGCTACCTTTGCCCTTTAGTTTTCATCATCATGGGTCCATTGGACTTCGAGAGTGTTATTCTTTAAGAAAATAACACGAAAAATTGAGAATGGAATTAAAGTTATCGTCTCGAAAAATACAAGATAGCTTGCTGGAGATACCTCACGCCTCATCAATACGATAATAAATCAATATGTAGCCATCTGCCAGGCACCGACGGTAACATACCTAGCACTCACCTACATCTACAGCTCAATAATAGGTAGATACGCTCTTTCTGTAAGTGGTTTTCTGGCCAAAAAATTCTGAAAACTAATGAAACTAGTCTCATGTCTGTGGATCTTTTTCGACACTTTTACGCTAAATCTTGCCCATCTATCGAAGAGGAAATTCTCTCCATTATTCCTCTATATCTACCGGGTGTAAAGATCAGTTAATTGAAAAATTTGCAGACATGGTAACCAGACCACTTGTAGTACGGAACCATTTTGGGCAACAAAAAAATAACTACTTATTTCCAAAGAAATCGTCAGCGGAATTTTGTATAGGGGGCCGAAATTTTGTTTTTCGTGTACTTACCTACCAACATACCATCCATTGAAAAAGTTGTTCAGTATCATGGTCTCAAGCCTGCAAAGTTTTCGGTAGACAGTCCCTTCAATCCCGTGCACACAGGTGACTTTTCTGTCACGTGACAGTCGGAAGTCCCTTTCACCTTCGTTGATTCTTATCAACTTAAGAGAAGTCCAACTACTGTCGCTCGATCAGAGAACAATTAGCGAGCAACAAAAAGTCGCCTGTGTGCACGGGGGATTACACCCGGTATGGATCTTTACTTTGCTGTACCGTATGGCCTGCGCGCGCGCCGAATCGATTGAGACGACGTGATCGATCCGACGCAAACCTGTTGTCGACCGATCCGTGAATCGGACATAACGGTCCACTGATGTTGCGTGCTTCGGAGGGCACGTTAAGCCGGCGGTCTCTTATAGGGTGTAATTTTATTAGTGGCGGATCCGTTAAGGGTGTTTGCTGTCAATGAAACTGAACAACTTTCCCCAAGGAACATAGGTCGAAAAATGAAAAAAAATAATTGGCCCTCCCATACAAATTGACCCGGCCGGCCAACACACTTAGTATGGGACGACCAAAATTTTTTTTCGTATTTCGACCTATGTTCCTTGGGAAAAGTTGTTCAGTTTCATTGACAGAACACACCCTTAACGGATCCGCCACTAATAAAATAGCACCCTATATTATTATTGTCTATGATTACTTAGGCGGCGGTCGTTAGATACACAACCATGGCAGAGGCCTGTTACTTGTATAATAGGCGGTTGAAAAATCTGACACCAGGGTACATCGGGTCGTTGAACGACTCGATGTCCCACACGAAGAGAGAGATAGAGTTGGTAACCCTGGCTATGTAAAAAGTGACAATCGTGAAAATCCTAAATAGGGTCGAGTGAACCTTCTGTAAACTCTTTTTTTGTGCTATGGCTATGGTTGGATCTTTACTTTGCTGTACCGTATGGCCTGCGCGCGCGCCGAATCGATTGAGACGACGTGATCGATCCGACGCGAACCTGTTGTCGACCGATCCGTGAATCGGACATAACGGTCCACTGTTGTTGCGAGTTTCGGAGGGCATGTTAAGCCGTCGGTCCCGGCTGCTGTCTATGATGGCGGTCGATACACAACCATGTCAGAGGCCTGCTACTTGCAGTAGGTAGTTGAAAAATCTGACACCAGGGTTCATCGGGTTGTTGGACGACTCGGTGTCCCACACGAAGAGAGAGATCTTCAAAATGAGTACCTGATTCAAGTCCTGTCTACTATGGTGCAGATCTGCAACATAAGCAGCGCTTCTTACAGTTTTAAAAATAAGTAACTTGAGGTGCCGGTTCAACTTTTCACCAAATTTTTGTGTAATTTTTGAGGTGTATTCTCTTTGCTGTGCTATGGCCCCTGGTATGGATCTTTACTTTGCTGTACTATGATGTCTCTTACACCCGGTATGGATCTTTACTTTGCTGTACCGTATGGCCTGCGCGCGCGCCGAATCGATTGAGACGACGTGATCGATCCGACGCGAACCTTGTGGACCGATCCGTGAATCGGTCGGACATAACGGTCCACTGTTGTTGCGTGCTTCGGAGGGCACGTTAAGCCGGCGGTCTCGGCTGCTGTCTATGATGGTGGTCGTAACACAACCATGTCAGAGACCTGCTACTTGCAGTAGGCGGTTGAAAAACTCTGACACCAGGGTTCATCGGGTCGTTGAACGACTCGGTGTCCCACAAAACTGCAGCGCTATGACCCCCGGTCCACTGTTGTTACGTGTTTCGGAGGGCACGTTAAGCCGGCGGTCTTGGCTATATCGTCATTGTCTGTGATTACTTAGAGGGCGGTCGTTACACAACCGTGTCAGAGGCCTGCTACTTGCAGTAGGAGGCTGAAAAATCTGACACCAGGGTTCATCGGGTTGTTGGACGACTCGGTGTCCCACAAGTCTGCAGTGCTATGGTCCCTGGTATGGATCTTTACTTTGCTGTACCGTACTAAATCGATTAAGACGACGTGATTGATCCGCCGCGAACCTGTTGTCGACCGATCCGTGAATCGGACATAACGGTCTGCTGTTGTTACCTTCGTACATTATGAACGGGACGCCTCTGTCGATGTAGCGATGCGGTGTGAGACGTCCCGGTTCCACTCGATGGGTGTGTTGAAAAAAAGTCGAAGGCGGTTCGGACTGCAGACTCGCGAATGGTCGACACAAGCGAAACCCTGTCCTATACTTGAAACTATAAGGAGAGACGACGTTAGCCACTGAAACTATAGACGTGGGGCTTCGCTGTGGACCCGCGGACAGCGCGGCGGTCGCTGTATGGCGGTACGGTACGATGCGGAAGCGCGACGCGGCTGACGGCGGCTGTTTCCACGGCGACGGGACGGCGGGCGAGAGACGAGGGCGACGGACGATGTAGTACACGACGAGGTTCGATGTGGGGCGAGAAATGAAACCACTGTAGTACGGTGAAAGGCTTCCTCCTCGCTGGGGCTTCGGGCAGAGCTTCTTCTGTATGTTGCCGCTTCGGTGGCTCTTCCGAGAATGCGCGCCGACTCGGTGCAGTCGGCCCTATATTTATACTAAATCCGCCATTTTGCGGGGCTAGGGGTGCGCGGGGGGACCGCGCGCGGTAGGGAGGACGAACGCGGGGCGAGGTGCGGCATGCGGGGGGAGGCTCTGCCTTCTGCCTTTCGCGATTTGGATCGAACTTTATTGAATTCTATCAAACCTGTATACAATCTTATAAGATTATCTATTTTCTTACAAGAATCCTATTTAAATCTTATTGGAATTTACTATCTATCCTATCAGAACTACCTATAATCCAATAAGAATCTATCTATCGAACGGACTGTACTAATCTTACTAGAATCCTGTTGGAAACTAATAAGATTAGCTTCTAATAAGCTATGTGCGTGTTATCTATGTGCCTGTACTGTCTGTAATCTATCAAGTTAGATGCAAGTGTAGGTACTTGCATGCTTTACTGTTATCTAACTATCCGTGTGCGGTGTAGCCTAACTGTGTACCTAGCATTGAAACACAGTAAGGGGCGATAGTTTATTTAGGTTTACCTATAGAAACCTACCTATTAAACACGCTACTTAGCTATCTATTACAATCTGTTATCTGTACAATACGATACAAACGAATTAGGTATCTTCCTATACTGTTCTATACGACCTAACGAACATACTATTCTATTCTATGATTGTAGCACCGACCTATTATCTATCTATCTATCCGAAAGCTATACAATGCAATGATAAGAACGAACATCTGTTATCTTACAACTTTGGCACCGACCTATCTATCTATTTACAAAGCTATTTACCTATAATCGAACCTGTTATCTATAGAAACGAACTATCCTATTAGCATCGACCTATTTACATGAAGTGACCGCAAACTATCCTATTTGATGCTATACAATCATATAAAACGAACAAATAAAGCTATGCCTATAACTATCGAACGTACGAAAGGAAAACATTATCTATTACTATGAGATCTTATCTATTAGCCTAACCTATCCTATGTGAGCTATGTACATGGAAGGCCGGCTGTCCCGCACACATTAATTTGTACAAGGTTGACCCCACACTGTGAGATAAATACCAAACTTGTACAGGCTCACCTGCTAAGTCATGACAGCTTCGATTTTTTCAGAGTGCAATAATTATCTTTTTCTAGATGCAGCATCATTTACTGAATTAAACAATCACATGAAAATCGACACCTAAAAAACGTTCATGTATCAAACATAAAAATTTGCACCTAACAAATAGAATAGTTAATGACGTAGCGTGAGAGACTGTAACACGCGCCAACAAATCCAAAACCTAATTGCAATGTCATTGCACTTGATGATAGGATTGGGATTTAGACAGTAACAATGAGATTATATTTAACCTCCTAAGACCGATTTAATTGAAAACGTCATAACGCCCAATGTCCTTTTAAAAGTACAAAACATTACATTCGTAGGTACAGTTCATCTGAAAATCGGACATAACGGTGCCCCGGTTGTTGCTTAGCAACCAATTAAGTAGGTTTACCGCGATAAAATTACAACTAAACCGAAACAAAATTAACAAAAATTACGACTACAACAACGCAATAAAACTTTCTAGTTTATCGATTGACCTGAATTCAGGTTTCGCTCCCATGCCGAAAAAAACAGGTTCTCTATCCATTTGCACAAAAAGAATTGACATATATTTTGGCACACTGTAAATCAAACTAATGATACTTACGCATAATTCATGTACGCATAAAAGTTTAAGCATAATTTCTTTACGCACAAAAAATATTGCCATATAGTACATAGGCCTAAAATACAAAACCATAAATTGTCATATCCATACTCAAAATAGGCATAAAAATCTAATGCATTAGAAGAACCCCTAAATTGTATAAAAATAACCTAACCTAACCTAAACTGACTTAATTTAACCTAATATATCTTAAAAAATACTAAACTGACTTACATTTTCTGCCATTTGAACTTAATAAAATATATATATATTAGTCCAAAAAAATTATTGCAAAAGCAATTATGCCAAAATATTGTTAGTATAAAATACAATAGTCTAAAATATCATTATGCCAAGATAAATATTATGGCAAGAAATTATTATGTCAAAGCAATGGCAGGTGAAAAAAAAAATGCGAAACATGTTATGCTAAAATATATTAGTGGAAAAAAAAATATGCCTGTGAAAGGGATACAAAAAAAACTGTTTGATTTGAATTATGATAGTTTAGTATGTAGTAGGTTCTCTATCCATTTGCATAAAAAGAATTGGCATAATATATTTTGGCACACTGTAATTTAAACTAATGATACTTACGCATAATTCATGTACGCATAACAGTTTAGGCATAATTTCTTTACGCACAAAAAATATTGCCATAATAGTACATAGGCCTAAAATACAAAACCATAAATTGTCATATCCATAATCAAAATAGGCATAAAAATCTGATGCATTAGCAGAACCCCTAAATTGTATAAAAATAACCTAACCTAACCTAACCTAACCTAAACTGACCTAATTTAACCTAATATATCTTAAAAAATACTAAACTGACTTACATTTCCTGCCATTTGAACTTAATAAAAAATATATTATATTAGTCCAAGCAAATTATTACAAAAGCAATTATGCCAAAATATTGTTAGTATAAAATACGATAGTCTAAAATATGATTATGCCAAGATAAATATTATGGCAAGAAACTATTATGTCAAAGCAATGGTAGGCGAAAAAAAATTATGCGAAACATGTTATGCTAAAACATATTAGTGGAAAAAAAATTATGCCTACGAAAGGGATACCTATGTGGTACAATATTATAATAACTCGGAATAATAATAAAATCAGGAACAACAAAAAAATCACACAATGAAGGTAGGTTACTTAAGTTAACGGAAAAAATTTTGGTCATTATTTCAGCTCCAGAACACAAAGTAAAAATAAGACCGCAAATCTTAAGTACGTACTCGACTTTGCACTTACGACGTCCAACCTTGGACCAGTAGTGATTACAAAAAACAACCTTCGCCATATGGTTTAAGCACACACAGCGTACTACACTGGGGGCCATAAAATTGGTAAAACATTATGTTATCTAGCACCTACACGTTAATAGTACATAATGGCGTGTAAACACAGTTATCGGTTGCTATCTGTAAAATATATGATATGCAAGCCCTTTATTTTTTACACTGCGAGCTCTATTATACAGAACTGGTTCAATGCCACAGAAATAAAATAAATAATAGTTTTTTTTTTATTTAACTTTGAGTTTGAACCATCATTTTCCAGATAAGAGATAACTCTGCAGTTCAAAAACTGTATATTATGTAAGAAACTGTTGTAAATAATATTTGCAAAAACTTATTCCTAATGCATATGGCATTATCTACTTGCGATCTCCTTGTATCATGTTCTGCTCATATTACCTACTTAAGCAAATATTCAATGTGAATAGCAGAATAGAATAGCCTGCCTAACCAATATATTTCTTGCACTGCTCATTTTAGGATGAGATCATTGCTGCAAAACCACATTCAAAAAGTCTTTAACGTTAATCAGCTTAAAAACAATTATTTTCGTCTTGAATGACTTCATTTTCATTGTTCTGTTGTAAAGAATTTTCTGCTTTATTATAATTGTGTCACCGAGACTAAATTATAACGATTACACTCTTTTCATAACTACGCCACAATAATGGATCAAATTAATCTTGGTGGTTGGATACAATAGCAATTTTAAGACCATTCAAAATTCACTTAAGTTGTACTGAATCAATGAGATTCAAAGTGGTTCAATTTATTCAAACTGGTGAATCTAAGCCTCTGAACATCTTTTACTATAGTATAGGGCCACTTGGGAAATCACGATAAAGAAAACAACTGTTCCATAGAAAATCCTACGCAAGCAAAATATACGGAACAGTAGATTTTCTCTATATAGTTATTGTGTAGTTAGTTTCTCTATAGTTATTATTATTATATTTCATAGTTAAATCATACCCAAGCCTAATATTATATAGATTTATTTATATTTAGAATATAATTTTTTACAAGTAGATACCTAGATAAACTAAAGCTGTACTTAATTATAGTTTTAGCTTTATATTTCAATTTTCTCGTAAACAACAAGGCGTGAACTGTGGAAGATTCAGTCACGTCTTACAGCTGTCACAAATTAGAGCTTCGTTTCGCAAGAGTTGGTACTCGGCACATTTACACGACCGTTAAAAATTAAGACTCTCTGAGACAGCCGATAATACCGAAAAATGCTAATCAACCATAGAACCAAAGATTACGTAAAGTTTCTTACACCACCTTTCTTAATATTTTCATAACAAAATACTTCCAAAGTCCTCTAAAGGACGCTTCTGTTTCCAAAGTATGGTGAACAATACCCGATTCACCTTGTTCATAAATTAGAGTACTACAATATTTACCTACGTACACCTACTACTAATCACGTTGCCATACTTGTAACGTATATTGCACATCATACGCAGGTCATCTACCGTCGAACTTGAACGTTATTTTCGTCATGAAACATGCAGCCTCCGTTTTCTTTTCTGAGATCTTTTGTAATAATTTTGTTAATTTTCGTTGCAGGGCGGACAGGCAACATCTGCAGTGTGGACATGGACTGTCCAGACAACGCCTTCTGCCGGCTCAACAGCTACTGTGTCTGCAAAGATGGCTTCGTCTACGCTGCCGTCAACAGCACGCACAAGGGCTGCTTTAAAGGTAATTATAGTCATTATATCTACTCTTATGGCAGGCATTTGATTGATATTTATTGATTGACCACAGGTTATTTCCCTAATAACATCGTTTGCGCATTATACAAAGCTAAGGAAACGCTACTGTTTATAAAGATGGTCTTGCTTGTTAAAAACTTAAAATAAATAATGACACAAGAATAATATCACTATTAATCACATTATTAAAAAACTACGTAGACAGTCATATTTTAATGCAATGTTCGGCTTCATCTCGATATCTTTCTACATCTTTGTGAACAGTTTTCGTAATAGACAGTGTCTTGTTGCTATGACGCATTTAGTAGTAAATATTAGTGTGTAGAGATCCTTATCTTTGATATAATAAGCCGTGAATATATGTAATTAAGATTTTTATTGCTCTGTGTCGGCAGATAGAGCACTAAGAAAAATTACATTATGAGTTATAATGTAGCTTAAGTAATTTACTTTAATATCGTGTGTAGGCGTAAAATCGTGACGAACACTTTTCTTAGTAATTTTACTTGCTGACTGACTTTATAGCAATAGCAATCTAAAGTTCAAAGACCTCGTATTCTTCTAATTGTACTGCAAAGATTATCGTAACGATGACTAATCGTTTATGATTGGTACATTATTAACTTTTACTACGGCTTGGTTGTGCCTATTTATACGAGAATGTTGACGTTTTGTGATGCCGGCTTAGAATGGCATCACCCCAATTCTACCCGTGGGTGTCGTAAAAAGCGACTAAGGGATAATTATTATCCAGGGAATGGGCAGCAGCGTTCCCTGTGAATAAAACATCTTGCACTGCGCTCGCCAATCCGCCTGCCAAGCGTGGTGAGTATGGCAATACCCCCCAATACGGGGGAGGCCCATGTCCAGCAGTGGACTGTTGTGGCTGTAAAGGTAAAGGTTGACGTTTTTAGCTACCCAGTACCCACGTAACTTCTCATGTTTGTTTCTACTTTTCTTTAATCTTCCTGACTTACTAGCCTTAATCTGTGTTTTGAAGAATTAGCTATCTAATTTTACACAATTATCTTTTCCAGAGGCTCGTATGGGCGAAGCGTGCGTCCAAAACATTCAATGCCATTCCACAATGGGCGTCCATTCCGAATGTGTCAATGGCGTTTGCGACTGCACTGCTAACTCCCATCTCGAAGACGACCGTTGCTACGAAACCTCTGGTGCGTACAGCTACCTCTTCGGCACCATCGCTGTAGTAGTCTTGTTCAGTGTTGTGTTTGTAATCACTTCAATCCTGAGGAAGCAACGGCAAGTTGCCTATCAGCGCTCTGATTATTAGCGTTACCATCATTGTCCTTGGTAATTTATTAGTCTCATTCATTACTTTCATATACATCTTTATCGCTTCCTTCATATTGCATGGAATCTTCCGTAGAATCAGCTTTATCTTACAATGGTATCTAACTAATAGTTTATTCATACCATTGCTTATTAATTTTATTCACCATCTTCATTAGCATCCTTCTCACTTCTACTTTAACCTGAAGCATATATACTTCAATAATTTCAATACCTTATGTAAATTAGCATCAACGCTTTTTTGAATATCACCATTATTTTGTCATCTAACACTCATTATTATCTATCATTGCCGAGCACAAGCACAAAGCATCCAGTGATGCAATGGTCGCATGGGAATCTTCAGAATTATCTTCAGAATACTGCACCTGGAGAAATAGTTTTAGCGGTATATGGGTAAGCGAGAAAAAATATAGCAAAAAAATATTGTCTGTCTTTTCTAATATCTGTCGCGTATTTAGATGTAGTTTCCCTGGTGTGTTATTAACTTTTGCATTTAGTTCTGGCGTTAGTACGTACATTACAAAACAAAGCATAAGTAGTTTAGTTTAGTGTATAACCAATTATTTGAACAGGCAAACCTCTGCTCTGACATAGTTAGTGGCTTTAGGAGCCTACCAAACTGTGTTAAGTCAACAATGCTGTAATAATATGTTCGCCCTAAATCATTGCTTCGTTGTATTAAAAGATGATTAGCATTTTAATTTAGTTTTTGGGAAATCTTTAATGTACGTTATATTACAGTAATGTAAGTAAAATAAATGTATTACTTAACATATTTATATATTGTTAAGAGCATATCTAAATACTTGTAGATATGCTCTTAACAAAATATGACTAACAAAGTGCATCGTGTCGTGTAGACTGTAGGATTGTAGGTAGTAGGTGTACACCTACTACTACTTTCTGGGAAGAAATATATGAATCTAAAAAATCTAGGTACCTAGATTTTTTATATTCATATTTTTCTTCCCAGAGTTTAGGAAATAAGAGCAAGTAACTTCTAAAGAAGATCTAATCTTGATAAATCATCCTAACGTTTGAAAATCACGCATGATTACAAAATGTTATCTCCCATAGATAATTCCTACGTCGTTATCAACACGCACGCGAAAGGCTTGTATCAAAATGATTAATTAGGTATTTTCTCACTTACCTACATCTTTTCACGTATACGTAGATACCTACTAGCGTGATTTATGACGGTTTGTAATAACATGAACAAAAGGAACTTCTTTGAGAAGTTTAACTCCTCTTTGTCAAGTTTTGCTGAATTTATCCAAAGTAAAGTTACTTTACTTCATTTAGAATTTAATTGTTATGTTACTGCTCAAACCAACACCTCTGTTTAACAAATAAAAGAACATCTTATAAAAACCTTCAATTCACGTGACGATTTTTACTTTTTCCAGTGGTGGGTGCCCGATGCGTGTCCGACCAGAACTGTTACCTCGGAAAGACTGGCATTGAAAGAGACGCCTTCTGCGTCAGGGGCTACTGTACCTGCCAGCTTCAGTACAGTCCTAGAGATAATGGCACACGGTGAGTTTTCGCTTGAATTTTTACACCAAATATGACATTGGTTTCCCTATAAAGCTTACGAGTTAAAAATATATACTTGTCGAAGAGCAGGAAGAAGGGGGGGGCAGGGCACGAGCGGGAAGAAGGGCAGAAGAAGAAGCCCATAACAAAACAAAACATAAAATCTTACGCGCGTCAGCAATGTCAGGATATAAAACCAACAGCACGTCGTGGGCGTATACTCGTTGAGTACCTGATGGATACTTGATGGATACTGCATGGTCAACTGCCGACTCCTGTCAGGATACTGCATCGTCACATGCTACCTCGAACCACTGCCACTATAATGATAAACCACAGTATACTCACTATCACGTAGTCAGCTTTTCCATCCAGGCTGTTTCGGGCTGGCAGCCCTCTTCAGGTATGGTGTAACCATACGACAGCATTTACACCACACCTAGAGGAACAATCTCGGAACCTTAGACTCACGCTAATCCACGTCAGCGCTTCTTCGCCAGTCGTCAGATCCCGATAATCAGCACTCTTCAACACCAGACACCGTTGAAGTCCTCTGCCTGCAGCCCTGCATGCCTACAAGGATAGACCACCAGTTATTATCACCATTCTCGTACGATTTCTGCACTTCACTAACGTTTCGCATACCTTCGAAAGTATAACGATAAAAACTATCACAAACTTCATGATCTCCTAAAATATTCCACTAGCCTTATAAAGCTAAGGCTCCACTATAGCCTGGAGGCCCAGGTTCCTCTAAATACACCAGGATCACCATGATTCTATCGGATTACGAACGTAACTTCGAAAGACACAAACAAAACCATACCTTAGCTGGAACTGTGACAATCTCCACAAATATTCCGTAGCCCATACGAATCTAGGGCTCCGCCATCGCCTGAAGACCACAGCACCTCGAAATACTCCAAGATTACCAAGATTTCGCCGGATTGAAATCTAACCTCAAAAGACAAGTTAACGGCAGCGCGGCCAAACCGAGAATGAATCAATCGCATTCGACACTCGAGTTCATCAATTCGTCATTCGTCAATCCCACTCGAATGAGTTCATTCGTTCAGTCACTCAATCTTCCAACTTCACTATACAACCGCCAATGTAACCCAAACTAGAACTGTCAAAGTTGTTTACTCAGTTCGCCGCCTGAGTTCCGTTTCTTTATTACGAAAGCAGCCATCAATGAACTGTGAGAACGAACTACATCGCCGCTAAAGTCAATCCAGTCTATCTTGCTGCCTTTAGCCTACTGTGTGCAAATAAAGCGCACCGCCTACGTCGAGTGTTGCCAGCGCTATGCGTTTCGTTTCTGCAAGATTCAACTAGCAATGGAATAGAAAGACAAATTACCAAAACGCAAACTATCAACTGTCAAATAATTTCACCAAATACCGACAGAGTTTAATCATTCTCCGACACGGCCATTCTGACAAGTCACACGTCCTCGTGTGCATTTGAAAAAAAAAACAAGATGTTATGAATGGCAAGCTCGGCCTACCTGACCAACACAAAACTAAGAAAATGTCTGATCAAGCATTCGCTTTACAATAAAAAAAAAGCAATGAAAAGTAATCAAAGGGAACTGAATAGCTAAAGTCATGATCTTCGCCTAACTAGTAAGTTGCACAACTCACTTCGGGCTACGTCAGCCAATACTAATAGCCTCATCGAGACTTCGGGCCACTCCAAGTCAGCCAATACTAATAGTCTCATCGAGACTTCGGGCCCCCGCCGTACCGTCAGCCGCGCACCGCTCCCTGAACGACCATAACATGACCGCAGTTACGACTACGACTAACGCGTACAGTGCAGCCAAATAAATCATGATTTTACCTCACGTTTTGTAACTATCAACACAACCAGTTGAAGACCAGCAATGTTCTTATCAAATCACATTACTATCCGCGTCTACTAATGCTTGATCAAAAGGCACTTTCTCAATTAGCAGTCAATAATTTTAATAAGGATCGAACATTATCAAACTACTAACATTTTGATCCAGCTTTGACTGGTTCCTTTCTTCTCAAGATTGCCTGACTATAATCGCATTACCTTAGCTTTACTTTTATACCTACACGGCAATGGAAAACGATACAACACTGTATTTGTTTGAATTAGATCACGATAATCCAAAACTATGAAATTTCCTCGAAACATAACCATCGCCTAAGCCTGTCCAAATAACAAACAACGGAACGAAATCTGGTAAATTGATTCACCACACTATTTTATCAAGCAAAAATCAACACCACTATCAAAGTAAAATGATTACGACTCACTGGATCGTTCAAGTGTCCTGTGAAATAAACTACTCATAACCTGAACCACAACAACAGTAAGCCATCCTATCACCATACCCCCGACAGAAAACAAAGGTAATCCCAAGAAAACTTTGCTATGCATCCAGTGTCCGACAAATCTCAGTGCAACCACAAACCGTTGCCTGCCCGATCTCAAGATAACCTGCAACCAGCGTCTGATAGATCACAGAACAACCTTCACTTGGCGTCTGATCCGATCTCAAGACAACTGTGCATCTGGCATCTGATAGATCTCAAGACAACTGTCAACAGGCATCCGATAGATCCCAAGACCACAAGTATGCCATATCAAAGATTTCTCTCACAGCAAAGCACATAACAGCAATATGATGATTGCCAATTACGTTCCACTGTTCAAAAATAGCCACTGAAGTTACCTAAACATCTCACACAAACAACTATCCACCATCCAAGACAATATCCTTACAATCTAAGCCATGAAGACAATGGTCAAACCAAACAACCATGTACATTGATAGCACAACAATGTAAAAATCGAAACGCTTTACATAAACAAAGTTAATCTCACTGTCAAACTCCGAAGACAACATAGACCACAAAAACAAGGGTAATCCCACTGTCAAAATCCTAAAACAACCTAAACCATGAAAACAAGGGTAATCCATACAGCTAGAAAACATTTGACATCTATCTCAAATAATCATCAATACACAACTATCATCATTGATACTCCATCCCAGTACCATGTTCTTCATAACGCAAACCACTAAAACAATGGTCATCCCACTTCTGATGTCGAAGATATCAGGAAGAAGGGGGCGGGCACGAGCGGGAAGAAGGGCAGAAGAAGAAGCCCATAACAAAACAAAACATAAAATCTTACGCGCGTCAGCAATGTCAGGATATAAAACCAACAGCACGTCGTGGGCGTATACTCGTTGAGTACCTGATGGATACTTGATGGATACTGCATGGTCAACTGCCGACTCCTGTCAGGATACTGCATCGTCACATGCTACCTCGAACCACTGCCACTATAATGATAAACCACAGTATACTCACTATCACGTAGTCAGCTTTTCCATCCAGGCTGTTTCGGGCTGGCAGCCCTCTTCAGGTATGGTGTAACCATACGACAGCATTTACACCACACCTAGAGGAACAATCTCGGAACCTTAGACTCACGCTAATCCACGTCAGCGCTTCTTCGCCAGTCGTCAGATCCCGATAATCAGCACTCTTCAACACCAGACACCGTTGAAGTCCTCTGCCTGCAGCCCTGCATGCCTACAAGGATAGACCACCAGTTATTATCACCATTCTCGTACGATTTCTGCACTTCACTAACGTTTCGCATACCTTCGAAAGTATAACGATAAAAACTATCACAAACTTCATGATCTCCTAAAATATTCCACTAGCCTTATAAAGCTAAGGCTCCACTATAGCCTGGAGGCCCAGGTTCCTCTAAATACACCAGGATCACCATGATTCTATCGGATTACGAACGTAACTTCGAAAAGACACAAACAAAACCATACCTTAGCTGGAACTGTGACAATCTCCACAAATATTCCGTAGCCCATACGAATCTAGGGCTCCGCCATCGCCTGAAGACCACAGCACCTCGAAATACTCCAAGATTACCAAGATTTCGCCGGATTGAAATCTAACCTCAAAAGACAAGTTAACGGCAGCGCGGCCAAACCGAGAATGAATCAATCGCATTCGACACTCGAGTTCATCAATTCGTCATTCGTCAATCCCACTCGAATGAGTTCATTCGTTCAGTCACTCAATCTTCCAACTTCACTATACAACCGCCAATGTAACCCAAACTAGAACTGTCAAAGTTGTTTACTCAGTTCGCCGCCTGAGTTCCGTTTCTTTATTACGAAAGCAGCCATCAATGAACTGTGAGAACGAACTACATCGCCGCTAAAGTCAATCCAGTCTATCTTGCTGCCTTTAGCCTACTGTGTGCAAATAAAGCGCACCGCCTACGTCGAGTGTTGCCAGCGCTATGCGTTTCGTTTCTGCAAGATTCAACTAGCAATGGAATAGAAAGACAAATTACCAAAACGCAAACTATCAACTGTCAAATAATTTCACCAAATACCGACAGAGTTTAATCATTCTCCGACATACTTTATATGTCCTTTTAAAAGGACATTGGGCCGCAATTAGGGGTTTTAATTAAGATCGGTTTATAGTCGGACATAAGCGTTACATAAAATGTAATTGCAATTTGTTTGTGTCGTAATTAAAATACATTGGGCCGTTGTATTTATTTAATTTTAAACGTTATACTGTATCACCCCTGAGGTATTTTGGTGTATTGTTTCCATAGTAAATGTGTATGAAATTTTGTAAGCGCAAATTAACGTAAATAATAATTAGCTTAAGTTTTAGAACGTTTTAAAAAAGTTTATTTGGTGATAATTACTAATTAATTAATTATTCTGCATGAAATGATTTTGCCAAAAACCAACAGCCAAAATATTCGCTTTACAGATGTGTACGAGACGCGGTACTTGGTGAACCCTGCGAAGACAACCTGCAGTGTGCAGGACCGGGACTGGAGTGTGATGGCCACTGCCGCTGTAGAGACCACTGGGTGGCGCATAATGACACCAACCTATGTGTGGAGTGTAAGTCCTCCATTTTGCTACGTATATAAATTTAAGACAGCAGCCGCAAATTTATAATAAACCACTATATACGTGTTCAGGTATCTTCCCATGATTGAAAGAGGCCACAGTATTTGTTCCATTAGCAATAACTAACTTTTCTTTATTCCACAGCGGTGAAAGCCCTAAACGAGTCCTGCAGCTACGACGTCCAGTGCCTGGCGTTCGCTGGCACCCCTGACGCGAGGACGCCTCACGCCGCCCTTTGTCTTGGTGGCGTATGTACTTGTGCATACAACGCTCGCCAAGCTGGTGACCCACCCAGATGCTGGCCTAAGCACCGGCCAGGAGAAGAATGTAGGAGAGACGAGGTAAGAGAGTCAAGACTAGAATATTAAGCAGGTATACAGGATTATTTTTTAGTCAGTGCTCAAACTTAGCAGGATGTTTCTCCTCGTGACAACTTTTACTGTGGGGCCACCTTAGAAATCTAAAAAAAACATTTTAGGTGTTCCATACATTTTTGCCGGTTATGTTTAAATTTTTCTATGGAACATCCATTTTTTTTGCGAATTCGCAAGTGGTTCTATAGTAAAAATTGATTATAATCACAAGTAGAAACACCCTGCAAAGTTTGCGCACTGACTAAAAAATAATCCAATATTACAGAAAATGTTTTTGAAGTAGAAAATACTGGCTTCGCTTGGTGCTATTAATAAACCACTTGAACAAGTAAATCAAGAAACTTTTTTTATTGCTGAATATTTTACAAAGATCATCTACACAAACTATAAGTCAAAATACCTAACTACTTAAACTTAACTAAACTAGTAGGTACAGATGGCTAAGGTCGCTGGTTTAAATTCAGCCTGCGGTGGAAAATTTTGCAAGCTTTCCAAAAATACTTAAACTAACCTCTTATAATCTAATACTTAGCTAAGAGTATCACAATACAGCTTCAGAGCTTATTAGGGTCTTATTCTAAAATATCTTAATTAATACCTAAAAATATTACAACTTTTACAATTTTAATGACATATTGCAACTTTTATTTTTTCATTTTAGTTCTCGTATTCTAGCCTGACTTATCAGATCACTTACATTTTACCGTTTCCTTACCTATTTCATTTTCTCCATCAGGAATGTGTCTCCGAAGAAGATGAACCTGGCTACTGTCTCAACGGTCGCTGTACTTGCAAGACCTGTGTGCCAGACTCCAGAGACTTTGGTGGCGCCAGCACACTTTCCCGCCCTCCCGTCGTCGTAGCCGCCATCATCTCAATCGCCGCCATTTTGAGACACTAACCTCTTTTTTCGATGGAACGTTGTGAAGCCGTGAGATTTATGTCTATGATGGATGAGAATACTTGAATTTTGAAAGAGTTGGTAGTCTCATTTGTAGGCAGGCAGTAACTTCAGTTTCTAGGAGCCAGTTGCAGCTAGTTGTTAAGCCGTCCCATCTGAGGATAATTTTCAAGTTAATTTTCCAGCAAATATCGTATCTGTAAGAAGAAATATTTAGGTATATACAAAACAAAAAATTTCATTACCACTACCTAAGAATAGGTAGTTTACGAAGAATCATTATCGACTCTAAATAGCGTTTGCTTGTGATACATGAGAGGCCTTACTAAGTTAATAATAATTAAGTTGAATACTTCGTTAATTTATTAACGACATTAATATATTTAATCTCAGAATGAAAGGTGACGATGATTTCAATGTCTGCCAAAAATATTATTTAACTTATTTTCGAATACACAAAACAATATACACTCTTGAAAAAGTAGCTAGTCTTATTTTTGGTACATTGAATAATAATAATTTAATATAATGAATGGTAAACATTACATAAAGTCATCCCATAATAATTGCAATAAAGCAAATAAATAATAATCTGTTGCACAATTTTTAGTCTGTAGGTCGTTGTTACATCGTTAGTAGTTTATTTCAAAGTTTAATATAAGTTGTAAATAATATTGAAATATTGTTGTCTGTTGTTAAAAGTTTTAAATAAGCTTAGATAAATGAAATAATTACTTAATTCTATCTTCCTCTACTTATTTGAAACAGTATTTTTTCATGTGCAATTTTATTTATTCCTGATCACAATAATGGGTAGTTTTTATGCCAAAGAAAGTGTACACAAACTAATTTTGATTAATGACTGTGTAAATAAAATAAATATAATAATATTTATTTCCAAAATTGTGTTTACTTTAATCTCCCTGCCTCATCTTTTTATTAAGTCAATTTAAAAACTTGAAACCCCAATGTCCTTTATAAAGAACATATATTAATTTTTCAGTGAGTTATTTACTTAATGATTTCATTACATTAGTCACAATAATTAAATAAATAATTAAATGTTATTTGTAGTAAATATAAAACTAGTGTGGTGAGGTAACCAACCTACTACATAATAATTTTTTTTAAGTATACCTATCTGAAGAAAAATTTCAATAAATTTCCTTGTAAGCACGTTTTCAAATAAAAGAAAATAAACATTAAAATATTACATAATTGTGAGCAAATTACAATAGCTGCTACTTACCTTTATCTCACGTAAGTCATCTCAGTGGACTTCGACGACGTGGTGAGCGGTATCGAGGCCGGCAAAGCTCGTCTCACACTGGGCGACGCGGCTGCGTACACGAGCGGGTTTAGCGCGGAGTTCGCGTAGCCGAGCCAAGTGCACCATTGCCATGTTGTGTCCCCTACACAGTTGCAGATGGAATCTGGAAATATTAGATGGAGTCATTTACCTACATAGTATTGAACCTCCTGCCTACCAGTGCCTGATTACTATTATTAAAACTCCATTCAAATTAAAAATATCAAATGTAAAAAGACACCTTTTAAATTTTAAGATAAAACTATGGCTATTAATTTAAATTAAAAGGAGTAAAATAAATCTGTCGTATGTAAAAGACTTTGTAACAGGAAGTTGCCAGTCCAATTTGCAATTTGTGTTACAAGAACCTACCCATAGGCAACATGATGAAGAAAGGACTCCAGCATAAAAGGAACAGAGACATAAGCATGATAATGGCTTGTGTGGCTCGACGTTGTCGGGGAATCATGCTGCTCCTGAAATTACATATATCACTTTGTATATCACTTTTTTATTTATTTTCAAGAATTTTCAAGACGAGCAATAAGCGTATTGAACATTAGGTACGTATTCCATGATGAAAAAATATTGCTGAGATTGCACTTCCATGAGATACTTACAAAGTGGTAGCAGATTTCACTGGAGAAAGAGCACGAAGGGGCGATGGTAACGCCAAATGCGTGCGTTTTGGTGATAAACACCTAAAAAGAAAATACAAGCAATTTAAAAGTTGTAATCAGCAATATAATATTGTTAATACAATCAACATTTGTCATTTGTAATGCTTTTAAATAATTTATTTTTAATCACTTACAATTCACATTTCTTATTTTCTTGCGTCGGACTATCCAATTTAGGAGTTCTAACAGCAATTTTTTGATCATCGTTATTATTTTCCTGAAATATATGATTAAATAGTCAAATTTACTGGTTTTAATTTTGTAGTACCATATACCCCATCACGTCTTCACTTACTTTCAGTTCTGTTTTGGTGGGAGTTTTTCCTCTATGTGATCGAATATTTGGTGTGATAGCCAGTGAACGTACAATCAGCCAATAAAACACCAACATCACAATAGTTGGGATATAAAAAGAACATGTCACGCTGGAGAAAACATACCTGAAAACCAAAAAAATAAATATTCAGTTACAGAAAATATATTTTAAGTGGTAGGTACATTCAGGGCAAATAAAAACAAAGCACTTACCCAACGTTAATGTTAACGGTACAAGCTTTAGGAATCTCATTATTATCGTAATGCCTAGGTGATGGTATAAAGCCAGTTGGCAGAGCTATGGCAATGCTAGCAGGCCAAAGCAAAGCCACAAGAATCTTCACTTTTCGCGCTCTTCTAGGAAGTCCGAATGGAGCCGTAATACCAGACCAGCGCTCCCAGCCTAGGGCACACAGGGAAAGAATGGATGCTGTGCAGCAAAGGACGTCAAACGTGCTCCAGCATGCACACAGGAACCATGCTAAAAAGAAAATGTGTGCGATTGTGTGAGTGTGTGACAAAGTCGTTTTAGAAAAGTCCTTTAAAAAGGACTCTGGGTTTTACGATGTATTAACCTATGTACTTCATCACAAATCATATTTACATTCTTTTGAAAACTTTTGACTATAAAAGAAAAATATTAAATGAAATAAGTATGTAAATATGTCTTTTTCCACTAAATCATGATATTTGTCGTATTGGTTTCCTCTATTGTATTGGTCACATACAAAAGAAGGAAACACTGCAATATTTTATTTATAATTTTAGGACAAAATACTCACACAAATGAAACACAAACAACTCCCTGGCTGCAGCAATGGGCAGAACACACAGCCCAACCAGCAAATCTGCTGCCAGCAAGCTTCGGAGTGCAAAATGGGCTGGTGCTCGCTTGGCCCTACTCACGGCAATCAGCATCACTGTGTTTGCTACTATTGTGGTGACGGTGATGATGATCATAGCAAGGAATGCTGCCACCCACCCCACGGTCACTTCGCCGCGAATGTGGATGGACATAGTTTTATTATTTATTGTTAATTTATACTTTTATTTACACTGCCACTGTGCACTAAATCATCTTTTCTGCTGTGTCAATGTTGTGAATTTTAAAAATACCTTCATTTGATGATTATGATGGGTAACGTTATCAAAGCCATAAATTATGCTATTGCACAAGATATCCAATTTACTTTGTGGACATTTAAACTTAGCACTGAGACTGAGTTCAATTTGTGTTTCAGATTTCACAATTACGATAATTTATTTGAGTATTTAATGTGTTTTGATTTTGAAGTTCTTGTGTTTGTACCTATACCATCCTATACCTACTTCTGGGGTTATTTTTATTTTTTATTGATTTAAATTTTTTATTGCTTGTGTTTTTGTGTAATTAAATAATTTAAAGGTACTTAATTAAATGATAAATAGAAACAAAGATAATTAAATTTATTCCTTTATTTATTGTCAGTTAAGGGGAAAATAATTAGAAATTCATTCTCCTCAAAACTCTAGAAATCTTACAGAGAAATGCATTTTATTAAAATAATGATAGATAAAATGTAACTATTTACAGGCATCTTATTACTACAAGTTGATCTTCCGAATATTTTTGAAATTTCAATTTTCCTATTCATATCTAGCTAATTTATTTAAAGGCACACATGATTGAGGATTACTTTAAGTTTACGAAAGTTAAGGTGGTGCCCTTTTCACATACCTATACGAAAAGAAATTGATCTTATACTTTGTCCTGATTTACAAAAATATAAATGTGTTCAAAACATGGAGTTCAAAACTTCTAAAAGAATATTAATAAATATTTTACTGTATTTTACATACGTCAAACGGGATTCACGGGATGTTTTTACTTTAGGAATAATAATAAACTTAAAAAGTCTACAATATTCAAATTAAAAAATCTGCGGTATTCATTAACACGCAAAAGTTATGTGAAGATATCGAACCGTCAACTTATGTACACAAATTTTGTACTTCAAAAACAAATTTGTCCTTTAAAAACCACATTGAGCGTTTACCGTATTTTATTTTATATAAGAATGCATTTAAGGAAGCACAGTTTCTTATTTGTACCCTACTTATTTCTATAAACTAGTAATACACAATTATCACTACAAATTTCTAATCTGTTGACAATTTCAGAAGGGTACGGAAAAATTTAATTAAAAGATAAATTGAACAAAAATGTTGGCTCATTGGCACTTTTGAATGACACAAAAAATTATACGAAATCTCAAAAACTAAATCCTAAATACTACGAAGATCATTTCATTTATATTAAATATTAAAAATGAGATAAGTAATAATATTTACAATTTAGGCGTAGTTTTACGACATCAGCAGAAGTTTTTAAAAGTAAACTTAGTATTAAAATACTAATTTTAAAAATATATTACACATACTTACGTAAATCATGCAAGAATTTATTTAACAAATTGAGCACGTAGAGTTGCATAATAACGATAAAACAATTGGAAAACGTTTAATTTAAAGCAAAAATGGAATGGTGAGATCTCTGAGTACATTTTTGTACTAACTATGGAAATATTAAACTGAGAGACAATTGTAATAAATTTATAGGAATTGTAAAAAATTAAATCGTGTGTCTGTTTAAAAAAAACATTAAAGTGTTTTTGTACTATTGTCATTCATAATTGCTAAAAATACGAGGAAACGAGTGGTAATACACATTGGAAACTAGGAAAAGAAGTGAATGTCTCTCAGTTCTCACTGGAAGCAATCATGGAATGATTTCGAAAGCGGAAGAAACGTAAAACTTCTAAATGTCTTTTAAAATAGGCTAAGATTGTTGCCTGACTAATATAAACTGACAGAAAATATTATTTAAAGTAAACGAGATAGGATATTTGCTTCTGTCAGTGAATAACCAAGCATCAATCTTAGCTTTCAAGCCTTAAAATAAAGAATCTTAAAACGAAACAATCTACATACACTAAAGTACATCTAGTGCTAAATGAATCACACATAAATAATTTCCGTTTCGCAAAACAATCTCATAAGCGAAGTACCTACATCATGATCATTCAAAATAATGATTCAAAACATAGCGACACATAAACAAGTAAATAAAAAAACATTTAACAAAACAACAATACCGGTTTCAAAGTGTAAGGTGTTCAGGTGCATCATTTGTTATATTAGTTCTATATATAAAATTTCGTACTCCAAAGGCTGCTGTGGTTTATATTAGTAGGAATGTGATATGTACAGAACTTGAATACACCTTTCAAAGTCTTGTCAAATTCGCGAGATTGTGAGTACAAGTGCATCGTGAGTGCTTTTACACTACTTTATACTACATCGAGTCATGGCTGTACAAATCAGTCTATACCTACGGCACTTTAGCACCTTGAGATTTATCGAGTTTCTCAATTTCATCAAAACTATTATTTCATTTAAACTTTTAGTCCTTCCTGAAGGACATAATCAATAATTCATTTAAACTTTTGTCCTTCCCGAAGGACATAATCAAACATAGTCTTTCATAGACACCAAGGTGCTTACATAATATCATCGCTAATATCCTTTTAAAATCTCGACTCTATGAGTCTTCAGTCAGACAAGAAATAACGTAGCATTCAATTCCACGATCATAATCTTGTTCAAACTTTTAGGAAATTTATTTTTAATTTACAGTCGAATATAACTTAACAATTTTAAATATAGATGGCTTCAGTGCCGCCCTTATTGGTCTGTTGTATGTCGTTGGGCGAGAGCGCGGCGCGGTCCGACCAATCAGAGTGCGGGGATTGCGTGAGCGGCGTCTGCGGCGAGGGTGTCGACCAATGATCGGGCGACTCGGGCGACGGCGTCGGGAACGTGTCGCCGATACCCCAACTGCCGTAGATACCTGGATACAAAAATCGAGTATGAAGTTATTTCAATCTAGATAGATAAAGGTCTATCCTTTGCATAAAGTGCGTCCACACCAGCCGAGGCTGCTTGCTGCCTCACTGCCTCACGAGGCATACGCTCGTGCGCAGGTAAGGCAAGTTCGGCCCAATTTGGACGTCTAATAAATTAATAGGCAAATTTCTGAGGCGCGTTGATTTTGGTTCGGCCCACGCGCGTTCGTCCGAGCACATGCGTGTTGCCTCAGCTGAGCCACGTAATTTTTTGGTCGTTTGCCTCGCGAGGCAGAGAGGCAGCGAGGCTGCTCGCTTGGTGTGGACGCGTCTATTCCCAATAAATCAGTCAGAAAATAAATTTAGTACGTATCACTTTATGAATATTTTGATTTACGTTATGTTAAATTATGATAAACGGATAAAGAAACATATACGTATGTAATTTACACGTAAATTTTAAAGGAATACAAAATGGACACTTACCGGACATAAGATTGGTGAGCGCAGGGTGTGGCGCGCCCTGCACCTGCCCTAACGCGTTCGCGTGAGTCATCATCGCTTGCAACTGAGCGTTGTTTTGACTGTTGGCACCTAAAATAGATAAAATAAACAAATAAGGACAGGTAATGGAAAAATTGTGAAAAATATAAATATCTGTATATTACTCGCCTGTTACTATATATTGCCGTGTGATGCCGGCTTAGAATGTCATCACCCCATACCTATCTTTCCCGTCGGTATCGTAAGAGGCGACTAAGGGATAAATTCATCCAGAGGTTCAATCCTTGGATGAATTTCGCAATCACATTGCAACATCTTGCATTGCGCTTACCACCCGCCTGCCAAGCATGGTGAGTATGGCAAATTTCCCAACTAGGGGGAGGCCACTGTTCAGTAGTGGACTTTATTGTGGCTGTTATAGTAAGTACAATACTTACTTAGATGCGCAAGCGCGTTATACGCGGCGGCGTCGAGCTGGTGCTGGTGGGAGTGGCGCAGCGCCGCCATGTGCGCGGGCGACGTCGGTAAAGATGGCCGCGACTTGCCTGGCGAAGGTGAACCTGGAAAACAATAGTCAGTTTTAGAAAATGGGCTAAAGCAATCAAATACAGGGTTATTTTTTAGTCAGTGCGCAAACTTTGCAGGATGTTTCTACTCGTGATTCTGAACAACTTTTACTATGGGGCCACCTGCGAAATCTAAAAAAAATTTTTGGTTGTTCCATACATTTTTGCCGAGTAGGTATGAATTTTTCTATGGAACATCCAAATTTATTTTTGCGAATTCGCAGGTGGTCCCATAGTAAAAGTTGTTCAGAATCACGAGTAGAAACACCCTGCAAAGTTTGCGCACTGACTAAAAAATAACCCAGTATAAATCCTGCCTGAGGTGGAAAATTTGCAAGTTTTTCAAAAATTGTATAGGTACCTAACATGAGAAGGCTTTAAAAATTTTGTATTTAATAAAACAGCTATTTTATGAAACCATCTTACCCTTTTAAAGTTTCAAATTAAATTAAGACGGAATATTTTTTTGTGTCAATATTTTTTTGACCTTTGTCCTAAATTTAGGACAAAGGTCTTTACGAAAAGGGCTTTACGAAATTTTAAGATTTGGTTAAGGTTGGAGTCACTATCATTATAGTACGGTCATTCGGATAGGCCATATTTGTCAGCTGTCAAAATCATGTCAGTGCTGTGACATAAGGTCTATTTTTCGATGTTGAATGTTTTCTAGTATGAGTTTGACAGCTGTCAAATACGGCCTATTCGAATGACCGTACTATAGTTTCAAACTAGAATGAAAGAACTGGAATATTAATAAACATTTTTAGCATTATAATCTAAAAATAATATTCTCTTATACTAAAGATTTAAACAGATGAAGTGTACATAACACTATTATAACTTTTATTTGAAAAAGAATTTTGGATCTTCCATAGTAACTTAAATTAGCTAATCGGCAATTTTGTATGGGAGGTCCAATTTTTTTATATTTTGACCCATGGTCCATGGGGAAAATAAAGTTGTTCAGTTTCATGAGTACCTTGACCTCCTTTCGGCTTTATTTGTTGTTTTGTAACACCTAGTATAGTTTGTTTGTATGAACTACTTACCTATATATGCGTGCGGCGAAGTGGTGTGGTTACTGTGCGTCGGCGAATGGTTGGAGTAAGGCGGCGACAGCGACGCCCCGAGCGCGCCGCCGCCGTACGACTGTTGCAGCGACTGACCCGTCTGAAAGCAGAGCAACTGACACTTAGTTCATAGTCTGTCAAAGGTGATAGTGCTGTGGAAGGAAGATGAAAAAACAGACGTACAATGTTGCACAAACAGATGTGCAATTGAAACATGAGAAATTATACGACTGTTGGAGCGATTAACCCGTCTGAAAACAGACCAACTGACACTTGGTTCAGTCTGTCGAGCGTGAAAGTGCTGTGTAAGGAATATAAAGAAAAGCGTGTAAGATGATCCTATCGATAACTATTTGAATCATCTATCATCCTGTTGTTTCTAGGATAGGTAAAGGTGTGCTGTAGAAAAAGGTATCTAAGCGCAGAAAAAACCTATCAATTTATAATTTATAAGCTCGTAACGCCCAGGGTCCTTCAAAAAGGCCCTAGTAAAAAAGGAAAAGTTTATTTGAGAAAAGAAATAGAATGTGTATGTGGTACCTTGACGCAGTCCTCATAGCTGGGCGGCTGTTTGTGCTGCATGAGCTGCTCGATACCCGGGACCTGCGAGTACAGTGACTCAGACAACTGCTATATAGAGAAGCAATCAGACTGGAGTAAATGCGGTACCTTGACGCAGTCCTCATAGCTGGGCGGCTGTTTGTGCTGCATGAGCTGCTCGATACCCGGGAACTGCGCCATCGCGTTCGAGTACAGTGACGTCGCGTCGTACGGCGACGGCAAGTCCTGAACAAAACAGTTTTTTTTTATTAATTATTTTACATCTGTGTCTTACGTAAAGTTTAGGAAAACCTGCAAACTCTTCACCGCAGGCTGGATTTGAACCAGCGACCTTCACGATTTGTAGGTACCTACTGGCGATGCCTCTACCAACTGGGCTACAGCGGCTCACTCCAAGCCCGCGAATTAAGCAAGTGTACTAACGCGTGGTAGAACTAAAAAAACTGGTAGTAAAAACTATTCTGGTAGATGGAGCCCTACCACGCGTTAGACTTGCTTAATTCGCGGGTTTGATATTACGTAAAGTTGTAGAATCCATTCGCTTAGATAGTGCTGCGATGACAAGTCAGCTCCATACGAAATTGGACGTTATTCTATCTGAATGACATAGTCAGCGCGGCACTATCTAAGCAAATGGATTTTATCGGTAGTGACAATGGCAAAAATATGGGTGAATTACATTAGAATTTTCATTTTCGTGTGATATTAAACTTGTCTTTGAAGCATCTTTACAGTTTTTCATACCTCGTAAAATAGCAAAGATTTTTTATAATAGCTAGAACACAGCATACTTGAATTGGACGTTAGGCGTTTGCACGACTGATCAAAGTAAGCGTGAATAAGTCGCATTCTTGTAAATCTTGTAGTATGTAGACTGTAGAGTTTTCTTGAATTCAGCATAAACAAACGTATCTTACCTGTAAATTTTGAAGCGGTGATTCAACTGGGCTGAGACTGGAGCCCAAGCTCTCCACGCTTTGTGGCACTTCCTGCGCCACTTTCTTATTGTTCTTTTTTACACTCGGTTTCCTGTATAAAAATAAAAAACAATATGAATCCACTGTTGAAATTGTAATAAATATATTGAAAATTATTAATTTTATCGAATAACCCAGCAAATTTAGTTTTAGAGCTGCGTTTTGAACATCTAAAACATAGAATCTAAGTCGTGATGAAAATGTCCTTTAAAAAGGACACCAGGCGGCAAGAAATATGCCTATATATTTCTGCATCAAAGTGCGTGCAAAGTCCAATAAATAAATAAAACCAAAGTCCAATAAATAAATAAAACTTGGATCAAGATGGTGGTGTTGATGCTGGATCTGCTGAAGGCTAACAGTCGGGCGATAAATGTAGCTAAATATTGGTCAGATAAAACTTAGTTTTTGACCATCGATTCTATGAAGAAGTAACATACCGTCGGATAGCCGTGTGCTGCATATTATTGTTGTCGTAGCCCTGGTCGGGGCTGTCCGGGCCCGCTTTGGCCCGCGGCTTCTTCGGCTTCCCCTTCGCCCCCGACGCGCTGATCACGGTTGGGCGTAAAGAAATATAGTAATGTCGCCCTTTTTTGTGGTCTATATATTTTGGTCTTACCGTCGGATAGCCGTGTGCTGCATATTATTGTTATCGTAGCCCTGGTCGGGGCTGTCCGGGCCGGCTTTGGCCCGCGGCTTCTTCGGCTTCCCCTTCGCCCCCGACGCGCTGATCACGGTCGGCTGGCTGATCAGCTGAGGGTGGTGGTTTGGTGATGCTGTGGGAAACAAGATATTGTTAAAATTGTTTATTTATTCTGGTAACTTTGGAGGCAGCAGGTTTCATGAAACCAGTAAACTTTGAATTAATAACAATAAATTGATATCTACGCAATTTAGTATTGTCATATTTTTATAATGAACATCATAATTTATAGAATCGACAACATTGTAGGTAACGAAAAATTCGCAACTTGATTCTGGTTCAAAATAGAAACCCTTTTGCCAATACATATTTGTAGCCAAAACATGGGAAATCCATGATATTCCAAACAATGCAGTACTTATTTTTTTATAATTTTTTATTGTACTCTGATTAATAGGTGCGTCCACTCTGCCCGAGGCAGAGGCAGGCGAGTTAAGTTCGGCCCAATTTGGATGCCTAAATAAATTAATAGGCAAACGTCTGAGGCGCGTTGATTTTGATTGAAACGCGCGCGTTCGCCCGAGCACGAGCATGCGTTGCCTCGGATGAGGCACGTTATTTTTAGGTCGTTTGCCTCGTGAGGCAGTGAGGCAGCGAGCAGCCTCGCTTGGTGTGGGCGTGCCTAATCTAGTATCTAAATACTTACGCATAAGATGGTGGTGTTGAGGCGGCGGCCTCGGACAATGTTCATCCAGCAGCCTCACTATATCATCATGCATCCTCTCCTGAGCCACGTCCCTCGGTAGTCGGTCCATATGATCTGTGATTTCTCTGTTCGCCATCGCGTCGAGAAGCGCTCGGCAAGCGCCGTAGGAACCTTCTCTCGCGCCTAGGAATAGTGGTGTTTCGTCCTGTGGATAATAAGTGAGGTTAGGTTATGTCCTTTATAAAGCACTTTGGGCAGTAATAGGAATTTCATACAACGACATAAGGTTTATCAAAGAAATATTACATAACAGGAATGTCATTTTAAAAGCACATTGGGCGTTAGAATAAATTACAAGAAACTATAATAATTTTCTGATCTGAAGTGAGTTATGTGTGATGATGAACATGTGACCCAGCAAAGTCATTTGCCATCATTGTGATCTTGCAATATGGTCCCAAAGTCTGGCATCGTTTGAATCAACCGGCCACAACCACATACAAAAACAAACCTTGTCATCCTGCGCATCTCTGTTAGCGCCATGCATCAGCAGCACATTGACGTCTTCCCACTGTCGTCTGCAGCGTTGATGTCAGAATAATGACTAGCCTTGTCATCCTGCGCATCTCTGTTAGCGCCATGCATCAGCAACACATTGACGTCTTCCCACTGTTGTCAGCAGCGTTGATGTCAGAATAATGACTAACCTTGTCATCCTGCGCATCTCTGTTAGCGCCATGCATCAGCAGGACATTGACGTCTTCCCACTGTTGTCTGCAGCGTTGATGTAACAATAATGACTAACCTTGTCATCCTGCGCATCTCTGTTAGCGCCATGCATCAGCAGCACATTGACGTCTTCCCACTGTTGTCTGCAGCGTTGATGTCAGAATAATGACTAACCTTGTCATCCTGCGCATCTCTGTTAGCGCCATGCATCAGCAGCACATTGACGTCTTCCACTGTTGTCTGCAGCGTTGATGTAACAATAATGACTAACCTTGTCATCCTGCGCATCTCTGTTAGCGCCATGCATCAGCAGCACATTGACGTCTTCCCACTGTTGTCAGCAGCGTTGATGTCAGAATAATGACTAACCTTGTCATCCTGCGCATCTCTGTTAGCGCCATGCATCAGCAGCACATTGACAGCATCCACTGTTGTCTGCAGCGTTGATGTCAGAATAATGACTAACCTTGTCATCCTGCGCATCTCTGTTAGCGCCATGCATCAGCAGCACATTGACGTCTTCCCACTGTTGTCTGCAGCGTTGATGTCAGAATAATGACTAACCTTGTCATCCTGCGCATCTCTGTTAGCGCCATGCATCAGCAGCACATTGACGTCTTCCCACTGTTGTCTGCAGCGTTGATGTCAATAATGACTAACCTTGTCATCCTGCGCATCTCTGTTAGCGCCATGCATCAGCAGCACATTGACGTCTTCCCACTGTTGTCTGCAGCGTTGATGTAACAATAATGACTAACCTTGTCATCCTGCGCATCTCTGTTAGCGCCATGCATCAGCAGCACATTGACGTCTTCCCACTGTTGTCTGCAGCGTTGATGTCAATAATGACTAACCTTGTCATCCTGCGCATCTCTGTTAGCGCCATGCATCAGCAGCACATTGACGTCTTCCCACTGTTGTCTGCAGCGTTGATGTCAATAATGACTAACCTTGTCATCCTGCGCATCTCTGTTAGCGCCATGCATCAGCAGCACATTGACGTCTTCCCACTGTTGTCTGCAGCGTTGATGTCAGAATAATGACTAACCTTGTCATCCTGCGCATCTCTGTTAGCGCCATGCATCAGCAGCACATTGACGTCTTCCCACTGTTGTCAGCAGCGTTGATGTCAGAATAATGACTAACCTTGTCATCCTGCGCATCTCTGTTAGCGCCATGCATCAGCAGCACATTGACGTCTTCCCACTGTTGTCTGCAGCGTTGATGTCAATAATGACTAACCTTGTCATCCTGCGCATCTCTGTTAGCGCCATGCATCAGCAGCACATTGACGGCGTCAACGTTGTTGACGGCTGCTGCCCAGTGCAGCGCCGTCTTCCCACTGTTGTCTGCAGCGTTGATGTCAGAATAATGACTAACCTTGTCATCCTGCGCATCTCTGTTAGCGCCATGCATCAGCAGCACATTGACGGCGTCGACGTTGTTGACGGCTGCTGCCCAATGCAGCGCCGTCTTCCCACTGTTGTCTGCAGCGTTGATGTCAATAATGACTAACCTTGTCATCCTGCGCATCTCTGTTAGCGCCATGCATCAGCAGCACATTGACGGCGTCGACGTTGTTGACGGCTGCTGCCCAATGCAGCGCCGTCTTCCACTGTTGTCTGCAGCGTTGATGTCAATAATGACTAACCTTGTCATCCTGCGCATCTCTGTTAGCGCCATGCATCAGCAGCACATTGACGGCGTCAACGTTGTTGACGGCTGCTGCCCAGTGCAGCGCCGTCTTCCCACTGTTGTCTGCAGCGTTGATGTCAGCGTCGGCGTTGATCAGGTCCTCCACCATGCCTTCGATCGCCAGCCTGTGACAGATTAAGAATGAGATTAGATAAAAATACAAAGAGGGTACCTAAATATTATTGCCTAAACGTTTTTAAATCACTTTCCAAAAATAAGTAAAATACAAGTATAAGGTTTTCCTGATAGTTTGTTATTGTTTCACATTACCAAAGCGCAATGCACGTATAGGTTCGATAAGAATACCTAATAACTATTTAAAGCTGGTGAAATAAAGTCATCGAATTCGGTGTTTATATTCTACCAGATGTGTTCTTAGTATTTTTACCTAGCGGCTAAAATCAGAGGCGTGGTTCCATCGTGCATCCTAGCGTTCAGGTTGGTCGCTCTATTCCTCAGCAGTATCTGGAAGACGCCCATAGCATCTCCCGCTACGACAGCATGTAAAAGCCCTTGTGTGTGTATCCTTAAAAATTACTTTCTACAAACTTACCTAGCAGCTAGAATCAAAGGCGTGGTTCCATCGTGCATCCTAGCGTTCAGGTTGGTCGCTCTATTCCTCAGCAGTATCTGGAAGACGCCCATAGCATCTCCCGCTACGACAGCATGTAAAAGCCCTTTTACTTTCTACGAACTTACCTAGCAGCTAAAATCAAAGGCGTAGTTCCATCGTGCATCCTAGCGTTCAGGTTGGTCGCTCTATTTCTCAGCAGGATCTGGAAAACGCCCATAGCATCTGCTGCTACTGCAGCGTGTAAAAGCCCTTGTATATCCTTGAAAATTACTTTCTACGAACTTACCTAGCAGCTAGAATCAGAGGTGTGGTTCCATCGTGCATCCTAGCGTTCAGGTTGGTCGCTCTATTTCTCAGCAGTATCTGGAAGACGCCCATAGCATCTGCTGCTACGGCAGCGTTTAAAACACCTTTGTTTCTCCCAGAAAATTACTTTCTTCAAACATACCTAGCAGCTAGAATCAGAGGCGTGGTTCCATCGTGCATCCTAGCGTTCAGGTTGGTCGCTCTATTCCTCAGCAGTATCTGGAAGACGCCCATAGCATCTGCTGCTACTGCAGCGTGTAACGGAGTCCTGCCAGTGTTGTCTTGAGAGTTCGCGTCAGCTCCAGCGTCTAGGAGACGTTTGGCGGCGTCGGCGCGCGCGTATCTGAGGAAAAATAATTTTAGTTAGACATTTCGGTTCTTGTAACTGTACAAAAGTGTGTAGGCTAGGTTTATCAAAGATCAAAATCTGCTTGCCGTATGGTTTAGAATAGCATCACCCAATATCTTTCCCGTGGATGTTCTAAAAAGCGACTAAGAGATTTGAGACTTTACGTGTATTGCAATTTTAGGCGATAGGCTGATATCCTGATAGATGCACAGTCTTCTGAATGACTCTCAAACTTTCGTCAACGTGGTGCAAAATGGCCGTTTTATACAACCGTTTACGCTCTGCCTTAGGCGTGATGTATGTATGTAAAATTTGCTTTTGATAATTCTATGTTAGTCAAGTGATTAGAGCCAGGTGGTTAGGTAGGTAGACAGTTATTTTATTTAGGTCATCCTGGCCAGTTGGTTGAGTTAGTTGCACCTAAAATTGTAGGAGCACTTGGGTCTATTTTTTGGTTGGTTTACTTCCGTCTTTATTCTTGGTTTCTTTGATATAATTTAATTACCTGGCAGCGAGATGCAAACTGGTCTCCCCGGTCTTATCCATGGCTGCATTCAACTGCGCGCCCTGCGCCACCAGCTCGGATATGATGTGCGCAGTCTGCTCGTCCTCAGCGTCCGACCCGGTGTCCAGGCCTCCGCCCCGGACTGCGGCCACCATGAGCGGGGTCATGCCGAGAGGGCCTCGGGAGTCCACGTCTACGTGGCCGTCGTGCTGTGGAGGTGAGAAAGATGGTTAGAAACTTACAAATACCTATAGAACTAGAAAAAACTTTCAAAAGCAAATCATAACAATAGAATGTGTAACAAAATCAAATCTTGAAAAAAGTATTAGCATTTTGTATGTTTTTGTTTATAGACAAAAGTAGTATAAAAGTACAGGAACCAAAACATTGCATTCTTGTAGGGTGTTGAATTTCAAAATTTTCGGCGTAATTCTTCGTTGCTGCTCTAGCATGAAATGAAGTTTTCATTTATCGTCTCTCTAAAAGTAAGAAGAAAGTAACACTTACGATAGCAGGTGGCGTCATCATGCTGGGCGGTACTCTGATGTCGGCCGCGTCCAAATGCTGCTGCGTCCACACCCGACTATCATGCCCTGCTTCTTCGTAATCCGTGATCGCGGTGTGGTCTGACGCGTAACCTCCTGGAACCCCGTTGGAGTCCCCTGGACCTCTCGCGCGCTTGGCTCGTGGAGGAGCAGAACCGTCGTCGTCATCGTCCGACCACGCGTGTGGGGGACCCATGTGACCTCCGTTGATATCTACATCGATGCAGCCCATGGAACCTTTGTTTAGATTCCGCATTTCTTGTCCGTCTGGGCCACGACGTCGTGATCTTCGACGCGTCGACGAATTGTTTCGAATGAAGCCTTCTGGGAACCATGTTATGCCGGCAGCGCGTTTCCTCTGAGCAGTGACTAGCACTCCAATCAAAAGACCAGCGAGTAGAACTAAGATTACTCCGATGAAGACGTATTTTGAGTTAGGCGGTTCGTCGACGCCGTCATCCGTTGTAACTCCTTTTACTTGGTAGATTGGGAAGTCAGGTGATAAAGAATGCTTAGATGCTGTTGCCGCTAAGAACTCAGCCGCTTCGCGAGCCGTGAAGAAGCATTCAGATCCAGTCGTCATTTGACATTTCCTGTTGTCAATTTCCAAGTACACTTGCACTCCGGACTGTCGTTTTTCAGTGAAGAAGATGTTATGCTCTTTACCAAACTCCGTGCCTTCAAGCCCGACGTTCGCGGTTCCCCTCCAAGGGAAGACCATGTCGTTGCCTAAATGGTCTTTCTTTATAACAACGGTTGTTCGCAAATGGTGTCCAAGATCACGAAGGAATGCGACTTGGTTTTCTTTGAACGATCTCATGTCCATAAGTAGAATGACGGACATGACGCCGTCAGCAAGTTCTGGTGGCTCGTTTTCGCAGTCAAGTCCGTCCCAGTTGCACTCAGCGTTGTTACAACCGTAGTCGCAATGGCCGTTGGCGTAGTGTTTCTGACAGTAGGCGTCGTAGATGGGGTTGCAGCGTTGCAAAGATTTTTCACAATCTCTTCCATCGTACATACAGTTCTGTGTGTTGCAGACTTCGTTACATTCACCATCCATGAAAACTTCCCAGCATCTTATAGGTGCTGTGCAGTTGGCCCAAGGATTGATGCCTAGAGAACAGTCGTTTCCGTCAAATTCACACGCAAAAGTATTACACTCTTCATCGCACACGTTGTTGCCTTGCTTCTCTTTGCATCCCATCTTGACACACTGTTCTTTTTGGAAGACCATATCCAATTCGGGTAGGTTCATTGAGTTTGGTGTTTTGGTGTAGTAGCCTCCTCTGGAGTGAGGGTCGTAGATGTCACAGGTTTTGCCGGTCCACTGTCTCGGGCAGTAGCAGAGGAAGTCCCCAGGTTTGTCTATGCATCTGGCTTCTGGATGTTTGCAAGGGTTGCTGAGGCATTCGTTCTTGAAATCGATCTCGCAGTTGACACCTGACAAGCCTGACGGACAGTCGCAAATGTAACCTCCCAACTCAGTCTGTCGACAGTAGCCTCCGTTCTGACAAGGGTTGGAGTCGCAAACGTATCCGGAGTATTCACAGTTCTTGCCGTAGAATCCATCGTTGCACAGACATTCGTGGCCACCTTGGATCGCAGTGCAAATGCCTCCGTTTTGACATGGAGAATTTGCGCAGAAATTTACTTTGGCGTCACAATGTCTTCCCATATAACCAGGCTTACAGTTGCAGTGGTAATCGTTGATCAGCTGTACACAGTCTTGAGTGCCAGGCGACGTGCAAGGGTTTGAGAGGCACTCGTTGATATCTCCTTCGCATCTCGGCCCGACGAACCCTGGAGGGCACTTGCACTCAAACCCGCCAACTTTATCGATACACGTCCCGTTGTTGTGACAAGCATCTTGCGTGCAATCGTTGACGTTGATCTCACAGATCTTACCGAGCGTACCGAACGGGCAGGAGCAGGAGAAGTTGTTTATGAGATCGTGGCAAGTTCCTCCGTTTTGGCACGGATTCGGCAGGCAATCGTTGACGTTGAGTTCACAGTTTTGTCCCTGGAATCCTTTGGCACACTGGCACTGGTAGGTTCCGACGAGGTCTTTGCAGACGGCTCCGTTTTGGCAGGGGGCCGACTCGCACTCGTTGATTTCCTTCTGGCAGTAGGAGCCGGTGTATCCATCGAGGCAGTGGCAGCGGTGGGAGTTGCCGATGTCTTCGCAAGTGCCGTTGTTGCAGAGTTGTTTTAGTTTTACACCTGTCAAGGGAAAAAGTACTTCAGTCATTGTAATAAAAAAAAAATTCACTACATTAGACTTGCGTTACCCCATCATTCTCTTGAAGGTCAACGACTACTCTTACCTTTTCTGATAGAGGCATCTTTACAAGACACCATCTCGACGTCACAGAGTTTCCCAGACCAGCCGGGCGCGCACGTACAAGTGTATTGAGGTCCCTTCTGAGAGCATGTGGCGCCATTTTCACATGGGTTATTTTCGCACCTGGGAAGGAAAAAATTGTAAGTTGAGACCGTGGTTAAAACCGTAGGTCGAAATTATATTGACCCAAAATAGTAAAAATGGTTTTGTTACCGCAATACAATTTTCATTTTTGAAATTTTTGCCCAGTTACAAAGAAAATGATAATAACCCCGTAAAAACCCCGTTATTAGGTACTGTTTTAAGTCAATATGTGTGACCGTGACAGTTTAAGACACTAGAAATAATATTTTCTAAGGAACCACTGTTGTTTTACTATTCAGCAGATGGCCCCAAAAAATTACTAATCCATCCTGCTAAACAATATTATCCAAAGAGTCTTAAATAGGGGCCTGAAAATGCGGCGAAATGGTAGTAAAGGATAGTACGGCAGTGTGTGTTTCGCGGTCCAGTAAGATCCCAGTACTTAAACAAAGATGTCTGGAGCTAGTTATTCTCTGTCTCCTCCACTAGGGATATAATCATGATTCGAAGGACTTACCAGTCAACGAAAGAGTCGCAGTGTTTCCCAGTGTACCCGTACGGGCAATGACAAGTGTAGTGCGTCACATGGTCGTGGCACGTCGCACCATTGTCGCACGGCGAGCTGTCACACATGTTGATGCGGAACTGACAGTTCGAGCCGGTGTACCTGGTAAAGAAGTTGTCATTAGATACCGTCGAAAATCAAAGTAGGTATATAAGAGAGAAACAAGGAACCGGTGTACCTGGTGAAGGAGAAGTTATCATTAGTCACCATCGAATATCGAAGTAGGTAGATGAGAAAGAAACGAAAAATAGAGAGTGAAAGACTTTACATCAGGATCAGATATTTTACACCTAGACGAAGCACTTCAGATCTATTAAGAAGTCGTCCACGTAGATATCTTAAAGATATATTTTTTAATTCTCTAGCAGTGTTCGAAAACTTTAGCTAAAAGATACAACATTAAAAAGGCTCATCTTTGCGAAACTGTCTTGCGAGAAGTGTTGTCAAAAGGGTCATAGTCTGACGGCTATAGACTAGTACTATTATAATATATTCTGTGCTATAGAGGTAGATAGGATAAGTCAACCGGTTTGCCATAGAAAAGACCCATAGCCATGTTGATTGGATTAAAATGCTTTTAGTTGACCTGTCTTCTTTTGCATTTTGGCCTCAACAGACTATTATAAACATATTTGGTTAAATCACTTACCCAGGCGGACAAGAGCAGTTGTAAGAGTTGATGCCATCGATGCAGGTGCCTCCGTTCATACAGCTGGATTCGGTACAATCCTCGTCGTTGGTTTGACAGTTGATGCCAGAGAAACCCAGCGGGCAAGTGCATGTGTACGAGGCCACGTACTGGAAGAAAACACGTAAAATTATGTAGGTACAAGCAATGTCAACTAAGAATAAAACTAGAGAGTGGACACAGAAGTCCTTGTATAGTAAGCTTTTAAATATGTAGGTCACTGAAACTACAAATAACTTTATGAATCCCCAGTTTGAGAATCCATCACTCTCAATTAAGAAAATAAGCTAATAATTACTTGTGATCTGATGTGGTTGTTACTTACTCAACAATACTGTCTGTGTTGGTACTGAACCTAATCATACACCATTACTGGGACCGACTTATATATATTTTTTAACTAAGTTAGGTCCGCATTTGTCTGCTATCTCACCTGTTGGTAAGTGATGATGATGATGCAGACAATGTTGGAGCATGCTTGCCTAGGTAGTGCCTATTCACTCTTGCCTTGAAAAGTTCCAAGTTTTAATGTTCCGGAAACAGATCCGCCGGTAGGGAATTTCACTCAAATCAAGGTACAGACTGTTCTAGAAACTTACCTGGTTGCAAGTAGCGCCGTTCATACACGGCCTGGACTGGCACTCGTCGATGTCCACCTCGCAGTGTTTCCCGGCGAAGCCACTCGCACACACGCAGTTGTAGTCGCCGATGCTGTCCAGACACGTCGCGCCGTTCTGACAGGGGACTGGAATAAAATAACCACTAAGACCAAGCTTATTCCTCAAGTGGGACATCGAGTCGATGAACAACCCGTTGATAAATGGTGTCAGACTCTTTAAGGAACCTAAATAGATTTCTGACACGGGTCAATAAGCTGCAAGTCATTCGTATAGGTTATTAAAAGAAGAGGTCTTAAGGGAGATCCTTGCAGTACTACATTTTTCCTGGTATGATATTTTGGCGTTCAGCACTACTACAAGGAAATTTTCGTATACCTAAGCAGTTTTTAAATCAACCAGAAATGAGAAAGAAGAGCAAAGGTAATTATTTGTAATGATACTGTCAAACAAAGTGTCGATTGAATTTGCCAAAAGTCTTACTCTAACCCAAACCAAGAACAAATACTTACACGAAGCGCAATCATCAGTATTGATAGCGCAGTCCTTCCCTTCGTAACCTCTCGCACAAAGACAAGCATAGGATCCCTCAGTGTTGATGCAGGTAGCTTCGTTATGGCAAGGAGACGTCATGACGCATTCGTCGACGTCTCGTTCGCAAAGGGCTCCGGTCCAGCCCACTGGGCATTGGCAAGTGAACTCTGCGTAGGATGCTTCGGCGATGCAGCGGCCTCCGTGACGACATCTGTGTGAGAAAGAGTATCAGTTAATTTTTGTTTTTTCAATTTATAGAAACAAAAGGTTTGATAGCCGAGTGGATAATAAAATTTATATCCGGACATTTCCCTTTTAAACTTTACAAAAGTGTGCCTACGTGTGGCTGTAATGTTCGTCTTCATCGAGTATCCTACTCTCGTATTGAATCAATCGAGAGTATGACACGTTTTGGTTATACTTGTAATTTACAAGGCATTCGACAGGGCTGTCCGATGGCTACTTGAATTTTATTCTCGAAGAAGATATATAGGTGCTATTCCAATAGCAACTTTAATTATATAAACTTACTGGTTAGGAGTGCAAGGGTCCAGCGTATTCTCGCAGTTCCTTCCTGAATGTGGGGGCGCGCACACACAGCGGTACCCGTTCACCAGGTCTATACACGACCCGCCGTGCAAGCAAGGGTTGCCGGCGCAGTCGTCGATGTTGGTCTCGCAGTTTACACCTGAAAAAATACATTGGGTTATTGACTTGTTTTGATTATATCCCAAATCGGCAACATTATTGTTTACCTCTATAACATGTTGTATGTGACATTTGAGCAGGATGTCAACAATAATGTTGCCAATTCGGGATATGTTCTTTATCCGTTCCAGTTAAACACGCTTTTTCCATTGACTTTTCCATCATAGAATATAAGTAAATTTTCAAAATATCATCTAGGTAAATGACAATGGAAAAATTCATGAAGAATCGAGTAGTAAAGTTGGGACGGTCGACAATGAAGCAGGCACATAAGTTGGAGAATAGAAATAACTTACAAACGACTAGACACATATTTCTACGTTTCTGCTGCATCTTAGTAGCCGATCTCTTCAACAAAGTCAAATTTATGCTGAAACTTCCCACGTTTCGTATAAGAAAATATGTATTTTTAAATTCCATAAGAAAAATCTGCCAACTTACCAGTGAATCCCAGAACACAGTCGCATTTATACGCGTTCAGCCTGTCGTGGCAAGTGCCGCCATGTTGGCAAGGGTTGGAGCTGCACTCATCGATGTCTCTCTCGCACCTCTGGCCGCCGTAACCCGGCAGACAGTGACAGATGAACTGGTTGACTCCGTCTTCGCAGGTCCCGCCGTTGATGCAGGGGTTTGAGGCGCATTCGTTCACGTCGGATAAGCATCTGGAAAAGGCGAAATACACGTACATACATACATACAATAACACAGCTCACACACACAACACAGAAAGCTGTACTGTGTGTCGTCCTATTTTTTTCCTGCTGACCTAGCAAGGGAGACGTTTGTTGTTTTATCGACATGCATAATAGTTAGTAGAAAAGATCGTCGGTTCTATTAACATACACTTCGTTTCTATCCGCGACTGTCGTAAAAGTGGCAATAGGATGAATCATCCACGGAATCGTGAGCGTCATTCCCCGTAGACCATTCTCTGGTATAGCAAAACCTTGTACTACCCTTCTCGTTATTTTAAATACCTACCTACTTACTTCCTCAGTCAAGTAGTCCAATTTATTTTCAGTGTGGAAACATTAGCAACAATTGAAGCTACTTTTTCATCAAATGCTGTAAGCGTTCCTCTTCCTCGATCATCATCAAATAAATTTTGGTGATGATCGAAACACTTTCGAAAAAATTCGAAATCCTTCTTACCTAGCATCATAATATCCTCTAGGGCACTCGCACTGGAAGCCATTGATCCTGTCTATGCACTTCCCTCCGTTGGCACAAGGATTGGAAAAGCATTCGTTGATGTTCGTCTCACAGTGCTGACCGGTGAAGCCAGGAATACACTCGCAGGTATATCTGGTGATATAAACAATGATGAACATGGTAAAGAAGAAAAAGATGTAAAAACAAATTCAGGCAACGAGCAAGTCCAAACTATTAAAGGCTTTAACAAAATTGAACTACTTTTTGAAATAAACCAATAAGAAATCAATCATGCTTTAGAATAAAACAAAACCATGCAACTAATTACGGAAACGAAACGCTTTCAACCAATGGACTTACTCAAAGTAATAGTTTCTGCGTGGAAAGAGAAAGGAGAGTCTTAACATCGCATATTGTTTAAAATTGTCGAACATAGTGAATTAAAAGCAAAAGAACCTACAAACAACCTGAGTAACGTCAAGAAAATCTAAACAGATTTGACGCACTTACAAATATAACTGAACGCACAAAACATAAAATACTATCCAAAAATGGTTGCGGATTCGGTTATCTGTTACCTATAGATAGTGTTACAATGCCTTTGTTTTCATTATTATTTGAGTGCTCGTCAAAACCGAGACAAAATTATCCTGCGACTTCTAAGTTGTTTATAGGGTTTCCAAGGATCTTCTCAATCATAAATTCAAACTGTACGAACCTGTTGATGCCATCAATGCAGGTAGCACCATTCCTGCAAGGGTTGGAGTAGCACTCGTTGACGTTGATCTCACAGTTGCGGCCCGAAGTTCCCGGCTTGCATCGGCACTGGTATCCGTCTATTAGGTCTTCGCAATGTCCTGGTAAAGAAAAGGATTATGTTAGTATTTACAGGGAGATTGGGTGAACTCCTAAGGACCGAAAAGGCGAAATTCAAACGGAAAAGAAGTCAAAACAGAAAAAAGACAGGATTTGGTTGAAAAGTTTATAAATATAAAAAGGAATTGGTTGTAACAAGTTAGCGGATTGTGCCCAGATTACGTTATCGATCTAGTCGACAAGTTCAAAACGTAAATTGACCACAAAAATTCTGAAGAAGATGACTTTGGTGAGACAGTGTGTTTGTGTAGGTACCGTAAAGATTGGAGGCTTTCTAGTAGTGGAGATAATGGGAAAAATTATGAAAAAGAAATTACCTCCGAACTGGCAAGGGTTGCTCTCGCACTCGTTGATCTGAGTCTGGCACACTCTGCCAGTGTAGCCGGGGTGGCAGTTGCAGGTGAAGCTGTTTGGTAGAGTATAACTAGATCTTACCTCCGAACTGGCAAGGGTTGCTCTCGCACTCGTTGATCTGCGTCTGGCAAACTCTGCCAGTGTAGCCGGGGTGGCAGTTGCAGGTGAAGCTGTTTGGTAGAGTATAACTAGATCTTACCTCCGAACTGGCAAGGGTTTGATTCGCACTCGTTGATCTGAGTCTGGCACACTCTGCCAGTGTAGCCGGGGTGGCAGTTGCAGGTGAAGCTGTTTGGTAGAGTATAACTAGATCTTACCTCCGAACTGGCAAGGGTTTGATTCGCACTCGTTGATCTGAGTCTGGCACACTCTGCCAGTGTAGCCGGGGTGGCATTTGCAGGTGAAGCTGTTTGGTAGAGTATAACTAGATCTTACCTCCGAACTGGCAAGGGTTGCTCTCGCACTCGTTGATCTGAGTCTGGCACACTCTGCCAGTGTAGCCGGGGTGGCAGTTGCAGGTGAAGCTGTTTGGTAGAGTATAACTAGATCTTACCTCCGAACTGGCAAGGGTTTGATTCGCACTCGTTGATCTGAGTCTGGCACACTCTGCCAGTGTAGCCGGGGTGGCAGTTGCAGGTGAAGCTGTTTGGTAGAGTATAACTAGATCTTACCTCCGAACTGGCAAGGGTTTGATTCGCACTCGTTGATCTGAGTCTGGCACACTCTGCCAGTGTAGCCGGGGTGGCAGTTGCAGGTGAAGCTGTTTGGTAGAGTATAACTAGATCTTACCTCCGAACTGGCAAGGGTTGCTCTCGCACTCGTTGATCTGTGTCTGGCACACTCTGCCAGTGTAGCCGGGGTGGCAGTTGCAGGTGAAGCTGTTTGGTAGAGTATAACTAGATCTTACCTCCGAACTGGCAAGGGTTGCTCTCGCACTCGTTGATCTGTGTCTGGCACACTCTGCCAGTGTAGCCGGGGTGGCAGTTGCAGGTGAAGCTGTTTGGTAGAGTATAACTAGATCTTACCTCCGAACTGGCAAGGGTTTGATTCGCATTCGTTGATCTGAGTCTGGCACACTCTGCCAGTGTAGCCGGGGTGGCAGTTGCAGGTGAAGCTGTTTGGTAGAGTATAACTAGATCTTACCTCCGAACTGGCAAGGACACACTCTGCCAGTGTAGCCGGGGTGGCAGTTGCAGGTGAAGCTGTTTGGTAGAGTATAACTAGATCTTACCTCCGAACTGGCAAGGGTTGCTCTCGCACTCGTTGATCTGAGTCTGGCACACTCTGCCAGTGTAGCCGGGGTGGCAGTTGCAGGTGAAGCTGTTTGGTAGAGTATAACTAGATCTTACCTCCGAACTGGCAAGGGTTGCTCTCGCACTCGTTGATCTGTGTCTGGCACACTCTGCCAGTGTAGCCGGGGTGGCAGTTGCAGGTGAAGCTGTTTGGTAGAGTATAACTAGATCTTACCTCCGAACTGGCAAGGGTTGGACTCGCACTCGTTGATCTGCGTCTGGCACACTCTGCCAGTGTAGCCGGGGTGGCAGTTGCAGGTGAAGCTGTTGTCTCCGTCGATGCACTCGCCGCGATGACACGGGGCGGAGAGACAGTCGTTGATGTTGGTTTCACACGACATTCCTGTGGAATAGATAGGGTTAAAATGTTTAACAATCAAGTCATAGACGATGCAGTGCTTTGTATCAGAGATGGCACTTGACACTTATTTTCACCAGAGTGTAAGATAAAGCTGGTAAAGTTGACAATAAAGCGAAACCACTCATAAGCTCAAAAGGAGACTGAATTTTCCCCACAACGACTACAGCAAGGTTCCGGGTGAGAGGGTTGCAATTTAGGAGCCCTAAACCACTTGAGTAAAATAAATTGAACTAGAAGTTGGTGTGCAAAACTGTAAATCATTTGATTACAAACGAAATAATCGTGATCTTCGTAAGTGAAATCGTTCATGTCAAATCGCTTGCACACAACCTTAGAGTATATTTATGCAAGCTATAGAGTGCGCCTAAAAAGTGAGAACGGTTTGCAGTAGTCTGCACACAACCTTTCTGTCTATCAGTAACAATAGTCTGTCTATCAGTGACAGCACTAATGAATCTCTATATCTTCTTATACATTTGACGACAACTGCTTACGCTTTGACAATACTATGAGGGGCCTTTCGCGCACTCTATAGCTTGCAGTGGCAAAGGGTTTATACATGCCGATTCCCATCGGCTTTTCTTTTAGAAATTACAGATCCATACTCTCATATCAATCTAATTTCATTTTGTAAATTTATCTGCTTTGGCCTATCTTGGCTAAAGTGTCACCCTTCGCCACTGATAGCTTGCTTATACCTATATACTCTAAGCAACAATACATACCAGTATACCCCGGCGGACACTCGCAAGTGTACCCGGCGATGGAGTCGTGACACGTGCCGCCGTTGCGACACGGACCCGACGCGCAGTCGTCGATGTTCACCTGACAACGGGCGCCGGTGAACCTGGAAGAAAGATACTTCGTGTCAGGAAGAGCTTTCTCTCAAAACAATTAGAGCCGTGATAGTCTAGTTTAGTCATCCATTCTTTTATAAATTGATAATGAGAAAATTGAAAAATTCATTAGCGACCGCCGGGACTTGAACCTGGCACATAGGATACCGTCCCACCACTCTGCCAACTGAGCTACGGGCGCCTGGCAGACACTGATGAATCCATCCTTTCAAAGGAAACAGTTAAAGACCTAGTTTGATTTTGCATAAGGCTCAGTCGTTATCGTTTTAAAATCAGTGGAAAACTTTTCAAAAGAGATTACTTCTATAATCAACTTATATTTACTTCCATGAGTTACAAGGTCGAAAAGCAGTTCTTCAAGTCCTCCTGTCGTATATGATCTTAGAAATTGATAAAACGGGAGAGTGAAAATGAAACACCAAAATTAGAAACACCCTCTTGAAGGACATAGGTACATACATGGATGATATTATGAACATTTTGAAGCCTTTACAGTATTTGAACAAAAGTACTAACCCAATGACGCAAGTGCAGCGAAAAGCGTTGATCATGTCGTGGCAGACGCCACCGTTGAGGCAGGGGTTGTTGGCGCACTCGTCGATCTCCACCTCGCATTGGGTTCCGGTGAAACCTGAGGAGGAAAAGATCGTCAATTATTAAAATCAAAATAAAAAGAAATATTCAACATAGGATACAAAAAATGACACTTATTGATAGTCATTTCATCACACAAAAAAACGAAAGCAACATTCAAAGAAGGAAAAGTCATTCTAAAAAAAGAAGAAAGTTATTTATGGGAAACAAAACAAAACAGATGGAGAACTGTGAAATTAAAATTGAACATGTGAAAAACAAAACATTATAATAGGTACTAGAAAATTGGCCTAGAGTGTGTTCGCAGAGGAGCTAAAGGACACTAACACGATAGGTATCAATCAAATGCATTAGTAAAATTTTAAGTCGTATTGAAGGATATAACCGTGCCATGTGATGCCGGCTTAGAATATGCCGTATGATGCCGGCATAGAATAGCATCACCCCAATTCTACCCGTGGGTGTAGTAAAAAGCGACCTAGGGATATTCATCCAGGGAATGGGCAGCAGCTTTTCCTGTAAAAGTAACATCTTGGCACTGCGCTCGCCAATCCGCCTGCCAAGCGTGGTGAGTATGGCAATACCCCCCGATAGGGGGAGGCCCATGTCCAGCAGTGGACTGTTGTGGCTGTTATGGTTATGGGAAGGATATAACAAGGAAACTAAGCGACTTTCTTGTTTTTTAAGTTAATGTGTGTGACCCGTGTTGCAGACTGTGTGTCCGAAGTCTGTACCGTCGAGCCTTGACTGAAAAGAAATGATCTAAAACTACGTGAGTAGGTTTAGATATGTTTTGGAATAAATAAACCGAACAGTCCACCATATAGTCTAACAACACTGTAAGGAGAAATTCCTGAATATAGACTCTACAATCTAAGTCGGGCACTTTCTAATTAAGCCTTACTGTCGCGACAAAAGCGAACTAGGTATTCATTTACTACACTGACATAGTTACTGGCACTTAAACCACGACACACTGTCGTAAACTAAGAGAAATAATCACCATCTACAAAGTTGGTGCAACGACTGCCGTAAAACATGACAAGTTGTTAATAAGAGCGCCTCAGGTAAAGACTGATGTATGGGGACATGTTGCAAAAAAGCCTGCCCTGATTTATATGAGTAGGTATATGCGAGCGAAGAAACACAGTGTCGTAAAAGAAAAAGAGCTCTGGCAAAAAGGGTCGAAATCGACGGTCCCTACGTACAATCCCGTAAGTGGAACCTAAGTCATTTTCCTTTTTTCTTTGCTTTCACCTCTGATTGTCATAAGCTATCTTCGGTAAAGACAGCATGGTTCAGAATGGCCTAATTCCACTCGAAATTGCCACCCCGTAACTACACAATTTACACAATTCCAGCGTAAAATCACGGTAGTGGTAGTTAGGAACCCACCTAACATCACATTTTCCGACGTAAAATGACGGTAGTTAAGTTACATTATTTTACACTGGAAGGTAAACACGCCCTGGCGTGCTCTCTCCCGTATCTGGCACTTACTGCATAAAAATAATTATGTTAATATTTGCTATATACCGTTGATTTCATATTGTTGAAAACTATTCTTAGCTGATAACCAAATTTTATTATAACGATTTTAACTTGTACTTACTCGTAACATTTAAAAATACAAAGTAAAATCCAATTTGAAATACGGTATATGTGTAATAAAACCGACGTAAAATCTCTTAACTGACAGTTGTGTTGTTTGTTTGCAATACATTCCCACGTATAAGAACTTAAGTGCCACATAGGCATTCAACAGCTCGAGTTTTTCCGACGTAAAACTACGTATATGATTATTATTATGTAAATAATTATTTATACAACGTTTGATTATATTTTTCTTAAACATATTGACCAAATAAATACATGTTCAAAATTTCAAAACTCTATCTAAAATATTACTAGAGATACACTTGTTTGAAACTTAAAAACGCTCTCCTGTAAAATTTGCTATTGTCAGTTACGTCATTGTACGTAGGGACCGTCGAAATCGACATTTCGTTAAAACATATCTACTTTTAAAGAGAGGAAAGAGACAATACCAACCATTCGTAACAAGAAAGTGGAAATAATAAACGAAATCATTGGGATTGTTCCAGAAACAGGACGCACGCTATAAAATCCTAACTAGTTAGTTACCAAGAATCGTTTAAACATAGAGTTCAAGAACTGGAAACAAATCATACAATCATTTCAGCGAAATCGTGTCGAGAACGATTTACTGCGAGGTTCTCATCAAATGCAATGACAAATAGACAAACAGACAAAAACCATGTTTACCCTGCTAGACTAGCCTGCAAGAATGCTAATTGGAATATCCAGACAGATCAAAACCATTTCAGGTTCAGTCCACTCAACAATGCACCTTAAACTTCCGAGAGTAAGACTCATAATTGTTGCATTTATGTAGACGATCTTCTTATATGCGTCGAGCCTCGATTGCTTGCAGAAAACGAGACCCTTGTTTATTATAAAATCAACCGTTTCTCAACGGGCCAAAGTAGATTTCAGATTGAATGGCTCTGAGAAAACGCCTGCGGCAGGACAATCTAGCTTGGACCAGTGTCCGACGGTGCCCTTATAAAGTTACCAACTCTTTACAGTTATTTTAACGCTTATATCGATGAGATAAGAATCATTTTGACTTGATTTATGCGCAAGAGCAAATGAAGATCCAACCAAATGCAGAACTGTAGAATGTCGTCCTGCGGTTCATACAAAATTCTCATTAAAATTGTAATCGTATATTCTATCGGCAAGCGGCATTTGAAAGCAACGGCGATGGACATTATTGGATCTGGGTATGGACTCGCATTAATTTAACAGTTTCTCTGTTTAAGGAGATGAGAATTCTTCACATAAGGATATAATTGGTTCCAGCTCTTCCGCTGCACTGAATAGTTTATCTCTAGTCCTGCGTAGGTCAAATTGGTTCTTGAGTTTTAGAGCAGTGAACGACCTTAGGTTCTATGTTATGGAAAATAATATTTTATGTAAGGTCAGATATGAGTTTCTGTGCTTAAATGCCAGTGTCGTAGCCATTGTTTTAGTATCGTACAATAATTGGCCAGGCCCGCTAGGCATTAAATGTGTTGCGCAACATTATTCTATAAGCGACATGGCCTATTGAGCGTTTATCGCACCGAAATGTGAGGGGGTGGGGATGCCCCGCCCTATGCGCATGCGCAGGTTTCGGCCGCTCACCAGGCGCAAAGGATAGCCTTAGAGCGAGTTAGAATAAAATAGAAAAACGTTTATTTGTCACCATCATTATACAAGTAACTTAGCATAACGTATTTTTAAATTATATTTTAATAAAATGTTCTCACTCAGAATTTGCTATGGAGTAGCCTAGCCACCATAGCACTGGTATTCCGTGAGCCCTTACTAAAGCGTTTATGCCATTCAAAATGATGTCGCCTGCCACTATAAAATAGTAAAGATTTTGATTACTAGGATAGGTATGCCAATGCCAGTTGTATGATATTGGATGCTCATCAGTACACTAATGCTACTTCGCCATATCTTTTTACAGTTATAGAAACATTAGCAATGTCCTAAAGAGCAAAGAATAATATAGATAGACCAAGTACTTGATATAAACGACAAGGACAGTCAAGAGTATATTACATTATTCCGAACCAAAGCCTCGAAAGGAGCACGCTCTCTTAAAATACTGGAATATATTCTCCTAAGTTCAAATATATCAGCTAAGGTTTATATCTCATACATTGTCCAGTCCAGCAATCGTCACGATTTCGGATCACAACCCACAATGGGTATGACCGGCGCATGCTAATATAGCCTTTATGCGCATATTTGAATGTCTAATGCAAGTATATTATATTACATATCATGTTTGATATAATAAGTGAGGTCAGAATGGCATGAGCAGAAAAGGCAAAGTAGATTTGTTGACCAACATAAATTGTAGTAAGAACTTTATCAGGCACGTATATTTATAATTCAAGATGGTAAAGAGACCAATGAATTAAAGAAGTTAATAAAATACTCATTCCATTTGAAGTGCAGATGGTAAAGATAATAATGAAAACATAAGTGAAAACGGAAATATTAAATCATCTTAAACATTATCGCGATTTTAGTAGCACAGATGAGTAAGCTGATGTTACGAAAGGAGAAAAAGACGAAGAAACAAAGACAGGTGGTGCAAAAGTTTTAGTAGCCAACTCATTAACCAAAGGACTCCAGCAAATGCGTAATATGCCTTTAGGTTAGTCTGTTATTACGTCAAGAAGACAACTACTTTTTAAAACTGGTATAACTGACGTGGAAAAAATAAACACAAAAACGACTAACATCTATAAATAGGTTGTTTCAAAAGAATGTTGCTAGCTCCTGCATTTAGCAGGGAATCTAGAAAATAACTAGCGATTTCACGCTGTCCTGTAGGCCAAGAAAATAAGATGACACTAAACAAATATGGCTATTAAAGTAGGTTTCCTGTGGGTTCTTGACACTGTAGAATAATTATATCTGCAAGTTTTTTATTTGTTATATTAAGCACGCAAGGCATATTTTAAATCTTAGCACGCGAGGACGCAAGGTAAAATTTAAATAGACATCGACACGACTTATACTTATATTTTTAACAAGAATTAAAATAAGAAGAGAATGATGCTATCAGTATCTTATTACTTGATCATTTTTATAAAGCGGCAGCTACTGTTAATGGTGATTACACACTGGACAGTAGCGAAGAGATAAATGCAAATTATAGACCAGATGTAGTTGACAAAGAGTCGCTAAAATGAAAATAACTACCTAGTAAGTGCACGTAACTGCTACCGTATTAATAATCATCAAAAGCTCACGTATTTAATTAAGAATTTATAGGAAGGCATGCACCCAAGGTCTCTCTTTTTAAAGACATCAACGATCTTTATTAAAATAAACAAGTACCTATAAAGTTAAGGGATTCTAGGGTCAAATAATTTAGGCGATGGGCCTACAACCTATCGCTACAATGATAGAAATGAAATGCAACCCAAAAACCTATCAGAATTGGCGATAACGGTGATTTTTGAGGCTGCATTCACTCTGCCTACCCTGTTACTGGCGCGATGTGTGTTCATGTTGAGGGCAAGAACCTAAAGGACAATTCTTTATAGAAAAAACTATATAATGTCGTCATACCGAGTACCTTGCATGCCCTTATTCGAGTCACCAGACAGGTCTGTGTTCGCTCATGCGAGAATTAAAGCGACCGCGTTAAATATACCATTTCATACACTATATTCTACGGTTCAAACTACACCATATGGTTGGTTGGGTTATAATTATACTGCAGGTTAGGTTTCATGTGGATAAAGTGCGATGATCTGAACGCAAGGCAAGTTGAACGAGATGGAGAGATATTTGAGCTGGTCGCGTTATATGGGGGGAGGTTCCAACGAGTGGTTTCGTCCGGATCATTGCATCGATGACATCTTTTGTGTACTTGACAATGTGGAGTGCACAATTTATTATGGCCATAGCAAGCCTATAACGATGCTTGCATAAATTTTAAGTTTCTTACAAGATTGGGCTTAGTTTTCAAATCTAGTGCTTTCACTCAAAATCCACTGTATGTGACGGAATATCTAAAAGTAGGTACAGAACAGACCTACGGAAAGTTCAAATTGAAAATTTTCAACCTGAATTCGAAATCTTTTCTTAAATCCTGAAAGATTAAAAAATAACTTATTTTCAACATTTATTTCATTTCATCTTTCTGATAATTATATTTGTAATGTAACAAACGATAAAGTCGTCCACGTAATGAGGCAAAAGCATAATACCACCACCACTTTCAATTAAGACGCAACTCAAACAAAAGCCACCGACTTGGAATCATTGCATAAGTCAGCAAATTGCTAATAGAGGTGTTCATTCAAAAGCGTCCTTATGGACGGAGAGCTTGCCACGGCAGAGACAGTGAGATGAACCCTGGTCAAATTGTTTTCAAACCGCCTTCTAACTCGTAGTTAGTAGGCTTCTGTGTGACGTGATTTCATAGTGACCACCATCTAAATAATTAGAGACAGCAATTAGGACCGACAGCTTAACTTGCCCCCCGACGATCAGAAACTTATTTACTATGGAATATTTGGTGGTTCAGTCTGCAATGTCCTACAACCAAATTGGAAATACTTATTATCATAAGAGTGATTAATTGACCATAATATGACCATAATATGACCATAATATTAATACCACTTCATCATCTGTTTAGCACTTCGTGTGAGGCGTCTGATTTGGAACACAAACACCTAATGTACGTTTAACACTGATTTGACAACTGTTACACACGAGGAGAGAACCTCATCTCAATTAAGTCATTAGGAATCGGCGCAACTAATATTAATTAAAAGTCTCACAAATTTCTTATCAAATCGTAAGCCCTTAGACGTAGCTAGTACTTCAGCTATATGCTTGACTGGATTGTTTTGTAGTGTTTCCGCGTTTAGACAATACGCGGGCGCCATTCCCATCGTCATGGGAATCAGGGCTTGATTAGGGCTGCCACTTGGAGGAAGTCACAGGTTTGATAGTGATTTCACATCTATTACTATTGTCGTAAGTAAAGTAGTGACCATTGAGGACTTGATTCATTCATGTTTACGTCCTGGGAGTCTATTTTATATTAGAGCTAGTGATTGTGAGGAAGTCACTGGTCTGAAAGGGTTTGAATGTGACCTAGACATTACATAGATGATTTCGTAAAATGGCCTGCGAACTCATTTCTTTTCCCGAGGGACCCCAAGTAGAACCTATTTTCTCATCCAAAACGACTGTGTTTGAAACGGGTTGTATTCCTACTCTCTGTTTTGTATTTGCTTAAAACTGTAGGGTATATTTCTTTCAACTAAGTTTACTAAGCCAATCTAATGTTAGGAGTACCTAGCAATCCAAAAATTTCACCTCAATCAATTCTAACACTTTCGCCGTGGCTAAATTACTGGTTCAAAGTTATATGGAAATGTTGGCATTCGAGAATAAACCTTGCCAACCCTACAATCTATCTCCCTCTCATTCTAGTGGTAATGATAATCATCAGGTACTCGCTGGGAGTAAATTGTAACTTCGTCGCGTCAACCCAGGGGGCCTACCACTAGCAGGGCCTACTAGATTACCTAGGTACCTTACGACATTTACCGTTACTTGGGGACAGCCGGTGGTTAGAAAACTATAAGCATGGAAATAACCTACCTAAGTATACTGTTTAGCTTTAATTGAAAATGCAATTAGATTTTTTACATTGCGGCACTCCTCTTGTTTTACAAAATCAACTTATTGTAGAAGAATGTTATTCTAATGACGATGATCAAACTTTAGAGGCTAACCGATTGAACTAATTTGACAAACCAGGACCCCGATTTGGTTATTGCGATTCCAGTGAACACAACTGTCATTCTATTATTACATTCCCAATTGACACTATCGAGGTACAACTATAATAAGATGCTTTTCCTGTAAGGAAATACGGGCTAGAACGTAAGGTTTCAAAGTGCATTTACCAGGCATGCAGACACATCTGAAGGTGCCAGGGTCGTCGAGACACGATCCGTCGTTCCTGCAGGGGTGGCTCTCGCACTCGTTGACGTTGGTCTCGCAGCGAGGGCCGGTGAAACCCACGGAGCAGTTGCAGGCGAACGAGCCGGGGGTGTTGACGCAGATGCCGTCGTGTTCACAAGGCGAACCTGGGAAGAAAACTGGAATTAATATGCGCAGTTTAGAAAAGATAATATTAGGTACAGATTTAAAGAAACTCGTGACTACGCTTCTGCGTAAGTTCGGGTGTGGTTGTGCTGGTGTTTGAATAAATGCTACTCCTAGATGTAGCAATTGAGCAGCAGGTCAAGCCCTTTCACTTAGCAGCAAAGGAACAGAAACTTTGACCAAACTGATGTAGATTATGTCCATTAGCTATGTCATCTAAACTTGAAGTCATCTGAATCCTAGGACCCACCTTGTTCACACTCATCGATATCCTCTGAACAGTCCAAAACCTTGAGGCCCAGGAGCATATTGTATAGAAACAATTGATGGGACTGGTGTCGACATAAATCTTTCTGGGGATCTCTCATGTTGGCCTAAGTAGGTAAGTTGAAGGAAAATGGGCTTACCTTGTTCACACTCATCGATATCCTCTGAACAGTCCAAACCCTTGTACCCTGAAGCACAGAAGCACGTGTAGGAGCCGTTGATGGGGCTGGTCTCGATCTGTTTGGGACCTTACTCCGTATTAGTTCGGGCCAACTGAACCTACCTTGTTCACACTCGTCGATATCCTCTGAACAGTCCAGACCCTTGTACCCTGAGGCGCAGGAGCATGTGTAGGAACCGTTGATGGGGCTGGTGTCAACATATCCTTTCCTGGGATCTTTCATTTTGGCAATAACTTGAAGGAAATACACCTACCTTGTTCACACTCATCGATATCCTCTGAACAGTCCAATCCCTTGTACCCTGAGGCACAGGAGCACGTGTAGGAGCCATTGATAGGGCTGATATCAACATAAATCTTTCTGGCGATCTCTCATTTTGGCCCAAAATAAGTTGAAGGTTTACACCTACCTTGTTCACACTCGTCGATATCCTCTGAACAGTCCAATCCCTTGTACACTGAGGCACAGGAGCACGTGTAGGAGCCATTGATAGGGCTGTTATCAACATAAATCTTTCTGGCGATCTCTCATTTTGGCCCAAAATAAGTTGAAGGTTTACACCTACCTTGTTCACACTCATCGATATCCTCAGAACAGTCCAATCCCTTGTACCCTGAGGCGCAGGAGCACGTGTAGGAGCCGTTGATGGGACTGGTGTCAACATGTTCCTTCTTAGGATCTTTCATGTTGGCCTAAGTAGGTAAGTTGAAGGAGAATGAGCTCACCTTGTTCACACTCGTCGATATCCTCAGAACAGTCCAAGCCCTTGTACCCTGAGGCGCAGGAGCATGTGTAGGAGCCGTTGATGGGACTGGTGTCGCAGATCGCGTCAGCGTGGCAAGGATTGGATGTACAGGCGTCGTCCAGGTGGCAGAGGAGACCTGGGGAAAGAAAATGTTTAAATAAAGTTGAATTTAAGAAATAACATAATGGGTAAGGAAAACTGTTGATTACAAACTGCACAATAAAAATCTTCTAAGCAATAACTTCCTGTTCCTAATAAGTATGAAATATCAAAGTAAAGTAAATGATAACAATATTTTTTCTGATTCTAAACGTCTACTTATATAACTTGATCTACGAAAGAACGTGTGCGCTTATTTTTTGTTGTTACTATAAGGATACACGTAACTACAAATTTCTGGGCATTCCCTAAAACATTTTAATATTTGATAAATGATGTAGGTACCTATGATTTTTCTAATATTAATCGATTACAGAGCTAGACGGCTTTATTTTGAAGCCGGTCGGCATATGAACAAAGTCAGTATTATTTTTATAAAATGCTAATACCCTCTATTAGAGTTCTTTCGGTTGATTCTGAATAAATTGATCACATTAATCATAGAGTTCGTATGCAAATATCTTGGGAGAATCATTTATCCATCACTGTCTGATAATAGTGCCTAATATTGACGCTATTACCATACTAGCTCTTCTAGTGGAAAAAGTAGATGAAAGAGCTAAGATTTTTTTGATCTAGATTTGATATCTTGCGCAGACTGGTACAATACAAGATTTATTAACAGAGCTATTGGATGTTTTTAAGATAAACTTCCACAGATACTTACTCTAATTAGAGCTCATTTTAGAAATCATGTAGAGCTTGATAAGACAAGCGCCACACCATTTCTACTCGTTGTTGTTTTAAGAGACGAAGAAGAGATACCTAAATCCAGGGACTGGGTAGCAGCGTTCCTTTGCAATGTAAAATCATGAGCTAGGTATATTCGCCCAAAAAGCGTAATATTGTGGCAAATATCCAGAAGGGAAGTCTCACGTCCAGCAGTGGACTGTGGCTGTTGATGATGATTACCACATTCAAACCAGTTTGATTTGTCTCTACTTATACCACTATGAAACCATAAATGTCACCTATTCCGGCTGTTTACTTCTCATTTACGATTCATTGGGAGCATTCGGCCATATCTCACCAATGTACCCGTCAGAGGAGTATTGTAAACATAAGCGTTCTAAATTAGCTGTAGGCGATGTTGAATTTCTAATGAGTAGGAATTTCGTAAGGGCTTGAGTTGCAAATTGATTTTGGGTGCAAGGGCCGCCATGGGTTGTGTAATAGGGTTGTTGGTCAAATTACTATTACTATCCCACTGGCCCTAAACCACAAGAAAGGGGATATTGTGGATAAAAAATAAGAATTAACTTGAACTTAGCTAATCAAATAACGTGTACAAAAATATTATGACTTCTTTAGTGAACATTATTTCTGCTACTGAGTTGTCCTACCTAAACCTAGAGAGGACTGAATGAAGTTGAAGAACTATCTCTCCTACTTTCCTTTCTTTCTTTGCTTTTTTTAGTCTCAGATTATTATTTTCATCGATATTCTTCAAATAAACTCACCAGTCTTCCCCGGAGTGCACTTGCAATAGAACGCTCCTACTCTATCAATGCAGGTGGCGCCATTGAAGCAGGCTGCGCCGGCGCAGTCGTCGATGTTGATGGAGCACTCCGGGCCGGTCCAGCCGTTCACGCAGATGCACGAGAAGCCGCCGACCGTGTTCGTGCAGGTCGCGCCGTTCTGGCACACGAGCGGTCTGTGGGAGAGAAAGGGATGGTTAGAGATATTCGAAGACAGTCAGGAAATAAGTCAACGATGACTGTTTGCGGTTGAACAAGAGTAAAGAAGAGAAGCTCTTTTTTACCGCACTCACAAGTGTATAGAAGAGCACAGCAGATCGCGAAGTCATAGAGTCTTCGTTTTCTTCATCGAGTCGATGGACAACCTCTGGACAACAATTAAATTCTATTGGACCAGTATTGCCGTGTGATGCCGGCCTAGAATAGCATCACCCCAATTCTACCCATGGGTGTCGTAAAAAGCGACTAAGGGATAATTATCCAGGGAATGGGCAGCAGCGTTCCCTGTGAATTATACATCTTGCACTGCGCTCGCCAATCCGCCTGCCAAGCGTGGTGAGTATGGCAATACCCCCCAATACGGGGGAGGCCCATGTCCAGCAGTGGACTGTTGTAGCTGTTAAGGTTAAGGACCAGTATTTGGCCACACCTGGTCGCTTTAGTATTAGCCTACAGTAAGTCCTGCAAAGTGCACGAGCTAAGGCAGTTAGGGCAGGAAAGAAGGTGGTCCGCAATTTGTTCTACATCGCAATCGCACAGTCACAAAGTAAAACGTAAGTTACCAATAACCGAAGAGAAGCGCATAAAAGAATGCGAATTCAGGGAATAATAATTATCAAATCAGGAATCATATTTTTTTATTATCACATAATCAACGATTGGTTTATTACGACCTCTTGTTTCATCGTGTTTTCATCTCCCAATATGATTAGCTCGGTTGTCAAGCAGCGAGAAATTATATAATGGTGACATTAAATTGAACGAGACCAGAATATCAATGAGATATAACGAAAGCAAATTAAGGGTCTCTTCAAAGGAAATAAACCGAAAAGTAATAACGAATATAAACAAAACGACAAAAAGACTTGAAATTAGCTGCAAAACGTATCGGCAAGAAATCTTATGCAAACAGCACAGGAGCCGGTGTAATTTAATATTTCGCCTCCAAAATTACGAAAATGGCGGCCAGTCACAGTCACAAGCCGAGTGGCTTTTAAATATCAGTTATTAGCGAATGTTTTTGTGAGAGCAAAATTTGGGTGAAGGTATTTTATAAGCTTCGTCACTTGAATTGTCCCTTTTCGGAGCATTTAGAATACTTCTTTCTACATTATTGTGGGATTTTTAAAATCTCACTAAGTGGCTCGCTAATTTCTTGTTTTTCTGCTTAATGTGTTTTCTTAGTTTCTGTATTTTTGAGGTCATTAGCTTTACTTTACGATCTCACTGGAACTGGTTTGAAAAGCTGGATAAAGTTGTCTTTTGCCAATTATCGGCTGCAATTTGATCGTTACCTTTTGCCGTCAATAAAATGTTTGATTGCCTTTTTCAGATAAAAGAGTAAAGTCGTCCAGATAAGGCGAACGTCCGTCAGAGCTGTATTTGTGATTTATGCAAAACCCCATGCTTGTCTGTGATGTTGACAGAATTAAACTTTTAGACTATAAAAATAACTCGTTCCCAATCAAACCATCAGGGACAAAAAGTGAAATGATATCGAACGAAACATTCTTCTAACCTCTCCCTTTATGGTCAGTTATCTTTGCAACAAGGATCGAAGGCGGGCGCGGCTCGAGCGCGTGCGTTTGCGCATATCTGATCAAGTTGCCCGACATTACCAAACGATCCTAAAGGGATTTGGTCAGAAGAATGTATTGTTTAATATTATGCGTAAGACTCGTGTGATGTAAGATCATAAAAGCATCATCGTAGGCAAAGAATACTAACTACCAATAGGTGTAGGTGATCTTATCTTGCATGAAACATCGCACTTCACTTGCTAGCTAAACATGAGAAATAAGTACTAATAATAACAAAATTTAAAATTACGAGACGTGGCTACCTTAGGTTCAAGTTGCCTGCCCTGCACAACAAAATCGAAGTTCTATTGACTTCTCAAATGTTATGTTTGAAATACATACTGACTGATTTAGGAGCATGTTTACAACAGTCAGCTCATAAACACGTCACATAACAATTTCAATCGCTGATTGCAATCAAATTGTGAACGAAAATATTGATAGACTCATAAGTTCTACTGTGCGAAGTATTATTTATTGACCATATTATTGTGTGCAATTCAATGCTCTGCCAATAAGGCGTTGTGATTATGACATACATATAACATTAACTTTCTATAGACCATTTATCATAAGTATAACATAAATGTCTATTTATGTGTATGTAAATACTGCGACACATTATCATCTTTTCAGTTTCTATAAAGTACCTATTTATAAACTCCAGCAGAAAAACGTCAAACAGACTAAAGTCATAAGTTTCTAAAGCAAAGCGATGGTCTGATTTCTGCAAATTCCAAGTTTCACTCCAATATCACGATACTTAATTTTCTAACTGTTGTGCCATTTCTAATATCGCCCCAATCGCAGAACCCACACCGTAGACTTGTAAACGCAATTTAATATCTATACATATAATAAAGTTGTAGAAGGTCGAAAGTCTGTACATAGAAGATTTTCCAAAAAAAAGTGTTTGGTGATACTTGAAATTGATAACAGAACACGTTTCAGCAATTTTTAGATTTTTTTTCTGTTTATCTGTTTGTCTGTTTATCTGTTTATCTGTTTCTCTGTTTCTCTGTTTATCTGTTTGTATGAGGAAGCATCACGCAAAAACTGCTGAACCGATTTTGATGCAAATTATATCAAAATGTCGGGAAGATCACCGACCAGGTTATAGGCTAAAAAAAATCAACCACTAAAAGGGGGGGTTGCCACCATACTTGAAATAAATTTGCACGGAAATCGATATTGCGTTGCGGTAGATAAATAAGTTAAGTACCTATAAGATGTAAAAAATCAACTGAAATTATTTCAAAAGGTGAACCAGTCCATGAGAATGAACAACTTTCCCCAAGGAACATAGGTCGAAAAATGAAAAAAGAAATACTTCCCTACAAATTACTCTGTCAGCTATCGGCAAGAACATTTTTATATAGGAGGAGGTCCATTTTTTTTTCCATAGAATGTAAAAAAGATAACTTTAAATATTTTAAGGGGTAAACGAATGCATGAAACTGAACAACTTTTCCTAAGAAACATAGGTCGAAATTCGAAAAAAAATTTGTTCCTTTCATACGAACTGACATGGCCGGCTAATACTTTTTAGGGAGGAGGATATCTTATATTTTTTTTTTCATATTTCGACCTATATTCCTCAGGTAAAGTTGTTCAGTTTCATGGACTGGTTCACCTCTTAAAAATTTGAATGGTAGGTCCAATTTTTTTTCATAGTTCCCCTGGGGAAAGTTGTTCAGTTTCATAAGCTGGTTCACGCCTTAAAATATTTGCAGGTTTTTATTACATCTTTTATTTTAGACTATGTTTCTTGGGGAGAGTTGTTTAGTTTCTTGAGCTGGGTAACCTCTTACAATATTTTTAGTTGTTTTTATGGGTCATTCTTCAAACGGTCGAAAATTTCGGTCACAGGGTTGTAAATGCTAAACTATACAAGTTTGGACATATCGATCGATTGGACATGATTTAACACTTCAATACCTATGTGGAATCGATTAAATAGTCTTATTTTATATTCACTTAGTATTTCAAAACCCAGCCTGAAAGTTGAAAACGGGAGGATTTTTGGTGTTCTCCGCATGTCACACCTCGCACTAACTTTTACAAATTATGATTTTACTACTTTTCTTATGTTTTGTACGCATCTATTGTATATCAAAATAATCGTCATAAAGCAGTATATTAGGTGAATGATGAAGAAAATATGTAATGCGTGTAATTTTAAAAATAAACCCGAATATGTATCGGTCACACGATTTCGGACAGTTAGCCCAAGCGTGGTAAAATCGGTCATAACTTCTAAGATTATTACCGTATCCAGCTGAGTTTTGTTCCTCAAATTATTATGATATGCTTCAATAATCAAGCAGACTGAATGGGCACCTCAGTGCCCAGAACTAAAAATATTTCCAAAAATAAGGGCTGACACAAGTTTTACTACCCTTGCATGTAAGTTACGTGGATTCAAATGTCTTCTAGAATTAATACTCTTAGAGATTCGTCTTTTACAGGGCTGATTTGTAATATAGTCAGGACTATTGGTCTATAATTTTATTTAGATTCAATAAAAGATAGCCGAGTTATTATCAAAAATACTCTGTTTTTGTAATCTGCGTGGAGTAATTTGCGTGGCAAAATACCCACGCAGCTTACAATTCTTCCCACGCAGATTACACAATGATTCTAATAGTTAAAAAAAGGTTGAAATAACCATTTTAAATACTATTATTTTACCTAATATTCATTAAAAAACACATGAAAAGAATTCTTTTGGCAAATATCATCAAGTTTTTGAGTTTTCATATAGTTATATTTGGACATAGACTTTTTACCAATTTGGATGGATTTGAGTGCATGTTTTGTCAAAACATACTGGACGTTGGCTCTATTCAACCATTTAACTATGTCTCGCAGCAATTTTTCGATGCCAGTGATCGTTGTCTCATAGGCTTGATGTGTATTTTGAGGCCAAAAGTCAAAATTGTAAGGTAGATCAGATAATATGTATTGAGACATAGTGCTCCTGATTAATCTCTTGTGCTGACAATCTTGCTAAATTTATCCTCGCTTGCACTACCTATTTCTAAAAGAAGTACAATGCCAAAGCTCCCTTAACTTGCTTATGTAGGTATCATTGGTTCATAAACAGGGCGATAGCGTTAACTCGATTTACTGTTACGTCATGGTGAGGAAGAAGATCTCCATCAGACGCGTGTCATATAAGTCTAATGTGCAGCAAACACCTGCAGCTGACCTGTCTTTCTTGCGGATCCAGCCAGGGAGGCCGAGAGGGGCGCATAAGGCTTAGGCAACCCTGCGTATGCCATAACCGTGTCCTGGGCGACACAATATCTGTGGAGAGTCAAATCTTCCTGATATTATTTAAATCTACTGCAATTGACGGAGTTAGGCCATGGTGAGTTAACTTGTTAGTTGCCCCTACCAACTGCGGCCGTCAATATGTCTTTCACCTAAGACTACTGGGAATCATTTGCGTAAGCTTGGGCAAACGTGGCGAACTTGCCACTTCGCTTGACATTTCGAAGGCTTTTAGCTGGACTAGGTCTGGCAGAAACCTTGACCTGGCACCTCAGCAAGCTTCCTGTTTATGACAATCCAGCTGGTTTTTGTAATCAATAACAGCTATCTCTCTGACCTCATGGCCATTGATGCCTGTGGTCCTCAAGGTTCTAGTCTCTCGGTGATTTTTCCCTTCACAACAGCGTTCAACTACTTAAGTTTGGTATTCATAGGTATGCCGAAGACAGTGCCGTCACAGAGACATTGTCAAGTCCAAATCGGAAAAGCAGAAATTGCGTTCTATAGAGAAAGCCCTGGTCTCATTCAATGCTACCACGACACAGGAGCTTTATTGCATCTGAAAGTAGTCCCTCGACTAGACAACTACTTTTCCGAAGTACACTTATTTCTGTCATTGCGAATAGCTTGACTGGGCATTGAGTTGTCATCAACCACCCTTCTAACTAAATTTAAGTATCACAAATTGTTATTTATTATGTATGCATTAAAGAATTCATATAAAACTCAAGCCTGATCCTGTTTGTAGAAATCCAGCCACCCCTTGGATAACTTAGTCAATAAGTTGCTCTTGATTTGATGGAACTCAATACGACACATATCTGGTCAATACCAATCTACACAGCCTTGCTTTTTGTCGCAAGATGGCCTGCCTAGCAGTCTTCATCATATTATTATTCAAAATTATGCTGAACCAAGACCTCCACGACTTTATTCTGCCAGCTCCTTTCCACCATAGAACACCTGTAAGTATATTTGGCGGGATACCATCCCATCTATATTTAGTTGCCAATCCACGAATTCGGACTAAGCACTCTGAATTGTCTTTCATTATGCACACTGAAAGACAGAAACTAAGGTAATTACCTGCATCTGTTGATTCCAAAATCATAAAACCTTATAATCTTTTTAAGGTAGTAGTGAATAAAGACTTATTTTCCATGACCTGTCTCCATCACAGACTACAACTTTGCCTTATAACCTAGACTTAAGTCAAGAATAATCATGTTTCAAGTAAAACTTATAGAAAACTAATGGAAATACAAAGATTAAATTGGCTATGTAATCTGCGTGGCTTGATTTGTAATCTGCGTGGCACACAAAATTTTAAAATTAAATTTCTCGAAAAGTAATTGTGCTAGCAAGGAGCACCAAACTGTTCTATAATCGTGAAAGTATACAGAATCATATTTCATTGTCATCATCTTCAAATTGCTTAAATTAAAATTTGCCACGCAGCTTACGCGGAGAATCGAAATCTGAATAATGACCCTTATATCCTTATTGGACTCGAGACTCGAACACCTGCCAACATAATAATACAACGAAAACTTTGCAGGCGTGCTCAGACCATGAAACTGAACAACTTTTAGTTTAAAGCCAATGGTGGGCAACGAAAAAGTTTTTTTTCGTTTTCCACCATTGGCTCCATAGTAAATAATGTTCAGTTTGATAGTCTGATCATGCCTGCAAAGTTTTCGGTACACCATCCTTAGCACCTCGTACAGCAAAATAAAAATCCAGACATGAACGTGTCAGACATGTGGCAAATAGGGTTTCGTAGTCAATGTAAAAAAACCGGCCAATTGCAAGTTGGACTCGCCCACCGAGGGGTTCCGTACTAGCATTTGTAGGTTATTATGGTTGGTAAACCTATATTTCATATTATGATACTCCACTTGGACAACTAGCCAAATTTCTTTTTTTTCGGCCTCCATAAAAACCATAAATTTTTGAAAATGTCTAGAGTTTTTCCTTAATTCGTACTTCAAAACGCAGCTACTTGCCAAATTTCATTGGTATCTCTCTCTCTTCATGTGGGACACCGAACCGTTTAACGACCCGATGAAACCCTGGTGTCAGAGTTTGTTCTAGGTGTACGGGAAGTACCCTCTGACTTTTGATTCCCTTGAGAGGGTAAAAAACGCGTTTTTACTGCATAAACGGCCATATCCTTTTTTTTAACTTGAAGTTAGGTGCTTGATTTTTTCACAACTACTAGCGTTAATAGACTTAAGTATATGGCTTTAATTTCAACTCGATATCTTTACGCGTTCCTGAGATAAGTAAAGGGTCTTGACAGAATGACAGACGGACGGACAACAAAGTGATCCTATAAGGGTTCTGTTTTTTACCTTTGAAGATATGGAAATCTAAAAATTAGGTTTATCAGTGTTACGAAGTTAATTTTGTTGCTGGTTTGTTTGTTTGTACCAACCGCAAATTGCAAAAACTTTTATTTTTCTTAAAAGATATCGTTTTTATAGTAAATTTAGATTGACTTGCTCCTTCACGTAAAAATAATAAAACAACGACGGTTTTGGTAGTGTACCTACCTAACTAACTACCTATATCATCGAGATGTGACTCAGGCGCTCAGACTTCGAAACAGGAGGGATGGGGGTGAGCTTCCCCTTCGTAGACAAGTAACAAACACAAATCGGCGGTGATTCGGGGTTCCTCCAGGTTACTCCATCATCATTGTCATCGTCATCACCAACATCATCTGTCTGCCCTAATTGTACTAATCACGCATAAAATACTAACTTTCTATGAGACAAAGTACGAAAATGAGAACAGAAAATTACACGTGACCGGTACCATTATGTGTAAAAATGGCATATAAATCAAGTTCGTTTTAAAGGAGCCGTAGCGGCAACAGAAATACAACATCTATAATGCAAATTTAAATTTTTTGCTGTTTTACTATCACGGTTTATGAGATAGAAGCCTGGTCACAGACAGACAGCGAAGTGAAGTCTCAGAAAATACGGTTCACTTTGGCTACGGACCCCTCAAAATAGAGGGCGGGTAATAAAATAAATAAACCATCAATATTTTTGCAAACTACCTACCTATTTTTGAAAATGTAATCTCTTAGTGTGTATGACCAGGCTCACGACAAAAAACCTACCTGACCCGACAACCCCAGAAAGAACCTTATGGTGCCGAAAATCTAGAGATAACACTACCCAAAGTTGGAAGGTGCAAGGAAGAGGAAGAAATCAATCTGTCTGTGCGGTATAATGACTGTATTGAAAAGTTGTTTAGCATGAGCATGATGTGCCGCCGCTTCTGTTGGCTCATAATCTTCCCTTGGCGAAACGAAGTTCGCGGGCACCAGCTAGTTCAGAATAAGCTTTGCTATCGTTAATCCAAGTTGGCATAATAAACTATCCGGTTTAGCCCCCACTGACACTTCTACGTGAAATGTGAAGTTATAAAATACCTCCATAATCAGGTAAATGATAAATCTAAATTATTACTAATATTGTTAATCTCAAACATGTACGGTGCCGAAGCCGTTGATGTTTGTGGCTTAATCTGCTGATTTAATCAATAATCTGATTCGGAGATCGGTAAGGCACCGATTTTATTTCCCCACCGTTTTAGAGCCTAATTAAAATAAATTCAGTTGCTGCTGTTACTTTTTAACTCAATAACATCATAAAATGTGAAATATAAAACCAATTCGTTTGGTACAGGTTAACGTTATCGTTATCCAGTGTAATAACACGAGATATGCATTAAATTGTAAAGGACCAAGTACGGCACCCTGAGAGAGTTCGACGTTCACAGAGATATAAAAGCAAAACACTCCGCCCTGCGAAGCCACGATTTTGAAATTCACAAAACAAATTATCATTTATTATGTATCTAATTTCAACAACATCGTGTCAACGTTGTATTTGTAAAAATATTATGCTTTGGTATCCTTTGCGTTAGCTAAGTCAGTAGTTTACTTACCTACATATTGAATGGGTCGATTGTGAAATTTATAGATGGTGAGAAGATAGTGTTTTCAATTCGAATGCCCAGAAATAGTGCAGGTGTGTAATTTATGGCCGTTTAGTTAAATTGAAATGGCCATTTTGAAATATGCATAATCTTTTAGTGGGCCGCTATCTAAATGTCGAGAACCAATTTGTTTTTCGGCCGTATTCGAGAGTTTAAAAGATAAGAAACCAAATAAACCACAAAGGCGATGGGCAATTTAGAATGTGAAATTTTAATAACTAAATAGGTACAACAAATTACGGAAGGAAAAATGTACAAACCAATCAAGCAAAATGGGTCCTTCTAATATCTCCACGACGAAAAGTATGGCCCTTACCACAAAAAAGTTAGACCAGTGTTGAACGCGTGTCTAGCGTTTTTTTTGTATGAAGTTCAGTTTTAAACACGCGTTCAACACTTGTCTACCTTTTTTGTGGTAAGGCCCTATATGTTTTAGTTAGATTCGAATTAAAGTTACTTGTTATTGTGAGATGACTGCCGAATAATGTATTATTATTATTACCTCAGGAAAACTCATTTAATTTGAACAAAAGCGATTCTGTCCTATGTAATGTCGTTACAGAAAACTAGTAAATATAGCAGAACCTAACAATACAAACTTCAATGCTAAAGAAAAACTTTTGTCGAACTTTTCCAGACTACTTATCTAATTGAGCCGTCCTCATTCATACCCATTTGAAGTCTACGAAACGGCTACCAGGTCGTCTAACATAAATCTAAAGCACAAATTAATCCTAAAGGCTTGATAGAGCATAAACGCACCACTTAGCAAAACCAATAGAGGCCTTATGGCCAAAGCCCGGTGGCAACGACCCGGCCCGACGCGGAAGGCGATCGTTCCGAAGACAAGAAGATTGCATCTCCCGTCATCATCATTAATCACATCAGTCGCTGGACTGAGGACCGAGGGTCTGTGGATGTCCCGCTACTAGATCATAAGAATAAATAAGTGGGGCTTTGTCCGTTATGCCAAATAATGCGGCTTCTTTTGTTGTTAAGTATGCCATTATTATGCAGTTTTTATTATATTATCATTTATCAAGTATTTTTCTGAAAAATTGTCCACCCAGGGGTGGCTGAACTGGCCGATTGGAATGACCTTTATCTAGGGGCTTATCAAGGGAAAATCTTTTACATTGGTGTCATTGAATTCTATCAATAAAAGTCGTAAAGTCTAACACCAGGGTTCATAGATTCGTTCATCAACTCGGTGTCTCACATGAAAGGCAGCAGTAATAGTATTATACTGCCCTTCGCCATTTTGCTCCTTCAAAAGAGACTATTCAGCGTTGCTAAAGTTGTCATTCATTAGATTTAACTGTTTATTCAACACTGTTCTCACAAAAGCTTTTCCAAAAAGAAACCTGCACTCTAAAGTCTTTAGCATTAAAGCTGACTTTAGTTCTTTCCAGACTTAGGACCCAGATATTACCTATGCTCTAATACTTGAGCATAAAGGTGATATTTGCATGTAATAGTCAACTCTAGGTCCAGTAGCGTTTGTGCCGGCAAAGGTGCTTTAATCATCCGCTGTAACGTCTTCATGCAGAATTATATCAACGATTTCCTCGCAAGGATCTTCGATTTTATGAGCAAAACCAATCAGCCACTCAGTTTGGTCATACCGAACATAGTACACACGTTAAACGTAAAAAGAGAAGAACTTTTATAGAGTACTTAATTAAGTAAGTCATTAAACTTTTTATGTTCACTATCTATAGCCTGATTTAACTGAAAATGAGTTAAGTAACTTTATCCATAAGTATCGATTAGCAATGATCGTAAATTCGAGTTTTATTTCTTATCTTCAATCCTTGGGCGTCGAGATATTACCTTAATGGATATGATATTAAGTACAAAACGGTTATGCTACTACGCTTCATATCACCGATGTGTAAATTGCTTTTATCTGTAAACCCTTCAACAGTATAATACAACGCATCGTCATCTAACTTCACATCACAGCTCACTTCTAAAGCTTTTGTTATACTCTCAATCTTATCCCATTGAAAGCAGCAATTACTTGTTTTATAGCATCTAGTCATCACCTAATTATACCGGCTCGTATTCTGCATGAAAATTGCCTCAAAGAAAAAAATACGAAGTCTTCATTACCTCGATCAAGATATCGGACAGATCATTAGTTACTGACAGTCGCAGGCGCAGCTATTGAAGCCTTTGGAGGTTATTGAATGACGATTCATCATAATCGAGTCATAGACGAGACAGTCGAGGAAAATATATGGTATAGTTTCGAAGAGCTTGAAGGAGGTAATGATGGTGACCGCACAGTGAAAACAAAGAGATGCAAGACTGATGAACCTGAGATGGAGTCCTTTATGCAGATAATCATGTGGTCAACTAACAGACCATTCAAAATAGGTAAAACGACGAAGCCTAACCAGCACAAACGATAATAATGCAACAAACTGTGAACAAACAAGAAGCTACAGAACCTTTAACACATAAACACTAGCAAATAAAGAGACAGCCGAGGACAGTTAGACAATTTCCTAGCGGCCGCTAACTATTAACTCTACTAACAGTTTCCTTGCGAAGATTCTTCGAGCTCATAAAAACAAAATTACACAATTAACAGCTCGTCTTGGGCAAAAAGTTGTCCCTTGAGCAGTAAATCGCCAAGAATTGGTAGTAAACTGCGCTTCTTAGTCGGTTTTTACACTTTGCTTTGACTTGGCATAGCAAAGCTGTCTTCGTAATCTTGAGCAAGTAAGTGTTGGCCCTGCTGTGATAATTACGATTTATTAAATTCCTCACAGTAATTTTATTACATACCTAGCACAATTTATTTACGACAAAGAAATCTTGATCGATTTAGAAGCCAGTTTTTGATCTAAACCATTTTCTTTCCTACCGTAAATTTTAGTAGCAATTTTACCAATAAATGTTCAATAGCTCACCATCTTCCTGACTCGTTTGAGTTTAAAAACTAATAAACTAAGTCATTCCAAAGTTTTAAGCACACACTTAAACTCAGAGCTTCTACGTTCATATTAAACTTCTTCCACCCGATAAGTTAAGCTTTTATGATTTAAGTAGAATATCTTAAAAACAGCAGGGTAATATAATAAATTGCTTAGCTAAGTAGGTACAGTACTTAATGAAATTACTTTTTGGATGTAAAAGTACTTAAATGGTCTTAAATTGCAAGCTTTGCTGATTCTTTAGGATTTGATGTGTCGGTATGTCTTTTGGTAGCACAGTATAAGTGACATAATCATCATCATCGATTTTAATGTTCAAATCATTTGTTGTATTTGTTATGTTGAATTTTACTGGTACTAAAATGAAACCCGGTAATGCTTTCAATATCTACTTATGCCGCAATTTTATCCAATCAACCTGTTTTAGCTACGATGACTTGAACGACGGCTGGACTGGATGGCGAAACGGGAGATTGTGACATAGGCATACCCTGGGGAAGGACTAAGTCCAGGTAGTGAACTACTTTAGGCTGATATGATGATGATGAACCTGTTCTTGTGTCAACCCATGCAAGTAATTCTCTGAAAAACCAGAGTTACATATACTCTTGCTGCTGATAGCACAGCTGATACATCGTAATCCTTAAATTAAAACAAAAACGTAACATAACTTTTTGAGCCAATGATTCATAATGCGGATGCCTGAGAAATTCTTATTACACAATTACGTTTTTAAGCGTAGATTAATGCAAGAAATGTGGTTCAGAGATCGGATCTCGAGACTGGTTTCTTTTTGTCGCATCTCGCTCTATATTTATGGTATCTCGCTATATGTTTATGGTAACCGTTGGTGGATATCTAATCGCTGAATCAGACTTGCGCCGGACTGCATCCGAAGCATTGCAGTTGGAACTCTTGACAATCTTATAAGGAGAAAAAAACGGTTATGAAGCTAGAGTTCAAGAAGTTAGGATAATATATTAAATCAAATTCAATGACCAGAGAATTTAAAAAACTTACATCCTGGACAAAAAACATAAAAGAAAAAGTTCGGATGTAGGAAGCCAGGGAAGCCAGCTAAAATTTTGCAAATCGCTAAAATCTTTGTGACGTTTATCCGGCTTCCATACCAAACAATATAAAACCACAAAGTAAGTATTGGCTAGCGCAATCCAGAGAGTCGGCTTCGAGCAAACGCGGCTAAACTCACTCAGACATCCACACGCGTCGTTTACGCGCTCTGTGGAACCGTGTCGAACCGGTAATGGTTGAGTGTGAACGGCGCGTTCGGTGACGGCGGACGGAATGGCGAGTAAAGAAAAATATTTTTGTGATGTGTTTGGGTGTAATAACATCACAGAAAATAGTGAAAAAGCAAGTAGAACTCTTTTATTTGATAAATAAATAGATATCTACTTCAAAACACTAGAAATGGAGGGATTTCTTTTTAAAAAACATATTTTTCGTTCGTAATATGTGATTTAGCGTTTTAGGTACGTACGTAGGAGTAGGTAGGTTGCGCTTTAGTTTGATTTGGTAGGTAAAATGGGTTTAGGTAGGTACCTACCCACAGTAGATAGATACCTACCTAGTCAGCATTTGAGGTGAAGCGATGAGTGCCGAAATACCGATAGCAAAAGGTCCAGGTTATGTCATCTTCATTTCCGATCATCAGGTAGGTAGCCTAACCTACCTATGGTAGTCCAAATGGACTATTACGATCCTGGATATTTTTTCATTTTTTCGTCACGGCAGCTGGTGACCTTCGAAACTATAGTAGATAAGTAGGTATACTTCGAAACTAAGGTAGGTACCTACCTACCAACTTACAGCTACAGATACAGCTTCATGCTCATGCCCAAATTTAATCCGGGCGCGTCCCTGCGTTTGTCATGTCGTCATGTTCATGTCATGATAGGTACCTACTTACCAACCTACCTACCTACCGTTACCAGCGCGTATCGCCCGCCCGCCAATACATTGGTAGGTATGTAATCTGTGTGCGTGCGACTGACTAGTGACGGTACGTTTGACTTTCATGATGGCTTGACTTCCTGTTAAAAATACCTACCTTTTAACCATAGGTACCTAACCTATTAAAGTTCGTGACGACAAGATATGTTTTTTTTACACTTGTTTTCCGTGGGAAACACCGACGAACGACGTGAGGAACCCTTTGTCGTGTCGGTCATCGCCGCCGGTCGGTCCTTTACCTAACTACTACCTACTTACATACATGCCTACCTATTGGTCGCTTCGCTAACCACCTAGTCTCGTGACCCAAACCCATTGCCCATCTACCGATTTAGGTGGGGACTGGGGACCTACTTATTTCCTATGACTTTCTACTGAGGTAGGTACCTACTTCCATTGGTAAAAAATATTTCATATCGGCCAGGTAATTTAGGAGTTTCTCAATTGCATATACCTATTTCATACTTACAAACGATAGGTAACTTCATTAAAAAAATCAGAAAGTAAAAGTAGCACCCCTAAAGAGTAGGCATAAGTGATCGAAAGAAGGGGTGAGCTGACCTTCTGTAAATTCTCTATTTTGTGATAAAACGTAGGGTACAGAATCAAAGGAACATTACAAATTCAAACACGAAGTAAAAGCTACACCAATAAATAAACACGGAAATGATAATGTGGATACAGCCACACCACGGGCACAGGCCTTTATGAACCCCAAAACAAATAAACAAACATACAGAAATATCAAATGTACGGAGCGTTCGATATTAATTCCATCACGACACGACACCAAAATTGATATTTTATTCGGCTCCCGGTCTCATAATTAATCGTTATCATACCAAAACTATTAATATTTCGACCTAAAACGGACGTATGGACCGCCCGCTGGACTCTTACAAAACAGGCTGAACTGACTACATTTCATTTACTGCTAAATTTTACTTTCATGATCCTTACGCCGAAGAAGCTAAAGTTGAAAATATTATAACAATATCTGATAAGCTACTTCCATATGTTGGTTTTTCTGCATTCAACCGCGTGGCGTTTCTGGTCTCTTGTCTTACATGCCTAAAAGCTTTGTATTTCCAGACATGGAAACACCCTATCTGCTTGGCATATAGTTGAATTTTCAATGTGACAAGAAACCATGGGATAGTGTCATCCTATCCGACCCGTTGGAGTATGAAAAGCAACAGATAAATGCAGTGATCAGGTTACGTATGAAGTTTTTTTAATGTATTAGAAAGAGGGTAAGCCATTGAATCGAAAAAATCAGAAGAGTGTGAGGTTCCTGCTTTTAATGTCGTTCTAATGATCAGATACGTCATTTTGATAGAAACAAGTTTTGTTCTGTGATCATTTGTCATAAACAGTTTTTAACTTTCCTGCCGAAGTACCTACCTTCATAACATTTTACTAACATGACATTTTTCTAATGCTTATGATATCGTCAATATAGGTATACCTTTTCCTGATTCAATATGAAGCAAAGACTAAAAACCTAACCATTACTTTCACAGGTCATCGCCAGTCAACAAAGAAACCGCAAAAAACGTCTGCTCATAAAAAGCTGCTTATTTATTCTACTCTTGACTGTAACCGTGCGACCGAAGCTCGAGCTTTTTTCTATCGTTCATTAGCTTAGTCAACAATTAATATAGCATAGCACATGTGTGGTATGGTAACGCTATACCGACCAAGAAAATGATGTATTGAGAGGCAAAATCAATGACATCGCGGTTTTCGAGAATGCAGTGATGCAAGTTTGTAAGTGACAAGGATTTGCATTTCCGACACGTCTTCAAAATTTCCCATTTCTTTGCAATCATGCAGCATCAAAAATGGTGATTTCGAATTACATTCGGTCTCGTCATCAAAGGCCAATTTCCATCCAATTTGGGCGCCGAAAACCGGTATTTTTTCGGCGGTATTATGCCGATCCGTTCCAGCCTTCATTTCTGGATGCCGGCTTAATTGGCCTGAATATCCGACCGTATAATGTTCTTAAACAACCTTTATACAACCCTTTTAAAACCTTCTCGTAAAACAACAAAGTTGAAGATTCATTGCAACTTGATCAAGTCATTGTCAATGCGAATTTAAGATCAATAAAAGGATATTGATGAGAGTAATTTGATGAAACGTAACTGTTCTGTGGCGATCGTGAATTTATGTTTTGATTGGTTTTTCGAAGTTAGTGAAGACGTGTGTGGTGAGATAAAAACGAGTAATGACTGTACAGAAATCAAGGATCATAAAGCGAAGATTATTTTCGTAACTGCCAATACTAGTGGTTTTAATGACGCAAGTTGATAAAATCGATCAGGTTCCTATTTTCTGTTGTCCTGACTTTTGTTGATACGACATTATGGAGATTGACAATGCAGATAATGCTGTTTAGGCAGTGATGGCGACAGTCGATCTTGCAGTAGACAAAGAAAACTTACCTCAAAGCGCACTCATCGACATCAGACTCGCACAGTCTCCCGGTGAAGGTGGGAGGGCACTCGCAGGTGTAGGAGTTCAGGCCGTCGATGCAGGTAGCGCCGTTCTGGCAGAGGTGGCCTGGGCAGTCGTCGATGTCGATCTCGCAGTTCTGGCCTCGGTATCCTGGGAAAAAGAGGAGATAATTTTAGAAGTGCAGGAATATTTTATGGCTGACTTCAAATAAAATAATCCAGCAAGAGAGGTAAGACTCATCTCACATTACAATCTTAAAGGTTTTTCTGTTTAATTCTAGGGTAGTTTAATGCGAAATAAACATGTCCAAAATGTTTGTGCATATGACAAACCGAACAGGAAATAAAACCATAAAAATTTCACACAGTACAACGTGTCAGACACATGTAAGACAAGACTAAAAATATCAAATCAAGTAACTCTTTTACAACGATCTTAAAAACTGACACTTAATACGCTAACATTTGGTTTCAGTTACAAATGTCTAGGTCCACAAAAACCCACCCACACACAGATAGAAGATGATATCACTTGACAAAATTTTAATAACCTATTAATCATGCCATGGGAAGAATATTAGGGATTGTTACATCCGACAGGCGACAGTATATTTGTGACAGACGGGATAATTAATGATCGTTTAGTTTATTTCACAATCAGGGATGAATAGGCAGTTGGAAATAATAGAGAAGAATTTGATAATGAATATTGCTGAAATGATATATCTAAAGTTAATCTTTGGGACAAAAAGTAAAAAAAAAACTATCAAACCCATGAAAACAAACATCATCAATGATAAAAAGCAAACATTTAACACTAATCTGTTTCCCAAAAGCTATCGATAGATAAACACCACCTGTTTACAAGACTTACTAATCGAAAGCTAACATCGCTTCTGAATTAATCCAGAGGTTCTAATTATGTAGCCGAACAAGTCTTTTTTTGTTAGGAGACCACACAATACAATACACATTTTAGCCTTGCAATTTATTATGTAGGTATGTGTTTATTGACAACTTATCTACTTTCTATTATATTGGACTCCTGGAAAAATCCTATTATTGCAATAGCTTTCTTATCGGACTATCGTATTGACCAGGCTGCATGTGACTTCTTCCAAGAAATTCCTAGAATCATGAGCAGAACCCTTGCAATCAACGGTGCTATTCATATATCCTCGGCCACGTATCTCATTAATATCTTTGGGGCCCTGTGTACTTTGTTTTACACTTTCAACAGCGACCCGTTGAGTTCTGATTAGCAACTCATTACCTCCGCTAAGTTGGCAGTCAGTTCCCACGAACACATCTGTTACTGTTTACCAGATTAAAAAAATATAACGGGCGCCTGGCTGTATACGCGTCATCGCCTTTGCAAATGTTTGGGATAAATGTTTTCATTAGGTCTGGACGGGGGCGATGGTAAATCAGTCGTGCGAAGTGAAAATAGTGCGAGGCGCACCAATCAAGAAACAAGTTAATCTCAAAGAGATCAAAGAAATGAAGCTACTTCATTTATGTTTTATGAGCCGCACAAAGTTCAATTGGTACTTATGTACTGATCCGTAACTAAGTGTCATAAAATAAAACACAAATGAAGCCAATAAACTAAAAAGAATCTAGTAATTACAAATAGAACTAGTTACTTTAATTAGTTCAAAGGTATGAGAGCGGGTGACATCTTTGGCAAAGCTCATAAAAGGAATGAAAAACTTGGTTGCCTCCATAAACCTATTTCAAAAACGGCACTATGACGTCACAGGATGCGCAGGATATGTGACTACAAATTACCTGTGAGACGATGGATTGGATATTTTAAGTGGTCCAGTGGTATGCGACTTAAAATTCCAAATCACGATTACAAGAATACTAATAGATTCCAATATCCTTTGTGTTGCACAACAACAAAACTCACTCAGGGAATTTCATAATCAACTTCAAAGATTAACACTGTTCTGCATTTCTGTACTAACGCAATAAGTGTGCGCCTACATGAACCGTTTTAAAATATGTAATGTAACGGCTATTTAGCGAGAAAGTGACATCACAACGAACGCAGCAAACATTCTCTGTACGACCTGATCGTAGTCTTACACTATACAGTTTACATTATTCATGTAACCAAACATACAAACATTCCAACAGCTTGTATTACGAATCGAAATTGATACAAACTGACAACAATATTAACATAATATTTGGTTATGTTTGTGTGACAGAGCCCTCTTGCGCTTTCCCAGAAAAATTGGACAGACTATATGAGGAAGCTGTTATGCCTATTATATTCGACACATGTGAACTTTTTAATCAAATATGATGAACATGTGGTAACTTAATGAGCCATTAATATAATTTAAGATGTAATTTATGGAGGATTAAATTAAAAGGCCTAGAGCGTGAATAATAAGGTGATAGTAACTTAGAAAAAAAACAAGAACTAATAAATTTGAAAGGTTATAATAATCATACGTTACCAAAACACCGGTTTTTAGGAACGATTATGAAAATGAAATACCTAACTCAAAAAACGAAACCGGTAAAAACTTATTAAGTTCAACAAATCAAAGGAGCACAACCGGCATTATTTATAAGATGATACTACTAATAAAACAAAAGTGCTTTCCAAAAAAGGCGATACACAACAAAACTTACAAACAAACAAACTTAGAAGCACCCATCGATATCGACAAATTACCACTACTAGATACTCCAGCCAAATATAGTCGATCAATTAACCAATCCGAACATCAACAGCAAGTGTTAATTAAGCATAGCCCATTACTGTTCCCACACTTGGTAAGAGTATAGTATACATATAGTGACGTCACGATGGGAAGTCTATTTTAAGTGCCAACACAAGGAACTCTTGAGGAGCCAAAGCGTCCCCTTGGGGAAGGCACGGTATTGTAATACCACAGGAATGTAAGAATGTTGATTATAATACTAACGGTAGTCGTTGATTTAGTTATGGGTTGGTGACGGAAATATTAGCGGTAATGTTGTTTGTCGGATGGGAAAATCACTTGCCACGGTGGAACGTTTTAATTAAGATGTAAATGTTTTCATGGTGTCTACAAACGACCTATTCTCAAAATTGTTAAATAAATTTTTAAAAAAATGTTGAGGATCTACTTGAGACAATAAAGAACGGAAGCGTTTTAGATGAGACGAAGTCCCCTAGAGCTATGTAAAAGTATTGTATTCTAATAACAATCCCATCAGACTTTCCAATTGAATGTGACAAATGAATTCTTATGATGATTCATTACTTTTGTTATGTCTGTCGAAAGAAATATTTCTTGCATGTAAGTAATTACATTCTATAACATAAACATAGGTATCCCCACCTACCTATCTACTTGAAAGGTACGTTTAAGTTTTTTGAACCTTTATTGCATTAAGTAACCTAATCTCTTTGCACCGACTGTGCAGGTCTGCAGATACCTAAAATCCTATAGGATAATAAATAAGATAAGACATCTATCTTTTAAAACAGCTTTCTTCACCACAACAGCTGATGTCAAAGGAGATAATTATTCAAAACCGAAGAACAGGAAGCCACGAGTTATCCAACATGTCCGTAATGGTGCGTTAATGGGTGAACCGGCGGCGCTTCGCAAAGTGACCCCTGCTGGGCAAATGGTGAAACATTGTTTGAGGCAGCAGTTGCCGAATTGGGAAACTTTAAAACAGAACAATAACTGAACGATAAAGCTTTCCTTTTTCTCTCTGTGTGAGAAAAAATAAAGAGTCATCGAATGAAAAAACAGAACCGCCTGGGACGAACAGCTCAAAGTAATCCTTGAAGGCGATTCATCCTTTGATGTTCTCTTACCAAAATGTTAACAATCCCACAAATTAATAAATTGAGGGAATAGTCTCCTATTACACAAAGTGGGAATGCAAACAGATATCAAATCAAAGCCAGACAAAACAAATAGCAAAGTTGTTCGGCAGCGATTGATTCAACATCGGAGTCTTGTTTAAATTCTTAGTAAACCTAATGGGAGGCTTGATCTAATGCGACGTTCAGCCATTCCAGAGAAAATAAACAAAAATTAGCAGTCGAAATTTCAGCTGAGACCTGGACTAAGGTACGTCGTGCTACTACTCTGCCAACTGTTTTTTCGAGGCCGTATCCTCCAAATGATCGAGCACACACTCAAAACTCTATTCTACATGTTTACCACAAATTAGCAACAGGCTGATAGAAACTCGAAACTGTATCATTTGTAAGAACAATTTCCACGTTGCGAGATACTGCGGCGCGTTTTGCAAGCGCGTAATGAAGCTAAATGAACGCGGGATGCGCAGACGCAGCTACGAACTAGAGTCAGCGCCACGAAAGAGGTCGGTCACACAGAACTGTCATTATCAGTTTGTTCCCAGTTTGGTTCGGACATTATAAGGGAATGAAACCATCCTCCTTACAGGAAATCAGGCGCTCATGATTTGTTTCGTTCGTGCTTCAGATGGCCTCTCAAGCCGTCGCGTCGGTGCTGGTTGCTTTTGTAATTACTCAGATGGGGTTCTGTGGCTTCGTTACACAACCAAGTCAGAGGCCTGCTACTTGTAGGTAGGCGGTTGAAAAACTCTGACACCAGGGTTCATTGCGTCGTCGAACGACTCGGTGTCCCACACGAAAAGAAGAAGAAGAAGGTATTTGATGTAAGGCACTTCTTTTTCGCAGGAAGCCTCTTCTCGTGGCGCGGGCTCTACATAAAATTGTGACGTAAGAGACTAAGAGGTTACGACACGCGACTGTCATATCGTGACATTAGGGTTACTTTTGCGAATTACATCTCCAAATGGATTTAATGAACTGTGCAAGAGTCGCTCTAGGAATACGCGTTTATGGTCAAATGTTAAGAAATTGCGTTTTGTATGTTGACGACATTATTATTTTAATTATAGTTTTCGAGTGGTAAACTAAAAGGATCTACGGATCTGGAAATCTCAGAATAAAACACAAAAGCCAAACCAAAAATAGAACAAACAACAAATAAAACGAGCTACATAATTCCTTTATCTACATATACAAACATTATTTACAACCGGCTATAGTTAGGCTAAGTGCAGCTTTCCAAGCAAGTCGTGGTGGCCGCGGGCTATGGTCGACTTTCAGCCATAGACTAAAGAATTTAAACCTGGTCCAGACATGCAACTCGTTTATAAATTATTTATAATTGATTCGTTGCCTACACGCCAGCCGCTAACTATATGTGGGGCCCTGAGGCGTCGAATAATTGACAAGTAAAACGAAGAAATAGGGAAGTCTGATGGGAGATAGTCATGCGATGTAGTTGTAAAGTTGTATCTTATAATCGCTCGTCTGTGGCAAAGTCCTATATAGGACTTTTGGACTTTTGCCACAGACAAGCCTATCTATAAAAAATGGCGCCACAGAGGAGTGGATAATAGAACAATAGTCATCAGAAATAGAGCTCACCATAACTAAAGACGTATAAAAAGCTACTCACGATGTTATCATTCTTTGAATAGTTAAAACATGACTTGTCACATCTGTTTTGTAAATTTTAATCTAGCTTTAATTTATGCATTGGAGAACTATATTTAAACATTGCAACCAGATAATAATATACCAACACGTGAGACGATTTTGTCCTTAGACGTCTGACTTAGTTTTCGCGCAATTGGCTATTGTGTAAATAGCAATTTTCCTCAACTATCCCCTAAGGCTTGAAATCTGCGCCGTAAAGAATAAATAAGTAGGTAGGTAACTGTAGTTTTAAAGTATAAATTATCGGTTCCACAAGATGTTATCTTGGTACGAAAAGGGCAGCCTTTAATACGGTCGTAGTTCAAGCAAATTGATGACAGATATAGAAATAATTGGACATGTTCTGATAACCTTATAACGATATTTTACAGAACTCCGTGAACAAGCTATGGTGTCACGAGGGAGATATGAAACTGGTATGGATTTTGCCTCTTTCGTAAAATTTATAAATAACACAGGTCTCAAAATATTACCTTGAGGTATCACAATTTCTGTACCCAATTTTCAACATCATACCAAAATTAATGAGCATTATTTTGCAAAACGGAAATGTGCAACAACGAAATGTCAGCCTTAATAAGTTTCATCGCAACAAAAAATTGAAATTTCGTCTATAACAACAAGTCTAGCCTGTCTAAAGGAAGTGTAAAATCTAAGGCACTTTATTACACATCTTAGTCAAATTGATGGTCGATTACAAGACCGTAACGTCAATGAATTGCGTAAACATCCGTAGTCGACTTAATCGTCAAACAGAATACATTTATATTAAGACCAATAAAGTAGATTTACGGTAAAACAAGTATCGTTGCGACAGTTTGAGAAACAACCACTGTATAAACCTGACCAAGTAAGGAGAATAGTTTCCTTCAAAATTGGTATCGGCACCATTTTCACTTTTCTGTAAATTTATTTGCACTAATGATTATTGAGCAATGTAAAGGAGACAAGTTTCTTGAAGCAATTATTGGGTGCTTTACAGCTTTTTGGCTATAAAGTCGTCAGCGTCTGTAATTGCCAATTGAATAGATTCATTAGAAGGCCTGTTATTACGTAACTGCTATCAGTGTCCTTTACATTGATGATTTTACGATTGATGAAAATCATACATACATTATGTCACACCCGTATCCCTTCTGTCTGGGGTATGCAGAGTGTAAACGATTGGCCACTTATACCTTACCTGTCAAAAGTTCGAGTCATTCAGGAGGCTGTGTATCACCATAGTGACAGGTTGCCAGCCTGTCACCTAAAATTGCAATACACATCAACTCTCAAATCGCTTATTCACTTCTTACGACACCCACGGGAAATATAAGCCGGCTCCACTCGGCATCTCACCACATGAAAATCAAACAGGAATGAAAGTGTTGACTTACCAGTAGGACAATCGCACTCGTATCGCAGAGGGTCCAGCGGCGTGCATCTTCCTCCGTGCAGACAGGGCGAGGGTTCACAGGGCACATACTCGGCATCACAGTCCCGGCCCGTGTACCCCGGCTCACAGACACACGTGTACGACCCGTGTGTGTTGAAGCACCGCCCGTGGTGACAGGGCCCGGCGCCACTGGAGCACTCGATGACATCTTCAGTACATCGCGGGCCGGTGAAGCCGGGTGGGCAAGCGCAGGAGTAGCCAGCCATCGTTGTATTGTCCGGCAAGCAGCGACCCCCGTTCCGGCATGGTTGTGATGCGCAGTGGTCTTCGTGAGAGCATTCGTCGCCTGCAGACAATTTTATTAGTTTTAGAACACAGTTGTATCAAGATTTGCAATGATAATGGCTGTCTGGAACAGTATTGTATTGGAGCAACAACAGACTAGGTATTATATTTGTAGTGTCTAAGTCTATCAACAAAATAAAAAAGGTTTAACCAGGATTCAACAGTACAACGAATATTAACTTCCTACCGCCCTGATGTTTAAACATAATGCGTGTCTGCTTAAGATCTAGCGAATACCTTCCTATGGTCATACCATTGGACACTAAACATACAATAATAAAGATGACATATAATATATCTTCACAATATTTTTACAACAAGCGAGATATTCATGCAAAAACGTAAAATTACACGTACCTAGTACTTAGTAACATAGCTGTTGCAGATCGTGACAAGTATTTACTCAGTTAATACGGAAATGCCGCCCCAGATACAACAACTACTTTCCATTTTTAAGATTTTTATATTTGCGTGTTTCAATTATCTGCATGTCTTCCTGTACCTATTCGTAGTCAGATTTTTTATGAGAAATGATCAGGTTATACGGTTATATAGTTTTGGTGCAGATGTTACCAAGGTTTTTATCGTAAAAAATACCATTAAGGAATTGAAATTAGCTTTCGGTGTGTTTAAAGGCTTACAATTTATGCAAGATTTTGCGATTGTATAAGATCATAGGTAAGTTAATGTACAAAGATACTGAGAATACTACATCAACATTAGGAAGGTAGACGATCGTACTTTATTAGATAAAACAGATAAACTTTAACCAATTCAAAACAACGAGCTTCAATGTTTACAAAAGCAGTATATAGCTCAAATGCATTAAAGACAATTAGCCATTAGAGGCAACAAACACTCATAGATCGATAGCACTAAATAAATTGCCTACTAGATTTACTATCAATGGCGATTAATTTCAATACAAGGGATCGTCTATGTTATGTGAAGGCACACTTCGGAACTAAATTTCAAATAAATAGGTTTTGAAGCAATTTGTGAATCAATTAAAAAAACATCCATCCTATTGTATTTGTTATTTTCAAAAAAGGGCTGGTAGCGACTGGATGGCAAAAACAGGAGATCGTGCCTACAACAGAAACGAGCATTGCCCATTTTACTCTCTACCTATCACTCTTTCTAAATTTTATTTCAGGTCTACAAAAATAGCCAATCTTTTGAAATCTGCAAGCACCAGATCTATAATGGCGATCAAAAAGGCCTGCTGTATGCCATGCGCGTACGCACACGTCATCTGAGTAGGAATGTCTAGTGGCCCGCCGGTGACTAATCATCGGCCTCAAGTAAACGGTCCAGGGATCTATTCTACTGAGGCACTGGAACAATAACATCTTTGATTCCGTACTCCAAATATATAGTAGTTACTTTAATGGGTCTCATCGCGATAGTTTTTAGGTAAATAAGCGATTTACCTGGTAATCGTGAGTGCTTAAACAGTTATACTCCAAATTTAAATTCAAATTTCTAAAAATATTAACTACGGCATGGGCTTGAACCCTGGACTGCCAGACAGAGCCACCACGGACCGTGGCCTTCTGGAAAATTCTGACGATTCAATGGTGTTCACCAACTAGCGACCTGATAGACACTGGCCACCGGTCAACACCGCTAAAGAGTCTCTATATTTCGAGAGGCACTGGTAGTTTCATGGTCACACTGGAAGACGTTTGGAATTGGGGCATTTGAAAGTTACAGCGGTTGCAAACAAACAGTTAAAAACTTTAGGTCCTGTACAAGTTTCTTCTTCGAGAACATAACCTTTTCCAAATATTGCTACAATCTTTATTTCACTAGCTTATCATTATGATTTACTAGTAGAATTGGATCTTCAATCGCGTCTGATTGGCCGAAACAAGCTCAATTGGTATTAACTACAGCATTTTAATCGATATTTTTATTGCAAGCGCCATCTAATGGGACCAAATAGGTCTAAGTATATTTATAGTTTGCGAAGCTTTAGAGTTGATAAACGGAATGAAACTTTATAGAAACTAATTTTAATTAAAGTTATTAAACGGTCAGTTTATTTTGTCAGAAAAAGACCAGCACATAAGATTCTAGCAATCATTTTATATTGGTTGTTACTTAAACTTAACTTAAGAAAAACAGTATAAGTTGATCCTTTAAATGAGCAGATAATAAAATCACAAAACGGGCAGATACGAGTAAGTAGGTATTTTTATTCCTATTCATAAAAACAAAATAAAAATCTCAAGCCATTTCACAACTTGTTCTATATCTTTCCCTATAATTTTATTAAGGCCGAGATTAAAGAAACTTCTTTATAGCCACGCAATATAAGCATTATCCACTATATTGATGGTACTTATATTTAAAAGCTCCGATTTTTTACTAGCAGTTACACTATAAGTTACCACTTAAACCAGTTCTTGCTATAAAGTTATAATACTTATAGGATCATTGGGATTGGGGCGGCCTTCCTTATAATATAAGTACCTTTTCCCTCAATATAATGATTTAGAAGTATCACGGCCATATCCAGGAAACTCTAAATTGCCCGTAGCTTCACTTTCACTCAGACTACCGGTTTTATTCTAAGTGTTAATACGAGTCAATGGTCGATTCTCTGTAGCCTCTTTATCTTCTATGTTGGTTCAATTTATTTGAATATTTTAGTGAAGTTGCATCAAGGCAGTGCTTTTGGATTTACGGGAAGCGTTCGACAAGACTGATCATCGCTTAAAATAGCAAATCTTTAAATCTGGATTAAGCTCACTTATTTACGATAGATATCAGCTCTACATTATTGTATCCTATTGCAACTGGATTTGTGAACTAAAAATGTTCTTTCGATAGCAAATGAATCGGAGTTAGTAAAAGATTATGATATCAACTCAGCGTAAACAATATCTAGCCACAAACACGACATAAGAATCTTAAATAGGTATCCTATCACTGCATTCTCAGCCATATTTTTAATAGATACCATCAGCAAATGCTATGCAGCTAAACCGCTACTGAAGTAGGTCTAAGAATAAAAAAGAACTTGTAATATCCTGGACGAGCCATAATTACGCACCCATATAAAGATGGCGGAGCTTGCAAAGCGCGGATTTTTTTATATAAATTGCCTACTTACAGGCACTAGTTAAAATAAACGGGTATTTGACATAAATGGATAAGTAGAAGAGATTCTAAGGCACATTTAGATAGCTTAATAGCGTACAAGGTATTACTAGATGATAGCCAAATGGATAATCACAACATACTAACAAGAAAAGCACTACACGGAATAGTATGTGGCCATATGAGCCAACAACATAATAAGGTACCGAAGTGAATGACAATATTAATAAAGACCTCATACTTAAAGTCATCGCTGATCAAACACCTATCAGTTACCAAAGTGGTCACTGAATAGCCAATAAGTATCATCTCATTATTTACTTAAGTAATCATAGCCGATGCTCATGCATTAACCGTTTGAGAGCAACGCGAACCTCTTATTAAAGCAAATAGTAATACTTCAATGCGTCGTTATAATAGAAGGGTTTAGGCTCATTCATAACTTAAACCAAAGGCCATGGCACAGAATATAGGTACTGGGTGTAAGGGACGGACGGTAAACTTTGCCGGCGTGCGGTAAGTTCATGAAACTGAATATCTTTCCGTATAGAGATTTTGTATGGCAAGTCAAATTTTTTTTGCGTTTCTCAACTTATCCTCAGTTGGGAAGGTATTTAAGTTATATAAACTGGTCACCTGTTTCGTTACACTATTCCTTACACCCGGTATAACAGGCGATTGGATAGGAGTGTTCGCTGGCACACCTGCCTTCCTTCAATCTTTATGACGCAACTTCACTTATCTGACAGAGTTTATATATCTGTCGGATTTCAGATCCTGATTTTGAGTTGATGGAAACTGAAGTGCAATAATTATCTCAGTTAAACAAGACCAGGAAGCTTTCACCTCACTTCAGGGTAGGTCGTAAGTCGATCAGAAGCTTACGGAGATTATTTCTATGGATATACTAGCTGCCCGTCAGCGGTTTCACCCGCTGCAACCTATTATTTCGCGGGAAGAAAGCATTACTCGCCGAGAGATGTCGCTGTTAGTTTTCGGCGAAAACGTTTAAAACGCGAATCGGCTCAGTCACGCCACCTATTTCAAAAATATTGGAAAATGCGTGATCCCGTGGGAATGAGACATTTTTCCGTGGTAAAAAGTATCCTATGTGTTATTCCAGATGCCCTTTTATATTTCTGCAAAGTTTCATGTCAATCTAATCAGCCGTTTTTGCGTGATGTCGTAACAAACACACACACAAACATCCGCCTTTATAATATTAGTAGGATGAGGAGCGTAATTTAAAGCCAGTTGTTCCGGCTCAGCAAAAGATATCGAACTTCAAGTCTTTCACACAGGAAATAAAGCCAAGTGAAAAACTTTAAACATTGGCGAAGAAAAGATCTATTAGAGTATAGTTACATCGATGTAAAACTTGGTAAAATAGTTTATGTAAACTAATCTTAAACTTGGTATTAAAGTTAAGTAACGCTATCAATTCAAGATCTGATTCAATAAAACGAGATACATAATCGAATGGTGACTATTACGCGATAAACGACTTTCTCAAAACTACTTTTGACGAAATAAATTAAAGTAATACAACTTTACATGACACATTGAATATATATAGTTTTGTTTTTAAGGCAATTTAGATACCGCAATATAAGAACAGGTTCTAGCGAATTGTTCCCCTTCCGACCTTTTCGGATTCTATGATATCGTAAATACGGACTAAGTGTTTATTTCTGTAACACAAGCTGTAAGGATAGAGAGAGGTAAAGTATAATTGCAACATCTAATAATTCAAAACATATTTCAATATTATTGCTCTGTTCGCATTAAGTTAGTACCTAAATTATAGCCAAAACGAATTGGAGACTTTCAAAACTGACGATATCGTCTAGATATGTAATCAGTAATTTGATCTAGATTTATTCATTGTACGAATGACGAATCATCTTGTGTTAGATAGGTACAAATTACTAGTGTTCATATTTGCAGTCTTCATTAATTTTAACATGGAGATCATGGCTCACATGTCAGTTAATTACAAGAAAATGATTGCCATTTTTGTCTTGATCAGGTATCGCTATAAATTCATAATCATGTCCGGATCGCCGACCATTTCAATCACTAATGTCAATATCCTTACTCACATCAATGGAAATATTAATTGCATCTCGATATAAACAAAGCAAATGCATTCATATTACGTACGCACTAGCGGCCTGACCAGCGGTTGCATCCGTTTCTATCCTTTTTCCGAGAGATATTTACTAGTAGCTATATTTAGTAGTCTTTGATAGTACTCGAGACATTATAGCTTGCTGTAAAAGATTAATTAGATGTAATATATCAATTTCTTCTTAAATTGTTTCCTCTTTAGGTATTAAAATGATGTGTGACAATAAGCCAACTTTGTCTTGTTTCAAAATCTACATTTTAATGTTCTGCTGCAGTTTTCAAGAACGAATCGTCACTATCACCTCAATAATCTTCATTGGAAACTCGATCAGCATCTTTAACACATTTACGACGACGATCAGTCAGTCAATCAGAAGTCTATCATGCATATTAAAGATAATATCAGCATCCTTTACGATAATAAATCCTGGCGTAGCACCTGCTAAGATTACTCATCAGATTGTGATACGCCTCAAAAGGCATTATTTAATAAGACGTCGGAAGATATATGGCCAGCTAATGTTCTATTAGATTCTGCAAGTTCATTTAATACTTTGTTGGTAATTGGCAGACGAGATTTATTCATACATCCGAGTTGGTATCTAGCTAGATATTACTTATCGCCTAATCATCTATTATGTTTGAAATATTTACCTACTCACTCATAAGCTCGTTTTTAGAATAATTTTCGTCTTACTGTTTTGTTACTCTCAACTTTTTGGCAATTATGAAACATTTTTCAGCTAAGATTATTTTTTCATTAACCAACTAGACCAAGGCGTGAAACCTATTTAATTTCGGTGATTCCGAACTGTTGGTTCAGTCGCAAACAAACCGGTGATAGTTCGGAATAACCAGCAAATTTTAAAAGGTTCCAAGCATTGGTTTAGCCAGTTTTGTGGAATTAAATCAACTTACCCGTATAACCCGGCGGACAATCGCACTCATAGGTATCCAGTGACGTCAGCCGACAGGTAGCCCCGTTCAGACACGGTGCCGAGTCGCACGCAGCCGGATCCCTGATTTCACACAGCGACGCGCTGAAGCCAAGAGGACAGTCGCAAGCGAAGGACGGTGGTCCTCCGCCGGCGCCCTGCTTGACTCTGCAGGAGCCGCCGTTCTGACATCGTGGACTCGATTTTCCAAACATTGGTCTAGTCGGTACTGTGAAATTACTAAATCAACTTACCCGTATAACCCGGCGGACAATCGCACTCATAGGTATCCAGTGACGTCAGTCGACAAGTAGCTCCATTCAGACACGGCGCCGAGTCACACGCAGCCGGAACCCTGATCTCACACAGCGACGCGCTGAAGCCAAGAGGACAGTCGCAGGCGAAGGACGGCGGTCCTCCGCCGGCGCCCTGCTTGACTCTACAGGAGCCGCCGTTCTGACATCGTGGACTCGATTATCCAAACATTGGTTTAGTCGGTACTGTGGAATTAAATCAACTTACCCGTAGAACCCGGCGGACAATCGCACTCATAGGTATCCAGGGACGTCAGCCGACAGGTAGCCCCGTTCAAACACGGCGCCGAGTCACACGCAGCCGGAACCCTGATCTCACACAGCGACGCGCTGAAGCCAAGAGGACAGTCGCAGGCGAAGGACGGTGGTCCTCCGCCGGCGCCCTGCTTGACTCTGCAGGAGCCGCCGTTCTGACATCGTGGACTCGATTTTTCAAACATTGGTTTAGTCGGTACTGTGAAATTAAATCAACTTACCCGTATAACCCGGCGGACAATCGCACTCATAGGTATCCAGCGACGTCAACCGACAGGTAGCCCCGTTTAAACAAGGCGCCGAGTCACACGCAGCCGGAACCCTGATCTCACACAGCGACGCGCTGAAGCCAAGAGGACAGTCGCAGGCGAAGGACGGTGGCCCTCCGCCGGCGCCCTGCTTGACTCTGCAGGAGCCGCCGTTCTGACATCGCGGACTTGACTCGCTGTGGCAGGGGTTGAGGTGCTGACAGAACTCGCCGGCGTAGCGGGACGTGCAGCTGGAACAAAGAGAGGGCATGTTAGAACCTTGTTACAGACATAGAAGACTATGAATAAGAGAGAGAGAAAAATCTTTTAAACAAAAATAAAATACGAAACGATAAAGGGCTGAATGAAAAATAAGACCTTTCCTTCTTCTGTTCTGACTCAATGAATACACCAGTAAATATAAAAACAATTTGCTTCAGGCAAATTCAACGCAACATTGCAATGCATAGACAAGTGTCCCACTTACAAGTTCCTATAAAAGGTAAAATGCGCAAAATTAAGTCTCGCTGCAAAAAAGTTGTCAAGCATTTTACGACGACTGTTTATGCCAGTTTAGTATTAGCCAACGCCAGCTCCTAGTAAGAAGGTAAGCTTCTAGCAATTAGCATTTTTCATGATGAAAATCACTTTGGAATATTCTAGAAATGTTAATTTGTCCTGTGGGTTTCCGCACATGCCTGCACGCAATATGGGTGAATTATAGCCTCTGCCATTAAAGATTTTACTTATGCATTTACATTTTTAACTTAGAACTGTATAAATCTGACTATAGTCAAAGCGTGTGCATTTAAATTTCTTGTAACATCAATCTACCTAGATATAATAATAATATTTTGAATAACAATCGTGTTTTCTTCTACAATAAAGAATCTTTGTTTACACTACTTATTGTATAAAAGACGTCATCGCTATAATTTTAATTCATTCGTCCATATCGAGATTACTGTAGATCATATACGGTTTAAATATTATTTACATTGTGCATTACTTTATAATTTATTCTAAACTCTACCTTTATGGAAACTACATCATTATTCACTGTCATGCTATAAAATACTTCCGCATCTTTAACAAAAAAAACTTGTTATTCTTTAGGTAAAATTTACTGTTAATTACCTACTGCAATTCCATGTTCCTCTTCAATGTCATTGACTTCCACCATCAAAAATTTGTTATTACCACTATTATAATTTCGAATAACTGCAATACTGAATTCACATATTTCACGCCAGCAGTGCATACATTCCAGACCCGCCTACGGAGAACCTTACTCAGATCATAGTGCAGCATTAGGTGATTCTCACACGCACCTGCATTATTTTGCCGGTACGGTTTATTGACGATATGAGTTTTATGAAGTCGCATAAAAACGCCCTGCCACATCACAAGCGGTTACGGTTTTAGTGGCGAAATTTTATGAAGTCGCATCTAGAAACATCCCGCCACATCCCAGGCTGTCATTTGCGGCATATCACACATCATATTACGTCAGTCTATCGCTGTCCATAGTTCGACTTAGGCCTCCACGTAAGTACATCATAAAGCTCGGCATCTCATTTTTGCTAGCCAATCACTTCCACAAGAGATCCATCTAGACGGAGAGCGTCCAACGATTCGCTATCGTTTGCCAGCTGGCTGTCAAAAACCGCAGCACTGTGCAGTGCATGTGAAATCCACCGTTGTGCAGTATCAGACTTCGCCATAGGCGGTCTGCGCATACGCAGACAATGGCCAGGTTGACCGCACCGTATAAATTACCGAACAATACCGCATATGTGTAGGTACGTGAAATAATAGCTGACCGTGCAGATATTGTTGCTAATAAAGGACGAATCGAGTGTTTTGCACAAACTTTGTTATGATAAAAATAATAGCCTCGCGGCCCATAGGCCAGTAGTAATAAAGTAAGTTTTCTTGCGGTTTCATTCAGACACAGTTTCTGTCTATGGTGTGTAGTATTACCAGCTTCAAAGATAAAGAATTACGAGATAAAGAAAAAGAAATACAAAGAGTTTATTTTTGTAGAAAGATAAATTGTAGTGTAGATCATAATAAAAATTATAAAGCTTTCTCAGAACCCAAATAAGTTCTTCAAAGACCAAACTAAAACCTAAACAAATCCCAGCGAAAACAAAGCAAAACACGCGCAAGCAGCTACTTCACATGATATCCAGCCAATAAGCGCTTGGTAGTTGCGCGGGCGCAGGACGTCGCCAATAAATAACGCAGATACGTCGGCGACACGACCACGTGACATGCGCGCGCGCCGCCAGCCGACACCGCCATTTTTAACATTGAATTTCAACCGGCATAAATCTTAGAAAGTAAATTGTATGCTAATGCTAAAACAGAAGCAAGTAAAGGTATTATTAAAGTTGGAAGTTAAGAGGACAAAGAAGTAGTAAGAGAGGTTTTTGAAACTGCCACGCTAGCAGAGTGAACAAAAAAGGAAACGAGATAGTGTAATGATATGTGTACCAAATATTAACAAAAACTACATAAATGGTGATTAAGAATTGTTACAGGCAGATACATGTCAAGATATGAGAAATGCTGTTTGCAAATGTATATTAGCACTAGTTGTGATCTTTGCAAAACAAATTAATAATCTCAAAAGATTTTATGATAGCTAAATCTTCTGTTTCCTGTTTAGGCCCAAAACCAACATCAAATGAAATCTACAAGTAGGTAGGTGCATCATATTTTGAAAGAGAATCTAAATATCACCTTGTTTCATCAATGTAGACCTAACAAAACATAGCTATCACAATGAATGTGATAACTTAGATGATACTAAAACTGAATATTCAAAGTGTGAGCCGGCCCATATAAATTCTAGAAAGCAACCAGTTTAGAATTAAAATATACATGGAAGGTGAGATAAGTAAAGAGCGTAGGCACAATATAATCAAACACAAAACTAATCATTACGCCTATTTCTGACTAAGTAATGCAACCACAATCAGTCGACCGTTTCATATGTTTGTTTAATTAACTTTTGGTCGAAGCACCAATGATCGAATATCAAATAAGTCGAAGAAACCTAAGAATATGACAAAAACTTACTGATGGTGTTCGGGGAATATAAAAAACGCAAAATCATTTTAAAAATTCTTTCAAAAGGTTTTTGAGTACTGGTAACTAAACCCGTCGATTTCAACAACTTAGTCATGTTCGATCAACAAAACGTAGAACCACATTTGTTAAACAAATATTCGAACAATCGTTGACCCAAGGAACCTATCGAAATCAACCCACCCACGTTTTATTAATATTCCAGCTATAATGAAGTCAATCTCATTTATTATTACACTTGATACGAGGGTGTCGGTGGGAAATAAGATACGCAATACCAATACCCGTAAAACACACTCAATGAGAATAAAATTTTACTTTTGATAATAGAAGTCCCATTGAATGTTTGTGTGATTGAGTCGAAGATCTGTTTGATCAAGCTTATGGTTTTTGAAATTAGAATTGAAATTGAAGTATGTAGTAAACTTTGTACGTTAAAGCGGTTAAAGCTAATATTTTAGTGGTAATAATAGCTTTGAACTAAGTATATTATATACTATAGAAAATGCTATCAAAATCAAAACAGTCAAGGAAACAAAGCCTATATTTTAGTGTTCATCATCATCATATCGTATAGCAATCCTTGCTTGGATTTAATACGTCTATGCTAAGGGTTTCATTGTTAAAATTGGTATTAAACTAAAATTAGATGCTAAAGAATATTTTATCGTAATCAAAACTGTTGAAGACACACAAGGTGATGGAATAAAGAACAATCTAAGTACAACATTGTCTCAAACAAAACTGACTGCGAATTGCAACAAATGTCAATAGCAAATGCCAGTCGAAGGCAGTTTGTCGTGCAATTGGATCTTCGTGGCGTTAAACTTGAGGCGTGCATGTCCGAGCGTGGGTGGCAAGAAGCCTGTTCCACACACCCACTCGCTGACCTCCGAACGCAGGGGCTCTTGCACTTGAGCCCTCAACGCTGAATATATGGATGATGTTATTGCAGCCGCAAATACATTAGACGCCCACGTACTGTCCTGATACCCCGATAATAACTTGTACAAGTCGCGGTGGGATGAAGTGTGCCCGATACGCAAATGATGCCTTGGACATTTATAGCTTCGCAATCTGCAGTTTATAGCCGGTAAAATGTCCAAGAAAACAAATAGCGTTCGTGAAAGTATCACAAAATGCTGTCCACAAGACCTTTTAGCAAGTTACATCACGTTCCAACGTAAAAACCGGCTGCCGAGCTGTTAATTACTACAACAAAACAATGCACCTGCAAAAAGATGACGTCGCTACCTGAGCTTATCTTTGAAAATTATAAGCGACCGCCGCTTACGAGAAATTATTTACAACTTTTCTGGAAGCTAAATCTTCATTATAGGGGAGCTCTATAAATTGTTATTGGACGTATCGCCGATCTCATTACGCTGATGCTGGAGAGCTTCGGAGGAAGGTATCAAGCGGAACAATGTTAGTTAGTGAAGTACATGGGCTAGGAAAGCGAAGGCGCGTCGAGGCAATAATTTATAAAACAGACAGCAGATCCCATGTCGCTGCGAGCCGCCCAAGAGTGCCTTAAATAAAGTATTGCGTGCGACTATAGGCCGACAGCGCCGAGACTCGTCGGTTATTCGATATTCTGTAACGCTTGTGAACTTTTAACGGGAAATTTGTATTTTAAGCTGTTACAGAAACGACAGGTTACAACTTTGAACAAGCATCGGTCGTGAACAATACTGGGCCGCAAACGAAACACTTTCTCGACTAAAATGTAAAGCTGGCTGGGTCACTCGAACGTAAAAGGAACAAAAATTACGGGCGATAATAGCGCTCATTATATGACCGCTGACTTTTATAATCTAGCCGAAGGTGCTGTAAAAGCTTTCTAGGTACTCAAACCCATTATTATACAGTAAAAGACGAAATCATTTTTACAATATAGATTTTAGTTAGATTTCTTAATTACAGTGATAAAAAATTTGGTTGATTTTGATAGAAGATGTAAGTATTTTCATTAGTGTTGGCCTCACATCATTACTTATCATGATTTGTCAAGTTTCCTATTCTTGTAACTTAACCAATCTTAACGGCCATCTTTACCCGATGGCAAAACGCATTCAGTATCCTCTAAGTTATTTCAATCCATAAAATTAGCATACTTCTAATCGTAGCCATGCAAATGAACATCGAGGAGTCACGTGACAAATGTTCCTTGCGCTTTCCTGGAAGCGCGCGCATGTCGCGTTATCTGATGCGCGCTGACGGCGTGCGTGTGCGCGCGGACGTATCTGAGCGCGCATCGTCCAAGTGCAGCTCGAAGTGTGTGCGCCTTGTATGGATGGGCTAGGAGAAGTGCTGTGTGTGATTCGATTGGGCTGACTAAGGTGATTGGGTTGTTATGGATTTTTAGATAACCTTAATAGAAAATAAAAAACAGCACCTTCCAACAATGACAGACATACAAAAAAGGGTAACGGTGATGAAGATTTGAATATTTCGAATGATGATTACATGAAGGGCCCAAGTTTCCAAGGCAGTCCAGTTCAAAATCACACAAGTCCTCATTAAGAAAAGTCGTAAAACAATTGTAAAAGGATTAAAATTCAGAATTCAACTCGTGGACTTAGGGACTGCTTGAACTGGACTGTTTTGGACATAGGCAATTACGCAACTGGCGCCTTCTTCATTTACAAATGATAGTAAGTTGCAAACAAAACTAAAAGTAAATGAATTTGAATCAATCAAACTTCCAGAAAAGCTTACTCACAATTCTAGAACGGTCATGGGAAGAAGCTAGAAGGCGAACAAAAAGGAGCTTAGCGGATCAATATTTTTTCCCACCAAGCCGGAGATACTGTAATGTCATCTGAACCAGTCGAGTTCCTGTCGTCATTAGGTGCACAAGCACCCTTATTAAGTTCTCCAATCAGCAAAGATTCCGGATACATTGCTGGTTTTCTTGGACATTATGTATTGACACAGACCAGATAAGCAGCAATGTAAGCCAATTGGACCCTGTTGACAGAGAAATCTAAGAGTCCATGGCTGCGCAGTTACACGACCCATAATGGTAGGAAAACAGGAAAAACGATGCACTCATTTGTGCGACATCTTCGATAGCCAGTTACAGAGTCGGTTCAAGTTTATCTAGTAAAGATATCACCAATGGCTACAAACTACCAAGTAAAGAAACACAATGTTGCGAATTTTATGTGTGATTAAGATTTTGCGATTGCTTGTAGGTATGCAATCAAACTAGAATGATAACTTTATTTAATAGAACAATTACCACAAGATACGAGTCCAGTGATTTTAGAAGTTTAAAGACGATCGAGAATTTTGTACACTGATTTGCAAGCAATATTTTCCTTCTGTCAAGGAAAGGACGCTAAAACAGCAAACTACTCGATGAGGCCCAGTTTAAACCGCCTAATAAGTACTAGTAGCAATATCGAAGCAGGTCGAATTGCTAGCAATATCGAAGCAGGTCGAATTGCTAGCAATATTAAAGAAGTACAATAAAGCAATTCTAAATAGGAGTGTCAAAAGAAGAATCGTGTTTTCCCCAAAACCATCTCTGCGAAGATTGGCGAGATTGCAGTTGTGATGTTATGGCAGCACTAATTGGCAACTAACAGGACTTTATGGATGATGTGCTTGGAAAATTACGACCAGCCATCACTCCCGTTAAACAGAAGAAGCTACTGATTGACAGACACATTGAAAATCTTTGATTAGGACGCAAGCTTCTTGGGAAAGCTACCGTTGGCCTACTTGCACCTAAACACTATGAAATCCTTTGACAAATAGAAACCAACAAAGTGTTACACCTATATCATAGTCTCTGTTGGATCTATCACTATTTAAAGATGCTCGATCACATTTAGGAAAAAAACACAAGACAATACTTTAAATCAAGCAACAGCCTAAGAAAATGCTATAAAGTCAGACGGCATGGTTACAAAAATATAAAAAGCCGGTTTGAAGGGCCATAAACACATGCCAGGTAGCACAAGAGCACCTTAGTTACTGCCTCATAAGGAATAATACTTTGTTTAAAGTCAAAAATGTAAGAATCCCCTAATATTCTAGGAAGATATTTTGGGCAGGCCATGGTTTTACATAAATAAAAATTACACATAAGGTTAGGAATGGGATGAAGGTCTCATTAGAAAAGCATTTGACGCTGAATTTATATTAGACCTCAGTTTTTAGTGCCCGTGTGTTGGAAATAACAATAAGGTTCAACAAAAAGACCTAGATAGGTAGAGATACCTACTCGAATGCTTGCTTTTGTTCTAAGACCATTCTCTAACAAAACTTTAATTAGGCGTTTACAATTAGAGGTACAAGCACAAAGGCTCGGATGCTATCTGGTCCTTCGAGCCGGACTTCCTACTGTAAATCTTGGAGATAGCACCGTCGACACCGCAAGATAACTCGTAATTGACATAATAAGAAAATATAAAGGACTTTCTGCAGTTTATACAGCTGGACATTTCAAAGGAAAGGATAAGCTAAAGAAAATAAAAAATATGAACGCTTCTTGAAGATCGTGGGCGGTAAGTGTCATCTTGAAGTGGCCAATTGAAAATAAACCGTTTCTTGAATTTTGGATTATATTACATTCGACTTTATTCAAAATCAAGACGTAAATTATAGTTTACGTCACAAAAATGTGTAAGAATGGATACAATATGCATGTTATTGAAAAATAAAAAATACTGAAATGACTACATTGTCAAAGCTTTAACCAAATAAGGCTTATTGATGCGAGTAAAAGGATCATTGCTGCAAGTGCCGGTTGAAATGAAACTTTAGCAAAACAGGACATTGACCCAAAAAATAAAATTCGTGCCAGTAAAGCACAGACCAATAAAAAATCACCCAAAACAGTCACACAAACGATCTTCGAATAGATAAACAGTTATACGAGTACTAGGAACGTAGGAACAAGTAGATCGTCTAAATTCGCCCGGCGATTGGGATTGGGCGAGGGAGCGACGCGAGCGCAGACGGACGCAATTTGCGGTGGGCGTGGCCTGCGCCCGCGCACGGTAGCGGGGGGACGGCGAGGAAGCTTCGTAATCGATGTTTACTATCCTCCGATGCAACGGATATAAATATTATTGTTTTGCTGGGGATGATAAAATATGATCCAGAGATAGGCTCGGCCGGTTAAGAATACATGGGCACATTCAATGCAAAAGCAAATTTGCATAACGGAATGAAACTTTACGAAATATGACCGTGTGTTGAAGAAGTATTTTACGGAACCAGAAAAGATAACGATATATCCAGTGAAAAGCAAGAACCAAGGCGAATTCAATAAAAGCAAAACTATTTATATGACTACATACACAACGCATAACATCTCTAAGAACCATAACACATCCTCAATAATAATTATACAACAGCACAAAACAAAAGGCTATATCGCCGTGAGAGCCGAAACTAACGCGATAATTCTCTTGTCACTAACAAAAGATAATTAGCAATAAACAATCGAGGCACATAGGTATCTAAGAGAATAAAATTATGATTGTTGGAGTTCCTATATTCGCAGTACAGCTGGAGATTTTACACATGCGTGAACTAAACAAGCCACAGGAACAAACTTAATAAGTGCTTACGGTAATGGTGTTGAATTTGGACCCATCGACTGATTGTGCAATGCTATTTTGAAGTCTCTAGATACTTGTTACCAGAAGAGCACCAATACTTTTACAAGCAAAATCGAACACAACCAAAGTTTTTACCATAATCAACATTCTGACATGCGTATTGCCGACATCACAAGTCGAAGAATTCTTAATTGGCATCGACCATGATACAGTTTCCTGCGTGCATTCACCCCATCTTCAAGGGTTTTTGTTGCACCATGTATAGGCCTCCAGTGAGGCTGTGTTGTATAGCCCGGGGACAAACAATAAGCAAGCGGGAAGACTCGCATTGCATGCTCGAGCGTGAGCCGATTCGCGATTAAAAAGACAACCATTAATTTTATTTTGCGCCTGCGGTCTTCGGGAGCCTTGCTGAATAAGGATACGAAAGAAACGAACGAAAAAATATTAATAATGACTTAATGACAATTTAAAAAAGGAATCAAATAACGAAAACACAATTGGAATTTATAAAAACAATAAAGGTGTCGAAAGAGCAAGACGATTAGAAGATAACAGGTGAAGCTATTTAGCTTAAAACGTTTATGGGTTATTTAAAGACGTCGGTGTGGTCTTAGAACCGAAACACCTGCCCAAATAGACGAACGAAATAGAGACGGTAAAAAAACTTAGCTGTAGAACATCGAACTTTATAATGTTCGAAACGTGCAAACCTTTATCGAACCCAGATCGAATTATTGATTACGTCACTTAAAATTCGGCAGAACAGGCGACTAATCAGGGGCGATATCTCCATCGGCATTAGATAATGGAATAAAAGCGGTGACCGAGCGAATCGCAAGTCACTTATCGAACCGATCGTTGGAGGCACGGCACGACGAGCTGGATGGAGGTAAAGGCTAAAAAACGTCGATTTGTTAAATAATGCACAATACGCGCATGTCACAAGCGAGCACGCGTCGCCGCGCCCGTTCCCACGCGCACGCACACGCGCACGACGCAGCACGCGCCTGTGTGCGTGCGGCGCGCGCGCACACCGAGCCCCATCCACCGCGCCATAGACCAGCCACTTTTGAGAGAAGGCATTTTCGTACAACCAACATTCCTCTACCAATGTTACAGTTGGCGAAATGTCATTCGATCAAGTATGAATAATGCTCTAACAATGGTTTCAAATGGTGCGACATTTGAATTTCTGTAGCTTAACTGTTGTTTCAATGCGTTGTAACGGTGTATATCATTATTACGACTTTGGAGTTTAAATACCATTTCACTATATTATTCGGTCCTCTTAGGAGGCTTTCTCGTATATATAAATGAGTGATTCTCGCGTTTGGTCCGGATTTCGTGTGCAAGCATAAAAGTGGTATGAAATCAATTAAGTCAGAAGTAAGTTATATGCAAAAAGGTCTTAAATAAAAATATATTAGGACATGCATGTTCGATATTTGGTCTAAGTTTTAACATTTCATAGTTATTGAGTATTAACTAGTTATAATCTCATTTCCATCCGTGTGACATTTCGTTTATCTAACATTAAAATAATCATATCATGTCATTAAAGCGAAAAACTTAAGAATATTTTCATATTTTCTGATCATCAGTGAAGACAGGTAATGCATGATATGTAGTTCAAGCAATTAAACAGACTGGAACCTAGAGAGAATCAATGTTTAATTTTTGTCAAACGAAATCCTTCATTTCCGTCCGCAAGAAAGGAAATAAGTTTTTTCCCAAATGTATGCTTGCTAAGAGAGTTTACTCCCCTCGCGCCTCTTCCAATTTAGTCGGCCGGAAGATATTACTGAAGGTGGGTCTGTACGAACGTTCGTTGAAAAGATATTCGGATTCTCTCCCTCAAATTACCGTTTTGTCACAGGTCAGAGCTCATTACCATCTCGTTATCAACTCGCGAAGATTGCTACACTTAGATTAGCTTTTTACATAATACAGGAGTACTTCATTGTGTTTTTATCCAATTTGCATCATGGCCTTGTAATACTTAATGATCACGAGTAATTGAACGATAACTGTCAAAACTTCATTTCCATCCAATTCATTTCCATCCTTTCCGTCCAAAATTTATTCGGACGGTAATGAAGTGTTATGGACGGAAATGATCTTTTGTATGTAATGAAACATTTTATGTGTGTGTTTGGGCACGAAAATTTAACAACTGCCATAGTTTATGTAATTGATTGCTTAGAAGTCGACCGCATACACCCGTGTGTGGCTCGTGACGTGGCTAGCACAGTGCTTCCTGAGAGGGCGGGGCGAGGGTGATGCTTGCCTCCTCCTCGTTCTCAGCTTTCGCTTCTTCGTTACTCCGTTGGGGCCGTTGGCGGCCTGCCGCGTTGGTCTCTCACTAACACTTGTTCACCAGAGCGACCCCCCCATCGCCCCGCCTGGAGTTGCAGACGGCAATCGAAGCATCACCAGAGAGGCTCAACCCCGTAGGTAACTCTCAGCCGGCCGCAAGCAGCTGAGGAGAAGATCTCCACGATCTTCCTGCGCCATCTCTTTGGTTGGCTGCGTTGTCTCCCTGGCTGGATGCGTCGTCTCTGGTAGGCTGCGTTGTTTGCTTGGTAGGCTGCGTTGTCTGCTTGGCTGACTGCGTCGTCCACCGGGCTGGCTACGACGTCTCCTTAGCTGACTACGTCGTCTCACAGATTGACTTCATTGTTTTCTTGGCTGGCTGCGTCGTCCTTTTAGCTGGCAGAGTCGTCTCTCTGGTTGACTGGGCTGTCTTCTTGGCTGGCTGCATCGTCTCTTGTTGGCTGCGTTGTCTCTTTGGTTGGCTACGTCGTCCACCGGGCTGGTTGCGCTGTCTCTTTAGCTGCCTGCGTTGTCTCTCTGTTTGGCTGCGTTGATTCTCTAGTTGATTGCGCTGTCTTTTTGGCTGGCTGCGTCGTCTCTTGTTGGCTGCGTTGTCTCTTTGGCTGGCTGCGATGTCCAACGGGCTGGTTGCGGCGTCTTTTTAACTGCCTGCGTTGTCTGTCTAGCTGGCTGCGTCGATTCTCTGGTTAGCTGCGTTGTCTCCTTGGCTGACTGTGTCGTTTCTGGTTGACTGCGTTGTCTCCTTTGCTGGCTGCATCGTCCACCGGGCTTTTATTTAGCTGGCTGCGTCGTCTCTCTGGTTAGTTGCGTCGCTGCTCTAGTTGACTGCCCTTGGCTGGCTGCGTGGTCTCTGGTTGGCTGCATTGTTTCCTTGGCTAGATGCATCCTCTACCGGGCTGGTTAGGTCGTCTCTCTGGTTGACTGCGTCGATTCTCTGGTTGGCTGGGTTGTCACCTTGGCTGACTGCATCGTTTCTAGTTGGCTGCGTTGCCTCCTAGGCTGGCTGCGTCGTCTCTGGTGGGCTGCGTTGTCTCCTTAGCTGACTGCGTCGTCTATGGCTGACTGCGCTGTCTTCTTGGCAGGTTGCGTCGTCTCCTTAGTTTGCTGTGTCGTCTCTGGTGGGCTGCGCTGTCTCCTTAGCTGACTGCGTCGTTTCTGGCTGACTGCGCTGTCTTCTTGGCTGGCTGCGTCGTCTCCTTGGTTGGCTGTGTCGTCTCTGGTGGGCTGCGTTGTCTCCTTAGCTGACTGCGTCCTCTCTGGCTGACTGCGCTGTCTTCTTGGCTGGCTGTGTCGTCTCCTTGGTTGGCTGTGTCGCCTCTGGTGGGCTGTGTTGTCTCCTTAGCTGACTGCGTCGTCTCTGGCTGACTGCGCTGTCTTCTTGGGTGGCTGCGTCGTCTCCTTGGTTGGCTGTGTCTTCTCTGGTGGGCTGCGTTGTCTCCTTAGCTGACTGCGTCGTCTCTGGCTGACTGCGCTGTCTTCTTGGCTGGCTGCGTCATCTCCTTGGTTGGCTGTGTCGTCGCTGGTTGACTTGGCTGACTGCGCTGTCTTCTTGGCTGGCTGTGTCGTCTCCTTGGTTGGCTGTATCGCCTCTGGTGGGCTGCGTTGTCTCCTTAGCTGACTGCGTCGTCTCTGGCTGACTGCGTCATCTCCTTGGTTGGCTGTGTCGTCTCTGGCTGACTGCGCTGTCTTCTTGGCTGGCTGCGTCGTCTCTGGTTGGCTGCATTGTCTTTTTGGCTGGTGGCTTCGTGCACCGGGCTGGTTGCGTCGTCTCTTTAGCTGCCTGCATCGTCCCTATTTTTTAAGAAGCAGTTTTGTTCCAAAGATTTTTATTTATAATTTTTAGTAAGACTGATTGATAATAAGTGGTAAAAATGTATAATTATTGAATTCCGGCACCGAATTTATCTAATAAAAACGAATAATGTAAACTTTCAGTTGCTTTTTAAAAATTATATATTAAAATTACATTCATCTTTAGTAATATTTCATTGCCGTCCAATATATAACATTTCCATCCATGCAGTTTTCATTTCCGTCCATGGCTTCATTACCATCCTTTAGATAACTTAAATTAATAATCATCCTAAGTGAGTGCAATTTAAAACAAACTATCAGTATGCATATATTTATCATATATATAAAAATTATAGACATAACGGCAAAAAAATATTTTTTTCCGAAAAACGCCCAAATCCGGACCAAATGCGAGAATGAGTCAAATATCTGCCAATTCTACGTTTTATAAATTCTTTTTGCCATAGTAGTTTGCCGTTTGCCAGTTAAATGGTGCGTTTACGTTTATTGGGCTTTAAAATTTGACCATTGCTCTGATTAATTGTGTTGATGTTTACTTCTACGTTTGTAACATATTACAACTTTGAAACTAAGTAGAATGTTCTGAATTGTAATATCAATTTCTGCATTAATTCAACTTTGGTTATCTATCACTTAAAGCTCTTCCAGAAACCTACATCCATGTTTTGTCAAAGTGTTCAATAATTTCCAACTCTGCCTACATCTGTCGGTGTATCGTTTCATCTTTACAATTATAGCTCTATCTAAGCGCCTGCGTCAACATCCGCCGATCGCCTCTCAACACATGTCAGCGCGTACATAGTGTATTTCATGATGTAAGTGTTCCAAACGCGGTTATAGGTTTATCAAAGTTTATGATTTCAGGATCTTCCTTTATGTTAAGTCTGGCCACCAAATAAAAACAATCAAAAAACTTTTGCACTATCTTCCGTTATAGAAAAGAGTCGAGAATCCCTATTGGGCTTTAAAATTTCACTTTTTCCTAATATGTTGTCATTCCATTCTCGATGATCCAAAAGAAAGGCCGTACAACCCTTTCGTTTTTGGTATTTCGATACTCATAATTCAGCTTAGATGCTGACTAAATCTCTCATTCTAAATATCAGAATAAAAATAAGTAGTTCAGCTAAGCGTGAGTACACAAGAGTAGAATCCCAGACCATCCGGTAGAATAGAACACACGACGCCCTGCGCTATCAAAATCGTGCACCAAATAAGAGCCAAGGTGAAACGTTGTCGCAGACTATTATGGCCGCAAATAGTTCTATTCAGACCACTGGTGAAACCTCGGATGTGAACTATGGGATAATTAATGATGCAGCTTTTGAAATGAAAGTCGACGTGTACTTTGAGGCTGTAGACGTAGGACCATTAGATGTTGAACGTACGAGTAACCGTGTTAATAAGACAATAAAGAATAGGCTCAATCTAACATTACTTTTATTTTCAGCTTTGTGGAAGCGAGACTAGCAAAAGTACAAAACATGATGCTGCAAACGATTAATAACATAACAAAATGTATATACAACAGGATTGAACTATGAAAGACAATAAGAATACAAAATCTTAATAAAAAGGATGACAAGCAAGCCTCCAAACGTTGAATTAATTGCGTATCGAAAGTACCATCTCTACGAATTCATCCAACCGCCCTCGGCCATTATAAGAGCATCGTCGGCACACAATATGGAATTATTATCAGCGAGACCGGATCGGGTTACCATACACACGTGCAACGCACCCCAGGTTCTATAGCTTGTATAGAACGATGACAGGGTTTGGGGTTGATTCCCACCTTGTGATTTTGTTGAACTTATTGGATAGAGAAGTGATAGAGTTCGATTCATAATTTATCGAACAATTTGGAAATAGGTAAAAATTTCGAAGATTCTTTTTGATGTAATGAAGCGCCATATTTCTACTGGAAGGCACTAGATCAGCAGAAAAAGTCCACCAATTTGTGAAATCACCCATAGAGTCTGACTTTATAAAAAATGTATGTAGCCTCCTGCGAGAGGAGGTCAGCTCTGGTCGCATGCATGAAACATGTAAGACCATCAAAGCCGTGTAATGTGATGCGCACAACTCGCTCGGCCGCTTTTTGTCCAACTGCAATTTTGTCACAGTCCCCGATCCGAAACGTTTCTCTTACGTCACCATTATGTGTTGATGTATTACGAAACGCCGCCATCGACCCATCAACGTCTGCCAATACTCATTTGGGACAAATGAGCTGACTGACATTTCATTCGGCTAACATTATCACAATTTTCGGTTTGCTAAAATTGTAAAAGGCCTTTTAGTTTATAAGAAGAACGACTATACAGACACGTTCGAAGCTAAAGTTGATAGCTAAAATATGTAAATAAAGGCTCGATAATCTGCCAATATGCAGTAAATAAGAAAAATAGCTATAAAGTTTTTAGAGATGGTGTTATAAATAATAGTACCATCCTTAATAAACACTTTTCAGAGAAAAGTGTGTTAACGTAAAGTCACTGTAACGTGACGAATTACGTTAAGGAAAGATATATTAAAATTAAGGACAAATACTAATGAATAAATAATGAAATTAAAGCCCATAATCTTTTTGGAAGAGCTTTAAACCTAATTGATCCAAAAGCAAAAATAAAGGCTTATAATAGAGTGTTGTGTATAAATGAACCAGTGAGAGAGATTAATAAGACACTTAGCGAAGTCGGAGCGACCGCGGGCGGCGGCGAGATCGCAGATAACATCGCAACTACAGCTGTTAATTGAATATTTTTCAATCCAGTTTCCAGTTTAGGAGATGCCAGGGAAAAATTAGATACAACCTCTTTAGAACAAGTTTTGCCACACTCCATAGGCACATCTCATAGGGCAGGGATCGTAGAAGGCGTGGGCAGGCGTAGGTTTAACGGTCTAATCCAGAACCTTAGGGCTTTGTAGCTACGGTGTACAAAGTTATAGGAAAATTTAAATTGATCTACAATTATCTGAATTTTGAGAGCAGATTTTATCGTCTAACTTATTGAAAACAATCACTTGTGATTGCTATCAGCTAACACTTTCATTGAATCACGGCTTGCTCGAGCTTAATTTACAAATAGCCTATTGATTCTGATCGTTATCAGCCGTAATCGAACTTCGATAGCGATACCCGCAACGAAACAAGAACACAACCCAACTGATGATATCCGAGCGTTCGATCAACATAAATATTGAGATGGGCGTGACGCTGTCATGTTGCACTTAAACGATGAATACATAATGGTACACTCCTTTCTTTTTAATCATAAGAATTGGCGCCAGAATCTCGGCAGGTTTAATTTTAGAACCGTATTCGGTACTGAGCACATGTCAGCAATTACAGCGGAGTGTGTAGGCTTCGATTCGAGCCGATCGTGATAATGGTGTGACAAACGTATGGAGCGCGCGTCGGCGCGGGCGCAGCCGCGGCGGCTCTCTCGGTCGCCGAGACCATAAATCTAAAAGCCGACCGAAAGGACGAGCACAACCCTTTATTATACCGAGACATGATTGGCCTCGGGCGCTCGAACAAAACGAACGCACGCTTAGTAACGAGCGACTCGTATCTCTGCGACTTCACTTTCCAACTGGTCGAGTTTTTTGCCTTTTTCGGGCGCTATCATGATTAATACCTCGGGCTAAACCATAGGGGTCAACGGTACAGACAAGGTCGTGGTTAAATCAAAGCTAACGGTCGTGTTACTGGCGCGAATACAGTAGCAGTTTATCAGCGTAATTGTTCCCTCAAGGTGGAGATATGTGACACCAGCACTGTAAACCAGCCGCGCGGTCGCGTTGCCGGGCTGCATACTGATTTGCGGGAAAACACGCGTCTCGGCGCTTGTCACACTTTTTTGCCAATTGTAAATTCAGTTTTTTGCGTTCTCAGCGGTGGCTACTATTTATAGACAACGTTTGAGTACAATCATCGAATAGTTTGATTGCGTCGGTCCAACGTCAATCACAGAGACACCGCGAATGGCTCGGTGCACGATCGGCATTATGCGGCAACAAGAGAACAAAATGTAAATCGAACATGACATCCGGGTGCGGGTTCAAGCGAGCATCGCTGCGGATTCAAAATGGAAACATTCACGGACGCCGCTTAATCTCATATCGAATCAATGAGATTGTTCGGGTGAGCACGCCCGGGGTCGGGTCACCGTGCTAAACGGCGCAACAACTCTGGTACCGGCGGCTCGTACCGCGTACCTCGTACCGCATCAAGAATACGTGATGCGCTCACGGCGGCGGCGGCCCGGACTCGCTCCCGTCATAACCAGTTCTGACCGATTATGGACCATATGCTTTAGTTCTTAACTCGGCGATATGGAGTCTACTATTAGCATGATCGTCTCGGCCATGACTCATGCAAAATAAACTTTGCTTTTTGAAGGGTCGAGTCAATAAACTTTGGTTTCGTTTTTGCGTCAATTCTCTACGCACGATGATGTGTACCCATTGTTTACCTTTAAGCAATCGGTCAAATAGAATCTAAATCTCCTTCTCAAGTTGTGCTTAATCATCCAAAGCCTCTAGAACATGAAAAGTTGGAATTGAAACGTACCAATCCTCTGATGCATAGTCCCCGGTCACACGCGGTGATCTCTGCTCTAGATCTCGTTCGTGGTCGCGCCGCTCAAGCATTATATGCAAATACCCATTCTCCAAACAGTCCCAGCCAAGGCGCAGACGCCAGCGACCAGCGATAGCGATTAGCGACTATATGGGCATTGACTAAGCTCACCGAAATGGCAAGCTTAGCGTAATCGTAGTAAATCCAGACAACTGGCACCTAAATTGGAATAGTAAATGTTATCAACGATACGTATAAAGCAAAAGTGACGGAGACAATTTCCAAGCCTAGGTAGTTTAACAATAAGATTTATAACGATCTCGTTTATAATAAAAAATTTAATGTGGAAACACCGAGTAAACTTAATAATAACAAAGCTGAGAATTCACATGAGACAGAAAACAATGAAGGGATTACGAGAGATTCACTTGAACCAGCGCCCAAAACCATCAGCACTAAATAAACTGAAGATTGAGCAACGCGTGTCACCCAATTGTGACAAGACGGCACGTCGGAGGCTTTAAACTGGCGAAATTAAGACGCCTCTTGAATTTGTTCCGATTATCATACATATCATTGAGCAATCTATTTACGTATGTGAGATACAGAAAGAGAAAGGACCAGATTTACAACAGTAGCAAGTAGAAACTAGAATTCACGACGATAAACATTCATATCGTATGAGTATTACGGGCAAGGGTCGTTTTGCAAATGGAGTAGATTTGCAGCAGCAGAGTGACTCGTTGCATGTGAAACTGTATTTTATGGAAATCATATTTGTACGAAGTTTTAACGAGGGCGCAAGAGGCTTGTCAAGTTGCACAGAAGCTTTTACTGATAATTTAATAGCGTCAGGATTGTAGATAGAGAGCGAGGGCACGTAAAATGCAGAACTTGTTCTTGGTAAGCATTAAATAGAAAATTATTAAATGGGTTATTGATATGCTAATAAGTACACGATTTATTTAATTGCAGTAACTGATATTATTGTACAGGGTTCGGTAGAACAACCCACTTTCTCGCAAACGCTAAGCTCTACTGAAAGTGGGTCAAACTGAACCAAAGAAACCAAGAACCAAAATAAAGAACGTCTAAAAAGAATTCGGTACTTCCATTGAAAATTGCTCGTACAGCAGTTTTTTTTGTATAGGTAGGAAGTTTTAAGGTTTGTAATTTGTTACGTAGGAAAAATTGTTCTGTTTGATGAGCCTAACGTTTTCAGGAAAGTGGGTCGTTCGCAACCACCCTGTATTTACCACAAGTCCTAGTGGAAGAAGAAGGTTCAAAGGACCCAAGGCAACAAATCAGGTGGTCATTATAGAACTCATAAAAGCAAAACTACGATTCCTACCCAGCACCGCCAGTTACAGTCGCTGAAAATCCCATGTACCAAAACACAGGCTTGTAACAAAGCGGTTGGTTGTGGGAAAGAGGTGCGCGCGCGCATGGGAGCCCCTCAGGCCCGCATTCCCTCCATTCCCTCCGCGATTGGCCGCGTCCGCGCCGCCGCCGCGGGCTACCTAAGCGGCCTGACCGCCGTAACCATCGGTTCTTCCAACTCGAAGAAGGTTTCACGGAAGTGCTTGCGTTTCTATTATTGTTTGATGCTTCTGATTTGTTACTTGAAATGGTTTAATTCTCTGATAAACATCAGTTTGCGTAGGTAATTCTGGGTTCAGATTATACTGTAAATTAACTAACTCGATCATAAAGATCTCCTGAATGGCATGTAACAAGGGATTCTAATTTATACTGCGATTAATGTACTATCGACTATAGCAATAATCCTGAACACGTAAGATTTAGGCCACCGTTCTTAGTAGGGGATATAAAAGCAAAGCCAGATAGACAATTGCATGGGCGTGCTGCGCCACTTTTCACATTGATCTGCGTAGACACAACAGTAACCTAACGGCTAGTTACTGCCCTATCGTTAATCATAGTATTCATTCTAAATGCGCAGTTTCCTTTGAGAACAAGTATACTATAGTATTAAACAGCCGTAAAAGGAAACGATGTAAGCACGCAAATTAAAAAGAAAATAAATCACAACCCGTTTTGTTCTGAATGGCTGTTTAATTGATAGTCTGTGGTCTTTGGAGGTCAGTACAGTTAAAACTTAAAAGCTCGATGTGGCGTCGATGCTTTACTATAGCATTAACTTGTCTGCAAAAGATACAGCGACCCGGCCCAACAAATTCAACAATGTATTCTTTTTTACAAAGATATTATTCATTCTTAGATTTGAGCTAGCTATCAGTCAGGTCATGCCTTACAATTTGCCTGAAGGATCAACAGGAAAACAAATTAATAATATCAACCAATTGACAACATTCAATCACAAAGTTCACCACCACATCTTATATTGAGAGAATATATTGATGAAAGTCACGATGGCGCTAAGATAATTAGGTAAAGTTACGATCAATTCACTGATGCTAAAGTATCTAAACCCAGTAGCTGCAAACTACAACATACTTCAGCTAAGGAGGTAAAAGTAACAAGCACTCATTTATAATGTTCTTGCCTTCATTTATCATCCTGTGAAAGAAATACGATATGCCACAGCGACACACTTTAAGGCAGAGTAAGAAATCATCTACACAAGCGAACGCGCCTAGGCAAGCAAATTAGTTTTTTGCTGTCAGTCCATCTTCTCTCCAATGTGCTAGATTTTTTGCTATTTAAGATCGGTCGCAAGCAAAGGATTCTAGCCGACAGGAAAATCTATACATAAACTTATGTAGGTATACCTATGTACCTACTTATTTTTGATAAGTAAGACCCAGTGTATAGAATTGAAGACTAAATTTAGAACATCAGTTAGAACACCCTTAGTAAATAACAAAGTTCTTAGCTTAATATTTAGTTTAGGTATGTTTAGCGTCGTCGTTAACATTACCTAGCTGGCGTAATGGTTAATAAATGGTCCTAGTGACACAGACATCAGCGCGAAGATCTCAAACGATCCTTGCATTCCTAGCAACTAGCAAGGTAAGTAAGACCAGTAAAACCTTACGAAAATAACGACTAACATAATGTTACTAAAGAACATCGTAATGTTGGCACTAAAGTCAAAATTACCGAAAAAGCTTTCGAAAGCACGCGTCAGGTCTCGCGTGAGGCGACTGTCGACAGGTTTTATTACATTACGCATTTATAATAATGAAACCTGATATTGCATACGTTGTTGGTTACCTAGAGAATATTACAGATAATGTATAAATGAAACAAGCAATGCATGCTGTATTGAGACCAATGTTCCAGCCAGTGTAATAATCTAAACACCTAGAGACCAAAGCCGTGGGCGGCAACGTGTAAGATACTATCGGAGATAATGGTTTAATATGACGCGCCATCAACGTTTTAGGTGCCCGACCAACACGAGATGGAGTTATCGATTTTGATTGCCACGATTTTCTGGCGAACTCTTGTGGAATTACTTTATTAGAAGGCAATAAAGCCACGTCATTTCTAAGTAAAAATTCTCGTTAACGAAAATAATAAAGCTGCAACCCAAAGACAATATCGTAACTTAAAAGCAAACAACAAATAAACCAATCAAAGAAATCGTATCATCGACGTAATAGAAAGACAGATATGATACCGAATCGGATCGGTAGCAATCAAAGGCGTATCGACATTGACCCCTACGAATCGATTCTCAAACTCGAACCAATAGGGCTGCGTCATCTGATGCTGCGCAAACGCAAACATAGAGGTCAGTCACACCGCGCCCGCGCAATTTGCATACCTAGACACTGACCAGCTTAAAAACAACTGCCTATTCATACAAGACGATACTAACGAAAGACCAGATGAAGTTGGTCAATCTTAAGTCACTCGTGATGCAACAAGTGACCATAACTCGTCCGATGATGTGATTTGTGCGTATGATGCTACAATAGAAGTTAATGGGTATTGGAAACTATGAATAGTAATATAAGGCAGTATTATGATCAAGAAGGGTCCGGTTGAGTAAGAATATTACTCGAAGGATATGTTCGATGAATAGGTTAAGCAGATATTAACAAAAGTGAAGTAGACAATGCAGAAAGTGAAGATGAATTGTTTTGATACAAATTTGAAAGATGATTCGCAAAAACTCAGACATAACAGACATTAAGCATTTATCATTTATGTATAGTGAGATCAACAGATCAAAAGTATTATGTTAAATTCTTAAGTATGATTGCTTTATGATTCACCGATGCCGATGCATTAAGAAAAAAACCAGTCGGCTTAGTTGTCAAGCTGTCATAATTAGAAGGGGGAAAAGGTCGACGGTTTTGTCAGACTTTGATAATAATTAGCATGTTTCAATGCTATGATGTAGTGAATTCCTGCTAATTTCACCCCTGTGACTCTTAGTAGTATAATATTAAATCATAATATAAGTAATAAATGATAGATGCCGATTTGACAAAATCTATTTGAATTTTTAGAAGTTTTGTCTTTTTTTTTACCGAGAAATAAAAAACGGAGGAGGTACTCAATTTTTACAGTGTGCATCATTACCATAACCATTAGATTATTAAGTACCTAAGCATTAACACAAAATCTGACAACTGAGAGAATTAACTATAAACTTATGGCACATTTCTATGATACTTAAAGTTTTATCATCACAATTTAGTCTAATGCTATAATTAGAGAAGATCCGTACAAATTAAAAGTTATGAAGTAATCCCGTCTATAAAAGCACCAGCACCTCAATAAAGTGGCTTCATTTATCTGAGCCACCAATTTGTGCACCGAACGAGTTCTTTTTCTCTCGCACCAATAAAATCTGTTAATGGACCAACATTAATAAAAGCGGTACAGTCGGCGACCCTGAGGTACTCATTCAAGGTACCAAAATATACGGGTTTTGAATACATTTATAAAGAGTGACCAGTCAAAGATGATCCGTTAAATTTGTAAATTGAGGAGATGATGGTTGTACCAAAAGAAGCAGTATTGGCTTTATTGCCTAGCTCAGATAAAGTTATTGTAAGAGCCAGAATATTTTAACAACAATTCGTCGGAGTCGGCTTTTTATGGTGTCTTTGATTGTGTGAATACGAATTTAAGAATATGGATGTACGCTTTGATTTATTGGTGTCTTGATACATTTTAACTCTTTATTGCCTTTTTCTGAAGTCTTGAGAATCTTAACGTTTTTCCTGATTGGTGACATTTTTATACCGTCTCAGAGTTGAAAGATTTTATAGTCTGTTTATGGCACACGAAAAAAACTTGTTAAATTCCCATATCTGTCCAAGGCTCGAAAGTTAAAGTCTTAAGTCCGTAAATAAGGGCCCGTTTCTATGCTAACTCGCATTTCATTAGAAAGATTATCATGGATCCCAATAATCCTAAAAAAGATCACCATAGTTTCAAAGACAAGTAAATTTGTTTCAACACCCACCTTATTAGAATAAAATGACTATGCATACAAAGTTTGTTGACACTGATAGCATCGTATAGTCAATATCTAATGCAGTGTCCATTCCATTATTTTTGAAATTAATAATAAATGTATCAGAAAGTTCCCTTTAAACACTGTTTATTTAATTTATTTTTATTCACCTCATGCAATTGCGGGGGCTTATGTAAATGAGGCAGGTAATCGGTCGTTGACACTGCATTAACGCATTTTATACAGCCTTCGATCGTCCCAAAGCACAAGATCGTCAACATAAATTTTGTTCGTCAAACTCTAAAAGCAGTTTCCTAATTTGAATATTGGATTTATGGGGTCTAAAATCTTGTCATAAAATGTGATTTTATTAATATGATTAGTATTCATGACGTTTATTTCGATCATGTCGGTCTTTCATTAAAAATTGACCTTTCGCCTCTATCTCCAAATTCAGCGAATTTAATTCATATGTAGTTTTGGACATAATTGGCTCATTTTATAGCAACATCATCGTCTTCAACTTAACCCACTCATTGATCAGTGTTAGTTTACCGAAACTCATTTTAATTTTATTAACAAACGCATGGAGTACTTGTTTTAGAGCCGACTGATATCGAGAATACGTAATTATAATTACTAATGGATGGACATTTCTTCAAAATTAGATAGTTCTTTATTAAAATACGGCGCTTATCGGCTTATTAATGAATTTTACGTTCGCCCGGGAATGTGTTGGAAGTGATTAGAAATTGAGTAGCGGAAAATAAATTAAGATTTTAAACTCCCTTCTTATTATGTTGTAGAACGTAACATTCTCACGAATTTTGATTGATACGATCAAACAGGTAAAACATCTTTCGACGCGGCTATTAACTTTATCGCAAAAGAGGAAAGGAATATTAAATAGGTATAAAATTCGAAATGACGACTAAAAGATCACTGATGAGGCATCAAAAGGAACGTCAACAATCATGACCGTAAACATACATAAATCACTGTAAGTTATCGTGTGTATTTACATAGTAAATAACAATATTAGTGTAAGAGATAAAGTATGAAGTTCTGTGGTACTAGACATTATACTTGATGTCAGCGACGAGACACCGTGATCAATGGAGTCCGATGAACTTGGCACAAAAAGCATGAAGAATCTTTTAAAATAAACATCGTCGGATCGATTCGAGACCTCATCTCCGAGTGTTTACTTAGTAACAGTCCGTTTTAAATAAATCGATTTCGAATGGTAGACGACGCACAGAAATGCACTCTGAAGCTTTTTGGTAGGCTTCAAACTGGATTGACCAGTTCTAACATTATGACGAATTCGAGAATAATTTCTTTGAAGAAATGGACTTAACCCGTTCTAATGTATTTTCATTGAGTGTATTTGCTTATACAAGTGACCGCAATAGGAAAGATTGCGGAGCTGACGGACTGCCTAAAGGAAGTCGTGACATAATTTTAATTCCCAGTGATAATAATCCTGCGGCTTGAGAAAGTACTTTTAATGTCGTGCTTAATCTCTTTCCATAAATAAACATTAAACCAAATTGCATTCGCGACCGTTATTAAGGCTTTGCAACATTGCGTGATATTTAATTTGCGTTCAGGGACCATAAACTTAATTATTGTCTTTAAGTGATTTTGGAGGTTCAGCCATTAAAATGTCGTTTCGTTTAATGAATTCGTTTGTAATGCCTTCCGAATTTCCAATATCATTTAAATACAGTTCGGTACTAAAATGATCACCTACTTAGCATGTCATGTATTCCTGATCAGAATCTTTTAAATTGTGGGAAATGTCTTTATGGTGATAATGTCCTGGCGCTTTGATATTGAGTGCGTTGACCCCTTGCTCAAGTGTTCCATCGATCAACTCTTGCGCAGAGGCGTGTCGGTCCAAACCGAGACATGGAGAGTCGGCGAGCGCATGGTAATAACAGGTTCGGTATTGAGATCACTGGACAATATATTACTGACGTGAAAAGGGCTGATTTTGAGAGTGAATAATGTGTCAATGGCAATGTCGAAGGCGTAAGGTTGTGTGATGAAGGGCTTAGATAAATGAAGATAAATGATTTAAAGGCACGTACTATATGCATAGGTATAAAGTTATACCTCTATAAGAGCAAAGTAGTGTAAAGGACTGATTGTTGCTCACAATCAGGACAAGACATTTCCTAAGGAATTTTTAGCTACATGAACAAAATAGGCAAAGGAAGTGCCTTATCACAATCTAAATCATTGTTGACGTTCTCGTACCTCATTACTGTAACATTGTCTTCATTCATCAGATCAAACGAGTCCATTACAAAAATGTCTCACTTGCCACGTTTCACAACAGCTCTAATTAAATGCGTTACCAGCTGCCGCTTTTCGACTGATGCGTCTATTTAACGACCACTAACTCTAAGTACTACTAAATGTCACTCCATATATTTGTTAGAATGTGCCCGATGCTTCCACACACGCCAACACGCGTCTCGCATAATGTGCGGCACCAGGCAGGCAAGCAGTGGTTCAAGATATTAGAAGTTATTGGATCTATTGTATCTGTTAAAAAAGATCTAGTACCAATCAAACAAAATGTGATAGAGGATCCAAAATTTAATTTATTAGAAAGTATTAGATATTTGGATCTAATCTTTTATTTCCTGTTATTTAAGCCTTCTGTTTCCGCTATATTCTGCATCTCTCGTGTCGCTGCCGCTGCCGCTAAACCGACGGCGTGTGTGAAAAGTTCTATAGAGCCTGCATTGGTCCCTGCTGGACAGATCTGTATGTTTCCCCTTAGAAGTTAATTGGCGTCACTTATCACAGTTTCGTTAATATGTTCCTCTTCGTCTTCACTATTACACGGCTTTTACATCTCGATCGAAAGCTTGTCGTTTTCGTTTGGGACAGGAAGTGTCGTCATAGTTGTCTTTGGATGTGAAGACTGTTTGTCTTATATTTAGCGTGTATACATCGAAACTATGGAAACTCAAATGTTACATTGTCCGTATAATCTACAAAGTAAAAGTTTACTGTGTTTGAATCAGACATATTAAAGGCTGAAGACGATCAAATTGCAATTGCGCTAGAATAGCACTAAGGGTTAGCCAAACATATTTACAAGAGCAATAATCTAATCCTACTGAATCTCAACACTGGTGCAATCAACGTCAGACGGTGCCGGCTCGAAAGATATGCGTCTACCATTAAAAGGTTACTTTATAGGGACTATGCAAACTCTTCGAGGTGGACTGGCGACCGAGGACTCCATAACGAGTGGTTAAACCCGCTTATTTTGACAACAATGTTGTTTATATCGCACTAAATCGCTTGCTTTGTGTGTCGTTGGCTCTCCTGCCATTGTCCGACTTTGACGTACAATCGCTAAGGGACCTAACGTCGACCAGCTAATTGGAAATTATAGTTCTTCGTCTGAAGCTATTGGTATTGTAAGTTATTGTAGCGAATCGCTTCGTTAAATCAGCCTGATTAATCGCTCGTTGAGGTTAAAACGCGGACGCGGTGCGTGCCTGTAGAATCTTAATTGAACCCTGCAATTCGAGGCTGACATCGATGGAACATCAATTTCTTTGTGTCTTCCAGCGTTTTTTTAGCCTGTTGTTATTTACCGTTCAGGATCTTGTCTCGTTGAATCACGTCTTTCACATTCGTATTTTACAACGTCAGCAAATCTGTCATGACTGAACGTTGTAGGTATTTATGTTCCGCGCCATTGCTCGTTATTGAGTGGGTATTCAACTATTCACTGCTCGGAATGTCAGTTCCATGGGTCTCGACGAATCGTGCATGGATAACCGGCCGCTGAGCAAACAGTGCAAGCCGTTCGGTCACGGGTCCGCAGCAATCTAAATCCTAAATTAGTTTGTTTTTTGTCGCGCGCCGAGCATCAAACCGGTCACGTCTCCAGTGCTGTTACCGCTTTGTTGAAGACTACAGCCATGAAATGGGAACCGAGATAGATTCAACAATAAAGAATGCGATGGATAATAATAATATTGGACACCGTAATTGCTGTGAGAAGACAGAAACGCTACTGTATGCAGAAACACACGTTTAAGACCAAATAAAATCCACTGAACTCTGACCCGCAAAGCTCGAACATCATGTAAAGAACATGAATGTCATGTCACGATCAGATGTCTGACAAATGACGAAATTTGAGAAGTAGCGTTTCCATTCAGGGTTAAAGTTGAATCGCTTCGTATTGTCAATAAAGCTGGTACAGACATGTTGACAGGCGACGACGTGGAACATGGCGTTCTAGTGCGAGTCATAGATGTCAGGAATGTTATTGTAGTTGAATGAAAGTTGTTGTAATAGCACGTGGAAGTGATGGATTGTTCGAAGGTTCGAGTTAACCAAATAACGAAGACCTTGTATAAATAGATCATTGGCACTTCTAAGGTGATTTAATATCAATATGAATTAACGGGGAAAAGTGATAAGTGAGTCGTATTAGAATATCTAATAGAACAATAACGAACGATCGATACGTATCGCATATTTATGTTATTTTTATTAACGTCAATAAATCTAAATATCATCCATGTAAGTCAAAGAATATCATCCATGTAGTGAAAATTATAAGGAAGCCTAGTCAGCATTGCTATCCTACACAGCAACAGCAAGCAAACAATACAAGAACAGCTCTATCATTTCGATTCTAATGATCGCCACTTTGCGAAACTTAACAAGTTTTGAATGCTCTCGACTACATTGCGTGATGGATGCTAACTATAGAGAAAGTCAAACAAGACCACCATTAGGAAGTGAAATAACAACAACAGTTCATACTCTTGTTCATACTACACAATCTTCATGACCACAGACTATATTTTTAACAATAAAAGCTCTTTTGTCTTTCCATTCATAAAATTTAATTAATGGTTTAAGGGTCTCATTGGGTATACAATTGTTCTGATGATAAATTGTTTAAGTACGGCTGGCATCTCCTGTGAATTTTCTATTATGACTTGTTGCACAATATCTAGTGCAATTGTTTCCAGTAAGTATAATGCAATCCATTTAAAGTGCTCTGTAGGAATGCTTTCAACACTTTGGATTTTAAAACATCGTCAGCGTCATGCCATTAGGTATTTTACCTCTACATTCTTCTTTGGACCACAGTGTCTACTGCAAGTACTACGTTGGCTGTGTGTGGCATTGTAGAGATTGGGTAGGTATGAAAATACCACTGTCACTTTTCTATAGGTAGTGTCATAACTAGAGTATTTCTATCCACATCTACAACTGCTTTATTATTATGCTTTAAAGTTTCCTGTGTCATAGTTATATATAACTAATGCATCTTCGTAAAGTATCACCTACATTAAAGCCTACGAGACATGTCTACCGCATTAACTGACATTACCCACATGTATAAAATCAGCCAATCTACCAATCCAGATCTAATCAGCTACGTCTGTCTGTCATATACTTCGTGATTCAGTTGGTACTATTATTTCATTAGATAAATTGATAGTTAACATTTCATCTGGGTGTTGTAAGCTCGAGATGGATCGCTCGTGTTACGCGTCGAGATGTGAGTGCTGGTGATGGTATGAGATGGTATTTATCAGTGGTGTTATTAGTTGCATTTGCATCACTATTATTCGTTTGTATGATTTAGAATACCAGTTACTGCACTATTTCGCAGGCTGAGATCGAGCCGCGATAGCCCAGTTGGTAAATCGTACCTGCTGTGGAAAATTTTGCATATTTTCCTAAAATAGAATACCATTAACATAAACTTAGATATTTTCGTTTTACCAGTAGTACCTATCTATCAAAAATTTAAACTTGTCCTTAAATAGATTTTGTGGTTTTAATGTTGATCTTCCTACATTATAACATTTTACGAATGAGTGTATCTTAAAACGATATAACAAGCAATATGATTTACTATAACCCAGTAATAATTTATTAAATGAAATATCAAGACAACTCTAAACCCAAACTTATGAGCACCCTGGGTGGCTTTCATACGTGCACATCGACATAAAGAACTATGATTTACCAATACCGCTAATGTTCATATGAATGAGTGATTAAATGTATCGATACATCATTTTAATCATAATGGGTATTGTTGATCATATTCATGTTCAGTTCGGTTGTTGTAGAGGGCGCTAATTAATGATGTTTAATGTGAAAGACATGTTGGAGGTAGATTTCTTGTTCATTATTTATTTCAAAACGTAAGAGCATATTTCTTTGTTGCCTATTCAAATTGTGAGTAAGCACCTATGTGAACTGAAGTCTAGCGAAGATAGATTTCAAAACAAAAAAGTATCCATCTAGGCAAAAATTTAAACACAATAAAATTCTTAGAATTCTGCAAACTGAGTGCCAAGTTTCTTGCGACACAACAAAAGGTAAACAGCACAAAAATGTCCAGTCATCAAGTCGGCTGCGACTGGTCATAATGAAGCCGGGGCAGCCTTATATGGAAACCCCTTCGTTTGCTATAAGGCAACCTGTAATCGCCTTACGATATCTATATCGCATTGTCGCTAACGATGCCGTCTACCCCACTGGATACGATACATACGATATGCTTGAAGATGCGTGTCCATTGGATGAAGTTGATAGAAGTACTAGCTGCCCGTCTGCGGTTTCACCCGCTGCAACCTATTATTCCGCGGGAAGAAAGCATTAAAAGAGATGTCGCTGTTAGTTTTCGGCGAAAACGTTTAAAACGCGAATCGGCTCAGTCACGCCACCTTTGCAAAAATATTGGAATATGCGTGATCCCGTAGGAATAAGACATTTTTCTGTGGTAAAAAGTAGCCTATGTGTTATTCTAGATACTCTTCTATACTTGTGCAAAATTTCATGTCAATCTAACCAGCCGTTTTAGCGTGATGTCGTAACAAACACACACACAAACATCCGCCTTTATAATATTAGTAGGATATATTGTATAGAACTTACTAAGACCAAACGACTAAAGATTCTGACGAGTACCCACAGTTCCTAACTTTTGGCACAAAATTTAAGATAAGTTTTTCGTTCTTCAAAGCGAGAAACTTATCCTAGAGAGAGAAATTTGCAGATACAGATAGATGCAGATAGATCTATTACAGAAATATAAAAATAAAGGCGTCCCACACAAGGCGTTTGAATTTGCATGGAATGCCTACCTATATAAATCTGCAGCTACCAAAAACCTTGTCAAAAACTGATAAAACATCACTAGTTACCGATTATACGGACTGGTTTAAAGTAAGTTTCATAACGAGTAGCATGACGAACAAACAAGTAGACTAGCAGCTTTAGATGCGATGTCTTACGATATTATATGCGGCTTACGATTGTATGGGTATTAGAGGAAACTCATGTCAATTTGAGCTAGACCATTTCATGAATGAAAGATGATAACGATTTTAATGATCTATGGCATTAAATTTGGTTGGATGGCCATTTGAAAAGCAACCTTATGGTTAAAAGTAAAAGAAGAAAATTGTCTACACGATCGATATTAATAAAGTCACAATGGCAAAGACAATGATGTAATTAATCTTAAAGCTCTTTTTCTTGGCACACTGCTATGAGTTCACGAAACTACTGAACATAAGTAAGTACCTTTTGAAATGTCCTATCATAGTCATAATTTTCTGAGAAAAAGAAGAAATAAAGACAAAGCAGCCATATATTTTTTAAACTAACAATAAACCAGAAGATCCGGTGTTGTTTTACGATGTTTTTTACTCACTATCATACAAAATCTTGATGACAACGTGTAATAAAGAACTTGAACTTGCTACACTACAATATTTTAAAAGAAAAAACAGTCGTATGGAGAAAAACATTCACGAAATATTATTGTTGAGAATTTACACTTTATGAGAACAGCAATAATGTTTGTTTTGGATAAGAGTGGGTCTATAACATGTTGTACGTTAGTGATGTTCCAAAACAATGAGCAACAAGATATTCGGAAAAAGTTTTAGGACATATTTATTGAGAAATTATAAATGAGTGTTGCAATAACAGGTAATAATCATACCAATGGCACAGAAAAAAATCTAAATAATTCGTGGATCTTGCTTCAACGTCATATTTTGCTGCAAATTCCTTTTGCTTGTGGTCTTTGCCGTCTTTTATATCCACTGTTAAAAAGTCGTACGAAACAACCATACGTTTTGGGTGTCTGAACACTGACGACTGCAGAAGTAAAGGTCTTTAAAACAAAGCAATTATCAGCAGTAAAAGATCACCAATGTCCTGCTTACTCAGGTCTCGTATTTCTCAGAATCCGAAACCGCAAAATATCCGAACCCTACATACCCCGCCTTATGCTCAAACGTGGAAACCCTGCGCGTGCGCAGCGATACCGTGCAGCACGTCTCGTTGCCGTATCTCCCCACAGAATGCCATAATGACTTAACTGTAAGACCACATGAGCACATACCCACGGAAAAGATATAGGGTGATGCTATTCTAAGCCGGCACCGCACGGCATATTTCTCAGAATCCGAAAACCGCAAAATATCCGAACCCTACATACCCCGCTCTATCAAACGTGGAAACCTGCGCGTGCGCAGCGATACCGTGCAGCACGTCTCGTTGCCGTATCTCCCCACAGAATGCCATAATGACTTAACTGTAAGACCACATGGGCACATACCCACGGGAAAGATATAGGGTGATGCTATTTTAAGCCGGCACCGCACTGCTCACATTTCTGAGAATCCGAAAACCGCAAAATATCCGAACCCTACATACCCCGCTCTATCCTCAAACGTGGAAACCCTGCGCGTGCGCAGCGATACCGTGCAGCACGTCTCGTTGCCGTATCTCCCCACAGAATGCCATAATGACTTAACTGTAAGACCACATGAGCACATGAGGACATGAGCATGACTTATGGCGTGTGTGGCGACTTGTCTTCCTGTGGCTTTTCGGCTAGATGTTAGTCATCCTTGAAAACTGTTAAGTTCTAAAAAATACTTGTACCTACACTTGCATAAGAAGGCTGATTTATTTTAACGCTTGCCCTGCATCGTGAAGTCGTCTACGTAAGTACTGGTTTGGTAACCAAAGAACCATATTTTGACGATCTTGTTTGTAGGTATACAAAAAAATTCAATGTTAGTGTTTGACGAAACTTAGAACCCTAAACCTGTTTCAAAGGAACAAAACTATATTTGTAAAGGTATTTTAACTACTAAACATGTATGAAGCCTTTCGCTTGCCTAGAACTATTTGGCTCCAGCAGACCAGACATTATCCTGAACAGGCATTACAGATGCAAATTCACTACGAATATAGCGTTGCATTTGGAGCATCGTCCTACTGTCCTTTATAAAGTACCTTTATCAACAGTGGTACATAGAATTTAGAGCAAACAGTGCCTATGCACACAAACTGCTATTGTTCGCCAGTATACGTAATGAACGAAATTTCTTTTCTGATAGGTTCCTGTGACATATAAAACGTCTAATACCGCATTGTTTACTACTTTAGCTACGTACTGACAGAAGCACATATGCAAATGATGTCTACTATATCCAAATAACCAAACCGTACAAACTAAAGATTCTGGCTATTAACACATCAGGAAAGCTCTGCGGTAAACGGGCAGTTGATCCTGAAAATGCAGCAGTTGCAGCCGTCAGTGTGAATAGTCCCTAAGTAGTTATTCAATTAACTCCTTTGATTAATAGGACAGCTTGCGTAAAACAAGTACATGCAGGAATTATTTCAGATCATCTGTGGACTTTTTATAATTAACCGTATAATGATTCTATAACTGGACTTCGTTAATGAATTTAGAACTTTCTTAGCATATGATGATATGACCGCAAAAGCAAAAATATTTTTAGAATAAATAGACAATACAAATTGAAAATTTAAATCTGTCATCCATCATAGAGTGCTGCTTAAAATAAGAAGCTAAAAGTGAATGGCTACTAACGATTCAGACCAAATTTAACATTTAAGTACCGATTATACAAGAAGGCGCCTAACCTAGATTAAGTTTCCAGAGAACTCATAAATCTAGCTCAAATGAAATTTAAGTCTCTTGTGGTTGCCTGAAAGGGATTTAACGAACTAGAACTTGTAACAGATTTAAACTATGGGACAAGACTCAGGACATTACTGGAGTGTCGTAACAAGAAACCATTTCAGAATTAATGAAGAAATTTAATGTCACATAAATTGTCCAACAAAGATGTAACTTCCAACAAGAATTTTATAAAGAAAACTATATAAATTCAAAACCTCATGTATAAAACAAACCAATAATCTTTACTCTGTCATCATTTTTCATGCGAAATTGTATTTTTATTCGCTTCAGATCGTGGTCAACCCAAAGCAAGAATGTCAGTCCTTTTATTGTGAACGAAAGCATCTGCCGAATTTATTTCACCAAAACCAGACAAAGACCTTCGCTCGCCCAGCCTGTCCATTTGGAAAAAAAGTTTTTGATAATGGTCCGTGCTCGTTCTAAATCTGGCTTAGGCGACTTGGATGCACCTGGTGAAATTTTGAATTGCAATTCGATTTGATATAATGTTTTACCCGCATCGCCTTTGGCATGGATTGCCGATTGCAGTGATCGGGGATGAAGGAACATCTGCCGGTGAGTCATTTATGAATCTTAGGATTCAAGCGGAAAATATTTTACCGAGCAGAACCGATTGAGAAAAATTCAACTAGTAGACTACATCATGGGTCATAGAAGTGAAAATAGATAACATCCTTATCTCTTCGAACGACAAGCTTGGACAGAGGTCAAAACGCATCCCACAACACTACCAAAAGCCTTAAATTTAAAATAAACTGTCTCTTTAAGCTGTATCTACATTCAAATGGCTATTTCTCAAGTTTTATACACGTAAAATGTCACTTCGCCGTGGGTCCGATTTGAATTATAATGGGAATTTGAGCGAATTTGAATATCTTTGTAACAATCTATCAATAAGCGTAAACTATCGATTTCAGTGGCGTTCGTGAGATACTGCTATTGGTCAAAATTATCGGTGTCAGGTTTCCGACAAGCTACTTCTCGGTAGGTAGGTAAATTTGCCTCTCCGGTTGGTTACATCACTTTCCTAGTTATTTCATGGTATGGTAAAAGTTCTGTCAGTGTATCGTATTCCATACTAGAGAATTTTGAGATCTTTGAAGACATGTTTTAATCAATAATTATGATATCATGGTATTTATTCGCTTCTCTATTTGCCTTGTTCATGAATCCATCTTGGTCTTGTTGTTTGTTTAGAAACAGCTTCACCTTCATTACTATTCATGGATTTACCCGCGAGTACGATGCCAACACATAAATATGCATAAAACTCGATATTGTCAGTGCTCAAATTTACCGTTCATCTAAGCTAGGGTCAGAATAATAATCATAATAATCCTTTCACATCTCTCATTAGAATGTTTCAAGTATAAATTCAAGGCTATAAACATTTGATATGTGTGTTAATAAGAATCCCTTTGATAGTCTTCAGCGTTTATATAGATGATACTCCTATACCCTCTAAAGATATTGAATGGACTATTCTAACACTAAGGTCAGACTTGTGAATGACAGTAATTGTGACTATACCCACGATAATGAACACACTAGATTCGAAAGCAACTTGAAGTGAGAGTAATGTAAAAGCTGCAGCTTTAGAGCTTTTATTCAAGTTTGATATAATAATATTGCATAGTGCATCAGAAGATATGATAAATATAGATCTAGACTTATTCCTGTATGGTGTAGAGGACCATTCCCGTGAGATACAAAATGAAGTAGATGCGGGCGAAACCACTACGCAACATCTAGCCACACTTAGGGACGCCAGTGTAAATCATGCAGATAGCAACATTACTGGGGACACTACTCGTAAAATAATCGTAAAGCAACACTATAAACACTATTACAAGTAGATGTTGGTATGGCGACTGTAAAAGTCACTCGATAATTTAGTGTTGGTCATTCGTAATGTTTTGATTTGTAAATTAAAGTGCGTCCTGTATAATAAATGCAATAGACATCTATAAATAATATTGGGTACTATGTACAATAGTAGAACTTATCAAGCTTCCAAGATTCACAAGTAATTTATAAAGCTCTAGCAGATACAAGATCTCACACAATAAAACCATATATTAAAGCATGCAGTGAAATAAAATGACGTATGGGCCCGGAACAAGGGGCATCGGCGCAGACGCAGCTATTGTCTCAAATTCGCGAAACAAACCGGTTCCGAAGATAATGGTAAAATGATCGTCCACGCATCGACTAAGAGAGATTCCAGTTAAGCTTTTGTTTGAAGCTGGAATTTGGAAAAAACGAAAGGCAGGTTATTTTTTGGCGGCAGAATGAAGATTGAGGAAAAGAGGCAGACGAAAACGATTAGTCATATTATTTTTACCTAAGATTTAAAGTAAAGAATCTTCTTTTTTAGCTAAATTACTTAAGATATTTTAAAGACGAGATAAACAATTTTCTGACCCACAAAATTCGCTATAACCATACCACAAGAATGTAAATCCAAAGACGATAAATTCGACGCCTGTCAATTTTGACCATTCAAAACCAACATGAGTAGGCAATTCCCGCTACCGAATATTACAATTTGGAAGCAAAACGTTTCATAAATCTGCAGATTATTTCATCGGAAAATCATTAGCATAATTTTTCAAGAAATGGCAACGATTACCTTCGCGGCTGGTGGTAAGAATGTAGAACTTAATGATTACTTATTCACTTAAACGCTATTAAGTTTAGCCAATTTGGTTTCACGCTTTTTCGAAAACCAAATAATCATAATTTACGAATATGCAAAAAATTACGAAGGAACTGGTTAAAGATTGTTTAAATATTACTATCTACCTTTTGAGAAATAATAATATAAGCTATACCTATTAATTATGGCTTTTTCATTCCAGCTGGAATTTTTTAAGATTTAATTAGGTAATATTTTGAATGTATAGATGAACGAACTACAAAAAACAGGATGCAGCGAATTGATCAATGTGACATCTTAAGGCTACCTTAGATGGTGCTTAAAACTGCACACTTGCTGCATAATCTGGTCGTGAACACAGGCTTTTAGCCTCACAAGTCTTAAGTCCCAACACAACCAAAAAAAAGTTTAATCTTTCTGATGCGACTACCGACACGTAAATTGTTGAGGGCCCGAGACGTGGTCGGAATACTAAGGATCGACTTTGAGACCTATGTTTATGGTAATTTAGCATATAATGGGGTTTCGCCTGGAATCAATTCAGACATGTTAACCTGATGCGCTGCAAGGATCTATTTACCTGGCGATGTAGTTCCGCTCAGGTTTTTCACCATAAACATTGTTATGACCACATTACTACCAAATTAGGGGTGAAAGTAACGGGAGTATTGACCACAAGAAAAACACAGCATATTATTTATCTTAAATTTTGCCGCATAAAATGCAACAACCGACAAGAGATGAATGAGAAGTGTTTTAAAGCTGGTAAATATACACTTCCCACCCAACCAGTTTACGATGGTCCTTCTTTGGTCATAATTGTTAAAGACACTTAAGTCGTTATTACTGGTAATACGGGAGCTAAGCGTATCTTAGAAGGCTTACCTACAACAAACACTAACCAGTTTTATATAACGCTGGATGACAAAAAACACACCCTGCAGTGTTGGCCAGCCGTATGATTTATCAAAGAACTATCACAAGAGAGAGATGCACTCAATACAAGGCGTGATAAAGAGAGAGACAGCTAAGATGTAATCGCTTAAGATTGTCTTACAAAGCGTGCCGAAGAGAAGGCTGGAAGATAGGAGAAAAACAAAGTCCATTGCATTGAATAGGGCTAGTCAGTTTGTTTTTGTCAGTTTTCCCTATTGTGGTGCCAGAATCGATGGAGCTTTTACATTGCTGTCTAAAGAATAGGGATGGTCCGTGACAAGTAAATAGAGCCAAGAAAATATAAGTATGTGCAAATAATATGCAAGTATTTCTTAAGCTCGATAAGGATCTTGAAGGTAAAGGCATGCCTAAATGACAATGGTCTTACATTGTATTCGATATGCAAACATGACCTGAAGACAAAAGAGATTCCAATCTAATCCTTCTGGTCATCTATAGGTGAAAGACATCTGAGGAAGCTCTAGCCAAAACAAAACAAAGGAGTTTCTGACAAAAAGTAAATCAGACCTAATTTCCAGAATCGATTATAATCTATCATGACGCAATACGAAGTGTAAGTGGTGTAAGTGTTACCACTGAGAACAATTCTAAAACTATCATAACATTTCTCACGGTACAGCCGAGTCATCTCGAGACGAATTTGAGGAAGTGCCCACTATTATTTTCTTCTGACTAATTCAAATAGACCAAGAAAAAGTCGAGCTTTTTGCTTTTTGTAACTATAGCTAGTGGCTAGTAGTGCTGGGATAAATAGAAATCGTATTAAAGGGTTTATCTATCATAGTTTAATAACAAAATCAAGTCAAATTAATGAAGTAAAAAAACAAAGATAGTCTATGTGGTGGACGGCCTAATAAAAACACCAAAAGCACATTATAATTACTTTACCTATACTATGCGAAACTAGAAGAGTTAAGGACGGACTTCTACGCAAACTCTTTCACGGTGCGAGCGATCAAGCTGTGGAATTGTTTGCCTGAGGTAGTTCGTCGAGCTCCTTCTCTTGAGACTTTCAAGATTAGAATAAAAAAACATTATTTGTCTGAAATTGATACATAATTTTCTATCATTTTGTTATTATAAAATTGTAATGTAGTCTATTGTTTTCTTTCCTTCTTCGTAATATTTATTATTATCCTATCTTCCATAGTATAGTATATATTAGTATATTTTAATATATATATATTAGTTTATTAACTTAGTAGTTTTAATATGTATGGTTTATATAATTATCTGTGTATTAGTTTATGAACATATATGTATCATATTTATGTATTACTGGTAGATAATATTTGCACTATCCCGCTTCCATTGTCGCACTTTCTCTTTCACCCAAAGGTTGCCTGGTAGAGAATGCTACCTAGCATTAAGGCCGCCTGTTGTACTGTTTCTTTTGCTTGTGTTTTTCTGTTGTACTATTCCTTGTTTTTTGTGCAATAAAGAATTTTGTTATGTTATGTGCGTATCAAGCGTACGTATCGCATGTTATCTTAATAGGCTGTACATGGATAACTGGTTATGAATAGCTGAACATAATAAAAATACAAAATGTACAAAACTTAAAAAAGAAAATACTAAAAAAAGCTCTCTTAAAGCTACAGGCACATCACTAGAACTAATCTAATCCCTTAGATCCAGTTCTGGCGTAACAAGGTAGTCCGGGACACAGGCTGCGATTAAACTAATGCACTTCTGGACCGGCTCCTTTATTAAAAACGCATTACAGCTAATGCTCTCAAGCCCAGTATTAGATGACCAATAGCTGGACCAATATTTGAGGTAGACACCAAAAGCAATGGGGATTTCGGTATCCGAGCTGTCAAAAGCGAGAAAGAAGTTGATAATGATTAGGAATTAAATTTTAATGAACTTCTGGCTGAGATTAACACTCATAGAGAGGTTTAATTACAGTCATACGGATTGGATATAGAATGACTTGTAAAATGAATATTACCTACACAATCACATGTATGTATGTAGGTATAATAGTAACTGACAGAGCTATCGTTTTGGGCTTTTACGATACAAATATTGTAAAAAATATGCTTTGTAACAAAGTAGTCAGTGAAAGAACAAAGAAAAACAGATCACACAAAAGACAAGTTCTTAAGTCACTTTATGTGTTGTTACATACAATGGCTTCAAAGACCATTATTACGTTTTCGCAAAATCACCTCAATGAAGTGAAACAAAAGTGCAACACTCGAAATGGTAATGTCACTTAAAATTCATGACCGTTACGCAACAGTCCTTGCTACACATTCGAGCAGGCATAGGCTTTCGTCTTACACAATATCGTGTGAAGATAACTATGCACACTGTAAGTATACCGCTTTGTTAATGTCCTTCATATCCATTTTATAGGCTACGTCGTCAGCATAACTTGCTGTATGGTCACCTATTAACTCTAGTTGCTCAGCCCCATAACCGTTTATGACGAAATGTGAGAAAATTTGTGTTTTGCATTATGCATGCACAGCCCGGATTCGACTTCTATAATCGCGTACGTTTCAGAAGCTGGCACAGATCAGACATCACCTCGTTTGACCTGAAGAGAGTTGCAATCCTTCAAATGTATTCCACGTTGGGTGGCCTTAAAAGACCAGCATTCTTTTGCTCTAACGACTTTTATCTATTCTAAGGCAACAGCTAATGTTAGGAGCAATTCAATAACAGAGTCATGCAACAAGTAGATTAGTCATAACCCGAGTACATGTTTCATCACAAACGTTGTACAAATAACGTTTTCGTGAGTGTGGCTGTAGAGACGTGTACAGTGGAGGGTCGCGGGTTCATTCCCGGCCACATTATTCTCAGAATCCAAGGCAGTTTCGGTACTTGTTATGGACCACGTTCCAGTGTTTTTGATGTAATTCTTGTGTCCCTCGAACTTAACAGTTGTAATTTACTGCCATGCAGGTATCACACAAAAAGCTGCGGTTAAATGTCAGAGTACAACTGATTTAAGTGACAGTCCGACAGCGTTCACACCACTATTACATTAGTACTTTCTGGGAAAGATTTAAGTCTGGTTGCGGATACAAGCAAATAGGTTATCAATCTAAATGCTCAGATTGAATTAGAAACCCTTGTACTAGAACTAGCGTAGTTAACAACGGCGTATGGGCTTTAAATCTTAAGGGCAATATAGGAGATCATTCTGCCCTTACGATCGTAAAACAGCCGAGATGCAACAATGGTCGAATACCGTAAACCAAATCAAGGAAGCTGCAATCATTGAACAATATAAATCTCAGGAATTCCAATTGAAACTATAATATGTAATCACAGATAGATTGAAAACTAACGAAACGGTAAAGTTGCGTTTGTTGATTGATACTAAAAGTAAATTGAATGAACCGATTTTAATATTTCTCCATAAACCGTTGATCTATCGTAATAAAACACCATGCGAATTGATTTTACCACTACCACTAAAACAAAAACATTACTGATAAACGTCTCTCCTTATAGCATTGGATCTCTAAGTACGAAAATTTTGTCTGAAGGGTTCCATTATCTGTTTTTTTATTCATTTTCTGTCTTTATCTCTCAACCTTTTATCCAAGTAATGGTTGGGGCGGTCTCTATATGGATTGTATGATCGTCGGAGCAAAATTGAAAAGACAAAAGGGTTCGATATTTCGAATCACGAGGATAATTTTAAGGTCGGAGCAGCCACGAAACGTATTAACAATAATGATGTTGAATGGGAACTTTTATCGATGGATTCTACCTCTAATCCCATATAGTCACGGACAAGAGAGTTTGTATAGATAACGTTGCAGACACGTGCTGGGGAGGGGGAACAAATTGTTATTTTTATTTAAGCGATGTGTCCTCTCGCCCCTTAATCAAACAACAATACATTGTGACATTGTGAGAATCAGGCGTCGGGACATTTATTGATTTGGAATATAAAATTTGCTTGTGGGCTAACATAGTTCATAAGAGATAATACAAAATTTCTGTCTATATCTTCAGCTTCATGGTAACTATGCCCTTTTTCAGTCGATAACTTATGAATTGCTTGGGGTCTTCTCTGTTTTTTTTTCTTCTGTCGTGAGGAACTCCGTAGTCTGCTACTACTATTTTGCGCCTACCAAAATCATTTGGATCACAAATTTTGTGCGCAGTATCTATCTACCTATCTGATACGATGTCGGTGACCGTCTAGTCACTGCAGTCTAGTGGCTAATGGAAGTGGGCGGTCGGCCTAGATCTCGCTGAGTCATGCCGATGCGTGTGCGCATCCTATAGGTACTTCCACTTGATCGGTTTGAACTTCACTGATTTTGGAGAAGCTCTTGATATATCAAGTTCCCTGCCAATTTTATTAATTTTGTTTAACTGCGTTGTTGTTTATTCTACTGTTTACTATCTGTCGTCAAAGTTATTTTAAGCATGTTTCGCGATGTGCGTAGACTACTTTTTCAGCGCAAATGACCTTCCCATACCATAATACCAACGATTAGGCACAACAAAAGCATACCAATAAGCTTAACAAGCTGCAAATACTTAGCTACATTACCCAAACACCACAGGTGCTAAAGAATCTCCGACGCAATTAGATAAGGCGTGTGTTTGTTCGTATAACAATTTCCTTTCAACAAGAGAGTTCGCGCCTCCTATAAGGGCTTTCCTATAAAGGGCTGGGATTTTAATGAGCTCCACAAATGAGGAAAACAAAGGGCGCCGAGCTGAGTTACTAAGGGCATTGTTGGGTAAGCGGGAATCGAGTGAGAAAAGGGTAGCTCCATATCCGAGAATGGAAAATCTAAATGATGACATCATTAAGAACAGAAAGCTAAAGAGAGTGAGTTTCTCGATGCTTATTAAAGAACAAGATTCAAATAAAAAAGCAAAGAAAAGTTTAGGCAGCAAATAGTAGAGTACGAACAAAAAAGAACTATCGGCGTTTCTATTATTTCACTTCCTTATAACATGACAATATCACACACTCAACATTTTAAAAATTCATCACCCTCATAACTTCCCCTTAAAATTGTAACTGATATTCACAACTTAACTTGACCATCGCTACACAAGTGAATCGCATTAGCGACAATACGCTCGATATAAAAATGCGTCGCTTTTTTTATGCGTTCGAACGCAATTAGGAAACGCGAAGGGTTCGCGCGCATCTGTCCGATGCGATCCTGCGCACGAGGGTGTGTGTGTGGGTGATATGATATGAGTTTCAATAATAATGTTTCTAGTGTAGGTAGGTTTTATTAGCAAGAACGGTTAAAAAGCAGAATAGAACGAAACTTTAAACGAACCTTGCTCTAAGCAGGAATATGAAAAAAGAGTAAAGAGAATTAAAAAATAAAATACTGCTCGTAGGATGTACTAAGTTGCTGCTATGTTTAAAATTATAGAGGATCGATCATACTAACTAACTAACTTCGCTGACTCAGAGACCCAAAGAGGATCTTGTCTTCCGAACATATCTACTACAAAATGATAATTTAGATATCAGTCTAAATGCACCATAGCAAATCATGATCGCAGATGTTAATAAATTAGTTGCTGTTTAATATTGAGGTGTACAATTTCTTGCACGTCATGCTTGACATGGCCACGGACCCTTCAAACCCACACATAGACACGAAGGGCGATATGGGCACGATCGGTAACCATGTGGGTTGTAAGTATGCGTACGCGCAGGGCGAGGTCTAACGGTTTTTGTGGCATGTGGACGCCCTCAAGTGCTGTTGAGGGGTTAAATTTGTTACAAATGTAATCGATAGATGGTCCATGATTAGCTTTCGAGGACTCTCTATGATGATGATACAAAGAAGAACCTAATTTAACAGTAAAAAGAACCGAATATCTACTTGTCTTGATTGCAGCGTTTTAGGCAATGAAATGTACAAAAATATGAAAACAAACCATTTAAGATTTAACGAGCCAGATCTTGCAAGTGGACCAAAAAATGTTCGCAATGACGAGTAGTCTCAAAATGCCTCCGAAAGTATTCAGCTTATGCGACCACTCTGTCGGCACTTTGATGCAACGGTCACCAGAGTCGTTGACAGATGACGCTTCTAAAGTCACAGCATTTAAAACGAATATTTTCTCAAAGGTATAATAAATTTTGCAGAGACTTACTTGCAGAAATATTCTCCTCGTGGTGACGATAAGCACGTCCCGCCGTTTTTGCATGGTGACGGTGAGCAGGATACGAAACCTGGAACAAAATTTAGAATTTAAGCTGATAGGCAGGTAAATCTTAGGTACTTTATAACTAAACAAACAACGAGAAAATCGAATGATGATTCGAGTGCCAATTGAGCTTGACAAGTTTAATCACCAATTTCGAAATAGTTAAATTGATCCAACGCATAGACCAACTTACCTACTAAGTATAATTGATAAAATTACAAAACTATGCTCACAGAAAAAACATTACCAATTACGAGATACTAACAATTCTAAAAACGTGTAACCATCCGCTCAAAGTGAGAAAACAGTTAATTGGGTCGACAAAACATGGTACTGATCAAAATCACCATCCGCAACCATATTAGGATAACCAGGTCAATACTATTAGTGGGAGAGTAACAGCTGCTTGAGTATACCTTTAGGGGATCAAATGCTACAAGTTTTTAAAACTGATATTAAGAATAACCAATACAAGACGACAACAAGCTGAGCTATAGCACAAGCCGCTTCTAGTAGAACGTCAACTAGATGCGCCAAGAATTCAACATGTCACAACCGTTTGAATAAATTAAGAAAAAGCTGTTGATTAATTAAATGTGTCAGTGACGATCAAAAAGGCAATAGGTCCCAAAACCGCGTCCCACAAGGACACGGTTTTGGGACCTATTCTTTATAGCATATTATTTTTTAAACCGAAAGTGCAAGATTTATAACAATAACAGAAATCTAGGTAGGTATAAGATAAAATGTAAATACGACAAATCACTGTCTGGAATTTTCCAAGACTGATTGGCGACACAGCAGATTTCAAGACCCTCATTTCGTTGATACTAATCTTATCCGCGTGCCATCTCCAAATTTTTTGTCCGATATTCAGCACGGAAGAGGCAAAGATAGGACCTTGCTCTGTCTGTCCATTAGTTGGCTGGTATTATGTCAGTCTAAAATTTGCATAGAAATGCCGTTGAACTGATATGAGGACAACGATCTAAGCTAACATGATGCTAATAGCTAGATTTTATGTAAGTCTGTGGGTAGTGTCAGAGGTCAAGATCATAATCGGTATATTTTCAAGCTACAAAATCTGAAGAGACCAGAGGCAGTCGTCAGAGGCCTAGTAGGTACTGGTTGGCTGTTCAAAAACTCTGACACTAAGGTTCATCGCGTTTTTCGTCAACTCGGTGCCCCACTCGATAGAAGGAGAAAGTCATCAATGTAGATCTCAAAAGACCTTCTGCGATGTACCTAGACAGATGTAATAAAAGGAAATAATTATCATCAACACAGTCGATAACGCGATCGTTACTCGATTTACGAGACGAGATGTGATATCGATCAATCAGTATCGAGACCACCCAAACATTGTCGAGATAAATATCGATATGTAACGAAATGAAGCCGATTCGAAGTATGCGTCGGCGGAAACGGGTGCCGCTGCGATTTATTCAAAAGCTGATTTGTCATTTCCCGAAAAATAAAACAAAAACTACTTGTTTAAACGCCAAGGAGTACCGACCACGGACAAAAAGTGTGATTCCACGTCTACGTCCTTTTGTGATACTGACTGTACTTCCATGACGGTAATTCACATGAAATCCTTAGAAATATATTGTGCTTTTTTTATACTCTAGGCAATTTTAGCAAAATGATATATTGAAGCAAAGGCAAATAAATATCGGTGGGAATTTTTAACGCCAATTTCACTCCTGAAGTTTACATAGTAAACAAGATTGTAAAATTTGGAAAACATTTCGCCGAATTTTGGTTCATTCTCGTTGCCACTGATGATAATACACAGACAGGAAAGAGAACACAGAATGTATAACATGTAACCCAAAAATAAAAAGTTTTTATGACTACTTTAGATTGAAGTTGTAGAGAAATTTAATGATTTTTTAGCTTAGGAAAAGTAATACTTAAACGGCCATCAGAAACTATTTCGAACTCTTTAGAAGTTTTTAAATGTATAAAGGCATCGAATTACAGAGTTATGTATAGGAGAGATCGAAAGAAAGAGCACCTAAATAAACCACAGCTCAGACGAAACAGGAATACACCGTTACGCAATAATTTAAAGTGAATTTAAAATTTCTAACTCCACAGATAAGCTATCAATCATTTGACTGCGAGTAAATATTGTTGCTCTCCAAACTGACTGCGGCCACGCACGTGGGAACGCGTGGACAAGTGTAAACATGATGATAACGGAAGATACCGCCATTTAGTGATTTAGAAAAAATATTTGATGATGATTACGGAATTGTAAAATGTAACTATGAATTAGAAGAAGAGCAAATATGAGATGAAAAACGCTTCTCACATGAAACTGACGAACCCGCATAACAACGTAAACGTGGTGGAAATTGAGAGAAGCAAATAAAACTAGTCTTGGATCACGAAAAATAAAACTAATCGTAAAGTTACTCAAATAATTCATATATATAAGCTATTAGTCCCATACTAAAAGAAGTGTTAACAATGGAAAATTTTGACAGCTGTGAAATATAATATAATAAATTCGACTGTCCCTTGATTAAGCAATGCAAAAAGTTAATACTAGAAATATCTGATGTAGTAGATACTTGAAAATAGATATAGACAGTTCTGCATCTGAGTAAGTACCAATACTTTTCCTGACAATCCCTTTCGCCAAAAATAAAAATGTAAGACTCCAACATTTCTTTTAAGCTCCGACAGTCACCACCCAAACCCAAACAGACATAAACAACGATTCGGGCCAACAATGCGAGGTCTTTTTCAGCAAATACCCCCAATTTCTACATTCGAATGGTAAAAACAGAACCTGTAGGGCGAGCAGACCTTATAAGGTCACCCTTTGTTTTTGCTTGCAGTGTCGCTTGCGCAGACGCAGGCTAAGGGGACTTTCACACTAAGCGACGAGACGACTGGTTTTGTGACAGCTGGCAGATATGAACCAATTAAAGATAAATAGACAAGGGCTGTTATTTATTTGATGCTCGAGCTCTCTTGTAGTCTAAAATGTAGATCAAATATATTTTTACCTCAGTTTGAAATATGGCTAAAAGAACGGGTTTGCTTCATGCTCCGTCATCATATGAACAGAAATAAAATATCCCACCAAAAACATTTACTTGTAAAAAGAACCAAGTCTCGCCTCTCAGTTCATCTACTGTAAAAAGTTGTGAGATCTAGGTATATGATGCCAAGTCGGTTATTGTTTTATTCAAGGACCACTTCAGAGAACTTTCATCTTAAGCTATTGCGTAATTAGGTAACAGACATCATCTTATAGTAACCATATCGATATTTAAAAACTTTATTATTTACAATAACTAGAATGACCCGGCCATCGCACTAGACCATCGTATCTCACAAGCAAATAGTGTGCGATTGCCAAGTCATTCTAGGTATTTAAATATTAAAGTTTTAAATATCGATATAGTTACTGTAAGATGATGTCTGTTACTACGCAATAGAAAAGTTCCTAATAGTCCTTGAATAAATCAATAACCGACTTGGCATCATACCTAGATCTCACAACTTTACAGTAGATGAACTGAGGCAGACTTGTTCTTTACAAGTAAATGTTTTAGTGGATCTCATTTCTTTTTGTAGGTAGTCTTCCTCTTTCTCTTATCTGGAACTACTTCTTGAGCCTCAGCTACAGATTTCCTCAAAGCCCATCCGCAAAGTTAACTTTGTAATCCTATACATTTGTATGGAAATACAAAGTTAATTGTGCGGTTGCAACCGAATTTGCAGAATGTTATAGTTTTCCTATTATTCATACACTAAATACAAGGTGTATTCTAAGTTTGAAGCTCCTCAGTGTGCTAGAAGTACCTTAGAATTTTGATGATCGGTCAGTCAGTCAGTCAGTCAGGCAGAAAATTAAGAAACTTTGACTAACTATAACTTATAAACTACTGGTCTGAATTAAATGAAATTTGAAATGTATCGTATCTATGCAGTGCTTGATAAGATATTTTAAAATTAGGGTTCTAAACTTATCGACAAGGAAGTTATGGGAGTGTCAAAAATGGCCTGAACTGGTTCGAGAAAAGGATGGTACGGCCGTGCCGCTTTCAGCTCGACTTGGTGGGGGCACTGCCGTGCCCCCAGATCCTCCTGAGTCCCTGCGTCCTACACAAAGAACAAATTCCTGTACTGTGTTAAGTCCTGACGCTTTTGCAACTTTACATCATGCTAGTCTGTAATTTTGTAAATATAGGAAAACTTAAACAAAAAATATAACATTTTACCTTTGATTATGTTTTTACACAAAATGAATAATCAAAACTATTAAATAATAATGTGTTAGTAATTTGAAAAATAATTGTAATTAGTACTGAAAAAAAATTCACTTCCTCTTAATTTGTTCTATATAAAGTACATTAGGCCTTAATGACTACATTCTATTAGAAAGCTCAGGACTCAGGAGGATAAACGTTTAGAAGCTAGCGCAGAAGTTGGATGGAACCGTTCCACAAACACATCAATTTCTTGCTGTTTTTGCAATGCGATAAAGTAAGTACCTATTTGTATTTTCAATAAATTTAGATAGATAGATGTCGATGGATTTGCTATTATAACTGCCAAATGTTGGAGATTAGCTATGGCTCTGGCCCTATAGGTTAAAAATTCTCAACTTCATGCCTATCACAAAATCGGACAGTTTGCAAAAACCTTTATCAGTGCTCAGGCTCAAAGGGCCTTTGATCGATGTTTACCGGTTCTCGTAAAACGGCCACAATCGTGTCCCGTGTCTCAAATTTATTACCCGACTGCCTCAGAAGGAGGGTTATGTTTTTCGAGAGTATGTGTATGTATGTGGACAAGAAAATTCTTTTTCACGGGCTACAGCCCAAACGGAAAGTTGGATTTTGACATATGGGGTGTCGTTAGATTCGTCTCAGCAGCGCGAGTGCACGGGCTAGGTATATTAAAAAATTATAGATTCAAGATGGCGGGTTTTTACAGCAAAATACTACTTTAAAATTGCCGGGTTATATTAGTCGGGTTTTTGTTTTTTAACACATCTACTTGTTTTATATTTATTAATTTCCCGCTGCTAGCAAAAACGGATCCGGTCTTGACATTTATCGTGTACAGATACTCAGGAGAATAACGATAATGACATTTGTTTCAACAGGAAAAAGTGTCAATTTGTATGTAAAGCTCTGACATACATCATCTTGTATGCTAACGAGCAGAATGTGAAAGGGTTAAACAAACACATAGGACAAGAATAATGAATTGTTGGTTTATTGTATGTACTGATCAGGTTTGCTGACAGAAAATATAATGAGGAGTAAGGCCCTGCCTTATTTGAATACCTTTCTTGTTCATTAGCAAGAAAATATTGAAACCATCTTGACAATGCGACAATGAATGGCAACTACTCCTGAAAACTTAAATCTTATTTTGCACAATTTAAAGCACAATTCACTGCATTTTGTCTCTTGACGTTATTTTGGAGTTATTTTGCCGTCTTGAAATTATTTTTCATTGTAGTCCTCTACTATACCTTCAAATAAACTTGAATGAAATAATCCTCCGCCAACATACATAATGGCGTGAAATCGTTAATTATTTTGTTCTCGTCATCGACGACTCTGGAGACGAGATAGATGTCGTTTTTTTATCTGTTACTGGTTTTGGTCACGCGATTTGTCCGCTAACAGGTTTGTGCATAATTCCAGTTGCACGTTTTTTGTTGCATTCCTCGGCTTTACCTACGATTGGTCACACGATAGTTCTATGCTAGTTGATCATGGGTTGCGTCCTCTGGATGCTATAATACATGTAATGTTGTTTTTTTAAATACTCGGACGCGACAGATTAACAACATTTTGAAATTACGTCTTACACCCTACCTGTCTAGGGCGAACTACCCAGAAAAGTAGAAAAAATCGTTTACCGTGATCCAATAAACCTAAAACGCTCTCCTGCCATGCAAAATAAACAAAATGTCGTCAATATAGGTATGTATTCAAAAAGTCATCCATGTAGAGATTATCGAGGATATTGCGAATTTCAGAAACCGTTACAAGAATCTTCGGCAATCTGAAAAATCCCTAGGGAAATCTTTCAGATACCGTGAAAACCAATCAATATTAGCAGAGGTTTTAAACGATACATCAATCATACTTTGATCTGTAATCTTAAAAGCTCATAAAAATTGCAAATTCCAAATTTACCACTCTCACGATACGCGGAAACGATTGCGCGAATTTATACAATGTTTTTATTTTTAAATTGTGTTATCAATTTTTTTAAATGTTATCAGTAGTTGGGAGTAATGGTTCCCACGGTGGTTATCATTTAACAGTTATGATAACACACTTCCGGAGTGTGACGAACTCACTGATAGAATATCGAATTGCGTTATAGTTTGATGCAGTAACTGGACTCTTTATACACCAACGGATGATTATAAGTAGCTATACGTACGTATTGTATACGACGAAGTTTGATACCTAGTTGAATGATAACAGTTCTTTATGCCAGATGGATAAATGACATATCACGAGCTGCTGGTAGGAGCTAGATGGCGAAAACGGGAGATCGTGCCTTGTGGTGTAGGTACTTTGAGGGAGGCCTACGTCCAGCAGTTGACTGCTATAAGCTAATGTGATGTAATGTAAGATAAAAGAGTACCTACTACTATTGAATATCACATTGGATACCTGATTGTTTTGTATGATTATTGATTTTGCTACGTAAAATTGTGAGTCTTCTGAAAATAGGCAAAATAAAGATGAAAACCTACACACTAAAAAGAACTTACAGAAAGAAGTTGGTTTTCGTTGTAAAACAAAATTGTCTTCTTTTATTTATTTTCATATAGGTAGTTATTAAAACCAAAGAAAAATATTTTAAGAAAGACATACTAACAAACAAAATTATTTTCTTCTTGTGATGATGTAGGTGGAGTCAGTAGCGTACTAATAAATTTCTTGGATTTCTTCACGGTACATGGGCACAAGCATTAGGAACTAACTCTTAGTATAGTAAAGTAAGTACCTACGATACACCGAGTACCCTCACTAATGGTGTAATCACATCTTTACCGCATCAATTAGAAGGGAAGGGTGCTGTTCATTCCCATGACAATGATCAAATGGCACAGATTCTTGGAGATGCAATGAAATAGAAATCAACACATAAGTATCACAATAAGATCATACATTTAGTGGACTATTGACAGCTGATGTGGCGCAGTGGTTCTAGGTTTAATCCACGGTGGCTCACTTGCTGAATTTGTTTCAATCAGTTTGGTTAGAAACTGCAGGCTGAACCACATGATTGTCCGCAAAAGCAAAGTGTTACCGAGATTTTAGGTTTCCGGTTGCTGTCTATAATTAATTTATTACTTAGATAACAGTCTTACTTAACACAACCAATTCAGAGGCCCGGCTGGCCTGTTACTTGTAGTACGCGACTGAAGAACTCTGACACCAAGGTTTATCGGGTCGTTGGAAACCACCGAGGTTTCAGGTGTCCCACTCGAAAAGAAGAAGAAGATGAACTCAGCCAGTAGAACTAAACTAATACAGAACTGTCTATTATACTATTATTAAAACAGACGAAGGTACTTTTATAAACTGCTAATTATAATCGATTTATTGAAGTTTAGTCAAACTAAATTAATTTAATTATCATAATAATTATTGGGCTAATTGTATACAATCAACTATATGGTGATAATGATCATAATTATTATAAAACAAACTTTAACTAATGATAGGCTTATTTAATTACCCAAACACTATCAATAAACGTAAAGTGAATGGAAGTTATTGAAGTGAATGTTTTGATAACACTTTACTCCAGTTTTGGTAGAGTAGAAATGATAAACAACTTTTATTCATTGACTTGACTAACTGATTCAAGCTAAATTGTCTCATCCGCTTTACTCAAAGTAGTTTTAATAAATTTTCCAATTGTTTCAGATAATATCGAATACTGAAAAAAGAACAAGTAGGCAAGCAGTTGAAAAACTATTTTAGGGACACGGAGTCGACGATAAACCCGATGAACCTAGACAGAAAAACAAAAAAATACTAGCAAATCTTTTATCTTGACGAATTGATAGATAGGTAGTTAGATACTTAATTAATGTTAAAAACTACATCCAAGTCGTCCCCTAAAAGTCGTATGGACGTAACTTGAAAAACTTAATTTTACAGGACAGGCGATTGAAAGTTGGCGAAAAGTTTAAAATTGTGTCATAAATTTGTGTTTATATTTACGATCATAATTTTTTTTTATGTGAAGGAGTCAAATGGCTAAAATTAAGAATATACTTATAAATTACGAAAAAAGTAATAGGTTTTTTTAAAAATAATTAAAAATCGACTTACGTCTTTATGCAAAAAGAAATATTCAAAATGATTTAAGTTACACCAGCTTAAATCAATAGTTACGTCAGTTCGTTTTGAAATCTTTTGCAAATATTTTGTTGAATCTAATTTACGGCTTAGGTTATAAAAATAAATGATCCCGGACCTAAAGTATGGAAAAAGTGGTTTCAGTTAAATCGGATGAAATTTTGGTATGTTATAGGTTTCGATCATCTGATCAAAAGATTATATGGGACCAAACTCCTAGGTTTTATGGTTTTCGAAATAATAGCGTTATTTTGTTTTAATCATTGCTTACGCGGTTGCACCACTCCACCCCGCGCGGAGTGTTATACGAAGTGCGACGGTACTCTAGACCGACGCACTGATGTGCGACAGTACCTACTTTAGCCCGACGGATTGAAGTGCGCAAGTACTCTTGCTCGACGCACAATAGTGCGAAAGTTCTCTAGACCGACGTATACTGGTGCGATATTGCTAAAGTGCGAATAATCTTGACTGTGACAGGGTGGAGCATTGTGGAACAGGGTGGGGCAGTGTCGGACAGGGTGGGGCAAGGTCAGACAGAATGCGGTAAGGTGGGACAGGGTGAGGCATGGTGGGGAAAGGTGGGGCAGGATGGGTCAACGTGTGACAGGGTGGGACAAGGTGCCGCGCTGTTGATCTTGCCTTACCTTGACCCACCTTGCCCCAACTTGCCCCACCATGCCCCACTTTGTCCCACCTTGCCCCACCCTGTACTATCATGCCAAACTCGTAAGTATAATGGTTTTCGAAATAATTACGTTTAATTATTTCATGAGGGCAGGGCAGACCGCCTGCGTATGCTGTATAGCTAGTGCACGTAATCACGCACGTGATCACGTTCGTGCACCCCTGTCACGCCGGGCTACGGATATCAGCTGCGTACGCAACGCAAAGGGCTTGTTGCGTAGTGTTGTAAAAAGTAAAAAGTTCAGTTCTTCATTTGGGCACATTGTGTCTAATTCGCAAACTGTCCAGTGCGTCAGATAAACTAATTCGCAGCAAAAAGTGGTGGCCCCAAGTAGCAAGTAATAGGTGTGGCAAGGTGGAGTAGAGTGAGGCAAGGTGGGCCATGGTGCGCCAAGGTGGGACAGGATGGGGTAAGGTGGGACAAGGCGGGGCCGGATGGGGTATGGAGGGACAATGGTGGGGCAAGGTGGGACAGGGTGGGACAAGGTGGGACAGGGTGGGACAAGGTGGGACAAGGATGTGCAAGGTGTGGCATAGTGGGGCATGGTGAGGCAAGGTGGGCCAGGGTGAGGCAAGATCAACATCGCGGCACCTTGCTCCACCCTCTCCCACATTGACCCATCCTGCCCCACCTTTCCCACCATGCCTCACATTGTCCCACCTTCCCCACTATGCCCCACCTTACCCCACGTTGCCCCACCCTGTCCCACCTTACCGCATTCTGTCTGACCTTGCCCCGCCCTGTCCGACCTTGCCCCACCCTGTTCCACAATGCCCCACCCTGTCACAGTCAAGATTATTCGCACTTTAGCAATATTGCACCAGTGTACGTCGGGCTAGAGAACTATCGCACTATTGTGCGTCGAGCAAGAGTACTTGCGCACTTTAATCCGTCAGGCTAAAGTACTGTCGCTCATTAGTGCGTCGGTCTAGAGTACCGTCGCACTTCGTATAACACTCCGCGCGGGGTGGAGTGGTGCAACCGCGTAAGTAATGATTAAAACGAAATAACGCTATTATTTCGAAAACCATTAAACCTAGGAGTTTGGTCCCATATAATCTTTTGTTCAGATGATCGAAACCTATAACATACCAAAATTTCATCCGATTTAACTGAAACCACTTTTTCCATACTTTAGGTCCGGGATCATTTGATCAGAAAAACAGTTATTTATTATAAATAATATAATAAAGAGGAAAGAATTGTTTTTTGTTTTTTTGTTTGTTTGTATATAATCGATAAACTCCAAGACTACTGGACCGATTTCCAAAATTCTTTCATCGTTAGAAAGCTACGACATTCCTGAGCAACATAGACTACTTTTTACGACGGGACAATTCCTCATTCCGACGGGAAAACTGTTAAAAGCAGGAAAAGCGGGAAATATAGCGGATAATACCCAAATTAGCCAAACCGATTTAGCGATCTTCGTGAAATTTGGCACTGATATTGCTGGTATATTGAAAACGGACTTAGACTACTTTTTGTCAGCACTTGAGGATCTGAAGTACCTGATTGAGGGCACCAGGAATACAGCCTAACTATAAGAGACACGAAAATGGCTTCATAGCAAAAGTTGCCCCGCATGACGGGGCGCTTCTGCTGACACATGGTTATCGAGTATCTTCAGTACCTGATGCGTACCACCAGCATCCCATCTAAACTATAGGAGATTCGGTAATAGCTTCAAAGTAAAAGTTGTTTATCATTGGTGGAGTACCTGATGGTAAGCACCAGAACACAGCTTAACTATATGAGATAAGAAAATGGCTTGATAGCAAAAGTTGTTCAGCGTGACGGGCAGCTTCTGCAGAAACATGGTCATCAAGGATCTGGAGTACCTGATGCAGACCACCAGCATCCCATCATAAACTAAAAGAGCTACGGTAACGGTTTCAAAGTAAAAGTTGTTTAGCATGACAGGCTGCTTTTGCTGGTATATGATCATCGAGGGTCTTGAGGACCTAAAGCAGACCACCAGCATCCTATCTAAACTATAGGAGATACGGTATCGGCATCAAATTAAAAGTTGATCAGCATGACGGGCCGCTTTTGCTGATCCTAATGAGTCACTTCTGCTGGAACGGAGTAAAAGAGTAATCGACTTTTTACTGCGGGCAAAGACCCAATTTCTTCGGGAAAACAGGTAAATAGCAGCGGGTAAAACCGCTGGACGGAAGTTTATTATAACTCTTCATATTCATCATGAGTATTAGGTATAGGTAATTAAATTATTCATAGTTGACAAAATATTTAGGTAAGGACTGTTCTTCAAGTAATTTATTTTAGTTATGTGGAAAAGTTTCATAAAATTGTACGTATTCTTCTTTTCTTATTACAGAGGTACTACCTTGACACAGTGATATAAGGTCATCGTATTTTATCTATAGATAATTTTAGTGGCTGCAGATACAATATTATGCTAAGACTCCTGTAGACTGTAATTTTTTAAGCGATGTTTGAATCATCTTATCACTGATAAAAAATGTATTCATAAATGTTTTTTTACAAACTTGTTCCCCTCCCTCGGAATTCGGTAAGAAATACTGTAAAGTATTTTCACGTTGAAACTCAAAGTCAGTAGCGCTCTGTTTCTTGAGACATTTTACGTATCTTGCTACAAATTCGCGTTGTTTTTCTAACTCGCAGTACGACCAAAAGTCTGTAAACGTGTCAAATCTGGCGTCTACATTAATTTCGTGGCAATTTTTTTTTATTTCATACAAAACTTACTTTCGCACGTGGGCCCCATGACACGTGGAGGAACAAGTATTTTTGTGTTCTTTTGTGTATGATGCTCCTGAATTGCTTTAATATTTTCTGCTAGTTTGTTTTCTTTTGTATTGTATTTGTATCATATTAGTGCCATCTCTCAAAATTCCGCCTATTTCTTCCGAGACAAAAGTGTAAGAGTAAGATTGTAGTTGTCTATTTTCTCATAGGTACAGACGTAACTTAAGAGGGATCTATAGTCATTATTTTTCATACAAATTCTTACAACGTATCCCTCTGCCAATTCGCAACCGATCGACTCAATTTTTGGCACTGTAACTCTTTTGGTCTAGATCTATGCTCCATATTCTTTTTCTGGTTGTAATAATGCATTTAAAAAAAGATATGGCCGTGGCAAAATGCTCTAAAATTATCACCAAGTTTACGCCTTGGTATCTTCTAAATATGACAATATTTTCAGCAAAACAAATGATACGGGCATAGAATATTTTATTGGCAGCAAAATAATGCCACTATCAACAAGTTTGGTGGCGATTTCGAACGGGGAACCTGGTAAACCCAGAACGCAAATTTTCCGGTAGCGAGCTATAACTGTCTCTTTTACGGCTGCGGGACGGGTGGAATGCATAAATGAGATAGAAATATTTTTATCAACTGACAGCTCACGATCTTTCAGCTCGGTATAGTAGCCTCTTAAGATACCACTAAAAATAAAATAAAAATTTTGCGACGTAAAGGGGTAAGTTAACTTACATCCCTACGTTATAAAGCAATATGTTGTGAAATAAGTTACGACTTACCTTATTTTGGAAACTAAGGTACTTAGAGATACATCCATAAGTGTGAAAAAAACTACGAAAAATTCTGAATCTTTTAGTGTATATAACTCATTTACGTAAAAAATCAAGTTACGTCTTTACGTTTTGAAAGGGACGAAGTACAACATTTGTAAATTTTGGTATTGGTCAGCAGATAATACAAATCTGCGGTTGTTCAAAGAACTAGATGACCTAAAAGAACTCGTCAGTTATTTTATAAGTATAGGAAGTAGAACTACTGTTAACTGTTATTATAACTTGCGTGGGTGTAGACTACCGTGCGAGAAAACTATCGGTATTTGTAAACAACAAAACTCCATGATAATTAGCTGATTTTGTGACAGTGAACACGTTTTCAATGAGAATAAAATGCAGATGAGATTGTAACTGATTAAGTTGGCTGATAAGAGATTTCTAAAGTGATGGATGTTTTTATCGGTGGGTCAAACTCAAAGGTAGAAAAATAGGTCGAAATCACAATAAACTTTACACGGTGATTCCACTCTTTGTAAACAACTTTTAGTCTGAATCTTTAAAATCCCAAAAACGAAGCCATATAGAGTCTGGCTAGCGAGTCTTCGGACGTCAAAAAATTCAAATATTTCAAATGGCAACATGTTAACACTGAAAAACTACAATAAAACAATTTTGATACTTACTATTTTTTTGTTTTCTGCTCTTTAGTGTGTGTTTACCTTGCCTACCGGTATGTATGTATGATGTATCTACCGGGAGTAACAAGCCGAAAGGAGGTCAAGGTACTCATGAAACTGAACAACTTTCCCCATGGAACATGGGACGAAATATGAAAAAAAATTTGGACCTCTCAGGGTAAATCAATCAGCTGATCTGCGATTTTGTATGGGAGGTCCAAATTTTTTTTTCATATATCGACCCATGTTTCATGGGTTCAGTTTCTATGACCTCATTTCGGCTTGTTATACCCTTTCTGTTACTCCCGGTAGATACATCATAATACATACCGGTAGGCAAGGTAAACACAAATCCCACCAAAAACATTTACTTGTAAAAAGTACCAAGTCTCGCCTCTCAGTTCTTCTACTGTAAAAAGTTGTGAGATCCATGTGATGCCAAGTCGGTTATTGATTTATTCAAGGACTACTTCAGGGAACTTTCATCTTAAGCTATTGCGTAATTAGGTAACAGACATCATCTTTTAGTAACCATATCGATATTTAAAAACTTTTGTATTTACAATAACTAGAATGACCCGGCCATCGCACCAGACCATCGTATCTCACAAGCAAATAGTGTGCGATTGCCAAGTCATTTTAGTTATTGTAAATACAAAAGTTTTAAATATCGATATGTCTAATTTCCAGAATGTTAGAGTTTTCCCTTTATTCATACACTAAATACAAGTTGTATTCTAAATTTGAAGCTCCTCAGTCTGCTAGAAGTACCTTAGAATTTTGATGATCGGTCAGTCAGTCAGGCAGAAAATTAAGAAACTTTGACTAACTATAACTTCTAAACCACAGGTACAAATTAGATGAAATTTGAAATTTATCGTGTCTATGCAGTGCTTGATAAAATATTTTAAAATGAGGGTTCTAAACTTATCGACAAGGGAGTTATAGGGGGGTCGAAAATGGCCTGAACTGGTTCGAGAAAAGGATGTTACGGCCGTGCCGCTTTCAGCTCGACTTGGTGGGGGCACTGCCGTGCCCCCAGACTGAAGAGTAGAAAACAAAAAAAACCGGCCAAGAGCGTGTCAGACACGCCCACAAATAGGGTTTCGTAGTCAACGTTTAAATATCAGGTTTTTCAGCATTACAAACTTAATTTTGTTGCTGGTTTGTTAGCAGCAGTATGATGACCAACCGCAAATAGAAAAACTCAATTTTTCCTGAAACCTTTAAGGGTACGATATCCGTTATAGTTTTCATTGTAACTTCAGATTGTAAGCTATATTCCATATTTATTTCAAATTTTAAGCGTTTATACTTTAGAAGTTACAGCTGGAACACATTATGGGTCAAAAACGCCCTATTTAAAAGCAAATATCTCGTGACAGAAACATTTTAGAGAATTTGTTTCAAAGAAACCTCACCTTAATTTTAAAAGACCTATTCAACGATACCCTACTCAATATGACAGAAGAAAAAAATTTTTTTTACCCCCCTTTCACTTGTATGGGAGGGGGTCCAAAAAACATTTTAAATATTTTTTTCTTAACATTTCTATATTTGGGTCAACACGATCTATCTTCTCACCAAATTTCATGTCGATAGCTCTAAAACTGACGAAGATATGAGGGCGCGGCATACAGACAGACAGACAGACAGACAGACAGACAGACAGACAGACAGACCGACAGACAGACAGACAGACAGACAGACAGACAGACAGACAGACAGACAGACAGACAGACATGACGAAACTATAAGGGTTTCTAGTAGACTACGAAACCCTAAAAATAGTAAGTATCAAAATTGATTTATTGTAGTTTGTCAGTGTTGACATGTGAAAGATTTTTAAAATTGGCGCCATTTCCGTGTCCAAAGACTCGCTGGCCAGACTCTATTAAGGTTGAGTTGGTGTTCGATTTTACATTCAAAAAATTTTTCATTCATTCGGAGATGATCCCATCGTAAAAGTTTATCACGATCATACGTAGAAACACCCTGAAAATGTTAGCTTGCAGACTAAAAGATGTACAGTCTGTACAGGACACAGACCATCTAGAGTCTGGCTAGCGAGTCTTTGGACGTCAAATAATTCAAATATTTCAAATGGCAACATGTTAACACTGAAAAACTACAATAAAACAATTTTGATACTTACTATTTTTTTGTTTTCTGCTCTTTAGTTTGTGTTTACCTTGCCTACTGGTATGTATGTATGATGTATCTACCGGGAGTAACACAAAGGGTATAACAAGCCGAAAGGAGGTCAAGGTACTCATGAAACTGAACAACTTTCCCCATGGAACATGAGACGAAATATGAAAAAAAATTTGGACCTCTCAGAGTAAATCAATCAGCTGATCTGCGATTTTGTATGGGAGGTCCAAATATTTTGCAGATATCGACCCAGGTTTCATGGGAAATTTGTTCAGTTTCATGAGTACCTGACCTCCTTTCGGCTTGTTATACTTTCTGTTACTCCGGTAGATATCATACATACATACCGGTAGGCAAGGTAAACAAACTAAACGAAAACAAAAAGTAATGAAGTATCAAAATTGTTTTATTGTAGTTTTTCAGTGTTAACATGTGAAAGATTTTTAAAATTGGCGCCATTTCCGTGTCCAAAGACTCGCTGGCCAGACTCTACCTACAGCACGCAAGCCACTTTATTACCAGCTGGAAGTATGCGCATCCTTATCGCACTTACCAGTATATCGGCGTGTGCGACAAAGAGGCTCATACTTGAGGATGGTAATGATCTTGCGCGCGTCCTGTACCTAGTATCTACAATTCTTATCGTTACGATACCGGTCGAAAGAATCAAAACTTCATAAACCTCAACATGCTCAAGTTCACTATAACACAAAGGTCAAACACCACCCAACCGCAACGCAGCGATGTTACAAAAACCATAATGTTATTGATCCGCGATTATTATTACGTGTAAAGGTGAAGCTCCATTGACCCTTTGCATCAAATCAACAGGTATAGAGATTAAATTAAGCTCTATACCATTGATTCTCTATTTTTAGAGGTAGATTATCCTCATTACAATCTTAAAATACCTCTTTTAGTTTGTCCTATAACATGAAAATGAAAGCCGCAATTTTATAGTCCCTACTGTCCTTTCTACGTTTTTTAAAGGAGTTACAAATGTACATAACTGTTCTGCAAAATCGTCTCTATCATCTCCAATGGAGATAATATTAGACGGGATGCGTCTTTAGGTGGCACAGCACAGGTGGGTAAACTCCAAGTGCGAATGAGATGGAAGTATCGCACTGTTCCTGTCGCGTGGATGAAAGGTATGTCAAAGTATGGGGCAAGCATGGAAGTGTGACTCGTCCCTAAAGCGGTAAAGGGAAGGGTGTTCACCCTCTGTGGCGGCGCACGCGCAGACGATGGAACTTTCGCGACTTTTTGTAAACTGTGCATGGCGTTATTTGATGAAGTTAATCATTGAAAAAGCAAAGCTGGAATGATATAGTTTTTACAGCATTAGTTTGTCATCGTCATCTCGTGATGGTGACAACACAGATGATGCTCAGCTTACCGAGATAATATCTAAAGAAAAGCTCTCATCTCGTTCTCGTTCTCGTTCAACGAGCCCTGCTAAATTTTATACCAAAAATAGCAGGGATCTTAAAGCATCGTCACGTTGCGTTGTGACTTGACCCTTACGTAAATCAGGGCCATGTCACGAAGAGAAAGATCAAGCGATTTCATTCGAGCATTCCACATTGACATCACTGACGTAAACGCTCTGCATTCTGACATTTCGCTGAACCAGGTTAGCAGCAAGCAGCAAGGTCGTGTTGGCCCAGCGAAGCCCAGCGTTGGCCAATGGAGGGGCCTATTAGCCTAAGAGCTATCAATCTATCGGGATTTTTAATGCACTCACAGTGCAAAATTTGGCAGGCTCCTACCAGTGCATCGGTAGCTCAGTGGTAGAGCGGTGGGGCGTTGACCCATGCGGCTCGGGTTCGAGCCCCGGTCAATATTTCCAATTTCTATCTAAGAGCGATCAGTTTAAATCGTCATCAGCCACAACAGTCAAATGCTGTACCTATATGGCTGGACAGACCCTCTTAAAGTGCCTTAATTAACGCAGTGCAAGATGTTGTAGTCCTGGCTGCCCATTCCCTGAATGAATTTAGCACTAAGTCTGCTTCAATAACACGGGTAAAAATAGTATCATGCCAAACCAAAGCGATCTATTTTAACATATCTAGACTTCCGGCCAGACATTACCTACTGTGAACGGCTACTGTAGGCAGTGGGATCGATTTTGATAGTTGTCTGTACTGCAGAAAGGAATTTCATTTCATATCTTTCGACGTGACTAGCTCTCGGTCTATAATGGGTCTGATCGCCGGATTGTGATTTGATTGCGGATGCCCCCGCCTCGTTTGAACTAGCGGCTCTATATTGTCACATCCGTTGCCTTTCCAAATGACATTCATTTGGGGTTTACTATCTGTAGTAGATACTCAATCTTACTATCGATGAGTACCTATTTAGACCAATGTTAAAAAAAAATATTCTCAATTCGCCAGGTTATTAACGAAGGATGCCCTTAGCATGCGACCGCGCGATTCTTATAATGTGTACATGTATGTAAAAATTCTTCACTTGGTGTTATTATTTCCATCCATCCATACGATTTGACACATCTAAAGTGTTCTCGCGCGCGAGCTAAGTCTTTCAACAGTGCATAATATATTTGCTAGCCCGGCCGATGATGGCTAGGCACAGAAAAAAACTATATAGTACCTACTATGCATAGGTAATGCAAGCATAAGGCTAGAAAATCTTCTAATTGCACATGTTGGTATCGAGAAATACCACCCACGGTGTCAAAGACCCCATTCATTAGAGATTTATAGAACCGTATAAAAAACAATCACGATAGTAATAATTAAAACTTGAAATCAATAATATCGAAGTTTTTGCAGCAGCAGTAGTAATTATTTGGCGGCGATACCTATAAGTAATTGGCTATCACCGACCTCTGACCAGATTCTTACAGACCATCACATCTAGTTGTGAATGATATACCTATATGTAGGTACATACATACACACATCACGCCTTATTCTCTTGTGGGGTAGTCAGAGCGTTAACAGCCGTAAAATATGGTCGTTATCGCCACATTCGACAAATTATTTGAGAGCCCTTTTAGAAAATTGTGTATCATTATAGTTACAGGATTTTAGCCTGTCGCCTAAAATTGTGATACACATTAAACCCTCGCTCGAGTTCGTCAGTCGCCTTTTACGACACCCGCGAAAAGAAATGGGGTAAATCTATTCTAAGCTGGCACCACACGACTATATTGGTTGTGTTGTGAATGATCACCTTTCCAAAAGCTACATTTAAGTCGGTAACCTCTAACTGAATAATAAATCGTTACGATTTAAACGAGACGAGAACCTATCAACTTCAAAAACCTTAATTACTTCACTAATTGCGGCAGTTAAACTGTTAACCTGAATGTAGATACTGAAGACAGATTAACAAGTATTAAAGTAAGAAATAACAGTGAAGATAAAATTGGAAATCGATATTATTACCTACCTAATGGCTTTAAATGTAAAGATCATGATGAAAAGCGAAGACCAAAATTTTCACAAGAATAGGACGTGATTGTACGTATTTGGCTATGCTATAATGAATTTCAATAAAAAAAGAAGTTTGGAGATGGCAAAATTCCACAATGCACAGAAATAGGTCCAATGAAGTGAAATACAAGAAATACTAACATATGAATTCACGTCCAAGGAAAAATAGTTTAGGTACACACGAAATGTCATCCACATAGATTCACGTAAAACTTGGTTAAAATTAACAATCTTGGCTCGAGCTATCGCGCCTCATGTGCTTATTCTAACAGCAATCTCCTCATACACGAAGACATGGACAAAAACCGTCTGGATCACAAAAAGCTTGCTTCCATTATAACTCTGACCTGATACACTTGGCCGTTACAATGTATATTACGGTGAGACCGTTAGTTCTTTGAACAAACATATAACCTGGTGTAGGTTTTGATGCTTCTATGAAAATGTTCCTCAGTTTTGTTTGAATCCTCTAAACGTTCAGCAATATTGTGTAAAATTTGTGGCAAAACAAACATTACTTATAGTATTTGATATAGTAGGTACAGGTTTCAACGTTTGCAGTTTTGTCTCATTTCATGACATGACACGTTGTCTTGACACGCCGTTATTTACCAGTTAAAACTTTACTTTACTATTCTCCTAAAAGATTTACTATTCTCCTAAAATATTTAAGAGTATTTTTCGACTTTTACACTGTTTCAAACTAAGTATGTATGTACTGCATTTCATTATTTTCCCATGGTAATTTGTCAAATCTCTTGAACCCGCCGTCTTTCCCGCTCTCCATCAATCTGGCAATGCGGTTACTTTGTTAACTTAATTGCGGGTTGGCTTCACGTGTGACAAAGACCTCTCGCACTATTGTTTGGTGATGAATCGATGTACAATTCATTAATACCAGCTATGGGCACATACTGTTCAGCTAGGGTAACTTGAGCCCTGTCAACAGCATCACCAGGTACTCCATTATCATTAGTGTCAACAAGGCAGGGTTCAACATTAGATGGGTCATCTTCACAATTTGTTTTATGCACACATGCTTTGACCATTTTATCTTGAGCTGCAAAGTCTGTTTTGTGTTCAACAACAATTATAGTATATCTTTCTTTAAAAGGTCGTCAAATACTGGTTCATCTCGACAATGGATGTCGAAATATCCAACATGTATGGACGAACAGAGAAGCCGACATGTCGTTGCTTTACAGTCATTAATAAAAATCGGATCTGAGCTTTCTCTCGAGATCGTAAGCGAATTCCAACTGCGAAGTATGCAGATAATGAAGAGGTTACAAGATGATAGATTGCCAATTTGCAAAATGGTATTAGTAACTTTCGCATAATACATTTGAAGATTTAGATTATTTTAGATTCTGCATCTAGTATTTCGCAAAGGGAAGTGCTAAATACGATGCGATTTCGAAGCCAGCTCTCCTCATAGGGTATATGTGGCCGTATCTGGCCTATTATCCCAACAACAATGGTTCGTAGCCGCTACGCACGCCTTATACAGGCAGACGGTAATTGTCCTGTATACCCTATGGCTGCAAATGGTAAGTATTTTCCGACTAGTTTGGGCAGTATGTGAGAAACAGTTCAAAGTATTGCTATTAATTCAATTTAGACCTAAATTAGATCTATAATAGGATTTACTAGCTCTGTCTGCTTTGACCTTAGTTCAAATACGTGTTATGGTTTGAATAGTTAACCGACTTACTCTGACTCACACTTTATGTTATATTATCAGATATATTCTATGCTATTTCGCAAATCATGAATATTTATACACAAAAGCAAATATATAAACTTACGCAACTAATACCGATGATAGGTATCGATATCACAATAATGTAATGATTTATGATATTCATGCTTTCGCTTAATATTTTATCTTAATTATACACAAGACGGTAAGGTTCTTATTATTATCACAATATTCACCTTCGTTTTGAACTATACACATATATATAATAAGTTATGTAAGTACATAACGTCGACAGAATTCGAAAATACTGTTCATGATATTATTATTCATTTTTAAAACAGTGGAGTCCAAGCTGATCAAGTTATAAGTGAACCAAAAAAACCGTAATATGCTAATCAATTTCATTGCAGCAAAACAAAACTTTGATAAATACGTAATATAATAAAAAAAACTCTGTACCACGCTAAGTTATCTTCATACCTCATCAAAGTTATCATCTACTTAATAATGCCTTAAATTAAGACCAAAAACATGTACTAATAAGGCCCCAAAAAGGTTTAATAAAGTACAAATTTAAAAGTGCATGTAGTTTGCAACCTAACCAGTTATTTTAATTTTAACTGCCGGGTGAAACCGAGGCTGGTTTTCTCGTGGCCATATTTTAACACCCTATATGGAGAGTAGCGAGCAATCACGTTGATATGAAGAAAGTACTGTCACTGTTTTAGGATACTTGATGCTGTATGTCAATGTAGATTCAAGTTGCCATACTTTGAAATCTATAGGAATCTAAGTATTTTCTAGATCCAGAGGAAAGGTACAGGTAGCTTCTGATTTTATATATTCGTTGCTGATTGGCTAAAAGCTCTTAAACGTTTTGTTATTTCTGAACTCTGCATTACTGTACCTCGCACCTTTCGTCAGTCCCGTATTTGCTTTTTTTGGTAGAACAACAATTACGTTGAGTATTTAACATCGAAAAAGTTCCGTACTACCAACCTGACAAAAAACTTGATAAGTATCCTAAAAGAGATTAAGCTGTTAGTGTTTATATGGATGATCGTTTCCCTTCATCCCTTTTACAGAACTGGACAGGATCAAACATGTACGGTATAAAACAAGCAGGTGTGACTGTGGCCAAGGTAAATGTCCTTGTGCTCGCTATCAGTATGCACAACGTGATCTTTCAGTCACTGTACTGACATTTACATTTTATACTTACTAGAAACTTTATTGCTGATTATTCATATACCTCGACGATATCATAATTGTTTATTGAGGTCAAATTCCTGGTCTGTTTCAGAATCATCAGTATTAGCTATATGCAAATGCAGTGAAATTGGTGTAATAAGTTCTGTTTTAGCGATTTGATGGACTTGGTGTGAACTTGACAGAAGAATAACTATTGAATTGGTTTGAACATAGATTTTCCAAAGAAACCAAGTGCGCTGCATCACCCAATGTAAGTCGTAATTTTGTACCTTCACAATCCTACCCTAGCTAATTACATTTAAACCCAGGTAAGTTTCAGAATAGCAAAGGAAATGAACATGCCCATGAATCTAGATAGAAACGAAAGGGCATAAATCAAGTATTGTCCATACTCCATACGGCGGATCGTATGATATAATCTAACATGTATTGTAGCTATATGTAGGTATAGTTATGTAGTAACATGTGCAATGGACCGTTTCCTGCGCACGAGTGGGCTTAGATTAGACGCCGTTTAGACACTTTATCAATATCACTAAGTTCCTTTGTATCTTTAGCATTGAGTTTACGTTTCACCGTTTGCTAGAAAACCTACTGTTTCTTTTCTTTTTAATTTGTGTAATAGGATCTACCAGTAATTTTATATACCTACTTAGTGCCATTTACATTAATTTTATCGCCACTTACAAGCGCTGACAGTGTAACCAGAGATCAATAATTGAATGTAACATAAGGAATGGTATTTATCAATGTATTTACTACAACATGTAGCAATTTGTACATTATAAAGATAAATGATCCCAGTCAAGAATCTTCAGGAACACCAGTTTCATCTATAGCTTATGAATCGCTATTAATAACCTGCTAATGTTCTCGTAGCAAGTACAAATATCTTGATCTGCATTACAGGTAAATAACTGAACCCCGCCCGTTTGTAAGTGTCGTCGGTTCATTAGAACTGCATTAGTCAGGGGAAGGCGAGTGCAGTAAATTGCGAACACCATTTGTATAAGCCCACGCACAAATCAGCAGGTTAGTCGGCGCTTATTCTATGAATGGGTCTGGTTGGCCAGTGTTCGGAAATTTCGTAAGATCTGTGTAGTTTGTGAGAAGAAAGGAATTTTGGTACAGAACCAATAAAAGTGGTCCTAATACTAATACTTATTATGTAATATGTTCTAATATTTATTATGTAAATGAAAAATTGATTTTTGTTAACTACGTAATGAGATTACTACTTTAAGAAATGTACATAGTAGATTTGCAGATTTATTGTCACGTAATCAAGAATTTGTAACTGTAATAATTCGTCATTGGACAAATACGATTTCAACTCGCTCGAGCCCTTCAGGATTTACAGTTCTGTATATTTGCTTAACATCTACTCGGAAAGCGTTCGCATTGCTCAACTTTAGATTAATCGTCCTATTCTGCTGGGATCGATTTATGCGTCAATTTAATGGTCCTATTAAACATCTTGGGCCCATTACCCTCTATTATGGTCCAACGCGTGTAAGTCAGAAACGCGACAGTACTTGCATTCATACGTCTAGTGCAAAACGCTTTGACATTTCCCTGAATTATAATTGAGGGGAGGCTTGCTTGATCATTGTCTGAAATGGAGAGTTTGAACTGAATAGGGTATTCTAATTAAAGAGCATAAATTAGGCTCGTTTTTGTGCTGTCCATTCGTACTTTCTTTGATAATTGGAGCATTTGGATCAAAAGGACGTGCCGCAGTCTGAAAGGTTTCTGGTTTGTTAGATTGATTGTCAATGTCCTTTCATTTATCGCCTCTTTTTTCACAAACTGGTTCATTATTATCGTCTTCTGAGCCAGTATTATAACCGAGAAAGAGGTAATATTAGGCAATGGCGCATATGTACACATATCTTAACCAAAGTACCATCAATGCTGCCGAAAATGAATGAAATTAGTCACACGGCCACAAAAACATTCTAAAAACGAACCGGCTAATGATTGGCCTAGGCAATTCATCATCTATAACAATGGACACGTTACAAAACGCAAGTCTCTTCCGGTCATTAGCCATTACAGTAAGTATAGGTATGTGCTCTATAGATTAACAAATTGACTATTTCATCTAGTAGAATGTAAAAACTAATTTCATCATGAGCTTCTGCTACTTTGGGATTTCCAGATATAATTTGAATATTGACTTTAGCCGTAGCCTTCATGTATACCATATTATTCGTTATCTTTGTCATCTGCCCATCTAAATTCCTGTGTTTTAAACATAGAAGTATTTTAGGATTGGAGCATATTTGTTTAGTTTTCTCTGATATCCGCTATCCCCACTTTATTCTTTATTTACGTATCCTATCAGGAATCTTTTTCTACATGCCTAAGTAACCCAAGCTACCTGTGGGCACAGACCAGTGACCGTAAGGTACTATGGGCCCTGTGGACCCCATGTTCTTGTAATCGGCTTGTCGTGTAGCGCCCCGGGAGCTATCGACGGTACTTTATGTTGCGCCCGCCTGTACAGCGGGCCCGGCAACGATTTGTCACTGGTATCGGCTACGACGGATATAAAGGGTGTAAGGTAAACTGCTGAGTTTCTTTTTAAGGATGGATATCCTCATAATACTGAACAAGCTTCCCTAAGGAACACACCTGTTCATACATAATTGTTTGGTTTTATCAGAATAAGCACTATATAAAAGTAACACAGTATTTATATAATTTGCGGTCAAGATGATGATGATGATGATGATCGCTCTGACAGATTTCAGCCATGGCGACCCAATCACTCACGTGGCCAAGATACACTTGCGCTATTTAGCAGGCTGGGAAGAAATCGCGGTAGGCCAGTTGGTCGATACCTCGGTAGTACAGATTCCGAAAGGTACAAATTCTGCCTGCGGCGGAAGTTTGTAAGTTTTCCAAAAATAAGTTGTTTAAAAATTTGGTTGTCAGTAACACAGTACCTACTTTTTCTAACACCCTGTATATTTTGTGGTATCGGTATCGTGCTGGTCTTATAAATTGACCCTATCTCTGGACCGCTGGCAGTCGTATTTTAGTTTCTATTGCATTTCGATATCATTGGTTTTGTGTGTCATAAATAGGCATTTCTGATATTGCAAGACTTTTGAACCTTATTTTAGCAATATTAGTAATATCCCATATAAATTGAGAGCGCTCATGTACATAGATGATTTTGTGCCTGTGCAGAAATTTCTTTTCCTACTAATAGATGGGGATACTATTAGAATACTACTCAATTTGTAATGTTCTTTCTCATCTTACCACTGTAGTTAAAGTAGAATTTTGATTTTGTAGAAATTCGCCTTATAGAAGAAATTTGAAGCTTACCTGTAAAATAGAAAATACATCGTTAAATACTTCATTAAACTAAACTAATGATAACAAATTACTAATTTCTTATAACTAATAAACACCTATTATAAACGTAAACGTAGATGAGGGAAATAGAAAGATAAAATTAGTCTTTACTACTTTATTAAATAGATACCTTCTGCATCTCTCTAGTTGTGATGATTATGACCAAATAATAATTTGACTCATGGTGGTCTTCTAAAACTACAAGCACAATCATCGAAAAACAAAAACCCGACTGCGGTAATTTTCAAAGTTATATTTTATGATAAAATCCGCCATCTTTAAAATGTCCAGTGTCATCCACGCTGCGGAGACGAATCTAACGACACCTCATTCGTCAATATTGTGTCTAGCCATTTTAAGCTGTAGCCTGTGAAGAAGAGTTTACTTGATCACATACTCTCGAAAAATATAACCCTCCTTCTGAGGCAGTCGGGTAAAAATTTCTAGTATATCCTCAATAACGGTACCTACTACAGTTTTACTACATTCGTTAAAACGTTCATATGGCATGTCGAATGGCATTGATTGGCCAGTAGGGATGCAACGTTTACCAAATTATCGATATCGATATTATATCGAGTTTAGTCAATATCGATCATGTCTTTATCCCTAACGAGATAGTCATACCTAGGTCATATTTTACCCCATTTCCGTCTGTTACTGGCTTCGAATAGGTAGTAGGTACACATTTATTTCCAGAAGGGTCGTTAAAGAGCGACTAAGGTACTAGTAGGTTTCATGGGCAGTGTTAGAATTTTAGGCGACAGTCTTATAACTTGTCACATCAAAGATATGATACACATTTTTCTGAAGCGGCTTTCAAATATCTGATCAGACGGACGTGACGTGACGGCCGTATTTTTACGCCCGTTGACGCTCTGCCTATCCCGCACGGGATGAAAGCGTGACATGTGTATAATTCGATATATCGTTACATCCCTATTGGTTAGTAACGTGGCGAGTTTGTTGGCGAGTTTAATGCCGATTGTCGATTACTGTGTTCCGACGCGGCTCTTTTGATGTTAACTACCGAAATGCCTGATTGAGATGCCACTATGTACTGATTAATTAACCTGGTTAAACGTTTTGATAGAGCACTTGTACCTATTATACTGGGTGGGTGACTATTTTATCGAAAATAGGTTCTAAATCTCAATGGGTTTTAAAAATTGCAGAAAGATTGTGTTGTTTACTCAAAAAAGAATCATTACGACTACCTATTAATTGCTAGATTAGACATTAGACAAGTCCCTTAAGACATGGTATGCTAATTTTCTCTTGAACTTTTTAACCTAGGCTGGAACTGAACTGATCTTAATTCTTCTTGTCTTCTTGTTTCGATAAACCCTGGGAATATCCATATGTCAAAGTTAATTTTAAGACCCAGTATTACTTAAACGGTTTGAGAACATAAACTTGTACCTTCTCAATTATTGTACAGCGAATGATATTTTTATTTTAAACCGATTTCCGGTATTTAGCTTCAAGAACATGGGAAATGGATTAATTATTTTTTGTACACTATAATCTTGGCTAACTTTTAACTTTTTTTAATATCTTTTGTCTGAAAAATAAAAATAAAAGTCTGGCACATTTCAGATACAAAATCACCAGAAACAACATACAATTACAGTTTAAGTGTAAGGTCCAGCTTAATATCAATTTGTGCATTGTACTGTTTCTTATAGGATTAAATCCTACTATAGTACCTACTATCGCCAACAAATCCATCTACCCATTTAGAGTACCAAGTTATACTGGTTTTTCACACAAATACTAAGAAAAACCAGAATAAGTTGTTCCCTTAAATGGGTGGGTGGATTTGCTGGTGATAGTATCAGTAAACCTCAAGCCCACGTTTAATGACAGCCTACATTATTCTCAGATAAAATTAACCGGATACCGATAATTAGGTACGACTTTACGAGACACCGAAACCTTGCGGACGAGGATTAAGCTGAATACAAGGTGTTAACAAAAAGATTCCACTTTTCCTTAAGTCAAAAGCTAGGTCGAAATACGAAATAAACAGAGTAGACGTAATAACTTATTTTATTAGGTATAAACAGTTACACCTGACCTAACATAGGTACAAAACTGAAAAGCGCTTGACTGCTAAAATAGTTATCTACTTATCTTTTTAAATTAACCAATGTTTACGCATAAAATATTGTCGCCTTAAATCACTTACAATCTTCACTTCACTTACAATCTTCTCTTGTTCCATACATAATCATTTTTATTCAGGCCTATGCATATATAAGTTTTTAGATTTTCACGGTTGTTCACAACACTTAAATTATTGTTTAAAACGGGATTATTACCGCGATTAGGTTTTTGTTTACCTCGATATTTCGGAGCGATTGCACGATCACTCGCCGAGCCAGTCTATGCATATAGGTAGTTTCCTCCAAAACCAAAAGTAATAATAACCTCTGAAAATCACACATTTTAAGTAAAAAATCTCTGAAAATCAATTCATAACAAGCATAGTACGTTGCAGCTACGTACCTAATAGCAATTAATTAACACCCTGTATTAAACTTACCGATGTGTCGGAATCACAGCTTAAACACAACTTTAAACACAGGTCCGCGACACAAATGTATCAACCTGGCCAGTCTATAATCTGAGCCGTATTACCGTACAATCAAGCGTAATCACTATCTGTAATCATGACAAGTTTGTTGGCGAGTCAGTTGGCGAGCACAGGTAGCGGCCTTGGCATAATGATTGGACCATATTGTAACCCATAGTACAGCTCAATCATATAGAACACTGCTCTATTCTAATAGGACAACGCGGTAGTAGATTTTCATAACTGATAGTCAAACCTACGACGCAAATTTTTAAGCATAACGCCACAAAAAAGTTTCTATGACAAATTATTAGGCAGGCAGGCACACAAATAGATTGAAGCATTTGGTGTAAATAGGTACCTAGTTATTATTAGTCGTCAACAGCTGAAATCGTCCAGTGCTGGACATGGGACTTGCACTCTTTGGCGAGCAAAATGCAACATGTTACATTCACAAGGGACGCTGCTGCCTATTTCGTGAAAGTATTTAATTTTACCATGGGTAGAAAATGAGGTGATGCTATTCTATCCCGGCACCCAATGAGCAGATGGACTGAAAGGCCCGCGTAGCAAACTAGCCTTAACTATAATAGTAGAGCAGGTAGTTGTACCAACTGTTGTGCAATTTGACACAAATGTAGATAATTTGCGTATGACGAATGATTTGTGTGCCACCATTTATCTCGGAAAAGGCAAGGCTGTTGGTTTTGACATTCAACATTCAACCGCAAGCAATGAGAAACAAACAAACAAATCGGGCAGGTCTATTATTTTGATTGATATAGTTAGCAATATGTATCTAGTAAAGTAGGAAAGTAACACAGGAAGGTATAGGTACTTAGAAAACTGAAGTTCAATTTAGCTGCAAGAAGTTGTGAAGTATTTAGGACCATTTCAATTTGCTGGATGAAAAAGTCTCTTTGTATTTTTATCTAGTCAGAGATGTCAGTAAAGTCGACGAAATAGGAGGCTCACCCAGAATATTTTGGACCTACTTTTTACCTACCCAAACTATGACACCATTTCTATAGGAAGCCTAAAAATTATACCTAAGTAGACAGGGACTACTTATAGTCATACTGCAAACAAAATATTATCCCTAAACGTAATTAAAAACATTAACATCGACACCTGACACCAGCACCAATGTTTATCTATAGAGAATGCTGGTAGCACTGTCTGTTTGTTTATTAATATTCATTTTGACTGTGAGAGGTTTCAGACATTCCATACAAACATTCAAACAGTCATAACACGCAACGTGACTACTAACGAAAAGCGTTTACAAGTCGAAAGGTATTTTAACTGACGATACTTCGGAAGTTAGTGAAGAATGTTATATGAAGATGTGTTTCGTTGTAATTAAATAGTCCCTAAGTACTGCACTAAGTCAAGAAGAAAATGTAGATAGTATTTAGGATAGGTTGGTAAAAATAATTCAATACAATGCAAAAAGGTCGTATTATCATAAGAGTCGTTTTTTGTAGGTATCATACTTATTTATGACTCGAATTTATATTTATAGGAAAGCATTCTTTCTTCTTTTTCTTCTTCTTTAATTATAGTTATTATTATTCTTTGCCTCAAGTTTTTGACAAGGGACAGACGATCACTTTTATGAGCAATTTAGTTTAAAACTTCAATATCAGTTGAGCCACTCAACTGACGCACATCCGTAAAGCTACAGCCTGCTGCCTGCCTATTAAGAATTTTACGACAGAGACCATAAAATTACTAAAATTAATAATTTGTATAATGGCAGTGGTTTAATATCATAATTAAGTATTTATATCAATAAATTAAGTATCGCTACATAATGACTTAGGTAGAGGAAGATGGAAGAAACTTGTTCGGGCCCTCTGTGTATCAATCTACCCATGGAGACCAACTAAAACTGGTTTTGGAGAAATACTACGAAAAGCCAGTATAAGTTGACCCTTTAAATGGAAGGTTGATGTGCTGACGATAGTACCAGCAGAGTTGCATAGGATCAAAGAAGAAGAAGCCATAATTTGTTACATTTATATCACACTTTTCAATTCCTAATAAACTATTTTGTGTCTCAAACATGAGGTATTCCCTAAATGCAGAGACCAGATAAGTCATCAAGAGTGACTTGTTTTCTCTATGGCTTATTACAAAGATTCTCGGTCAACTACAATTTCAATTTTTCTCCCCTTATCTCCTTTCCGTGGCGCAGGGTCTACACGAAGCGCGCATTTTCCCATGCGCCCGCGCCACCCTTCCTCTCCGCGCCATCTGGCGGCGCACATGTGCAACACACAATGCATGTGCGCGAGAGGATGCTGCGGTAGTAGCGACAGCAGATAAATTGTTAATTATATTTCCATTTTCTGCCACTGCAGGGTAAAAAGGAGATCAAGGAAAAAGTCGTGGAAATAAGCAGTCGATGAAAATTTCTCGACAGAAAATCATCAACAAAAGACACTCGAAGAATAGGGTTTCGAAATGGCGTCGGTAGCCCCATAATAATCTACAAGATAAAATCTAAGGCAGAGCGGATGATAGGTAGGGTGAAAAACGAAGGAAGGTGCTTGAAGCGCATTGAAAACTGTTAAATTCGAAGAGTACGCTGCTGCAAATTCCTTGGATTCATTCCTTATCTTTTTTTGACGCTAGCAGAAATGAGGAGATGCTATTCTAAGCCAGTATTAAAAGTCAATAAATCACTAACTAACACTGTAGCAACGACAAAAAGTACATATACTTACATATTAATGAATTCGTAATTACAACTCTGATCTGAAAATAACATTGTATGTGCAATATTTGTGATTAATTGCCTCGAGTTTCAAATATTAATTGCCATATTTTAATTAATGACGTTGTGGTTCCAACTTTGCTTGATGTACTAAAACAATAAAGCTATATAGCTGATTAATGAACATTTATGCACGCCGTAATTCTTATTAGACCATCATCATCACAAAGTGTGGCAATCCCTGCTTGGATCATATTCCGTGCCTACATTGATTTAAAAATGCTAACCGGTATATATTTTTTGCTGACGCTGCTGTGGTGGTTTATGAAGTGAAGAGGGATAATTTTTAAAACCAAACTCAACAAGTGTTTTTATTCAAATTAATAGTAACAATAAATTTCGTAAAAGATAACTTACATTTATGAAAAATATAACTAAAATTTTAGCTTTAGTTTCTAAATCATTTAAAAAAATGCATTTAAGTTAATACAATATCAAATAGAGACAATCATCCAGATAGGCATCAAAATATCGTCGACGTAGATGACAAATTTTACAGCTGATGTAAATTATAGAAAAAGCTCACGGAGCCATTAAAAATAAACACGGCTAATTAACGTCCAGCAGTAAAGAATTAAAAGTTGGATATTAATTTGAATTTAACAGAGTTTGGTTTAATGGCTCAAAGCGCGGCAGGCAGCATATGTCAAACGAAGACGCACCACAAGAGGTCCCGTCTGAGGACCCGAAACGTCCCAACTTTCTCTACTGAGGTTCTCATAATTACCACAGACAAACATGTAATGAGAGGAGCCTACCGATTACCTGTTTGACTATAACCTTTTAAAGGTAAGAATGGCAATAGGAAACTCCAAGAGGAATGTCGAAATACCTAAACCAAATCAAATGAAGAACATGCCGGCAGGTGCTTAGGTAACAAAACTCGTTTCGTAAATACCTAGCTGCGTTGTTGATGAAAAAACAGAAATGCAAAGACAAAAGTCGAGTCGCGCATATGAAAAGTACATCAGAGTCCAAAATTGATTGATTTTCAAAATCATACAGACCTCCAGTTGCAGATTATGCATCAACAAAGTATTAAATTTACACTCATGCTTTCTATCTTACATTGAGTACACTCGTAAATCAAGCTCAGATCAACTGATTTCAATCAGTGTAAATTACCTTACTCTTGCATTCTGTGTAGCCGTATGCTCATTCATTAATCTTATTTCTATTTAAGTGTGTAGTAAGTAGGTAAGGTTGTTACGGGAAGAGGTTGATTATATGACGAACATTAAATATAAAGTTTATGTAGGCAGAAATACATTTGTCCTGGGCTGATAAACTTGCAACCACAATATTATACCCTAATTTGTAATATTCATTACATTTTCCAACTTCAATTAACTTCGTGTCAATGATATAACCCGCTTTGATTTTGTTTTCTCGATATTTGGCGATAACTAGTATAGCTACAGCATTTTGCGACGCCACATTTAAGTCTTTCCTGTTACAAGTAAAAATATTACACCCAAAGAACAGACATACTCAGGTCTAAAACTACCATCTTACAATAGAATCCTAGATCCCATCTATCGGCTAGAAAGGACATGTTCTATGCTCGGGGGCAAGGAACGTTGCCACCTGCTCCCTCGCCAATGCTACCAACATAACGGCGCCAATAGCTTCATGTTGGCAGTAATGGCCTTTTAATGGTAGCAGCAAATAAATAAACTGATGAGATGATGACTCCTTTGCTTTAGAGGAGTAACTGTGTTCGTGATTGAGCACCCGTGGGAGTTAAAGATTTATAGGACGATAATACTAATGTTTATGAAGTTCATCGTAAAAGGGAAAATTATAAACCTTATATTATGTCTCCACTAAACGTCAAATTAGCCATGAAAAGGGAAAGATAGAAATTGAAGGGATAGGAAACGATTACCTATTAGTGACTCCAGACAAAGATATAAAACAAGCACTTAAATCGTTGTTAATAAATTAAGCACGCAAAAGCTTGATGAAGTAACAAAATTATATAAGAAAGTAACCGCTGGTCTAGATATGCATCTTAATAATAAAAAATAATGCATTAAAACACAAAGCAATATCTAAATACTAGCAACAAAAAATATCAAAGTTTGGCTGTCCACAATCAAGTCATAGTCATACTTATGCACGTAATCTTATTTTTGTTGATCTTTTGTGTTACATTTCATATGGCTCAGAAAAAACACCAAAAGGTGCAGATAAAAAACAAACCGAAAAAGAAAAAAACATCAAACACGTGGCCTCAGATTCATCTTGAACATTTGGTAATAAAAATCTTATGGTGTAGGTTGAACTTTTAGAGACAATAAAAGTTTTTAAGACAAAGATAATCGAAATATAAATTGTAGGTAATTTAGAGGTTTACTGTAACACAAAATTATTTAGAAACTAAGTACTTAGTAAATGCTTTTTCAGATTTTTAAAAGTATGCAGGTTACTTCAATACTAAAAAAAATAATGAAACTTCTTAGTACCTCATTTAATTCAAAAATGAGAAAATTCAATTCTCGAGTTACTTTTCCAAATAAACAAACGACAATGCTGATTCAAAAAAACGCACTTCAAAATCGATATCGTCCCAGAGTAGTAAGTTGACCGGATGACAGATATGCATTGCTAGAAAGAGACAGCGGATACGCAATTAGTGCGACAGAGAGGGAGGCATAATAGAATACGTTAGGAGCAGCTGCCGTTTACGTCACGAGGGGTCTACTAGGGAATTATTGGAGCCAGCCATGCGCAGGAGTGTAAGTAAAAACTGTTTTTGTTACTTGATGTTGATGCGTCTTGTCCAAGTTTACGTTAAGCTTTTGTGAGGCGGCGAAGATCTTTAGCAGATAGAATAAAAATATGCATAAAAACTGAAAACTGGGGCACGCTAGAAAAAACTGTCATCAAATAGGTAAGCCCAACGAAAAAAAAATAAAAGCAGATTAGTACGTAAAACTCATCTCATCTCATTTAGCCTTCGGTAGGCAAAGCTATTTATTTAAAAATATATGAATACGTACACGACAGAAAAACATGAGCATTCAGTAATATCAAATCTGTTCTACCTCTTAAATGTTAGCAGCACTGTATTGTATCTCGATCCTAATTAAACAATACCAAACATGAGATTTCATCAAACACCAATTACAAATGAGAACCGATTTAGTCCAACAAGGTAGTCAATTAGGGCTTATTTATTTGCTCTTATCTGCTTGTGTAGCACGAAGCAAGCCCTTGTCCACTGAGAGGTTGTACCACGTGGTTGCATTGTTGGGTACCAGGGAAATCTTGTTGGGGATAAGACAATGGCATTGTTTAGGTTTGCAGGTGATAGAGTCAGGGAAATTAATGCTGCAAGTGATTTCAGGAAGCTTGCACATGTCGTTTGTTGTTTTGTTTGTGAGTTTAAAGATTTGGACGTTGATGAAAAAGAAAATTTGTCAATCTTTAACAATGTTTTCACAAGTTTCCTCAGACATTTTACTTTTATCGCTAAGTTCTTAGACTCTCTAACACCAAAACCCCAGACCTCAATATTCAAATTGCGTCAAGCGAGATCGAGCTGCGCAGACGCAGCACAATGCAATATTATTGTGTTGCGAAGATCATTACTTACCCTACAATAACACCGATCATCTCAAACAGACTTATAGACTCGACGAAAGCCGTTATTGGGACTATTGGAAATGATGTGGCCTAAGTTCATGGGGACCAGCGACTTTTGAAAGCTTTTGCGGAAGTAAATAGGAAAAAAATCAAGTATTTTAGGTTAGTACGTCAATGATTAACGTTAGCGCCGTTGTTTTTCAAAGGATACAAAAGTTATCGCATTAAAATAAAATGCTTGGTCTTTTCGAAGAATATGTTAGATTTAGTCGTGTGGTTTTTAAAGTTTGTGTTGTGTCTTTACTCTACGAGATGTCTTCTTCTAGATTAGGAACGATCCGACGTATGCCAGAGTTTGATAACCGCGTATTACCTACTAATAGCAGCCATAGCTTGTGTGTATCACCATAGTACATGTAAATTCTAACTTGGCCCAAACATACCTTCGAAGCACCGAGAAAATCATCTCGCCGAAGAATAGTTATTCCGATTCGTCATGACGCTTATAATAATAATAAACGTAGGTTTTCAAATTGACCCGTAATCGTTCGATTGCTATCCCAGTCAATGCTTGCAAATGTTTCTATAGAGTTTCAAAATGTTTGGAATGCAAAGTCACATCTTTCTTTTCTTCAGTAGATGAATATTTTGATTAGAATAGTGAGACTGTACCAAGGTAAAGTATTTCTTCTAACCAGCCAGTTACAACACTGTCTGTATTTATAGTCCCATAGTTCTATTAATCCGTTTTAAGCCACCATTTCGGTTCTACTGATTAATCGATAGCCACGATCGGAGCCGCTTTTCAATCGATACAAAATTTATCGATTCAATTCGGGATAGGTGGGTAAACGATATATGTGAAGTGATTACCCTCTTCATATATCCCGATACGGCTCGTTTTTCTTTTGGCTTCTTATCTGAGATTTTTATGTGCATCTATCAAACGGTCTTAATATTGATGATTCCGATACATAAAAGTGAATGTTGATTGATCACTAGTTTTTTATTATTCTACGGGTTGGAGAGTTATGCTACGAAGGAACTATTCTGTTTAAAGGCAAAGCAAAATCGTATTTTAGGTGCAAGCTCCATAAAGCAGACTCGAGACGTAAGACATAAGATGACATCTCTCAGACAAGTAATCGTCAGTCGTCATCGCGTGTCACGTGTGTAGTTATGTCAAATTCTAAATCACACATTTTATATGGAAACGGTTTCAAGCTATGTAATGTCTCTCGTCTCACTCGGTCTAATCTGTTTAGCGTTGCGCCCAATATCCTTCCTGGGAATAGAATGCTCATCGATGCCTATTTTCTAGAAGCCAAATATTCCACTCCAACCGAAAGATCTGAAGCCCAATTTATAGATTCCTTTCCATGGGACCCTGTAGATTTGTCATGTCATAATTACCGAGCTAACGACGGCTGAGCTATGCGTCCACATCGCTCACCTCGGCCTGCGCAAGCGCAGACAGTTGCGTTCCAAACATAAATCGCTGCGAAACCGATTGCTACCAAACAAATTGCTAGCGTGTTCGACTGTTTGTCTGTCATTTGAATTCAGGCTCAGTTTTACCCATAAACTTGTTTATTACGCTATATCAAAACTAAAATCGGTAATGTTGTAACAAAAGGTGTTATATCGCGCCTCATAATATAACATAGCTTTAGGAACACTAACAACCTTCTTAATATGCGACTTCAAATCACGACCAACAAGAAGGCATCAAATAAGTCTGCTCAGAAACGCCATTTTCGGTCCAAATGATTTCCTTTCAAGGAATACAGTCCCGTTAGTGATGGCATAAACAAAGGCATCATCTAATTAGATTCAATATTGTCCAATTTTCTGCTAAAGGTTAAGGAGTCAGTAAGGTCAGACGCTAGAAGTTAAAGCCTTCAGGGATCGGTTAAGACTTTAAAGCTTAAATACCCCATATACGTCTGGCTCACAATAAGCCGCGTTTCACGTTTTACTGTAATGTACGCAATTTGGATCGCCGACGGCTGCAGTACGGTACCGTTTACATCCAACAACAAAACTTCAAGAACATCGCAAATCAGATGAAGATCACGTAGATAGCCCACGATATGAAAATATCTAACCATCCTCAGGGCTAGCTTCGACCATTTTGAGAAGAAAACGCTTAAAGGAAAGCACCTAGTAATCATTTAGCCATTATATTTAATAAGAGATGTTGCGTGACTTATCCCGGAGAAAGCTGCCCTAATCGATGAACTTAAAGGCTTTAAAGATGATGAAGGTATTCTAATCGGCGACTAAGCTCAACCGAAAAGTCATGATCCAAAGAAATTTATTCAGACACATAAAACTTTCGGGCTTGACCGCAAACAATAATCTGTGGATAAATCATAGAGTGCCACGCTCACACGCAAAGTGAATCACAGTTCCAAGAAAGCGGAAACGACCGAATTCTCCGTTCGTTTTTATGGTATATAAACCGGCTGAGTTGAAGATGACACGGTCGCTACGGCTCCTGCGTAGAGTTTTGTTGTTTTTGTGAATTAGGCGGGTAGTCGGGGCGTCGTGCGCCGCGCACCTGCGCCGGCGCACCCGGCGCGAATCTCGGAGGGTGCGACGACTCGCCCCGGGCCGACGGCACCGCAGGTAAACCCGGCCCGTCTCACCCAACAAACGAAACGGCAACATAATTGCATGTAAATAGGACCAGTTTCCCAAAATTTGTGTTTGCGACTCTGGTGCGGAATAACCGTTCAAAATTTGAAATTTTGTAAGCCGTCAGCGTTGATTGCATTTTATAAAAATAATGAACGTAATTGCAGGGTACGGTAGAAAGATCTCCGTGGATCTCACCTATTGCGCAAGTTCTGGCACATCTTACGTTGCGTGCGTAGACGACGGTAGAGTAGACGCTAACACATTGAAAGTTCTCAGCACAAATCGTTTGTGAGACGAACAAAAAACAAGCTATGAGCAAGTTGTCAGTATTAATTACAGTAGACACGAATATTATGTAATTACGAAGCGCTAAGGCACTTTGTACATTCGTTCGTAAGCTTTTTAACAAAAAAGACAGACATTCACAAGAAGCATAAATTAAAAATATTAGAATTATTGAAATCCAATCGACAGCAACTTTTTTTAATTATGCTGTCAACGAAATGATGTATTTGGGTGGGATACTTAAGCGTCCGTATACTTGCTTAATATGAAGATGTTAATAAAATTCCCATTTATTATAAAAATTATAAGAGTCAGTGTTAAAATTGTATACTTCGATGACATTATGGTCACCGGAAACGACTGGATGGAACTTTTAAATTGCATCTGATCACGCTACATGAAGCAATGCATGGGAGTACCAAAGTAGATGCACATTGATTTTGAAATTGATGATGGTCAGTCTAAGAAACAATGCAAAACAAAATAAAAGTCATAAAGACTGTTGAAAATATTGCATGCGACTCTGAATTCAAAGGTTAATTTCTAAAGATAGGTCGAAAGTTCATTATGAATATACACTTAAAAGATCGGTATGGTGGAAATTCAGTAGGACCCAAGCATCGTGTTGGAACCTTCCTGACAATATCAAAGCTCATGAGCATACCACAGGCTTTTGATAACGTAAAAAATTGAGTTAACCTCTGTAATTATAAAATCATCATCATCACAAATCACGCCTTCATCCTTTGCGGGGAAGGCGGAGCGACCGGCGACCGCAAAAATACTGTTGCTATCGCCACATCTGTAAATACATATGATATTCGAGAACTTTTTTCAAGAAATATGTAGGTAGAGGTAATTAATCAAAATAACAAACCAAAGCTCAAAGGAAACACGCTTAAACAGATCAATGAAGCCCAACGAGTGAATGGCAGTTACAATTCTGCACCAAGATCACTCACATCCTTCTCACAACCGGCATCAAGGATTTAAAACAATTCTCAGACGTGCCGTCCAGTTTTGCGGCATTTTACCGGTTGGTGAAGTGACTTGTATGAGTACCTTAGAAAACAACTAAAGATCGTTATAATCGATGAATAATTTTATGAGCCTGTTTGATTTCAGGCCAAGTCAATAAGCACAGAATATGATAAAGATCACAGTGTATCCATTTACTAAATATGTCAATAAAACCACCAAATACCGCAATGTTGTGCAGCACATATACAAATATCCTAAAGATTGAAAGAATCGCCCCGCAATGCTCTCACGCACTTTAGCCATCAGTTTAATAAGGGCTGGCCTTCTGAATTCAGTAGCATTATAATAATACTTAAGTAATTGCTCATTCCACGCCGTACAGATGTCGGTTTAGCCCAAGTTCTCATACCGTTATTTTGTTCTACTATACCACAATTACAACGACACAGCAACGATAATCCTTGTAATTAAGCGACCATTGGTTCATCAGGAACTTTGCTTGTTTTATTGGCTTTTAATGGGAACACTTCGGATTTATCTTCGAAGCACAATGAAGCAATTACTTTATAGAGATCGGGAGATATTTATTTGTTGTTAGTATGGTGTTTTAGCTGATTATTTATTTAGTACCTATTATTCATGATTGCTCTCTAATTACTTATTGTTCTTCGATTTCTTACCATCAATGCGCGACTACTCCATTTAGTTTTGCTTCTAAAACATTACCATCTCCAAAAACGTCAACATGTGCTAAAACAACAGGTACTTCGTCAAGTGCATTCAAGTCAAGTTTTATGACGTGGTCCTTTGTTTACCGACGCTCAGCCAGGAAGTCCACCTGACGGATCGAGAGGCAGTTCCGTCACTACAACATTGTCTTTTTGTGTTTTTTTCTGCTTTGTAGCAAGTGCATTGTTTCAATGAGGGTTGGGACTTCGGGAGACCCGTTAAGGGTTTTATGAGTTTATGAGCGGTGGTCAATGGGTGAGACAAGTGCACCTTTGAGAATTTTGACTTTGCGTATTTTGGTGCGTATGAAACATCTGTATTTTATTATATTAGTAGTATTCAACAATTTATAACACTGGTTGTATTTATTGGTAATCAAATTGTCATTCATTTTATTACTCAGTATTAACTACGAACGTGTCTAGATTTAGAACCTAGTTCATCAGTTAAATTGAGCTGTACCTATTTAAACACAGAATCCGGGTCGAATGCAAGAGCAGAACCGGAATTTCGGTCGTCACAAAAAGCCGAACTTTAGCCAATGACAGTCGGATCTGTGGAGGTCACGTCGACAATGGGAGTGCGTCCGATAGCTGCGCGCGCGCCGGTTCACACGCTCCGCGATAAACCGCGATATGGTGTTGCCAGGCTGCTGAAAGTAGACCGCTAGTTTCCAAATTAGAACAATTATGTGTTGCAGGAAACAGTAGATATTGGTCCATTTTGTTACCCATTTATAAACATTTGTTGTAATCAAATCAAATTTATTCGTATGTTCAAATCGCTGACCAAAGGCTGGAGAGAAGAGAAGAACGACGGTAACTCCATAAAGAAATGACGCGAATATATATTTAGATCAGTTTCTGACAATGAATGTATAACCGCTGCTACAATAAAACAACAATTTCTATCAACTGTTGTTTCTTTTACCAACGAGCTGGCATCCCCGTCACTCTTCCTGCATCAGACTTGTCAGGACCTGAACCCCATATCGCCGACGCTTCCGCCGGACACCGCAAGCCGTCACAGATATCACACACTGTCTCAGCCTTCACTGATACTGCAGGTTTCAAAACAAATGGCCATTCGGATGTCGAAACGGGAAGGAACTTTGACAAGGCATAAATTAAAACAGAGTTTTGACTACGTGTCACGCAGGACTGTTCTTTGAGAAGAGATTGATATAGTACCAGCTTTCGATGAATAGTCGTTCATTAAAAGGGCTAAGGCTCGTAAGAGGAAACGGGGAACAGTTACGACAAGTAATATTTTAAGATTGCGATTTTACTTAGATGACATCTTAATACTGTTTTAACGATTGATGTTGCTTTTAAAGAAAGAGAAGGAATTGCGAACTTGCGAAAGAGAAGGAATCTTCTGAACATAAAACAAGAATAAATATAACCAAAAAAGAATGATCCAAGTTAAAGAAGTGAATAATGAAGGCATACGAAAAAAGGTTCAAGGAATCCTTAAATAAATTGTGAATATTGAAACAGAAGACACTTAAATCGGACAAAAGGTGATCGTCGTTGATTTAAAGCTGTGAGTTTTGACAGTAACAAGAAAACTTTTCATTTGTTAAAAAGAAAAGATAAGTCTTTAGTTCATACAATGAAATATTTACGTAGAAGCTTGAAGTCATAAAACATGCGCAGGAAATTTTAAGTCTTAGTGTACCAGTTTCAGAAAGATTGAGCCATCAATAAAATGCGATTGTCCTTCAGAACAGAATTTGAATGTGCTAGCAAATACACAAGTTAGTACAACTTTTCCAGAAGCATAAAATTTCATTAGTGCAGCAATATATTCTAGGGTTAAATAGGATTGGGAACCCGTTAGAAAGTGGACCTAAGGGCATGGCACACCTCACGTCAGACCTTTTGCGCTGCGTGTACGCAAGCAAATACTAACTGATAGCTCTAGGGCAACTTCGTGATCGATAGCCTTATGTGGATATTGGGTGGCCTTATATTATGCCTTGAGAAATTTTCAATCAGAAAAGCGGTTTATACCCACTAAATCAACTCGACACGGCGCCGCTTACTGCTGTATATGTGAAGGCTTGTTAATATTTAGTAGGTAACAGTCGGATCTATCGAAGTCTCAAAAGATGAAATGGTAGTTGCTGATGTTGTAAATACGAAAACAGACATTCGTAACATATCGTATCTACAAAAGTTTCAAGCGATGAAATGGTACCTAGATGCTAATATTGCCGATGGTGTAAATTCGAACACAGATTTTCATGTTTTATCATTTTGAAACGGTAAAATTTACATACCTATTTTGTGGTCGAAAACTTTGCTTATTTTATGCAGGTTCAGTTACCTACAACTTCAGAGCTTTCCTTCCCCTCTTTTTGAAGTCCTACGAAGCTATGGCATAACAGATCTACCTACATACATAAATACCATAATCAAAGACAATTTTACGACCTAGTATAGAATAGATCCTTACGACCGACAACTAAATACTTAGATATGTAAATGAGAATTGTACATTGACGTATAACCCGGTAGAGTCGCAGCTAAACTCGATCACTTATTAATAAATTACTATTCATGGACCATGTCTGTGGTCGCAATAATAATTAAAGCCCTTGTTGGTAATCTAGAGTTGTTTATAGTGAACTATGTGAAGTAGGGGATTGTTCCAATAGCATGATCTAGTTCCTTATTTGTGACTTCTGTCTGTACCTATTTGGGAAAGAGAAGTAAACTGCTTGCTGGGTGGGACACCAAGTAATCACAGACAACTACCAAGACCGCGACGTATTAATAAAAAACTTTCATAGTCCGAGTTCTTAATTGGCAGTTTGTATGGAGGTATGGTCCCATCTGGCAGAAATCATGAAACTTGGTATGTGTGTAGCTTACATGTGTAAGCTTCAGGAAAAGAAGGGAAGCAAGTTGGACCCCCCCTGCTTCCCCCCTTTACCCCCCCTTTTATGACCCAAATTTCAGTTATCTTTATTTTTCTCGGAAACGATTAAAGATAGGAGAAATTTGTCAAGGTAAGAAATATTCCTTATAAAATTGTCTACATAATTGTTTTTTGGTAGATGTTGATAGAACTTATACTTTTCGAGTTATGCTTCTGGGAAACCCATAATTTTTTTGAAGGTGACTTCCAGCTCTGAATTAGCCATAACTACCATGTGATAGAATATTTTTTCAAACTTGCTATTGGCTGTTGTTAGTTAGGTAGTCTTCACGCCTGTGGGAGTGGGGGGAGGGAGGCAAAGTTTATTTTTTCCGAGCTGAACTTGAGGACTTCTGACTCCTTAAGTAAATGTGACAGGAGAAATAAAGTATCATTTTCGAATAAACCAAGGACGGAGTATTCATTTCTGGGACGCTTTTTGGTACATTTCATACAAAAATATATATCGAGACGGCAAGATAATCAGAAAGTGGGTTAGCAGCTAATATTATTATTTACAATTAATTGCACGTGAAGTTTTAAAAACTAAGGAATGCTGAAAGGTCATTTGAGCCATGCGCTACGCCCGATCGCCCAAACAACACTGATTCAAAATCCCTCTATTTCAAAAAATGTCCTCCACACAAGGAACCACTTCAAGTGTCCACATGTCGGCTTCTCATGCCTCGACAGACGACGCGGCGCCAGCGCATACTATACTCAGTTAATGCTCTCTCCATAAAATGCAGCAAAAATGCATTTTACTTCATTTCTCAGTATTTAAAAACTTCACGCTCCGACACGGCTATCCTGACTATCACACGTCCTCGTGTGATCATAAATATCCAATTTACAGTATCGTTCGGTTATCCTGACTACATTAAAAGTCAACCAACTGCTAACCCATAAAATCATACTGACTGAATGATCTAAACTTCAGAACAGCACTATGGTCAAACCAAAAGTCTTTCAAATGCAAATTGGTCTGATCATGTAAACTGCAAGAAACTAAAGCAGCTCAATATCCACTTCAGCTTTCACTTTCATTTACCTTCAGCATTTGCTTAGTTCGCAATCCTGTTAGGTACTTACTTACTTCTTAATCAGTGACTAATGTGTAAAAGATGTTACACTATCAAGTACCTGCACAAAATGTTGCAAAGTGTACGTCCCTGTTTTTTTTTTTACATTCTAGCATCTGCTGATTGTAACTATATTGATTTGCTACTGCTGTAATCAAATCTAGTAAGTAGGTACTTAATACTTATCGTTATCACTCAAAATCGGATACATTTTGAACAATTTGTTTGTAAGTGAACAAAATATAGCTTGGTAAATAAACAAATAGGCTCATTTGTGTTTATTTCGATAACAAATCACAGTTAATTTCAACAATGAATCCAATAATACTATGCACTATTATATTGCGCATCCAAACTTAACAGTTGAGCTCCATAAAAGACAAAGATGCTGTAATCACTACAACTTTTGTCTTTTAAATACTAGTTTATTTTGTGACAAACTGACACATTCCAAAAGAAAATACAGATTTCAATTCCTAAAAGTCAAGCTCCCACAAAACAAAATTGTAATTTCAATACAAAAACAATTATTACACTACAATAATCGCAATAAAGTCTTATGTTGCATCTGGCCACCGTATTAACAGTCACAGAGATGAGCCCCACACATTTGGAGTCACTCCGCACCCTGCTGTCAATCACGGACACGGATCCCCGCCCGGATCCCAAGGCCGACACCACCACCTGTGGCACACCTCAAACGCGTCAACAAAGACGCCAGATCACACGGATCTCACAAAACGGCGGAACGTGAATGCTACTGCAGCTAGCCCTTCACCAGGTCAGATCATAGTTCCCCGGGCTATATCTGACCCCAGAGACCACACTGTCTTCACGACGGCCCACGCCTTTCCTCCCCAAAAGTCAAAGTCAGAGTAAATAGGTAGTTATAACGTGCACAATCCGTACACAGGTCACACTCATAGTCTATCGTCAGGAGGAAAAAAACGCGCCCATCAAATCAGCCAGCAACAAAAGAAACTTTAACAGCAACTTATAAACTTCAGAATCATTATTTAAATCTATGGGTACTTCACTTTTAGTCATTTTTTTTTTTTTTAAAGTAGATTGACTTACATCATAAGCATTTCATAAGTTCAATTTCCTTCAAAGGAATTAACAACTTAGTGTCGATAATCATAAATGGTCTTTGTTCTTTTCTACTTCGAGTGGGACACCGATTAGCCCAACAACCCGATGAACTCCGGTGCTAGTGTTCCCTAACTAGACCGGAAACAAATTCACAAAGCGACAAACTCTTATCAACTTTATGAGTTAACCCACCAGGAATCGAACCCGCAGGCAGTCGCACTACCACTTCGCAACACCGGCTGTAATAGACCTTAGGATTAAACTTGAGATTGAATTTAATTTGGTATCTTTCCTCATTTCTTATAAGTAAAACATAATCTCCAATCTTAAAATTTACAACTCTAGCTTTCGTACGGTCGAACCGTTCCTTATCATAACGAGCATTTTTTTTTAATGTTTCTCAAAGTTTGGTCTCGAACTTCGGAAATATTTATGGGTTCTTCGTCAACAACACTTAAAAGCGAAAGTGGCCTTGCAACGCGCCCAATCATAAGTTCTAAGGGACTCGCTTTTGTTACCCTATTAACTGTAGAATTTATGGCCAAGACCAAACATATTTTGAAAACACTCATAACTCGTTCCACTTGTCCGTTCGCTCGACTTGAGCCTGTTGCATTGCAATCAAGTGCAGTGTTATACCGTGAGAATCACAAAAGTCCTTAAATGCTTTCCCAGTAAAACATCGGCCCTGATCCGCGATAACACGTACTTGAGTGCCAAACAGGGAAACAGATGAATTTAGGAGCTTTAAAAAAAAGACTTTACAAAAACTGCATTTAGTCATTGGAGTTCGTACAGTTTTCTCCAAGATGCAAAATCACTTCATACATGTGCTTGATTACGGCTTTGATTACGGCCCATTTTAAACTTACGCGTGTGTTCATTTCTTTGTTATTTGCGGTAGGTAAAAGCACACACATCTCACACCCGATGTATTTTAGAGAAACTCAAAGCAACCAAGAAAACGGACGCCACAAACATCATAGAAATTTCCCGCATCAAAACCGGATCAGAATCATAATCATGTTCCTGTATCATATTCAGCTGTATTGAATTATTACCCTTGTATTGAATTAGAAAACTGATAACACGTTTGTCTTAAAAACCACCTCATAATTTAGGCTCACTGACAAACTATCACATAGATTGAAATGAAAATACCAATAGTAAATTTTCGCTTTGAAGAATTTACCTGTAACTGTTTTGCAAGTCATCATAAAGCTGAAAGAGCATTTTTTTTTGTCATTGAATTTTAAGCATCTCATCAACAAATTGCTCAATAAAAGTTATAAGTCATTCATGTGTTTTTTTTTTGCAATTTAGCTTTCCATCCTAGCAGGGCACATAACAGCTATATGAAGATAGCTAGAATTACGTATTCCTGCTCAAGAAAGCAAATTGGTATTACTAAGGCATCTCACCAAAGTAATACTCCATAACACAAAACTGTGCAATAAAAGTCATCATAAGACGTTCGTGTATCTCTTCTATTTTGATATTTCTCCACGTTGAGACCTTTTTTAACAGTAGCAACATGTAGGTACCTATCAATCGAGTCAAGAGAATCGAAAACCCAAAATAGGGCCAGCGACTCCTCTGCAAACTCTCTATTTTGCTTTCTATTCTACTGGTAATCAATTGTCAGAAAGGTAACAATCGCAACATGTTTTTGTTCAACTATTATAGGAATACTGTCACCATCAACACAATCTTTACAAATCGAATACAAAAGTGATTCTCAAACTGTGAGTTAACTTGACCCGCTAATCTAATAGCATCGCCGCCGTGATCTTCAACCAGTAACCAACTGTTCGTCTTTTGAACATGATTAATGGAAGCCAAATAGGCATACCTACTCAATAATAGGATTTTTGTGTTAAAACTCAAATACTGCTGGTTACAAAGTACACAAAATTTTAGTAAACCAACTCACCACACTAATGTCTACATTTTATTTCAAAAGAATAGCACAAAATGCAACTCTCTAACAGGTATTATTTCGTGTCCGTCCCAATAAAGGTTGAGAACCGCTATTTCCAAATCCAAGCATAACGTCTGACGCTTTGGGTCTCATAGAGGTACTTAAGGGCCCTTTTTTTACGTTTCCGTTCATAGCAAACAAGTCTCTTAAATTGACTGCGTTATATCGTTTTCAAAAAAAATAATTTAAAACACGTCAATACATTATATTACCGTAACAATTTAGGAACTTACACCTAATTTTGTTTAAAGGATTAGATGTAGGTAGGTATAATGCAATACCTAATTGCATTTTCTTGTTCACAAACGAAACTACGTAATTTGAACATCAAAACTAAGCCAGGAATTGAACCTGAAACTTGACAAATATGCAACACAAAACTCAATACGTATTGCAAATAAACCACAGTACTTTATGCACTAAACTGAGTGCAACAATACTATGATAACTTTCTTATAATTAACTGTTTCTGATATTTAAGACATTTAACGCTTATTCACACACAAAAAAAATTATTTGCTCATGTCTTTAAAATCTCACATGTTAATCAAGATGATAATTTTACTAAGCGATTTTTCATCTAACAATAACGTTAATTGAAACCCAAATAAAATTATTTCATCAGTCTCTATTCCATCTCAGGTTCACATTTTATGAACAAACTAAGAAACGAAAAAGTTCACATACATGTCAAAATAATAAATTATAACTTCTGACTCTGACACATAGTAACTTGATATTGTCATTAGTCGCAAAAGATGATTACTAATGCGGGATAAATAAATCATCATCTTCCTGCACTCGTCCCAATCACCCAGGGTCTTGGCGCAATATGTCCCGCCTAAACACAAAATCATGCTGCAAAAGTATTCGACCCAATTCCACGACCGGACGCCCGCGTGACGTCAACCCTCTTTGGAGGCAAATAAATATTCCAACCAATAATATCAATTCAAAAATAAAAACAAATAATAGTATGGAAAGAACTGGCCTGAATCATCTGTGGTCCAACAGCACACTCTGCAATCAGGATCTTCGCCCAGCACAGCTATTTTCACCACAGCAGTCAATATTGTACCTAAAGTCCACAAGTCTTTCGCGATAGCACTGCGTAAACACAGGTATTTTATCCCACTTCTGATATCGAGACGGCAAGATAATCAGAAAGTGGGTTAGCAGCTAATATTATTATTTACAATTAATTGCACGTGAAGTTTTAAAAACTAAGGAATGCTGAAAGGTCATTTGAGCCATGCGCTACGCCCGATCGCCCAAACAACACTGATTCAAAATCCCTCTATTTCAAAAAATGTCCTCCACACAAGGAACCACTTCAAGTGTCCACATGTCGGCTTCTCATGCCTCGACAGACGACGCGGCGCCAGCGCATACTATACTCAGTTAATGCTCTCTCCATAAAATGCAGCAAAAATGCATTTTACTTCATTTCTCAGTATTTAAATACTTCACGCTCCGACATATAAATATATTAAGTGAAATTGGAAAAAAATATGTTTCGTTCTCATTCAAACTCTGTTTTCTTCATGACCTTGAGACATATTTATTAGATAATAACACATACTCGAAGACATACTCACCCTAATTATAAAACCATATTTTATTTTCGAAAATATTAGAAAATACCCATAGAATCTAAATATTTTTACAAAGTTATGTTTGTAGCTGGAAAAATTTCAAGTTCATAGATTTTGTATGCAAAAATAAGATTACCAACCGCAAACTTATATTTCTCAATTGTCGCTAAACCATTCCAGATAGAGAAATGCCCTCATAGGGAATGTTGTTTATACTGAAGGGTAGTTTTTGTTGGAATAAAGAAATTGAGGATCTGGAGTACTTGATGTTTAAGAAGACATTACAGTATCTCGAATAGTTTAGCTGGGCTGTTGATGTTCCACATCAAGTACTCCAGATCTTCAATTTCTGTATATCAGCATAAACAACTCTTCAGTATAAACAACATTTCCTATGAGGGCATTTCCCTATCTGGAATGGTTTAGCGACAATTGAGAAATATACGTTTGCGGTTGGTAATCTTATTTTTGCATACAAAATCTATGAATTTGAATTTTTTCCAGCTACAAACATAACTTTGTAAAAATATTTAGGCTTCTGTAGGCTAGGTATTTTCTAATATTTTCGGAAATAAAATATGGCTTTATAATTCGGGTGAGTATGTCTTTGAGTATGTGTTATAATCTAGTAAATATGTCTCAAGGTCATGAAAAAAACAGCGTTTGAATGAGAACTAAACATATTTTTTTCTTATTTCACTTAATATTTTTATATTTTTGTATGAAATGTACCAAAGAGCGTTCCAGAAATGAATACTCCGTCTATGATATATTCGAAAATGATACTCAATTTCTCGTGTCACATTTACTTAAGGAGTCAGAAGTCCTCAAGTTCAGCTCGGAAAAAATAAACTTTGCCCCCCTCCCCCCATCCCCACAGGCGTGATTGAAGTGTTGTCTCTGCGGGTTTCCTTTGAAGACTACCTAACTAACAACAGCCAATAGCAAGTTTGAAAGAATATTCTATTACATGGTAGTTATGGCTAATTCAGAGCTGGAAGTCACCTTCAAAAAAATGATGGGTTTCCCAGAAGCATAACTCGAAAAGTATAAGTCCTATCAACATCTACCAAAAAACAATTATGTAGACAATTTTATAAGGAATATTTCTTACCTTGACAAATTTCTCCTATCTTTAATCGTTTCCGAGAAAAATAAAGATAACTGAAATTTGGGTCATAAAAGGGGGGGTAAAGGGGGGAAGCAGGGGGGGTCCAACTTGCTTCCCTTCTTTAACTGAAGCTTACACATGTAAGCTACACACATGCCAAGTTTCATGATTTCTGCCAGATGGGACCATACTTCCAGCTAAGGAGCCGTACTATCAGTTTTAGAAGTTTGAGTACCTAATAACGCTGGAGCACAAAAACGAAAAAGTGGTTTCTGATAAATATGATGAGATGAATGACTTTTAGTCGCTTCATAGTGGTTTGATTTACGGAAAAAGTCAAATCTTTTATCGCATCAGAAGCTTAAGTCACTGGCGGAGAAGGGGGAAGATTGAAAATTACGCCATCGATAAGAGTGTAGGTAACTCTAGAATTTGAAGAAGATCGATATATTACAAAAGATGCAAGACTTTTGCAATTATCAAAAAGTCATTGGTTCAATGTTGCAGCAAGTATCGTCTACGCCAGAAAGAGAACCAGATCTATCCAGTTCCCTCATTTAATGAGATTGCTGTAATCGGCGGAAGCCGGGACAAACGCTCACACGGTGCGCGGGCGCAACCGACGCCACACTTTCCGCGCCAAGCCCTGCGCACTGCGCACGCACGCACATGGCTTCTCATTGAGAAAAAAACTGGCTCGGTACCACGATATTTGTTTTTAATAATCTCGGATAAGCTCAAAGCTAGGAATATATCAATGCAGAATATTAGAGGAATATGTAAAAAAGTGGTTTCCTGGTTTCTTATCTTTGTACATGATTTCTTGGAATGACAAAGATTATATAACACCTCCTAATAAAGATAAATGTAACATTTTTATTTTTCTCAATTCATCTTTTCCTGCTATAAATGACATAAGATAAGCGACAAGAATACGTGCCCGCAAGAAGGTGCCACAAATACAAACTGCCAAACTCCTGAATTCCTGGTAATGTAATTTAGATATGAGCTGATTATTAAACTACCTACATAAACAGATGGCTGATGTGATCTAGCAGCTTCTTTCACACCACAAGAGATTACACAATTACGCCTCAATACGATGCGATGTCGAGCAAAAAAACGTCTTGCGACGTGATGCGGTTGCTACCAGCTCTGCGACGGCCGCAGACGGCAGACAGCACGCACTAGTTGCCACGAAACGTCATAATCCAATTATTGGGTAGATACAGGGTTCAATTATGACGTGTGATGCTCTTGGAATAGGTGGGAACGGCAGGAAATCCTTGAGAATTAAATCTATCGGACCTATGGACGACCAACGATGCGACGACTTACTGGGAACTAAAAGAATCAATCGTAGTCCATCTGGACTAAACCTATCCTAAAATGTAGTCGTGTGGACACTTCTATACCTAATGAACCGAAATTAAGGTGAAACATCCAGGACCTTTCGTCATCACTACTTCGGCACTCATTGCTTCAGCTTCTAAATGCTGTCTAGTGTACAAGAATCAAGCTACATCAAAATGTTTAAAACAGCATTGACATCAAAAGTACCACCTCAAGAATTAAGTAAAACATATCAGTAAAACAGTCTGACGCTCTTTTAAATTGAGAGCTGTAACTTATAAAGGTTTAATAAAACATTGTAAGTAGATAGAGATAAAAATAGCAGACAGCCAGACATCATGCACCAATAACTACACCGAAAACTTAATCCAATCATATGCCTTTGACACTCAGTAGCTAGATTTTTGATAGACTTGAGTCGATAGATGAACAGATGGTGAACAGATTCCTTGTCAGAGAGTTCTAAACTGGAAATACACAAGTTATATTAGTTTGAATTATCTTTATTAGGTAGGTACTCATTACATTAAATAGATGCATGATCTCATTCCTAAATGGTAGTGTGGTGTCAACCAAATCACTTACGGTCTAGCGAATTGACAATTTAATTTAACATATTTGCATTCTAGTAAATTGCCAGTTGGTACAGCCATATATTCCAAGAACACATTTAATTCTAGGTATTAAACTGAAATAGAACATGAGTCAGGCTAAGCTTGAGGTCTTATTAATGTTAGTAATATCAATTTTAATATGACTCCAATCAAGAACAAGCCTGTAGCTACTTCACGGTCGTCAATCTATACATCTATACATATAATAAAACAGTAACGATACTAAAGTCTGTACATGAAATAGATTTAAAAAAGAGTATTTGTAGTAAATAGTGTATAAGATATAGATCTCCAAACAGCAAGTAAAAAAATTTTTGTCTGTTTGTCTGTCTGTATGTCTGTCTGTCTGTTTGTCTGTTATTCTTTCACGCAAAAACGGCTGAACGGATTTTCACCAAATTTTGTACAGTGATTGCTTATTACACGGTTCAACATCTAGGATACATTTTACTTCGGAAAATGTCTCGATCCACGGAAAACACATTAACTGGTTCGGCAAAGCTCGACCACCCAGAAACTTTTACAATTTTACTGGTATACAGACGGGAATTCGGTAGTGCTATTTATTTTCTGCAATATAAAGCCTCTTCCTCATGGTAAATGATGAAAAAAAATTTCAAGAAGTTGTTCGAGGAGAAAATTAGTACAAAAATAATTTCATAGATGTCGCTGATAGTTTTGTAAAACGCGGTATCAGAATATTTTTCTTCAAGGTATATAAAAGAGCTATGTCTCCCAGTAAATTTTTCGTGACCCTAATGTTTTTTTCTAATTGTACCTTTTTTTTAAACAAAAAATATTCCAAACTATATTTCAGTTAATTTAACGCCAAGTTTATACTTAGCCTAACCTAAAAGGTCTTTTCATGCCTGGTCCGTAAGTACCCATTACGCTTGCTGCATTGCCACGCTGAATGGCTAAGAAATCTGTTAGACCAGGTACGAGCTGGCATGAGGGTCACAGCCACGAGCCCTCAGGCGCTGGCCTATCTCTCGGACGAATGCTAGCAAAGCAGAAAACTGAAAAGTCACGGACGGCACAGATCCGCGTACTTCCGCTAGCCCAGCGGTTTGCGTGGTCCGCGGCAAGCGAGTAGCCTCAAATGTGCATCCGCACGTGGCATCCTACAGTAGAGCGTTTCTCTCCCCAGGGATAAGATAAAGGTCTTTTTTTTTTCCGTCTGTGCGGGACAGACCTGGTGGCTCCAGCACGCACGGTACGTCTATAGACATAAGGACCCGGCGTATTAAGTCGTTGAGGGCGTGGTGTCTTGGATGTCTGCCTGCGCACATCCTGCAGCTTAGACCATGGCGACGTCTGTCGTCCACCATTGCCCCGCACCTGCATATACGCGGCTCGCACACTTTGCAACCGAGTCTCAGTGCCACGGCTATTCTTAGTGAATTGTTGCCTAGGTGGGGTGAAGATAGGGCGTTTAGCCAGGCCCTGACTCGTGGCAGCAGGCCGCCTTGAGGCGAGTTAGGTCTGCACCAGAGGATGTCGCTATTAGTTTTTGGAGGACATCTTTTGCGCAAAAGTCGTCCCACAGGCGTTGCACGTCAGGTTTGGAATTGAAAATCATCATCCATTATACATTACAAATGTTGGTGAACAGTAACCATTTACTACGGTTCGCAAATAAAAAGCCCGAAATGGCAACATTAATTGTTTGCATCTTTTCATATTACATGAGATTTGCAATATATGTGAGCAATTGCAATTTCGGTGTCCTTATACTAGGTAGTATAGATTTCAAAAACATCTCGCTAGAGGTTTTAGAAAACCTGCAGCGACATTTTATTTTAGAGCTTTTGTGATGTTTGTACGTGATAATCTCCGAAAATATAGCACTCTTTCTCTCTTCGTGTGGGACACCGAGTTGTTCAACGACCCCGAACCCTGGTGTCAGAGTTTTTCAACCACCTACTGCAAGTAGCAGGCCTCTGACATGATTGTGTAACGACCGCCATAATAGACAGCAACTGGGATCGACGGCTTAACGTGCCCATCCGAAGCACGAAACCATCTTACTTTTCGTACAAACAGGTGGTTCAGCCTGCAATGTCCTAACCAGACTGGGATCAAATTCACAAAGTAATAAATATCAACTTTATGAGTTGCATGGAAAACTTTCTGTTTTCCATGCCGCTCAAACCGGACCTTTTAACTTTGAACGCACAAAAAACAAATTACATATGTTTTACCATAAATAGTAAAACTCAACCTAAGTCTCAATTCAAATTAAAAACACACACCTGTGGCCAATTCGAGGCTTTGAATTGTGACTGTACAGTCCTTAGCAAGGTTGCATATACCAAATATTTAGGAGTTCTTATTGATCAGCGGCTCTCATGGCACAAGCAGGTTGACCATATAAATGACAGGATTCGAAAACTGAACTGGATTTTCAGAAAGCTTAGGTATGTTGCAAACAAAACCCTTTTGAATAAAATTTATATATCTTTAGCACAGTCAGTAATTGGGTACTGCATTACAATTTGGGGTGGAGCAATCAAAACAAAATTTATTGAGATTGAAAGAGCTCAAAGATGCTTAATTAAAATAATGACTTTCAAACCCTTCTTATTCTCTACTGAACTTCTGTATAACCTAAGTGACTTACTGACTATCAGGAAACTATATATACTATCAGTAGTGCTCAAACAACACCGAATTATAGATTACGATCCTACTGTTTTTAACAGACGAAGGAAAGATAGGCTTGCTAAAACAAAAAGATGTAAAACTTCATTCGCCCAGCGTCAATTTGTCCATCGATCAGCCCATCTGTATAATAAAGTCAACAAAATAGTAAATATCTACCCACTTCATTATCATGAGACTAAGAAAAAGATGGTAACCTGGATTAAATCCCTAAACTATAATGAAACTGAGGCATTGTTGAGTTCATGAGTTGAAGTAACCTTCATGAGTTGATATTACATACACACACTCACTCTCTCTCTCACACACACACAAACATACACACACACACACAAACACACACACACACACACACACACACACACACACACACACACACAGCACTATTTTACTGATTTTCTACTTTTTGTTTAATTAATTAAATTTTTATACTTGTCATGTAACCTGATCCATCATATTTAAGCCATACTTACCTGTAACAAGTTTTCAATGTTTGTATTTATAAGAGCGGGTTCACCCGTCACAGGTGTCTTTAGACACTTACTGGGTTTGGACTCAGCCTCCATGTAATTGTTTGCCTAATAAACATTTTTCATTTTTTTCATTTTCATATGAGTGACCCCACCGGAATTGATCCGGAACCTTCTGCGTGGCAGGCAGTCATACTAACCACTACGCCACATCGGTTGTAATATAGCACTGATATTATGCTTGAAACTTTTTTGGTATGTAGATACTAGCACATTAACATCTAAGATACTTTCTTTTATCGCGGAAACTTGCTTATTCCTACGTAAATTACGAATCAAAACAAATCGACAAACCGGAACAGAAAGTCATGAGTCATGACGCATACCTAAATATTGGGAGAGCCGAACCCACCCCACCTAAAGTAAGGAGATGCAAAGCAGTCAACCTTAGTTTGATTGTGCATGCATCACTCAAAAACTGAGGTAGAAAAAGGTCCTAATCAACACCTGCGGCAGAGAAGTGATAGTGACAACTTTCATCAGCACTGAAGGGCCTATCGGCCTACCTACCTGACGTCGTCGTACACGAAGAGCGCGGGTAAACTATGAAAATGGTTCTATTAGAAAAGTTGTTAGCATGACGTGTGGTTTTAGTAGGCACAAACCTAACTAACGTAACTCTATGCATAGGCGAGACGAAGTTCGCGGGCACCAGCTAGTAACTAATAATGGTTGGGAAAATCATATCTGTCTCAAATAGTAAATAGAATATATTTCATGGAAAATAATATACTTACTCAAAAGTTCAGGGTTTTTATTTCAAGATTCAACTGAAAGTTCTCTATAGGCACCTAAATTATATTATTTCAAATGCCGATAATTATTTCAAAAAATTGACGCCATTAGCAGCCGAAATGATAAACGTATCGAAAGTGAATTTCGCAATATTTTCAACTGTGGCCTTAAAGCAGCACAGTTAAGTGCCTCCAGCCTGTGCTGACCCAATCTAAACAATGAACGTGATGATCTATCATAAATTATACTTAGACAATAGAATAGATCATTATTACTATCGTTTAATTCAAACATTACCGTTACATAGATTCTTAAATAAAATGGAGTACCTAATTTATGTAATTCCAAAATAAAAACGTTAGGATGCAAGATAATTTCATTTAATTAACAGTTAATTTATAATTAAAGTACTTAGTTAAATAATTAAAATACCCCCTTTTGATATTCAAATAAACAAAGATTTACTATCAATTAAAATTTTAATAGCCATATAGTAGTTTGTACCTACGTAGGTAATTAAGTAATTATATTAAAAGTGTCTTTATCTGATATTGATTGCAAATTGAGCCACAAAGACCGCCTAGATTAATCATGAAATCTAAAAGACCTAACACATAAATCTAGACCAGATAAAGCAAGTTCTATTGAACTTTCACAATCTAGAAAGGCATTAGTTTAATTAAACTAGACCGGTAGCAATTTGCAGAATGACAGATAAAAATTACCAATGAAACAAGTATTGAGGAATAAAACAAACAAGACTAAAATGTAGTTGACTTTAAGTTTGATAAAAGTATGATAATCTGAATGAGGATAAGGATGGACTAATAGAATAAAATATGTGAAAAATCTGCCTTTATATGGACGACATTGATGTAGGTATCAAATTTAAAAGTACAGTGAATGATGAAGACAAAAAATTTAATTCATCGTATTACAATAATTAAACAATAATCCAGAGCTTGACCATATATGTCACTAATCAACACCAAGGGTCAGATAAAAGTCAAAGCAAATACAGAACAATGGATTAATTAATTACACAATGCAAGTAACGTACAATCAATAAGCAACTAATAGTTGACCGTTTTGTTATCAATTCCGATTCAGAAGGGATCGGCACCGGCGTGGGCGCAGAATAGAAAACCACTCACTTTATTACAAACTTACATTTACCCTTCGAAACGAACAACAACACCAATTTAAATCCTTATTACAAGGACCTTAAGGCTGAAGAAAGGATGGACAACGATAAAATCCCAACTAGAATAGACCGACCTGTAATTACTTATCCAGAAAATGTCCTTGTACTTTAATATGTAGTACACAAGACTGAAATTAAAATAAAGGTAGGCCGAGTAGAAACTCATAAAGGTGGTAAAGATAACTGTGGGAGTGAACATGGTCATTTGATACGCAGGAACCGAACCCATGGACCTTTGGGATAAAGCGACATTTTAAACAAACAGGAGGTAAGGAAGTACTTAATTGTGTAATAGTGATCTATTTACTTGTAGGGTTTTTGGTCAAATTTTTAAGGTAACGAAAGCGTTGGTTCAGTCAGTACTTATGCGTAGGTCAGATGGTAATTGATAGATATCAAAACGTATTCTAGTGATATCAATAACGTGATGCAAAAAAACAATGTTCAGTCAAAATGATTTCATGTTCTAGCGTTTTGTTTAAAGTACAAAGACGTATTACCACACCTGACGATGTTAGATGCCAAGACCCATGTTAGGATTGTTAACTAGGTACAGGCAATCACTTACCTGTACAGACTTTTACAAACACTAGACAAGAAGCGTTCCTTGTTTTACCCTTAAAGAGTACAAAGCGTTAGTGTTAAAGGCTTGAGACAACATTAGAAAATCAGTACACTGCAGCAACATGCTCAGAAAGTTCAGACCAGAGTTTGATTTTACGTTTATTTTAGTATAGGTAAGGGTCAGGCGTCGAAGAAATCTTAAATTTATTCACAGAGAAGATATATTTATATTCTTTTAACTTGAAGTGAATATTAAGCAGCCAAAAAGATAAAACCAAAACCCATTGTTTCATCCCAAAAGCGAACTCGACATTTTAATGCATAACTTCAAGGTATTCTTTAGGCGGGCCATATTTTAAAGCCGGCTAACGATTTTTAGGGTTCTTTACACAATGGCCCTTAACGGAAACATTTATGCCCTCGAATTTAGTGCCCCTGTTATCAAAATTTAAACTTTAGTGATGTTACTCGTGATCGTAAATTAAGTGCGGATATAGCAATGCCACCAAAATTTTAGTTGTAGCTCGTAAATTAATACGACCTTTGCTGTGGTGGTTTAATTTGGCATGTCTCTGTTTTTTACACACTGACCTGTTGTATTATTATTTTTTGTTATTCTAGCTTAGAAATATTCCATTAAGTTTCATTTTATTTCGAAACTCAAAGCATCTTCAAAGTTTTCAACTCTCCTTGATTTTTTTTCTTCCACCTCAAGCCGTAGCCCGAGGCGATGTTTGGTGTTCGTGACAGCAGCGCAGGCGCAGGCTTATTATTAAAGCAAACGGACGGCAACCGCTTGCATCGCGCATATGCATACGATACTGTGTAAACACTCGACTGGCTGGTCCGAGATCGGATTTTGGTATATAATGTATCCTTTAAAAGTGAAGTCATGTTAAGGATAAACGCTCTAAAAGTATCCTGTGAATTAATCTTGGTGAATGTTTGCTGTATCTTTTGGAAGTTAGAAACATGGTTGGGTTGGGAGCTGGTAATTTGATTGCTCATACTCAAAATATTCCCATGCTTTGTTCTAATGCATTATGATCTAAATAGATTGACAAGCTGAGAACTAGACTCATGTTGATTCAACAGGATCTATTCAAGACCTATTTCGAGCCCGCATCCGTTTAGTCAATTTCTTCAACTAGGTATTTGCAATTTGTGAGTCAGTGTATCAGGACATGCAATTGCTTAGATTTTCTCACATTTATATTAAGGAGTTGGCAGAGCAATTCATAACTCTTGTTATTTGCTTGGGAACTATGACAACTACACCCTGCTAGGGTAGGGCAGAGTGCTTAGGCTCATTTGCACGATCAATTTCTGTTCTTGAAAGATTTCTCCAAAAACTTTCCGTTGCGGTTCGAAACTCTTTCGACACTTGAAGACGACAATCTCCTGTTATCTCGAGACTCGCCTGTTTGCCGACAAAACAGGGCAGACCCCTGTCTAAACATAGACCCCACGGATACCGGACTGGTTTGTGCCTAGTGATAAGTGGTTGAGCGTGAACGTGCGTTAGATGTTTTGTATTTGGATCGACGCTTGCATCTGTCTCAGCACGTTTTGTAGTATATAATATAGCCATTTTCATATACTTTGAATAACATGGGCCCCAAAGGAACTCCTTGTGGAATTTTCGGTAGATACCTATTCTATTCCTCAATACATGTTAAGCGAAAATGTTATTACAAATTTTATAACTAACCTAAAATGACAATTCTATCTAAACATCTTCCTATGAAAAATCTTCTTCTTAAAATCTTAACACAGCATTTATAAGCTTAGTGTAGTGTCGTCAAAATAAATGTTTTGTTTTCTTTAAATGATATCTTCGTTAAGATAATTTATGATGTGTCTTAATATTTGAGTTACTTAGTACCTGAAACATAATAATTATCGTGCTAAGGAGGTGGTTTTGCAAAGATTTCAATGAACACTTACCTAATGATGAAAAATACAAAAGCAAAGACTTGCGCATGAGAACTTATAGTTTCCCAGACAATACCGAGGCGAATGCGTAATAAAATGCATGTCTCAGTCTTGTAAAAACCTCAAAACAATGCTTTTACATAATAATCCCGCATGCAATGATAGTGTTTCAATTGAGTGCTAAGACAGTAGCGAGTGTGGGTAAGCACAAAGAACTTAGGTACTTACTATCTAGGTTTATTAATTATCTTAGCAGTAAAAGTCTTTTAACTATAAGAATACAAAAGTTACTTCAATTATCTAAAGTATGTAAATTCTAAGAATTAAGTATACTGAATGAAACGTTAAATTATTATGATAGATAAGTATTATGTAAATGTTTACTTTATGATACGAAGGAAAAAGTATAACGTGGGTACTCAGGTACGTTCTATTTGCGTAAATTTGCGCCTTAAAAACTATGAAGAGCAAACAAGAACACATAATACTCTAATACACTTAATTACACTGGTATCATAATATTCTACTACAGCCGCTAAGCATATCATCATTTTTAATTCCTAAACACACAACACGTGAATGATGATTTTGCGAAAAGAGAAAAAATATTTTTTCAAGCATTGATTGATAAGAATAATTAACTAGATAGTAACATCACAAGACACTATCTATGAATAAAGAAAACGTAATAGCAAATATGAAAAACTAAACAGTTTGCCAGTGAGTGTTACCATCGGCAACTTTTATAAAATACAGTTTCAAGAAAGTAATCCTTTGCGCCGGCCATAACTATGATAGTGCTATTAAGTATTAAAACTTGCCGCACAGCTTATAGCCTACTGCAATTTTTTTCGCTATTTCAGCTTAAGATCAGCTCTTTATTATTCAATTAAACTTGGTCGTAAATTCAGTAGCATCGTAAAGATACGGGGGATGCTGCACGAGAAGCTAATAGGTAGCAGATTGATTCATGGACAAAACACGATAAAGGCCTTCATCGAAATTGGTCTGAAATTAAGAATACACGCACTTTTATTGAGCAGTAAAAGCAAGATTGTCGGGTGAACCTGAATATAAATTCTGACTTTCATTATACTGAGCAAACAAAAGATCATCAAGATAAAATAGTAAAAAATATCATGCTAGCTAATAATAAGATACCTAAAGCCTACAGGTCCACAAATGTCCAAGACCAAGTAGCCCATGGACGTCATGCACCGAGAATGGACAAATGCCATAGCAAAATTGTTACGGAATACATTTACTATAACCACTTGTGTGGCCCAAATGTCGAAGACATAAATGGAAGTCTTGGCTTGATAAATTCTACTCTGTTTGGAAACGATTTGCACATTGATAAATTATTGTTGGAAAAGGAAAAGGTACGTACCAAAGTATATAATTGAGTGATAAACATTTTATAAACAGTTTAGCTTTATACGGAAAGCTTTTAAGCAAACATTAAGAAGTTTTGCTTTGATCTGCTTCTTCAGCAATGTGACTTGAGTGACTTTATTGGCGCAAGTCGTTACTCAGATCCACATACTTACATTAGAATTCCAAATGCCACCAATTTGAATTTATATTCTACATTTCACGAACTAGGTACATTGCAAATGAAGGCAAAGACATTCCCAGTACAATTTCTTACGTACTCGATTGAATGAAAGCAAAACACAGATTGTTTTGCAGATGGCATATGCAAATTAGCTTCTTTTCCCCCGGTAATACGGTTCAGCGGTGTTGATGAGCTAGCCGATGCGAGCGCTAAAGGTTTAAGTGCGAAATTGCCAATGCGAGTAGTGTTTTAGTTGAGATTTATATATGACAGGTTGTACGGTGACCTTAAAAGCAATTCAGTACTGTTATTTTCATATGCGTTGGTTGGGTAATACCGGATCATAGCTCGAATGAGTTCGTTGGCGGAGTCAAGCATAAAATTTTAACCGTCGAGGCCATGATTTGTTTTGTTTATAAGATGAATCAGGCATTAGTTGTGATTCAAAACTTGTTAGTAACGATTAGAAACTAATTTGCATAAAATAAACTATGGAATGAGAGGAAAGAGTTTCAGGTTAATATTCTCATGTGTTCTAATATAGTTTTACCACAGGTTATTGATCTACGGCGTGGAGACGATGACATTTAGCTGAACACCACCCGCCAATTGCCCATGCGTCCAGTGCGGACAATTGCTTGTTAATTGCAATTGTTTATAAAAGTGCAACTACAGACATGTTTGCACAACATGCTCCATCTGCATTCGCACACACAAGGTCCAGTTCCACCGCAATTGAAACATCTTTACAACCTGTTGGCATTGGCTAGATTGGGATCGGGCGGGTTAAATTGGTTATTAGCGGGACACGTGTGGTTGGCGGGTTAATTGGGTTAACGCACCGGACCTGTCACACCTTTGCTGATCCGTATGAATATTGTGCATTCTTTTATCGCCAAGAAAAACCTATTTGGTTGATTTCATGGATTTGCAAAGTAGCATACGTGGATGATTTAATAGAAATATTATGAAATTACAAGACCCACCAAACAAAATATGGCCTAAAACGGCTATAGAAAACATGGATGTTATGCTTCTATAGGCAATTTTACAACCACGAAATCACAATGGATTCGCCGTCATAAGGGTCTTGCAACATAATTCTATGTGTGGTCCGGCATGGATTAAAGAAAAAAATATGGTCACAGTTACTCCCTTTTACGATTTCGATATAGAAAATTTAGGACAGATTAGCATCAGTACATTAAAATGGATTTCAATCGTACTAAAATTTTATTGCAATAATATTAAGCAAAGGGGAAGTTAATGCAACTACTGTCTGTATTCAATGAATTCCATTGACGTGTTTAAAGATCATGTATCCAATGAATAAGCAAATCGTACATAAAATTACTTAATGACTCAAACAAAGTTTCAAATGACAATATCTCAAGATTCTGAGAATACAAGCAACGTCTAAGCATAGTTCTAAGTAACACAATCTTATCTTAAGTAATGCTTAAAGGAACAAAGCTTGCGAACTAAAGCGATGTGAAAACGGAAACCCTCTTATGGTTTGGAATAATATTTGAGGTGTATTGTAAATAACATTTTTGAGAAACATAAAATACTTAGCATTTTAACGGTCAGAATTGTGTTACAAACAGGTAAGTAGGTACAGTCAAGATCATGTTCAGTTAGACACTCAAACCGCGAATGTCATTCTTATGCGTGTGGCATTATGACGGTTCAGAGTCCAAACTATCTAACCCAGCGTCGCCTGAACCTAGACTTTTTAGGTATACTGTTAAAATGTTAAATACATGGACAGAAGTTACTAAACATGTCGTAATAGACAGACAACTGTATCACAAAACAAATATGTAGAAAACACCCGAATCAGAAGTCCAAACACAGATACGCAATATCAATAAATTCCAGAAAATTTCCCTGACATTATCCAAAGAAACACGTCCGCCATACTAAAGGCGTTGTTCTTGGGCCATGTGAGCATCCACTTTGCATTACAAGAGCCACACAAGAGCCCACTTTCCCTTAGGTTATGGGATTTGTGTCTAAACGGCACAAAATTGTTTCAAACTTGATCAATATGCCAAAGGTCCCGTCATAGATGGAGTACAGAAATCGTGTGTGCTTGCGCTGCATGCTAACTACGCCTTTTTCTGCTTATTATTCACTTTGATAGTCCTAGGCGTCCACATCGTGAGGGTTCTGTTTGGAATTAAACTGCGTTTCTTATCTTTTGATCTGTTGTGGCCATTCTATTGAAATGTGAAGGCTGTTTAGCGCATATTTTATTCATTTAACATATAAAAGGATCTGCTGGTGCGCGTGCGTCTGTAGGATCTTCTAGTTATTCTAGGACTTGAACTTCAATTCGATCTGAATGTTGAACGTTTTGGAGCTCTATTCTACATATCTATCTACTGATACAGGCCTCTACAAGCAATATAAAGAAATAAAATTACTGTTAGGTACATGGTTCTTGGAGCTGTTTTGAGTTTTAGCGGGTTTAAATAAAAACTTTTGATGAACTAAAAGCGAGGAATGAATGTTAGCCATTTAAGATAAGCTAGAACTAAATGGAAGAATGGGAGAACAACGATACAAAGGTAGAGGATTACTAATTGCCTAAAACTACTTTGTTTATAGACGCCTTCTTGATTCGACAAGGCGGTGATTTCTGCGACTTAATTAGGTACCATACTGCCTCAACGATAAGAGTAAATTTGAAATATGATGGAGTAAGAACATAATTTACTAAATTTCTAATTTGATATTTTTGAAATATGATTTAATGAGCATTTAGCAATCCGGTGTCATAGCGGAACCGTCTCAAGTTCCCGCCGCGAACCAGCGGCGCCGGGAACGTCAACAATCGCGGCACAATTAAAAAACATTAAAAAATGCGATGCGTTGACTTCACTCCAGTTTTTAAAACGACTCGTTTCACAAGGTACAAACTGTGAGAACCAACATGCTAACCGACCGGTTGCGCTAACACACCCCACAGCGAAAGCTCCACAGCCTGCGCCGCCTTCTCAAAACGGTCGCGTCGTAACGCAGCCTGCGCTTTCGTATAAGCTCAGCCAGTCCTCATAACTACAGGAAACTAAAAAACTACACTCACCATCGACACCATGGATCCTGGCTACCAGGGTCGCGATCAGGAGGTAACAGGACAGCAATTTAATCCCATAATCCGGTATAAAGTTTCTCGACCACATTTTGGAGCACAACATTCACACATGGATCACACACATTTGTTTTACTCCTGCTATGTCGTTTGACCACTCAAAAATTCACACTCACGGAACTAAATGTAAGAACTGACACTTCATTTTGTTTTTGAACTGTTGTTACGTTGAATTTTGTCTTGAATTAGGCATTTTAGCGGTAAAACACGTTCGAAAAAAACGATAAGCCCGGTAGGAACATGCGCAGCCGCGGCCCGCTCGCATCTGACGGCTTTGTTCGTAAATACACAGCTACGGTAAATCAAAATGGCCGCCGCCGCGCTTGTGTGCGTGCACGCAGCTTGTAACCGGCTTTATTTCTTCTCGTAAGCTACGACTGTTCTTAAAGCTTCTTTTATCTTCTATATTGATGATGTTCTTGTAATATTTAAGTCATGAATTTCGCGATGTGAGTCTAAAATTTCGTGAGAACACCTTCACTCACACATACGAATCTACGCGAAGGAATGTTGATTCAATGGAGAAATCAAGCGATTCAACGTCGACTAGGGCGCGCCGCGGCCAATCGGGAGCTTTTGGGCTGACGTAGTTCACTATGCAGGGAACAGATGGCGGTGTTCAGCCACTCGAACTTCATGAGGGTGCTTTTGAATATGATAGGGGTGGTTTTTTGTAGCAAAAAGCACAATACCGGATGATTTGAACTTACTGGAAGCTTTTATTGTTAGCACACATGGTTCGTAGATTTGCAGCGAATATTTTGATATATTGCAACAAGGACAAATCGATACAAGAAAAGTTTAGGGTTTGGTTTGTTTGATCAATAAGGCGTTGCCAGTTATCATCGTACGCGTCCATCGTTGTTTTATTTTGCTTTATTATTTGTTATTAATTTGCTACCAATAGTTTAATACAACACTAGCAATGGCAATGTGTTACCAAAAACATCCGTTTGAAATCGAGTCCGAGGACAAGTTGACTGCTATCAATACAAAAATATTCGAAATCAAAAAGAAGATACAACTTTCGGGTGTGTAATGTGTATTCCATTGAAGTTAGTTTGTCACACGAGAAATGATAGATTAATTGAATTTCTCATACCTACCTCTGTGAGCATCCTTTGTAGCTAGTTCACTTACAATTTAGTTACAACAGTTCTTTAATCTCAAAACAATAGACGTTATAATGTAGTCTGAAATATTAATTTCAGTTCTATGAAATGTTGGTAAACACAATGTCCTCGATTCTGATAAGACATTTCTCAGCTATTTTGTGTTAATTTCTTAAAAGAATAAGCAAAAGTATCTATTGACAGAATCGAGGCCAAAGTTAGATGATTTTGATTATCAATCAAACTAAATTATGTTTTTATTAGAGGGCCAAAGAAAGTCCTGCTACGAAGAGTATGAGCAGGAAAAACGGCAAAACAACGACCTCATAGAAACACTGAAGAAGGAGATAAAGGTGCGGTACAATGAACTGAAGCAAGCCAGAGCTGTGATCGGGGAAGAGGATGAGCAGATCAAGAAGTATCTTGCCACCGTATGTCCAGTTGGAAATAAGACTTCTGAACAGGTGAATTACGAGTAAAAAGACAACATTAAATAAAAATAAGAAACAGTAAATAAAGTAAATAAAATCGGTACTAAGGTATGATTAAGGTACTTTTAAAAAAATAGCTAAATATTGTTCAAGGGGTTTGGTGAAGTTTTCCAGCAGTTGGTGTAACAAAAAGCATAGTTACGACTAAGAGATAAGTAAACCCAGGGAATGGACAACGAAGATAATATAGGTATACGTAACATTTGGCAGCAAGGTTGACGAGCGCAGTGCAAAATGTTGCACTTACGAGAATGCTCATGCCCTTTCCATACTTTTACCCCTTATCAAAGGGCAGAAATGAAGTGGTGATATTCTAATCTGGCACGTCGATACACATTTCAATGTAGATATTTTTTTCAGATTATCCACAACCTCGATCTGAAAGTAACGGAGCAGAGAAAGAGATTGGACCTCCTGAAGTACGACAGCAGAAAAAAGAAGATCAAACTGAAAACTCTGGAGAAAGAATACGAATGTCTGCTGATAGAGAGCACGAAAGGAGAACTGGTGAAATCTAAGAGCCAGGCTGCGGCTAGAAAGGTATATAAATAAACGTAATTAATACGTAATTTATTTTTAAAGTAGATAAGGTTGGACTTATCTTAACAACGTCGTCCCAATACTACAAGGAAAAGGCTTCAACTCTTTCGCGTTGCCTATATTATAATCCTGGATCTACGGCTGACGACGGATGACGGCCGATGGATGTAGTGCAGTAGTAGTGCAAAATTACTTCGATGATGGTCGTTACACAAGCACGTCAGAGGCCTCCTTCTTGGTTCTTATAGTAGGTAGGCGGTTGAATAACTCTGATATCAAGGTTCATCGTAACCTTGGACGACTCGGTGTTCTAGAAAAAAAAGTGCTGTAGAAATAAAATTCAAAATCGTGTTGATATTTTATTTTCAGAACGTCTCTCATTTGGAAAATGAGATACACAAAGTCCTTATCCAGTGGACAGAAGCAGAGTTGGTGAAGAAGAAATACATGACAATCAGGTAAAAAACATCAACATAGGTCGAAAAATGTTCACTGCCCGTACAAACGTTAGCAGACGGAAATATTTTGTATAGGTGGGCAAACTTACATTCGCGACACGGCATACTGTAAATATACCTAAAGAAAAAATATATTTTACAGGCAAGCACTGATAGATGACTCAGTAAAGTTTGAAAGCTCTCTCACACATATCGAGGAGCTTTTGAAGAGACAAAGGGAAGAAATCAAGAAACTAGAGGTAAGGATAAAGTTCTAGGTAGGTATTATGTTTCATACTCAGGCCAATCAGAAATAATACCCACGTGATCCAGGATAAAAATGTTCATGATAATCCGACTAATGAGTCTTTTCCTGTTCTACTTAAATATGCCTAAAGTAGTTTACTTTCATGAGCCGGTTAATCAGTTTCCTCTACATCCTGTGCTTTACGTCTTTGAAAACACTGACATGTAGGCTTGATTGGTAGGAAAAAGCTTAGTTGATATTAAAAACTACCTGAAAGTCCTGAAACCATACCTTCCATAATCCACAGTATGTCCGCGAAGAGGCCGCTGAGATGCGCATACGCGCAACAGCCGCAACGACGGCGGAGGCTGCGCGGGCGCACGATGCCGAACACGCACGAGCATCAGAGCGGGCGTACTTCTCGCAGAGGTTCGAGGAGCGGAAACTGGAGCTGGAGAAACTGGAGAAGAGGATCTTCCCGCCCGCTGGTAACTTATAGAACTTCTTCTTCTATCTTGTGGGACGCCGAGTCAACGAATTATGTGATGAATGCTGGTGTTAGAGTTTTTCAACCGCCCGCTACTACTATTTATAGTAGGCCACATAAAACAAAGCAAAGGTATACGACGCGGAAGCTGCGCGGGCGCACGATGCCGAGCACGCACGAGCATCAGAGCGGGCGTACTTCTCGCAGAGGTTCGAGGAGCGGAAACTGGAGCTGGAGAAACTGGAGAAGAGGATCTTCCCGCCCGCTGGTAACTTGTAGGACTAACTATAGGTGGACGACGGCAGAGGCTGCGCGGGAGCACGATGCTGAGCACGCACGTGCATCAGAGCGGGCGTACTTCTCGCAGCGGTTCGAGGAGCGGAAACTGGAGCTGGAGAAACTGGAGAAGAGGATCTTCCCGCCCGCTGGTAAATTATAGAACTTCTTCTTTAATCTTGTGGGACGCTGAGTCGGCGAATGATGCAATAAAGCCTGCTGTTAAAGTTTTCAACCGCCTGCTCTGCTACTACTAAGTAGGCCTCATAAAACAAAGCAACGGCGTATGACGCGGAGGCTGCGCGGGCGAACGATGATGAGCATGCACGCGCATCAGAGCGCGCCTACTTCTCGCAGCGGTTCGAGGAGCGGAAACTGGAGCTGGAGAAACTGGAGAAGAGGATCTTCCCGCCCGCTGGTAACTTACAGCACTAACCATAGGCGTACGGCAAAGGATTCACGGGCGCGTGTGCAGCACGCACGAGCATCAGAGCGGGCGTACTTCTCGCAGCGGTTCGAGGAGCGGAAACTGGAGCTGGAGAAACTGGAGAAGAGGATCTTCCCGCCCGCTGGTAACTTATAGGACTAACCAAAGGCGTACGGCAAAGGATTCACGGGCGCGTGTGAAGTACGAACGAGCATCAGAGCGGGCGTACTTCTCACAGAGGTTCGAGGAGCGGAAACTGGAGCTGGAGAAACTGGAGAAGAGGATCTTCCCGCCCGCTGGTAACTTATAGGACTGACTATAGGCGTATGACACGGAGGCTGCGCGGGCGCACGATGCTGAGCACGCACGAGCATCAGAGCGGGCGTACTTCAGCAGCGGTCCGAGGAGCGGAAACTGGAGCTGGAGAAACTGGAGAAAAGGATCCCCCCTCCCGCTGGTAACTTATAGGACTAACCAAAAGCGTATGGCGGAGGTTGCGCGAGCGCACGACGGAGCACGAACGTGCATCAGAGCACGCCTACTTTTCTCAGAGGTTGGAGGCTGGTAAACCCATAGACGCATTGTAATGGGACTGCTCATCCCTGGTCGTTAGTTGTCTCCTTTCTATCTGCTATCTACTATTCTACCGATAAAAGTTCCACTTAAAGCATAAGAGACCCTTAACCGCGTCACATACTTATACCAAAGGCCCAATATACTTCTCAGTGCGCCACATATTACAAAACCCGTGAAGATGATGATAAACCACTTATCCCTTCTGACCTTGATTACATTCCCATTGTTTAATATTTTGACTCTTGTTTTTTTTCTTGCAGCTAGAGTAATAGTGCACACGGAATCAAACCGGTCAACTGAGGGCGAGACAGGCAATGAGGAGCTGAGTGCACAACAACATATGGAAGAGATCTTCCAGAGGCTCATGAAACTAACAGGTCAGTCAGATAAAAGCTGGTAAAAAGAGCGAGACAGATTCATGGCGTCAAGCTACAAAGTTCTTTTCAGCACTGCGCGAAGTTGGACAAGTACCTAAGTGAAATAAATTATATCATACATGACAGAACTAAGGTCAAACTTGGCTTGCAAGAGAAATGCAAGGCGTGGCATGGCCGTGTGCCGTGTGGTGTCGGCAGAGTAGAGCACCACCCCTTCTCTTTCCGTGGGGGTCGTAAGAGGCGACCGAGGGATAAATCCAACCCAAGCTTATTGTCAAATGTAACCTACTTCACATTGTCTGTGATTTGATTTTAAAAATAAAATCTGTCTTCTTCCTTGGATACCTATAACAAACATCTTTTCATTTTCTGTAAATATAAAACTTTATTAAAAATATTACGCTACATGGTAGCAGAGCGTTAAAATCGCTCGGAAAATAAACTATGTGACGCTAAAAACCTAAAACCAAAAGCAAAAACTAAAACCAAAAGTAAAAACTAAAAATAAAAAAAGTCACATAGAAAATCATAAGGAAAAAAACTAAAACGTAATAAAAATGGAGTCGACGATAAAGTTCGAAGAGCTAACAAGCGTGCAAAAACTTAGCAATGCAGAGTCATATCCTATGTGGAGATTCCAAATAGATATCCTACTGAAAAGCTGCGGTCTATACGAGTTTGTGCAAGATGGCGATGTAAAGCGGCTTTCGCTCGGACCAAGTGACGATTCAAAGAAAGATGCGCAAGCCCAAAGGATTATATTACAATCAATTGATAAAAAAAACATTCCGCTCATCATGACCTGCGACAATGCTAAATTAATGTATCAGAAACTCTGCAAGACGTTTGAAAAATCGACAGACCAACAGAAATGCAACCTTTTACAAGATTTTTACAAATATAGTTACAACGAGAAGAATGACATGACTTTCCATATAAGACACATTCAAAACCTGGCCCATCAAATCAACCTACTAGGCGAGAAAATCAACGAAAGCATGATCATTTCTAAAATTCTTTCGACAATCCCTCAGAAATACAATTACTTTGCTACTGCGTGGGAGTCTTGCCCTCTCCATGAAAGGACGTTGGATAACCTCACCACCAGGCTAATCTGCGAAGAGCAGAGAAAACAGGAGGATCCAGATACCGCTCCAATAGCTTTCAAAGCAGAGTCGAATAAAAAGCTGTTCTGCTCCTTCTGCAAGAAAAATAATCATGCAGAAAAGGACTGTTTTTTCAAAAACAAAAATAAACCCTTCAAAATATGCAAAATTTGTAAGAAAAATAACCATGAAGCAAAAGACTGCTACTTCAAAACTAAACACAACAACAAACACATATCCTTCCTGTCAGAAACTCAGAAAAGCAAAATAAAATGCACCTGCGAGTTCGCAGTGGACTCCGGATGCACAGTCCATATGACTAATAAAGAAGATATTCTATCGAACACTGAAATATGCAATATCGAAGTCCAAACAGCAGAAAAGGATGTAAAACTAGAATCTGACTTAAAGGGATCTCTGGAAACAGAAAAAGTAAAATTTGGTAATGTTTTGTTCATTCCAAACCTGAAAAAGAACTTACTATCAGTGCATCAAATAACTGATAATGATGGCGAAGTAACGTTTACAAAAGAAAAGGTCTTGATTAAGAAAGATAATGAAATAATCCTAGAAGGAACAAAAAATGAAAATGGTATCTACAATGTTGACCTAAAAATAAACTGCAAAGAAAATGCTTACCTTGGAGAAACAGCTGAAGACTGGCATAAAAAATTTGGACATCCAGGTAAAGAAACACTTAAAAAAATACTTAACTCAGTGAATGGATTAAATATTAAAAAGGAAGATGTCGAAAAACTGACCTCAACCTGTGAAATCTGCCTTAAAGCCAAACAGACTAGATTACCTTTTGGCACTAGACGCAGATCTGAAAGAAAAATCCATACTATACACACTGATGTTCTTGGCCCAGTAACACCGAATACACATGATGGTAAAAGGTACGTTCTATCTCTGATAGATGATTATACAGACTATACAGAGACTTACCTGCTAAAACATAAAAGTGAAGTTTTCACTTATCTAAAACAGTATGTACAAGAAGTAGAACGAGAAACTGGCCTCCAAGTTTGCCAAATAAGATGCGATAACGGCGGCGAGTATACAAGCTCAGAACTGAAAGAGTGGTGCAAAAATAGAGGCATAAAGTTAGATTACACTATTGCATACACGCCACAACAGAATGGCAAAGCAGAACGCTTCAACCGCACCTTGATGGAGAAAGTCAGAGCGTTACTTTATCAATCTAAACTTGGTAAAGATATGTGGGGCGAAGCCGTTTACTCGGCCACCTACCTTTTAAACAGAATACCTAAAGATGGAGAAGTAAAAACCCCAATTGAAAAATGGACAGGTCAAAAACCTAATGTAAAGAACATAAAAATATTTGGTTCTCAAGTCTATGTAAAAATCCTAACACCATTAAAAAAACTTGACGCAAGAAATGAAAAACTGGTGATGGTTGGCTATGCGCCGACAGGATACAGGCTCTGGGACACTGAAAAAAGAAAAATCATAACTAGAAGAGATGTTGTTTTCGTTCAACCTAGAAATGAAACTGAGCCCAATAATGTAAACGAAAACGAAACAATACAATTAATAACAAGTGAAAGGGATGAAATGCTAGGACAACCTGCAAATATCCGTACTGTACCAGAAATAATCACAGAACCTGAACACACTGTTCCAGTACCTGAAACAACTATAGAACCCGAAGAACCTTCAACAAGTTCAGCAACTGTAGAACCTGAACTAAACGCTGAAGAACCTGTACCTGTAACACAAAACCAAGTAAACAATCAACAATCTGAAAGACCCAGAAGAACAATAAGTCTACCTAAAAGATTTCAAGATTTCTTTACTTACCTGTCATACCAGGAGGCTATTAATAGTCCTGAAAAGGAAGAGTGGATTAAGGCGATCAACTCTGAAAAAGAATCTCTACAAAAGAACGAAGTATGGGATATAGTAGATAGAAAAGAAGCCAAAGGTAGAAAGATCATATCAAATATGTGGATATTAAAAATAAAAAGTGATAGCAACAAATATAAAGCAAGATTGGTTGCTAAAGGATGCCAACAAGTCGAAGGAATCGACTATGACGAAACTTTCAGTCCAGTCATGAACAATGTTTCACTTAGAACAATCCTAGCCATTGCTGCTTCTAAAGATTATCACATAATGACACTGGACGTCAAGACAGCCTTCCTTTATGGCCCATTACAAGAAGATATATTCATGAGAATACCTGAAGGCTATGACTTCGATCCTACAAAGAAAGTCTGCAAACTTAAAAAGAGCTTATATGGTTTAAAACAGGCACCTATGAACTGGAACAAGAAATTTTCATCCACTATCAGAAAACATGGCTTGAAGCAACTAAACTGCGACAAATGTCTGTTTAAAAACGAAGATAGCACCATCATCATGGGTATTTACGTTGATGACGGAATAATCATCGGCAAGGATGAAGAGAAAATCCTAGAATTGATAAACAGTCTTAAAAAAGACTTTGAGATGACATACACTACAAAAGCAGATAACTACCTGGGAATGAAAGTCAGAAAAACGAATACCGGTGTAGAAATAAATCAAAATATGCAGGCAGAAAAGATTCTGGACCTGTTTAATATGTCATCTGCAAAATCAAGCTCTACTCCCATTGATACATCTAATAACGTTGAAGAAGAAGCTAGCTCAGAAGTTAAGTTTCCTTATCGAGAAGCGATTGGACAACTTCTATACATCAGCAATAAGACGAGACCAGATCTGACCTATGCTGTCAACACAAAAAGTAGACACATGGAAAATCCTACTACTCAGGATGTGAACAATGTTAAGAAGACTCTGAGATATCTAAGAGGAAACACGACAGCCAAAATAGTATATAAAAAGGATTCAGACTGTACACAAATAGAGGCATACTGCGATGCATGCACTAAAGAAGTGTTATACCTAAAAGGACTAATCGAAGAACTGTTAGAGTTACCAGTTACATCCTCACTATACATCGACAATCAAAGTGCCATGAAGCTTATCAATAACGGCATTTTAAATAAGAGATCGAAACACATCGATGTACGCTACAAGTTTATATTGGAAAAGGTCACGAATGGAGAAATTAATATACGATACTGTCCCACTGACCAGCAGTTAGCGGATATCTTCACCAAAGGTTTAAAGAAGACTAAGTTCAAAAACTTTGCTACTAAATTACTATCCTTTGAGTGAGTGTATGCTAACTAGAGTTTCATTTGTTTTAGGTATAGTGATGCCATTTTAAGTTAATGTAATGTTAATTTGTGTTATTTAAGGCAATGTTTGTAGCTTAAGGGGGTGTGTCAAATGTAACCTACTTCACATTGTCTGTGATTTGATTTTAAAAATAAAATCTGTCTTCTTCCTTGGATACCTATAACAAACATCTTTTCATTTTCTGTAAATATAAAACTTTATTAAAAATATTACGCTACACTTATCAGGGTCCTGGAGAAGGAAAACTCCACATACAAACCCGGAACGGGGTCTCCGTCTGGCACGAGTGACTATTTGTATAACTGGAATTCCCTTTGGTCTTCCAGGAGTGACAGACGCAGAAGAAGTGTTCGACAGGTTCCGAGCGCAGCGCGAGACCTCCAAACGACTTGCTTACCTCCAGCAAACGACAGAAGAGGAGAAGCTTCAACTGGAATCCACACAGACGGCGCTCATTGCAGAGCTCGAGGCCTTCAAGTTCGCCTCAGTCAAGGACAAGGATGAGTATGTACATATACCTACCTATGCCTATCTTATACCTTCAAACGAGCCTCAATTCCTTACCTTTTAAACAAGCAATCTCGGAAACGACTCCAACGATTTTCACGAAATTTCGTAACTCGGGGTTTTTGGGGCGATAAACCTATCTATAGCATTTCACATAAGAAGGGTAGGCTGACGTTTTGTGACATAGTGTTGCCGGCACTCGACCACAAAAGATTTGAAAACTATTCTGACGGGTTCCAATCGGATCCGATGTTACACAGAAGGGTCGATTAAAATTTTACTATATTGAACCCTTATTTTTTAAAAACTTCCCTTTCCTACACTTAACTTGTATATTTTTTTACGGTTTTCGTTACTTTTTGTAATGTTTTACCCATGGATACCCATCCGTTGTTTGCACACGCCGGGTGTGGCGAGCGCGTAAATGCAGGCGCTAACCCACCATTTGTGTGATGCCACGTTAGGATCCGCTCATACTTAAAAATATCCGAATTCGCATCTGATGATCCGCGCCGGCAACTTTACTAGAGATGTAGAAGTGTGAAAATCGAACGACAAAAAACGATTACGATATACGGTTTATCGAGTAGCATTAACCTAAAGAAGAAATTTTATTGTGTTAATATTAAATACTTAAATAGTTATTCTTCATCAGATGAGTCGCTTTAATTCTCGCTTAAATGTATGACTAATTGGTAGTCATTAAGATTATGGATTTGTATGTCCCCCCATCCCCCCCCACCCCAAAACGTGGAGCACAATTTTCTTTGTTTTTTCCGCCACTTATCTTCAGTCCTCCAGTTTCATCATTTTGATAGATAAAAATCGATTATTTTTTCGTTAAATTTAAACACTACTACATCACTAGTTATTTCAAATTATAAACGTCACAGTTTTCACAGATTTAGACATTTGATCCAAGCAGGGATACGCTATGATGATAGGTTTCATTTTCTAAAAATCGTTGCTTCGCCCCTGTTTTGGCAGTTTTTCATAAATTTACAACGCCAACTGTTAAATACGTATATGAATATGACAAGCAGATAGGTACTACACTTTTAATCTTGAACAATATAAGCCTAGTATGAAATCCAAAATGCCTTTACCTATCAGGCAGGGTAGGCGACAATAAGTAGACACATCGATTGAATGTTCAAACAGACACTCAACTCCGAGTGGTAAAGGAAAGCCAAACATGCTTAATGCGAAAACGCTGGCCTTAAGCATAAATTAATGCTCAAAATATGTTTTCAGGGGTCAAGACCAGATAACAGCACTGAAAGAGGAAATTAAAGAAGAAGACAAGATCCACGCCGAGCTGAACAAGAAACTGGATGACTTGGAGAATTTCTTATTGGAAATCAAGAGGCTTTTATACGACCTTTGCAAGCTTCTAGATGTGAGTACGCGGTACTAGGTAATATATGTTACCGGCCAAACCCGATTTTAGGATAAACTAGATTTGCCTAGGCCAAAGTAGTTTATCCTACATGCGATTGGATAAACCGGTTTAGACTAGGCTAAACCGGTCCGTCCGATGGCCGATAGGAGAAACTAGTTAATCCTAGGATGAACTAGTTGAGCCTAAAGTGAATAAATACACTTCAGGATAAACTGGTTTGGCTTGGTTAAAAATGATTAAGGCTACAGTGACGGAGCTCTAGAGGGTAGAGGGTAACGTCGGACATCCTGGAGACATAGGACGCTCTGGAGGCTCGAACACTCTAGAGGGTGGGGTGTAGCATCGGACACCCTGAAGGCTCAGACACCCTGGAGGGACGCCCTACAGTGATGTAGCTCTAGATCGAGCGTAAAGGATATAATCGTACACCCTGGAGGCATCAAACACCTGTGAGGCTCGATTACCCTGGAGGGTGCAGGGTAGCGTCAGACACCCTAAAGGTTCAGACACCTTGTAGTACCTGACGCGAGCACTTGCAAGGTCGCTATCGGCGATAGCTCTCACGAGCTGTCACATCACAGGTGTCTCTGGCTGGGCTCCCCCCAGCTCACGTCAGGCAGCGTCCGAGCTTTTAGGGTGTCAGACGCTACCCCGCACCCTTCAGGGTGTTTGAGCCTTACAGGAGTTCGATGCCTCCAGGGTGTACATAGTGCCTCACTGTAGGGCGCCCCTCCAGGGCGTCCGAGCCTTCAGGGTGTCCAATGCTACACCCCACCCTCTAGGGTGTTTGAGTCTCCAGGGTGTCCGATGTCTCCAGGATATCCGACGTTACCCTTTACCCTCTAGAGCTACGTCACTGTAGCCTTAACCATTTTTAACGAAGCAAAGCCAGTTTATCCTGAAGTGTACTTTTTAATTTTAGGCTCAACTAGTTCAGCCTAGGATTAACTAGTTTCTCCTGTCGGCTATCGGACGGACCGGTTTAGCCTAGTCTATACCGGTTTATCCAATCGCATGTAGGATAAACTACTTTGGCCTAGGAAAAACTAGTTTATCCTAAAATCGGGTTTGGCCGGTAACATATATACTATACACTGACGCTTCATAGCTCTAGATTTTTCCCGAAAGATGTTGGATTTTTTCAATTCTTCTGTTGGTTGATGACTGACTTGGAACCTGATGAGACCTGGCAATAGTTGTTAATACAGGAAATTTTATTTTTACCATCATTTTGTTCGATGGCCCTTCAAAGCACAAAATGTCCCAAAAGACCGGCAAACGATTCAGCCTGCACTACCTGCAAAGTCACACTACAATAAAAATAAGAAACATCCCAAAAATCTCAATAATAAACTTACAAGTTTTGTCTGCATCACTTACAAAATCAATCGAGAAACCACAGCATAGACTGATGATAAAGCACGCACAATACCGAAATGTTTTAAGTGAATCTCCTGCAAGAGTTGTCTTTATCTTTCATTCCCATCTCCTCAGGTGATCCCAGATCCACCTATGCCAGAGTGGACAGCAGAAGCACGAGATGTCCAGGAGCTGCTGGATGTTCTATCATCCAGGTTTGACAAGGCTCGGGCGAAAGCTGACGATGTGAGGGTCAGGAGGAAGGACTCCACTGCAATCACTATGATGGTGCTGCCTTCCAATGTAAGATTCGTACGCAAAACATACTTACAAGTCGAATGTCGAAAGTTTTGCAATGAGTTCTAGTATCTTCAGGTTTTGATTCAAGATGAGAGATCCTACTAGATGTATGAACGACTACTTTTCCACACTCCCCAATAAACAGCAAACAGCTCACGTGCTAAAAGGATATATTGATGATGTATTCAGGTTCGATCAGTAGGTACACATAGATACTTAGTCCTAGAGGTAGGATTGTCGAAGTTGTTTTTTCATTACAAAACTTTGAACTTTCTCTCTCCCAGCCAACCAGTGGAGCCCCGTCGGTAGCTGGCGGCGTCAGCGTGCACAGCCACAGCACGCCTAAGGAGGTGGAAAAACCTATACCGACGTACAAAGAGCTGCTTCAGAAGGAGCCTGTCAAAGCGCCACGTAAGCATAACAATGCTTCTACTCCATCGACGATACCAGATCTGTATAAAACTGGCTGGGTATTTCTGAACTGTTTGGTCAGTCGATGTCAAAAAATAACTATCTAAAAACTACATCATACACCTATCCCACCAACTAAAAATTAATGGAGTAAGCTATTCATAGGAACATACCGAATCGAGACCAATATTCAGAGTGGTAATTACAAAAGTATATTCCTTGGTCTCGATTCTGATAGGACACTTTCTCAGGGAATTCCTAAATATCTGAATAGGTATTACTGCCTTGAGGACAGCAGTTATCCAATCGATTTAACTCTTCTTTTGGTCCTAATACCAAAAGGCTCACACGAAATAAGCCAGCATAGATGCCTAACCTAAACTGTAAAAAATCAGGTACGCCTGCCGTCGAACAGCTAAAAAGAAAGAATACCTACCTATATACTAGTGGTTATAAAACATTCTATTATTTTATTACTGTTTCAGCATCAGACGAAGAAGAGGACATTCCCTCCAGATGCTACCTGAAGAGGCAGGCGCAGGTCATCGTGGACACCAAGTGCAGAAGAAAAGGGTTTCGCCCACCATTCCCTAAGAAATAAGATAACCTGATTTGCCAATAAATACGATAAGAAAACGTACCTACTTACTATTTTTTCACGAATTAAAGACATGTCACGCTCTTTTAAACATTGAAAGATAGGCAGAGCATTAGGACGGCAATAAAAATACGGTCGCAATCGCCACATCTGAAAAAGGGCTGTTTCAGAAGAAAAAAACGCGTACTTATATTGGCAGGCACCTACTTACAATACAACGCAACCAGCCATTAGAATAAGGTACGAGTAGAATACTGCCGTGATATGAAAGAAGGCCGCTAAGCCACAAAATGAAATTTTGAGAAAACTTGAAAAAACCCGCAAAATCAGTTTTCTTGAATTCTGTTGCAGATAAAAAATAAATATTTATGTCAAAATAATGAGAAATATTTTAAGCATCATTTGTCATTGTAATTTTTAATATACATTAAACAGTATTTTAGAAAAACAGTAAAATGTACTTAACGTATTTACTACGAGCAATATTTATAAATTCATCAGACGCAAGAAGGCAGTTAAGTATACTTTAACGGCTTTTAAGTGTAGTTTTTTGACTTAGCTGCCTTGTTGTTTAGTTTTTTGATTTAAAATCTGGTTCAACTTAGATCAAACTAGGCTAAAAGATCGTTAAGTTTTTAACTTCCACAGTTAGCCACTTTTTTGCTTAGTATCGTCTTGTTGCAAAGAAGTAGATTTTAGATGAAATAAAAAAAATAAGCATAAAAACAGTAAACAAATATAATAATTACTTTGATAAAGTATAGTATTTGAAAGACGTACATTAAACTGCACGTGCAAACATTAAAAAACGTACCTTATAAATTAAAAATAATGTAATTTTCATCTTATTCAAATATAACGTTTGATAATCTTGTTTTTTGTAAAACGTGTAAATTTAAATACGTAAATATTATAGAAGGGTCATATAGACCATCGCACTATTCAAACTTCTAAGAAACGGATAATTTATTTTATACCAGTTGTTTTATTTCCAGATATTTTTTACTTCGCGTACTTGCGTATAGATAAAATTTACTTACTCATTACTTTTTTAAATTTTCGCTTTGAAACTTAACCATACCTATAAGAATTTAGTTAGGCTTTGCAAAAAATCTAGGCTAGATATTTTTATGTTAGCCACTCCAGAATCTTGATTAGACATTGAGGGAATGACTGGATGTATGTTTGCTACAAAAACGGCTTACCGTGGTGATAAAATTTTGCTTCGGAATCGCTTTGGTATTTCTTTTGGTTTAGATAGACGCTTTTGGACGTGTACATCTTGTACTCCATATTTATACTCTTGATAGATACGTCGATATAATACCAGCAAATTGCTGAATGCTGCAGCATCATGCTGGAGATTTTCACTACCGACAGCCTGAGCTCGAGCTGTTACACATTCGGTTTCGGTGCTCCTGACCAGCAAGTGCTCACAAAATATAGTGTTTAGTTTCGCATCATGTACGCGCGAATGCGATTTGAGTTTCGCGCCATTTCGTCTGACAGACCGCGCGGCCTGAACGCCGGCTGCTCGGTCGACGCCATCTTGCTTTTCGTTGTGCGGCCCCCGCGAACCACGCGGCTGGCGCTATAACCTCACATTCCTCACTCGCTCGACCCGTGTGCGCCGCGGCCCTGTTAGGCACATATTTTAATGTAGTTTTGGTGTTTTTATTATTTCGTGTGTGCTTTTTCCACCAGGGAAGAGTTCCCTGTCCAGTGTGGAAGTTAAGCCTATACAATTTCGGATGTTTCGGTGGATTTCTCGTGCTGGGAGAAATCCTTTGGTTTTCGCGTCTTGTACAGCGAACGTTTTTGCTGTCGCGAACAATAGTGAATAGTGGAGTGACGGATTGCGAGCTCGAGCTGGTATCCAGAGGCCGTGAGTCTTAGTGTTTTAAGTTTCCCCTCCTTATGTGCTCCAAAAATTCCTGATACCTCTTCCCGTCACACTTTGACTCACAAGGGAACGGCGGCGACATACTTGCCAAACGGTGAGCAATTCGCTGTTAGTTTTTGTATAAGTACGTTATTTGTAGTGATTTAGCAACATTACGTGGAGGTCACCACCTTGATGACCTTTAGTACAACCGGAACTTGGTACATATACTTTAAATATGAGCTGCGATAGTGCGGTAAAATATTAGTCATCTTGTAGGAGATCAAGGGCCGTCACAGACATCGGAAACAAAAATTTCTCAACAGGAAATTTTATTTTCCGGAACAGAAAATTTTCTCATTAAATTTATTTTATTTAGCTATAGTAAAGAGCACTACGAATCGTAGTCAAATGTTGTTCCGAGGCTGATCGACCATTTAGTTTTAGATTTTAAGATAACTTTAATTTGCTTCCACTGCGCTAAGATCAGCTTCGGAAACAAACATATAGCATATGACTGACGCCGCTATGAGAGCAATCTCTGGGTCAAATTTAATGACGGACAGGTAAGCGGTTTGACCTTGAAAGTGTGATTTTGTAGCCAGCCTAGTAAATGAGATATTTTCCCGTCTTAAAGGTAGCTTTTGTTGCCCAAGGATGTTGTATCTTTTTATTGTATTTTTAATTAATGAATCCCGTAGATACGCACTAAATTGAATTCAAGGACTTATTATTATTATTATTAATGGGCGAGCAGCCACTGGCTGATGTGCCTATATCTAAGCTGGTGTGCGTGTAACAGTTCATTAAAATTACATGTTTTTTATATCATTCACAAAATCACTTGTCCATAGTCACTAGTTATCTTTTAACCACTTGTCAAGTCTGTTTTTGAAGCTGTTAACGGATGGTGCGTCTATCACTTCCTGCGGCAATTTGTTCCACAGTGACAATACTCTGTTGTTTAGAAGATGATATCCAACATTGGTGTTGGATCTCCAGCAAGCCAGTTGGATGTCGTTTTTATGTCGTGCACGATGTATATCACTGAGTCTAAAGATGGCAGGAAGGTCTGGGCAGTTGTATTTATGCGAGAGGATCTTGTAAGTTTCAATAAGGTTACGTCGATCTTGCAGAGATGGCAGTCCAAGGATCTTCAGTCTGTCTTCATACGTCTTTTTCTTAAGGCAGTAAGGTAGTTTTGTCGCTCTTCTTTGAACACTTTCAAGCAGATTGATGTCCTTCGAGAAGTAGGGGTTCCAGATTTGGAAACCATATTCAAGTAGGGGTCTTATGTAAGTTTTATAAATCTTTAAGAAAGTTTCAGGAGTAATACACTGAAAAGACCTTTGCACTGCATACATCATACTATTTGCTTTTTTCACAATAGTACCAATATGATCTGCCCATTTCAGGTCTCCGCTTATAAGAACCCCAAGGTCCTTCTGTGATGACACTGGAGTTACAGGAGTATTATCAATCGCGTAACTATTGCAGGGGTTGTCACGTCCTACATGTAGTACAGTACATTTGCTGGGATTAAGTTTAATTATCCAATCTCTAGTCCAGTCCTGTATTCTTTCCAAATCATCCTGCAACACTCCTCTGCTTATCAATGGGTTTCCAAAATATTCAACATCATCCGCGAAGAGACAAGAATCCGATTCAATGATGGAGCATAAATCTGTCACAAACAGTCCAAACAGGGCAGGCGCGAGCACTGAACCTTGGGGGACCCCACTCAGCACACTCTTGATATCAGACAGCTTGTTGCCAACCCTAACCTGAAAGGTTCTATCAGACAGATAGCTTTCTATCCATTTCAGAAGCTTGCCACGGATGCCAAGATGTTCCAGCTTGGTAAGCAGCCTTTTGTGCGGAACTTTGTCAAAAGCGCGCTCAAAGTCTAGGTAAAAAATATCAAGTGGGTTGCCAGCATCAAATTCACAAGCCCATTTTTGTTAACAAGTCAGTAAATTGGTGATGGTGGACCGCCTCTCTACAAAACCATGCTGTTGTATGGGGATCAGATTCTCCTCATCAATAAACTCCTTTAACTTTTGACAAATCAAGCGCTCCTGGCATTTGCATATTATACTGGTTAAACTTATTGGTCTATAATTAGCTGGGTTTAACTTGTCTCCTTTCTTGTAAACTGGTGTTACCAATGCATGCTTCCAGTCATTGGGCAACAGACCACTGGAGAAGGACTCATTCATTATATTTGCAAGTACCGGAGTAATAACTTCAGCTGATTCTTTCAAAACGATGCCAGGAATGTTGTCAGAGCCAGCTGCGGAGTCAGCCTTAATTGCTAAAACTTTTTCTTTAACTTGCATAAAAAATAACGGAAAAGAAAACAAATCTGTGCTTTCTCTAATATTTGTAGCATGCAGATATAGTTATCGATTTTTTATCAGTTAGCCGCCTTCTCATGTAGTACAGAGACTTATCCGCTAATAACCTTAGTATGACCGTCAAGTTTACCAATATGTGTAATATGCTACAAAGCAGTTAAACTCACATAGCTGCTTTTTAGTTTCTGTCAATAGTGGTAACGTCTTTATAGCGTATCAAAGAAATTTATCCGACAAAACCACTGCTTATTAAAAAGGGGGCTAAGTACGTATGTTACTGTCTTTTAAGTTATTTAGTGCACTTAACGGCCATATTTCTTATCATACGACAAAAAAGAAAAATCATTGTAATAGGTAAAAAGAACGTTAAAATGACTTAACCACTTTAAAGTCTAGCAAAACTACTTAACCGCCTTTTAGTTTATACTCGGGCTCAAAAATGTCACTTAGCTGCCTTTTAGCTAAACCGTATCTTCTAAAGTAAAGGTAGTAAAAATATGCGGGTAAGATAGGTCGATGCGGAATTTTCTGCTTATTTCAATAATGCAAAAATATAAAAAGGCGGCTAAAGTCACTTAACGGCCTTTTCTCTTATCGGGGCAGAATAGTTTATTATTCTCTTTTTGGCATGTCAACGAATGCCTTGATAAATCGTGATATAATACATTTAAATCAGCAAAAAATCTACGGTAGGTAAACAATAAAATAAATGAGTAATGCTCGGGCAAAAGGAGTCGAGTTAACCCAGGGAAGGGTTATGGCATCCACCTCAGAAGGTCATAGTTTCATTCAAAGTTATGTTTTCTCACATGTGCTTATTCATCAATTACTTGATTACTTGACAGGATTTACCCAAGCCATTGCTGGATACATCTGAATGAACGTCAACTTAGCCCAGCTTGACAGCAACTGGCTAACCTCGAGGGGATTGACTCCCGGTGTAATGCGGAACGAGTGCGCTTTATATACAGATCGGCGAAAAAAACTTTGATACCGCGTTTTAGGACTTGGGTTGTTCTCTGTAAATCCAAAAGTTCTACAAAGAACCTGGTGATGTTAAGAGACTCATTAATAAATTATACTGCATCTTAGAGAATGGTGCTCTTTATTTAATAATCAAGTACCTACTACCATATACCTACTGTATGTTACTGAATATAAACTTAGCTAAATACTTAAGTAGGTATTTAAATGCAAGCTGCACACATTTTTGCACACATTTTTTTTAACTATTTTGTAAATAACCGTCCTAATAAAAGACATAAACGAGTGAGGTGGATTTCTTTGATGGCTTTTATATGAAATTAAAATAATATTCTAATTATTTAGGCATCAATATTATGTAATCGATAAGGAATCAAAATATAATAATGATCAGGATGAGAACAACCCGAACAGTCGTACCCTGAATTCGACACCAAACACGTTGCTAAAGAGATGCACATACAAAGCACAAATGAGGGAGAAGGCGCGCGGTGTGTACAAAGAGTATAAAAGGTCCTTAATATTATTTAAAAGGCAGATCAAATTAAATATAAGTATGTTCTTGATATTTTTAAAATTCTACACACTAGTTTTCGAACAACTAGCATGCCTACACAAAAAAAAACAAAAAATTGCACCCTGTTTGTCCTAGAAACACCACCAAACTCTACTTCGATGATTACGCGCCAAAATCAAAATTAGTGCTGTGATTGGTTGATTGTTGTGAAGAACCCTGTTCTCGTTTAACATTTGGCACGTCAACGAACCTCCTGATAAATCCTGATATCTAATACCTTTAATTAACAAAAAATTATAAACCATGAAAAATAAACGAGTAATGCTCGGCCAATCAGGCACTATTCTTAGTAAATTAAGTAAAAGGAGTCGAGTTAACCCAGGGAAGGGTTATGGCATCCACCTCAGAAGGTCATAGTTTCATTCAAAGTTATGTTTTCTCACATGTGCTTATTTATCAATTACTTGACAGGATTTACCCAAGCCATTGCTGGATACATCTGAATGAACGTCAACTTAGCCCAGCTTGACGGCAACTGGCTAACCTCGAGGGGATTGACTCCCGTTGAAATACGGATCAAACACGCCTTATATACGAATCGGCGAAAAAACTTTAATACCGCGTTTTAGGGCTTGGATTGTTCTCCTTAAATCCAATAGTTGCTTTGCAAGTCACATGCTTTTCTACAAAGAACCTGCTGGTGAGACTCTTTTGGGAATAATTTATTCTGTATCTTAGAGAATGGAATTCTTTATTTAATAATCAAGTACTTCCTACAATATACCTACTGTATAATACTGAATATCAATAAATATAAACTTAGTTAAATACTTAAGTAGGTATTTAAATGCAAGTAGTTAAATCCTCTTCATTGCTTATTGGCATTGCACACATTTACTATTTTAAAAATAACTGACCTAACAAAAGACATAAACGAGTGAGGTGGATTTCGTTGATGTCTTTTATATGAAATTAAAATTATATTCAAATTATTTAGGCATAGTATGTAATCGATAAGCTATCAAAATATAATCGTGTTCATGATGAGAACAAACCGAACCTTGAATGTCGTACCCTGAATTCTACACCAACCAAGCAACACATTGCTAAAGAGACGCACATACAAAGCACAAATTAGGGAGAAGGCGCGCGATTTGTACAAAGATTATAAAGGGTGCAATGGACAGCCCTCCGAATACTGATAGGGTGCACTCAGGCCACGAAACTGAACAACTTCCCATTAAAAAAAAGTTTCAGGGGACGTAAAAAAATTTTTGATTTCCCTTAGTAATTGCAGTCAGCTGATCGTGATTTTGTACGGGTAGTCCATTTTTTACGTCTCCTGAAAAAAAAACTTACGGGAATTTGTTTAGTGTAATGGTCTCTATCAGTATTCGGAGAGCTGTCCTATTAAATTCAGTGCAAATATTTAAGAGGCAGATCAAATAAAATATAAGTATGTTCGTAGCATTAAAAAAAAATACGCGCTAGTTTTTGGGAAAATTGGAAAATGCTTCATACGGACAAATGGTGCGAATCTGCGCTGCGTGCGAGGCATCGGTCTCATGAATGTCTTACAAAAACTCGGTATGAGTTTTGTCCTTTTACGATATTCTTCTTGTAAGTACCTACCCAAGTACATAAAGTTGAGCGATTGCCCCGCTTGGGTACAAGAAGCTTACCGTAGAGGACGAAATTCATACCGAGTTGTAAAACATTCATGAGTCCGATGCCTCGCAGATCCGCACCAATAGTCCATATGAACGCAGTTTCCAATTCCAACAGTCGTAAGGTCACTCATTACCTGAAGAGATGAACTGAAATCGGAACAGTTGCCTACATATTTTGAAAATACACTTTTCGTCTTTCGTGATCTTTCACTAGTTCAGCGTAAAAACTAAACTAAGTAAGCTACATATAAAATTTGAGAAAATTGTAACAAAAAATAGTGCTCCCTGTTTGTCTTAGAAACACCATCAAACTCTACTTCGATGTTAATGCGCCAACAAAATCAAAGTTAGTGCAGTGATTGGTTGATTGTTGTTAAGAACCACTGTTCTGTTGACATTTGGCACGTCAATGAACCACCTGATATTTAATGAGCAAAAATTGTACAAACAATTTAAAAAAGAAACAAGTAATGTTGGGCCAAGCAGGCACTTTTCTAAGTAAATTAAGCAAAAGGAGTCGAGTTAACCCAGGGAAGGGTTATGGCATCCACCTCAGCAGGTCATAGTTTCATTCATAGTTATGTTTTCTCACATATGCTTATTCATCAATTACTTGACAGGATTTACCCAAGCCATTGCTGGATACATCTGAATGAATGTCAACTTAGCCCAGCTTGACGGCAACTGGCTAACCTCGAGGGGATTGACTCCCGGTGTAATGCGGAACGAGTGCGCTTTATATACGGATCGGCGAAAAAACTTTGATACCGCGTTTTAGGACTTGGGTTGTTCTCTGTAAATCCAAAAGTTCTACAAAGAACCTGGTGATGTTAAGAGACTCATTAATAAATTATACTGCATCTCAGAGAATAGTGTTCTTTATTTAATAATCAAGTACCTACTACCATATACCTACTGTATGTTACTGAATATAAACTTAGCTAAATACTTAAGTAGGTATTTAAATGCAAGCTGCACACATTTTTGCACACATTTTTTTTAACTATTTTGTAAATAACCGTCCTAATAAAAGACATAAACCGCGTGAGGTAGATTTCGTTGATGTCTTTTACATAAAATGAAAAAAAAAAAATTTAGGAATCAGTATTATGTAACCGATTAGTAATCAAAATATAATCTTGTTCATGATGAGAACAAACCGAACAGTCGTACCCTGAATATGACACCAACCAAGCAACACGTTACTAAAGAGACGCACATACAAAGCACAAATTAGGGAGAAGGCGCGCGGTGTGTACAAAGAGTACAAAAGGTCCTAAATATTAAATTCAGTGCAAACATTTAAAAGGCAGATCAAATTAAATATAAGCATGATCTTGGCATTTTTAAAATTCTACACACTAGTTTTCGAACAAATAGAATGCCTAAACAAAAAAAAAAGTTGCACCCTGTTTGTCCTAAAAACACCACCACACTCTACTTCGATGATTACGCGCCAAAATCAAAATTAGTGATGTGATGTGTGTGTGTGATTGGTTGATTCTAGTTTAATATTTGGCACGTCAACGAACCTCCTGATAAATCCTGATATTATCTAATACCTTTAATTAGCAAAAAATTGTAAACAATGAAAAATAAACGAGTAATGCTCGGCCAATCAGGCACTTTTCTTAGTGAATTAAGCAAAAGGAGTCGAGTTAACCCAGGGAAGGGTTATGGCATCCACCTCAGAAGGTCATAGTTTTATTCAAAGTTATGTTTTCTCATATGTGCTTATTATCAATTACTTGACAGGATTTACCCGAGCCATTGCTGGATACATCTGAATGAACGTCAACTTAGCCCAGCTTGACGGCAACTGGCTAACCTCGAGGGGATTGACTCCCGTTGAAATAAGGATCAAACACGCCTTATATACGAATCGGCGAAAAAACTTTGATACCGCGTTTTAGGACTTGGGTTGTTCTCTTTAAATCCAATAATTGCTTTGGAAGCCACATTCTTTTCTACAAAGAATGGTGATGAGACTCATTTTGGGTATAATTTATACTGTATCTTAGAGAATGGAATTATTTATTTATTAATGAAGTACCTACTAACATAATATACCTACTGTATGTTACTGAATATCACTAAGTATAAACTTAGTTAAATACAGTAGGTATTTAAATGCAAGTAGTTAAATTCTCTTCATTGCTTATTGGCATTGCACACATTTTTTTTTACTATTTTAAAAATAACCGCCCTGATAAAAGACATAAACGCGTGAGGTGGATTTCGTTGATGTCTTTTACATGAAATGAAAATAATTTTCAAATTATTTAGGAATCAGTATTATGTAATCGATTAGTAATCAAAATATAACCATGTTCATAATGATAACAACCCGAACAGTCGTACCCTAAATTCGACATCTACCAAGCAAGAGTCAAGACGTTGCTATAGAGACGCACATACAAAGCACAAATTAGGGAGAAGGCGCGCGGTGTGCACATGTACAAAGAATATAAAAAGATCCTATTAAATTCAGTGCAAATATTTAAAGAGCAGACCAAATAAAATATAAGTATGTTCCTGGCATTTTTTTAAATTCTACACGCTAATTTTCGAAGTAATAGCATAACCAAAAGAACAAAACAAAGAAATTGTTCAAACAGGGTTGTTTGTCCTAGAAACACACCACCAAACTCTAAGACTTCGATGATTACGCGCCAAAATCAAAATTAGTGCTGTGATTGGTTGATTGTTGTTAAGAGCCACTGTTCTAGTTATAACATTTGGCACGTCAACAAACCACCTGATAGATCCTGATATCTAATACCTTTAAATGAGCAAAAATTGTTTAAACAATAAAAAGAAGAGTAATGCTCTGCCAATCAGGCACTTTTCTTAGTCAATTAAGCAAAAGGAGTCGAGTTAACCCAGGGAAGGGTTATGTATGACATCCACCTCAGAAGGTCATAGTTTCATTCAAAGTTATGTTTTCTCACATGTGCTTATTTATCAAATACTTGACCGGATTTACCCGAGCCATTGCTGGATACATCTGAATGAAACGTCAACTTAGCCCAGCTTGACGGCAACTGGCTAACCTCGAGGGGATTGACTCCCGTTGAAATAAGGATCAAACACGCCTTATATACGAATCGGCGAAAAAACATTGATACCGCGTTTTAGGACTTGGGTTGTTCCCTTTAAATCCAATAATTGGTTTGCAAGCCACATTCTTTTCTACAAAGTAAGGGAGACCGAGGGGTGTTGGATTATTTTTGACATTTTGCTTCGTTACACAAAATTCTATAAAGATAATTCGTATTTGATTACACCAATCGATAGTAAATTTAATAAGCTTTAAAATGATATACACTTTAGAAGTGTAAGTGTAAAGTCTTTTATAAAAAATCAACTTTAGTTGAGCAAGACATTTTGATCCAACACCCCTGATACCGAGGACTGTTGGATCAGGTACAGAGGGGTGTTGGATCATTTTATGTTAATGTCATTTCAATAAAGGCTTATTTGAATTTTTTTATGTATGACCTCTAAGTTAACTAAATAATTCATTTTAAAGAATTTACTGGGGGCACACAAGACGAGCCAAGCAAAGCGCCAGAGAACTACCTAAGAGAAAGAGAATGAAAATGAAAATGAAAATGAAAATGAAAATGAAAATGAAAATGAAAATGAAAATGGAAATGGAAATGAAAATGAAAATGAAAATGAAAATGAAAATGAAAATGAAAATGAAAATGAAAATGAAAATGAAAATGAAAATGAAAATGAAAATGAAAATGAAAATGAAAATGAAAATGAAAATGAAAATGAAAATGAAAATGAAAATGAAAATGAAAATGAAAATGAAAATGAAAATGAAAATGAAAATGAAAATGAAAATGAAAATGAAAATGAAAATGAAAATGAAAATGAAAATGAAAATGAAAATGAAAATGAAAATGAAAATGAAAATGAAAATGAAAATGAAAATGAAAATGACAATGACAATGACAATGACAATGAAAGTGAAAGTGAAAGTGAAAGTGAAAGTGAAAATAAAAGTGACAGTGAAAGAGAAAATGATTATGAAAATTAAAATGAAATCGAAAAGTTTATTAATAATGTATTCGGTTATACGTACGTATAACGAACTTACACCCGGCCAGCACACCACGCGTGGTGCTCGTGTACTCTATGAAATTAACCATACAAAATTTTACCGAGGGTGTTGGGTCAGGCTGATCCAACACCCTATAAAATCCTGCCAGTTTGACAAAAACATTAAACTGAGATAAAACCACAGAGAACCCAGACGTCCCAGTGGTGCCATATGAATCCTTAATTTTTGAGGTTTCATATCGTATAGAACTTAATAAAAGCACCTCCAAAATATTAGCCTGACAAATAAGAGCAGAAAACTTACTTTTGACGATTTTTTTTACGATGTTCCGATAAAAACAAAACGGCGCGCTATTTGTCAGGGACGCTAACTTAGGGGTCAACAAGAGGCAGAAAGAGGCACAATTGCATTATAGTCTGCTCGCTAACGCTTCTACTTTTCGAGAAAACAAAGCTGATCCAGCACCCCTTTGATCCAATACCCCTCGGTCTCCCCTACCTAGTGATCTGAAGACTCATTTTGGGTAAAATTTATCAAGTACCTACTACCATATACTGTTACTGAATATCAGATTTTTGGAAATATTAACTATTTACAAAATATGCTGTCGATGGTATGGTTAGATAAATGGTTAAATCATTTATTTCCACTGTTTAATAAACTACTAGCTTTCTGCCCGCAGTTTCACTCGCGGTATTATCTGTTTGGTCTAATAAAAAAGTTTTAAATACATTGCAATTGAAATCCAAAATTTTGAAACAGATTGTATTAAAGATCACGAACGGTGGAGTTCGACTACTCGACAATAGATTGCGCCACTACTTGAGGGATTGATGAGCCCTTATATCTCTTAAAAATACGCCCTTTATGTTAAAACGGGAACTTTCTTGTTCGAAGGGAGATAAAGGGCTATTGCACAATATAAGTCCCTTTATCGTAACGGGAATCCTTTTAAAGTTTTATCGGCACGTACATTTTATCAACTTAGTTTTATTATACGGGGTGTTAGGGACGGTGTAACGAAAACTTTGCAGACGTGCTCAGACCATGAAACTGAACAACTTTTACTGCGGGGCCAATGGTGGGAAACGAAAAAAATTTTCCGGCCTCCCATACAAAGTCAGTCAGCTAATCGTGAATTTTGTATGCGAAGTCGGATTTTTTCGTTTCTATATTCCATAATAAAAGTTGTTCAGTTTCATGGTCTGAGCACGCCTGCAAAGTTTTCGTTACACCGTCCCTAACACCCTGTATATAATGATTTTTTTTCTAACAAATTTTTATATTAGACGTCGTCCTAACAAAAAACATCAACGCGTGGGGTAGATTTCGTTGATGTCTTTTATATGAAAAATTTATACCTAATATTATGGAATCAATATGTAATCTAGGCAACAAAACGAATGTAATCGGTAATTAATCAAATTATAATCAAGTTCATGATGAGAACAACCCGAACAGTCGTACCCCGAATTCGACACCAATCAAGCAACACGTTGCTAAAAATGCGCACATAGGTACAAAGATCACAATACGTAGGGATTGTTGTGTGTATGTGTGTGCGTGTTCATATGAGAATGTGAATAAGCTAGGGCTGAGATGGAAACTGGATTGACCTGTTTTCGAATGTTTAGGTAGATATAAATTCTTAGCCGCTGGATCGGTAAATTTTGGCGGGAACTTTAGAGTTTTGGCCACGGCGAGGGTTCGCTTACTCTAAGGCTCGCCCAAACCTAAATACCTAGGTACTTACCAGCATTCACAGGGACCATTGCTTTCCAAATTGTCTATTTTCACAATTATCCTCACAACAGCAGTGGCATCAAAACTAGAATTCACCACATTTCATTCAAGAAAACATACAAATCCTAAACGTTTATATCCCAAAAATCTAAACATACCTACCTAGGTACTGCAAGAAAATATTATTGTAATCATTGTCAAAACCCCAGATCATTTATTTTATTTATATGGTTTATATGTCCCTGTCAAAACACTCAAACACGTCCAAAGCCCAGATCACTTATATCAAAGAATACTATACTCTCACTGGCGTGACTTATATATATGTCCCAGTGATATGTCCCTAGTCCAAAGATAATATTATAAAAATTCTTATAAGCATGAAAAGCAAGCACAAAGACTTGACAAAGACCTTAATTCAACCAAAGAGACTGTAATGGCATGTCAAAATGCCTGAACTTTGACAAAAATATAGTTTTGTTATATTCTCTTTGAAAAATATTAACACGGTTGACATGAAAATTGTCACAAAAAATAAATATTTACACAGGGTTTCTTTACACTGATTTAGATTATATTGTATTTATTTAGTAGATTTTTTACCTAATTAGCAATTTACCTACTCCCACCATGTTTTGCCCACACAAGAATTCTTACCTCCAGTTGGTGTGTGCTATGAACCCTAGGGTGATCAACAAAGCTGTCGATAGGGCTATGCAACGAGCTTATTTCGATCCTCATTATGGTAAGTACAAGTATGATAAATACCGACCTAACTATCACAGAAAGGGTTTACTGGTAGAAACTGTTTACGTGCTATACAATTGTACAGCAGGCAACCGTTTCTACCAGTAAACCCTCGTTTCTACCGTAACATAATCACAAACAAAAACTCTTGACACTAGGGTTGATCGGGTCGTTGGAGGACTTGGTGTCCCATTCGAAGAAGAAGAATCACAGACCAAGAAAATCTGTATATTAGAAAAGTTGCAAGAAAATCTGTTCGAGCCGGAAGCGGTGTCGTCCAACCGCTTCGGCTAAAGGAAGGTGTAACTTCTACAACTTTACAGGCGTGCTCAGATCAAGAAACTGAACAACTTTCCCCATTGAACTTTATAGTGGTACCTAAACAAAGAAAAACCGACCTCACATACAAATAATCCACGATCAGCTGACTAACTTTTTAAGTATTTTTTTTTTGTTTACCACCATATGTTCCATGGGGAAATTTGTTCAGTTTTATGGTCTGAGCACGCCTGCAAAGTTTTTGTTACACCGTCCCTTACACCCTGTATTCTAATAACTAAGATAAAGGAAAAGAATTAGCTAAGATAAGAATGTGTCCCGAAGTTGCGGTACTTAGAGCGGTACTTCCTTTTGGTAAATTTTCCAGAACAGCCGCCAGCTCGTCGCATGGAATCGATGCAGCCTTCCCTCTTCGCCCCCCACGTCGACATCACACGCACCAGACTGGGCTTTGGGCGAGTAGGTCTTCGCATCATCAACAGAGACTTGCATTCTGACGACTATCTTACTCAGCTTCAAGCACTGCATACTGTTATGGACCAGGTAACTACCTTAGATCTATGTTTTTTTTGGCCAGGCAGGCAGGATCCAAGGAAGGACCATAGGGGCAATGCCTTTTATCCTAGCTGAAATAAAGATGGCTTTGCTGGTTTCTCACTGAGACAGACATGTTTTGTATGACACTAGTGTTTTCTTCAGCGTTTAATTTTGTACTTCCCTTTCAATCGTAGTACCTATGCATAAGTATAAGTAAAGTAGGTACCTATAGTTTGAAACATTTTCCTATACAGGTCCAGATATCCGAAAGCGCCATGTTCCTTATCAACATCCACGTGGTATACCGTCTTATTGATCTCATGATGCACAAAGATCCTGTCATAAGAGAAAAAGTTTGTATAATCCTCGGACATTTAGCCACTTACCATCAAGGCAGGCAACGCATTATGAACAGGATCATCATAGTGGAGAAGCTCATGAAGCTCATCATGAGGGATCGAAAGGAGATCAGATACGCAGCCGCTAATACTCTGAAAACTTTGGCCAGAGATCGTTGCGCTTGCGAGTTCATCCTGCAGGACCCAGGAGTTGTAGAAAATCTGCTGAAGATGATAAAACATGATCACGTCGGCATTGTCCTACTTCATCTGAGGACATTTGAGAATCTGACGGAATGGGATCCGGTGAGGCCACTCAAGGCAAACGCGTTTCAGGTCATGCTGACTCTATTCGGAGACCAAGATCCGAGAATCGTAGCAAGCGCCATGATCTGCATGGCACAGCTTTGCAAGCACGAAGTCGGAAGGAATTTGGCCGATGAATACGATTTGACATTCGTGCTGAGGCCTTTCATAAAACACGACGAGATTGAAGTTGTGATTTCTGCAGTCGGTCTGATGGCGTTTACAACGCTGACTACAAGGTCGAAGTGGCGTGCAAAGGAGATCTGCATGGAGCTTACGAAACAGTTAGTCCTTCTCTGTCACCTACACAACAAGCCGCCTTTGCAACTGAAAGCTCTCCAGACGTTGATCAACCTAGCCGACTGCCCCGACATCCGTCACCATATGAAGAAGCACCGGCTTCAACAAGTAAAGGGTATACCCATTAGGACCCACGAAGACTGGGCGGGGAACACTGAAACTTCTAGCTATGGGCTTGAAACGGGGCATCACTACAGAACGATGTGTATTGAAGGCATGGAGACTATAAAGAACGATTGGGGTGATGATGCCAATGTCAATCCGCATGTGTTGAACGTCCACAGCTACATCAGAAGACTGCAGGAGAAAAAGAAGCAACTTATAGCAGCGATAAATTTTAAGTCGTACCACCATACACCGGACGTTTTTCAGACAAGTTGCCCTAAAGACGAATAACAGCAGATCATTTCCATTTATATTTTTTGACACTGGGTGAAATTTTACTGTGATCAATACCGGTAACTCGGAATGGGCTGGTCATAAGGAACAACTTTCCATAAGGAACTCGGTCGGCTGGTTGGTACAGTTTGTTGGTATAGATAGGAGCACAATATATTTTTTTTATATTTCGGCCTATTGCGGCCTTGGCGGAAGGTTACCCATTATACCTGGGCTATTTATTGCTATTTAGTTTGCTATGTGCTTAATTTGAGTGTTTAAAAAAATAGCTTTACAAATCGGGATGATGACTCCTATTTTGCATAATAGTAGGTAAGAATTTCTATACAAAAAAAATTTGGAAGTTCCCGTGCGTGTTCCAGGTCGGTTCCGCTTTGGAAACTAATCTTTAGGCTATTCTTTACCTATGCCGAACCGGGGATTTGCTGGTCTACTTACGAAAAAATGGCAACCGTTTCAAAATTTTTTCACTGGGCAAAATTTTGTTATTTTGTAATAATTCAAAAATGGTAAGAGCTACAAATAACTATTGTATGGAAGATATGGCGTAAATTTCTGCATATGAATGTTATCAATAACTTTTTCATAATCCAATAGTTTGCGAGAAAAACGTAGCACAACATGGCAGTTTATGCTGAAAACTCACAAATTAGAAAGTATAAAGTAAGTAGTGAAGTTGGGGATTAAGAGTCACTCGCTGTGTGGGTAGACCATGCTACAATATCCTGCCTGATATTTAGTAACAAGCTTTCCGCCCAGCGGTTTTACCCGCTGATATATTTTGAAGTAAACAAGTTAATTTTATGCAAATTTTCGTCCTCTGTTTTACCACCTTAGGTGATGAATTTTTTGGAATCCTTTCTTGATATTAATTAAGATTATTCAAATAACCTCTGTGCAAAATTTCAGGGTCCTAGGTCCAGTAGTATTGCCTATGCGTGGTATACAATTTGTATGAAAAAGTAGAGTTTGTTCGTTGTTGCCACATTTTGTTCTTTTTGCTATCCTAACAGGACCTTGGGTCAGAACTATTAAAGAACAGCCTCAAGGGATTGCAAAAATAAAAATGTGGCAACTACAACAAATTTAATATTTTTACAAATTGTAAATCTATGCACAGGCAATACCACTGGACCTAGGTTCTTGAAATTTTGCGCAGAGTTTATTTTGGTTGGGTGAATTAACACCAGGAAAGGAATTTAAGAAAATCATCTCGTAAGGTGGTAAAACTCAGGTGTAAATTGGCAAAAATTTGCTTGTTTACTTGAAAATATATTAGCAGGTAAAACCGCTGGGCAGAAAGCTTGTTACTAAGTATCAGTCAGGATACCGTAGCAAGGTCTACCCACACAGTAAGTAATTCTTAATCCCCTTCACTACTTAATTCATATTTTAGATTTGGTGAGTTTTTAGAAAAAACTGCCATGTATTAAAGCGTTTTTTCGCAAACTATTAGATTATCAAAAAGGTTATTAGAGCAAGGTTGTGCAGAAATTTACGCGTAACATTTCTTCTTGTTCATTCAAATGTTCATTTATAGCACTTACCAGTTTTGAGTTATTACAAAATAACAAAATTTTGGCCAATAAAAAAAGTTTGATATGGCTGCCATTTTTTTTTTGTAAGTATGCTAGCAAGGCCCCGGCTCGGAATAGCTAAAGAATAGCCTAAAGATTCGTTTCCAAGGCGGGGCCAAACTCGGGAAAAAACGGGAACTCTCACTTAAGCGATCTTGCCTACTATAAATTACAAATTATATTTTGTACTAAATGAAGACCTGGCTTCGCTCAGACAGAAAGTAATCTGCCTGCACAGTTCGACCGTTGTATAAATCATTCTATTTTGAATAAATAAATCGACTACGGAAATATGAATTAGCGTAAGGGACAAAATGCAATTTTTCAGGAGAGCCAAAAAACGATTGCAATTTTTAAAAATTGTTTATATCTTTTTTGTTTCTTGTCCGATTCAAATGACTTCTAGGGCAAAATTTCTTAGAATTTCGAGTTTTTTATGCTAAAGCTATCATCATCTGAGATATCCCTGTAGTTTAGGAATTGGCATGTCCCTTACGTTAATTTTTTCCGTTAAAATCAACGAAAATTTTGAAAAAAATTAATGTAACGTACATTTCATCATCGAACACGAGGTAAATTTGCAGTAAAGGACACCGCGTCTATAGGTTTTTATGACTAGTTTGCCCCAAAACTTTATTATAACCAATTATTTTCAAAGGAAATACTCTTAGAAATGCGTCTCTGACACGATGTAGTATAACAAACAACATAAACATCTTCTAATGTGATTCAAATTCTTAATCAATACTTTAATGTGAGAAATATTTGAATAAAAAGCATTAGAAAACTTTTTAACCGATAAAAAATAACGTCATTAGCAAAAAAAACCGAACAGGGACATTTTATTTAATCTTTGACGGTAAAATAATACTTTTTGGCCGATAAAGAATAACGTCATTAGCAAAAAACCGAACAGGAACTTTTTATTTAATCTTTGACAGTAAAATAAATGTTCAAAATTTTAACTACGTTGAAATTTTTGTTAATCAAACAAAATTATAGTAAGTTAATAAAAACAATGATACAAGGTTTTGACTGTAATAATTAGAATTATATAACAAATTAAGTACTAGTGGACGCGCAAAACATGAAGGCGTAAATTTTTTATGACAACAATTGGTGACTACTCTCAAGAACAACTTATAGACGTGGTTCAGAAGTAAAATCGACCTTTAGTTTCTGAGGAACGTTTCTTGCTGAGAAACGTTTCGTCTCTTTTTGTGGAGTGGAGTAACCACGCCTCGTAAGTTTTTAGGTTTTCACGGTTGTTCACAACACTTAAATTTTTGTTTAAAACGGGATTATTACCGTGATTAGAATTTTGTTTATCTCGATTTTTGTTAACCACGCCTCTGAGGTTTTGCCACTAGTTATTACCGAGTTGAACAGCCATTTCATGACACCAGCCTTAAGCAGCACAGGGGCCACTCTTCCCTGAAGCCTTTGTATTCTTAAGCTGTCTAAGAGTAAGGTGGTGGAAGAGAACAATGGAGTCTCTCACGTCAGATAAAGGTCTGGGTGCATGCGACGCATGAGACTTTCATAGAAGTTCTCGACTACAGCAAGAATCTATCGACCTGATGTGACGGTTTTAGCATTTGAAGAATTTAGATGACTCTTTTTCAGTACCTTGCTGTGATCCGCGATTTGCTCGATCGTGTCATAATATAATGAGTCGAGTATACTATTTCAGCTTCTCATCACATCAATTTCTGTATTAATTATAATTTATACTGTGTTTGTAATAAAATAAAACATTTTACCGAACAAAACGACAATTTCTAAAAAAACTATATCTTTGTGTTTTGCGCAATATTGTACTCGTATTGTTATTAACATACTTTTTTAACATACTTTTCAATTAGAATCCTTAATATTTAAAAATATTAATATCACAATATGAACATGTTTTTAGTCACCCAAACATAGTGATACCGAATTCAATAAGCAATTTTTCAAAGGTCATCGAACACTTACGATACTACTCGAGATGTTAGCGGTTTGCCTGTAAGCGGCGTGAAAATTTGTGCGTTTTCTTCTGGCGTAACGGTCAGAAATTTCAAATTTTTACTGCTTTTGTATGGAAGATTGAATAAAGAGGCCTAATGAAAGCAATAAAAATGAGAGAACATGGTTTCTATGTTAGTAAGCATTCATTTTGTTGTTTTTGTTTATTTTACTGACATGACGCATGTCTTTGTACATTTTCATTGAAAAATATAAGTAAAACAAAGTATTGAGACTATTTAATTATTGAAATAGCCTCAAAACTTTGAAAAATCGATGTCTGTTGCTGCAATTTTACCTCATTTTTGGTTAAAAAATGCACTTTACATTAACATTTTTCAAAACATTTCACGATGTCATGTACGTTACTTTAACTTCTTTCCAAAAATGTTGTTACTTTGTCCCTTACATTAATTTCAATTTTCTTGGGCGATGTAAATATCTTACATAATAAGTGCTCACACAGATATTTTGAAGTCACATAAATAAAAAATATGAGAGGAATTTGATTTGCGGGCAGTGTAAGATAATAGTGTAATGTTATTTTGGTTTTCTGCCTCATTATTAAAGTTTGTTTGCCTGCGTAAGGGCCAATGTTTATTTTGGAAATTAATGTAAGAAGCATATCGGACATACAAACTTGTATTTTTAATAGTGTAAGGAACATCAAATTGGCCGATATGATGAAAAAATTAACGTATGGGACATACATCATTTTTTATGTCCTTTACAGTACTTTTTATGCCCGATTTTTTAACTTTTGCTCACTTTTTGTTTAAGGTAAGCGACATTTTTTTGAAGATATCAAAAAGTTATATATACCATTCGATAGAGCTCGAAATTCTGAATCTAATGATATATATAACTCAAAATCGCCAAAATGTCCCTTACGCTAATTCATATTTCCGTAGTCGAAATTATCGTTTTTTAAACTGAGAGTTCACTTAACAAAATAATAACATTATGTTCATTTGTAAGCATGTTTATTGAATTACAATATATCAAATACACAGGTATTCGCAGTTACACAAATTGAGCTACATTTCAGTACATTTAATGCTACATTAAAACTAGAATTACGCGTTTGTGCCTCGATGGCAGACTTAAAGCTAGTTTCAGTCGAACTATTTTACATTCATACATTCTATCACATCGTGATCGATATTAATACCTGATTCATAGAAAAAGGAGACCCAAAATGGCAACATTATTGTTGACATCTTGCTCAAAGGTCATGTAATATGAAAACAATAATGGGTCCCTTTCTTCTAATCAGGTTACACATCAAACAATCGTTTTACACATTAAAGAGCACTACTTCACGAATGAGACGTGCGACGCGAAACATATAAGACGACATCTGTCAGACAAGTCGCCTGTTTCATACATTTTATATGGAAGCTGTTTCGAGCGTCGCGATGTCTCACGTCTCATGTCTTACCATCTCATCACGTCACGTCATCAAAAGGGGCATTCCACGAAAAAGTCAAGTTTGTCGGTTACGTGACGTGTATGGGAGCACCCATTTATGCAAAGATTATTCAATACTATATCTATTTAAAATAACCATATGTCGTAAATATTAGAAATCAGGGTGTCACGTACAGGCATTTTCGTAGAATGCCCCAAAAGCAGACTACCCACACAGTCAAGGCATTTTTAATCCTTGGCCCGCATTGCAATTGGTCAACGCGTGGTTGTTCCGATAATTTGATATATTCAAATTAGTTACAAGTAAACATTTTAGTGCCTAGAACGGGTGCGTATTATGCGCAACAAATATGGTTCAACAAGTAATACATATTATTTGCAAATTTTACGTACCCCTAATAAATTAAGTATATTTTTTATTGTTCCTTTTTAATACATTCAGTACAGTGATGTAAGCCCTAATTCAGACTGTACCAATACTACACAAAAAAGCCTTACCACAAAAAAGTTAAACGCGCGTTCATACAAAAATACGCTAGACAAGCGTTCAACGCGTGTTTAACTGTTTTGTGGTAAGACTAAGACCTTAGAGTAAGGCCCTACAAGTCTATATGTATTAGGTTAAAATTGAATCATACTAATACATATCTATTTTAGCCTAAAGTTATTTTCATAAAGTCCATTCGCTTAGATAGTGCCGCGATGACAAGTCGGCTCCATACAAAATTTGACGTTATCTAGCTATGGGAATGACATTGTCAGCGCGGCGCTATCTAAGCGAATGGACTTTACCTACCTACATAACTATAATTATTTTGGCAATACATGAAAAACGCTGTTTAGTGCGATTCAGAAGTTGGGCTTTTGTTTCAGTAAAAAATACTAACACAATCGAGTATTGGATATTTCTACCTTTGCATTGTATGGCACTTATAATCGAGTTACAGAAAATAAATATTTATGTAAGTATTTAACTATATTACAAGATGTAAAAAGAACTTAAATTTGTCCAAGGTATAAACCAGTCTAGAAAAATCTCCTAAAGTAACATAATAATCTAAATAAGGAAAAAACAATATTTTTCCTAACATCGCCTATGTTTCTCGGAGAAATTGCTACAGTTTTATGATTTAGTTCGCTGGTAATATAGGCTGCTTATATCCCTTGGAACATTCTAGCATTTTTATGCATCCTGGATCAAATGACTGATACATATAAAAATTATAAGGAAATGTAAATCGAATGTTTATTATCTGAAAGCATAGGATAAACAATCGAAATAATACGGCAAAACAAAATACTTTAAATTACAAACTATATTTGACTTTGTACATTGTAAGCCAATAAAAATGAGGTAGCACCAATTATCAAACATGTCTTTCTTTCAATACGCTTACAAAAAAACTTAGGAACAACATTATAACTACATTCAAATCACAGCATACTTTGGAATTTAAATATTGCAAAATGTCCTGATATTGTTCAAATAAACAAATTCAGTAAGAACTTAAAAAATAATAATGCACCAAATACGACATTACCTTCATTCGGACAACTTCAAATAAGAAACTAAATAAACGTTACAATCTACATTTTTTTTAAATATGATACGCCAGTCAAAATGGCGGAGATCTTTGGATCTCACTGGGTTATATTCACTAGCTGCTCCATACAGATTTAGGACGTGCGCTGCGTCGCGGGGATTGTCTGCGTGGCCTCGCATTGCGCCGACTCGCGCGAAGTTCACTCACTTCATCTGCACCGCTTGTAGTAGAGAACTTCGCGTGTGGACAATCCGCACGGACAAACCGCGCGACGCAGCGCACGCCCTTAGTCTTTGAGAACGACCAATCACTTTTTTCTGATGTGACTCCTTATTCAGAGGTGGAAAAAAGGACCATCCTGGTTACGGCACCCCGAACCAGTTCAATCCAGGTTTAAGGAATTCCCAATATCGCGAAACTAGGCTATCAGTCTATCCTATTTTTGTCTCCATAGATGATAAAACTCTTTCAACGCAATCAAAAGCAGAAAAGCTGTAGCTTCAGTCCAGATCTAAACTGTTACCGATATCTTGTATATTGGAACAACGCTTTTCACAAATCGTGCAAAAGCGGGACTCATCTACCCTCCCTTTTGTTAAGGATCACATCTTCAACAAACTAAGAAAGAATCCTGGTTACGGCACCAAACCTAGTCCAAAATTCTTGTAAATAGGTTCAGTCCAGATCTAAACTGTTACCGATATCTTGCACGTATTGAAACAGAGCTTTGCACAGGTCGTGCAAAAGCGGGTCTCACCTACCACCCCCCCTTTTATTGAGGGGATCATAAACCTCGGCTTCGGAGTCCATTTCGTCTTCTGATAGGGAGAGGGAGCCACCGACGCGCCGCGTGCGACGACTCTCCTGTGGAATGAAGGTTTATGTTATTGATTTCGTAATTTGTGTTTATGTATGCAATAGGAAACGACATCGCGAACGCCATCTATCCCTTCAAAATTTTAAAGTCCCATAGATAATATAATTTATGATGATGACCGAAAGCAAAAAGAGTATGGAATTTAAATATCACCACTCGAATAAGCCGATTTTGCCAAAATTATAATAAAATAAGACATGTCAACAAAAAAAGCAGCTATACAGGGAGTAACAGAAAGGGCCGAAAAGAGGTCAAGGTACTCATGAAACTGAACAACTTTCCCTATGGAACATGGGTCGAAATATAAAAAATCAATTTGGACTTCCCATAGTAAATCAATCAGCTGATCGGTAAGTTTGTATGGGAGGTCCAAATATTTTTTTCATATTTCGACCCATGTTCTAAGGGAAAACATGTTTAGTTTCATGAGTACCTTGACCTCCTTTCGGCTTGTTATACCCTTTCTGTTACTCCAGGTATTTTGTCATGGTGGTATTATCATGATTTTGACAGCCGCCAAATATGGCTTATTCGAGTAGCTATACCGTAAGTGTGTGAAATTAACAGACTGCGAGCTCGATGACGTTTCATGGTTCTTAGTAGTTTCAGTGAATGTGATTGATATGATGGGTATTGATGAGACAAAAGAAAAAAGAAATTGTTCCCAGAAATGCAGCACATCGACCCCTTCCAAGTATTCGCCCCTTCTATAAAATGTAAGTCCTGGTCGTTACACATTTTACATAGCCACGTTAGATGCCTACTACAAGGAGTAGTAATCATCATCAGCCCATAGCCTATCTATTAAGATCCGGTCGTTTGATGATGTCATCTGACCACCGGGCTGATGGTCTTTCCACTGGTCTTTTTGCTCCCCATAGCAACCACTTTGCGATTTTTATGGCCGACCGTCCGCCCTGTCTCCTGGCCAAGTGTCCTGCCCATCTTCACCCTAATCTCATGACTCGCTTACCTACTACTAGTAGTAGGCGGTTTAAAAAGTCTGATACAACGTTTTTTTTTTCAGGCCGTTCGACTCGGTATCCCACATACATGAGACATGATAAAAAGTAGGGGGAATACTTGGAAATAACAATCAGGCAATGTTTATAAGATTAGCAATTTTGTACATTATTTACAAGAACAATAGTGAAACGTAAATCTAGCTAGCGGCAGTTTATTTCGGGGTGGTGTAAAACATTCCAAGCGACAAATACTATTTTAGTAAGACGTTATGTACAGACAACTGCAGAGTCCCCGACTATGGTTCGACAAGTTCGTGCGCGACCTTCCTTAATGTGACACATGGCGCGGATGCACGCGTGTCCCCCGCTGACATCTTGGATACCATGTCCCCCACCGTCTGACATCCCTAGGGAAGGTCGCGCGCGAACTTGTCGAACTATGCCGGGGTTAAGTAATCCTGCAGGTGACCGTACAAAATGTAAGTAACAAGTAGATAAATTATTTATGAAATAAGTTGTGCCGCTAATAGAAGAAAGGGTATTCCAACTAAAGATGGGGTATTCAGATTATGTATATTTAACATGCACTCGTGTTTTCACTTGCATTGTAGCGATTTTAGTTACGAGATACTACGAGATAGTTACGAGATACTTAGTGGTTATTATTTATTACTATCGCAATTAAGAATCAAATGCCAGCTAATCTTGGTATTGCAAGTGAAAACAAACTTTTAGTCGAAAAATACAAATTAATAAAAAAAACAACAACATAAAAAGCCCAAGTGACGCCACACCATAGTTACCCGACACTGGGTTAGTCTTCGCGCAACAAATCATGTTCAAAGAAAAATGTGCAATACGTAATCAGCGACCGCCCTGCGACCGCCATACATAGGTATGCGAAGCAGAACATACCTAATATAGGGCGAAATTTTACTAGTGATCGATAGGGAATATACAGGACGGACGTAAGAAACAACTTTTCGGATCATAATATGAAAAAAAAATGGGCCATAGTAACTCAAATCAACTGATCGGCAATTTATATTTCGACCTATGTTCCTTAGGGAAAGTTGTTCCTCATCACAAGCCAGCATTTTTGCTATCAGTCAATAGTAAAATTTTACCTTATATGGGAGCTTACCACAAAAAAGTAAGACGCGCGTTGAACGCTCGCTAGCGTTATTTTTGTTTCAAGTATTTTTTTAAGCTCTCGACATTTTAGTGGTAAGACCCAAGACGCTTAGCTATTGCGTGTTGCAGATTCGCGCAATGCACATTTTTCTCCAATACTTTGTCGCGCATTAAACGCACCCCCAAAACAGACACAGCGCCCGTAACGTTAACAAAAAAGAAAGGAAAAAGGCTAAACCCTTCGTGCACAATAAAGTGCCGTTAGTGCCGTCAAAAAGTGCCGTAAGTGCCGTAAGTGCCCACCAGTTCTGTGTCACTGATCCACGCCTGGTTATCCTCTACGCTTGATGACATCTGTTGGTAAATAATGGAAACTTTGACCAGCCAATCTTTAATTTTGAATTTTTATCGCGCAAGGGAAGACCGAAACGGCATATAGGCCGTTCCGTTTTGTCCGCACGCGCCATTCTGAAAATCTCTCATGAAAATAAACTGGTAATTGTAATTAAAGTCACTAATCATGTATCTGTTTAACATGTCATCAGTGTTTTTACAACCTCAAAAACTAATAAAAGCGTGATAGATGAACAACACACAAAGTCCAAAGTTTAGAAAATATAATATTTACAAGAGTAGATGCCCAAAAACGACCAACTGAAGATTGAAACTTCTTTGCCAATAGCCCATTTCAAGAAAAGAAATCAAAACAACGTTAATTTTACCCTCATTATTTTTCCAATCACCAAAGGTTCTTTTAGAGTTTTAAAGACTTTTCTACCCATTCAGTTGAGAAGCATATTCTTCTGCTTCGAAGTACTTCATTCTGCTTGCACTATTGCGTTCGTTTAGTTATAATAAAGGACCATAATTTATACCAGTTTGGTCCAGGTCACTTTATATACTTCAACATACCTCGAGTATCCCAGCGCTGGGCTCGGAGGCGTACCCCTCGAAGTGGCGCTGGTCCTCCTCGTACTCCGACGACGAGGGGGAGTCGTTGTCCAGGTCACGACCGGTGCGGACCGCGCACACCATCTGCGCTAGGTCCGTGAACGTGTAGCTGGAAAGAGTAAGAATACCGAGTCATTACTAACTAGACAACTCTGGTACTGGTACATCCTTTGTCCTGATTTCCATACATTCTTAATCATCCTTTTTTTCGTTTGTGGTAGCTTCAGGGACTTGAAAGATTTATGATTATTTTTAAAAACATAACCACATAAGATTTGCATCTTTTATAAATTGATTTCTAAAAACAGAACTTTTTCAAGTTCTGGGCTCGCGAGCATCGTTGTTTTGACCAACTATCGCCACGCTAAGAAGAATAGTTTCATAGTGCACTCACTCAGTAAGCGAAGGTTGGTTGTCCGCCCATTTCCCTTCAGTAGCAGCCCCGCTAACTCCTCCTCATATCCCCTTCTATTCCTCTCAAAGTAGGCGGGGCCATATCTCTTTACAACTACAACTTCAATATACTACCATATAACATGTTGTTTAATAGTCTACTCACTCAGTAAGTGAAGGTTGGTTGTCCACCCGTTTCCCTTTAGTAGCTGCCCCGCTAACTCCATCCCACCAACCCTTCAGTTACCCACGAAGTAGGCGGTGCAACCTACATTCCTATCATACAATACGACCTCATACTCACTCAGTAAGCGAAGGCTGGTTGTCCACCCGTTTTTCTTCAGTAGCTGCCCTACTAAATCTTCCCCATCTTCCCTCCGTTGCCCCTCGAAGTAGGCGGTACCGAGTCCATACATCATCTTAGTATATCATAGTCTACTCACTCAGTAAGCGAAGGCTGGTTGTCCGCCCGTTTTCCTTCCCTAGCTGCCCCGCTGACTCCACCCCCGCCTCCCCTTCGTTGCCCAACAAGTAGGCGGGGCAACCTACATTCCTATACTACAATACGACCTGATACTCACTCAGTAAGCGAAGGCTGGTTGTCCGCCCGTTTCCCTTCAGTAGCTGCCCCGCTAACTCCACCCCCTCCGCTCCCCCGTTGCCCCTCGAAGTAGGCGGCACCGACTCCATACATCATCTTAGTGTATTCTACTAACTCAGTAAGCGAAGGCTGGTTGTCCGCCCGTTACCCCTTAGTAGCTGCCTCGCTAACTCCCCCGTTGCCTCACGAAGTAGGCGGGCCAACCTACATTCCTATACTACAATACGACCTCATACTCACTCTGTAAGCGAAGGCTGGTTGTCCGCCCGTTTTCCTTCAGTAGCTGCCCCGCTAATTCCTCCTTCGTTGCCACACAAGTAGGCGGGACCAACCTACAATACGACCTCATACTCACTCAGTAAGTGAAGGCTGGTTGTCCGCCCGTTTTCCCTCCGTAGCTGCCCCGCTTACTCCACCCCCGCCTCCCCTCCGTTGCCCCACAAGTAGGCGGGACCTACCTATATTATACTACAATACGGTCTCATACTCACTCAGTAAGCGAAGGCTGGTTGTCCGCCCGTTTTCCCTCAGTAGCTGCCCCGCTAACTCCGCCCCCGCCGCCCCTGCGTTGCCCCTCGAAGTAGGCGGTGCCGAGTCCATACATTATCTTAGTGTATCATAGTCTACTCACTCAGTAAGCGAAGGCTGGTTGTCCGCCCGTTTTCCTTCAGTAGCCACCCCGCTAACTCCTCCCCCGATTCTCCAAGAAGTAGGCGGGGCCAACCTATATTATACTACAATACTACCTCATACTCACTCAGAAGTGAAGGCTGATTGTCCGCCCGTTTTCCTTCAGTAGCAGCCCCGCTAACTCCACCCCCGCCGCCCCTCCGTTGCCCCTCGAAGTAGGCGGCGCCGTGTCTGTATCCAACTTCCCGAATCTCGTCGAAGGAACCGAATTGCAGTGTCTTGTAAGCGTCGATCGGCGGCCGTATGTATTCGCAGTAGTCGGACTTTTTCACTTCCTGGAAAGAGTGGGAGATTTTAGTGAATAAATCAAAATATTTATTAGTTTTCTCATATTCTGTAGACTAAGTATAAGACTCGTGGCTCTATTTTTTCTTTAATCTTAAAGATTCTATAAGACTTTTGTGGTCCCCTAACCGGCGCAGAGAGAATATCGTAAGACTTGTGGGTTTATAGCACGCAGCGATACGATACCGCTAGCGGCACTCTATTCACTTGGTTTTTTATATAGGATGTTTTTTAATTTGTACGTGTTTCCATCTGCACAGCCACGAAAAAATACTGATGTTTAATTTTACAGTGTAAAACTTATTTTATTTGCGATTTTAGATATAGCATTATAGCAATTTTTTCCAAGTTCAATAGCAGAATTACCAGGTAAATTTGGGTAGGTACTAACAATAATCCTGTACTTTTTTAACAGATTCTTACCTCCAACTGTCGATTGCAAGACACGTAGGCAAGTCTGCTCTGAATGTCAGGCAGGTTAGGAACTTTCACCGGTGTTGTGAACGGATTCCATCTGAAAAATACATTATTCCGGCATGAATTTTAAATATAAACCATCCCTTTGCATTACTTTAACTATTACAATAACCGCATCAAAATCCATAACGTTGTTTTTTAGGACGAGTTTGCGGTATCCATGACAGAGAAACACAAAAAGCGACTCTAGATAATTATATCATATTATGTATTGATGTCTTGGGCTCAGGTTTGTTTGGTCTTACCGTTTCCACAACAGCCACCATCCTGACAGGTCGTCACCATAGTTAGTGAGGTCGGTGTCATCTTGCGAGCCAACATCAATGGCCAGGATATGCTTCGCGCCGAGCGAACGCATTACATCGGCTGAAATGGCAGATATACACAGGTTAAAAAATCTCGCAAAGCAAAGCCTTGGTTTACTCTGCTCATAAAAATCATTGGATTTGTTCTTGACTCTTGAAAAAACAGGCTTTATTATTTTACCTTCTCAGCAAACTCATAGGAATGGCTACGAAATTATATGGTATAGACACTGAATTTATAAATTATAAGGTATAGAACATGAATTTACAGGGGGCAAAGTATAAGAAATAACAGGAATAAGCTTATCATAGCTAGCCTACATCATCCAACCACTGGGCAAAGCCATATAATATCTGCTGTGTCCATCTGGTTCTGTGCTGAACTTGTTTTAGTATCAAAAACAAATAAAATAAAGCAAGATGTCTTTTAGTTCGTTTTATCAGATTTTTATGATAAAGAAACAGATGATGTAAAAGAAACAGTCATACCTGGCACATTGTTGACATAGCACCCGTCCAGAATAAGATGTCCGTCCACCGGGTCGCATATAGGCGGGAATATCCCGGCAATGCTCATGGACGCACGGCAGTATCTCCAGAGCATGCCTGTGCCGGGGGTGGGGGGGTTAAGCAGCGAAGGCACTGCTTTTGGGGTTGCCAACTTACCTTGGAACGGCTGAGTGTAATTGTGTTTTTAATAACGTTGAAAATACTTTGGTACTCGTTCGTTGAAATGACGTATCTACGTATTCATAAAAGATTTATTTGTTTCGATTTAAATAATCAGTGTGGCCAGCTATGAAGAAATAAATCCCAATCACCATCACGTAATCGTTATTTACATTCTACAAAACAGATTGTAACCCTTTATCCATTACATGTAATTTACTACCGATGAGATAAGAATTCGGACTAATTAAGACGTACAGATTTCAGCAAAGAATTTTGAAATTTTACGAAGTGAGACGCTTGGTTGAAACTTGTAATACGGTTAGTAGGAGTAGTTCCTAATCATTTGTGCAAGTTGTGCGCCAGAAAATTTAGTAAAAGGTTGGGCTTTAAATAGATTCAGAAAAAAGGTGCCTCAGAAAAACTTGCAAGTGAAACTATAATCTGCGTAGTTAACATTTACACTCAGCCTACACCGTGCGCGTGAGCCAATTAGAAACGCGTATACAACGCACACACGCAACGCTGCGTTGTGATTGGTTTACCTGGGAGGTTGTTGACGTAACCGCCGTCCAATAGGAGGTGGCCGTCTACGGGGTCACACAGCGGTGGCATGTATCCGCTGAGAGACATCGATGCGCGAATGTACCGCCAGAGGGAACCTGTGGCGTTATTTAAACTTCGAATTGGAATTTGAATAACGTTTTTTTTCTTGGCTGTGATAGTCGATGTTTTAGCTACGGATAGAAGACTAGAAAGGCCATGCCTAGTTGTTCAAAAAAGTAGGAAAGACGTCCGAAAATTGTAGATTTCAGTTACAGTAGATATCTGTACATTTTGTGTATGTTACACTACACAACACAATCCATGGAAAGGAAACAATGATGATAAGCCCAAACCACAGATTATAGAAGTGCCTTAAAGCTATACACACCATTAGTGACTTAGTGATAACCACATTAGTTTTACCAACCCAAACCTTTTTGTTTACTTTACAGACTAGAAGTTCGCAGTTCTGTTGAAGATCCATGATGATTGTAGAGTTATTTGTGATGAATTTCGTTGCTACAGTATTCTGTACATGCTAGACATGCGTTACGATGATTGTAAATGATTATAAGTACGCACTAAACAGTAACAGGCATCCGTCGACCAATGAGAACGTTTTAACATCACGTGACCGCCCAATGAACGCACGAGAGTCCGGCACCTCGCGCCTCATTGGTCAATCATCACGTGATACGTCGAGCGGAGTTCACTTATTGGCTACGGACATGCTATGAGTTTCCCGCAGTGCTAATCTATTACAATACTTCACAACAATGACTACGATGAAAATGGCAGAAAAAGGAACAACTAATAATATAAAATGGCGAACTAAACCACACTCATGCATATACATGAAGATGACACGATGCGAATGGAGAGAAGATGAAAAAGATACATACAACGTTTAAAATTACTCCAACCCGACATTATAAACGCGCGAACAGCTATATTATCAATGTATTATTCTACATATGAATCATCCAATCAGAAAGCGTTATTCGGTAAACCAATCACAAGCGCCGATTGTTTCTTTTTTGCAAGGTAAATGGCAACACCCCAAAAGCAAATGTCGGATTCGTATACAGGTTAAAAAGAGTTTAATTTTTTTGGGAAGAATTTCGAAAAGATTTCAACATCGAACGAACACGGGACGTATACATAAATAAATAATCGTTCATATTTAAGGTGAAGGTACATTTGTCAGTGCTCTACACGCCGTTTGCCGCGCCGCATCGACCGGAAAACTGATATAACTCGATTTTTATAACTGTGCGTTTGGAGCTGTCAAACTTTCTATACGATTTGACACTTGAACTGTCAAAATCCATACAAAGTTTGACAGCTCCAAACGCACAGTTATAAAAATCGAGTTATAGTGTGACCATATTTAGCAGTTTTTTTTGCCCGGTTTAAATAATGGTATATTGATCAGATTTCGAAAGATTTTCAAAGCTCACTTATGGTAGATTCTGTCAGAATCTGGCCATAATGCTTTTAAAATCCGGAAATTAAAATAAAACACTGCAAAATAAATTGTCACACCATCAGCATTCCGGCCGATGTGGCTCTGACTTGTGTACGTTTACCTTTATAGGACATAAATAAACACTCGGTACATATAATACACGGACGGACACATAAATGCAAGTGAGTGTGGTTGTAAAATAATAATAAAACAATAATTTGAATCAAATAATAAAGTACTGTAGCGGACGAAACGCAGCGTAGTCAACGTGATTACGAAAAACATAAATGGGTTACGTCAAATAACAACAAACATGAATAACAGTTACTGCTAAATGAAAGTCTTTACTGACAATCTGGCAATACTGCTTTGCACAGTATAAGGTCCCATTCAAATAGTAGCGCTACCGCTGGGCACGTGGGTACCGGTATCCGATGAATACAAACTGCTAAGCGATCGAGTACCGCTAGCCATGTTCTCAACGAATACCCTTCCCGTTTGAAAAGGGCCTTAGATTTATTATGCTTATCGTGTCTGCCATAGCAAAATAAAAGTTGAGTAACACCGACACAGATATTACCGTCACTTTATCAATACGGTGTATGTTACTAAGGGACTTTTCAGGGAAAAGTCCCCGAGTTTAACTTTAGCATTGATTCTGTAAAATGTTCTAGCAATATCGATACTAAAGATACTAAGGTGTATGAAATTTTTGTGGAAATTCACTACTCAGGCAATGGCATAAAGTTGATTTTGCAATAGCATGTATGTTGTTGAGTGACGTAACGTTTTTGCCCTTACCACCGCAAGTATAGAGCACCGTACGATGGCATGGTCAATCCGCAAAAAAAATAATACAAAACAAACATAAATAAAAACAGTAAAACAATAAAAACATGAGCTTCGTTTACTGAAGCTGTAAAATATAGCATGGCATGTATGTCGCTCGACATGTAGGTATATCATGTAATTATATAAACTCTTATCTGGTCAGCAGATTTAGAGGTATGTTACTACATTGAATAGGTACTTTACCATGCAAAAATTGTTTGTTTTAATTATCAATAAATATGTAAAATACACATTTCTCATTCAATAACAATAAAATGCACATTTAATACTTATTAATTTTGTTCAATCCAGAATATTTCGTAAATATGAAGCGGACACATTTTTGGGTTAGTAAAAGTGCAAAAGCTTCAAATTATTATTAAACTCAATATAACACAAAATTCCCTGTCCATGAATGTGTTGTGTTAAAAAGGGGGGTAATAATTTTGTCCGGAATAATCATGTACTCGAGTTAGCCAATTGGTTTCTTTAATATTCTCATAAATGAAAAAAAGAAAATTGAAAATTTCATTAGGGTCAGCCAGAGCTTCAACCCGGAACGGTGGGATACTATCCCACTGCTCTTCCAACTGAGTTACCGTCGCCTGGTCGATCCCAACGAATTTTTCAATCTCTTGATGCTCGTCTCGAAGCGATAATATCGCACGAAAGATAAGGTATTACGCTTTATTTTTCGTGCGTGAATAAAAGATACAGAATGTATTGACAAGGTACTATAAATACTACTAAAAAGGCATGATGATATAAGATTTTATCGTTTGTATTTCCTATTGAACTAAGCGACTGTGCGACTATGAAAAGCTGAAAATGTCTTAACCTCAACATTTAGATGCAAATGTATTATTTGATTAGAATTGTTCTGCACCTAAAGCTACGTTAGGTGCATTAATTATTATTGTCAGCCTGTGACGTCCCACTGCAGGGCAAAGGCCTCCCTCCCTTTCTTCCATTGTTCCCGGTTTTGGGCCGCCTCCATCCAATTCTGGTCTTGCGCATTTATTTCGTCGGTCCATCTCTTTCGAGGTCGACCGCGCGCCCGTTTTGCGTTAGGAGGGACCCAAATTGTGCAACTTTTTGCCCAGAGTTCGTTCGGCATCCTGGCAACGTGACCAGCCCAATCCCATTTTAAGAATGCTGCCTTCTGACCTACATCGATAATTTGTGTGCGGGATCGCAGCGTCGTGTTTCTAACTCGGTCTATAAGCTTGACCCCGAGTATGCTGCGCTCCATATTTCGTTGGCAGACCTTGAGCCTGGACTTCTGGATGTCAGTCAAAGACCAAGTCTGAGCTCCGTAGGTAAGGATGGGGAGAATGCACATGTCCATGAGTTTGCGCTTGAGTGTCAATGGAAGGGTGCCCTTCATAAGCTCTTTCATGGACCAATAGCTCTTCCAGGCATTTTCGATTCGTCTTTCGACTTCTTTATCCTGTCTGGCCTGGAAAGAGACTATTTGGCCCAAATAGATGTACTCATTGACATATGCAATTCTCTCTCCATCCACGTCTACGTTGTGCTCAGTACTGTTTGTCATCAGCTTGGTCTTCGACATATTCATCTTTAGCCCAACCTCAAGGCTTGCCTGGCTTAGTTCTTGAAGCATTTGATGTAGGTCAGAGGCTGTTGAAGAAAACAAGACGATATCATCGGCGAAGCGAAGGTTCGTGAGCTTCGCCTCGCCGACAATAATACCCTTATTTTCCCATTTTGGGTTCACCCTTTGAAACACCTCCTCCAGAGTAGCTGTAAAAAGTTTCGGGGACAACGGATCACCTTGTTTCACGCCTCTTTGTATGGGAAATGAAGGTCCGGGATTTTGCAGTTTAACTGAGGCAGTGCTGTTATTATAAATGTTTCTTAAAAGACTAATGTAAGTTGGGTGGATATTCTGGTTTTTTTAAAGCTTGGAACATGGAACTATGGGTTAAACTGTCGAAAGCTTTAGAGTAATCCACGAATGCCAGGTACAGCGGTAACTGGAATTCGTGGTGCTTTTCTATAATCTGGTTGAGGGCGTGAAGGTGATCCGTTGTGGAAAGGCCAGGGCGAAAACCGGCCTGCTCTGGTGGTTGGGCTAAGTCGAGTAGGCCAGATATTCTGCGTTCGATGACTTTAATGAATGCCTTATAAAGGTGGGAAACAAGGCTTATTGGCCTGTAATTAGAAATATCTGACCTATCACCCTTTTTGTGGAGAAGGATTATTTCCGAGTGGCACATCCCTTCTGGAATTTGTCCGGTTTTTAACATTAAATTAAATAAATTTGTGACTGGGGAAAGAAGTACTGGTTCACCTATTTTAAGCGTTTCGGTAGATATTCCATCTGGACCGGGACTTTTGTTGTACTTCATTTTGCGAAGTGCACAATGAACTTCTTGTTCTGTAATGGGAGGGATATCTTCTGGGCAAACATATGGATTAATAGTTGATATAGATTCTACAGTGGGTTCAGAATATAATTGTTTATAAAATTCGGTACTAATGCTAACTATTTTTTGTCTGTCTCTATGTTTGACGCCGTCTTTGTCCTTTAAAGCGGTTATCCAGGATTTACCCTTTGAAATGCCTTTCCTGGCAATTTTGAGAGACCTGTTCGATTCAAGGGCTACCTGAACAAGTTTTGTGTGGTGTTGTCTGATGTCCTTTCTGATGCTTCTTTTGACTTTCTTATCTATTGCTCTATATTCTGTACTTGTCACATTGTTTTTATGTTCCTGTCTGTATTCAATCAAGGTTAATGTTTTGTTGGTTAGCTTTTTGACTCTATTTCTCGTATGCTTGATTTTATTGCTAGCTGATTCTATGCATTTCTCTATACTTTTATATTGCTGCTGAACACTTTGCAATTCTTCTTCTTCCAAAACTGCGAAACTATTTTTTAGTTCTATGTTAAACTGTTCTTCATTATCTATTAAGATGTTTTTGTTTAAATGTTTTATTCGGCTATTGAAGGTTCGCTTTCGAAGAATTCTCGAGGAGAGCAAAAGAGTTGTTCGTATTGGTCTATGGTCTGAGTAAAATTTAATATTGTTTATCACATTTACGTTGTGCACTATGGTTTTGGCAGGAGTGAGCACGAAGTCAATTTCATTTTTTGTTGATCCGCTGGGTGAGATCCAAGTCCATCGGCGTTGGGTCCTTTTATAGAAAAAGCTGTTTGCTATACGAAGGTTCTGTCCAGTTGCGAATTGAATGAGGCGTTTTCCACGTTCGTTCCGGCTGCCAAGCCCATGTGGCCCCATGACGCGCTCATTGTCTGAACTCTGCTTCGGCCCAACCTTAGAATTAAAATCGCCCATAACAATGGTCTCAGATCTACGGTGTTCGTCGTAAGTTTTTTCCAGCATTTCGTAAAACTCTTCAACTTCCTCGTCAGGTGTGAGGACGTGGGTGCGTAAACTTGAATAATTGTGAGAGTCTTCTTTCATTGATCTGGAACTTTAGCGCGGCGATCCTGTCAGAGTAGGCTATAAACTCCAGTATGTTATTGCTCCACCGTTTAGCTACCATAAAACCTACTCCAGACTGGCCTCCTGCTTTCCCAGAAAAGAAGAATATGTTGTTCTCACGTTCTATAGTATCTTCGCCTTCCCGCCTCACTTCATAAACCCACAATGTCCCAGTTGATACCTTCAAGTGCAGTTTCCAACTCTATTAATCGCTCTTCAGAGCCTAATGTGCGTACATTATATGTAATGATGTTTAATTTTTGATCAGAGTCCGTTTTAAGCGCTGTGGTCGTTTGACGGTGGGGAGCCGCCGCCCGGGGATTCTTCGCACCCCAAGAGGCTCCAGGGCTTCCCCGCACACCGTCGTAGCTAGGGCCACTGGAGCCGATGCCGGGCACTAGGGGCCTATTCTTTGGGTTGTAATTCATGGTTGATTAGGGAGAGGTTTGAACAATTAACCTGCCACGCTCGTCCAATTGTCCGCGGATTGGCAGGTGAACAGTAACCTTGTATTTACTTACAAGGCCTGTGGGTGCCGTTTCCATATGAGGACACAATTTTCACGCCACCTTGAAGTGATATCCTGTTCTGATACCACCTGTTCGCATTAAGCCTCGACAGGAATCCTTTCCATGAGCCTTAATGGACCTCGAGGGTTTGATTTCGGAGTATTCCTTCTCCTAGACGGGTTGCAGACCAATGCTAAGGAGGCCCATCTCCCCCCAGGTGCATTAATAAAATGTTTAAATTCTTGTCAATACATTCTGTTATTATAACTTTGTTTTCTGTAGTGCAACCCTTAGGGCGTACGCTGCGTGACGCGTATTTCCCGCGCGTAACCGCAATGCAAAGACTCGTGCGAAGTTCACTCGCTTCATCTGCACCGCTTGGAGTGGGTGAACTTCGCACGCGGACCGGTACGCGCGTACAATCTCTCGACGTAGTGCACGGCATTATTTTAAAGCTTGAAAACGTGTATTCTACTCATAAAACTGAACAATCTGTCCCAATAAACTGTATTTTTCAAATGACTTATTCTGCTGATGGCATTGTACGCCGCAATAGATTAAGCTGGATTTGCTATCAAACCTAGGTATAATAGCATTGGCACTTATAACCATATAGACCAATCCGTCGCGGACGTGCAACGATTCGCTGCGCATACGCCTCCGTTTTGCATTTGCTCTCAAACCGCTTGTGTCATAAAAGAGCCTTGCTACCTAAGTTTGACAGCAAATCTAGCTTGTGGCTTACAATGCCATAAAGCAGAATAACTGCGCATCAAAAGTACCGCAAGTGTGCTTTTTACTGGCCATAATTCAATTCTAAGTTTTAATAGAAAGCTTGTTCAGTTTTACACATACTAGTTACTTAACGGGTCTTATCGCGATAGTTCATAGGTCAGACTGCCCGCGACCATGACTGATGAAACTCAGTCGAACCGTCGGGTACCCAGGTAAATCGCTTATTTACCTATAAACTATCGCGATAAGACCCTTTACGTAACTAGTATGTGTGAAAGTAATCGCGACTCGCGAGTGCTTAAAAAGTAGTAAAATTTTATGAGTAGAACACACCTCGACATATTTTTTTCTTATTCCATAGCGGCTTAACATGAAAACCTTACCATGCCTATGCACCCTCATGCAACTGGCGCTGATGTCAGTAGTGACAGTGAAGTATGGGAGCCACAGGTCCTCGATGTGGACCTCCCCGAAAGTGGATCTGGAATTGTGGTTTTAGAAACAAATTACTCTTTATACTGAGCACTATGATCTTAATTTGGAAAATAAATTATCTTAATTTGCCTTATATTTTAGTGCTGCCACTTTCCGCCAAATAGGTATTCAAAAGGACACAAGATGATCACGAATTCATTCACGGATGCACGCGTAGGACACTTCCCTGCTACAGCTCCCTCTACCCGCTGACATCTTGGATACCCCGCCCCCCCATCGTCTGTTACCCCTACGGAAGGTCGCGCACGAACATGACAGACTGTTATGAGAATAAGACTTAATTTAGCGGTTCAAGTATCTTACCGGACATAAGCTTGATTGTACAAAGATCTCGTTGCTTACCTGATTGTAGTGTTAAACTGTCGTCCGGAGAACATAGATGTCGCCGGGTACGTAAGATCCAACAACTGTTTGCCCCATTGCGTCATTTTCTGAAATAGAATACGGAAATTTGCTGATGTAATGTTTTATCACAGGTTGATTTTCAAATCATCATCATATTCCTGCCCTTATCCCAGTTACTTCGGGTCGGCGCAATACGTTTCGTTGAACACAAAATCGTGTTGCAAAAGGATTTGGCTGAATTTTACGACCGGCCGCCTACCAGACGTCAACCCTCCTCGGGAATGCTTTTGTGGTGGATTAACCGCCACCATACGGTTGGCCTTGGCTGTTTGGGTCGGGTTATCCCTCGGTCGCCTCTTACGACCCCCACGGGAAGAGAGGGGGTGGTGCTATTCTACTCTGCCGGCACCAAACGGCATTTTGATTTTCAAATGAATTGTCAAAGTTTTCTTAGTCGATTCCTATTTAGTACTTTGTAGACTTATAAAGGCAATTCTTCAGCTCCTAAGTAAAACTTGAACCCAACCACCAACCCCTATAGTTCGACAATTTCGTGCGCGACCTTCCTGCGAAATACCGGGAGTAACGGAAAGGGTATAACAACCCGAAAGGAGGTCAAGGTACTCATGAAACTGAACAACTCCCCGTGGAACATGGGTCGAAATATGAAAAAAAAACGACCTCCCATAGTAGGTCCATTAGCTGATCGGCGATTTTGTATGGGAGGTCCTAATTTTTTTTTCATGTTTCGACCAATGTTCCGTGGGGAAAGTTGTTCAGTTTCATGAGTACCTTGACCTCCTTTCGGCTAGTTATACCCTTTCTGTTACTCCCTGTATAGACTAATTGACGTGCGGCGCGGATGCACCCGCTCACATCTTGGATGCTTCGCTTCAACAAGAACTTGACTTCATTTTATAAAAAAATTGGAATAATAAAGTAAAGTGTGAATCATACTTGCGACCACTCGCGAGCTTTCTGCGTCATAGTGGTGATATTGCGCTCCATACACCATAGAGCCCCCATAAACGCACCAATACTAACTCCGCCAACCATGTCTATGGGAATGCCCGCCTCCTGAAAATTTGGTAAAATGTTTAAGTTAGTCTTTTTCTCCGTCAAATAGATGGCAACAGTTATATTTTATTTGTTCAATATTTGGCAACTGAAATACCACTGGGGCTCGCTCCAGGAGGTCATGAAGAGTAGGGGTTAGCCAGCCGAAAATCCCCAGTTTTTCATGTTTTCGTGGCACCTCCCAACACTCAAGCCCGGAGTCGGTTGAGTGACTTCCAGGCTTCTTCTATTGCGGCGTAAGGTTAAATCAAAAAGCCTTTTGGGTTAGTAAAATACCTTGACTCCGAATGGACACCGCACTTTTTTGCTATTGCTGTCACTTTCTTAAATAAACAAATGAATCTGCAACTGTTATTCGTATCATGCGTTATATATGGTTCCTTGATAACGCTGTTTCTAATTCGTTTATTGGCATGTAGAGAGTTTTACTCAATGTATACAGTCTTGAGGTAAGAAATATAAAATGCTGTGAAATATTACCTGTATGGCTTTGATCATGCCGACGTGAGCGGCACCCCTAGCACCTCCACCACCTGTGAAAACATTTACATCTTTAATTAATTACGTATCGATATTTTTTATTGTTTTTTTGTTAATAGATAAAATTTATTTATCTACACTTCATACATAATGTTCCTATTAAAAATTCGAAAGCAAATTTTAATTTAAAATTTACCGATTAATGCTTTTTAATTTTAAAAGTTGTTCCGTTTTTATGAGCTTCCATTTTAACGTTTAGTTAAAAAGTTACTTATGTATAAAAGTCGTTCAGTTGTTGGTTCAGTTAATATGCTTGCAATCGCCATAGTGAAGTGCGAAGGTATGAATTATTTTTCATAGTTTTTCTTGTAAAGTGTAGATAAAATAGTGTATGCAATTGCAATATAATTAGGCTTTAGAATGCTCGTGTCAAACTATTATCACACTCGGCTGCGCCTCGTGTGATAAACAGACACTCACATCCTAAAGCCTCTTATTATAAGTCAATTGCATAAACTACTATTATTAATTAAACATGTCAAATGTTAATATAATTATGTTAATTAAACGTATCGATTTAATTTAACAAAGATTCAATGCAATCAAAATATACTTCTCTTAAAAAAATCGAGACACTTTCGGTTCGCTTTTCTGACACGTGTCATTTTGCGTCTCGTCATCTCGTGCCATACGTCTCCTGTCGCTTGCGCCTAATGGAGACGAGATTTTTATGGCTTACTCTTCTCATGGAAACGCACTTTTATGGCTTTCTCTCTTCGTGAAACCTCAAAAATTTATTTTTCTCAAACATGCTAGGAAATATGTTCATTTCTTTCAAAAAAAGAATACGCAAAGTTTCCCATTGTGTGTCATGTCTCCGACCGCGCCAGCAAAGTTGTATGGAAATCCTTTGCTGGTGTCCGGCAAAGTAAATTCGTTACACGCTAAGCCACACAGGTAATTAATTTCAAAATAGACATTTCTATGAATGTCATAAGAACGGGACGTAATTTTGTATGAAAAGTTGATATGAACTAACTCAAGACAAGGCTGTATAATTTTATAACCCTTGCCTATCCTAAATGGACAAATAGAATAAAAAAAGGAATGAACTAAACATACTTATAGAATGGCTGAATAGCAATGAATACTGTGCCTTGCTAAAGGCCTATTTATTAAAAAATACACAATTGGTGGAAAAACAAACAAATTGGGTGGGAAAACGTGAAAATTGACATGATTGGGGCTGTTGTATTATAGTCTTTTTTGTTTAAAACGGAATAAAGATGAGAGTAGTATTGAAATGGATTGCACGCCGCCAAACATAAGGGGTGCATAAGGGCTGAAGCCAAACTGACCGTGGAAAACATTTTTTATAAAGTACGTACTTAGTGTGTTATTTCCTAGCATTTTTTGAGAAAAGCACTATGTAAGCCTCGGGGAAAATGACTTTGCTTGACTCGTATAATTGAAGTCCTCGCCTACGGCTCGGACTTCAAACTCTACTCGTCCAGCAAAGCCTTGTTTTCCCGGCCTCGACAACAATGTACTATAGTCTAAATAAACATTCTTTGATGACGCATGTTGCTGAAAGTAAGTACCTACTGTTAACTTTTTGTCCATTTTATTCTATTTTGACGAGGCTAGTTGCTGATATTATTTCGTTTTATTTTTATTATTCTGATTTGTTGCTTTCTTTGTTTATGTATTTTTGAATAAATTTATATTTATTTGGATGCCACTTTACCTAGCACGAGTCCCACGGAGGTGCCGGTCAGCCATCGCGCCAGCCGGGAGAAGTCCGAGTGGACGTTGGCCTCCGACATCAGCACTTTACTGTACAACTCGCTCTGGAAATACACAAAACATAAATATTACAAAACGAAAAATTAAGTATAAAAATTATAAAATTTTAAATTCGAGCCCAGGACCACTGCTCTAGTAACTGAACTACCGGCGCCTGGCCAAAATGAAATCCCAATACATTGATAAAATTAGATTAGAAAACTACAGCGTTCTACAGTCTACACGTGTCACGACGCGTGTTTTTGTGTGCGTGTAACGCGCTCGCTTCGCTCGCGACACTACGCGTGTTCATAGTTCTTGTGTGCGTGTAACGCGCTCGCTTCGCTCGCGACACTACGCGTGTTCATAGTTCTTGTGTGCGTGTAACGCGCTCGCTTCGCTCGCGACACTACGCGTGTTCATAGTTCTTGTGTGCGTGTAACGCGCTCGCTTCGCTCGCGACACTACGCGTGTTCATAGTTCTTGTGTGCGTGTAACGCGCTCGCTTCGCTCGCGACACTACGCGTGTTTATAGTTCTTGTGTACGTGTAACGTGCTCGCTTCGCTCGCGACACTACGCGTGTTTATAGTTCTTGTGTGGGTGTAACGCGCTCGCTTCGCTCGCGACACTACGCGTGTTTATAGTTCTTGTGTACGTGTAACGTGCTCGCTTTGCTCGCGACACTACGCGTGTTTATAGTTCTTGTGTACGTGTAACGTGCTCGCTTCGCTCGCGACACTACGCGTGTTTATAGTTCTTGTGTGGGTGTAACGCGCTCGCTTCGCTCGCGACACTACGCGTGTTTATAGTTCTTGTGTGGGTGTAACGTGCTCGCTTCGCTCGCGACACTACGCGTGTTTATAGTTCTTGTGTACGTGTAACGTGCTCGCTTCGCTCGCGACACTACGCGTGTTTATAGTTCTTGTGTACGTGTAACGTGCTCGTTTCGCTCGCGATATTAAGTGTGTTTATTGTTTTTGGGTGTGTGTTAGTAGATGGATATACTCGTCTTCTTCCTTCTTCTGGCCAAACACCTCGCTGTTCCTTTGTGAACTACGTTTAATACATAAATGTTGATGCACTATACAGCATGTACTTACGATCCTGTACTGGCTCTTCCTGGTGAACATGCGGTGCGGGCAGCGCACGTGGTGGTGCTGGCTGACCCAGGTGCGCATGTTGAGCCAGTGAACAGTCCCTGAAGGGTTGGGGCCGCCCTCGCGATGGAGTAACACCAGCTCCTTCTGCGTACGGATCGCTAGGCGCTCGATCTCTTTCTCGATCTGTAAGAGACAAGATTATATTAACAATATTCGAAGGACTGTCTCGATGGCGTAGCGGATAGTAATTCTGCCTTCTACGACCAGGTTCGACTGGGTTTGACTGCACGGGACACAAATATTTCTCAAGTAAATTTTCAAATGTTTGTTTAGTCTGGATTATAAATGGAGATAATATAATGTCTGGATGTTTTCTATGTTAAATACTTACGTACTCATTTACAAAAAAAGTATATATAAGTATTGTAATCAGTTGTCTAGTTCTTATAGTACTAGCTTAGTTTGGGGCTAGCTAGTACCTGGTACTTATTCTAGAGAAAGGAAGTGTAACCATTCCCCTACTATAAACCTCCATTTCTCGAAGCGTGAAACAACTTCCTTAAAATAAAAACACTGAGTTTGATAGCCATGCTAAACTGAAATTTAAAATAAATTTTATCTACACTCATTTCGTAATATTCGTTTTACAGAATCGAAAGTGCGAACGTAATGAACTGCATTACGAATATACAGCCTTTAAAAAAAAAACTTTCATACTACTGGCTACTACATAAAGTAACTCGATTCCTAGTATTTAAAAAAAAATAAAACGAATTGACCCGCGTACCAAATTGTAATCTGTTCCAATTTGACACTGGCCAACAGTAAGTCAAATGAAAAAAAAAAACAAGTGTCACCCGGGCGGGACGACACTCGAAATTATGAGGACTTATTTATTATTAAATCTTTGCTTCAAATCATTTTTCGAATTAAAATTCACCGATAAATGCTTTTTAATTTTAAAAGTTGTTCAGTTTTTATGAGCCTCCATTTTAAAGTTTAATTAAAAAGTTACTTATGTACAAAAGTCGTTCAGTTGGTGGTTCAGTAGATAGGCTTGCAATCGCCATAGTGCAGTGCGGAGGTTTGAATTATTTTTCATAGTTTTTCTTGTAGAGTGTAGATAAAATAGTGTATGCAACTGCCTAATAATGAGAGGCTTTAGAATGCTCGTGTCAAACTATTATCACACTCGGCTGCGCCTCGTGTGATAAACAGACACTCACATCCTAAAGCCTCTCATTATTAGGCAGTTGCATAAACTACTATATTAAATAAAGAGACTCGACTAAACCACACGGTGTTTTGCCCGTATGAAATAAATAATACAGTTGGTACTGACTGTATGTACCTACTTAGCTATATTTGGATTCTCTCTTAGAGTTAATATAAAGCAAGCTATATAGAGTGCTCGTATCGCCCCGCGCCGTGCTTTCAAGCCTAAGCTGAGTTCCGAAGATACATACGTCAAATGTATGTGAAATATAGAGGTTTAATAATGTTGTCACAGTCGTTTTGCTACAAATGGACAGAGAGATTGTGTTCGTACTAGTGCCACCCGTTTATACCTAGTAAGGCGCACTCTATAGCTTGCTTTTATATACTCTCAGATTCTCTGTTTTAACCTCATTAGTCTTATCGTTTCCTAATGCAATTACACGTACTTATTTCTGTTGGATATTTTAAAAACTGCAATGAAAATTGGTCTGTATGTAATATTGCTAATTATTTTATAAATTTGTGATGTTGTGAGTGATGGTAGCAATCCAGATGAAGGCGAAACGTTCGAAGAAAAAGGTATCATAGACTCTATAATTAGTACCTACATTATTACAGTTCAATTTATGGTCGCGTAATGTTAGAAGGACGAGGCAAAATCGAGGCCTTCCTAAGTTAACAAGACCAAAAATTGACATTTCGGACAAGGCTAGTATAGTAGGTACCTTTCTCCCATCTGCAAGGAAATATTATAAATCGGCATTTTGATAGTAATAAACTTCAAAACTCCTAGCAGAATTCCGGAATGCTGCTTCATGCGTTGGTTTTGCTTTAGTTCGAATTTTATTAAAAAATAGCAACCCGCCCAGCGGTTTCACCCGCCGCTACTTACCTGTTTTCCCGTAGAAATTGGATCTTTGCCCGTAGTAAAAAGTCCATTACTCCGATCCAGCAGAGGTAAATGTGCGAGCAGAAGCGGCCCGTCATGCTGAATAGTTTTGACTTTGAAGCCATTACCGTATCTCTTATAGTTTATATGGGATGCTGGTGGTCTACATCGGGTACTCCAGATCCTCGATGACCATGTGCCAGCAGAAGCGGCCTGCCATGCTGAGTAACTTTTACTTAAAAACCATTACCGTATCTCTTATAGTTTAGATGGGATGCTGGTGATGTTCATCAGGTACTCCAGATCCTCGATGACCATGTGCCAGCAGAAGCGGCCCGTCATGATGCACAACTTTTTCTATGAAGCCATGGCCGTATCTCTTATAGTTTAGATGGGATGCTGGTGGTCTTCATCAGGTACTCCAGATTCTCGATGACCATGTGCCAGCAGAAGCGGCCCGTCATGGTGAACAACTTTTTCTATGAAGCCATGACCGTATCTTGTATAGTTTAGATGGGATGCTGGTGGTCTTCATCAGGTACTCGTACTCCAGATCCTCGAGGGCTGACAAAAAGTAGTCCATGTCCATCTTTACTATGCTAGTAATATCAGTGCCAAATTTCGCGAAGATCGGTAAAGCGGTTTGGCTTATTTGGGTAATATCCGCTGTATTTCCCGCTTTTCCTGCTGCTAACCGTTTTCCCGTGGAAATGAGGAATTTTCCCGTGGTAAAAAGTAGCCTATGTTACTCAGGAATGTTGTAGCTTTCTAATGGTGAAAAAATTTTCGAAATCGGTCCAGTAGTTTCGGAGTTTATCGATTACATACATACAAAAAAACAAACAAATAAAAAAACAAACAAAGTTTTCTTCTTTATTATATTAGTGTAGATAATGCGCGGGAAAATCACAATCACCATTTTAAACATACTGTGTACCGCAAAACAACTATTAACTTACCTATGAAGTGTGAACTTAAAGAACATTTTTTATTTACAAGGTAAAGAATGTTATATTGAATTTTGTTGTATGTCGACTGCGTGTCTCTGACGACTTATTGGAGCTGATTATTCCGTTTTTTTTCTGAGCAAATGGGAGGAGGAATACATAAAGTCAGTGTTTACAATATTTTCATACAAAATGTAGTTTTGAAACATTTTGAAAAGTAGTTCATTCGAGTTGTCATCATCATCAGGTAGCGAATTGTGTTAGTTTACGATTTTTTATGTTTCAGAAATTACAAGTACGGGCACTACGAGTACACATATGGATTGCAATGGCAATATTTTGTACGAGGATATCTATCGCGATAGACGCATCGTGTGGTCTACAGACTACGAGTTGATTATCGTCCATTGCCAACCATTGCCCACGCCTACACAATTGGAACAATGGGGAGTAAACATCTCGTCTGCAGAGACTATTAATATTATAATTGATAATAGTGACATTGATGTGGATTACACAGAGTTAGGACCTGAAATTTTCAAACGCTCCTCACCAAAACATGTTAGACTGGTTTACAGTAACTTGCTAGGCCACCCTGCTCCAGGATTATTTGAGCCCTTAACTGAACTGGTCACCTTGGAAGTAGATAAAGCTGAATTGCCTCCGATGCCGCGTGATTCACAAATTGAAAAGTTAATACTTTCTACTGGGAAATCAGGTTTGTTTTACGTTTCTTGGGTTAAGTTGTTGGACTTGTTCATCATATACGGCAGATGTTGATGTACAGTCAAGTGCAGAGTTACCGGACCCCCCGGGCTACAAACATTTAAACAGAAAAATACGTTTTGAAATGACGCCTATGCAATATACCTGAGCAATTCATGCTTCACCCTACCACACGACTAACTCGCAAGCACGAAGTCGAGTCCTCTGCATTTTATCTTGAAGTTGCTTTAGTCAAATTTCATTAACAAGAAATAAAATAATAAATAGTCAACATACGAATACAACCCCCGCTGGGATTTGAACCTCCAATCTTTTAGATTGTAAGCATTGTAGTCGGGCATCTTAACCGCTTGGCTATTCAGCTGATGGTTAAAGGCGCGAAATTAGAAGTCACCTGTCGTGCAACTAGTGATGTCATTGTGACGTATGAGACCCGTGTAGACGTTTTGATGTTTTCTAGCAGATGAATAAAATAAGAAGGTAGTTTGAATACTAAATCGTAGAAATGTATTCAACTTTATTTAATTACTCAGTTTGATAGTGTGCGTTATGATATTTCCGTTGCTTTTTACCTAGTTACTGGTCAAATCAAATCATGGTTCATAGTGTTTTCTTAAAAGCAAAAATAATTGTTCTGTGGGAACAGAAAAAAGGAAGTTTCACCACGACTTTACAGAGAAACACGGTTCGCAGATGGATTAGGAGATATGAGGAAACTGATGATGTGAATTGTGAAAATCGAGGGCCGCGCCATAGCTTACACCAACGAAAATCTACGTCACCGTGAAATTGTTAGCCTTCACAGCGAGGATTGATTTAAAACTACTCGTTCAACAGCAAGTTTATACGATATATCTCTGTATATTGTGCGAAGACATTTACACGCTGCTGGCATACACAACTATTAACCAGCTATGAAACCAGCCAAAAAAATTGCGCTGTCCGAAGAGCATTGTTGTGGCATTGTCAAGCTAGGATAAGATTTGCTACATGGTATAATAAGATACTCCGCCTGGTATTTCTTTCCGAGACTCGTGAACCACGTGACCAACACAAGACTACGTCATCATGCTTGTGGGTTACCAGAATTACCCACTCTTATGATGTTTTTTGTAAATCATATAAGATACTGTTAACTAATAAATAAAATCTAAGTGTTGCTGTAAAGTTAAAGTTAATACACACGTAAATCTAAATTATAAAATTATTAAGAAATATTTTAACCCATTGTTCTGAGATTGAATTTACCCCATAACGTATTTTATTGAAATAAAGTGGCAATACTAAGTGACGTTGACTTGTGTTTCTCTGGGAAGGAAAGACCATGATTTGCTACAGGTAAATATTATTTCTGGTGCTGAACTAATACAAATACATTATACCTACATACTTACTTATATAGGTATAGTGTATGTTCTATTGTTTTTTTTTCTAACTGTTGATAAACGATCTTCATTAAATTAAGTAATGTATTTATGTTACAGAGTATTGCAACTTTGATTGGGAAGGGCAAATATTAATATTCACTGACGAAAAGTGCTTCAAGTCAGACGACGATGTGGAATAATGTGGATGAAATATCCTATGTAGACGACGAGGTGAACGCTATAATCCAGAAAATATACTCAGAACTAGCAGCAGAATATCGCTAGGTTAATTAAATACCCTTAGGACATATGTATTTATAAGTGATCTGTGGTTAAATTAAATATAGATTCTTTGTGCTGGTCATTATGAGAGACGTAAATTGTTATTTTACTCAAAGATAACATGTTTGATCTCTTGTAGTGACTAAACGATAATTTTAAAATCCTGAACTATCTATATTGTTGTTTAAATTATAGTCGGTTAACTTAATTGTTAAGTATTTTATTCATGTTTGTATGAAATGTTCATTACACAGTTTACTGTAAAATTTGCCTAGGTGATACAAAAATATTTTGTGTGAATTATGAAGATTCAAATAAAGTAACATTTAAAGTATAATAGATGGTCTTATAAATTTTTCATCATCATCATCATCATGGCCTGTTCGAGGTCCATTCTTGGACATAGGCCTCTTCTCTCTTCTTCCACTCCCGGCGGTCTTGCGCCCGTCTCATCCAGTCGTGACCTCCATGCCGCCTGATGTCATCCACCCAGCGCTGCGGTGGTCTACCACGTGCTCTGGTGTTGGCTCTGGGTCTCCACTCCAGTACTCTCCGTGCCCAGCGGCTCCACTTTTTCCTGGCGATAAGTTCCATCACATCTCTCACTTTGGTCTTGCTACGTATCCATTCATTGCGCTTCCGGTCTCGTAGGGAAATTCCGAGCATTGCCCTTTCCATCACTCTCTGCGCGACTCTGAATTTCTCGGCAGAATTTTTAGTGAGAGACATGGTTTCTGTCCCATAAGTAAACACGGGCAAGACACACTGCTCAAACACTTTTACTTTCAGGTGCAGTGGCAATTTGCCTCTCAGCGTTGCTTTGTTGGCACCAAAAGCGGCCCAGGCTTGTGCAATTCTGCGCTCTACCTCAGCAGTTTGGTTCTGGAATCCAAGCGTTATTTTATGACCTAAGTATATATATTCCGATACACACTCTACAGGGAATAGACTTGGTGTGGCATCAGGGATGTTCGTCATTATTTTGGTCTTTCCAATATTCATCTTTAGGCCAGTTTTGAGGGAGACAGTTTTGAGGTCTTCAATCATGGAGATCATCTCCTCTGCATCGTCTGAAAGTAGCACCAGATCATCGGCGAATCTAAGGTTTGACAGTCTTTCTCCGTCCACCAGCAGTCCTTTATTTGTCCAGTCTAACTGTTGGAATATTAGTTCCAGAGCTAAGGTAAAAAGTTTCGGAGAAATTGTGTCTCCCTGTCGAACCCCCTTCTCAAGTGTAAACGGTGCTGTTTTCTTATGGAGGGCTACGCACGCAGTGGCATTCTGATGTAGGTGGTGTAGAATGCTTATGTATCTCTCATCTATCCTGGATTTGGCTAGCGCTCTTTCTACGACCCACCACTCCACAGAATCAAATGCTTTTTCGTAATCAACGAAGGTCAGTATGATTGGCTTTCTGTATTCGTTACACTTCTCAATGACTGTTTTAAGAGTTTGAAGATGATCATTTGTGCTGAATCCTGACCGAAAGCCAGCCTGTTCGCGTGGTTGATAGAAGTCCAACTTTCTTTCCAGCCTGTTGACTAACACTCTTGAAAAAAGTTTGTAGATGTGGGATAGTAAACTGATGGGTCTGTAGTTATCTAGTTTCTTTATATCGCCTTTTTTATGGATAAGGGTGATGACAGCGTTATGCCATGATGTTGGAACACGGCCCTCCAGGAGGCATTTTGAAAATAGGCTAGCAAGTGCTTCCCAGAACCACTTCCCGGTGGTCTTCAGCATCTCTGGTATGATACCATCTTCTCCAGGTGCCCGTCTGTTTTTCATTTTTCGGAGCGCGAGCTCTATCTCATCGGGAGTGACGTCTGGTATCTTCTCAGATCCGACATTACTTATTCTAGCTCGGACTTCAGGTGTTTGTGATTGAGTGTTGGTATCCACTGGTTGCATATCATTGGGTGTAGTAGAGCTCCTGTACAGATTAGCGTAGTAGTCTCTGGCTATTTCAAGCAGCTCATCTCTATCCGTGACCACTTGGTTGTTCTTATTGAGAAGTTTAAAAATTTGGTTCTATAAATTAATAATTAAATTAAAATTAAATTATTAATTAAATTTGGTAGTATAAATTTTTAAACTTCTTAATTTTGTCTACAAACAAAACTTCTTTTAAACAAAAAAGAAAATAATAGACAGATATATAAATAAACAGCACTTTTAATAGAAAAAAAAGTTGAACACATCATAGATCCGAACCAGCGATTCTACGTTTTTGAATGCAGTTGCTTAACCCCTTAGCCATCTAGCCATTGTCTCAGGAGACGAATTTAGCTATAACTATTATGTCTACTGTTCGTTTATGCGACTCGCACTCGCCAACTACTATGAGATCATTATTGTGTAATAAAACTTGATTGAAAACTAGTTTATGTCAGTGACGTCGCGTCGGCGTGAATCTTTTAGTCGGCTAAGCTCGGGTAGGTTCGGACCATTTCGGACTGTGTTATTTTTGTTTCACTTACTCTTGACTGACTTGACAGATGTTATGGATGCGTAAGGGATATGAGGGCGCGTGAACCTTGTTTTTTCTATGCTTTCATTGCTGTGTTGGCGTATGTCAATGGAAAAAATTTAGCAGGCGTGCGGACAATGTATAGATAAGTAAAGTATGTCGCCGATTGCGCTGTAGGGTAGTAGGGGGGGGTCACATTATTCTGACTCTGACCGTGACTCTGACCGTCATGTACATGAGGTGTCGTTAGATTCGTCTCAGCAGCGCGAGTGACACTGGCAATATTAAAATTTCATAAATTCATAATAACGGATTTTAAATGCCAAATAACTATAACTTCCAATTTACCTCAATCTGGTTTTTGTGTATGAATAATTATACTTGATCGGCGTATGTTACAGGTGTGATAGGAGGCTGTAGCAAACTCCACACTGTATTATTGTTTCAATGGAAAATAGACCAATCCGCCGATCGCTGGTTATCATCATGTCAAGTTGTCAATATGTCACTGAATGACGTGCCTCCTCAAAGCGTACATCGTGCCATAAGAGGAGCCAGAACTCTAAGAATTTTATTGATCTGGGGTTGCAATCTTGAACACTTAGATGCAAACGTTTTTGATGGGATGGATAGCTTGGAATATTTGGACCTCAGTAGTAATCGGTTAAAGGTAAGTTTGAGCTGTGATCATCAACTCTACTACCGAATTTTAAGGCCGTGCCGTGATGCAAAAAGGGTTTTTTCAATTCAAAATTTTTGCACTTGGAGACGACACCTGACTGTGGTTATTTTATATATGATTTTTGATAATATTTGCTAGATTTTCAACGTTCGCAAAACACGATTCGATTAAATTTTCTCGATAGATTTTTTTTCCAAAGATGACTCCATTTTTTTAGATTTTTTAACTTTATGCCGAAACGGTGCCGAGTTAATCAATGATTTTTCGTAAGCATAAGCACATTATACTTATCTAGTTCGTCAACGTTTGTTTTTTTATTTAAAGCTTTTATTGCTGAAAAATCAATAATTTTAGATTTTCAACAATGGCTTGGTTTCAACCATTTTGCGGACGGGTCGCTCTGTCCTCTCTAACGCGTACGCGCGAATTGCAAACAGGCCACACCCAGCTGCGCTCTCATTCCACCGTGGCCACTGCCAGAGAGAGGTCATGTCGCACGCTACGCCGAAACTGACAGCTTTTGTCGTAATTTCAGTTATTTGTTTATTTGAAGACTGTGTAAATTTTTAGGCTTCTAAATATTTTGTAGTCAACTCTGAATAAGATACGTTACTAGAATAAGTGTATCTAGTTTTTTTACGCCAGTTTACGGTCTTGTGCCTCCCTCATCCAGTGTCCCCATAATGTAAATTTGAAAAATGGGCAACAAATCAAAAACAATCATATCGAGGAAGCGCAAAAAAGTTTTTTTCAACGCATAAATAGCAAAATACAAAAAGAGTACATTTAGCATTACGTAAACGTTTTTTTACATATTTATCAAGTACTATCTATTTATGAGAAAAAGGAAATTATATTTATGTTGAAGAAGAGTAGTTAGCTTTTTTTACCAATATAACGCGTACACATTATGTAGACACCTCATTGGTAGAGAGAAGTGTTGACGCATGGAATCTCCTCTAAGCAATCGCATTACTTTGAACGAGTTTGCCGATACCTACTCTAAATTTTGATACCTCTCTTGGATGTGACTTTGGCATAGTGGCTAGAGTGAGTGAATTCTTTTGCATACTAATAAACATTGGGTACTCGGATCAAATCCCCGAGATATATAGATTTTTTGTATTTATTTTGTTGGATATTTTTAGGTTTTCTCTTTTTACACTCTTGCTTTAATCATAAATTCTTAATACTTATTACTTATTCTTTCATGTTTTTTTTTTTAACTTTATGAAAGATTATTGGATTATTATTTATTGCTTATTATCAATGAAAACCATCATAATTACATGAACATATTCACAAAATAATTTAAATAATTTTTGTATTTACAGATTAGATTAGTTATTTACAGATTTTTAAATTGCGAAAATATCTGCCACAGACGTCACGGAGACTATGGCACAGAGTACATAGAGTCGCAAATACATTATTTAAATTTGATGACCAGTACCGGTCCGGTACGTACCTACCAACAATATTTTTTTTACTTGATATTATTAGTAATAGCTTACACAGATAGTAATTTTTTAAATATATTTATAGGTACTAAAATATATAAACAATAAAATTTGACTAGTGACCGACACCTCAGGACGGGCTGGTGATAAGGTTCAACTTTCCCCAAGGAACAAAGGTCGAAATATGAAAAAAAAAATGGATTTCCACTAGTAACTCAAAATATCAGCTGATTGGCAACTTTGTTTGTATGGGAATGGGAGGTACAATTTTTTTTCATATTTCGACCCATGTTCGTTGGACAAAGTTGATTCTTATACCAGCCCGATCTGAGATTTCGCTATCAGCCACTAGTAAAATTTCACCTAATATTATGGGCATTGAATTCTAACACTACTTCCAGTACCTAGATACTTACATATTTTTTTAGCAATATTGGAAACCCGACCTTCAGTTGAGAAATGTCAAGTATTACAAAAAGGGACAATGATAATGACATAAGTGTGAATATACAGCAGTGCAGATGCCGAAGGTCGCATGTTCAAATCCTGTCAGCGGTGGAAATTTTATTGTCTATCTGGGGGCACAGCAGTGCCCCCGCCAAGTCGAGCGCAAAGCAAACACTACCGTACCATCCTTTACTGGAACAATTTCGCCGCATTTTCAGGCCCCTATCTCGTCGTAAGCTATAATCACATACTTAAAAGCCAAAATTTCAAGTCCGTAGATCATTTAGTTTCGATGTTAAGCAAAGGCAAAGTTTCACATTTAAGACACTCACTCATTCATGATCATCAAAATAGAACTAGTGCTTCCCATAAACTCAAGAGAGCTGAAATTTGGTACGGAGTTAGATTTTAATGACCACATAAAGGAAAACTTTAAAAACTAGGATAATCGAAGGTTAGGCCAGGCACGCCACTAGGAGCCCAGCTACACCATAGGAGATACAGATATGACTTCAAAGCAAAAGTTGTTCAGCTTGATGGGATTCTTCTATAAAAATAAGTGAAATCCCACCAAAAACATTCTGTAAAAAAGTAGCCAAGTCTCGATGGAGCTGCTTGTTTATCTCTAAAAAGTAATCAAATCTAGGCAAAGTCATGCCAAGTCTAAGGTTCCTTGATACTATATCTTTAATGTTATATTAAATTTATACGACTGGCCGTTGAACGTTACGTTTACATACGTTTAGTGGATACAATTTAACGGCCAGTCGTATAAATTTAACTATATGAATAAAGAAATAGCATCAAGGAACCTTAGACTTGGCATGACTTTGCCTAGATTTGACTTTGGCTAATATCTCATCAAATATATTTTTATTATTAATAATAAATAAACTAGCCTGATGAGGTACAGAGCAGACTGGAAAAATGGCGGGAAAAACTGTAGAGTGTCGGCCTGAAAAACAGCAGAACGGAGACTGAACAAAAGAAATGTTTTGTGATTTCGGCGGTCTCTCCGGCTATGCTCCGGTAGGGAAAAATGGCGGGAAAAACTGTAGAGTGTCGGCCTGAAAAACAGCAGAACGGAGACTGAACAAAAGAAATGTTTTGTGATTTCGGCGGTCTCTCCGGCTATGCTCCGGTAGCGCTAAATGGCGTTACCTTACCAGTCTGCTCCGACTTCAGGTACCTCGGTTCACTTCTGCAAGGCTATGGTGAGATAGACCGGACTATCAAACACAGAATAAATGCAGGGTGGATGAAATGGCGACAGTTCACGGGCACAGTGTGTGACCCCCGAATGCCCCTCAAACTGAAGGGCAAGATTTACAAGACGGTGGTCAGACCTGTCGTCATGTATGGATCTGAGTGTTGGCTTACAAAGGTGACGGATGAAAGACGATTACATGTATCTGAAATGAGAATGTTGAGATGGATGTGTGGTGTGACAAGAATGGATAAAATAAGGAATGAGTTACAGGAAGTTTAAAAGTTGCACCTGTGACAGAAAAGTTGAGAGCTAGCCGTGAGGAGGGATGGAAATCATGTGACGAAAAAGGTAATGAAATGAATATGAATGTGGATGGACGCAGAAGGAGAGGAAGGCCTAAAATAGTTTGGATGGATTGTGTAAAAGATGATATGAATCAAAAAGGTGTAAACGAAGATTTGACGGCTGATGAATGGAAGAAAAAGACATGTTGCGGCGACCCCAAATAAATTGGGATATGGGCAGGCAGATGATGAGTAGAAACCCTACAAAACCCTAAAAATGGCTATGCCAGTCGGTATCTTTTCAATAAGACTACTTTAAAATAATATATTTTTTATAGCTCGGACATTAATGCCTAGTCCTCTGATATGGTTGCCTAGGCATTTATGACGCTGTGGCGTAGACATCTGACATCGTTGCGTAGGTCTCCGTCTCATTGATTTATATCTATACTCTATCCGCGCGATGAAGATAATATCCCACCCAAAACATAAATGTGAAAGGCTGCCAAGTTCGATAATATTGGAATGCTTCGCCTATAAAAGAAGTGAGATCTAAATAAGTACCAAGTTCTATACACAGACCTCAGTTAAAAATAGTTACAGGAATGCACACTTGATTTTCCGCAGTTTGGAAAGTAGATTCTGAATAAATATCATATTAAATACCTAAAATTGTAATACTTACAAAAACGCAAACCTGTTTTTCAGCAGTTTCCTTATAACATTTTTTCTGTACTTTTAATGATATAACTTGACAAGTTTTCACACACTTTGTTATAAACCTACTAAACGCAATGAGTCAAGTATATTATTTTCTATTAAAACTTGCCAAGTTATATCATTAAAAAGTACAGAAAAAAAAATGTTATAAGGAAACTGCTGAAAAAACAGGTTTGCGTTTTTGTAAGTATTACAATTTTAGGTATTTCATATGATATTTGTTCAGAATCTACTTTCCAAACTGCGGAAAATCAAGTGTGCATTCCTGTAACTATTTTTAACTGAGGTCTGTGTATAGAACTTGGTACTTATTTAGATCTCACTTCTTTTATAGGCGAAGCATTCCAATATTATCGAACTTGGCAGCCTTCACATTTATGTTTTGGGTGGATTTCATTTATTTTGTAAGGTTTATTTTCTTTTTTTCTTATGATTAAGTTAGTTAAGAAAATGTCTCATTTAAACGAATTTTCAGATTTTTGAATATGGCTATGCTCCTTACAAATAAATGGACTAGTTTTTTTTATTAAATTTTTCTACGTTTGCGTGGCAAAGGAAATTTTTTGTTTTGTCATTTTGTATGCTGTCTTGTACGACTGACACGTCAGAGCGTATTGCCCATTCAATATCTTGGATTTTTTTTACACGTTTTCTATTTACTGATAAGCTTGCCAAGTCAGGGCGGTATAATGTACGTAGCCGGTTATATTCAATTTTTGCTTTACTTTGACTAAATTACAAACCTTCGTAACGAATTTTAGGTCGGTACGACCATTGGAAGATATAGATATTTTTTTTGTTTTAGTTCCTTAGGGGTATGAATTTACACCTTCATTATTTTTAAAACCGACTCACACTTGGCCATTTTCAGATTTTTTCCTTAACCTTGACCTAAAGACCTACCTCCATGCTAAATTTCAAGTCAATACGACCATTGGAAGTGGTCTAGGTTTTTGATGAGTGAGTCAGTCAGTGAGTGTATAGTAAAAATAGCGATTTTCCGACGTCAATATCTTAAGACCTACAATAGGTACATTAATGAAATTTTGTATTTTAGATAAGTAAGTAGATCTCGACGGATACTAGAAATTTCATATGCGTAGATAAAATAGATTTTGAGTTATAGGTGGGTCGAACTTGGCCCGAAATGGTTCGTGTAATATAACCCACGGCCGGTGTGTCGGTTCTTTGCTCGAACTTGGCGGACACACTGCCGTGTGTCTAGATAGCGTCCTCTCAACCGCACTTTTGTATGCAAGTGAAAGGGACAAATGATTGCCCTTCCAGGTAAGTGGGCGTCAACAATTGTGTAAAAACGGTAAGATGCGTTTACATGGCTCTTTGGTTAAAGAAGACTCATAAATATTTTTTACTATTAAATTAGGTTTTCTTTGGTCTATTACAATATATAATAAGTAAAAATAATTTTAGGTAAATACATCTGTGTATGTTTCACAGGAAATAGTCCAAAACACGCGCTAGGTTGTAGGAGAAATAAAACAATCGATATAAGGACAAAAGAACGCGTCCGCTCCGTGCAAGCCATAGAAGTAGACTGAAATTGCACCGCCATGTAAACGCACCCTTGCCTCGTTATCGCTAACCAATGGCAATCATTTTGCATTTTCTGGTATTATCTTCATCGCGCGGATAGAGTATAGTGACGTCACACATGCGAGCCCGGTCGAGCGTTGCTAGCCTATTTAAAAAATATATACAGGGAGTAACGGAAAGGGTAGGTATAACAAGCTGAAAGGAGGTCAAGGTACTCAAGAAACTGAACAAATATCCCCATGGAACATGGGTCGAAATATGAAAAATAAATTTGGACCTCTAATAGTAAATCAATCAGCTGATCGGCGATTTTGTATGGGAGGCCCAATTTTTTTTTTGTACCTTTCGACCCATGTCGCATGGATCAAGTTGTTCTGTTTCATAAGTACCTTGACCTCCTTTCGGCTTGTTATACCCTTTCTGTTACTCCCGGTATAGGAACTATAGTAAAAACGCGTTAGCTTGGCAATAGCGGGCGTTGGCCTTTTCTACCACTGTACTCAATATTTGCGATAGCGATATATCGTTTCTCTTAGTAAATGTATGCGATATGAACATCGCTAGAGTACAGTAGTACAATAGCAAGGTCACTCTGGATTATTGCAGGGGTAATAGACATTTTCAGTTATAACCCTATTTATAACGTAATTCTGATTGATGTATTTTATTTTAATTCTATGAGATAATTAATATGTTTTAAGGTAGGTTGTACACTGTACAGCTCCGCGTCCGGGTTTAATTCCCGGCCGGGGCAGCTATTTGAATGATGAGTTTGAATATCTGTTTTCAGATCTGGGTATTAATAGTGTATGTTTCAGTGTGGTCTATTCTATAAAGCGAAATAAAAGGAATTAAATATTTTGACCATAGGTTTATTAACAGCAGTCGTAGTTTAGTCGTAGGACTAGGTGGTGGCTCCATCGCCACTACACTCCACACAACAAAACTTAACAAATAAATATAACAAAACGTGACTGGCTAACAAGTACTTACTATAGTCGAATTTCTAATTGTATTCACTGATTTGACGTTTGGTGCGTGGCCGCTTTTTTGGAAAAAATAAATAGTGATGTGCTAAAAAGATTAAATTAAATCACTCATCTAGTGACATAGTTCATAGTTATTAAATCAATAAATGTTTTTGGTACAATACAATATAAGTTCAATAATTTTAAGGACGTGTTTTTCTCACAAAACTGAATAAAAAGTGTGTCACTTAGTACGGGAGACCCAATTCATTTATTTTCATATTTTGAAGAAAAGTTTGTAATAAATGTTTTATTACAAACTTTTCTTCAAAATATGAAAATAAATGAATTGGGTCTCCCGTACTAAGTGACACACTTTTTATTTTTTTTATATTAGGAGTATAAATTTTTTTGTAGGAAATCAATAAATAAATGTAAGTGACCTGAGTATGAGGTTTGAATGAATCAGCTCACCTGAACTTAAAAATCGAACTGAAGTACGTCACTAGTGATATGCAGTTGGTATCATTATTTTGTCGGCATCTGTCATTTTACTGAATATAATTAAAAATTCGACTATAGGTACTTATTTCGCTGGCTCAACGACACAAAATATATCTTGTCCTCCGACACTAGGTTTCCCTACTCTTCCCTGTTTTGAACTGCTTGTCGCCAATCGGCCATTTGAAGCGCTCCCAGGTCTTTTTGGACTTCGTCAATCCAGCGATACTTAGGACGCCCAACTGGACGTTGTCCATGTAGTTGACCCAGGGATGCTCTCTTGGCCGCAAGATCCTCCCCATTCTCTCGACATGTCCAAACCAGCGAAGTCGGGCAGATTTAATTTTCCCGATGACTAACAAGTAATGTAACAAAAATAAACTTATCAAACAATCAATAACCAAAACACCGAAAAACAGCAAGAAAGACTTCCAAACGTTAACGAACGCAAACGCACTTCAGAACGGAATGAGACAACGATCGATCAAAATGAAAACAAATGCGAGCCTACGGGACCGCACCCCTGGCATCCTCTGGCCAGCTAGGGGCTCATTACAAAACAATGTAACTCAAAAATTTTTGTTTTAGTGTCAACAATTTTGCTTTATATTTATTTATGGTAAAAATGTATTTTGTAAAGCTTTTTGCTTCCTATTTGCTAAAATTATAATTGCAACCCAGAATATTTTTTATTTTACGGTATTATACCTTTATTAGAGAATAAATTTGGGCAATATTTTAAAACGTATGTAATAGAATTGAACTCATTTCAAAAGTTTGCAAAAATTATCGACATATAAAAGTAATAGTTAAAATAACAACTTTTCGAATTGGCTACAAGTACACTCATTTTTGAAAATTTTGGATATACATGGTTGTGGAATGACGCCGAGTTGTGCCGGGGGAATACCCGGAATTGGCCGGTATTATGATACTTTAGCGATGTGAATTCTAGCGATAGTTTGTATGGAGAGCGATAATTATCGCCCAAAAATGTTGTTTTTGGTACCGGTCGTGTCAATGTACGCTATTGCCAAGCTAACGCGTTTTTACTATAATAAGCGTATGCAAGTAATTTATTTCAGTGAATTTTAACTCATTTTAAAAACTATACGACAAAAACCTACACCTACTGAAATTTAGTGTAGGTTTTGAGTGTTGATCACTAGCGAAATATCTTTTTATTTACAATAAAAAATATCTACTCCGTTCCATAAACCCATTCAGATAATTTTAAACGCAAGTTCTAGGTATTTTTAGTATGTACGTATACGCAGCGGGACCCTAAGCCAGAATGGAATGAAACTTATGTGGTCTTGTAGGTATTAATTTGTACCTACAGAAATGTGAAATAAAAAAATTTGTACCTCTGTAAAAAAAAAAGTTATGGACCAATTTGCAAAACGTCAACCCAGCGGGACCCCACTTAAAATGACAGTTTAGACTCAAAGTAAGTATATATTCGGAAAGCCCTGAATTTGTACCTTCCAAATATTATTCGATCATTCTCCTGAAGCGAATAGTCTAGGAGCTATAACCGATTAAAGTCAGCGTCAAGCCAGCGGGACCCCGTGTCAAAGTACAATCCACACTTGAAAAAAACATATTTTTGGAGAGCCCTGAATTTGTACCTTCCGAAAATACCTTTATACAGCTTGTAACATTAATATTTCACGAGATATTAACGATTGAAATTTTATAGTGTAAGAGTCAGCGTCCAAAAAATAGTTGGTGATTTATAGTTACCATAAGACCTTTGTTCCCATTGGCCACTACTTTAATCGCCAATAGTGGCGAATGGGACGAAAAAATCCCAGTCGCCACTAGTGATGAATGGGAACTAATTGCCACCACATGAGTTCGCTTTACATTGCATGTGTTATCGTTTTGGAAAATATCCTTCAACCAGCCTCCGTCTGGTCTCTTATCACACAAGCGGTTTAAGAGCAGATGCGGAGGGGAGGCGGAAGCGCAGCAAATTTGTTGCGGTCGCACGGCAGAATCACAACGGTAAATATCGCCGACATCCGCTGCATGTTGCGGACGCGCATTCACCTCCGTTCCGCATCCGCTCCCCCAATACCGATTGTGTACTTAATAAAAGCCTACGGTACAGCCAAGGTCTAGACAAAATCTACTTAATGACAGCCGTCAAACTTTAAACGTGTTTTTCTCGGAAACTATGCATGCCAGACAACTAGTTTATTAGGTGAAGTTGTTGGTCTTGAACAAATCTACATTTCAGGTGACAGCTGTCAAACTTTAAAGTCGTTTATCTCGGAAACTATGCTTGCCAGACTACTAGAGAAAAAACATTGTTCAGTTTGACAGCTGTCATTTAATAGATCTTGTCTAGGCTTACAAGTTTGTCAAAGAAACTAGTAGTCTAGCATGCATAGTTTCCGAGATAATCGGGTTTTGATTTTGACAGCTGTCATTAAAAATGTAGATCTCGTTAAGGCCTACAACTTTCCTAAAGAAACTAATAGTCTAGCACGCACAGTTTCCGAGATTAACGACTTTTTAGTATGACAGCTGATACCTGTCATGTAGATCTCGTTAAGGCCTACAACTTTCCCAAAGAAACAAATAGTGTAGCATGCGTAGTTTTCAAGATAAACGACTTTTTAGTATGACAGCTGACAGCTGTCATGTAGATCTCGTTAAGGCCTACAACTTTCCCAAAGAAACAAATAGTGTAGCATGCGTAGTTTTCAAGATAAACGACTTTTTAGTATGACAGCTGACACCTGTCATGTAGATCTTGTCAAGGCCTACAACTTTCCCAAAAAAAACAAATAGTCTAGCAAGCGTAGTTTCCGAGATAAACGACTTTAAAGTTTGACAGCTGTCACCTGAAATGTAGATTTGTTCAAGACCAACAACTTCACCTAATAAACTAGTTGTCTGGCATGCATAGTTTCCGAGAAAAACACGTTTAAAGTTTGACGGCTGTCATTAAGTAGATCTTGTCTAGACCTTGGCTGTACCGTAGGCTTTTATTAGGTACACAATCGGTATTGGGGGAGCGGATGCGGAACGGAGGTGAATGCGCGTCCGCAACATGCAGCGGATGTCGGCGATATTTACCGTTGTGATTCTGCCGTGCGACCGCAACAAATTTGCTGCGCTTCCGCCTCCCCTCCGCATCTGTTCTTAAACCGCTTGTGTGATAAGAGACCAGACGGAGGCTGGTTGAAGGATATTTTCCAAAACGATAACACATGCAATGTAAAGCGAACTCATGTGGTGGCAATTAGTTCCCATTCATCACTAGTGGCGACTGGGATTTTTTCGTCCCATTCGCCACTATTGGCGATTAAAGTAGTGGCCAATGGGAACAAAGGTCTTATGGTAACTATAAATCACCAACTATTTTTTGGACGCTGACTCTTACACTATAAAATTTCAATCGTTAATATCTCGTGAAATATTAATGTTACAAGCTGTATAAAGGTATTTTCGGAAGGTACAAATTCAGGGTTCTCCAAAAATATGTTTTTTTCAAGTGTGGATTGTACTTTGACACGGGGTCTCGCTGGCTTGACGCTGACTTTAATCGGTTATAGCTCCTAGACTATTCGCTTCAGGAGAATGATCGAATAATATTTGGAAGGTACAAATTCAGGGCTTTCCGAATATATGCTTACTTTGAGTCTAAACTGTCATTTTAAGTGGGGTCCCGCTGGGTTGACGTTTTGCAAATTGGTCCATAACTTTTTTTTTACAGAGGTACAAATTTTTTTATTTCACATTTCTGTAGGTACAAATTAATACCTACAAGACCACATAAGTTTCATTCCATTCTGGCTTAGGGTCCCGCTGCGTATACGTACATGTTTTGTTCACTAGCAAAATTTAATGTTACAAGGTAAAAGAAAATATCGACTCCATTCCATCTATATTCTCACTTTTTGTTACATGAATTCAGAGTTGCAAAGCTTTTTATAGTTAAAAGTACCTACTTATACCCGCACACCCGAAACGCACTCACCGAATTTTGGATTCTTTGTATGAAAATCTATGGAACCTCGAAAATATTGCCGAACTGCACGCGCCGAATCGAACGGATTGTAACAAAATGTTTTCTGCTTCTTCTTTACATTTTATTACGTTTACATTCTAGCAATTTGACATTCTGCTACTTTGACGTCTTGTCATTTTGTCTTTCTGCACATTCTACTTCCTTGAACAATAATATTTTTAAAACGTTGATTTAGTGGCCCCTATCATATGCTCACAAGTTTTGTTCCACCGTAGAAGTAGTGGGCAAAAATATTTCCACCTATTGTTGCCTGCCGCATGCAACAAATTTCCGAAAAGTACACATACATGGCAAAATTATCCATTAAACTGGGAGGAAAGTACTTTCTTGGCAACACCGATTCGATTCGATGCAGCTGTGCTTGCTGCTAAGTTTTCTAAGCCATCCGCATTATTCGGCGCGTACGGTGAGTGCGTTGCCTTGCGGGTGTTCGGGTATATTTACTTTCACCTGTTTTAGAAGTGTATTTGTTCAAAGCTTTTCCCCTAGGTGGCATTGCACTACTTTGTTCCACAATTGATCAACAGATGGCTAATTATTGTGAATTTACTTGGAAAGAAAAGTTTTGACATCTTGACCCCCGCAAAGGGAGCACCCCCTGGGGGCGTGGCTAAAACGGTGCTGGCGGCTTCGATGCAGCACCTTAAGGTGAAACCACACTATAACTGCACTGCACTCGATATGCAGTAGAGCTACAAAGTTGCCTCCAGAGGGCATTTTTTCGCTGCAGTGCAGTCAATACGCAGTTTCATTGGTTTTCTAAATTCATCCCTCTTCTTTACCTAACCCACTTTATACGAGGTGTATGTATGTGTGTACCACCAAGTTAATATTCCTTTTTGGAAAACTTGCAAAAACTCTACCTTGCAGAATTGAACCTGCGACTTTCACTGTAAATAAGTAGATACTAGCGACTCCTCTAGCAACTGGGCTACTGCGGCACCCTGATTGCGAAAATCTTACTAGGAAAGTGCTTTTATTGTATACCTAACACGAGAAGTGTTTTAAAATTTGGTATTCAATTTATCGCGGGTTTTCATCGCTTTGACTACATTCAATCTGCAAAGAATGAATTAGTCGCTGAGAATTAGTTGCAAGACTATCCCGGTAGATGGTGCCCATCCACGCGATAGTGGACAAGATATAATTGCTAAATTCGCAGGTTCGATTAGAACCGCGGTAGCCCAGTTGGTAGTGGCGTTGGCAGTACAGATGCCGAAGGTCGCAGGTTCAAAACCTGCCTGCGGTGGAAAATTTTGCAAGTTTCCAAAAATTGCTTTTATTAGGTTTTCCATGATATTAATATTTTATTTCAGAGCATTACTATCAACAACATATTGCCATCACTAGACACACTTCTTCTGCATGAAAATTCGTTTGAACACATTGACAAAAATATGGCGGTTTCGCTAAATAAGTTACCGAAACTAAAAACGCTTGATTTTGCTGCCAATTGGAAACTAGATTTATGTGCAAACAACTCAAGGATACAGGATGTGAAGACGTCTGGTAAAAAACTTTTGTGATACCACAAATAACAAAGTTATACACACATTCATGCATACATCACGCCTATACCCCTTGCGGGGAAGGCAGAGCGTAAACGGCTGTAAAAAAACGACGCGTCTGATGAAAGTTTGAGAGTCATTCAGAAGACGGTGTATTACTATAGTGACAGGTTATCAGCCTGTCGCCTAAAATTGCAATATGATATGCATCAATCCTCGATTCCCTTGCTTGGTCGCTTCTTACAGCACCCACAGGAATAATATAGGGTGATTTTATTGTATGCCGGCTTCACACATAAAGTTGTGGCGGCTCTTAACCCAAGTCTATTAAAAATTACAAAAATGGTAGTTACACGATTAGCAAAAAAAAAGAACTTTTAAAATGTGATTCGTAATTAAAATAACACTAAGTTTATATAGGGGTTATGATTTTTTTTCAGGTTTAAAGTCACTAGACTTTGGTAAGACTCGGACGGACATTGAATGTTTTGATGACAAAAAGTTCCCGTCCCTCGAAGAACTGATATTAGACGAATATTACCGCCCGGTGATTAAGGTATTGTCTACGTACATCTACAATTATTTATAAAGAGTAACGATTTGTTTTTATATTATGTGCATGTAACCGATTAACTCTAAAGCTGTGAGACAGACTCCAAACTCTCTTTCACCATTGTAAGGTAAAACATCTCTGAAACGATGATGAAATAACCGAAACCACTGCTGCAGCCATTGTGACGCATATTCCTGCGGGTCTACGGAAAATAACGGACTGGACTCTTGTATACAAAAGGCATCTCAGTCTGGAAGACTGTTGCCGAAGCACTCTGAAGAGAATGTTGCCGGCAGCTTTACAAAAGTTCCTTTGACTTACGTCGAAAAAGACGCGAGATCCGAGAGTTGCCGTATAACAAACTTGCCTGTGCGCGACTTAAGTAACTTATTTTATTTTTACAGCTACGTCATTTGTTAAAATGGCCAGTACCATTGCACATTCAATTACATAATAACATAACCACAGTTGAATTCACAAATGCGGACTATGCCACCCTAAATGAATCTAAGGCAAACATAACGTTTACTGGCATAATAAGTTTATTATGCGACTGTCAAAATCCGTACTTCGCAAGAGCGGTGAGAGGAAATCTATTGAAGTTATCATCTCAAGAAGTAATAAGGTGCGAAGACCTTAAGAATATGACTTTGGTAGAAACTACTCAGGACCAGACCGAGTGTACGAAGACTGATTGTCAGAATTGTGAATGCCGACAAATGTGGTCGACAGGAGGAACAGAGGTAGAATGTCGAGACAAGATTGTGTATGGGATACCTGCTGTGACAGGCATGACAAAGTTGTTAGCACGTAACAACCAAATAAAGCTACGCCAAGAGGATATCCCTGATTCGCTCACAGTAAGTGCATACAGGGTGTAAGGGATGGCTCTCTTCTTCTTTTTCTTCGAGTGGGACACCAAGTCGTAAAATACTTGCCATAAAAAAATATGTCAAGAGACTTAAAAAAAATTGATTTCCCATTGTAAATGTCAGCTAATCGTAATTTCATATGGGAGGTCAACAATTTTTACGTCTCCTGAAATATTTTCCAATGGGAAGTTGTTCAGTTTCATGGTCTGATTACACCATATCAGTATTCGGAGAGCTGTGCTATACACCTCGTACAGCTTGTACTCATAGAGTTGACTATATAGGGTTACATTTTATTAAGTGCAAATCTCTTAAGGGTGTGATCTACTCACAAAACTGAACAACTTTTGTTTGAAACTTTTCTTCGAAATGTAAAAAAAATTGGGCATTCCATACAAAAATGTTGACTCTTTGACAACATTCCACACGCTTAACATCTCTTTGTCACAGCTCCGGTCGTGAAATTAAATTTTGTGCATAAATCTTCCATAATTTGCAGTGATTTTATAATTAAATTAGTAACAATACCGTGTAAAATAAAAATCAAAGTGAAAAAATAAGTAATAGTGCATAAACAGTGATAAAAATTGGTCAAAACTGTGATATTTAAATGTGTCATACTGCGCTTGCGCGGTCGCCGGACCCCCGTTGCACAGGATTCTCGCGGTTACGCGCACTGCTTAACCGTGAAAGTCGCGCGCGCTCCGAGCGCGGTGACGTACACTCGACCGTGCGCACGAAATTGCTATAGATTAAGCCGGTCACAGAGTGACCACTCCGTTGGAGAGTAATAAAATAAAAAAAAGTTGCAGTGGGAGACTACTCCTGGAACTTTCTTAAATAATGGCGTTCTTTGAAAACATTTGTCATAAATGTAAGGGTAAGCTTAAAAGAAATAATTACCTTACGTGCTGTACATGTAAAAAAGCTTATGACCTAACCTGTGCCGACGTGACTATAAAACGCTATGAACTTATGCGTAGCGATAGTGAAAAAGATCGCCGCCTTATATGGAAATGCAAGCCATGCCATATGCAGTTATATAAAGCAACAAACACAGGACAGGGGCGTGTTACTCCTAAATTACTACCGCAAGACAAGAACAAAAATAAAACGGACCAAGACACGCTCAATCAAGATGTAAGTACTACAAGTGTTAAGCAACATACGCCGTCTTTTTCAGCACAACTTAAAGATGTTAACCTTACACCAGATACAGTAAAAATTGACTCCAAAAATACGAATAACCAGAACGCTGTAGTTGCGCCGGAGATTATAAATGTTGCTTTACAGAACTCATTTGAATTGTTGCCCACCGAGGATGATAATACTGGAGAAAATGATGACGCATTTATAATGGAAGAAATAAACCGAAGCTGTTCAGATATTGATGATTCTCATGTTCTGACTAAAGATGATATATCGGAAAAGTATTCCTCGCAATCCGAAGAAGAAAAAATGACCAGAAGCTATGATTTTTCGACTGGAATAGCTGCAAGTGTTAAAGAAATGGAAGACGAAATAGCCCAACTTAAATCAGAAAGAGATAGTGCTGAAAATCAGCTAGAAGAAGTAATACTAGAAAACAACGCCCTCAAAAGACAAATAATTTCGCAAACAAAGGAACTTAACTCATTAAAAACAATTTGTCGCCTATCACCAAAATCAAATGCAAGACCGAAAAAAGATAAACCAAAACTAAGCCTAAGTTATGCGACACCGCCTTCGTCAAGATATTCATTGGGTGAATCAAAGTTCTGTTACCCAAAGGAACATTCTACTAACTTTGCGGACTTGTTACTAATGATTACAGGACTACAACAGGATCTTAAGAAAGCTAATTCTTTTATTGAAATTCTAAGAGAAGAAATCGGTTATCTAACAAGTAAACTTCAAAACCTAGAAATAGTTGCGGACCAGCCAATAGATGAACAAAGCAAAGACAATGTAACAACTACACAAGTAGGTGAACTTAAAACAGGTGAATTAAGTGAGGAAGTTAAATATCCCGGAAGCAAAGACAATTTAACTACTACACAAGAGGGTGAACTTAAAACAGGTGAATTAAGTGAGGAAGTTAAATATCCCGAAATAGCGAGTGAAACAACAAGGAATGAAAAAGATGTAAATATTAGAGAGCAATTTATAACTAAGAGAGAAAAACAAATTAAAGAACCTTCAAAAGCTATCAACACAAAATGTGACCGGAAAATTCACATATATGGCACACAGCAATGTGTTGGCATTGCTGCAATGATGATACAAACTAGGAGTACTACAAAATATGAAAAATATGATGTATACGCAGAAACAATGCCAAATGCATCAAGTACCGAAATAACACAGAAATGTCGATCTAGCATCATAAACACAAATGATAAGCTTATTATATGTGCTGGAGAAAATGATAGCAATCCAAGGATGGTGATTTCAGATTTACAAATGCTTCTTCAGAAATTTCACAATAAAACTATCTTTATTCTAAATGTGTTTCATAACAAATATCTTAATGTCTCTAAACTTAATAATGAAATTGAAAATTTATGTAATCAATATAAAAATGTTCATTTTATAGACTGCAAAACATTTGAAATATTGGACATGTGTAATATTATCAATTTTAATATAGATTATATTGACTATAAAAACAAATACCTAGATGTTAAAGCTTTAAAAGAACTGATAGCAAGTAACAGACCCCAAAAAAACTTAACAGATAATAAACCCAAAAGAGGCACTATTCCATATTACTTCGCTCGTATACAAACACAAACGGTTCGTCATGATGATAAAACTGTAAACAAACAAGCTAGAAGGGGTACCATACCGTATTATTTCTCCAATAGTCAGAAAGCAACCTTTTTTCGTCCCTAAACAAATACAAGAAGGTGTCAACTTTACTATTGTAATGGTCATAAAAAGATTGCACGTCGATTCAGTTTTATTACCCATCAATAGATGGCGCTGGTGACGCCTTTCTAGCTATTATACTTTGTTATATTCACAAAATGTAAAAGAGGGTAATAAAGAAAATTGAGGTTAGCGGTCTTTTGCCGAGTGCGAAACGGAGAAGACGCTTTCGTGCAATTTAAGGAAATATTAAACAAATTATGGGTTATAATAACCGATCCTTTTAGTTACTTGTGATTGTGCAATTGTGGACACGGGGTAAGTTTTAGGTTTTAAGTTTTCGCTGGCTTTAGTGACTTTTTATTCGCGCAAACATGAGTGTCGATATTTATAGTTGTCATTCTTGTCCACAGCATTTGGACACGCCCTTTACTGTGGAATTACGTATTTTGATGATTTATGGTCACATTATTCAAGTTAAATACGGAAACAAAGGAAATTCCTACTAAGTATAATCACTGTCTACGGACGGATAGCGTTATTTCATCGGCCCGCATAACTGTGACTGTGGCGTAGTGGATAAGAGCTCTGCCTCTTAAACGGCAGGACCATTCAAGCGCGGGGTTCGATCCTCGGCGTTCACGAACTTTTTGTGTTTTTTTTTATATGATAATATTTTAGTATAACTGTTCTAATTTTATTTGATTAGTAATAGTGTTATAAATAGACTAGGCTTACGTGCATTTTTTCTTAATATAGGAATATTCATATTTTGAAAAGTGTCGGATCTTATTTAATTCATCTAGAACCCAACCCTTTGAAAATATACGTAATAACTTTCTTAGTCATTTTGGAGCATCACAATGGCGCCCACTAGGTACGATAATTAGATAAGATTCGCCACTTGGTGCCCTTCGTGTGAATGTAGGGTGACCATCATTTTGTTTCGGATATTTTATTTTTGTACGTTTTTCTTATTTTTGTTCTTTGTCAATATTTGTTAATTGCGCTATATAGTATTTAATAATTAAACATATTTGTACATTAATATGGCTACTTACACGATTAGCGTGTGGGATCTGTTAAAGGATGAACTCGAGTTTGAATTGTCTTGCAGGGGTGTATACAATATTGGTAATGTCTCAACTATGCGGTCGATATTTAAAGAAATTCTAAATAAGGAAAGGGAGACGGAATCCACAATTAATCTTACGACTCCACCTTCATGTAGTACTGAACCTTTGAAGCATATTGTTATATGTGAAACAAAATTGAAAACACTCATGGAAGCCTTGAATGAGATCGCTGAAGCACCACCTTTACTTATGCTGAAAAGAATATTTTCTCGTATGTTACATTTGCACAATCACATTAAATTGATTAGGCCGGATGAAGACCTCTTAAGTCGACACACACAACTTTGTGAAGATTATGAGGCATTTTTCGGTGTACTTGAGACAGCTCTTGACGCTAATAGGAAAAGCAGCAAAGGGCGCCTAACGGATAAAGACAAGGAAATTCTACAGCAATCCTTGGGAACTGATGCAGACAATATAATAGCGAAAATAGAGGACGCTGAAAAATCTTTTCATTCCCTTGATTTGGAAAACGATGAGGGGAACAGAACACCTGATCGTAATGGAACACATGCTGAGGTCAAGTTCAATGCGGTAACTGAGGACCGCGAGATCGCTGCTACTGGCATTCCGGTCCAACCGACCACTTCGTTGCATCGTCCTCTCCTTATTAGGACATCTACCGTTGAAAAGGACTTTATAAAGAGAAAACTTGTGCCCATCAAGGATTGGGGAATGAAATTTACTGGCCATGGAACATTAAGCATAAACGCGTTTTTAGAGCGCATTGAGGAGCTGAAAGACGCCAGAAACGCAGATGATGATGATTTGTGGCGATATGCAGTGGACCTTTTTGAGGGTGATGCGCTCATCTGGTTTAGAGCTAATCGGGTCTATGCGGAAAATTGGGAAGAATTAAAAGAGTTACTTATCTCAACATTCCAACGTCCTTACTACCAGGATGAACTTTTGGAGGAGATAAAGAGAAGGACTCAAGGCAGAGGAGAAAATCCAACTGTGTACGTTTCGGTCATGCAAAACATGTTTAACAGATTGCCAGAAAAACTTTCAGAATCACAAAAACTTGCAATTTTACTAAAAAATGTACAACCTTATTATCAACAGGCAATTTGTAGGGATAACTATTGCACAGTTGCACAGTTACTGGGTGTCTTACGGGTAATTGAGCGCACGAAAGCCAACTGTGATAATTTCCGGGAACCTAAGAGAGCCGGTAATACCTTGGAGCCGGATTTAGCTTACAAGGAATCCCAATATGAAGAAGTGAATGCGTTTTACCAAAGCAAGTCAAACTCCGGAAACACAGTCTTTGCAAAGAATAACACTGGAAATATGAAGTGTTGGAATTGTCGTGTCATGGGTCATACATTCCGAAACTGCAAAATACCCCGACAGAGGTTGTTCTGTTATAGATGTGGTAAATTTGGACAAACTACGGCCAATTGCTCTTGTAAGAATCCGGGAAACGAGAAAGTGGAAGACATCAACTCTGCCGAATGTCTTCCAAATTAGGTAATACACCATTGAATAATTTGGAATGGCAGAACTGGCTCAAACTAGTTTCGCGTTATTTCTCTACTGGAGAAATATGTAGTATGGGGAAATTACCTAACGACAATCGTTATTTTGGGAAAATCAAGATCTTAGGAAAGGAATTTGTGGGATTATTAGACTCGGGCGCTACAACTTCTGTTATTTCTGAAAGCTTAAGCTTGAAACTGATTGCAATGGGATTCTCAAAGCAAAATATGTCTCATAGCTTAACTGTATCCACAGCAGATGGCACACCACATAATGTTTCAACGTTCCTGGATTTGCCAATAGAGTTTTTAAACAAGTACAAAGTCGTAGAATTTAAAATACTGAAAAATTCAATCCACGATATGTTACTTGGAATGAATTTTTTTGATGCATTCAATCTGGGGATAGCAGAAATTAAGGAATGTCTTGATAAATCACAACTGGCCAAAGTAGGAAGTACGGAAATAATGGAGATTGGTAGTCCAGTGTCAGTAGTTTCAAGACAAGAATTAAGTACAAGTCAAAGGGAAGCCTTAGATACGCTAGTAGCGGACATGACGAATACAATTGGTGAAGGCTTAGGTAGAACAAATTTAATTGAACATCGCATAGATACTGAGGGGCACCAGCCGGTCAATCAAAGGCAATATCCCTTTTCGCCACAGATAATGAAAGAACTAGATCTGGAGATTGATGAAATGCTGAAAATGGATGTAATCGAGCCTTCTTACAGTTCATGGAGGTCACCTGTTCTTTTTGTCAAAAAATCCTCAGGAAAAAATAGGCTGTGTTTAGACAGCCGGCAAATAAACAAAGTGACTAAAAGAGACACCTATCCACTGCCACGTGTTACCACTGTTCTTGATAGTTTAAAAAATGCTCGCTACTTATCAACCTTGGATCTTAAATCAGCTTTCTGGCAAATTCCACTAGAAGCATCAAGTAGAGAGAAGACGGCGTTCGGTTTACCTGGAAGAGGCTTATTTCAATTTTAAGTCATGCCTTTTGGCTTGATCAATGCCAGTCAGACTCAGCAGAGATTAATGGACAAATTGTTTCCACCGGAATATGAGGGTAAAGTGTTCACGTATCTTGATGATATAGTGGTGTGCACTCAGACATTTGAAGAACATATAGAAACCTTAACCAAAGTGAAAAATCAGCTATTGAATGCAGGTCTGACAGTCAACATAGAGAAATGTCACTTTGCCAGAGACTCTCTAAAATACTTGGGATATATTGTGGACAAAGAAGGGTTGCGTACAGACCCTGATAAGGTTAACGCTATTATCAATTATCCCAAACCTAAGACGTTTACAGAATTAAAACGATTCCTTGGATTGGCAAGCTGGTACAGACGCTTCGTGGAGAATTTTGCTATGGTTGCGGCTCCTCTTCACGATCTTACAAAAGGCGGTAAAAAAGGACGCGAAATAATTTGGAATGAAGAGGCTGAGAAGTCATTTATTGAATTGAAGACAGCTTTGACTACAACACCAGTTTTAAGTTGTCCTGACTTCTCAAATGAATTTATAATTCAGTGTGATGCTTCGAACAGAGGCACAGGAGCTGTCCTGATTCAGATGAGTGGTGATATTGAAAAGCCGGTGGCTTGTACTAGCAGGAAACTTACAGAAAGGGAGTCAAGATACTCCACCTCTGAGCGGGAACTTTTAAGTGTCATTCACGCTATAGAACAATTCCGACCTTATGTCGAGGGCACTCACTTTAAAGTGATCACGGATCATAGTGCGTTACAGTGGCTAAGTAAAACGAAGGATCCACATGGCAGGCTAGCTCGCTGGGCAATGAAACTGCAACAGTTTGATTACGAAGTCATATATAAGAAAGGTAAAGATAATATAGTTCCAGATGCTCTATCTCGCGCATTAATAGAAGATGAAATAGCTGCTATTGAAATCAGAACGGAAGACAAGGATGACTGGTACAAACAAAAAGAACAAATGGTTCAAAGCGGGCAAGAAAATCCAGAATGGACATTAACCCAGGGTATTTTATGGAAATACTTAAAATTAAAACAGTTCCCTGACGAGAATGATTCATGGAAAATTGTTGTACCAGAATCATTAAGGACACAAGTTCTTAATGAATGTCATAATGATCCGTTAGCAGGGCATTTCGGGGTCAAAAAATCCATAAATAAAGTAAGACAAAGATATTTTTGGCCAACATTAATAAAAGATGTAAAGGACTACGTACGGAAATGTGAAACATGTGCTAAACATAAAACTCCGCAATTACCACCCCAGGGTCTCATGGGTAAACATAAAGAAGTTTCGGAACCCTTTCAAATTATTTCAATGGATCTAATGGGACCCTTTCCGCGATCAAGAGCAGGTAATACTATGTTATTGGTAGTCTGTTGCTGGTTTAGCAAATTTGCATTACTTTACCCCTTAAGAAATGGTAAAGTTTCGAACATTGCAAAAATTGTAGAAGAGCAGATATTTCTTTTGTATGGTTCGCCTAAGGTCATAATTTGTGACAACGGTAAACAGTTTGTGTCTGCGCAATTTAAAGAGCTAGCTGACACCTATAATTCGGAAATTTGGTATACTCCTTACTATCATCCGCAAGCAAATCCAACGGAGAGAGTAAATCGAGTTATAGGTACGGCTATTGCTTCATACATAGAGGAGAACCATAAAGACTGGGATAAACATATACCTCACATTGGACATGCCATCAGAACAGCGGTGCATGAGGTCACAGGTAAGACACCATCTTATTTGTTCTTCGGCCGAGAAACATCCAATCACGGTAAATTATCAAAAAATGTTGATAAAACAACATGCATTGATTTCAATAGAACGGCGGTTGAAGAAAAGGTAAATAAAAGGGAAGAAATATACAAGGAGGTAAAGGAGCGTCTGAGAAAAGCGTATGAAGTAAATAGTAAAAATTATAATGCTCGAAGGCGCACTTGCACTTATAATGTGGGTGATGTTGTTTGGAAAAGGACAAAACCACAGTCTAATGCGGACAAATGTTTCATGGCCAAACTTTCGCCTAAATATGAAAAAGCTGTTATCTCAGAGAAATTGTCTACAGATGTGTACCTATTGAAAAGCCTGAAGGGCAAAAACCTAGGTAAATGGCACTCAAACGACCTAAAGCGGCTATTGTTATAAAAGAATCCCTTGGATTCTTTTTTTTAGGAGGGGGGATATTGTAATGGTCATAAAAAGATTGCACGTCGATTCAGTTTTATTACCCATCAATAGATGGCGCTGGTGACGCCTTTCTAGCTATTATACTTTGTTATGTTCACAAAATGTAAAAGAGGGTAATAAAGAAAATTGAGGTTAGCGGTCTTTTGCCGAGTGCGAAACGGAGAAGACGCTTTCGTGCAATTTAAGGAAATATTAAACAAATTATGGGTTATAATAACCGATCCTTTTAGTTACTTGTGTTTGTGCAATTGTGGACACGGGGTAAGTTTTAGGGTTTTCGCTGGCTTTAGTGACTTTTTATTCGCGCAAACATGAGTGTCGATATTTATGGTTGTCATTCTTGTCCACAGCATTTGGACACGCCCTTTACTGTGGAATTACGTATTTTGATGATTTATGGTCACATTATTCAAGTTAAATACGGAAACAAAGGAAATTCCTACTAAGTATAATCACTGTCTACGGTGGGATAGCGTTATTTCATCGGCCCGCATAACTGTGATTGTGGCGCAGTGGATAAGAGCTCTGCCTCTTAAACGGCAGGACCATTCAAGCGCGGGGTTCGATCCTCGGCGTTCACGAACTTTTTGTGTTTTTTTTTTATATGATAATATTTTAGTATAACTGTTCTAATTTTATTTGATTAGTAATAGTGTTATAAATAGACTAGGCTTACGTGCATTTTTTCTTAATATAGGAATATTCATATTTTGAAAAGTGTCGGATCTTATTTAATTCATCTAGAACCCAACCCTTTGAAAATATACGTAATAACTTTCTTAGTCATTTTGGAGCATCACACTATATTTCATCAAAACATTGCCAGCATTTTTCATAAATTAGAACTTTTTGAAATCACACTTCAAGAACTCCAAGAGCAACAAATAGATCCAGATGCAATTTGTCTAACTGAAAGTTTTATTCAGAGTGGGTGCGAAAAATACTTGAAAGTGCATAACTATGCCTTGGCCTCAAGTTATTGCAGAACTAAACAAAGAGGTGGATCTTGCATACTTTTGAAAAAGAACTTGCTCTTTAAAGAATTATTATTCGTTAAAAAGTTGAATTGTTTGAATGTTGTGGGCTTGAAATCATACCTAATAAAATTATCATTATCTGCGTTTATAGAACACCAGACTCCAACCCAATCACGTTTCTTGATAAATTAGATGCACTACTCTACGAAATTTTTCACACTTATAAAAGCAAGATCAAAATAGTGATAGCGGGTGACATCAACATAAACACTCTAATACGTAATAAAGTCTCTTCAAATCTACAAGACATAGCAAACAACTATAACCTAAAAATACACATAAATACTCCCACTAGAAAAAATAAATGTATTGATCACATCCTAAGTAATATTAAAGATGCAAACGAATCGGTGCTTCCACTTCATTTGTCTGATCATGAGACGGCCCAAGTGCTTCAATTTCCAATAAATAGAAAATTTTCAAAACCTTCCTACTACTATATTTCCAAACGGGACTTTCACCCTGATAATGTCATAAAGTTTCGGGAGTGTCTACGTAGCTTATCGTGGTCTGAGGTTTATGACGAGTTAGAAGACGCAAATCAAGCATTCGACAAGTTTCATGATCTACTTATGTTACTTTATAACCTCTGTTTTCCAAAAGTTAGAGTCAAAATAAATAATTTTTGTAATAAGAAACAGAAATGGATCAGTCGAGGATTAAGGGTAAGCTGTAAAGCAAAAGAATATTAAGATACAAATACTACAAAAGCAAAACATCACTAAATAAAACCAATTATTTAAAATATTCTAAAATACTAGGAAACTGTTTATTTACTTCTAAGAAGATGACTAATATTAAGTTTATTAACAAAGCAGAAAATAAGTGCAAAGCTACGTGGTCGGTGATAAACGATGAGATCCCACATACAAAACTCAGTGACAATAATATTGATTATATCAAAGTGAATAGCAAAATATTTAAGGATCCCACGCAAATAGCAACCACTTTCAATGATTATTATATAGACTTAACTAATGATAATAATAATTTAACTAATAATTTCGATAAAATAATGCGTTACCTAATTCATTATTCTTGACCCCGGTGACAGAAAATGAAATTAAAACGGAAACATTGCTGTTGAAAAATACCAACTCGGAGGGTTACGATGAAATATGCACCAAAATAATAAAAGAGTGTATAGATGATTCTGCTGGTACTGACATATCTTGTTAACCTTTCCTTTTCTACAGGATCATTTCCAAACCGACTAAAAATAGCTATAGTAAAACCAATTTTCAAAAAAGGGGATAAATACGACGTAATGAACTATCGGCCTATTACACTCATTCCTATATTATCAAAGATATATGAGAGATGTATGCTACGAAGAATAGTTGATTTCTGTGATAAATTTAAACTGATAAATAAAGAACAATACGCTTTTCAAAGAGGTAAATCAACCACGAATGCCATCTACTCGATACTTGAATCTGTCCTCACAAACTTAAATAATAATTTTCTTACAACTGGCCTATTTCTGGACTTAAGCAAAGCGTTCGACTTTGTTTCACATGAACTTACTAAAAAGCTTGAAATAATGGGGATTAGAGGTACACTCATAAATGGCTTTCGTCTTACCTTAGAGGAAGACTTCAATGTGTTACTATCACAAAGCTAGATAAGGAAAAAAATACTGTTAACTATTCTTCTTTGTACAGAAATGTCAACCAAGGAGTCCCACAGGGGAGCGTATTGGGTCCGATTTTGTTTCTTCTTTATATCAATGATATCACTAATATAACCAGCCATCATTGTGTTCTCTTTGCAGATGACATATCCATCATCGTAGCTACCAAAAAATCTAAAAATCAGGATTCCATCAAGGACCACGAAACTGAGTTAAATAATACTTTAACAAAAATAATAATGTTCTTAAATAAACATAATTTGAATATTAACTTAGATAAAACTAATTATTTACAATTTAATCATTGCTATAATAATAATTACAATTTCAAAATGGACATAAATTATCAAAATAAAATAATCAATCAATCATGTCAAGTCAAATTTCTAGGTGTAATATTGGATCAGGATATTAATTGGAAAATGCAAATCGAAAATATAAATAACCGAATAAATAAGTTTGTGTATGCCCTTAAGCGATTAAAAAATGTCACAAATATAAAAACTGCTGTAACAGCATATACAGCTTACGTGGAATCAATACTACGGTATGGTATAATCTTTTGGGGGAACAGCACGAAAGTTGAAAAAGCGTTCATTGCTCAAAAGAAATGTATTCGAGCCATCTTTGGTAAACCTCCTGACGAACCATGTGAACCACTTTTCAAAAAACTTGGTCTGTTACCGCTACCATCTCTTTATATATATGAGATATGTGTATTTATTAAGAAAAACTGTAATCTTTTCAAGAAAGCTTGTGTCGTTAACCCCCGTGTTAAAAGAAATCCTCACAGAATTGTATTTAATGACATACCAAAAATAATGAAATATGACAAGAGTTTGTTAGCAATGTGTGTGAGAATATATAGGGTGAAATTTTACTAGTGACCGATAGCGAAAACTCAGAACCGGCTAGTGATATGGAACAACTTTCCCCAAGGAACATAGGTCGAAATACGAAAAAAGTTTTTGGACCTCCCATAGTAACTGAAATCAGCTGATCGGCAAGTTTGTATGGGAGGTCCAAAAGTTTTTTTCGTATTTCGACCTATGTTCCTTGGGGAAAGTTGTTCCTTATCACCAGCCGGTTCTGTGTTTTCGCTATCGGTCACTAGTAAAATTTCACCCTATATAATAAGTTGCCTAATGATTTAAAAAAAATGACTATAAAAGAGTTCAAACGACGTGTATATAAATGGTTGACGGACCACATGTTTTATAGCATTCGAGCATTTCTTGACATGTAATTGTAAAAATATTAATTTGAAAACTAATCACGAAAAAATTATTGAAATATTTGCATGCCTAATTAATACTGGCTAAACATGTTTGTACATAATAATAATACATGTAACATCTTCCTATACCATGTTTTTGGCAAATAAAGAATCTTTATCTTATCTTTATCTTTAAAAAGTGTGTCACTTAGTATGGGAGGACAAAATTTTTTTTTTCATGTTTCGATGAAAAGTTTCTAACAAAAGTTGTTCAGTTTTGTGAGTAGACTTCACCCTCAAGAGATTTGTACGTAATTAAATGTAACCGTATATTTTAAATTCAATTTTTACATGTTTCTTTGGGAGTGTTATTAAATAGTCCTCTACCCACATAAGTCCTTGAATTAAATTCTAAATCAAATATATTCCACAGATAGTATCTTCTTATTTTTTACTTCATCGTTTTTTATTTTTCAGTATCTTGATCTTACTAAAAATAACATCTCGATTGTTGAAAAAGAAGCAGCAGAAAAGCTATTTTCAATAGAAAATCGCCAAATGTTTTTATCAGATAACCCAATACGATGCACCTGTGGCAACGTTCATTTAATTCAACTTATTAAAGAACATAAAAATCAGGTGCTGGATTACAATAAAATCACGTGTGGTCAAGATGAACTATTGCTCGACTACATTGATGCTAATATAAAAATGTGTGAAAATGAATCGAAAGATAGTGAACTAAAATCATTGCTAACAATCGATCCATTATTGTCAGATTCCAATGAAATTTTAGTGGCGCCGTTAGTTGTATTTGGAATTCTGTCAGCACTCACGGCTTCTGTAACCATTTTAAACTACCGATGCAGACAAAAACTGCGCGAAATTGTGTGTGCAAAAAAATGGTGTCCATTCTATACAGAGGAAAACGACTACTTCTATGATGCATTCGTTTCATTTTGCCACGAGGACGATGATTTTGTTTCTCGAATACTCGTACCGAAGTTGGAAAAACTCGGGTTCAAATTATGTATTCACCATCGCGACTGGGTGCCGGGAGACCTGATTCCGACTCAAATAATGAGATCTATCAAAACTTCTCGTAAAACTGTAATTGTGTTGTCGAAGAATTTCGCTCACTCTCTATGGGGATATTTAGAGTTCAAGGCAGCGCACGACCAAGCTATAGAAGATGGAATGGAGAAAGTTATTCTTATAGTACTCGATGACGTCATAGAAACGGCGAATTTGAATAAGGACTTGCTAAGCTACATTCAAATCAACACTTATGTGAAATGGAGCGACCCCTACTTTTGGGATAAGATTCAGATAGCGTTGCGTAAGCGACGGACGAAGCAGAATACTATCGGAGAAGAAATATGTATCTTTGATACTCCAAGAACGTTAATTACAGAGAATTTATCTAAAAACGACACCGATCAAAATGACACCATTGAAAGTACGATTACAAACTAGTGCGTATTGACGCCCTCAGCTACGTTGGTAATCGGTCCGTCTATCCCGCCTTTACAATGTATTGTTAAAGTTAATGAGAATTACACTTTTTAAAATACACGATGTGTTTTCTTCACTATAACAACACTTAAATATAGAAAGAAAATGTCAATTACAATGCCATGTTTGTGACTGGTATATCTAACGGTTAGGATTGTTCCTAACGGTGACCTTACGAATCTCACCTTTAATATCGTACTTATCGTTATTCAATATTACATGTATTTTTAAGACACATTCAAATTGGTATCGGGTACGTACGTGGCGATACTAAATTGCTTGTCAATTTGTACCAATCAGGATACGCTACCCACGTTCCTATCGGAATACCGCGATAATTTGAATAGGACTTTATTCACTCACATGTATGTGTCTTAAAAAGTAAGTCATCCAGGGAATGAGCAGCCTGTGAATGCAATATTTTTTTTATAAATAATGGGTAAGCGTTTGTCCGCATTCTCACCTGATGTTAGGTGATGATGCAGAATATCTTGCACTGAGCTCGCCAATCTACCTGCTAAGCGTGGTATGGCAATATCTTTTAATAGGTGGAGGCCATTGTCCAGCAGTGGCCTGTTATGGCTTTTACTATTAAGGTTCACTCACCTTGCCAATGCTAGGCTGTTTGTCACCGAGGGCCACTATGAGAATGCAGTCGGCTTGTCGAATGCAACGCTGCGTCCATTGCGTCAGGCTCGGGTCGCATTGGTACAATGCCACCTAGAAAACACTCAATGGAAGGTTAAGGTTTACCCATAGTCTAATAAAACATGGTCTTTCCTTCCCAGAGAAACACAAGACAACGTCACTTAGTATTGTCACTTTATTTCAATAAAATATGTTAGGGGGTAAATTCAATCTCAGAACAATGGGTTAAAATAATTCTTAATAATTTTATAATTTAGATTTACGTGTGTATTAACTTGAACTTTACAACAACACTTCAATTGTATTTATTAGTTAACAGTATCATAAATGATTTACAAAAAACATCATACGAGTGGGTAATTCTGGTAACCCACAAGCATGATGACGTAGTCTTGTGTTGGTCACGTGGTTCACGAGTCTCGGAAAGAAATACCAGGCGGAGTATCTTATTATACCATGGGTTTACCCACCTTGCCAATGCTAGGCTGTTTGTCACCGAGGGCCACTATGAGAATGCAGTCCATTGCGTCAGGCTCGGGTCGCATTGGTACAATGCTACCTGGAAAACAGTCAATGTACTGTTAAGGTTCACTCACCTTGCCAATGCTAGGCTGTTTGTCACCGAGGGCCACTATGAGAATGCAGTCGGCTTGTCGAATGCAACGCTGCGTCCATTGCGTCAGGCTCGGGTCGCATTGGTACAATGCTACCTGGAAAACAGTCAATGTACTGTTAAGGTTTACTCACCTTGCCAATGCTAGGCTGTTTGTCACCGAGGGCCACTATGAGAATGCAGTCGGCTTGTCGAATGCAACGCTGCGTCCATTGCGTCAGGCTCGGGTCGCATTGGTACAATATTACACAGAAAACAGTTTATGAAAGGTTAAGGTTTACTCACCTTGCCAATGCTAGGCTGTTTGTCACCGAGGGCCACTATGAGAATGCAACGCTGCGTCCATTGCGTCAGGCTCGGGTCGCATTGGTACAATACCACCTAGAAAACAGGCAATGAATGTTTAAGCTTTACTCACCTTGCCAATGCTAGGCTGTTTGTCACCGAGGGCCACTATGAGAATGCATTTGGCTTGTCCAATACTGCGTCCATTGCGTAAGGCTCGGGTCGCATTGGTACAATGCTACCTAGAAAACAGTCAATGAAAGGTAAAGGTTTACTCACCTTGCCAATGCTAGGCTGTTTGTCACCGAGGGCCACTATGAGAATGCAGTCCATTGCGTCAGGCTCGGGTCGCATTGGTACAATGCTACCTGGAAAACAGTCAATGAAAGGTAAAGGTTTACTCACCTTGCCAATGCTAGGCTGTTTGTCACCGAGGGCCACTATGAGAATGCAGTCGGCTTGTCGAATACAACGCTGCGTCCATTGCGTCAGGCTCGGGTCGCATTGGTACAATACCACTTAGAAAACAGGCAATGTAAGGTAAAGCTTTACTCACCTTGCCAATGCTAGGCTGTTTGTCACCGAGGGCCACTATGAGAATGCAGTCCATTGCGTCAGGCTCGGGTCGCATTGGTACAATGCCACCTGGAAAACAGTCAATGAAAGGTAAAGGTTTACTCACCTTGCCAATGCTAGGCTGTTTGTCACCGAGGGCCACTATGAGAATGCAGTCGGCTTGTAGAATGCAACGTCCATTGCGTCAGGCTCGGGTCGCATTGGTACAATGCTACCTGGAAAACAGTCAATGTAAATTCAAGGTTTACTCACCTTGCCAATGCTAGGCTGTTTGTCACCGAGGGCCACTATGAGAATGCAGTCGGCTTGTCCAATACTGCGTCCATTGTGTCAGGCTCGGGTCGCATTGGTACAACGCTACCTGTAAAACAGTCAATGAAAGGTAAAGGTTTACTCACCTTGCCAATGCTAGGCTGTTTGTCACCGAGGGCGACTATGAGAATGCAGTCCATTGCGTCAGGCTCGGGTCGCATTGGTACAATGTCACCTAGAAAACAGTCAATGTAAGGTTAAAGTTTACTCACCTTGCCAATGCTAGGCTGTTTGTCACCGAGGGCCACTATGAGAATGCAGTCCATTGCGTCAGGCTCGGGTCGCATTGGTACAATGTCACCTAGAAAACAGTCAATGTAAGGTTAAGGTTTACTCACCTTGCCAATGCTAGGCTGTTTGTCACCGAGGGCCACTATGAGAATGCAGTCGGCTTGTCGAATACAACGCTGCGTCCATTGCGTCAGGCTCGGGTCGCATTGGTACAATGCTACCTAGAAAACAGTCAATGAAAGGTTTACTCACCTTGCCAATGCTAGGCTGTTTGTCACCGAGGGCCACTATGAGAATGCAGTCGGCTTGTCGAATACAACGCTGCGTCCATTGCGTCAGGCTCGGGTCGCATTGGTACAATGCTACCTGGGAAACAGTCAATGAATGTTTAAGCTTTACTCACCTTGCCAATGCTAGGCTGTTTGTCACCGAGGGCCACTATGAGAATGCAGTCGGCTTGTCGAATACAACGCTGCGTCCATTGCGTCAGGCTCGGGTCGCATTGGTACAATGCTACCTGGAAAACAGTCAATGTACTGTTAAGGTTTACTCACCTTGCCAATGCTAGGCTGTTTGTCACCGAGGGCCACTATGAGAATGCAGTCCATTGCGTCAGGCTCGGGTCGCATTGGTACAATGCTACCTGGAAAACAGTCAATGTACTGTTAAGGTTTACTCACCTTGCCGATGCTAGGCTGTTTGTCACCGAGGGCCACTATGAGAATGCAGTCCATTGCGTCAGGCTCGGGTCGCATTGGTACAATGCCACATAGAAAACAGTCAATGAAAGGTAAAGGTTTACTCACCTTGCCAATGCTAGGCTGTTTGTCACCGAGGGCCACTATGAGAATGCAGTCGGCTTGTAGAATGCAACGTCCATTGCGTCAGGCTCGGGTCGCATTGGTACAATGCTACCTGGAAAACAGTCAATGTAAATTCAAGGTTTACTCACCTTGCCAATGCTAGGCTGTTTGTCACCGAGGGCCACTATGAGAATGCAGTCGGCTTGTCGAATGCAACGCTGCGTCCATTGCGTCAGGCTCGGGTCGCATTGGTACAATGCTACCTGGAAAACAGTCAATGAAAGGTTTACTCACCTTGCCAATGCTAGGCTGTTTGTCACCGAGGGCCACTATGAGAATGCAGTCGGCTTGTCGAATACAACGCTGCGTCCATTGCGTCAGGCTCGGGTCGCATTGGTACAATGCCACCTAGAAAACACTCAATGGAAGGTTAAGGTTTACCCATAGTCTAATAAAACATGGTCTTTCCTTCCCAGAGAAACACAAGACAACGTCACTTAGTATTGTCACTTTATTTCAATAAAATATGTTAGGGGGTAAATTCAATCTCAGAACAATGGGTTAAAATAATTCTTAATAATTTTATAATTTAGATTTACGTGTGTATTAACTTGAACTTTACAACAACACTTCAATTGTATTTATTAGTTAACAGTATCATAAATGATTTACAAAAAACATCATACGAGTGGGTAATTCTGGTAACCCACAAGCATGATGACGTAGTCTTGTGTTGGTCACGTGGTTCACGAGTCTCGGAAAGAAATACCAGGCGGAGTATCTTATTATACCATGGGTTTACCCACCTTGCCAATGCTAGGCTGTTTGTCACCGAGGGCCACTATGAGAATGCAGTCCATTGCGTCAGGCTCGGGTCGCATTGGTACAATGCTACCTGGAAAACAGTCAATGTACTGTTAAGGTTCACTCACCTTGCCAATGCTAGGCTGTTTGTCACCGAGGGCCACTATGAGAATGCAGTCGGCTTGTCGAATGCAACGCTGCGTCCATTGCGTCAGGCTCGGGTCGCATTGGTACAATATTACACAGAAAACAGTCAATGAAAGGTTAAGGTTTACTCACCTTGCCAATGCTAGGCTGTTTGTCACCGAGGGCCACTATGAGAATGCAACGCTGCGTCCATTGCGTCAGGCTCGGGTCGCATTGGTACAATACCACCTAGAAAACAGGCAATGAATGTTTAAGCTTTACTCACCTTGCCAATGCTAGGCTGTTTGTCACCGAGGGCCACTATGAGAATGCATTTGGCTTGTCCAATACTGCGTCCATTGCGTAAGGCTCGGGTCGCATTGGTACAATGCTACCTAGAAAACAGTCAATGAAAGGTAAAGGTTTACTCACCTTGCCAATGCTAGGCTGTTTGTCACCGAGGGCCACTATGAGAATGCAGTCCATTGCGTCAGGCTCGGGTCGCATTGGTACAATGCTACCTGGAAAACAGTCAATGAATGTTTAAGGTTTACTCACCTTGCCAATGCTAGGCTGTTTGTCACCGAGGGCCACTATGAGAATGCAGTCGGCTTGTCCAATACTGCGTCCATTGTGTCAGGCTCGGGTCGCATTGGTACAACGCTACCTGTAAAACAGTCAATGAAAGGTAAAGGTTTACTCACCTTGCCAATGCTAGGCTGTTTGTCACCGAGGGCGACTATGAGAATGCAGTCCATTGCGTCAGGCTCGGGTCGCATTGGTACAATGTCACCTAGAAAACAGTCAATGTAAGGTTAAGGTTTACTCACCTTGCCAATGCTAGGCTGTTTGTCACCGAGGGCCACTATGAGAATGCAGTCGGCTTGTAGAATGCAACGTCCATTGCGTCAGGCTCGGGTCGCATTGGTACAATACTACCTGGAAAACAGTCAATGTAAATTCAAGGTTTACTCACCTTGCCAATGCTAGGCTGTTTGTCACCGAGGGCCACTATGAGAATGCAGTCCATTGCGTCAGGCTCGGGTCGCATTGGTACAATGCTACCTGGAAAACAGTCAATGTACTGTTAAGGTTCACTCACCTTGCCAATGCTAGGCTGTTTGTCACCGAGGGCCACTATGAGAATGCAGTCGGCTTGTCCAATACTGCGTCCATTGCGTCAGGCTCGGGTCGCATTGGTACAATGCTACCTGGAAAACAGTCAATGAAAGGTAAAGGTTTACTCACCTTGCCAATGCTAGGCTGTTTGTCACCGAGGGCCACTATGAGAATGCAGTCCATTGCGTCAGGCTCGGGTCGCATTGGTACAATGCTACCTGGAAAACAGTCAATGTACTGTTAAGGTTTACTCACCTTGCCAATGCTAGGCTGTTTGTCACCGAGGGCCACTATGAGAATGCAGTCCATTGCGTCAGGCTCGGGTCGCATTGGTACAACGCTACCTGTAAAACAGTCAATGAAAGGTAAAGGTTTACTCACCTTGCCAATGCTAGGCTGTTTGTCACCGAGGGCCACTATGAGAATGCAGTCCATTGCGTCAGGCTCGGGTCGCATTGGTACAATGCTACCTGGAAAACAGTCAATGTAAGGTTAAGGTTTACTCACCTTGCCAATGCTAGGCTGTTTGTCACCGAGGGCCACTATGAGAATGCAGTGGTACAATGCTACCTGGAAAACAGTCAATGAAAGGTAAAGGTTTACTCACCTTGCCAATGCTAGGCTGTTTGTCACCGAGGGCCACTATGAGAATGCAGTGGTACAATGCTACCTGGAAAACAGTCAATGAAAGGTAAAGGTTTACTCACCTTGCCAATGCTAGGCTGTTTGTCACCGAGGGCCACTATGAGAATGCAGTGGTACAATGCTACCTGGAAAACAGTCAATGAAAGGTAAAGGTTTACTCACCTTGCCAATGCTAGGCTGTTTGTCACCGAGGGCCACTATGAGAATGCAGTGGTACAATGCTACCTGGAAAACAGTCAATGAAATAAGGTTTACTTACCTTGCCAATGCTAGGCTGTTTGTCACCGAGGGCCACTATGAGAATGCAGTCGGCTTGTCGAATGCAACGCTGCGTCCATTGCGTCAGGCTCGGGTCGCATTGGTACAATGCTACCTGGAAAACAGTCAATGTAAGGTAAAGGTTTACTCACCTTGCCAATGCTAGGCTGTTTGTCACCGAGGGCCACTATGAGAATGCAGTCCATTGCGTCAGGCTCGGGTCGCATTGGTACAATGCTACCTGGAAAACAGTCAATGTACTGTTAAGGTTTACTCACCTTGCCAATGCTAGGCTGTTTGTCACCGAGGGCCACTATGAGAATGCAGTCGGCTTGTCGAATACAACGCTGCGTCCATTGCGTCAGGCTCGGGTCGCATTGGTACAATGCTACCTGGAAAACAGACAATGAATCTTTAAATACACAAATGAGTATGAAATATAATATTTTGGATATTCTCATACGGGTAACTTTGTCGCCCGTGATATTTAGATCGGGTACACAGTCCTCAAATGCATTTCCAAGTTTAGATTAGGGGAAAGTTATACAATATTATAGGGAGGCACATGATGTCTTAGAAATATTGCCATACCTCACTAGTTAGTTTTATTATTAAACCAAATCGTATAATGATGGAGGAGGATATTATAGAGAATACATAGGCAGGCAGAGAGTAAACGACTGTAGAAAACGGCCATTTACACTTACACCCAGAAGACTGTATATCACCACAGCGACAGGTTGTCAGCCTGTCGCCTAAAATTGCAGTACACATCAACTCTCAAATTCCTTAGCCGCATCTTACGACACACGGGAAAGATATGGGGAGATGCTATTCTAAGACAGACACCACACGGCGAACATAAATAATGTAAAAGGATAGAACGAGTAATAAGAATAGATTACGCGCGTAAGCTCAAAAGATGGGCCGGTAAAGGGGTGCACAATTTGCAAGCGAGCACTCCTTTTTCACAGTGCGTGGCTGGCCGCGAAGCCGTTAACATGAACAAGTGTGCGCTAAAAAACTGTAAAAATGACAGTACAAAGCACAAAAAACAGGACGGTGTGTCGTATTTTAAGTAAGTATATACATTATTCATCTTATTGTGGTATAATTATTGCAATTTATGCGGTAATACACATAAAAGTAATAATTTTAATCATAAATAATCTAAAACAACTACTTCGCACTGTCCTTTTCTTACACGACAACTCAGCGTTGCGTGTGAAAAGGACGGAGTAAAACTCTAAAGTAGGCTCCGATTTAATATACATTGCTGATGCACTGGTTTTACTTGAAGTGAACTACTCAATATAAGCAGCAGTGTATGAAGTCTAGTTAAAGGTTAGCCTAATTGCTTCTTATATTAGAATAGTAGTGTTTATAACAAGGGAATAAAGTGATATATTTAGGGCGAGGGCGTTAGTTTGAATCATGAGCGGAACGAGGGATTTTAAAGTAGAATCGTGAGTGAAGCGAGGGATTCAATGTAAGTCGCCCGAGAATAAATAACTTTTCATCCCCTCTATTCAAAAAACTACACTTTAGTCGCACTTAAGTGGGATTAAAATAGGTCATTTAATCCCAAGGGATTAAAATTCATTTGAATTTGGAACAAAATATTTGCAGCCAATCAATCGAAAATTTACTACAGATAGGTTTTTTCTATGCAACACTACCTGTTATCTGTTATTTTATTGAGTATTTTACACCTAGTATGTTGCTCATAAAAGACCTAATTCCTAGAAAAATTTGAAATTAAAAAGTTATGTGTCAAATTTTATTTTTCTTTTGGCGCGATAACTGGCCGGCAATGATTATGGGCAACAACAATATTATAACCTCACAATTATATTGCAATAATATGAAATGAAATTAATGTTTGATAATGGTTTTGTAAATATTGGATGTTTATAACGCAATTTATAGGATGTATTGTAAAATAATGGATAATAGCAAGCAATATTTAAAGAACTTCGTAGATTAAGTAAGTATTTATTCTTTTTCTCATAGAGGGGGATGAAAAGTAGTATGTATCACTCGGGTATAAAGTTATTTATTCTCGGGCGACTTACATTGAATCCCTCGCTTCACTCACGATTCTACTTTAAAATCCCTCGCTCTGCTCGGGATTTTACTCTAGAATCCCTCGTTCCGCTCATGATTCAAAATAGCGCCCTCGCCCTAAATATATCACTTTATTCCCTTGTTATAAAAACTACTATTATACCCGAGTGATACATACTACTTTTCATCCCCCTCTATGAGAAAAACAATAAATACTTACTTAATCTACGAAGTTCTTTAAATATTGCTTGCTATAGTCCATTATTTTACAATACATCTTATAAATTGCAATATAACATCCAATATTTACAAAACATTATCACTCATTTCATTTCATATTATTGCAATATATTTGTAAGGCTGAATATTGTTGTTGGCTGTTGCCCATTGCTGGCCAGTTATCGCGCCAAAAGAGAAATAAAATTTGACACATTACTTTTTAATTTCAAGTTTTGCTAGGAATTAGGTTTTATAAGAGCAAAATACTAGGTGTAAAACACTCAATAAAATAGCAGATAACAGGTAGTGTTGCAGAGAAAAAACCCATCTGTAGTAAATATTCGATTGATCGGCTGCAAATATTTGTGTTCCAAATTCAAATGAATTTTAATCCCTTGGGATTAAATAACCTATTTTAAGTCCACTTATGTGCGACCAAAGCGTAGTTTTTTGAATAGAGGGGATGAAAAAGTATTTGCGAATGGTCGTAAGTTCGGAGCATAGACACTAGAATTTCGACCGTAATAGTGGACAAATAAGGCTGAGTTCTATAAATTATGGTGAGGTTCGTTGTGATATTTTGAATCGGGCGGACGCAATGTATCTATATAACGCTATGTATGAATGTATAGTTGAGTAGGTGACAAAATCTTAGCGTAATTTTGTATGAGGCGCTAAATCTATGGTTGTTGTAGATCAATGAATAAGAAAGAAACCTGCATACTTTGTGCTTGTCCTCCTGTTGTGCGAGCCACGAACTAAGTCTGTACTCATTATTGGGGTCCATGATTGTAAGCCCGAGCAGTTTTCTGATTACATCGGATGTCAGCCGCACTGTCGGGCCTGTGAACAAGAATGAAATTAAAAGTTGAATGTAGAATATTGTAGGATTTTGAAACCTCGTAATATATACTAATAAACTACATATGACATTTATCCCAAAATAAACATATGTCTCAGATAATGTGATCCGTAAAAAACGTATACTTGCTAAGTGTTTTTCAGATTAGAAGTATAAATTATAATTCCGGAACAGTTAATTTCCTTACCAATGGCACATAGAGAATGATACAGTTCGTAAGTAAATGCGGTAAGCGGCACGTCGTCACTGACGGGCACCACGGCTACTGTCGAGAAGTTGTGCTGCGAAGGGCGGGGCTCCAAGGGTGCTGCGCCCCCCACGCCGAGACCTGCCGTGGGCTTCTGCCACGATCCTGAAAGAGATTTCATATATTCAACATTTTGGTCGAGGCGATCTTTTGATGTTCGTCTTGAAGGATCGATTAATTTAATCCCGGTCGAAATCAATATTTCTACGGTTTCATAATTTTGTTAAGGAAATAATTTCTTGCTGTCTTCACAAGCCTCATCATACCACAATAATTTTATAAGAAATTTTAACACAAATCCAGCGCGATCCGTATCAGCGCTATTCACTGTGGTGCTACGTCGGGTTTGGGTCACCATTTCAATCAGGCCCATGTCCAGCAGTGGACTGTTGTGGCTGTTATGGTAACGGTTGATAATACTAGATTTTACAACGTACCCAAGATCCGATGACCCAGCAGGTTGATCAACCTCGTCACCACCACAGGGAAGCGCAGTTTAATCGCGTTGAACAATCCTTCAGGTAGCTCTAGAATTAGAATTTGCAACATACCCAAGATCCTATGTCCCAGCAGGTTGATAAACCTCGTCACCACCACGGGGAAGCGTAGTTTGATCGCGTTGAACAATCCTTCAGATAGCTATAGAATTAGTTGCAACATACCTAAGATCCTATGTCCCAGCAGGTTGATCAACCTCGTCACCACCACGGGGAAGCGTAGTTTGATCGCGTTGAACAATCCTTCAGGTAGCTCTAGAATTAGAATTAGCAACTTACCCAAGATCCTATGTCCCAGCAGGTTGATCAACCTCGTCACCACCACGGGGAAGCGTAGTTTGATCGCGTTGAACAATCCTTCAGGTAGCTCTAGAATTAGAATTAGCAACTTACCCAAGATCCTATGTCCCAGCAGGTTGATCAATCTGGTCACCACCACAGGGAAGCGTAGTTTGATCGCGTTGAACAATCCTTCAGGTAGCTCTAGAATTAGAATTAGCAACTTACCCAAGATCCTATGTCCCAGCAGGTTGATCAATCTGGTCACCACCACAGGGAAGCGTAGTTTGATCGCGTTGAACAATCCTTCAGGTAGCTCTAGAATTAGAATTCGCAACTTACCCAAGATCCTATGTCCCAGCAGGTTGATCAATCTGGTCACCACCACAGGGAAGCGTAGTTTGATCGCGTTGAACAATCCTTCAGGTAGCTCTAGAATTAGAATTCGCAACTTACCCAAGATCCTATGTCCCAGCAGGTTGATCAATCTGGTCACCACCACAGGGAAGCGTAGTTTGATCGCGTTGAACAATCCTTCAGGTAGCTCTAGAATTAGAATTCGCAACTTACCCAAGATCCTATGTCCCAGCAGGTTGATCAATCTGGTCACCACCACAGGGAAGCGTAGTTTGATCGCGTTGAACAATCCTTCAGGTAGCTCTAGAATAAGAATTCGTAATATACCTAAGATCCTATGTCCCAGCAGGTTGATCAATCTCGTCACCACCACAAAGAAACTAATTTTGATCGCGTTGAACAATCCTTCAGGTAGCTCTAGAATTAGAATTTGCAACATACCCAAGATCCTATGTCCCAGCAGGTTGATCAACCTCGTCACCGCCACAAAGAAACTAATTTTGATCGCGTTGAACAATCCTTCAGGTACCTCTAGAATTAGCAACTTACCCAAGATCCTATGTCCCAGCAGGTTGATCAACCTCGTCACCACCACGGGGAAGCGTAGTTTGTTCGCGTTGAACAATCCTTCAGATAGCTCTAGAATTAGCAACTTACCCAAGATCCTATGTCCCAGCAGGTTGATCAACCTCGTCACCACCACGGGGAAGCGTAGTTTGTTCGCGTTGAACAATCCTTCAGATAGCTCTAGAATTAGCAACTTACCCAAGATCCTATGTCCCAGCAGGTTGATCAATCTGGTCACCACCACAGGGAAGCGTAGTTTGATCGCGTTGAACAATCCTTCAGGTAGCTCTAGAATTAGCAACTTACCCAAGATCCTATGTCCCAGCAGGTTGATCAACTTCGTCACCACCACGGGGAAGCGTAGTTTGATCGCGTTGAACAATCCTTCAGGTAGCTCTAGAATTCGAATTTGCTACATACCCAAGATCCTATGTCCCAGCAGGTTGATCAACCTCGTCACCACCACGGGGAAGCGTAGTTTGGTCGCGTTGAAATTATCCTTCAGTCAGATAGCTCTAGAATTAGAATTTGCAACGTACCTAAGATCCTATGTCCCAGCAGGTTGATCAATCTCGTCACTACCACAGAGAAACGAATTTTGATCGCGTTGAACAATCCTTCAGATAGCTCTAGAATTACAATTTGCAACTTACCCAAGATCCTATGTCCCAGCAGGTTGATCAATCTCGTGACTACCACAGGGAAGCGTAGTTTGATCGCGTTGAACAATCCTTCAGGTAGCTCTAGAATTAGCAACTTACCCAAGATCCTATGTCCCAGCAGGTTGATCAATCTCGTCACCACCACGGGGAAGCGTAGTTTGATCGCGTTGAACAATCCTTCAGGTAGCTCTAGAATTAGCAACATACCCAAGATCCTATGTCCCAGCAGGTTGATCAATCTCGTCACCACCACGGGGAAGCGTAGTTTGATCGCGTTGAACAATCCTTCAGGTAGCTCTAGAATTAGCAACTTACCCAAGATCCTATGTCCCAGCAGGTTGATCAATCTCGTCACAACCACAGGGAAACTAATTTTGATCGCGTTGAACAATCCTTCAGGTAGATAGATCTAGAATTAGAATTAGCAACTTACCCAAGATCCTATGTCCCAGCAGGTTGATCAATCTGGTCACCACCACAGGGAAGCGTAGTTTGATCGCGTTGAACAATCCTTCAGGTAACTTGGCAAGCTCAGAGTCTCGCACCGCCATCACTGTGGTGCTGCGACGTGTCTGGGTCACCATTTCCACCTGAAAAAAGAATAATTATGTAGAACAAGCAGATGTATTAAAACAAAAACCCGACTACGGTAGTTTCAAAGTTGCATTTTGCGATAAAAATCCGCCATCTTGAATTTATGAATTTTTAATATCACCAGCTAGCTAATCTCACTCGCGCTGCTGAGACAAATCTAACAACACCTCACATGTCACGATCCGCACAGACGTTTGGGTTGTAGCCCGTGAAAACGAATTTCTTGTCTACATACAAACCCACATCTCTCTTAACTTATATGGCCCCCTGCGTGGCCTTGAAAGCTACACCTAACTATTTGGTGGGGAGCGAGGGCTCACCCGGAAGTGTTTGGGTGGTTGTTCAAACGACCAGGGTTACGAGTTGTTCTGGGAAGAACGGACTATGTCTATCGGGTATATGCCGGTAGTTGCTAAAGAAGGGCACAAATTACCTCCGCGTCCCCGCCGGCGGGAACGACGGCAGCTTGAAAAGCTTGTAGAGAGTGATCTGCTCGCAATGGCTGCAGCAGCTGCTAATGTGATAGGATCGTCAAAATTCGAAAGGACATGCGTACGGGAGCAACTGATGCTGGCGACCGACAATGCAGAAAAGATGACTGAATGCTAGAATGACGTTTGGCATGTCATCGATTCGATAGAAAAACAAAAGTAGAAATATTACGAAAGACGAAGTAAACTTACAATGCCAACCAGATCCCCTTTGCCGTATTCGCCGACTAATTCCTTCTTCCCGTTTGGATGTGTGATGACGGATCTCAGCCGTCCGCTTAGAACTATGAAGGTTGATCCCGACTCTTCGTCTTGGCGGTATACGGCGCGACCGGATTCTAAGAATACCTGAAAAGAGGAAAACAATTACAGAATAACTGAGCAAGAAAATTAGAAAACAACACAAAATACTGGCTATAATTAAACTGAAGTTGAACTAGATTTTTATTCTTAGTGGAAAACAAGTTACGCATTATAATCTTTTTACATAATCAAGATGATTTCTGAAATATCCACATATTTTATGTAATGTCTCTTTTACACAAGACGAGCCCGACCCATGAGTAATTTGAAGAATTTCTTACAATATTCTTGGACCTATACAAAACCACGGACAACGCTGTGCGCGTGGTTGAGTATTGGTCCAAACAAATGTAGTAATCGCCAGAATCGCTAAGAAGAAGAACGGCATTTTTTTCGAGGATTACTGAAACTGCATCTTACCCAATCCAACGCGAAGTCAACTTGTCTCACAAATGGCGACAACCTCCGAACCACAGAGTACGCAATGTGCAGTAAATACTACTGGCGGCCTTTTTCCCATTAAACTGTGGTCTATAAGACACAGTATAAACGGAACAGTAGCACAACTTACCCAGTCCAACGCGAAGTCGACTTGTCTGACAAACGGCGATAGCGTCTTTGCACCACAGAGCATCCGAGACCGTCTCGGTTATAGCATTATGCAGTATAACCGAGACGGTCTTTCCCTCATTATACTATACACTGTGGTTTTTAAGGCACAGTCTCTCACTATACTTTACACTGTGGTTTATAAGGCACAGTCTCTCACTATACTTTACACTGTGGTTTATAAGGCACAGTCTAAACAGAACAGTAGCACAAATTACTCAGTCCAACGCGAAGTCTACTTGTCTGACAAACGGCGAAAGCCTCCGGACCACAGAGTTCGCAATGTGCAGTACAACCGACGGTCTTTCTCATTATATACACTGTGGTTTATAAGACACAGTATAAACAGAACAGTAGCACAACTCACCCAGTCCAACGCGAAGTCGACTTGTCTGACAAACGGCGAAAGCCTCCGCACCACAGAGTTCGCAATGTGCAGTACAACCGACGGTCTTTCCCTCATTATACTGTACACTGTGTTCTATAAGTCACAGTATAAACAGAACAGTAGCACAACTCACCCAGTCCAACGCGAAGTCTACTTGTCTGACAAACGGCGACAACCTTCGGACCACGGAGTTCGCAATGTGCAGTACAACTGACGGCCTTTCTCTCATTATACTGTACACAGTAGTTTTCGACAGGAGACCGATGCGTGAGAAATGTTTGGCTCGTATGGAGAAGAAACTGGGTTCTCCTGTTAGCACTGCCAGACCGCCTTCCACTTCACCTGTTGAGAGAAATCATCAATTTTAGTAATTTCCTTTTCATGCACACCAACCAAGTAAGTAAAAGCCTAAAGTACGCCTGTCCGAATGGGCCATACTTAACAGCTGTCAAACCCATACTAAAAAAGATGTCAACAAAGAAAAAATGGCATATTCGAACAGTTGTACCGTAAAATTCGCTCGTACACGATTGTATGCTTAAATTTTAATTTGATCATGATCTCATCGATCATTATACTGTTTTTTGAAAGTCTAAGCGACGGTATCGCTAAGTAGACAAAACTATAAAAAAAAGGTCCAGCGAATCGAAACACCATCCGAGTAAAATTGAACTAAATCGATACATCATCCAAGTAAAATTTAACTATGAAACTGCGTTTATACGGACCACGGTACGAATCAGCGAGGCATCGGTATCGTAACACCCTCGGTTTAATTGAACTGTATCTCAGTTGCGATAGAATTCCCTTTTACTTGGGAAGGCATGTAGAAACTCACGTTATTTTTACTGGGGGTTTTTCTCCAATTTTCTCGTAAATTGTTCTCAATCTAAACTCACCTGGATAAGCAGTAAACATGTGAACCTCCCCGTCGCCCTCAGCCACCCTTTGCGAGACGAGCAGAGCCCCGGACAGTAGGTACACGAGGGCCACGTCCTGCATTATGCAAAACTACACACGGTCAATATCATAAGGAAATACATATATACTGGTTTATGAAACATGAAATGGCTAAAAATTATAGATATACCTATTAAGTGGGGTTTTTTGGGGTATGTCGTGAAACGCGACTAAGGGGTAAATCTAAATAGGGATTAGCCAACAGCGTTTCATATGAATGCGAAATCATGCTCCATGCCAACCCGCCTTCAAAGAGTGATTGATGGGTATGTAAAAAACCCTCATGGATAAGATCTATACCAAGCAGTGAAATAACCGAGGTATGCTACTTGCATTAGGCGGTTGAAAACCTTTGACACCAGGGTTTATCGGGTCATTAGACGAATTGGTATCCCACTCAAAGATGAAGAAATGGAATAGCTAATGGTTAGAAGTATTAGTCATTCAAATGGGGTTGTTGCAAACAACATTAAGTAAATATAAAGTTTGAATAACATATAATGAAGACTATTGAAGACACAAAAAATAACCATCCGTCACCACCATTACCACTGCCATTGATACACAAATATTGGCGTGTCAAAGGACAAGTAACAAATATCACAAGAGATTTGCAGTTGATGACAGGATAGCAGGCCCGTGTTGCAAATATTAATTTCTTTGTCTTAAGGCGTTCCGTTTTCCATACAAAAGTTCAATGGAGTTATGTATGTAAAGGAGACAAGAGTCGGTTTAAAAAACTTGATGGGGAGTCCCGTAGGTATATAAGATTGTCGCAAAACACGAAAAAGAATTTTTAAATCATCAGATTTCCCCGTAAAAAGCGAGTCGCCACTTTACGAAAATAGATGGAGTTACTGCTGCAATAAATACGTATAATTTTATTGTGCAGAAAATACTGATTATCTTTTAACTATAAGTAGTTTTGCGACAAATTTACGTGTGCCTTCATCATTCAGAATAAAGTTTCTTTAAAAAGAAACTCTACAGCTCATGTGTAACCCGACTGAAGTGCAGTTTTTCGTTTGTATGACGTAACGAACCACCTTAAGTGTTTTCCTAAATTAATATTCTTCAATGTGATGGAAATTAGGCATGTTCTGTTAAGGTGGTTCGTTACGTCATACAAACGAAAAACTGCACTTCAGTCGGGTTACACATGAGCTGTAGAGTTTCTTTTTAAAGAAACTTTATTCTGAATGATGAAGGCACACGTAAATTTGTCGCAAAACTACTTATAGTTAAAAGATAATCAGTATTTTCTGCACAATAAAATTATACGTATTTATTGCAGCAGTAACTCCATCTATTTTCGTAAAGTGGCGACTCGCTTTTTACGGGGAAATCTGATGATTTAAAAATTCTTTTTCGTGTTTTGCGACAATCTTATATACCTACGGGACTCCCCATCAAGTTTTTTAAACCGACTCTTGTCTCCTTTACATACATAACTCCATTGAACTTTTGTATGGAAAACGGAACGCCTTAAGTCAACTCATTACGTAGTAGATGGAAAAATAAAATACACACAAACAAAGTAAGTAGACCTTTATGCACTCAATAGAATGTTTAATCACAAACCATGGAGTATGCACGGGATACGGTATTATATAACAGTATTTAAAAATAATAAGAGGTTTATTTTATAGAACGAAAGATGCGATTAACAGATAGGAAAATTATGAAATGTAGAACCAGTTGAACAAAATATTGCCAACTGTCAAAATTTGCAAGCTTCGTAAGGTTTTCTGCATAGAATCAGATGTTAAGATTCAACAATACACATTTTCACACAAAGCTATACCTGCTTTATTTCTGGCTCGCGATCGTAGTTTTGCGTGAAATGCATCTTGAATTACAAAAGAGTCTAGTTATTTCCTTCAATCACCTGCTTAAAGGACTAGTATACCTATGGGGTTACATTTAATTAAGTACAAATCTCTTGAGGGTGTGGTCTACTTACGAAACTGAACAACTTTTATTAGAAACTTTTCTTCAAAATATGAAAAAATATTTGGACCTCCCATACAAACATGTTAAAAAAATGTGTCAGTATGGGGGGTTCAATTTTATTTTCATATTTCGAAAACAAGTTTTAAACAAAAGATGTTCAATTTCGTGAGTAGACCACGACCTCCAGAGATTTGTACTTAATTAAATGTAACCCTATATTTATGTGCTTTTATTGAGTGTAGTAAATATTTAAATACATATTATAAGCAACTTATCCTATGTTTGTAGCAGAAATAAATAAATAACTTATTCTATTGTTAGTAGTAAAAGAGATGTAAGTCTGCAACCAACCTTGTGGCTCTCCTCTTTCATGATGTAAGTACCGGCGGAGAGGTCTCGCACTTGGACCATGCCTTTGAGTAGACTGTCGTCTTCCAAGCCGAGCTCTTTTACGAAAGCTTCCGTTGCTATTTGAATGAGGGCCTGGAAGGAAATGTGATTATTTAGTCAAAAGCTATATGGCTTCCGGGATTTATATTCTGGCTGATAGATAACAAGTATGCCCAGGTTGATAGGAGGTATATCCCAGTTGATAGTTGCTATATCCTGGCTGATAGTAGGTATATCTTGCTTGGTTGATAGTAAGTATATCCTGGTTGATAACAGTTATATCACTGTTGATAGGAAGTATATCCCGGTTTATAGAAGGTGTATCCTGGTTGATAACAGGTATATCCCTGTTAATAGCAAGTATATCCTGGTTATAAAGGTATATCCCGATTGGTAATAGTTAAGTCATGGCTGGTAATAGGTATATCTCGGTTGATAGTAGGTATATCCCGATTGATAGGAGGTATATCCCTGTTGATAGTAGCTCTATCTCGGTTATCATGCGAGTGTTACTTGCCTGCTCATCAAGATTCTCTGTATCTCCGTTACGCTTTTTGAAAGAGTTGCCTTCTTTGGACCTTTGGAGCGACGAAGTTTGCTGTATGTCTGGTTGCTGCTGCAAAGCGAAATAAAACATTACCTAAATGTTACTAGTTCAGTGAGTTTAATTCTGTGTAAATTAATTAGTGAGTTTATCTGTTCGTAAAGGACTATCGTACCTAAACTTTTGCACTAGGGCAAAGGGATCTATGCTCTCATTTATAGTTTAGCAAGCTCATGATCATTGGGATCACCATAACATGTTTTGTTCTCAAAGTCACGTTGCTTTTTGATTTCGTTTTACGACCGCTTGCCTGACGTCAACTCTCTTTGGGAATGCTATCGTAGGTGGATTCAGTATCCTATTGTTTGTGAAGGTCGTACGTAAGTACAAAATTTAACAAGTTCCGGGTCGATTTTACAAGCCATAAAATTTGAAATTATCTCACTGCCCTTATCCCAAACCACTTGGGGTCGGCGCAACATATTTTGTTAGAGCACAAAATCATGAAGCAAAAATATTTGGCAATGCTTTATGACCGGCCGCCTGCCTGACGTCAACCCTCTTTGGGAAGGATATTGCCACGATGCGGTTGACATTAGTGGACAGATATTCAGTCGAGGTCAAGAACTCTACGGCGCCATTTACGAAACATCCTGTGTGGACTAGGGGTGGCAGTATTCTTAGCCACTACCACACAGCTAAAATTATTTACAAGAAAAAAAATGTAATAGAGCGATGTAAATAACAAATTCATGTACCTGTGGCGTATTAGACGAGGTGATATCAGGCACCATGTCCGGCCTGGTTTTTCTCCCTTGGATGTGAATGGGGGACGAAACCGAATGGCTGCCGTCCTAAAGGGGGTACACAGTTTAAACACACTGAGAGGGTTAGTTTGGGGAGGTCAAAGCATGACATCAGGCACTATTTAGGATACTTTCATTTTAGACTCTTTTGAAGGCAAGCTAGGACGATCATATCACAAAGTATGTCAGGATACGTTAGACAATATTGCATTTGAAACCGAAAACAAGTCACAAGCAAAAGCTTTACGTTTGTTTCATCTACTTTACGTATATAGATAGGGTGAAATTTTACTGGTGACCGATAGCGAGCTTAGCACTTCGTATTTCGACCTATGTTCCTTGGGGAAAGTTGTTCCTTTTCACAGCCGGTTCTGAGTTTTCGCTATCGGTCACTAGTATAATTTGCCCCAGTATTTTGCCCCTAACCCACGCCTTCTCAGTGGGTATATGGTACAAAAGAACCACTGGCATGGTCGATTATTGGATATGATATATGGCATCAGAAAACATCAAAATGCAGTACATTCTCACATACATTTCACACAGCAACAAAAAACAAAAATCCGTTAATAAATTAACTTACAGATTTAGCTAGATCATCGCTTGGACACGAGCATCGAGAAATTTGGCAGGCATCGATAGCTCAGTGGCAGAGCGGAGGGGCGTTTACTCATCCGGCCCGGTTTCGAGTCCCGATCGATGCATGACATTTTTTAATTTCTTTGAATGAACAAAACAATTAACTTACCAACACATGTTCAGAAGCAGTGGCTTGATGGTGTGGCGAATGCATGGTGGTGCTGTTGTCTGTAGTGGTTTTAGTCTTGCCCGGCGACGATGAAACTGTGGTCGGGCGTCGTTTGTCGCGACCCTAGGAAATACAATCAACATTTAGGAACAGAAGTGTATTGTTAAGATGTCATTCATGTTAAATAATCTTGTTTTGCTTATTATTTTGTTTTTAGAAATTAATTATCTTTTTTTCCAGCATGTGTCAGACAATCACAATTTCTGAATACAATTTGAAATTGTATGTCACAAAGAAAGAATACGAGATGAACTCAAAACTGGTCACATTCTAATTCATACTTTCTAAAATTACCCATACCTAATATTAATTAGATAGATGGATAATATAGGGAAATTATAATAAAATAATATATCGCGGTAAGAACCCCGTTTTAATATTTTAGTCATTATGTGTGACCGCGATAGTTTAATAGTAGTTTATGCAACTGCCTAATAATGAGAGGCTTCAGGATGTGAGTGTCTGTTTATCACACGAGGCGCAGCCGAGTGTGATAATAGTTTGACACGAGCATTCTAAAGCCTCATTATATGCAGTTGCATACACTATTTTATCTACACTCTACAAGAAAAACTATGAAAAATAATTCAAACCTCCGCACTGCACTATGGCGATTGCAAGCCTATCTACTGAACCACCAACTGAACGACTTTTGTACATAAGTAACTTTTAACTAAACGTTAAAATGGAGGCTCATAAAAACTGAACAACTTTTAAAATTAAAAAGCATTTATCGGTGAATTTTAATTCGAAAAATGATTTGAAGCAAAGATTTAATAATAAATAAGTCCTCATAATTTCAAGTGTCGTCCCGCCCGGGTGACCACTTGTTTTTTTTTTCATTTGACTTACTGTTGGCCAGTGTCAAATTGGAACAGATTACAATTTGGTACGCGGGTCAATTCGTTGAATTTTTTTTCTAATACTAGAAATCGAGTTACTTTATGTAGCTGCCAGTAGTAAGAAAGTTTTTTTAAAGGCTGTATATTCGTAATGCAGTTCATTACGTTCGTACTTTCGATTCTGTAAAACGAATATTACGAAATGAATGTAGATAAAACAATTTATTGGATAGATTAGTGAAGGAAACTATCGAACGACTACTTACAGGATTGACCAGCTCAGCACTCAGTCCAAGATACTGGTGAAGAGCGGTGAACGTCACTCGCTGGAGACGGACCATGATGATCTGAAATGACATAGAGAAATTTTTTGAGTAAAAATACATACATACAGACATAAATAACGCCTTTATCCCTTGCGGGGTAGGCAGAGCGTCAAAATCCGTACAATAAAATACGGCCGTTATCGCCACGTCTGACAAATAGTTGAGGGCAGTTTTAGCTAATTTTCGTGTATCACTATAGGGACAGGTTGTCAGGCTTTCGCCTAAATAGCAATTGCAATACACATGAAACCCTTGAGTCCTTTAGTTCCTTTTTACGACACCCACAGGAAAGAAATGAGATAATGCTATTTTGAGCCGGCATCACACGGTAAACAACAATGTCATATCAAACTAAATACTAGTAATACAAGCATGCACATGGATAGGTTTCGGCTAAACGAACTCATCTTGTGGCTATCGGAAATGAAAAATGTTATCGGTATACTATACTGTCGTAAATACCCTTTTTAGGGTGCCGTTCCCAAAGAGTAAAAACGGAACCATAAGAATAAATAATAACACTACCGTGACGGAACCCTATTACTGAGACTTCACTGTCTGTCTGTTTGTCTATCTGTCACCAGGCTGTACCTCATAAACCGTACCAGTTTAGTTGAAATTTTCATAGATGCCGTATTTCTGTTGGCATTGTAACAACAAATACTAAAACTATAAATTAAAGGGGGGCTCCTATACAACAAACGTGTTTTTTGTGATATTTTTATACATGGTACAGCACCCTTCGTGCGCGAGTCCGACTCGCATTTGGCTCATTCTATACCCATAGTCTTATAAAACATGGTCTTACATTCCCAGAGAAACACTTGCCTACGTCACTAGTATTGCCACTTTATTTCAATAAAATACGTTATGGGGTAAATTCAATCACAGAAAAATGAGTCAAAATATTTCTTAATAATTTTATTATTTAGACTTACGTGTGTATTAACTTGAACTTTACAACAAGAATTAAATTGTATTTATTAGTAAACAGTATCTGATATGATTTACAAAAAACATCATAAGAGTGGGTAGTTCTGGTAGTCCACAAGCTTCGAGCATCTTCCGTCCCGTTCCGGCCCGAGGGGAGTCGTCATAGCTACTTTACTCTATACAAATATTTCTGCCATTTTTTGCGGGGGGAGAGGTAAAGCTGTCAAATCAAGCTAGTGTTGGAATCGACAATATCGATACATGACCTTTCGATTAATTACATCAGTCTACTCAATATTGTGTCATATTATTGCATTTTCGGTACAGACCGTCTTTACATAGTATAGGTTTGTAACTATGGCGATAGAAAAAGTATCGACGATTTGTATTACTTGGGTCACTGCACTAGCTTGGGTTGAGTGTGGCTCGATACTTCAAGTTAAAATTATCGTTTTTTCATTGAATATCGACTGGAAATGACCATCATTGAATAAGTAGAACCATCCCAAACTAACATTCTAATCTTACTTAGCAAGCTATTTACTGTTTTTAAAGGCATCAATAAACTAAGATCGTTAATTTTTACCTATTATATGGTGGAATATTATAATCTTTATTTGTAAATTAACGATACTATGATTAACACCATTGTTCGACACAAAATAATAACAAAAGGAACAAAATACAATTATTTTATTGTAGATCCACCTACAAAAAAACTCCACATCAGACATTTTGTACGACTTACTGGCAACACTTATGTACAATTTTCAATCGCTAATTTTATATATTATTTAGTGATATTGTACTGGAGGAATACTTTCAGATGAAAAGTGATATTGTTCTGTTGTAAATTTGTATTTTTACATATTTTTAAAGGCATTATTATCTCTACAATTCGGCTTTTTATCGGAGCTCATTTGACATGCGCGACTGGACTCGTTCTAGTAAAAGATCTGACAGCAACTGGTTTTTGTAGTAAGATAAGCCCAAGTGGGCATAGGCTGTGACAGAGGGGAAGCTCTTCGTATGGCGTCTCCATACCTAGCCTTCCTCCAAGTCCACAAGCATGATGACGTAGGCTTGTGTTAGTCACGTGGTTCACGAGTCTCGGAATGGAATACCAGGCGGAGTATCTTATTATACCATGTCTATACCAACCTGAATAACTCTGACAAAGATATCCGGATATTCCTTGAACACTTCTTGGAACGCTCGCATCGGCAGCTTTATAACCTGCGAATCTTCTAAGGCTTTGGCGTTCACTGTCTTGTACGGTTGAGAATGGCCCTGAAAACAGAAACAATTTGAGACATCTTGAAGGAGTTATAAGAGTTTATAGCTTATTGATTTGCATTACAAATTAAAATATATAGGGTGTAATTTTACTAGCGACTGATAGCGAAAACTCATAACTAGCTGGTGATAAGGAACAACTTTCCCTCAAGGTCGAATTATGAAAAAAAAATAATGGGCCTCCTAGAGTAATAAGCTGATTGGCAATTTTGTATGGGAGGTCCCAATTTTTTTCATACTCATACCTTCGTTCCTTGGGGAAAGTTGATTTTTATCACCAGCCGGTTCTTTCTGTGTTTTCGCTATTGGTCACTAGTAAAATTCCACCCAGTATAAATAAATATCCTGGACAATTCACATGGCGCCATTTAGCCCCAAACTAAGCAATGCAACTATGGGGACTAAATAGCTGATATCAATACTAAATTACTTTTTTACACGAACACTTGCGTTTTGTTTTCAAATTAACATAACTTACCGTCAAAACGTCTGTAAAACTGAGAAGCGAAGTGACGCTCTCTCCCGCTCGCACAACTTTTAAAGACAGACTGGTGCCGTCTTGGTTTGTGATGTAAACGTTTACTCGACCATTTTGTACTACGTACACATTTTCATCTGTGTCACCTGGAATTAAATAAAAATAACCTTGAACTACTAGTAATCATCATCATCAATGGCCTCTTGCGTCTGTGACGATTCATTCAGTGTCTGAGACATGACTTTTCATGGCTATACTGGGTGTTACAAAACAACCAATAAAGCTGAAAGAAGGTCAAGGTACTCGTAAAACTGAACAACTTTTCCTATGGAACATGGGTCGAAATATGAAAAAAAATTGAACCTTCCATACAGAATGAACTCCATTTGTATGGGAGTTTTTATGGGTTGTTTTGTAATACGTTGTATAAGCCGGTACAGGAGCGGCATGACTTTCCGCGCGCTCTACAAGTGAAGGTGGAATTTGTCACTGTCACACGCATGTTTAGATGTTTTTTCTGTCTTTAGTTAGCGAGGCATAAACGTGAGTTTTGCGTCCATTATACACACGCTTTCGCTATCCATCCCTATCCGCAGCAAGCTTCTCTCAACCAGTAGTTTCGTTAGATTTACGATATATTTTTCATTATTGAGTAGAAACCGTAAACAGCAACAAAATTACTCTTGGGAGAGTACCTACTAGGCCACAGAGAGGAGAGTAAGAACTAGACCACATATATAATAAATTGGTTCCCATCAAGGGACCGATAATTTAAAAATAATACCTATGAACCTGGCAGCTCAGTTGGAAGAACGGTAGAACGGTATCCCACAGTCCTGGCTGTAGATATAGGCCGCGGTGTAGATATAGGCCGCAGTAGAATTTCTTTAGCAACTTTTTTTTTCTAATTAGTCATATTATGTTTATAAACTATACACTCACCAACTTTGAAAAGAAACCCTCCAGCGGGTAGATTGATGATCTCCGTGTGTTTGCACAGCATGAGAAAGACCGGTTTTTCAAAATGGCCGAACACTCTTATACTGTGCAACATGTATAGTGCGTCTGGGGGCACCCGATCGTCACTTGTCAAGTCCTCTTCTAAGTACTCGGCGGGAGGCTCTAGCACCTGGAAAAAAGAAAAAAATACATCAATTTAATTTAATGGGTCCAGATTATAACATCGAAGGTCGTTACATGGAATGTCGCAACATCGACAACGCTGCATCGAAAGGTCGCTACATCGAATGGTCACCTCATCGAATGGTCGCCACATCGAAAGGTCTCTACATCGAAAGGCGGCCACATCGAATGGTCGCCACATCGAAAGGCCGCCGCATCGAATGGTCGTCACATCGAAAAGTCGCCACATCGAAAGGCTGCCACATCGAATGTGCATTACATTGAAGGTCGCCATGTACAATGTTTCTGCATCGAATAATGCTGTATTGAATGTTCCCTCGTCAGGTGAATGGTTCATCGGGTCTTAAGGGTTCATCGGGTCATAAAGGTTCATCGGGTCGTAAGGGTTCATCGGGTCGGAAGGGTTTATCGGGCCGTAAGGGTTCATCGGGTTGTAACTTTAACTTTGATAGTGACTGTCATAGTAACTTTGATAGTGGCTTTGACAGTGGCTTTAACAGTAACTTTGATAGGGACTTTGACAGTGATTCTGACAGTGACTTTGACATTAACTTTGACAGTCCTAAGTCGCAAGTCGCAAGTTTAGATTCAAAGTCAAAGTCACTGTCAAATTCACTGTCAAAGTCACTGTCAAAGTCACTGTCAAAGTCACTGTCAAAGTTACGGTCAAAGTCACTGTCAATGCCACTGTCAAAGTCACTGTCAAAGCCACTGTCAAAGTTAATGTCAAAGTCACTGTCAAAGTTACTGTCCAAGTCACTGTAAAAGTCACTGTCAATGCCACTGTCAAAGTCACTGTCAAAGCCACTGTCAAAGTTAATGTCAAAGTCACTGTCAAAGTCACTGTCAAAGTCACTGTCAAAGTTACTGTCCAAGTCACTGTAAAAGTCACTGTCAATGCCACTGTCAAAGTCACTGTCAAAGCCACTGTCAAAGTTAATGTCAAAGTCACTGTCAGAGTAACTGTCTAAGCCTCAATCTAAGTCACTGCCAAAGGCACTGTAGAAGTCACTGTCAAAGTCACTGTCAAAGTTAATGTCAAAGTCGCTGTCAGAGTCGCTGTCAAAGTCCCTGTCAAAGTCACTGTCATAGCCACTGTCAAAGCCACTGCCAAAGTCAATGTCAAAGTCACTGTCAAAGCCACTGTCAAAGCCACTATCAAAATCACTATCAAAGTCAAAGTTACAACCCGATGAACCCTTTCGACCCGATGAACCCTTACGAGCCGATGAACCTTTATGACCCGATGAACCCTTAAGACCCGATTAACCATTCACCAGACGAGGGAACATTCAATACAGTATTATACGATACAGAAACAGTCGACATGGCGACCTTCAATGTAATGCACATTCGATGTGGCAGTCTTTCGATGTGGCGACCATTCGATGTGGCGACCATTCGATGCGGCGTACTTTCGATGTGGCGAACATTCGATGTGGCGACCTTTCGATATGGCGACCATTCGATGTGGCGACCATTCGATGTGGCGACCATTCGATGTGGCGACCTTTCGATGCTGCGTTGTCGATGTTGCGACATTCCATGTAACGACCTTCGATGTTATAATCTGGACCCCAATTTAATACTTCCCATGTCAATACTTAGTATAAAACGAATTCGCTTTTTGCGTTTCTGTCTGGCTGACATTAAATTCGCTAACTCCTAAAACACGCAACTGATTTTGATGCACATACATGCCGGTAATATGGTAGGCAGCGGGTGCAACGCTGGTTAGGCCGCTAGTTTTTCACTAAGTGAGTACTAAATAAGAAGTTTATTAATTAAAAAACCTACTGTGAAAGGTCAAATTAGAAGTTACAAAATAACGCATAATAAAATACTAGAAATAACCATAAAATTTTACTTTTACGTCTATAGTTTAAAATAGGTACTTTAAAATTTTATGTCGATAAAAAGATATGAAACATAAAACAATATTTACATCTAAAAATAAAATATGTAATTGCTTCATATTTCAGGCATTTGTTTTACAATACTTTACAGTGTAGGTAGTAAAGTAACACCTTCGATATCACCGAAGCGTGACTTTGTTACCACACTACACCGTTGCTGCGGCGGCAGGCAAGGAATCCTACAAAAGTCCTTTTCTCAAACATGCTAGGAAATATGACAATTTCTTTCAAGAAAACAATCCAGAAAGTTTGACATTGTCTGTGATTTTGTAATTTCTGAACGATTTCTTTTTTACACACCAGCAATGGATTCCAATACAACTTTTCTGGCGCGATGTCGAAATCGTTCAGAAATTACAAAATAAAAAAAGAATAACTCAAAATCCCGCCAAATCCACATCTTGACTAAGTAATCAGTAAAACAACTTTTTATATCAAATTACTATAAAATAAATTAAAATCTTTATTATTTCCTAGCATTTTTTTGAGAAAAGCACTATGTAAGCCTCGGGGAAAATGACTTTGCTAGACTCGTATAATTAAAGTCCTCGCCTGCGGCTCGGACTTCAAACTCTACTCGTCAATACAAAGTCTTATTTTCCGTCCTCGTCAACAACCTACTATTACATACTTCTGTTTATAATACTACCTACCTACTGCTTTGTAAAAAAGAAGCAATTGGGAGGAAAACTTTGAAATTTGTGAGGTTCAATTTGTGCTAATCATTAAATTTTGGCACATTTCGACTAGGATTTCGACGAAAAAGGCATTTAAGTTTGTGTTTGCTACCTTCTGGTCATCAGCCCATGACAATCCACTGCTGGACGAAAGCCTCCCCAGGGTGCGCCACAAGGCTGGATCTCCTGTTTTTGCCATCCAGTCGCTTTCTTTAAGACATCAGTCCATCTGGCCGGAGGGCCATCAGTTCTACGACAGATGTGACCAGCCCACTGCCACTTCAGCTTGCTTCACTTCCAGTGATTCTATAAACCTATTTATTTTGTGATCTTACCTTGAGTTGCTCAGGCGCTTGCTCCTTCTTCAGCTGCAGAAGTTTCCTGGCGAACCTCATCACAGCTCGCCTCTTCCTGCCCTGGCCCGAGTTGGATATGGACTTGACTTTACGCAGCATTCTTCTTCCGTAGAACAGCAGATTGCCTTTCAAAAATGGCGAGAGGGGGCCTGCTGTAAAGCTGTTTGTAGTATGATATTACCTTGAGTTGCTCAGGCGCTTGCTCCTTCTTCAGCTGCAGAAGTTTCCTGGCGAACCTCATCACAGCTCGCCTCTTCCTGCCCTGACCCGAGTTTGATATGGACTTCACTTTGCGCAGCATTCTTCTACCGTAGAAGAGCATTTTGTCCCGTTTCCGGAACCTCTGTTTTGTCTCCCCTGATGCGCCTGTCGCGCTCATCCCGTTTATCATTTCTGGAACAGATAAAGTAAAATCTAGATTATCATAACCGACAATACTTCAGAGGGCGTTGGCAAATTGCAGGCGAGACTTGAAACCGAGACTGAGGAATACCTACCGTTCCACCGCTCTTCCGGAATCGTTCTCAAAGTAACGATATAAGCTATATCCAAATGCTCGTCTCAAAGCGACATGTTTGGTTGAAATTATACGATTACTTATTTATGAAAATAATTGAAGTTGTAAGAGGATAAATCCTACTGCAGCTATGTACTTGTTTTAATAACTAAACACCCTGAAGACTGTAAATTAAGAATAAGTAATCGTAGTTAGCAATATGCAAATGTTTCAAAAATGTACACATCCCCTCTTTTATACAAACATAACAAAGAACATACGTTCGGCCTACATCGATACATTATCAAATAGAATCAGGTGTTTCCTAGCATGCTTGACAACAGTGATTTTGGTTACACAGGGTCGTGATGCGTGATTTTGATGCGTATTCTATATCAGTCCCCTTAGATAACATGAAAGTATTAAAGTACAATGCTCTTTCTACAAAAAAATATAATTGGTAGCGACTAGAGAAGACTACACAGAGATAAAGTAATATAATATGTCTTTTTTGCCACCTTTTTACCAAGCGGTTCAATTTATTTGCATTTATTAACATAATGAGCTACGGTACGTTAAGCGGTAGATAAAATTTATATTTTTCGCTTAGATGCCTAACTTACTAAATTCTAAGTATTTAAATAAAAGAAATAAAGTAGTAGAAAGAAAGTCTTCGAGACGGGCATTAAAAGATCGTCAATTTTGCGATAGATGTCAATACTTTGGTAGCTTGCAGATGGTAGTGCAGTAGGAAAATACTCTACGGTGGAAACCCACATTGATTCCCTGAGTCCCTGATTCAAGTCCTATTCCTCACGCAACTATTTTTCGATTACCTATTTTAATTTCTTAAGATATTTCAATACCAAAAACACAATCGGATGTAGTAACGAGACACATCCGACCTTTTGCATCTCGCGTGGTTAATTGTAAATCGTCAGCATAATGCAATATCAAAACAATCTCTTGCGCATCATAATAAGTGTAACATGCACAGTGTAGGTACTGTTGAGTCACGCAATGGTTTGTCGCAATTTTAGAGTCAGAGAACATAAGACACGCGATTTTTTTATATAAAAAAACATTCAATTATTAAAAATTGGAAAGAATTATATCAAGGATTTTATCGGCCATAAACTGGAAGTGTAGCATGCTAAAATGGCAGTGGGCTGGTCACATCTGTCGTAGAACTGATGGACGGTGGAATAAGCGGGTTCTCAAGAGGTCACGGCTCGGCGAGCGTATTGTTGGACGCCCTCCGGCCAGATAGACCGATGACTTGAAGCGCTACTACACTTGAGGAGGCCTATGTATAACAGTGGACTGCTATGGGCTGATGTGATGATAAATTAAAAGCTTTCTTTCTCAAGGGTAGTTTCTTGACGACAACTATGAATTTCGTCCTCTCCGATTATTTATTTGTATATTAGCAATCGCTAAACTTTACTTCACAGTGCCTTAGAAACTGTCTACCTATTGTATAGTTTGCATTAATTACATCTTACTTTGTTATTGATATATGTGAATGATTCATTTACAAATAATGAATACAACAGTTTGATGTACACTCTCTTTGTTGCTTACTCACCGAGTTAAAGAACCTATGACACAAAGACCAGCAGTCGCGTCATATTTACCCGACTGCCTCAGAAGGAGGGTTAAGTTTCTCGAGAGTATGTATGTATGTATGTATGTGGACAAGAAAATTCTTTTTCATGGGCTGCAGCCCAAACGGATTGTTGCATTTGTCGTTAGATTCGTTTCAGCAGCGCGAGTGACACTGGCTATTTAAAAAAAATTATAGATTGAAGATGGCGGATTTTTACAGCAAAATACTACTTTGAAATTACCGCAGTCGGGTTTTTGTTTTTTAATACATCTGCTTGTTCAATCAAACATACAGTGGAAGCGACTTTATACATTAAATGCAACTAAATTAAATGACGCATGTTTGGGACAAAGTGACCATTTATTCTACATTATGTGGTTAATACCCTTGTTCTCTGCCAAAGCCCCAGCACTCAAAGTTGTTGATACTCAAGCAAAGTAGGAATAACCCACACTGTCGAGGTGCGCGGGGAAGGGGCACACAATTATAAGTTGGTTGGGTCGGTTGGGTCGGTTCGGTTGGGTCGGTTGGGTCGGTTACACATACACAATTAAAGCTCGTTTAACCGACGACGTATGTGCGTGCAATTACGAGCATAGACAAGACAATTTTACAAGTACAAAACATAACATAAATATTTTCTCGTTTTCGACAGTAGTGGGTCAGTTCAGTGCATAGCTCGTGCATAAGTAGGTATAGATACAGTAATACAACGCTAAGTAACTGCATAATTTCTTTCAATTTTTATAATTACCATACTAATAAGACAGGTAGAATCGGCACCTTAAGCTATCATAATAAGTAATCTATCTACATTCTTCTTCTTCTCTCGTGTCGATGACTCAAATATATTTCAAACAGAAATTTTCCATTCTATATTCTTCTTCTTTTCGTGTAGGACACCAAGTCGTTCAACGACCCGATGAACCCTGGTGTCAGAGTTTTTCAACCGCCTACTGCAAGTAGCAGGCCTCTGACATGGTTGTGTAACGACCGCCATCATAGACAGCAACCGGGACCGACGGCTTAACGTTCCCATCCGAAGCACGGAACCATCTTACTTGCGGACAATCAGGTGGTTCAGCCTGCAATGTCCTAACTCGAACAGGTATGCAGGGATAATATTGTGGCGGCTTTGCCATTCTATATAGGGTGATATTTTACTAGTGACCGATAGCGAAAACTCAGAATCGGCTGGTGATAAGGAACAACTTACCCCAAGGAACATAGGTCGAAACCCGAAAAAAAATTTTGAACCTCCCATACAAACTTGCCGATCAGCTGATTTCAGTTAGTATGGGAGGTCCAAATTTTTTTTTTCGTATTTCGACCTATGTTCCTTGGGAAAAGTTGTTCCTTATCACCAGCCGATTCTGAGTTTTCGCTATCGGTCACTAGTAAAATTTCATCCTATATATTCTGGTTATACTAAACACTGTATAGAAACCATTATAGATTGATCTCTTCAATTAAGTACTAACCTATAGTTATACTTAGATAGAAAATGATCTTACCTTTCGTTCGCCATCTTCTGTAGTAATAGAAAAATACGACTAGTAGAGAGACGAGTAGGCATCCGCAAAATGACCATAGAACCTGTAAAAAAAAGCGCAATGAGAAAACACAATATCTAGGCATTCATCGAAAAATAGCTGAGAAGTTGCAGCTAGGTATATGTGTTTCGCATTATTTTATTATGTCCTTCGGAAGGCACCTTAAGCCGTCGGTCCCGGTTGCTGTTTACGATTACGAGACGGTGGTCGTTACACAACCATGTCAGAGCCCTGCTACTTGTATAGGCGGTTAAAAAGCTTTGACACCAGGGTCTATCGGGTCGTTGGACGACTCTCGAAGAAGTAGAAAATATAGAAAATATATCAAGGGAAACCAGCCCTTGAAACCAAACTCTTCCCCGGAAAACTAGCTGAGAATTTGCAGCTACTTATTTGCGCTGAAATTTTTGTCATGATCATGACTAAAGTAGAAATGTTTTAGCAATAAGTAAGAAAAAAACTTATATTATGGGTTATCCAAAGAAGGAACGGGGCGAATGTGTAACTACAAGCTGAATAGTTCACGAAATACATGAGTACATATCAATACCATAAAGCCAACATTACCCTTTACCCTTTAAAGGTGAACATGACTACAAACAGCCACATAGTAAACACATGTGTTGACACATAGTAAACACAGAACAGGTTCGCATCCATTGATATTTTAGTTTGTGACTGGTATCTACAAGAAAACCTTGAAACGACAGATCAGTCGCCACAGTATATAAAAACTTTGCATCCAAACATATCAGTGCTACTTCCTTTTCGGAAGTAGACATACTGCGCAATATTATTCCTAACTGGTACCCGCGAACTACGTTTCGTGTAGTTCATTTTATGATATGGTTGTAGCAGATAGGTATAACTGGATCAACAAAAGATGTTAAAGATGTTGATGGTTTGTTATTGTAGTAAATTTGCAGTGGTCAGCGGTTTCACCCGATAAAACTTATTTTCCCGTGGGAAAAGGCATTTACTCGGCATGTGTTATTCATATAAACCATCCTCTTGAATTACCCCACCTATTAGAAAAACCGCTTCGAAATCTGTTGCGTAGTTTAGGAGGAGTTAACGAATTCCACGGCTGAGAAACGAAAAATAACTATTTTATTTGACACTATGTACATATTATATTATTTATTATTATTAGCCTATATTGTCCCACTGCTGTGTATTATATAATATGTATAATTAAATGATTCATTATATTTATTTACCGTGTGTTGGTTAACTATCTCTATCTGGTCGTACAATAACTTAGAGTAGGAGCCAAAGGCTCTTCAGACAAGTTTTGCGGAAGTGTGCTAGTTCCTACCGACAACTGGTATGTACTTGTTCAGCATGTTTTCCTGAGCACGGAATGTGCGGTAAGTGGAAGTGGGGAGTTATGACGTAACAAAGATGGCCGCCTGACCAATTCTTCAAAGCGGTATATCTAGACAACTACTGGACCGATTTACATAAGTAAGGTGTTAAATGAGAGAAAATACAGTTTTCTATATTTGATTCCATACATTTGTGCATGTAATGCTAACAAAAAGAATTATTTAAAAATGCGAGTTTTCAAAATATACTTTTTTTAATTGGCTTATAACTCTGCAACCGCCAGAGTTATCAAAATTTTGACAAACTCAAAATGTTTTGCATTTTTATTAGCTTTCTAACGAACCCTAATTATTCAGATCAGACAAGAAACAACGGAGATAAAGTCATTTAACTGGCCCAAGTCGATTGTAAAAATATCGAAAATTGACAAAGATCACGCTGCGGGTCCACGAATCATAAAAACAAAAATATTTGTGTTTTGCCACTTGAGGACTTGATATAATCTGGTTCATAAAGAACGAAATGGCAACATTATTGTTGATATCTTGCTCAAATATGAAAGGACGCAAACAATAATGTTGCTATTTCTGGTCCCCTTCTTTGTGAACCGGGTTATAATCTCATCTGATAATGACAGGCGGGTTGGCAAGTGCAATACAGGGTGTTAATTTACTTTTATTTGCTGGTTGGAGGGTAGTGAAGATCTTTATGATGCCATGTCACCACAATGTGGTTAAAAAATTAAACTAGGCAATTAAGAAACCAAATACCGTTTTACTCAATTTTACATTCATTTAAATAAAGACAATCAAACAAAATAAACTACTTAATCATCGACAATCACATCACTATAGTTAATCTCTTCTACATAATTACATTGGTTAAAACATTTGTATCCAATCATGATATAAATTCGAGATCTTTTAATGAAATCAAACGACAATGACCGTTATCCTAGAGGCCCGTCTCCCTCCTCCAACTAGGGCAAGATATGGAGCAAGAGTTTTGGAATGTATCTCAATTTGGAAGTCATGGTTAGTTGTAATTTTTTTACTATGGCGAAATTTCTCAAACCCGTTATCAGTTATGTTGGGGCTTAAAACAACAGATTGTATGACTTAATTATCTTAATTATGACGGGGTAACGCATCTCAACGCAAGTTGGATCTCTCCTTGTGAATCTCTCTACCTATTTAAAAAAACCGTATCAAAATCCGTTGCGTCATTTTTAAGGAGTTTGTGTTTCACTTCTCCAAATTACCGCCGCCTACTCCCCTGCTACTCGTTACCTAATTGGTCTCACTCCGCACATCCACCGAAGCATTCTCATGGATGGGTTAGACTAGGCATTTCAGAACAGGCCTGATTGTATTTTAACACGACGCTGCCCACCAGAATACCTGATGAACTATGAGCAAAGATAATTTCCAGTTAGGTCCCTCGTAACTGGCCGTCCTAGGAAAAGATGGAGAGACGAGTCAAATGCCCACGCCCCAAACTGGATGGAGTTTAGGATGGAGTGGCTCAAGATATGGAAAACTGGAAGAATTAGAGGGAGGCCTTAGCCCTGTTGTGGGATATATCTGGCTCATAATTATAATAATAATAAAAGACTTGGGTTTGTTTCATTACGATATTTTTTATGTAAAATAGGCCCGCATTTGTCTGCTATCACAAATTCTCAAATGTTTAGTGACGATATCTGTTCAGTGAAGACACAAAGTAAGTATTGGCTTTTGGCTTGCTATACATATTTTGTGGTGACGATGCAAACGAAGTAGGAACGTGAACATAATATTCCTGTTCACACCAGCCTTGAAAGGCCTAAGTAGTTTCGAAAACAGATTCGCTGGCAGTGAATTCCACTTCTTAACTGTTCGCAAGATAAAAGTTGAAGCAAATCGCTTCTTGCGAGAGAAAAGTATATCAAAAACAAAATGGTGGGCGACGCGAGCCCCGGAGATGGAATGTGGATGGGTGCATCCAGTTTTGTAGTAATTGCGCATACTTACCGAAAAATTTCCATAGAATACTAACTTTCCATAGAACATGAGACTTTTCGACAGTGTTCAAGGTTCCCCCCACTAATAGCTTGCGTTAAGTGACAAGTTCAAACGTTCGATCATGGACTCTTGACAAGACTGAGTGGTTTCCTAGCTAGCCTTCGCTTTGGGCATGTATTTGTCAAAAAAGGTGCTGTCATCTGCGTACCCAAAGGTGTCAGGCAGAACCTTGAGGGACTCCAGCATCTATTGCCTGTTGTTCAGAAGAGCGTCCTTCTATAACCAGTCGTATCGACTGTCCACAAGAAGTCTGATAACCAGCTGCAAAGATCAGCAGGAAGTCCATAGGCGGGAGGTTTGCTAATGAGACTTGCGCGCCAGACCCTGTCAAATGCTTTTAAGATATCAAGAAACACATCAAGAGCTTCACCGTGCCTCTCAATAGCCTCGCTCTATTAGTGAGTGGCTTGCACGAGGAGGTCCCTTGTCGATCGGCCTCGGCGGAAGCCGTATTGATGATAACAGTGGAACTCATTGTCCTCAAGGTAATCCAGAATTGGGTTGTTAAGTACACGTTCCATAGTCTTGCAGGGTATGAGTAAACCTTACTTAGCACTAGCTACAAAAGAGATATAATTTGCTATGGATATTTATAGCGAGTTACGCCAGCGGGTAAAGAGCCTTGGCATTGCCAAGCAAACTCGACCTTTTTAAGCTAGAAACACAAACTGTCGTCACACTACTGTCAAACAAAATCAGTCATGGATTAGGTAGATATTTATTCTTCTTCTCAGAAATCGACCATGAGTCAAATTTTTCTGTGTTGTACACATGTATTGTAGTAGGTATGCCTGTAAAAAAAAGATCCAGTAAAATACAATCAGGCCTGTTCTGAAATGCCTAGTCTAACCCATCCATGAGAATGCTTCGGTGGATGTGCGGAGTGAGACCAATTAGGTAACGAGTAGCAGGGGAGTAGGCGGCGGTAATTTGGAGAAGTGAAACACAAACTCCTTAAAAATGACGCAACGGATTTTGATACGGTTTTTTTAAATAGGTAGAGAGATTCACAAGGAGAGATCCAACTTGCGTTGAGAGGCGTTACCCCGTCATAATTAAGATAATTAAGTCATACAATCTGTTGCTTTAAGCCCCAACATAACTGATAACGTGTTTGAGAAATGTCGCCATAGTAAAAAAATTACAACTAACCATGACTTCCAAATTGAGATACATTCCAAAACTGGTGCTCCATATCTTGCCCTAGTTGGAGGAGGGAGACGGGCCTCTAGAATAACGGTCATTGTCGTTTGATTTCATTAAAAAGATCTCGAATTTATATCATGTTTGGATACAAATGTTTTAACCAATGTAATTATGTAGAAGAGATGTGATTGTCGATGATTAAGTAGTTTATTTTGTTTGATTGTCTTTATTTAAATGAATGTAAAATTGAGTAAAACGGTATTTGGTTTCTTAATTGCCTAGTTTAATTTTTTAACCACATTGTGGTGACATGGCATCATAAAGATCTTCACTACCCTCCAACCAGCAAATAAAAGTAAATTAACACCCTGTATTGCACTTGCCAACCCGCCTGTCATTATCAGATGAGATTATAGCCCGGTTCACAAAAGAAAGGGACCCGAAATGGCAACATTATTGTTTGCGTCTTTTTCATATTACATGACATTTGAGCAAGATATCAACAATAATGTTGCCATTTCGTGTCCCCTTCTTTTATGAACCAGATTATATCAAGTCCCCTCAAGTGGCAAAACACAAATATTTTTTGTTTTTTATGATTCGTGGACCCGCACGCAGCGTGATCTTTGTCAATTTTCGATATTTTTTACAATCGACTTGGGCCAGTTAAATGACTTTATCTCCGTTGTTTCTTGTCTGATCTGAATAATTAGGGGTTCGTTAGAAAGCTAATAAAAAATGCAAAACATTTTGAGTTTGTCAAAATTTTGATAACTCTGGCGGTTGCAGAGTTATAAGCCAATTAAAAAAAGTATATTTTTTGAAAACTCGCATTTTTTTAAATAATTCTTTTTTTGTTAGCATTACATGCACAAATGTATGGAATCAAATATAGAAAACTGTATTTTCTCTCATTTAACACCTTACTTATGTAAATCGGTCCAGTAGTTGTCTAGATATACCGCTTTGAAGAATTGGTCGGGCGGCCATCTTTGTTACGTCATAACTCCCCCCCACTTCCACTTACGAGGTGACTACCGCACATTCAGTGCTCAAGAAAACATGCTGAACAAGTACATACCAGTTGTCGGTAGGAACTAGCCAACTTCCGCAAAAGTTGTTTATTGACGAGATAGCAAAGATTGGCCCCCGAGCTAACTTGGGTCATTTGTGAATGTAAACAAACTTTTACGACGGGCCACCAAGTGACTAATTGCATCGGAAATTGAATTGATAAACAAATAGCTGTTCAGTTTAATATCTCGTTACTTCCGGTCTGCTGTTTCAAAGAAAATGCTTCATTATTATTTAAATTTATTTTAGTGAAATAAGTAACTAAAATTGTAGGTTCGAATATGGGTTCGAATCCTGCCTGCTTTCAAAAAATTAAATACGCTACACGTAGCAGTGTCTTAAAAATTCAGCACTCAACTTTGTTTTACACCAGAACGAAATCGTACACAATACACATACCAAAAACACTAAGACGATAGTCGGTTTAACGCGTACGTAGAGACGTCTATATGAGGTCATGATGCGTTCGATACTGCTCGATACTATCTTATGCGCGTGCGCTGCTAGTAAAGTCCTTGCGCGCACGACTTTTCATTTCGCGCTGTTGCAAGAGATAGAACTGGAAAATTGCGTAAAATCTAACTCGCCACAGAATATTATACACACCTATAGCCGCCGCATATGTATACGAATAATATAGAAATATATTTTGTTGGTTAATACATAAATTACTGAGTAATGCCGGTTTAGAATAGCCGAGTGGTAGCGGCTAAGAATTCTGACACCCCTATTCTACTCAGGGTGTTTCGTAAAAGGCGATGTAGTTTTTGACCTTGTAACATAGGTAGAATATCATTGTTGGCTACAATATCTGCCGACGACCGTGGTCTACCGTACGGTGACGTGGCGATAATACCACCTTCGATAGCATTCCCAAAGAGGATTGACGTCAAGCAGGCGATCGGTCGTAAAATTAAGCCAAATCCTTTTGCAACATGATTTTGTGTTCAAACATATCATGTTGCGCCGACCCCAAGTAATCGAGATAAAGGCAGGAAGATGACTATGTTGGCGGCTTAAATTAGTATTTCCCCTAAAATCACCCCATGTTATAAGAGGCAACTAAGGAACTCGAAGGTTCATGTGTTTTTACTGCTATTTCAGGCTAAAGGTTGACAACCTGTCCCTATGGTGGGCGATACACATACAGTCTCCTGAAATAATTCTGTACGTATTTTTTTGACCGTCAGTATTTTTTATGCAATACATGATGACCAATTTTAGTATGGCGTACCGTAGGGGTGAAAACGGAACCACCAGTCACCAGGCTGTATCTCATAAACCGAGTAGAGAGATCTAGAGAGTCGAAATTTTCACAGATGCTGTATTTCTTTTGCCGCAATAAAATCAAATACAGAAAATTAAATAAAATAAAAAATGATAGGGGGCTCCCAAACAAAAATCCCGTGATTTTGTGCCAGATTTCAGCTATGATGGTTGGGTGGCTGTAGCTAATTAACGGTAATAGTAAGACTGTTGAAGTTTTCACAGAACATGTATTACCTACTATTGCCACTATGACAAAATACCTAGGTATACAAAAAAGTGGAATAACATAAAAATTTAGGGGCGACCATACAAAAAACTAGATTTATACAAAATATTACGGCACCCTGGTGCGCGTGAGTCCGACTCGCACTTGGCCGAATTTTACGTTCTTTTTACGCGCTGCCTACCCCGCAAATAATACAGGCGTGATGTATGTGTAGTATCTATTTAATTGGTGTGTTTTTACTATTCAAACTTACATCACACTTACATCATTTAAATGTTTAATGTTTTTCTATTACAACATAATAGAATAAATACCTACTATAACAACTTTGTTATCCTATAGTCAATAGCATAGTATTGTGGTCTTGACATTGCTAATACTGATTGACTATTGTATCATAGGTATACAAAGATTAACATAACAATAATATTTTTACACCAAGATATACATATTTTTATGGAGATTTTGTTTATTGGTGTTATTAGTTTTGTTAGGATAAAGGAGACACGCCTTTAGTTATTTAATTTACTAATGGGATAATTTAGATATTTTAATGTCTTTTTGTTCACACAAAAATCTAGCAAACACATCCAGCAAAATCTAGAACAGTCCTATAACAGACATGATTATATTTAGTGTGATAGACCATGTACAATTATTGTTTTTTATCTACACTCATTTAGTAATATTGGTTTTACAGAATCAAAGGCAGTTTCATAATGAACCAATTTAAAAATATGCAGCCTTAAAAAATTAGTTTCATATTAAAATCTGTATCATTAAGTAACTCAATGTCATACATTTCTTAGATAATGAAACAAATATGACTTTTTTTATTTCCTGTGCCAACAGTAAGTCAATTACAAAAGAAAAACAAATGTGAACTGGGCGGGACAAGACTTGAAATTATGAGGACTAATTATTTTAGTTTTTATGAGCCTCCATTAAAACACTTGGCATAAGAGTAAACACACTGGTGTATTTATGGCTGTAAAAGTGATGCGAGGATGACTCCTCTCCCCATCTTATTTTTTTAATTTGCCTAAAGATGAGCAAAGGTTCTAGGTACAGTAAATAGGTACCTACCATTCTTAATAGGTATGTATTGGTTTTGTGTTCTCCTATTTTTACTTACGTTGGTACCTACTACATAGTTTCAGTTTTCTAACCCGACATACCTATAGTTAGAGAGCCCAGGGGGTAAGTGGCTATCTCATAAGGTACCACGATAGGCTAGGTTTGGATCGTTAACCAAGACTTAAACAAGTCGTATGGCCCAGGTCTGCCAGAGCCAATCCTGCCGAAACATAAAAATAATCGATATTTTTCAGAGTCATTTTTTCGTAAAAAATATGTCATAAGGTACCACAATGAAAGTGCTGGCATCAGTAAACCATTGAAAAATTATGTAAAAAAAGCTTGGTCTGCCACTGCGCACCCTGCCGGAAGTGCTTGCCAGACCTCTCCAAAGATGCCTTTCCGACACCCCTAAACTATCTCATCGGGTACCACGACGCGACCACCACAACATAATAGCCAAGATCACTCTGACAATAGATCACAAGGTCTGCCAGGCCTAAACTTGCCGCATCCTAGTGTTTCAGACATTTGAAGTTGTAGGTCCAGTGTATGAAAAATGACCTATATCTTTTTCCCCCCGTGTTTGATTTTGATGGTGCCTTAATACGAAATGCTCTCCATAATGAGGAGCTTCGAGTCATATAGGACAGTTGGGTGGAGGGTTTCAGTATTGAACGCAATCCTGTCAAAAAGTATGAAATAAGATATAGGCCAGTTTTCATAGACATAGAGAGGTTGGGCATTACGACGTTGTTTATATAGGCCAGTTTTCATAGACCAAACCTCCATTTCAAACTTTTTGACAGGATTGCGTTCAATACTGAAACCCTCCACCCAACTGTCCTATATGACTCGAAGCTCCTCATTATGGAGAGCATTTCGTACTAAGGCACCATCAAAATCAAACACGGGGGGAAAAAGATATAGGTCATTTTTCATACACTGGACCTACAACTTCAAATGTCTGAAACACAAGGATGCGGCAAGTTTAGGCCTGGCAGACCTTGTGATCTATTGTCAGAGTGATCTTGGCTATTATGTTGTGGTGGTCGCGTCGTGGTACCCGATGAGATAGTTTAGGGGTGTCTGAAGGGCATCTTTGGAGAGGTCTGGCAAGCACTTCCGGCAGGGTGCGCAGTGGCAGACCAAGCTTTTTTTACATAATTTTTCAATGGTTAACTGATGCCAGCACTTTCATTGTGGTACCTTATGACATATTTTTTACGAAAAAACGACTCTGAAAAATACCTATCGATTATTTTTATGTTTCGGCAGGATTGGCTCTGGCAGACCTGGGTCATACGACTTGTTTAAGTCTTGGTTAACGATCCAAACCTAGCCTATCGTGGTACCTTATGAGATAGCCACTTACCCCCTGGGCTCTCCAACTACTACCTCAGGTAGGTAGGTGTCTAAGTTAAGTTATTGTTAGCTGATTATAAACAAATTCGTATTCATTGCAAAAAATTTACAATAATTGCATTTGCACGATTTTTCATCCTATGGCGCATAGGTGTGTAAAAATACTACACCGAAAGTCATGCAAGCCGCTAGTTTGGAATAACTATTCGCACGTGATAGCCCTGGCTTAAAGTGCGGGAACGCGCGAGGCGTTACGGGCTGAGGGGGAAAGTAGGTATTTAAAGCGCGGCTTTTCGGGCCCAGACAAAGGAGTTTCATTTCTACACGGAAGTGTTCTTATTTATTCTTATGCACTTGGGTGAAAATAACTTAGGCACTTACAAAAGTCGTTCGGAAAATCTTAACTACAAAATATTACAAAAAGTCTTTGTTTGGGCTATTAGGAAGACAACATACTAACATACCTCACCTCAACGAGGTTGGGCATGGGGGCAGGCTCCAGAGACTTGCTTGCTTGATAATAACTGGGGCCATCTCCTCGACGTCCACCCTGGCCATGGAGGCGCTGCTAAACCTGCCGCCACTACACATCTTTGTGCAGAAAGAAGCTAGAGCGTCCATGGTTAGAGCGATTGAGATGGGAAGGGAGAGCTGGCACTCGAGTGTCATGAGAAACCTTAGGGATAGTCTCATGAATATTCCGCTCATGGCAATGCCATCTGATGCGATGACGTTAATGCATAACTTTGTGAGGTTCTTCAAAGTTATAATACCCGAAAGGGCGGAATGGAAGGAAGGCACTATTCCTCCCATTTTCAGGAAAGCTGAACTGGTATGGTTCACGGACGGGTCCAGGAGAGAGGGACTTGCTGGCTCTGGAGTGTTCTGCAAGAAACCCAAAGTCAGCGAGTCTATTAGCCTGGGACCATTCGCAACCGTCTTCCAGGCTGAGATGTACGCAATCATTGAGTGTGTGCATCTGAACCTGAAATACGAAGGCAAAAGGATACTCATCCTATCGGACAGTCAGGCCGCGCTAAAGGCATTACAATCCGATAACGTGTGTTCCAAGCTGACCATGGAGACCATTGAGCTCCTGAACCAGCATGGCACTGAAATCAGGTGACCTTGGGCTGGGTCCCAGGTCACTCTAACATAGGAGGAAATGAGGCAGCGGACGAACTGGCCGGGAGGGCCTCCGGTCACGACCTGTGGGACCGGAGCCTATCCTGGGCATAAATAAGTCGGCACCTCGAAGAGTCCTGAACATATGGGTGAATCAGCGAGCCCAAGAGCTCTGGAAGAGATCAGCAGGCCTAACACACTCTAAGCTGCTGATACGGGGATTCTCCCAGAAGTACACTTCCGTGATACTATCAATGAACCGGAATAATCTCAGGATAATTACAAGGGCCCTTACTGGACACTGTAATCTCAATAAACACCTCTGCAGGATGGGGCTTACTGAGGCCACTTTCTGCAGATACTGCGCTGAGGACGATGAAACACCGCTACACGTCCTTTGCGAATGTGAGGCGCTTGTGCAAACAAGAAGCCGGACTACGGGTGGTCACCTGTTGTCCCCTAGGGAGGTCCAATCCCTTGACCCCAAACAGATCGTGGCCTTCCTTAGAATGGCCCGACTGGATGAGGTCATTTAGTCGTAAGGGTTGGCCACAATAGATCTGAAAAGGTCGCAGTGGCTGTTGGTCTGATCAGGACCAACCCCTTCTAACCAAATAATAATAATAATAATGGGGGCAAGAGCAAAGGTCTTTAATTTCCACAAATAGTAAGACTTGCGCAAATAAAGAATGGATCCCGAATTAGCAACATTATTTTTAACAATAATTTGCATATTAGCATATTTACATTGCATACTTAATTGCAGTCCCAAGAATGCATGCAAGAAACTTGCTTTTCAACCTAGATCTTAGCTAAAAAAAAACTTAAATAAATCTTTTTAACTATTTCAGGAAAAACAAAGGGAAGGCTTTTGTCCAGCAGTGGATCAGTTTAGGCTGGTGTAATAATAATTATAGACCCCAAACAATAAACTTTTAGAACTATTGAATTGACTTGCTTAAGTTATCTTGTAATTACTCATAAGTTACTCCAATAGGTACAGCTGTAGGCATTACACCACAAAACAGTAACACAATTGCCTAGCTTCAATTTTAATCAAATTTGGCTCTTGAGACTCCGTATTACGGATTAGGCAGAGTGTGCCTAATCCGTAAGAAATCTAGGCGTGATCACTGCAGTATTTTTTCCTATAACCGGAACACAAATCGGCTTTTTGATTGTGATCGTGACATGAAAGAGCATTGGTTTCAAGGATATCTGATTTCTATTCTTAAACTACGCATTACCTAATACTTTAAAAAATGCCGAATCGAGCTAGATATTCTAACAGATCATACAATACTATCTAAATAAAATCTTATAACCAGTCAGGGTCCGAAAATCAATACTTACTTGGTTCTCCTGGAAGTTATTTGACCACTCTGATGTCCACGTTTTTACCGCAAACATGTCCGATTTATCATGTATGTTACTTAACAGACCTACGACGTCCATTTTTCATAAATAAACAGTACTGTTGTTATGATAATTTATCAACATTTCTTCTAAAAAAACAAATTTTGAGCTTTTTACGCACGAATTGCTCCGTTCGCTCAGCTGGCTGTTTGACATTACTAGAACAACACAGATCACTAAAATAAAAATCTGTAGTCTATGGACAACGAAGAAACTGACACTAGGAAGAATGAATGAGTGATGAAAATACACACACACGGAACCGAAATGGCAACATTGTTTTTTGCGTCTTTTTCATATACAGGTCATTTGAGCAAGATGTCAACAATAATGTTGCCATTTTGTGTCTCCTGCTTCTGTGAATCAGGAATACAGATGTAAATCAACCGGTTTAAAACGTTTAAAACCAAATTTCGCGGTTTAAAACCTGAAATCAACCGTTTTCAACCGTTTAAAACTCGCCTACAAAAAAAAAGTTCTGTGTTTTACATACACATACATACATACACAAATCACGCCTTTATCCCTTGCGGGGTAGGCAGAGCGTAAACAGCCGTAGGTACCTACAATACAGCCGCTATCGCCACGTCTGACTAATATTTCAGGGCCGTTGTAGAAAAATCGTGCCGAAATTTTTGCCGAGTAGGTACTTAGGTATGAATTTTTGTATGGAACATCCAAATTATTAATATAACCCTGTATATACAAAATTCGGTGTTTCCAACGATTTTACACTGACTTGCTCATCATAGGTTACCTACGCTCGGGCCTCGGAGCGACAAACTAGGTAATAAACCCGCAAAATCACATCATTAATCCATTTCAGTGATCCTTACCTTTGTAATATTACGAAAATGTATTAAAATCAATAAAACATTGTTATCAACCATCCGCCGTTTTAAACCGAAAAAAACGGTTGTTTATGATTTAAAACGGTTTTTTTCGTTTAAAACGATTTGGTTGAATTGGTTTTAAACCGGGCTTACATCTATAATCAGGAATCATCAGGAATGGTGTACTTTTAAAATCGTATAAGTGCTACATTTCTAGGATGTTTTCTACTCAACTACTATCAGTTAAGCCAGAAAATACTTACTCGTATGTTCATAACAAAATCTTAACATAATCAAGGGTTATATATATATACAAAATAGAGAATTTATAGCCAATAGGTACTTACTTTGTGGTTTTATGGTCCTTGACATAATATACGAAATATAATTAAATGTATCCTTATATTTGCATCTAAATTTTTATACATACACACACATACATAAATCACGCCTTCATCCCTTGCGGGGTAGCCAGAGCATCAACGGCCGTAAAAATACGGTCGTTATCGCCTCGTCTGATAAATATTTGAGGGCCGTCTTAGCTAATATTTGGTAGGTACTTAAGGACTAAAACTAAAAAGATAATTTTAAAAACATATTGTAATTTTATTGTGTATTTTTTATTAGTACAGCTTACATTATTCCTAGTATTATGTTAATATTCATCCTCACTATCATCATCACTACTAACGATTTTCTTAGTTACTTCTGGGGGCTCTAGTTGAGGCATATACAAACTGCTACCGGGCATAAAATGTCTTCTTCTATGCTTACATAACGCGCCCCAGTGAGTAAACATTTTAAAACAATATTTACATTCCAATTGTGGTGGCAAATGGTTAATTCGTGTATGAATGTTCCGACGTGATGCTGATAGGAATCGCTCATCACAGTACTCACATTTGTATGGTTTTTCGCCTGTGTGAGTACGAGTATGATATAGTAATGAAGCTTTACTAACAAAACTTCCACCGCACATTTCACAGTCAAACTTTTTCTCTTTTGTATGCACTACCATATGTGTTTTCAAGCTATCTTTACGTCCAAACCTTTTGCCACATAACTTGCATTTAAATCCTCCAGAATCCGTGTGGAATCGTGCATAGTGCCAATCTACAGACATTTTTTTAACAAATAGTTTACCGCAGGCATGACAACCATACTTCTTTTCTGGTTCCGGTACTACATATGGCTCATTAACACAATCTGGCATTCTTAAATGACTATGGAATGCTCTCTTGCCTTTAAAAATCTTGCCACATTTGCTGCAAGAAAACTGTTGAGAATGAGATTTTTCATGCATTGCTAAAGAATTCCTAAGACATTGTTTTCCACAATGACTGCATACTGCATATTTCAATTCTATGGGTATATTTTTGCATTCTTTGTATATGTGTTTTAACAAAATAGTTTTACCTTGGAAAGACTGGTCACAATAGGAGCAAGTGACAATCTTTAACTTTTTCCCAAGATTCTCAGTTTTGGCTTTACCAACATTTGTTGTGCACAGTCTTCTTTTATATGGATTTATTTTCAGTAAAGCTGTAACATATTCTTCGGTTCTGTTTGATTCATCCAGACCTTTACAAAGAGTCAATAGATGTTTCTTTAAACTGAAATTGGTAGATAAAGAAGCACCACAGAATTCACATATTTTTCTCTTAAGAGATAATTTGTAGGATTTTACATCGCCACCATTAGCTTTTATCATTTCAAGCTGTTTCTGCAATGCCTCTCTTTGTATTTTTCTATCCTCGCATTTCTTTTTCAATAATTCTTTTTCATTTTTTGGGATTTTCTTACAGGAAAATAGTGAATGATTTTGAATTTTGTACTTATGTTTAAGAGGAATATGACAATATTGACAAGTAACTTTTTCTAGTTTTTCGAGATATGAACGGCGTTCTGCTCTCTTTATCTCCTTTTCTGCACACCAGGAGTCACTCTCATCACCAAAAACATTTCCTTCGTCACTATCAACACTATTGTGGTCCATGGCACCATTAGTTATCTCATTTTTTTCTTCTTTTTTATCTTCATTTATTCCATTTTTTTCTTTTATATCATTCACCTCCTTGTTTTCTATGTTATCCAATTCTATGTTAGATTGTAATTTATTCATTTGTCCTTTACATCTCTTTCTATGCCCATGAAGAGACTTTCTTTGAAGTACAACTCCGCAAGCCTCACATTCTACATTTCCTTTTTTACTTTTTTTTGGTGCAGATTCAGATTGAACAAACTTCTGAAATCTTTTTAATACTAATGTTGCAAAGGTTTTTCTTGTATCACAAAATACTTTGCCCTCAAAGTTCTCAGGGTCAGCCATAATATACATTCCTCTACCTGTAACAACCTTTTTTTCTGTAATCTCATCTAGATTGGCGATAGTGTTTATCATAGTATTATTCATTGCTGTGCATCTTTCAATGAATCTGAAAGCATTTATTGCTGATTTCGCACATTCCTTACAAACAGAGTGGGAAAGGTATTCAATGGCCGAGATCTGTAACAAAAAGTACATTATGTACATAGGTTTATATGAATTAAAATAGAATACTATTGTACTTTGAAAGATACATAACTTGGAAATTTTAGTTCAAGTTTGAAAAAATTAAATAACTTGGAAGCAACTAAAATCTGCAGAATGTACATGATTTGAATACCCCTGAATAAGGTGGGTATTCATTGGGGACAAATGTTCCCACGAAATTGCCAGACACAAAGTCCCAGATACAAAGTATTGAAAACAAACCATGTCCACACTGCCAAAGTGTCCCAAAAACGAGTCCCCAAGTAGGATCTGGGATTTTGTCCCCAATGAATACCTGGCTTCATATACAAAGTATCTGGGATTTTGTCCCCGCCGGAACGGGACAGAAGATCGAGTTGCTCGAAGTTTGTCCCCAATGAGTACCTGGCTTAAAGAATTTAAATATTGTCTGTCTGGTCCTCCAAACAGTATGTACATGTACAGTTCCTAACTTTATCATTAACTGAAGTTGATGCTATGCCACCATATTGTTATGTAAACTTATTTTCCTGATTGATTAATTTAATTGTTAACTTTCATGCGTTAACGTTTGCCGCTCGAGGCAATGAGCGCGCGAGCAGCCTCGCTTGGTGTGGACGAGCCTTATCATGAACAAAGTCCCGGACCCGTACATTTTAATCTAAGGCTGTACGCAGCATTATGATAGTACAAATTATAATTTGATAGCGTACATTTAACCAAAAATTTACCTTATTCTGAAAAACTGCAACAATGATAGTGGATAATTCCAATGCGACGTCAGTGTCATCCAAACATATTTCATCATAGATACCCAAAGCATCTCCTCCGGTCCCTTTGAAGCACAAGCAACACACGGTATTAGTCTTGTATAATACTTGTCGAAAAATATTGTTCGTAAGCCACATCTTCAACCAAGCCTTAGATATTTATTTTATTTTCTGAACATTGACTTCGTAAGGCAACACCAAAGAGTCGTAACACCAGGGCCCCGAGTCCGCTAAATGAAAATCGTTTCAGTTGGATCTCGATGGCATCTCAGTTGGATGGTTTCGGTCATTTCGTAGTCTGCTAACAGTTTTTAGTATGGAACAAAGAATACTATACTCTGGTATGGAAAATCACAGTGGCAGTAGAATGACAGTTAAGTCTCGCTGGCATTACAATGGCTAAAAATTAGCAGACTTGGGGCCCTGATCGTTATGTTATGCGCCATAGCTATGCGCAAAAGAATGAATGAATGAATTACAGTGTTGCCAACACAACAGTGCGACATTGTTCTGTCGAAGTCAATATGTAAGATTCTGACGTTTACATAATGACCCGTCCGTATACAGACCAAAAGCAGTATGCAAAAATCCGACAATATATATAAGGTCCTATTAAATTCACTGCAAATATTTTAAGGGCATGCGTAAATATGTATAGGAAAAACATCTAAGGCATTTAAAAAAAAAACGACTCGCTAGATTTTTTTTTTTCATTTTCAAACAAACTTTTTAATTATGAAAACATCCTTTGACTGACCCGACTGACGTTCCGCCACGTAGACAGGATTCACTTACACGCTCGGCTTACACGGCACGCACACTAACAACCAACCAATCACAGCACCTTATTTTGGCGCGTAACTTAAACGCGATTAGTGGTGTGTTTCTAGGACAAACAGGGTGCACGTTTTTCTTTTTGTATTCTTTTAGTTAAATGCAATTTTCTCGAAAACGAGCGTGCAGATTTTTTTAAGAATTTGCCTAGTACATGTGTAGCGACCTTCTTAGTCGCTAACCTTTTTATAGTATTAGGTTGTATAGAGCTAGCGAACTGTCACCGTGGCTAAAGTCATGATGAATAATTGCTATCGGCATTCTGTTTAGCTGACTACTACGACTTTGCATGTAAATCAATATTACTTTGATCCATGTTACTCAAGTATTATTGTAAGCTGTTTACTTTGTGTTATTGTGCATCACCTCAATAAAAGCTGCACAAATTATTTGGACGGAGTTTCACTTGTATATCCAACGTCAGGCGCCCTTCGCTAAAGTGGTGACCCCGACGTGATCAACAGCGACGACGTGACGGACATCGCCACCTTCATCAACGGAGCCAGACGTCATCATCATCAGCAACCACTGCAGTCACAGCTTCTCTCCAGCACCTCTGCGGCATCATTCCTGTCTCCACATGTCATCGACGCTTCGAAGACCTGGAGCCAGCCTCAGCACCTGCACGGCCTTCAGCAGCTGACACTGTCCGAGTAACTACCTCCAGTATCCTGCTCGCCTCTGCATACCTGCTCGCCGCAACGCCTCGCCAGACTGCAGCACCAAGCAACATGACGTCACCACTCCACCGGACATCAGCGCAACTTGGACTGCTTAACCTCAACGCATCATCAAGCCACTTGGTCTTCGGCATTCATCGCAGTACCAGTATTGGATCTAGAGTACGACATGTGCTCTATCCTCGGTCGGCACTCAAGCATCTCAGGGTCTACAGCAGCCACGACTGTCGACACACTCCAGCGTGCAGCCTGCTCTACCACTGCTACATGCCTGCTAGCCTCACCGCCTGACTGCACGATGAAGCATCTCTGCCTCAAGACATCAATGGCTGAACAGCGTCTTCGACACTCCAAAAAGGGGGAGTGATGTGGCGGCGCGCATGCGCCCCACATGCCAAGTCCTCAGCTGCCTAGCAACTGTATAGCAAGCTACGTCACACTGTCAGAGAAGACTAGCCAATCAGAAGACGAAGCCTGAAACGCGGTATCGAAGTGTTTCCGTCGATCGCTATAAATACAACTTCCAAAACATGTCCGGTCGGAACAGTCGTTCCCCTGGTCACAACTCACCTGACCAGGCGGGTTGCAACCCTTTTCCCTCCTCCGTCGTCACTCGGCCTACTGGCCTCATCACTCCTCCTACACTGGTCCCAAGAGGCTCGAAGACCCATATGACTTGGTAGTGAGATTGCGGAGACACATGTCGGAAATTCGACCTGTCCCGGCATCTCGACATAGCAGTTCTTCTTCTTCCTTCATCTTCAAGGAGCTCGCCTCGTCTTCTCATGTATTTCTTCGTGACGACACTGTTCGGCGCTCCTTACAACCACCATACAGTGGCCCATTTCCAATTGTGGACCGGGCCAGTGATGGCAAAACCTTAACCATCAGCATCAAAGGCAGGAAAGTTTCGGTGAGTGTCGATAGGGTCAAGCCCGCTTTTATCGAACGACATTCCGCTGTCTCTCCCGCAATTCCGACTGCATCTGCATTTCCGCCGAAACCTGCACCTAGTGCTGCAGCTCGGACAACTAAAGCACCTCAGTCGCCTCTTACAGCTACTGCCTCGCCGACTCAAGCTGCTCCTGCCCCTTCTGCTTTGCCTCCGTCTTACACCACTCGGTCTGGTAGACGGGTTAGGTTCAGGTTTTAATGTCCAAGAGACTAACTTGTCTCTCTCCGTGGGGGGGTGATGTAGCGACCTTCTTAGTCGCTAACCTTTTTATAGTATTAGGTTGTATAGAGCTAGCGAACTGTCACCGTGGCTAATGTCATGATGAATAATTGCTATCGGCATTCTGTTTAGCTGACTACTACGACTTTGCATGTAAATCAATATTACTTTGATCCATGTTACTCAAGTATTATTGTAAGCTGTTTACTTTGTGTTATTGTGCATCACCTCAATAAAAGCTGCACAAATTATTTGGACGGAGTTTCACTTGTATATCCAACGTCAGGCGCCCTTCGCTAAACATGCTTATATTTTATTTGATCTGCCCCTAAAATATTTGCAGTGAATTTAATAGGACCTTATATACTTATACCAGGGGCTCCTTATCCTTTGGTGATCTTAGCCAGTGTTTTACTTGAGTGTAGAGTAAACACCTCACATGTTACACTCAAGTAAAACACTGGCTAAGATCATCAAAGGATAAGGAAGGAGCCCCTATCCGGACCGGTGTTTAGCGGTGGGAGCTACATCGGGGAAACACAGCGGCACATATCTACAAGAATTACAGAACACATACGTAGCAGCGTGAAGAACTAACACGGTGACGTCGGCAGTAGCTGAACACTCGCTGGATACGGACACTAACCACTATATTCGGTTCGACAAGAGGGAAAAGTTCTATGTGCCCCGCAAAGTTCGTGAAGCCATTGAAATAAGCCGTCGTCCGAATTTTAATAGAGATAGTGGTTGGTCAATATCGCCGTCATGGAAGCCAGTGCTAAAATAGTAGTTTTTATAACAAGGGAATAAAGTGATATATTTAGGGCGAGGGCGCTATTTTGAATCATGAGCGGAACGAGGGATTCTAGAGTAAAATCCCGAGCGTAGCGAGGGATTTTAAATTAGAATCGCGATCGCGAGTGAAGCGAGGGATTCAATGTAAGTCGCCCGAGAATAAATAACTTTATACCCGAGTGCAGTGTTCCCAAACCAAAAATAATAATTTCGGTAGATTCTCAGTCGAAAAATCGGTAGAATTCGGTAGATTTAGAAAATGAGCAAAATTAAGTCCTTTTTGCAACTCGCGAACAAATACAATCAAAAAATGAACTGAAATTGCGCTGTAAACGCGCGCGACGGTGATGGCAGTCAAGTAAAGCCGCGCGGTTTGTTCGCGCGAAGTCGTACGTAGTTCATTCGCTTCATCTGAATCGCTTGAAGGGAACTGAACTTTACGCACGGATCGTCCAAATTTTGATGAAATTCATGAAAATAGAAGGGTGCGGGGTTCATTTGCTAAGCAAAAACCCCAAAAACGGAAAAATCGGTAGATTTTTGTCTTAATTCGGTAGATCGGTAGATTAAGTCCCAATTCGGTAGATCTACCGAAAAATCGGTAGGTTTGGGAACACTGCCCGAGTGATACATACTACTTTTTATCCCCCTCTATGAGAAAAACAATAAATACTTACTTAATCTACGAATGTTGCTTGCTATTGTCCATTATTTTACGATACATCATATAAATTGCGTTATAAACATCCAATACTTACAAAAACATTATCACTCATTTCATTTCATATTATTGCAATAAGTATAATTGGGAGGTTAAATTGTTGTTGCCCATTGCCGGCTAGTTATCGCGCCAAAAGAAAAATAAAATTTGACACATTACTTTTTAATTTCAAATTTTGCTAGGAATAAGGTCTTTTATGAGCTACATACTAGGTGTAAAATACTCAATAAAATAACAGATAACAGGTAGTGTTGCAGAGAAAAAACCTATAGGTAGTAAATTTTCGATTTATTGGCTGCAAATATATGTGTTCCAAATTCAAATGAATTTTAATCCCTTGGGATTAAATGACCTATTTTAATCCCACTTATGTGCGACCAAAGCGTAGATTTTTGAATAGAGGGGATGAAAACAGTATTACCGATGTCAGTGGACAAAATAAGAAGTGACGATATACCTAGTTAGCGTAGTTTATTCGGGATCTTTTTGATGACTCTACAACCACAAATCAACCGCAAACACCACAAGAGCCACCAACTGCGGCTACTGCAGCTCCCTCTTTCATCTCAGCGCGCGCGCAGCGAGCCGCGGCGCGAGCCAGTCGACAATCGCAACTGGCGGTCGCGTGTGTGTGATTGTCGTCCTCCAGGAAGAAGACTGTCGTATCGTAACCAGCCGAAACGTAGAGAGCCACACCTTCTACCAAATAATTAACAAACTAAGACCCTTAGTTAGTGCAAGTGAGAAAACGTGGCTTCCGGCCGCCATTTAATACTTTATTAATGGTATTTAGCTGTTTGGCCTTGTTTGTAATACATTGCATTTAGAAACGCAACTCAAATAATCGTTGTTCTGAATGGAGTTCAACTACTCGACAACAGATGGATGGCGCCACTGTTGAGGGATTGCAAAAGCCCTTATATAACTTTTGAAGCATTCGCGATTGTTTTCACACATTTTAAGTATTGAACCGGGTCTATCGCGATAATATTTAGGTAAACCTTTATAATTTACCTGTGTCCCGACGTTTCAGCACAGTTTCATGTGCTGTGGTCGCGGGTTGACTGACCACAGCACATGAAACTGTGCTGAAACGTCGGGACTATAGATGTAAGCCCGGTTTAAAACCAATTCAACCAAATCGTTTTAAACGAAAAAAACCGTTTTAAATCATAAACAACCGTTTTTTTCGGTTTAAAACGGCGGATGGTTGATAACAATGTTTTATTGATTTTAATACATTTTCGTAATATTACAAAGGTAAGGATCACTGAAATGGATTAATGATGTGATTTTGCGGGTTTATTACCTAGTTTGTCGCTCCGAGGCCCGAGCGTAGGTAATGATGAGCAAGTCAGTGTAAAATCGTTGGAAACACCGAATTTTGTATATACAGGGTTATATTAATAATTTGGATGTTCCATACAAAAATTCATACCTAAGTACCTACTCGGCAAAAATGTATGGACGACCCAATTTTTTTTTGGGATTTCGCAAGTGGCCCCATAATGAAAGTTGTTCAGAATCATGAGTAGAAACACCCTGCAAAGTTTGCCCACTGACTAAAACCTCACCTCCATCACCTCATCTCTTACCCGCGGGTGTCGTAGGAGGCTACTAAAGGACTCAAAGGCTTAATGTGTATTACAATTTTAGGCGACACGGCTGACAACCTGTCACTATACCTAGTATAACACGATTTTTCTACAACGGCCCTGAAATATTAGTCAGACGTGGCGATAGCGGCTGTATTGTAGGTACCTACGGCTGTTTACGCTCTGCCTACCCCGCAAGGGATAAAGGCGTGATTTGTGTATGTATGTGTATGTAAAACACAGAACTTTTTTTTTGTAGGCGAGTTTTAAACGGTTGAAAACGGTTGATTTCAGGTTTTAAACGTTTTAAACCGCGAAATTTGGTTTTAAACGTTTTAAACCGGTTGATTTACATCTGTAGTCGGGACTATAGATGTAAGCCCGGTTTAAAACCAATTCAACCAAATCGTTTTAAACGAAAAAAACCGTTTTAAATCATAAACAACCGTTTTTTTCGGTTTAAAACGGCGGATGGTTGATAACAATGTTTTATTGATTTTAATACATTTTCGTAATATTACAAAGGTAAGGATCACTGAAATGGATTAATGATGTGATTTTGCGGGTTTATTACCTAGTTTGTCGCTCCGAGGCCCGAGCGTAGGTAACCTATGATGAGCAAGTCAGTGTAAAATCGTTGGAAACACCGAATTTTGTATATACAGGGTTATATTAATAATTTGGATGTTCCATACAAAAATTCATACCTAAGTACCTACTCGGCAAAATTTTTTTTGCATTTCGGCACGATTTTTCTACAACGGCCCTGAAATATTAGTCAGACGTGGCGATAGCGGCTGTATTGTAGGTACCTACGGCTGTTTACGCTCTGCCTACCCCGCAAGGGATAAAGGCGTGATTTGTATATATATAATAGATTGATGGGACGCTTCTACTGAGATAAGTGAAATCCACATAGATTTTTGGTGGGATCAATTTGATTAGTACAAACCATGTACAAACTACAAACTTAAACTGCCACCGCGGAACACGGTATTTTACTTAAAATGTTGTGCGCGACTGAGCACGGTAATCGCCTTCAGAAACGAAGTTTGCACAAATGGGAAAGTTTTCATTAGTTCATCTAGTTTCTATAAGATGGCGCTGATGGCGAATCATGGAAATGCTCGGAAGCGATTTCCCTTAATTAGGGGTAATATTTTTTTACTAAACAGTATGTTTTATTGTCGTATATTGTAAAAATTATATAATTTAAGAAAAATAAACCATAATTTTGCAAAACCGCTTATTTTCGATAACTCCAATCGAGGATATACGCCAAATCTATACTTTATAAGGACTTGCAGTTTAGAAAGCGGCAACACATGTTTCGTATAATCTGTGATGTCATGGTGGTTGAATTTGACATTCGACAGCTGATCCCTTTATTTTAACAACGCCATCTAGTTTGGACTCGTGAAGCAGTCAGTCCAAAAAATCCCCATTGACCAGACCAAACCGATGTTGCACCGGCCACGCCTCCATTTATAAATGTCATTCTGTTGACTTAAATTTAAAATACTAAAATTAACAAATAGATGTGTTAAAAGCAAAAAACCCCGACTGCGGTATTTGTAGTATTTTACTGTAATAATCCGCCATTTTGAATCTAGAATTTTTAGGGTTTCGTAGTCTACTAGAAACCCTTATAGTTTCGTCATGTCTGTCTGTCTGTCTGTCTGTCTGTATGCCGCGCCCTCATATCTTCGTCAGTTTTAGAGCTATCGACATGAAATTTGATGAGAAGATAGATCGTGTTAACCCAAATAAAGAAATGTTAAGAAAAAAATATTTTAAATGTTTTTTGGACCCCCTCCCATACAAGTGAAAGGGGGGCAAGAAATTTTTTTTTCTTTTGCATTATTGAGTAGGGTATCGTTGAATAGGTCTTTTAAAACTAAGGTGAGGTTTCTTTGAAACAAAGTCACTTAAATGTTTCTGTCACGAGATATTTGCTTTTAAAAAGGGCGTTTTTGACCCATAATTTGTTCCAGCTGTAACTTCTAAAGTATAAACGCTAAAAATTTGGAATAAATATGGAATATAGCTTACAATCTGAAGTTACAATGAAAACTATAACGAATATTGTACCTTTAAAGGTTTCAGAAAAAATTGAGTTTTTCTATTTGCGGTTGGTCATCATACTGCTGCTAACAAACCAGCAACAAATTAAGTTTGTAATGCTGAAAAACCTGATATTTAAACGTTGACTACGAAACCCTATTTGTGGGCGTGTCTGACACGCTCTTGGCCGGTTTTTTAATATAGCCAGTGTCACTCGCGCTGCTGAGACGAATCTAACAACATCTCATTTGTCAAAATCCAACTATCCGCTTGGGCTGTAGCCCGTGAAAAATATTTTTCTTGTCCACATACATAAATACGCACGTACATACATACATACTCTTTAAAAACATAACCCTCCTTCTGAAGCAGTCGGGTAAAAAACAAGAGCTTGAACACTAAATAAATAAAAAAGTGCACAAGGAATGCCGTGATTCAATTTAATAATACGTAACATCACTAAACATTAACTGAACAAATAAATATGAAAACTAACTCCTAAAAAACAGAAATGTTAACAATACATTCAAAATATAATGCATGAATTTCCACCTGACAACGGTTGGTTTGGGTGGAATGAAATGGGTTAATACTGGGTGTTACAAATCAACCAATAAAGCTGAAAGGAGGTCAAGGTACTCGTAAAACTGAACAACTCTCCTTACGGAACATGGGTCGAAATATGTAAAAAGAAGGATTTCCCATAGAAAATGAACTCCATTTGTATGGGAGTTTTTATGGGTTGTTTTGTAACACGTTGTATAGGGTATTAACCCGGGTGATTACCCATCTCTTAGTACAGCTAACATTCCTAGTATTATATTAATATTCATTCTCACTGTCGCTGCTACTAATGATTTTCTTAGTTACTACGGGGGACCTAAGTTCAGGCATATACAAATTGCTACCAGGCATAAAATGTCTCTTTCTATGCTTATTTAACGCGGACCAGTGAGTAAACATTTTAAGACAATATTTACATTCTAATTTTGGTGGCAAATGTTTAATTCGTGTATGAATGTTCCGCCGTGATGCTGATAGGAATCGCTCATCACAGTACTCACATTTGTATGGTTTTTCACCTGTGTGAGTACGAGTATGATATAGCAATGAAGCTTTACTAACAAAACTTCCACCGCACATTTCACAGTCAAACTTTTTCTCTTTCGTATGCACTACCATATGTAATTTCAAGCCATTTTCACGTCCAAACCTTTTGTCACAAAACCTGCATTTAAAACCCCCAGAATCCGAGTGGATTTGTATATAGTGAGAATCTACAGACTCTTTTTTTGCAAATAGTTTACCGCAGGCATGACAACCATACTTCTTTTCTGGTTCCGGTACTACATATGGCTCATTAACACAATCTGGCATTCTTAAATGATTGCGGTATGATCTCTTGTCTTTAAAAACCTTGCCACATTTGCCACAAGGAAACTTTAGTGTATGAGATTTTTCATGCAGTGCTAAAGAAATCCTAGAACATTGTTTTCCACACTGACTACATACTGCATATTTCAATTCTGTTGGTGTATTTTTGCATTCTTTGTGTATGTGTTTTGATAAAATAGTTTTATCTTGGAAGGACTGGTCACAATAGGAGCAAGTAGCTTTACCAATTTTTGTTGAAGTATTGCACAGTCTTCTTTTACGTGGTTTATGTGGATTTATTTTCAGTAAAGCTGTAACATATTCTTCGGTTCTGTTTGATTCATCCAGACCTTTACAAAGAGTCAATAAATGTTTCTTTAAAGTGAACTTGGTAGATAAAGAAGCACCACAGAATTCACATATTTTTCTCTTAAGAGATAATTTGTAGGATTTTACATCGCCACCATTAGCTTTTATCATTTCAAGCTGTTTCTGCAATGCCTCTCTTTGTATTTTTCTATCCTCGCATTTCTTTTTCAATAATTCTTTTTCATTTTTTGGGATTTTCTCACAGGAAAATAGTGAATGATTTTGAATTTTGTATTTATGTTTAAGAGGAATATGACAATATTGACAAGTAACTTTTTCTAGGTTTTCAAGATATGAACGGCGTTCTGCTTTCTTTCTCTCCTTTTCTGCATGCCAGGAGTCATTCTCATCACCCAAAACATTTCCTTCATCACTATCAACACTATTATGGTCCATGGCACCATCAGTTACCTCATTTTTTTCTTCTTTCTCATCTTCATTTATTTCAATTTTTTCTTCTATATCATTTATCTCCTTGTTTTCTATGTTATCCAATTCTATGTTAGATTGTAATTTATTCATTTGTCCTTTACATCTCTTTCTATGCCCATAGAGAGACTTTCTTTGAAGTACAACTCCGCAAGCCTCACATTCCACATTTACTTTTTTACTTTTTTTTGGTGCAGATTCAGATTGAACAAACTTCTGAAATCTTTTTACTACTAATGTTACAAGAGTTTTTCTTGTATCACAAAACACTTTGCCCTCAAAGTTCTCAGGGTCAGCCATAATATACATTCCTCTACCTGTAACAACCTTTTTTTCTGTAATCTCATCTAGATTGGCGATAGTGTTTATCATAGTATTATTCATTGCTGTGCATCTTTCAATGAATCTGAAAGCATTTATTGCTGATTTCGCACATTCCTTACAAACAGAGTGGGAAAGGTATTCAATGGCCGAGATCTGTAACAAAAAATACATTATGTACATAGGTTTACATGAATTAAAATACTATTGCACTTTGAAAGATACATAACTTGGAAATTTTAGTTCAAGTTTGAAAAAAATGAAATACTTGGAAACAACTAAAATCTGCAGAATGTACATGATTTGAATACCCCTGAATAAGGTGGGTATTCATTGGGGACAAATGTTCCCACGAAATTGCCAGACACAAAGTCCCAGATACAAAGTAGGTATTGGACACAAACCACATCCATGCTACCAAAGTGTCCCAAAAACGAATCCCCAAGTATCTGGGATTTTGTCCCCAATAAGTACCTGGCTTCATATACAAAATATCTGGGATTTTGTCCCCCATGAATAACTGGCTCCATATACAAAGTATCTGGGATTTTGTCCCCAATGAGTACCTGGCTTAAAGAATTTAAATATTATCTGTCTGGTCCTCCAAATAGTATTACATGTAGGTACAGTTCCTAACTTTATCATTAATGAAGTTGATGCTATGCCACCATACTGTTATGTAAACTTATTTTCCTGATTGATTAATTTAATTGTTAACTTTCATGCGTTAAGGTGCGTACGGACTAGAGGCAGCCTCAGGTTGAGCAGCCTCGCCACGCACGGCTCGTGGTGAGGCTGCCTCGGTTAATCATTAAAACAACATGAGGCAGCAGACTGAGGCAACCTGCCTCGGGTCGAGCCAGGCACGACAAGATGGCGCCGGATCCACAGCTGATTCACTCGTATTTCTGCGTCGGCGTCTTCCGTTTTACTCCTATCCACGCACGACAAACCATGGCGTCGAACGAAACCCGTGTTTCGTTTATAGTAATATATAGGGTGTAAGTTTATTAGTGGCGGATCCGTTAAGGGTGTGTTCTGTCAATGATACTGAACAACTTTCCCCAAGGAACATAGGTCGAAATACGAAAAAAAAATTTGGTCTTCCCATACTATGTGTGTTGGCCGGCCGGGTCAATTTGTATGGGAGGGCCAATTTTTTTTTTTCATATTTCGACCTATGTTCCTTGGGGAAAGTTGTTCAGTTTCATTGACAGAACACACCCTTAACGGATCCGCCACTAATAAAATTACACCCTATATAATTTGATCAAAAAGAAAAAAAGACCACCACGTTGGTGGATGAAACTTCTATTCAAAAACAGAAATAATTATGGCGAAACGTTGCTTCGTGGAATTAATTACTTTTTGAATATGAACCAAACGACAAGGTCTTCTTCACATGCATGTCAAGTGCAGACTATCAACATTTATTTTGTATGGTTGCACCAATTTATACAAAAAAGGTGACAAGGTTTGCTTGGATACACGGACTTTTCGCCATTGTGCGTGGCTCGCTAAAACCGTGCTCAAATCACGTCCATACTTGCGAGGCACGTACGCCGAGGCGCCTTTGAGCACAGTCAAAAAACCGACACCGATTGGCTCGCGCCGAGGCAGCCTCGCGCCTCGCATGAGGCGTGCCTCGGGCTGAGGCACGTACGCACTTGAGGCAACAGGGCGAGCCGTGCGTGCCTCAGGCGAGGCTGCCTCTAGTCCGTACGCACCTTTAGGTTTGCCGCTCGAGGCAACGAGCGAAAATAAATACAAAGAACGCACTGACATCGTGAACCTATCCGTTGAGCGAACTATTGAAATAGCCTGTGTGGAACTCGAGCATATTGTCATAATGAGCGTATACAGTCCACCTGATGCTGAATATGATTCCTTCGAAAAAGTTATGGAGGAAGCTTTAAATAAAGTAATAAAATCAAACAAAGGAATTATTGTCTGTGGAGATTTCAATGTAAATATTCTTGAAAACTCTAGTATCAGTAAGAGGTTTCAATCACTATTTCTATGTTACAATCTCGTACATCTTATTTCGGTGCCTACAAGAATCACGGCCACTTCAGCCAGATGCATAGATAATATTTTTACAAATATTAAAGCCGAAGACGCGTCTGTTATAAACAAATTAAGCTCTGACCATACTGGTCAGCTAGCTACTTTCAAAATTAACATTGAAAAGGCACCTAAACAAGATATTACATGTGTACCGGTAAACGAAAGTAGGTTAAATCGTTACAGAGAAAATATCATACAAAAATTACCTGAATTACAATATGATGAAAATCCAAATAAATTATATAACTCAGTATTTAGTCTTGCCAAAGCAGAATATGACAATGTATTTAAATCCAAAAAAATTAAAGTTAACACAAAATTATTATTCAGTGATTGGGCCACGATAGGAATTCATAGAAGTAGAGAAAAGTTGTACGATCTGTATGATGAAAGGTCATATAATAAATCAAAATCTTTTGCTGAATATGTAAAACGTTATTCAAAAACTTTTAAGCAGGTTTGTACAGTAGCTAAGTCTAACTTCATAAAAAATAATATTAAAAATAGCACCAACGTAACAAAACCACTTGGAAATTTGTCAATAACGAAACTGGAAAATCTAAACGACGTAACGAAAATTTTAAACTCATGATAAATAATGAAATAAAAAATACAAATTCAGAAGTAGCTCAGGCTTTTGAAAACTTTTTTACCGATATTCCAGTTTTGACTACCAAATCATTAAATTCATGCCCCGATCTCGCTGAATCTGTTCTGAAAGAAAATGTAGGCCTTTGTGACAAGTATTTTAGATTCCGCCATGTCAGTAATATAGAAATTATCAAAGTATTTAAAACTTTACAAATGAAGAAGACTTCAGATCTTCACGGTCTTTCTGTTAAGATTATAAGTTCTATAATTGATTGTATCGCCCCATGTCTAGCATGTATATTTAATGAATGTGTTGACAGTGGCGAGTTTCCTGACTTGATGAAGCATAGCAAAGTTATTCCGCTGTTTAAAGCCGGTAGTACTACTGACCCCACTAATTTTAGACCTATATCTATTCTACCAACACTTAGTAAAATTTTTGAAAAAGTTATTCTAAATCAATTACAAGGACATTTTTATCGTAATAACTTGATGCATTTACAGCAATTTGGTTTCACACGGGGTCGTTCTACTACTCACGCAGGTGTTGACCTCATCAACCATATAATCGATGCCTGGGAGGAATCTCAAGATGCAATAGGTGTATTTTGTGATTTGTCCAAAGCGTTTGATTGTGTCCATCATGAAACTCTTGTCAGGAAGCTAAGTCACTACGGCGTAAAAGATCAGGCTCTTAGTCTTTTGGAATCATATCTGAACAACAGAATCCAAAAGGTTGAGGTCAATGGTGAAAGATCATCAGGATCTAACATAAGCATGGGCGTCCCACAAGGTTCGATTCTTGGTCCTTTCCTGTTTCTTGTATACATTAATGATTTACCTTATCTTGTTAAAGAAAAACATGATATAGTTTTGTTCGCCGACGATACCTCATTACTTTTTAGAGTAAAGAGGCAACAACTCAACTATGACGACGTGAACAACGCTATAATCGAAGTAGTTAATTGGTTTACAGTAAATAACCTGCTATTGAATGAAAAGAAAACTAAATGTGTAAAATTTGTATTACCAAACGTCAAACTGAGCTCCACAATTATTAAGGTAAAGGATGAAAAGTTGAACCTTGCCGACTCAACAGTGTTTTTAGGTATAACTTTGGACGCCTCGCTCCAATGGGGGCCACATATTGAGAAATTGTCGAAGAGACTGAGTTCAGCAGCATACGCAATTAAAAAAATAAGATATCTCACTGATGTAGATACTGCTAGACTAGTTTACTTTAGTTACTTCCACTGCTTAATGTCTTATGGTTTATTATTATGGGGCCATGCTGCGGATGTAAAAAAACATTTTTGTTCTGCAAAAACGGGCTGTTCGAGCAATTTATAAATTAGGGCCTCGGGACTCCATAAGGGAAAAATTTAAAGAGATCAACATATTAACATTAGTGTCACAATATATTTATGAAAATTTAGTGTATGTTAAAGCCAATATTGACACTTTCAAGAAAAATTGTGATCGACATAATTTTAATACTAGAAATAAAGACAAACTAGCTGCGCACATAAGTAGGCTTAGTAAAGTAAGCAAATCGTTTAAGGAAATTGTATACTTTTATAACAAGCTTCCAAAACATATTCAAGACTTACCATTAAATAAATTTAAACCAGTAATAAAACAAAACTGTACAAGAAAGGTTATTATGATATTTCAGATTATATGCAAGATAAATCTCCATGGGAGTAGTTTTCCAATGTTTAAAATAAATTTCACAGACGAATCAGTTAGAATTATCTACTGTAATTTATTATTATTTCATTATTGATTCAGCCGTTTTTGGCTTTTTACTGTTTATTTATTTTTAAAACTTAGCTAGGGTAGCATAGGGTCTAATCGATTGTAAATTTAGAATAGGAGCACTTCTGGGCAGGTTTTTGGGGGGTTTTCCTGTCCAGGGGGTCCGGCTAATTATAAGCATGTAACTTTTTTGTTTTATGTTATCTGAATTTAATTCTATTTACATGCCGTGTGGTTAGCCTGGCCAGCCCCGAGGCAGTGCCTTTATTTTTATTTTTTTATCCCGCCCGAGCCGCGTCTACACTAGGACCGCAAAATTGTTATAAGAAAAAGAAAATTGTGTCATTCAATTTTCTTTTTTTTACAATGACTTATCATTATTTTGTAATGACTATCAATAAGTGATATTTTTTGTATCCGACATTGAATAAATGTATTTCATTTCATTTCATTTCAGCAGCCTCGCTTGGTGTGGACGAGCCTTATCATGAACAATGTCCCGGACCCGTACATTTTAATCTAAGGCTGTACGCAGCTTTATGATAGCACAAATTATAATTTGATAGCGTACATTTAACAAAAAATTTACCTTATTCTGAAAAACTGCAACAATGATAGTGGATAATTCCAATGCGACGTCAGTGTCATCCAAACATATTTCATCATAGATACCCAAAGCATCTTCTTCGGTTCCTTTGAAGCACAAGCAACACACGGTATTAGTCTTGTATAATACTTGTCGAAAAATATTGTTCGTAAGCCACATCTTCAACCAAGCCTTAGATATTTATTTTATTTTCTGAACATTGACTTGACTGACTTCGCGTAAGGCAACACCACAGATAAAAGATATGTCGTTATGCGCAAAAGAATGAATGAATAGGTTAGTATTATGTTCCTTGGAATGAATGAATTACAGTGTTGCCAACACAACAGTGCGACATTGTTCTGTCGAAGTCAATATGTAAGATTCTGACGTTTACATAATGACCCGTCCGTATACAGACCACAGATGAACTTAAATATGTAGACTAGCTAATACAGACCAAAAGCAGTATGCAAATTATTATTATCGGCACGAAGGGTGCGCTTTTTGTGCAACAAAATTGTGCGACATAAAAAACGCGTCACGTTTTGTGCAGTAAATAATTGACGACATTGACAAGAATGCTCGGGGTGCACAAATTTTAACGCGAATTCCCGTGTTGCACTTTTCTGTTGTGAATGTGGTTTACGCGACGTTTATTACGCAGGAAAAAATAGGCGACAAATAGAATGCAGCCCGAGAATCTGTGTCAAAAGTTACTGCTGACATGAAATATTTGTTGCATGTTTTCTACTGCGCAATCTTCATGCGCTCCGAAATTGTGCAACCCGAGAATTCATGCTAGCAGTCATTCGTTTTATTTTTAAATTTATTAGAGATGAACCATCATCGTTGATCATACAAATCGATAATCATATTTTAAATTAATGACGTGGATAGCGTGTCGTTTCTGGCACATCGCCGGCCGCTGCCGCGGCACGCTCGCTCCGCTCGCTCGGCTCGTGCGTTGTGGTCAAAGTTCTAACCTAACCTAACCTAACCTGGCGCTTTCCGCGCCAGGTTTGGTTAGACTATACCTAACAGACCTATAATCGATTATGATTTCTCGACCACTAAGAGTTTTTGAGTACACCTCTAGTAAAGTTCAATGACATGACACTGAATTGCGGGTTGCATTTTTTGTGCTGCATTTTTCTGAAGCGCTTCGAGAAATGATGTTTCTTCAAAACATGAACTTTTTACTGCATTTTCCATGACGCCCTTTATTTCCTGCATGAATTTTAACGTCAATTCACCGAGCGCTTCAAGAAAATGCAGAAAAAAATAGGCGTCACAAAATATTCAGTCCGGGAATTCATGTCAGGATTACGTGATTTCCAGTACTGCATAATATTTGACGCGAATTATTTAGTGCACATTGTCTGTTGCGCATTGTGGCAGCCCGGCACGAAAGGAAGTGTCTATATAGCGGGGCGCCCCGCTCGATAGTCATTAAGGCTATTCACCGGGGCGCCCTGCTGAATAGCGCTATGTCTATGGATAGGCTATTGAACGGGGCGCCCTGCTAAATAGCGCTTTGTCTGTGGTTTGGCTATTGACCGGGGCGCCGCTCCGCCGTTATTTCGACTTGTATGTAGGTATCATGGTAGTTTAAGTACAGGGCAAGTGTACCCACTTTGATTAAACACTGCCTTAAACACTGCCTCGCGGAATCTCTTGGGGGTACAAGGGGTTTCGACGTGCCGGTCCCAAGCCCGGATAAAACGTGGAGGGCACTGGGGCGCATGACGATGGACATGCTCGCCCGGTTCTGCGCACATTACGCGCAGAGCCGGGCGAGCACGAACCATTTTCATGTGACCCACAACTCGAATCCACTGGGGGACAGTGGGATAGCCCAGTGGAGTATCCATCCTACCTGCGCTAGGACCTGCGCAGTTGAGCGCCGTACGCAGGGATGACGGAGTCCTGGAGGGTTGAGCCGAGCGGTGTTGTGGGTTTTCGCATCGTAAGGCAACACGCCCTCTTTGGTCCCGATTTCAGGCTAAACGGTGGCCTTGCTCGCTAGCCACGAGCAAGGAAATGGCCATGGTGCCCCGTCAGAGGGTCACCGGCGAGGTACGTAGGGCAAGATGGAAGCCCATGCTGACGGCTCGCGGACGGTGATCAGCACCGGAGGCTACACTGGATCCACCTTCGTAGACCTTCGGCCACCTTACAAGAGCCCGATGTCGCGCTGGAAGTCCCCCTGCGGACCTATACTCTCCTGGTAATCCTAACGATCCAAAGCTACTGAGCTGAGGACGTTCCCACTTGCAGGCTCCATGGAGGTGGGAAGCCAGGAGAGTGAAATTTATTAACATCATGTATGGAACTGGATCCCATGAAAACCCCTACAGGTGAGGAGGCGCAAGCTGCCGACACCACGAACAAGAGCGGTACGGCCTCTGCAGCTGGACCAATCTTAACGCCTAACCAGACCAAACCTGGCCTGAGCCAAGGTGAGGTCTGGGAGAAAGCAAAAAATGAGGCTCAAGGTTCAGAGCACAAAGCGCTGGTTAACCCCAGTACTGAGTGCCCTGCTTCCTTCACAGCCATCGAACAGGCCTGGCGGGTAGTAGTAGGCAAAAAGAAGGGTCCCAAGGACACGAAAAAGCCCTCTGCTACTGATCGCGGCGAGGTTGCAGAACCACAACCGCAATCCCAGAAGGTCAAGAAGAAGAACAAGAAGCAGAGGCAGCGACTTCGGGAGGAGAGACTTGCTGCTGAAGCCACTAAAAACAGCCAGACGCAACCGTCCGACCGTACCGGAAGTGCTGGAATCGGAGCTGGGACGGGGAATGCGAGTGGGTCAAACCAATCGCAGACCGTGTCCTTCGCGAAGAACCCCAGTGCTAAAGGGAAAGGTCAGGACGCTGCGGCGAATGCACAGAAGGGCAAGAAACCGGCAAAATACGACCGCAACGCTAAGAAGCGTGATCGCTTCGACGAGACAACCTCTCCTCGTGGCGAGAACAAAAAGCAAAAGCTGGAGAAAGCCCCAACTCACAACAGCTATGCGGCCGCGGCATCACAAGAACTCGGAGTCGCCATTGTCAAGGAAGGCAACGGGTTCTACACACAGGAAGGTGCGGACAAGATTCTTCTGGAAATACAGCTGAAGATGATCAGTGCTGCCCGCACCCGCTCCGCAAACGAGTCAGCCCCGGTCTTTAAGGGTAAGCCCACATTTGCGGATGGATGTCTGCGTCTGTGGTGCGCTGACCAGAAAACTGTGGACTGGCTGAAGAGCACAATTTCGACCATGGCCCTACCGACCGGCGAGAAGCTAACCGTGAAGAGCCTGTCGGAAATACCCAAGAGGACACGCATCGGCATCCTGATCCCTGACCCACAGGGTGTATGGAAAGAAGTAAAAGACATCGGCCACGTGCTCGCGTGGCAAAACCCGTGGGCGCAGTGCGAACGGTGGCTTTTACTGAAAGCCATCAAACAAACCGGAGGCTGGTTTATGATCGACTCCGTCCCGGACGACCTGATACCAACGATGGTCAAAATGAGACGCCGTCTTTCGTGCCTGCTTGGAACCGTGTACATTAAGTTCCAAGGGCCGGGAGGAAAATTTTATGAAACACCGGAGGGCACCAACACAGGCGATGGCCTTAAAATCACAGGCGTAGTAATGCCACAGAACAGCAGTCCTAAGAAGGGGGAAGGCACGTCGTCAGCCGAAGAAACAGCCACAGCCACGGCCACCGACACCGAGATGACAGCAGCTCCGGCGGTCAGCGTGTTCGACGACGACACCCTGAAATCCTTCGAGGACCTGCTCCTTGAGGAGGGGGGGGCTCCATCCAACGATGGCGTCCCACTCGTCTGACCTCAGGGTCCTACAGGTTAACCTCCAGCACAGCACAACGGGTACGGCTCAAGCAAGAAAATGGCTGGAGGTTAACCACACTGCCATCGCCCTGATCCAAGAGCCGTGGATCAGCGGCGGCCGCATACGAGGTCTCTTCAATCTTGGAGGTAAGCTTTTAGCAACTACTGACCATGATAAACCGAGAGCCTGTATATACATAACAAAAACATCACAGCACACCCTCTAACAGAATTCTGTTCCAGAGATCTGTACGCCGCCAGGCTACAAATACCACAACACCCCACCATGTCAGAACTCGTCATTGCCTCAGCCTACATGCCCGAAGACGAAGAACCAGCTTCACATGACCTAGCAAGATTGGTGGACTACTGCGAGAGGTCAGGGTTGGAAATACTGGTGGCAACTGACGCAAACGCACACCACACTCTCTGGGGTATGGACTCAAGCAACAACAGAGGTAAGGCGTTAGTTGAATATCTATTCACCACAAATCTGAACTTGCTCAACACAGGTTCAGAGCCTACCTTTGTCACTAAACGTAGTAAAACAATTATTGATCTTACTCTAGCTACGGACAAAGCAAGAGATCACATCAGTGACTGGCACGTCTCCACGGAAGCATCGTGCTCGGACCACAGATGGATCGTATTTAGAATAGAAGTAAATATACCACCGACGCCGCCGAGCAGGAATCCCCGCAAAACTGATACGGCAAAATACAAAAAACTGCTGGATCAGAAACTTGCGGAGCTTCCTACCCTGCGGCATTAAACAACACTATACAAATTGAGGCACAAGTTACCACCATCACAAGCTCTATGATGGAATGCTACAAAGAAACATGCCCACTGACCACCACATCGGACCGACCACCTGGCGATAACAAATGGTGGGGTCCGGAGTTAGAGCGCTTACGAGGTAAGGTCAGAAAACTACTTAACAGGGCCATGAATACATCTGCGGACCGGGATTGGGACGCCTATAAGGCGGCCAAATCTAAATACAAAAAAACGGTTGAGATACAGAAGCACGGCATCGTGGCGGAAATTCTGTAGCAGCATCACGACCTTTGAACATGCAAATCGGGTAAGGAAGCTCCTGTCCCAACAACCACAGAATGACGTCGGTAACCTACGAAAACCCGACGGCTCTTACACAAGTTCACCAGACGAAGCCAACCGACTACTTATGGAAACTCACTTCCCCGGTTGTGAGATAGTACAAGAGGTCAACTGGCAGGACACATACACAAACACAGTTACAACACAAGATTGGGAATATGCCCAAAAGGTAGTATCCTTAGATAAGATCAAATGGGCTATAAACAACTTCCAGCCCTACAAGGCTGCGGGACCGGATGGTGTCTTCCCCGCGCTTATGCAGTGGGGGGGACACAATCTGGCCCTGCACCTTGTAAGTATCTACAGAGCATGCCTGGCGCACAGATACATTCCAAAAAGCTGGAGAGAAGTTAAGGTAATTTTCATCCCCAAACCAGGTAAGGGGGACTACACTAACGCCAAATCCTTCCGTCCAATCAGCCTTACATCATTTCTTTTGAAGACAATGGAAAGGCTGTGTGAACGTGAAATAAGGGACTTGGTACTGAACAATATACCCCTACACGGTAATCAACACGCCTACACATCAGGAAAATCTACCGAATCAGCCATTCATATGGTGGTTAGTCAGATTGAGGCAGGTATACAAAGCAAAAGCCTTCATTGACATCGAAGGGGCCTTTGACAAAACGAACTTCACAAGCATCGGCGTAGCCCTCTACAACCACGGGGTGAACGATGTGCTGACGGAATGGATCACAAACATGCTCCGCAAACGCAGTGTCAGATTTGCAGGTAACAAGCAAACAGCCATAGTGGCAAGAGGCTGCCCACAGGGAGGAGTTCTCTTACCACTACTGTGGAACATGGTAATAAACAGCCTTATTACTGAACTTAATGCAAACCATTTCTACACTATAGGATACGCTGACGACCTGGCCATACTTATAACAGGTAAGTTAGCCAGCACAGTCTGCGACCTCACACAAGCGGCGCTACGCATTGTGGAACGCTGGTGCACCAGGTACGCCCTTTCAGTCAATCCCACAAAAACTGAAACAGTTATGTTCACGTTGAAAAGGGTTTTGGGTAACTACCACCTACCAAAACTGTTTGGGACGAGACTACAACTTACAAACCAGGTCAAGTATCTAGGGATAACCCTTGACCACAAACTAAACTGGAGCACCCACATGGACAACAAACTAAACAAAGCCTGCATCGCTTTCTGGCAGTGTCGCAGGATGATAGGCAAGAAATGGGGACTCTCGCCGAAAATCATTCTGTGGCTGTACAAGATGGTAATCCGCCCGATGGTGTGCTACGGTGCACTCGTGTGGTGGACAAGGTGCAAGCTCGTGACAGGCATAAACAAACTACAAAAGTTTCAAAGGTTAGCCTGCATGGCGATCACGGGAGGCATGAGGACGACTCAACTGCAGCCCTGGAAGCCATGCTGGATCTGCCGCCGCTTCACCTGTTTGTCAAGCAGGAGGCGGCTGCGGCTGCAGTAAGGCTCAACTCTTTGAAACTCTGGAGAAACAACAATACCCCACACACCGCCATCTTAGACGAAGCACAAACAGATCTGCCATTGCTCGCAGCTGCTGGTGACAGAATCCCGAAACAGTTTGTATTTGACAAAAAGTACAAAATACAACTCTACGAAGATGACCTCTACGAAGGCCTCACCCCCAAAGAACTTAGGATCTTCACGGATGGGTCTAAGACGAAGTCCGGTACAGGGTCTGGTGTTTTCTCGGAGGACTTAAACATCAGACTATCAACTCCTCTGGGATACCATAACTCAGTTTTTCAAGCAGAGTGTTTGGCTATCTCACTAGCCACAACAGCCATTGCTGCCAGGGAAGTAAAGGGCCACTCCATCCGTATACTCTCAGACAGCATGTCAGTACTGCAAGCCCTGAACAGTCACACAATGACATCAGGGCTAATCTACGAATGCCACCAACGTCTAACGGAGGTATGTAAACACAATCACTTAACTCTACAATGGATCAAAGGACACAGCGGCTCCAGAGGTAACGATGCAGCGGATGAACTAGCCAGAAGGGGATCGGATACCGATGCCTACGGGCCGGAACCGATTATACCCATTCCAGCAGGTAAATTCCGCTCCATACTGAGAGAACGTACTAAAAACCAACACAACACATACTGGACCGGATTAGAAGACTGCAGGCAGGCTAGAGAAGCCATGCCAACACTGTCCAGTCGCCTATCCAATAAGTTGCTCCGACTGAAAAAACCCCAACTTCGAATGATAACCAGCATCATAACCGGTCACGGTCACTTTAACAAACACCTTTCAGTCATAGGTGTTACTGACAGTCCTCTGTGCAGAGCCTGCATGGAAGAAGAAGAAACAGCTGCCCACGTGGTACTACACTGCAAAGAGGTGGCAACATACCGGGCAAAGCACCTCGGAAATCCGAGGTCAATTCCTGAGGCACTCAGTGATTTGGTAGGGTTGCTGAGCTTCCTCGGGGAACTAGGATGGCTCGAGTAGGGAGCCCCCACCCTTCACGCAAAATAGGCGCATGTAGACGTCGAGTTGCGGATAACAGCCCGTCTAACCATTACCATTACCATTACCCACTTTGATTTGATTTAGTAAATCTAGGTTTGTTTGACCTCGCTCGCATATACCTACTGTCTAACTAGAAAAAAAAGACGCCAGTAGTCCATACTAATCCTTTCTCAACCATCCTCTTTACTTCCTCACCCATCTTCATCACTTCCTCACTCATCCTCATCATTTCCTCACCCATCCTCATCACTTTCTCACCTATCCTCACTCATCATCATCACTTCTTCGGCCATCCTCACCATTTCCTCACCCATCCTTATCACTTCCTCACCCATCCTCGCCCATCCTCATCACTTGCTCGCCCATCCTCACCCAACCTCATCACTTCCTCACCCATCCTGATGAGGATGGATGAGGATTGGTGAGGATGTGATAAGAATGGGCGAGGTTAGGTGAGGAAGTGATGAGGATGGGTGGGGAAGTGACTCGAATTATCAATGTGGGTACACTTGCCCTATACTTAACCTACCATGATACCTACATACAAGTCGAAATAACGGCGGAGCGGCGGCGCCCCGGTTAATAGCCAAACCACAGACAAAGCGCTGTTTAGCAGGGCGCCCCTGTGAATAGCCTAAATGACTATCGAGCGGGGCGCCCCGCTATATAGACACTTCAGCGCGCGGGTGGTTAGCGTTAAGCCAGGTATTCATTAGGGACAAAATCCCTGATACTTTGTATCATAGACAATGTTTATGGACAATGTCCCGAATGTGTACGCTTTTTTTCGGGGATTTTGTTCGGGGACATTGTTCAAAACACGTCCACATTGGGAACATTCTCCTGATACTTTGTGTCATATACAAAGTTCCTGGGATTTTGTCCCCAGTAAATACCCGCCTTTAGAGTAGTAGAGGGGTGATTTTGGTGTGGACCTTATAACCGCTCAGGCGCGCGGGCATGATGACGTAGTCTGGTACTTGCCGCGCGGCACTTCAGTTGGATATTATGACTCGTGTTTGTTATTCTAACACTCGAGACTGTGATTATCATAAGTAAGTGTTGTATACTCTAGTCTAGAGTCTAATTTTCTTACCCCGTTTTGGGGCTAGAGGCTAAATCATTTTTTTAGGGGCTAACTAGGCTAAAAAAGGGCTAGATCTAGTCCCAAAAGGGCCAACTTGGCAACACTGAAAAGAATGATTGAATGAATGACAGTGCTGCCAACACAACGGTGCGACATGGTTCCACTCAAGTTCCATAGACTAAACTACACTCATTATTAATTTCATTCACAATCATTTCCTGTTCCATTCAGTCATTCAATCAATTCAATTCATTTCATTCATTCCTTTTTTCGATTTTGGGAAGGAAGTTTGACGAGTCGAGGTTGTGGCTTGTGCGATTTATAGTGCTGTATGGTTATAGCATATTCGTAATCATATAATTAATAACCAAGATTGTGTGTTGTTAAACTTGTTAAACTCAGCATTATTAGACAAAGGTATGTTTTGTAATGTATACGTGTTGTCAAGTCTTTTCTTCGACCGTCGACGGCAATATGGCGCCGTAGAAAAGTGTATTTTCTCCACGTAGTACAATATTTTCCCGATTTCAGATGTCTCGCTACCGTGAATGGGACCTTTCCTGCAAGGTATACGTGGGTAACCTTGGCACAAACGCTTCAAAATATGAAATTGAGAAGGTGTTTTCTAAATACGGAAATATTAGAAACGTGTGGGTGGCCAGAAACCCACCCGGTTTTGCCTTCGTGGAATTCGAAGATCCTCGTGACGCTGAAGATGCAGTGCGCGGACTAGATGGAACGTAAGTAGAATTTATCATGCACATTTTACGAGGCATGTCTTGCTTCCAACTTTATTGATTTTTGGTGAAAGTAGAAGCGACTCGGAGCAGACGCCTATCCGCCATCTTGCTTGATCTCATCTTGACCTGTTTATCTTGTGTGGTATTTTTATGCTCCGATCCAAAATTATACCTTTATCTAGGCTGAACTGCTGAACTACATACACAAACTTTGTTTATTCGTTTACGACGCCACACCATGGTAAGTACATATTTCACGCTTCCGTCGGGTGTCAGTTTGGCGTGGTGGTAAAACCTCTGCCCGCGAGCCTTGCGGTCGCAGGCTCGATTCCCGATGGTAAAAGTTACATCTGCACGCTCCTTAGATCCGTTTCATTATCAATGTGAAACGCTTGAGTCATAAGTGTGCTATAGAATGGTACCTCCATTCTGAGACTGAGATGTGTTATTCTGTAGGATATCACTTGTCTTGGAATGGGGAACATTTTTATTACTTAACTAGAGTTAGGTGTTTGAAAATAGTCTTAGGAATTTTGAAAAATGCTGACTAGCGCTTTTTAAGTCATAACTTGCACTTACCCATTTTAGAATAGCGGTGCTATGTGGCACCCAAAATTCGATATTCACACTTTAGAAACCTATTTCGTTAGTCAATAAAATATCACACCCTATTGTAATTTCAAAAACTCCATCTAATAATTGGTTGATGCATGCAGGATTGAGTTGTTGTGCAAATAGAATATCTTTTGCGACACTAGTATAGTTTTCGCATATACTAGAGGACACTTTTTTCATCTGACACACCTGTCTGTGTGTTTGGTATCCTTGGATTCCTCCAGATGTCCTGAATCAAGATCTGGAGTTGTCAAGAATGTTTCTAAAAATGTATCACACTCACACATCTCAGCTTCATATTTATAAATAAATTGAGTTAAATTAGTCATTAGTTTCAGTAGAAAGACACCACTCCATCATCTTTGATTCCTGAACTAATTAAGTAAGCAGATAATCAATTATCCTTTCTAATTAGTATTTTTTAATGTTTTATTGCAGGCGCTGCTGTGGAACTCGTATCCGTGTGGAAATGTCTAGCGGGCGCACAAGAAGAGACCGTCGCTACTCTAGGTACATATGCCAGCCATTTTTTATCAAATGTTGTATTGTTTTATCACAGAGTTTGCACATTGATAAATATTTCACCAAGGTTATAGGTACACTTGACTTGACCAATATCTCAATGATAACGAAATATTTAGTGATTTTAAAATGTCTTATGGAAATAAAATAAGAAAATGCATCAATTCAGAAAGAATATTTTCTGCAAAGGTTTTTCAGTAAGCCAATGTCACTGTGCAAGGTCTACAAAATTTGTTAAAAACCAAGTGTACGCTTGAACTGTCTTTTTCACAGAAATCCAAATTTTGAGCCTTAATTTTTTTAACTAACTAGAATTTTGATAAGAAGATACTAAATGTGGTGGGTGTTGGAACGTTTGCAGGTCCATTTTATCAACCAACCACCAACACACCAACGACCTCACCACATCTCTTCACCACAACTACGGCTCGTTTGCCAATAAGACATCCGCGAACGCCGCTCGCAACATCCCGCTCAACTTCTGCGATCGGCTCTCCAAACTTCTACGCGCAACAGAAGTCTCCACCTGCGTTCCCAATACCATCCTTATGACAGCAATCACCTAATCCTAAACCTCCTATATGTGTGGAATATATGAATTGACGAAAGCCAGCATAGGAACCTTCCTCATCATTACCAACTCCTGAATCCTGATGCTTCACCGACTGCACACACCGTCACCGAGGCACCGTGCTAGAAATACTACCCCGGCGGTCTGCTCGCCTGTGTCACCACAATTTTTATCAAAACTTCCGATTAACGCACCACTCCACGGAAGATAGCCTTGAAACTTGCAACTGCCTCGGTATTCAAGTTAATATCCCTTCGGCCTCACAGCAGCCAACGGTCAACCATCAGGCTCAACAAGTCTCGGTACTTTTTAAATCCTATACTTAGCACTACCTTACCTTACCTGTATGTAGCACTAGTGGATATGTTGGTGATAGGAGTTGATTAGGGCTTCACATAAGTAATGTAGAGTAAAATGATTGATGTGAAGCTGATAGAAATCTAAATGCAGGAAAAGTAAATAAACAGAGAGAACTCTCTTAAATAACACTTACATTGGGATGGAATAAAAACGAGCTGGAGACACAAGGTGGACTTTCAGACTGCACCTCTATAATAGAATTAAAAGCTCTGGCTAAAATATACTGCTATTCCCACAACTACATGATTTTCTGATAACAACCTAGAGTAAATGTCCCTTACATTGTCGAAAGAGCAGTGTATCTAAGTCCGGCCTTAATCTGATGTAGGTGGTGCTAGTTCAAGAGATATGGTCAAAAACACGTTATTATTTTCGTTTTTATTTCCAAGAATTGTTGTTCAGCGATAGTAACACGTGTGTTATCATAGGTCCCGCAGCCGCAGCCCGCGTCGCCGCTCGTACTCGCGCTCGCCGCGCCGTTCGCCGTCCGTGCGACGCCGATCGCCGTCTGTGCGCCGCTCGCGCTCCCGCGACCGACGGAGCCGATCCGGCAGCGACGCCAGGTAAATAACAGTAAGTCGCAATTAGAACACTATCATCGTTTCAAGCTTTGAGCTGTCCACTACTGGACATAGTCTTGCCCCTGGCGCTTTCATCGAATTTGGGATCACTGCATTCAATGGCAAATTAAGAAGGTAAGAAGGTTGGCCAACCGTGTAGGAAGATGTTCCACATAGAAGCCTCGAGACCTTGCGCCAATACAACCTTACTAATTTCTAGCAGTGTAGGTTTCTGGATGCATGCACTGTCCATTATTACGAACCGCAACTTAAAATCAATCCCTCTAGATATTTGCATTTCATTAATTTCACGAATTTTGAGACATGATTATCCTTGTGGCATAACAGTTGTCTTGAGTAACAATAACAAACTCATCACATCATCATCATCATCATCATTGGCCTCATACGTCTGTGACAGACGATTTATTCAGTGTCTGAGGCAATAGTCCGAGTTCTTAATTGGCAGTTTGTATGGAGGTATGGTCCCATCTGGCAGAAATCATGAAACTTGGCATGTGTGTAGCTTACATGTGTAAGCTTCAGGAAAAGAAGGGAAGCAAGTTGGACCCCCCCTGCTTCCCCCCTTTACCCCCCCTTTTATGTCCCAAACTTCAGCTATCTTTATTTTTTTCGGAAACGATTAAAGATAGGAGAAATTTGTCAAGGTAAGAAATATTCCTTATAAATTTGTCTACATAATGGTTTTTGGATCGATGTTGATAGGACTTATACTTTTCGAGTTATGCTTCTGGGAAACCCATCATTTTTTTGAAGGTGACTTCCAGCTCTGAATTTGCCATAACTACCATGTGATAGAATATTCCTTCAAACTTGCTATTGGCTGTTGTTAGTTAGGTAGTCTTCAAAGGAAATCCGCAGAGACAACACTTCAATCACGCCTGTGGGGGTGGGAGGAGGGAGGCAAAGTTTATTTTTTCCGAGCTGAACTTGAGGACTTCTGACTCCTTAAGTAAATGTGACACGAGAAATTGAGTATCATTTTCGAATAAACCAAGGACGGAGTATTCATTTCTGGGACGCTTTTTGGTACATTTCATACAAAATATAAATATATTAAGTGAAATTGGAAAAAAATATGTTTCGTTCTCATTCAAACTCTGTTTTCTTCATGACCTTGAGACATATTTATTAGATAATAACACATACTCGAAGACATACTCACCCTAATTATAAAACCATATTTTATTTTCGAAAATATTAGAAAATATCTAGCCTACGGAAGCCTAAATATTTTTACAAAGTTATGTTTGTAACTGGAAAAATTTCAAGTTCATATATTTTGTATGCAAAAATAAGATTACCAACCGCAAACTTATATTTCTCAATTGTCGCTAAACCATTCCAGATAGAGAAATGCCCTCATAGGGAATGTTGTTTATACTGAAGGGTAGTTTTTGTTGGAATAAAGAAATTAAGGAACTGGAGTACTTGATGTTTAAGAAGACATTACCAGTATCTCGAATAGTTTAGCTGGGCTGTTGATGTTCCACAAGCCGTGTGGTGCCGGCAGAGTAGAATAGCACCACCCCTTCTCTTCCCGTGGGGGTCGTAAGAGCCGACCGAGGGATTTATTCCGACCCAAGTGGATCAGGGTCCTGGAGAAGGAAAACTCCACACTTAAACCCGGAATGGGGTCTCCGTCAGGTGCGATTAACTCATATATATCGTGCGTGGTGCCGGCAGAGTAGAATAGCACCACCCCTTCTCTTCCCGTGGGGGTCGTAAGAGCCGACCGAGGGATTCATTCCGACCCAAGTGGATCAGGGTCCTGGAGAAGGAAAACTCCACGCTTAAACCCGGAATGGGGTCTCCGTCAGGTGCGATTAAGTCATATATATCGTGCGGCAGACTCCTGCAGCCGACCTGGCTCCGCACGTATCGACTCGTCGTTCCTGTGGAGTCAGCCAGGAAGGCCGAGAGGGTGGCGCAGGTCCTGGGCAGCCCTGCGTTTTCCATAATTGCGTCCCAGGCAACGCAGTGTCTGTGGAGAGGAAACTTCACCCGCGTCTCGCGGATAACAACACGGGAAGTGGCAGTGACCGGTTATAAGTCTGCACGTATGGGCGTAAGTGCGGGCGCCAGGGGTCGCTTCCGTCAGTGGGAGGGTCCATCGTAGACCCACTGATCAGTTACCGCCCGCTCCAAGTTGGGCAGCCCCCGACCAATAAGGTACTGATCCGCCCCGGTGCTGGTTTGCTCTTTTAGGGTGTAGAGAGCACCAGCCTCAACTGGACAATCGGCGCCGTTACATTGTACACCTGCAACTAACAGGCATAAAAACATCACAAACCAACCCCGCTTATCCATGCGATTTGCAACATGGAATGTCCGTACTATGAGGACAGGCCTCCCTGACACCTGTGGAGGTTCTTCTACTGACGCACAAGATCTGCGTAAAACTGCCGTAATCGACGCCGAACTACACAGACTGAACATTGCTGTTTGCGCTTTACAAGAGACCAGACTCCCTGACGAGGGTTCCTTGCGTGAGACACATTATACATTCTACTGGAAAGGAAAGGACAGCAGCGCTGTGCGCGAGTATGGTGTTGGCTTTGCCATACGCAACGACCTCTTAACATCTATAGAGGCTCCTTGCGGCATCTCGGAACGCATTATGTTGCTGCGATTAAATACGGACCATGGTTACGTATCACTGATTTCTGCTTACGCACCAACACTATCCTCAACAGATGAAGCCAAAACACAGTTTTATGACCAGCTCGACCAGACTCTACGCGGGTTAAAACCATCTGACCGCTTATATATTCTGGGCGACTTTAACGCTAGGGTCGGACAGGACAACATTGCTTGGCCAGATTGTATAGGTAACCACGGTATAGGGAAGCTTAATGAAAACGGCCAACGTTTATTAGAGCTTTGCTCTAAACACCTACTGTGTGTTACCAATACCTACTTTAAAGGCAAATCAACTCGCAAAGTGTCCTGGAAACATCCTCGTTCTGGACACTGGCATCAACTGGACCTTATCCTTACCAAAGAAAAATCTCCGCGAGACCCTGCACACGCGATCATTTCACAGCGCTGATTGTGACACAGATCACTCCTGGTGGCATCACAAGTTGCTATAGCTCACAAAAGATCCACTCATCCAAATTGCCTGGTAGGAAGAAGCTCGATCTTCCAAAAACCAGAGACGATGAGGTGGTCCAAAAGTATGAAGAGCTGGTACGCGACGAAGTTGCCACCTGGGATGTAGACGCTCCGATAGAGGAGGAATGGGGCAAAGTAAAGAAGCTACTTACAGAAGTAGCCGGTACGGCTTTCGGTCATCAGAAAGCCAAAACCAGGACTGGTTCGCTGAAAATCTCGAACACATTACACCTCTGCTCGAGTCCAAACGACAAGCTGCGCTAAAACATCGCCTTAACCCATCCGAAAAGACGCGTATCGACCTATCGAATGCAAAATCAGCTTTACAACGCACATCACGGTACTTCGCAAATGCATACTGGACCGAGCTTTGTCAAAGCATTCAATCATGCGCTGATATGGGAAACTTTGGTGGTGTTTACGCTGGGATTAAAAGGCCCTTGGTCCTTTTCCTAAAAAACAGCCCCCCTTAAAGAAGCGGACGGCACTGTTATTACAGATGCTCAACGCCAACTCGAACGATGGGTAGAACATTATGTTGGTCTCTACTCAGAACCAGTGAACATAATGCCAGAAGCTGCAGATTGCATGCCAAAACTAGCTACCTGGACTGAGTTAGATGATCTTCCTACCATAAGGGAGTACCACAAGGCTGTAAAGCAGCTTAAAATTGGAAAATCACCTGGAAACGATGGTACCCATGCCGAAATTATCAGGCTCAAGTGCATATTACCCATCCTGCACAATCTGTTGTGTAAATGTTGGGAAGCGGGATATATACCACAGGATATGCGCGATGCTAACATCATTACTCTATACAAAGGCAAAGGTGACCGCGGTGACTGTAACTGTTATCGTGGAATATCCCTTTAAGTATAGTAGGTAAATTATTTGCTCGGTTAGTCTTAATAAGACTCCAGAAACTTGCTGATCGTGTATATCCCGAATCGCAATGTGGATTCCGCGCCCAACGTTCCACAACAGATATGATCTTTACACTTCGCCAACTGCAGGAAAAGTGTAGAGAGCAGAAAACACCTCTGTTTGTGGCGTTCGTCGACCTTAACAAAGCCTTCGACACCGTGAGCAGGGAAGGACTCTATACTGCACTTTTAAACATCGGGTGCCCTCCAAAACTTCTAAGCCTCATTAAATCCTTCCACGAGGACATGAAAGGATCTGTTGTTTTTAACGGCAATACATCCGAGCCGTTCGAAATGCGTAGAGGTGTTCGCCAAGGCTGCGTGTTGGCTCCTACCCTGTTTGGTATTTTCTTCTCATTGCTTTTAAAGTTGCTTTCGGCGATGACCAACAGGGTATACACCTGCACACTAGGGCTGACGGGAAGCTGTACAATATCTCGCTTCTTAAGTCAAAGCGTAACCGCGATGACTTATTCGTCGATAGCCTTCTGTTCGCTGACGATGCAGCCTTCGTTGCTAATTCTCAAAGTGAGCTTCAAGACATTGTTGATAAGTTTTCCCACGCGTGTTCTCTGTTCTCAATGTCCATTAATGCCAAAAACAGTAGTGCTAGCTCAAGGTGGAGAAACACCAAGTATTTTGCTCGGTGGCGTTCCTTGAACATAGTTGACAAGTTTTGCTACTTGGGGTCGACTGTGTCGAACAATCTCACCCTCGATGCTGAGATCAATACTCGTATCGGCAAAGCGGCGACCATGTTCGGCAGGCTCAGTACAAGAGTATGGAATAATAAACACCTGACCACAAAAACCAAGATAATTGTTTACCAAACTTGCGTTCTAAGCATACTCTTGTATGGAGCTGAAACCTGGACTTCGTACGCAAAACAAGAACGTCGACTCAACACATTTCATATGCGCTGCGTAAGAAACATCTTGCATATAACTTGGCAGGACAGAGTCACAAACGAGCGAGTTCTAGAAATTGCACAGCTGCCTAGCTTTACCGCTTTGCTTAAGCAAAGACGATTGCGGTGGCTAGGGCATGTGTACCGCATGGAACCTTCGCGTCTACCGCGGCGTGTCCTGCTTGGCGCCGTAGCTAACGACAAAAGAGGAGTTGGAAGACCGATGCTACGTTTCAAAGATTGCGCCAAACGGGACATGGCTGCGTTTGACATCGACCATCAAAGCTGGGAGAAGCTTGCTGAGAATAGGGATGTATGGAGAAAGCGTGTGTTTGATGGGCGTAAAGCTCACGACGATGCCTGGTTCGCTGGTCTCGCAAACAAAAGGCAAAAACGACATCTAAACATGCATGTGCCAGTCTCTAATTCCACCTTCGTTTGTAGAGCGTGCGGAAAGTCATGCCGCTCCCGTATCGGCTTATACAGCCATGAAAAATCTTGCCTCAGACACTAAATTAAATCGTCTGTCACAGACGTATGAGGCCAATGATCGTGCGGCAGACTCCTGCAGCCGACCTGGCTCCGCACGTATCGACTCGTCGTTCCTGTGGAGTCAGCCAGGAAGGCCGAGAGGGTGGCGCAGGTCCTGGGCAGCCCTGCGTTTTCCATAATTGCGTCCCAGGCAACGCAGTGTCTGTGGAGAGGAAACTTCACCCGCGTCTCGCGGATAACAACACGGGAAGTGGCAGTGACCGGTTATAAGTCTGCACGTATGGGCGTAAGTGCGGGCGCCAGGGGTCGCTTCCGTCAGTGGGAGGGTCCATCGTAGACCCACTGATCAGTTACCGCCCGCTCCAAGTTGGGCAGCCCCCGACCAATAAGGTACTGATCCGCCCCGGTGCTGGTTTGCTCTTTTAGGGTGTAGAGAGCACCAGCCTCAACTGGACAATCGGCGCCGTTACATTGTACACCTGCGACTAACAGGCATAAGAATATTACAAACCAATCCCGCTTATCCATGCGATTTGCAACATGGAATGTCCGTACTATGAGGACAGGCCTCCTGACACCTGTGGAGGTTCTTCTACTGACGCACAAGATCTGCGTAAAACTGCCGTAATCGACGCCGAACTACACAGACTGAACATTGCTGTTTGCGCTTTACAAGAGACCAGACTCCCTGACGAGGGTTCCTTGCGTGAGATACATTATACATTCTACTGGAAAGGAAAGGACAGCAGTGCTGTGCGCGAGTACGGTGTTGGCTTTGCCATACGCAACGACCTCTTAACATCTATAGAGGCTCCTTGCGGCATCTCGGAACGCATTATGTTGCTGCGATTAAATACGGACCATGGTTACGTATCACTGATTTCTGCTTACGCACCAACACTATCCTCAACAGATGAAGCCAAAACACAGTTTTATGACCAGCTCGACCAGACTCTACGCGGGTTAAAACCATCTGACCGCTTATATATTCTGGGCGACTTTAACGCTAGGGTCGGACAGGACAACATTGCTTGGCCAGATTGTATAGGTAACCACGGTATAGGAAGCTTAATGAAAACGGCCAACGTTTATTAGAGCTATGCTCTAAACACCTACTGTGTGTTACCAATACCTACTTTAAAGGCAAATCAACTCGCAAAGTGTCCTGGAAACATCCTCGTTCTGGACACTGGCATCAACTGGACCTTATCCTTACCAAAAAGAAAAATCTCCGCGAGACCCTGCACACGCGATCATTTCACAGCGCTGATTGTGACACAGACCACTCCCTGGTGGCATCACAAGTTGCTATAGCTCACAAAAGATCCACTCATCCAAATTGCCTGGTAGGAAGAAGCTCGATCTTCCAAAACCAGAGACGATGAGGTGGTCCAAAAGTATGAAGAGCTGGTACGCGACGAAGTTGCCACCTGGGATGTAGACGCTCCGATAGAGGAGGAATGGGGCAGTTAAGAAGCTACTTACAGAAGTAGCCGGTACGGCTTTCGGTCATCAGAAAGCCAAAACCAGGACTGGTTCGCTGAAAATCTCGAACACATTACACCTCTGCTCGAGTCCAAACGACAAGCTGCGCTAAAACATCGCCTTAACCCATCCGAAAAGACGCGTATCGACCTATCGAATGCAAAATCAGCTTTACAACGCACATCACGGTACTTCGCAAATGCATACTGGACCGAGCTTTGTCAAAGCATTCAATCATGCGCTGATATGGGAAACTTTGGTGGTGTTTACGCTGGGATTAAAAGGCCCTTGGTCCTTTTCCTAAAAACAGCCCCTTAAAGAAGCGGACGGCACTGTTATTACGGATGCTCAACGCCAACTCGAACGATGGGTAGAACATTATGTTGGTCTCTACTCAGAACCAGTGAACATAATGCCAGAAGCTGCAGATTGCATGCCAAAACTAGCTACCTGGACTGAGTTAGATGATCTTCCTACCATAAGGGAGTACCACAAGGCTGTTAAGCAGCTTAAAATTGAAAAATCACCTGGAAAAGATGTTACCCACGCCGAATTTATCTGGCTCAAGTGCATATTACCCTTCCTGAACAATCTGTTGTGTAAATGTTGGGAAGCGGATATATACCACAGGATATGCGCGATGCTAACATCATTACCCTATACAAAGGCAAAGGTGACCGCGGTGACTTTAACTGTTATCGTGGAATATCCCTTTTAAGTATAGTAGGTAAATTATTTGCTCGGTTAGTCTTAATAAGACTCCAGAAACTTGCTGATCGTGTATATCCCGAATCGCAATGTGGATTCCGCGCCCAACGTTCCACAACAGATATGATCTTTACACTTCGCCAACTGCAGGAAAAGTGTAGAGAGCAGAAAACACCTCTGTTTGTGGCGTTCGTCGACCTTAACAAAGCCTTCGACACCGTGAGCAGGGAAGGACTCTATACTGCACTTTTAAACATCGGGTGCCCTCCAAAACTTCTAAGCCTCATTAAATCCTTCCACGAGGACATGAAAGGATCTGTTGTTTTTAACGGCAATACATCTGAGCCGTTCGAAATGCGTAGAGGTGTTCGCCAAGGCTGCGTGTTGGCTACCCTGTTTGGTATTTTCTTCTCATTGCTTTTAAAGTTGCTTTCGGCGATGACCAACAGGGTATACACCTGCACACTAGGCTGACGGGAAGCTGTACAATATCTCGCTTAAGTCAAAGCGTAACCGCGATGACTTATTCGTCGATAGCCTTCTGTTCGCTGACGATGCAGCCTTCGTTGCTAATTCTCAAAGTGAGCTTCAAGACATTGTTGATAAGTTTTCCCACGCGTGTTCTCTGTTCTCAATGTCCATTAATAGAGATGGGCACGTACCCGGGTATTTACCCAACTACCCGGTAAATACGTACGGTTATAAACCCGTATAAATAATCGTATAATAAAAAAGGTGTTTAGTAAAAATGTAGGGAAGTCAAAATTTTGTCAGTATCATGGTAGAAATAAAAAAAGTTTTTGCAAATCCGAGCATGCTCGCAAAGTTTTAGGCACCGTCAAGTTCACGCGTAAAAGTTGTAAAAATCTGCAAATATTTGAAAGGATAAACCAGCCCATGAAATTGAACAACTTTTCTAGGAACATAGGTCAAAATACGAAAAATACAAATTTACTCTTCTCCTATAACTTCCTCATTGCTCGTACAAATCTACCCATATTATTTTCATAGTATTTATATTACTCGAATATCATGTTATTACCAATTTAATGAGAATTGATCTCTACCGTTCAATTTACCGGTGGGTATATGGTATTTACCCGACCCAGTTTACCCAGTGCTACCTCTATCCAATTGCCAAATACCAGTCTAGCTCAAGGTGGAGAACACCACGTATTTTTCTCGGTGGCAACCCTTATACATGCTTGTCAAGTTTTGCATACCAAGGGTCGAGCTGTGTCGAACAATCTCACCCTCGATGCTGAGATCAATACTCGTATCGGCAAAGCGGCGACCATGTTCGGCAGGCTCAGTACAAGAGTATGGAATAATAAACACCTGACCACAAAAACCAAGATACTTGTTTACCAAACTTGCGTTCTAAGCATACTCTTGTATGGAGCTGAAACCTGGACTTCGTACGCAAAACAAGAACGTCGACTCAACACATTTCATATGCGCTGCGACCGCCACATCTTGCATATAACTTGGCAGGACAGAGTCACAAACGAGCGAGTTCTAGAAATTGCACAGCTGCCTAGCTTTACCGCTTTGCTAAGCAAAGACGATTGCGGTGGCTAGGCATGTGTATGCATGGAACTCGCGTCTACCGGGCGTGTCCTACTTGGCGCCGTAGCTAACGCCAAAAAGGAGTTGGAAGACCGATGCTACGTTTCAAAGATTCCCAAACGGGACATGGCTGCGTTTGACATCGACCATCAAAGCTGGGAGAAGCTTGCTGAGAATAGGGATGTATGGAAAGCGTGTGTTTGATGGGCGTAAAGCTCACGATGATGCCTGGTTCGCTGGTCTCGCAAACAAAAGGCATAAACGACATCTAAACATGCATATGCCACATATTTTAATTAATTAAGAGCGTGCGGAAAGTCATACTCTCCCGTATCGGCTTATACAGCCATGAAAAATCTTGCCTCAGACACTGAATAAATCGTCTGTCACAGACGTACAAAATAATATGATGATGATGTTCCATATCAAGTACTCCAGATCTTCAATTTCTATATATCAGCATAAACAACTCTTCAGTATAAACAAAACAAGGGCAACCTATTGATTGATTTGGAAACATTTATTGAGAAATAACTTGCGGTTGGTAATTCTATTTTTGCATACAAAATCGAACTTAAAATTTTCCAGCACAAACAAACTTTGTAAAAATATTTAGGTCTATAGGCTAAATTTTCTAATATTTTCGAAAATAAAACATGGCTTTATAATTCGTAAAGTAATGTCTTGAACTTTGTTATTATCTAGTAAATGAAGAGTGGTACAATGAGAAAATTATGCTTAGGACTATCAAAAACCATACATCTACAGAAGAGTTTAGCATTTTGTCTTTTATGTCTGAATAGATTCCCACAAAGAATTAAAAATGATATGTATAGAAATTCGAAAAGAAAAAACTAGCTCAAGTTTACCTAAAAATATTCTAATTAGTTCTATTCTTAGCAGAAAAAGCAATAATTGTGTTTGTAAAGTTTTTTTGCGCAACTTCTACTATTTGTGTAACTGTAAAAGTTTAAAGCCACACTTTAAAAAGATAGAAAAATAATTTGATTCGAAATTACCTCGTCTGAATGTTTCCCATACTTTGCAAATAATAACTCCTGTTGAAGACCCATGAATGCTCCCAAGAACAATGTACTCAAGAGTATTGCAACACCAATGCACCAGTACACAAATTCTCCTTTATTCTGCTCAACTAATGATGATGTCTAGCAATTAAACAGTAATAGAAGGGGCCAACATTTTGTGAGTTTTTGAAGCTTTCTTTGCTATCCAATAAACTACCATACTTCGATCAGACCTGAAATTTAAAACAAGTTATGTAAAGTAAAAGATTTGCCTACATAAGTTAAATAAGAATAATGAACAAAAACACAAGATAAAGTTCATGGCACAAGCTATCACAAGCAACATACTTTCAAATAAAGTAGAAAAGAAAGGAACCATGCACTACAGGAGCCATAGATAAACAGGCATCATCCATGCTATTACGCTCTCAGAACAAAATATCTCAGAAATTAAATCTGTTCCATGCCATTTATTACCTCTTTATTACAAACATGTTATATGCATCAACTTTAAAACTTATCTTACTCTGAGATATGACCTCAATTATACAGCGTGTAAAGGACAGCTCTCCAAAAATACTGATTCATAACATGAAACTGACCAACTGTCCATATAAATATTCAACCAGGTAGGTATTTAGAGAGCTGTCCCTTACATTATGTATGTACCTATTAATTATTCTTACCTAATGATCATATGCAACGTAGAAGGCACATGCAAGGCATACACATAATTATTTGGCACACTTGTTAAGAAAAACAAAACAACAAGAACAGCATATTGGCGAACAGGTATTTTTGGTTTCACCTGAAAATATTATATTAATTAGTTTAAAAGTAGGTATACTCTGAATTATCGTGACATTACATTCCAAAAACTACTAGAACTAGAAACTTACCGTGCCGAACTTAGAGGTAACAATAAAGCCTTGAAGAGCTATGAAAAGAATTTGAAGAAAAGTTACCAGATTACACTATTTGGAACTTGTACCAATATTTATTACAAAAACTTGCACAGCAACAAAACACTTTGACAATAGTTTTATTAATATACATTTTAACACGGTATTAAAATCAAATAATTTTATAAGAAAATACAAAATTGTAAATATAACTTCGTCCAGGACCACCTTAGAAAAATATATTTAAGACATTAAGGCATTGAAAATACAGACGGTTTAAGTTTATAATTACTTTAATGGAAAATTATGAAATAGAAACATTTCAACAAATTACCAACGGCACAAAATCAAAAGATTAATAGTGAAGAACATTGGATCCGATTTTAAACTAACTGGCTAAAATTTTCGATTTTCTTTTGTGAACATTTCCTACACTTATAAAAACGAGCTGCATTTTGTCCTAATTGCTTTGTTTTACAAGTAAGATTGTAGATAAATTACCTAAGACAGACCAGATGGGTCACACATGTCTAAGTAGGTATAATGTAACAGTCAAGACCTGATCACGGAGGTAAATGGACAAGTCACATAGATGCGTCACGCGAGCACAACACACCACGCATCACACCGCAGAGCCTATCTGGTCAGCATCATACTTACATATGCATAGTTACCACTGAGAAAGCGTGCACTAAGTACGCATGCACCCACGCATTTGTTGTATTGATCGGATGAATTTTAACGTTTTGTTGCATCACGTGACGTAGGTTAGTGCATTCTGTGCTAGCCTTTGCTCACGTAGAACCTAATGTCTGTCTACTGTTGCACTAACGCACGCCTGGCGCATGTTAAAAGTAGAACGCCTTCCGCATGTTACTCACGTAGACTGCACGCCTCGCCCATCCTCTTGCTAGCCTTTACTCCGTTGACCACGCCTGAATGCATCCCTGTGCAGCCTGTACTCACGTAGAGACGCCTGCCGCATCCCTGTGCTAGCCTGTTACTCACAATGCACCCTCGCGGCGCATGATGCTAGCCTGTTACTACATAGCAATGGCTACTCCAACAGTTATGAGAAGGGAGCCAATACATTTTGTGAGTTTTGGACGCTGTTTCTTTGCTATCCAATAAACTACCATACTTGCTGGTGATGAGGCAGACCTGAAAATTTAAAACAAGTTATGTAAAGTAAAAATAGACGTATCCCCTAGTAGAAAACGCATCCGCTTTGCACTACTACGTAGATAGCCTGGGATAGGTGGAACAGGCGATACATCCAGTGCTATTACGCTTCTAAGAACTATAAAATATCTAACAGAAATTAAATCTGTGGTCCATGCCTTATTTATTACCTCTTTATTACAAACATGTTATATGCATCAACTTTAAAACTTATCTTACTCTGAGATATGACCTCAATTATACAGCGTGTAAAGGACAGCTCTCCAAAAATACTGATTCATAACATGAAACTGACCAACTGCCGCCTGGCGCATCCAGGTCTGTGCTAGCCTGTTACTTACGTATGCACCTCGCGGCGCATGTTACTAACGTAGATGCACGTAGCGGCACATGCAAGGCATACACATAATTATTTGGCACACTTGTTAAGAAAAACAAAACAACAAGAACAGCATATTGGCGAACAGGTATTTTTGGTTTCACCTGAAAATATTATATTAATTAGTTTAAAAGGTGAAGTAGGTATGGACTGGGGTGAATTATCGTGACATTACATTCCAAAAACTACTAGAACTAGAAACTTACCGTGCCGAACTTAGAGGTAACAATAAAGCCTTGAAGAGCTATGAAAAGAATTTGAAGAAAAGTTACCAGATTCACACTATTTGGAACTTTTGCCACCAATATTTCCATTACAAAAGCACTTGCACAGCAACCCAAAAACACTTTGACAATAGTTTTATTAACATACATTTTAACACGGTATTAAAATCAAATAATTTTAGTAAGAAAATACACCTAAACGTTGGGAGTACAATATAACTCTTCGTCCAGGACCACCTTAGAAAAATATATCGTTAAGACATTGGCCGGCATTGAAAATACCAGACGGTTTAAGTTTATTAATTACTTTAATGGAAAATTATGAAATAGAAACACTTTTCAACAAATTACAAACTTTTGGGGCCTTCCTGCCACGGCCACTTGTATTTGTATGTATCCAGTCAATCTGTCAAAATGAAGTTGTTTTGCATTTTAAAAAGGTTGTACAAAAGAGACAACGCAGTACAAAAGTATGTATACCTTCTCTGTCTGTCATATTGCGGAATGCTGAAGCCATACTGGAAAAACGCAATAAGTTCGGATACACCATACATTTTATTTTGGCGCCTTTTAAAAAGTTTTAAAATGTCTTCCAAGGAGTAGGTACTCACTCACCATTAGGACTTTAGATTAATCCTCTGCTGACACATGCTGACACGTAAATAATATCACACGGGTGGCTTGTTGAGAATATGGATATTTCGCAATATGTTTTTCTTTCCCAATATATATTGTTTCTTGGAAAAAGTTACGTTTCAACAAGTAGGTATGATGCTTGCTCACTCGTCGTCTTGTCTCACTTCCGATACAAACTCCAACAAACAAAAAAATTACTTTGTATTTCGTACCTATCATTTTCGTACCAAATTTTTTTTTGTGTCTTGTTTTAGGATAACGTAGGATAAGATAGGTCTTCAAATGAGCTCTGCTGCTGTTCCTAAGCACAGGTCCGGCTAGTGTAATAAGACCTAGAAAGAGCAAGGCAAGGGTAGACCAAGAGAGGGCTTAGAAAGGTGGTCAAGTGAAACAAGAGCATTCGCCTCATGGCCTCACTGCCGCGTCGCAACAGACAACCGTCACTTCGCTAATGGTAACCAGCAAACGCCCAAACACTGTATCGTTCGCCAATCCCACCACTTTGCCGCCATTGCCGACTCCCGTCAGCTCACCTCGCTTGCCAAGTCCGCTTTTCCGCGCCGAGGCGACCGCACGTCGCAATATCGCGCCAAAATGTTCCTTGTGAATATAAGCGAAAGAACAGTGATTTGATTAAAGAACTTCGATTTTCAAATGATTTTATTTTGTTAAAAATCAATAGTTTTTGTGATTCAGTGGTGAACGTGTTGGTCGTTGTTTTAAACTATTTTTTTATCGACTGCACCATGCAAACGGTTCTGATTTTTGAGTCCATTCTTAGTGTGTTCGGTTTGGCACTGCTGGAAAAATGTTGACAGGATTTTTAGTGTTTTTTCTCCTAGTGCTTCACGCCATTCCTTTGGGTAAGTTGAGTTTTATTTACAAAAGGGATATGGCACACCGTGTTTGCTACCTTTTCCTTTGTTTCAAAGTAGTGCTTAGCTCGCTGCACGCTAAAGCTGGTTTTCTAAATTTCTCCCGCCTTGTAGGTATTTCCGAAACCTGTTAAATATAACAGGACTAATTAGCTTAATCGCTTGGATTGGCAATATTGGCACATTTGCTATTGGCATGCAATATTTTTTCGTCTATCTATTTGTTAACATCGACTGGTACCTTTACCTACTTTTAATTAATGACCCGGCTGTTGTAATCAATAAAGCACTTTATTGTAATTAGGTAATCATTTGACGTTAAAATAAAAATCTCAACATTAATAGTTCTAAGTTAAACTTACTTTACTAATTATCATAACTTTTTGAGTGGGATGTTTTCTCCTAAGAAGGCATTAAGAAGGGTTAAAAATTGAATTCGGCATTTCGACCGTTTCAAAGGAAAATTCAACCTAACAGAAAAAGTGTCGTAACTTGTTTTTTTATTGAGTTTCCGTTACCTACACTTATTTGCACAAAAACTTAACATCTCCTCATACCGACACAAAGTTTCATGCGAGGTTGGCAGGCCATCAGCGGTGGCATATAAGTTGTGTAGGTAGGTTATAAATACGGTACCTACCTACCTAGGTATTTTCCAGGGTGTAACGTTCCATTTGAATGAAAACATAGGTAGGTAGGTATTTTACTGTGCTGTCTTATCTGCTCTTCACATTAAAAGTACGGCAGTTCGAATAGGCCCCATTTGACAGCTGTCAAAACCATACTAGAGGATATGTCAGCAAATAAAAATAAACCTTATGTCATAGCATTAACATGATTTTGGCAGCTGTCAAATATGGCTTATTCGAACGGCTAGCATGTTTGTCTCTTTGCCGCTAATCAAACTGTTTACGATGGCGTCCTGGCGACGCACTTTTTTGACTAGGTACCTATAATTTAAACTAATTTACAACTACCTACCATACAGGTAGGTATTTAAATTAGTATCGTCCTTATGAAAAACTTGTTTGCATCCGGTTTACAGACGTTCAAAGTTCAAGTAGGTAGGTGGGTAGTTAGGTAGGTATGCTTAGGTACCTAGGTAGGTACGTGTAGGAACAAGTACTACTAAGTCAGAGGTAGCATAATATAACACCATTGCAAAAACCTTACCTACCTACAAAAATAATGCTAATAAAGGCTAGGCCAGAAGAACAAAAATAAAAACTCGCTAATTCGTCAAAATAAAGTAATCAAATCACGCCTTCTTTCTAAAATTTGTTAAGACATTTTCCTACGTTAGGTTAGTACGTAGGTACTAATTCCTTGCTTTCATCTGGGTCATTAGGTCGCGATCGCGACCCTTGATTGGTAGGGTGAGGTTTGCTGCAGTCAACTAAGTACCTAGTTATGTAATTTTTTAGCTATCTACCTGATGACCCCATTAAATTGTCAATAATGATTCGGCACTAGCTATTGCTACGGCGTAGCAGTCGTAGCATAGAAAGGATACGAAAAGTGAGCACGCACAGTTACCTATATAATAAACTTGTGCCTGCGTTTTCCATAATTGCGTCCCAGGCAACGCAGTGTTTGTGGAGAGCATGCAAAAAGCCATGCCGCTCCCGTATCGGCTTATACAGCCATGAAAAACCTTGCTTCAGACACTGAATAAATCGTCGACACAGACGTGTGAGGCCAATGATGAGATAGGTACTTTTTTTAAGTAGCCTGTTCTGTTCAGTGTCCCACTGCAGGGCAAAGGCCTCCCCTCTCCCGCCACCCGTCTCGATCTTAGGCCTCCAGCTCCCAGTTTTGGAGAAAGACTTCCAAGTCATCTTTCCATCTTCGACGAGGCTGGCCATTTAGATAATAAAGAAAGATAACTTAGTCTTATGCTTAATCTGCATCCTAGAAATCGAATTGCGTCAGCTGGGCTGGGCCTTGCACTCTTTTATACCTACTCATTCCTACCTATCTAACGTCGCTATATGAAACACTGTAGTAACACGTATCGAGCAGCTGATTCCCGAATGACGTTTACGTAGATGACATTATCACGTCATAGGAATCTGCAGAGCTCATCGATCTCGTTATTTTATTACCATCAGACACTTGACCTCTCACAATTACCCGCTATCGTGTGCGCGCATCGAGTAAATTTGTGGAGGGCAGCGGTTCTCAAATTCAATAAAAATAATAATATGGAAATACCATTACCAAAGACTGACTCGATGGCGTAGTGGATATCAAACTTTCAAATATTTGTGTTTAGTCTGGGTGTTTTCTGTGTATGATATTATAGGACGGGGCGGCGAGTGGCAAAGAAAAACTAATAAATCTTCAATAGTTAGTATATTTTAATTTCATAAATCTTTTCTACGTCTTCTCTGTATGTAGCACACTGACATCTTGACTCATTTCATCCGTCCCTTTAATAGGTACGTTTCTATCTTACTCTTTCACCCGTCATCTACCATGGAGATTCCACTCCTACAATGTGTATTTATTTACAAAAAAAGTTTATAAGTACATAGGTATTATTATTTTATTATATCAGTTGTCTAGTTCCCATAGTACAAGCTTTGCTTAGTTTGGGGCTAGATGGCGCTGTGTGTCTCGGCCAGGGTTATTTATAATAGCCAAAACAGTCCACTGATGGTAATGGATAATATTTATGGGCCTCCCCCTATCGGAGGGTAATTGCCCTACTCGCTTGGCAGGCGGTGGCGGTTTGGCGAGCGCATTGTAAGATGTTGCATTTACAGGGAATACTCCGATCATGAAGTCAGTTTGAGAAACGCAGACTTAGCCCTAGATCCACTGAAAGGAAGCCGTTGTGTTCAGTCACGGAGTGCATTCGTGTGTTTCTGCATGCACTGGCGTAATGGAATGACATGTTGCATGTTATGTCATCCGGTAGGCTCATGATCAATGACGGCCGATGTGGCGCAATGGTTAGTATGACTGCTTGCCACGCAGAAGGTTCCGGATTCAATTCCCAGTGCGGTGGGGTCACTCACAAAGTTGATATTTATCACTTTGTGATATCTGAAAAGTAAGATGGTTCTGTGCTTCGGATGGGCAATTGGGCACGTTAAGCCGTCGGTCCCGGTTGCCGTCTATGATGGCGGTCGTTACACAACCATGTCAAGTGCTACTTGCAGTAGGCGGTTGAAAAACTCTGACACCAGGGTTCACCGGGTCGTTGAACGGCTCGGTGTCCCCCACGAATATATAGAGCAGGGTTGTTGCGGATGCAGATTTTTTCACATCCGCGGATGCGGATGCGGATGCGGATTTCTGGGGGCACACATCCGCGGATGCGGATGCGGATGCGGATGTGTACAAAAACTTAACTTTTGGGAGAAAAAAATTTACTACATATTTTACATACATACATACATACATCACGCCTTTATCCCTTGCGGGGTAGGCAGAGCGTCAATTACCGTAAAAGTACGGTAATTTTACACTGAGAGTTATCTCTGTCATTTTCAACAGGTTGAAAATAGGTCCATATATTATTTCATTTTGCGTTGGTGGAGGCATAATTCAGTTGACACAAAAGCAACACTCACTTCACTTGACGTAATTGTTACCTACGTAAACAATTACAACGCAAAAATACAATAATTAAAGCAAAAAACTTGATATTAAGAAGAAAACAAACGAGCACGTCAAATCTTGTCACTACACAACACAAAAACAAAAGTGAGGCGCGGGGCTTCCCCGGCGAATAACAGACACCGAAATTAAAATGATTGATTACTTATTGGTCAATTAGCACGAGCGCGCGACACGCGCCAATCGCCGGACCCGCCCCTTTCCTTCTTGTCCCGACCTGCTTCACATCCGCATTCGCATCAGCTCCGCATCGTTTTTTGCGGATGCGGATGCGGATGCGGATGTCTAAATTGATGCGGATGTTCCGCGTATGCGGATGCGGATGCGGATATTCGCAACATCCCTGATATAGAGAGATGATCAATGGAGCCCGTCAATTTACACTGAACTCTTGAATGCGAAATTAGTGGAGCAGTAGCAGCAGAAGCTGCTAGTAAATAAAACTAAAATTAAAAACATACCTACTTTTAAATATAGGATGAATTTTTACTAGTGACCGACAGCGAAAACTCAGAACCGGCTGGTGATAAATAAGGAACAACTTTCCATAGGTCGAAATACGTAAAGAAAAATTGGACCTCCCATATAAACTTACCGATCAGCTGATTTCAGTTTTTGTATTTATGCAATGTTTGGGGAATCTTTGTATTTATGCAATGTTTCGGAACTTTGTCTCCGAAATATTCCCAATAAATACCCGTCTTTAGGTGCTTTTGCTGCAATAACAACTTCCGCACTACCACTATGACAACGTAGCGTTAAAATAACAATCTTGATTAGGTACCTATTCGTTTTTGGCAGAGAAAATTCTTTCACTAGAAACAAAGGAACAGCATTAGCATTTTATAAATATGAGGCGGATTAAATTAGATGGAAACTGACATGAAAATAAACAATCAAAATAATTTTATTTATATTTACGATTCCCATTCAGCGAACGCAAATCTATAAACAAATACATGTTTTTATTTTTACGTTTACTCTATTTTTACGTATGACTATCTTTCTTGTTTATTTACAAACTTTGGCATTGGACGCCGACTGTTGGCAGCGAGCTATTTTCTGACGCACTGATAACAAACTCATACCTAGTCATAACACTTTCTGCCAAGTTCGGCATCCCAGGTATAGATGTAAGCCCGGTTTAAAACCAATTCAACCAAATCGTTTTAAACGAAAAAAACCGTTTTAAATCATAAACAACCGTTTTTTTCGGTTTAAAACGGCGGATGGTTGATAACAATGTTTTATTGATTTTAATACATTTTCGTAATATTACAAAGGTAAGGATCACTGAAATGGATTAATGATGTGATTTTGCGGGTTTATTACCTAGTTTGTCGCTCCGAGGCCCGAGCGTAGGTAACCTATGATGAGCAAGTCAGTGTAAAATCGTTGGAAACACCGAATTTTGTATATACAGGGTTATATTAATAATTTGGATGTTCCATACAAAAATTCATACCTAAGTACCTACTCGGCAAAATTTTTTTTGCATTTCGGCACGATTTTTCTACAACGGCCCTGAAATATTAGTCAGACGTGGCGGTAGCGGCTGTATTGTAGGTACCTACGGCTGTTTACGCTCTGCCTACCCCGCAAGGGATAAAGGCGTGATTTGTGTATGTATGTATGTGTATGTAAAACACAGAACTTTTTTTTTTGTAGGCGAGTTTTAAACGGTTGAAAACGGTTGATTTCAGGTTTTAAACCGCGAAATTTGGTTTTAAACGTTTTAAACCGGTTGATTTACATCTGTAATCCCAGGGTAGGAATACATGCATATACCGGGACAATAAGGGTCTAACAAGCCGAAAGGAGGTCGAGGTACACATGAAACTGAATTACTTTCCCCATGGAACAGGTCGAAGTATAAAATACCTATAAAATTTAGACCTCTCAATCAAAATCGCCGATCAACTGATTGATTTACTATGGGAGGTCCAATTTTATTTTCATATTTCGTCGCGAACCTAGATAGGTATGTATGTAGATAAAATAAAATCTTAAAATGCAAAATTTGCGAATAATAAATCAAGTTTTGTAGTGTTTACGTACTTACTAGGTAAGTTACCTATGAAAAATCATTTGGTACTTAAAGTTAATTTTCCAAATTGACAATCGAAACGAAATAATTTCGTATAAAAAATAAAACATGTCCGTGACTCATTAATTGAGACTGTATTCACCTAAAACAATAATGACATTATTTAAATATGTTACATAGAAATATGACAAGACAAAGGAATCTAGATGAGATAAATGATTTTGACCACCAGCTATTATGTAATGTGAAATAATGACATAGGTAGGTAGGTACTTAAAATAAATATGAAAGTTTATTTTTATTCTTTCATTGTAATGACCTCTTTATTTTGTATCACCACGTGTAGACAAATAGTCTAGAAGTTAATGTTCGACTGTCTCTTAGGGGTAGATCATTTATTACCTACCTACGATTTTCTCTATTCCTGGTTTCGCGTTGAAAGATATGTGATGTCCTCTCCCGTTCGGTCTCAGAGTCATTGACCTGTCTAGTAGATAATTACTTTGTATTGTATTGAATCCAGTAATTAATATTTAGAAGTAGGTGACGTTCTGTCGCTGATATGATAAAGGTTCGAACCCTCGACATTCGTCAAACTCTGTGATGCATACTAAATCATGTCTCATGCATGTTTATCAGATGAAAGGGTAAACGACTCATAGACCGATTTCTGTGAGTAATTTTCCTTGTAAAGTGCTTAGACCAATATAAAACAATGCGTACACAAAACAAGCTGAAATAGAGCCAGAATACACATGCGTTCAGTCGCAGAATTCGACATAGAGAGAAATGAAGATTCGTGCTAAATAATTTTAAAACAATCATACCGATATTTCTTTAATCAGGAATGTTTTGACAGAAATAGCTATAGATACTACAACCACAAATACGCAGTCGTAAAATTCAAAAAATAAACTACGCGTGGTTTAAAATTGTAGGATAGTAGAGTTCATTCCTCTGGACATTCGGTCGTTCATCGACCCCTCATCCCACATTAAGACACCGTTCGATGATCTACGGAACAGTGCACGTATTAAACGACCGCCCCCTGTCTCATTGACGATCGCTAGACTTTCTATTGCCAAATGTTATTATTTTGGAGCTTACCATCGATGTTTCACCTGCAGCTGACAGCTATTTCTGGACGAAGGTCTCGGCTGAATGTTTTTAGCGTCGAAAGTAAACGAAATATCTACCTAGCTATACACTAGCCGTACTTTTCAATGTTACCTATTTCAGACTTAATCTATTGAATTGAATTGTACATGAGATATGACAACTTGCGCGAAGAATGTATCTATTTGATTTCATATTCAACCATCTAGGTAGATCAACTATCACAAAGTAATGGCGGGCGCCCGTACGGTTTAAAGGATCAACTTATAGGTACTGGTTTTCCTTAGTATTTGTATGAAAAACCAGAATAAGTTTGTCCCTTACATAGGTAAGTGGATTTGCTAGCGATTACCTAGGTTCTATCTATCATTCGCTCACTCAAGAGAGGAGATTGAAAACGATCATGTAGGTAGGTACGTAACGTAAATACATAGTTTCTTAGGCTACCTAGCATCAATCCACTCTCTTCTGCGTAACCGAGTCAAATCAGTAGAATTACCTACTGTGTTTTGTGGTAATACTGGAAATTGCAGTAAGTAGGTAATTACCAGTACCTACCTACCTACAGCGGAAATGAGGAAGGATTTTCGTTGCCTGCATCGTCTACGTCTAACTCTTGGGTAATCTTGTAATACCACTGATTAACAAGTAGGTATATCTTTATACGATTTAAATAATTTGTACCTGCATAAGTATAAGAAGACAACAAAATTAAGTAAGAAAATTCCGTGTACCCTTAGTTTTTAAAAACCCCCTTTTGCAGTCTCCTAAAAACCTTCACTTCACCCTTCAATATAGGACCACAAAGTAAGTAGGTATTGGCTAACGCAAATAGGACTGTGTATGGTAGATAAGTACCACCTATAACAGGGTTAAAAGGTAAGGGTTAATCGGGTTCGGGTAGTTCGTCAAATCTATGTTGTGACTGGTAGGTAAGCCAATGACCACAATGGCTTAGTCACTAGTCGTTGTCAAATAAAGAACTCTGACCAAAAATGTTATTAAAACATTGCCCTATTGTAGTACACAATAAATACTTATCTCTCTCATTAAAGAATGAATCATGCTCAGTGTAAATAAGGGAATAATGAATGATATGCAATGTTTACTATCGTGATGTGCATTCAACCTTGTGATGCACATTATGTACTTTATAAGTTACCTACACGCAAATTAATAAGACTTTTCTCAGCATGCATTATGCATGCAAACTATTTATCTATTCAAAAAATCCTACTGTACTGGACCGATTTAAACTTTCTTCTTCTGTCAGACCTGTTAAATTCAGACTTTGTTCCAAAGATTTTGACATGAATATTATGCCGACTTTAATAATATTACCATCTTTAGATCTAAAAGTATAGATATAAACAAAGAACGATTCACTTAATAGTTATAATTATTACCTGATAATCGATTTACTTGCGCACGAGTGGTTAAAAATGCAATAAATTCATATTTAATTCATACATACGTTTGGTCATAAATATTTATTTAGAAACCGCAAAACCGTGTCTAATTGTCTAATTATGATTCTCGTTATCAACGTCACCGGTATCTAGAATTTTTGTTGGTTAATAAAAAGTTGTAGATTCTTGTTTTCCTTGTACCTAGACATACCTACGTTGTGAAAACTACCTATTAAACCCATATTAATTAAATTTGTTGCGACTCTTATTCCTTACCAAATAAAAACCCGTACCTACCTAAAATGATTAGATGACGGTTCAGAAGCTCAATCTCTCAAAATGTGATTTGTGAAATCGTGCACGAAAATCCGCTATGATTGATGCATGGGTACATACGTACTATGCAAAACCAGCAAAACTGAATCACCTACATCGTTTGAAAATATGAGTTCCTGTACGTTTTGAAATATACGAGGGTCGTCACTTCATCCATCATATCTACATGGACTTATCTTGGTATTCAAAGTGTAGGTAGGTAATAAACAAATTAATTAGGTATTTGACATTTGTTAATTTGTATTCTGAGCATAGATAACCTCCTTTTTTTAACTCAATCAAATAACAAGTAAATCATTCATTCTTTGAGATCTTTTTCATTCTTTTTTCATCCTATTCTCCACGTCTGGAATGGAGCTCCGTCCGCAATGCGAACTCGTGGGGTAAGTGTGCCAACCAACGGCAACTTAGCCCGGTCTTGTTTAGGAGAACAGTCGCATGGGAACGCACTGGCACACTTACCCCACCAGCCGGAAAACTATGCATGGTTTTTACTGAATTCGCCATTTTGCTTTGATGGTGATGTGATGACAAGCGTACCTAGGTACCTACTTAGTAAGTTTTATGTGCTAGTTCGCTAAGGGCTAACTTACCAATGAAAGGTTACGGTACGAATTTAAGATAGTACCTATCATACCTATGCATGGGGTGAATTGGGGTGCGACATGGAAATTCACGCAAAAAGTACTTATTTGACGGAAAATTGCGTTTCTGTGTATCTTACTAAAGCTGCGTACCTTAAAGTCCAGTCCACGTCCACCCATAGTCCACAGCATACATGTTTAAAAAACTCGACTATAAACTATCTATTGGATAGGTGTGACAACTATGATCCCTAGATGATCTTTCCTAGCATTTGTTTTATGGCAGCTGTCAGCTGAATACTCTTCTTAACGCTCCTTATCTGTACACAAATGCGATGGATCACATAAATAGGATCCAATTCATTAAAGGACTTCTATGACTAACATGCCACGTAAAGCCTTATTGACTAGGTACGCTCTTTTCGTCTGGCCGGCCATGTTATTTCTGACTGCATTGCAAGTCTGCAAAACCCTTATTTAGATACTTATAACGAATAAAAAGTTTACAATCTCACATGGCATCTTATTTATCGGGGGTAATGCCTTAGGCCTTACGCAGACGTCGTTTTATTTTTAGCTCGGCTTGCGTAAGGCTGCGTAGGCGCCGTTTCGTTGCCTTATGTTTACTGCATGCAATGCACGTCTGCATCGCTAATGCAGGTTTTTGTTGGCTGTACTTAGGTTAGGATCTTATTATACTACACTGTCTGTTGGACTAGATTCATTGTACATCGCTGGCTGTCTTGAGAATACTCGGATGTGTAGGTACAGGGTGTAAGAGACAGCTCTCCGAATACTGATAAGGTGCATTCACACCACGAGATGAAGGCACCTACTTGAAACAAACCAAATGATTTTTTCACAGGTTTTTTTTATTATTCCTTTAGCAGATCATGATTATGTATGGGAGGATTTTTGTTTTGTCGTTTCCTGACATAAAGGGGAAAGTTGGTCAAGTTCATGGTTTGCATGCACTCTATCAGTGTACGGAGAACACTTGTTCCTTATGGTACCCTTATTTTCCAAGCGTCGCGACAACGACGCGCGTCAACGACTTGTCGCTGCGGTCTTGTAGAAAAACCCGACCGCATCCCATACAAACCCTGAGCTTCTCAGCGCGCTGTCAACGTGACGGCGTCGTGGCGCCGCAACGACGCCGACGCTCGGTCTTTCTGGTTCCCCATACAAACCCATACAAACCAGTCATTTGACTTGACAGCGACAACGACGCGCGTCGTTGTCGCTGCCGCTTGGTTTTTAAGCCTACCATTATACCACGTTTATGCTCAAGATTGCTAGCAATGTATATCTACAGAGCCAGGCCGATAAATATGTTAGTCAGTGTGATAGATATTTTAGCACGAGCAAGGCACGGCTTGGTACAGGCTTATTTGAATGCAACGAGGGACCTGGGCAAGTAAATCTTTGGTCGATTCGTCATCAATGGAATTGCAATAGGTTTGGGTGTTGAATGATTGTGTAGTTTTGCTATAGTACAGACTAGAACTCATAATAAATGTTTTAACACATAATGGCGTGGCGAGTATGGCAATACCTCCACTTCCCCTCATAGTGGGAAGCCCTTGTCCAGCAGTGGACTCTTGTCTTGTGGCTATTAACAGAACCAGCAGAAACAAACACGAATAAAATGTTTTCGGCATATTGTGAAAAAAATGTTTTATTGACTCTCTCAATTTTCTGGGCAACAAAATTGCTGCGTAGGTACATCATACAACGTAGATGTTACGAAGGTAAAAAATTGTTACTGCTAACAGTTTCTGTTTATCTACATGCATGCAACGTCATTCACAAGTTTTTTCGCAACTAAATAACTATGTACACAGGATAAGTGAAGGTTAAATACTTCTACATACACTATTCGCTACATACCTAATATGCGACGTGGATATTGTGTATGTGTTATAACTATGTAACTATTTTATAAAAAAATTGCTAGCAAAAATTAAAATCTGATGCAGTTAAGCAAATAAATTGTTAAGAGTCGCAGTCTCTATCTACCTAAGAAACAAACCAAATGAAAATATAATAAAATATTATGAATGAAAAAAAAAAACAACAAACAACAAAACAAATAAGAAATTGAAAAAAATGTTAGTGTTGGACTCGGTTTGAACCCGGAACTGTGGGGTACCATCCTACTGCACTGCCAACTGTGTTACCTAACCCTAAACTAATAAAATATTAGTTGTACCTATAAGGAAAGGTAGCGGATGTTATGTCTTACGTGATGTAAATATAACTCATTATAACATTAGGGAAGTACCTAGGTACTTTAAAATGTACAGTAGAATCATAATTTATAAACTTTCGCGGTCGGTTACACTATCTATTCATTGTCATGTCATGCATGATGCTTGTAACATCGGTGAAATATCGAGAGCTGAATAACATATAAAAAAACAATTTGAAAGCAAAAACAATTTAATAGTACTAAATAACTGCAATTCAAGAAGAAGGTCCTATTACGTACATAAATCTATGTAAATTATGACTTTTCTAACAACCATTTTACATGTGGATATTCAATGGGACATCTTTCTCGAGTCATCTCAAGTGAAGGTTTAAATGTGTTGTATTGAATGAATGAATGAATCACTGATAATGAAAAGTTTTGTCGGCGAATAATTACTACAATACTTAACTCTGTGTCTTGGATTGGCTTAGCTTCTGCTACAATTACCTATCTACATTAGCCTTCTAGTTGTACCTCCTGCGTTGTAACCAAATGTTACAACTAGGCAAATAACTTCAAAATACCCTAGGTATAAATTTTTCAGATTTGTCATGCATTACTACACAGGTTCATCGCACATGAAACCTCTGAAAAACTGACAGAAAACAGCAGACTTTTTGCTACTCTCTCAGGTTCATAGAGCTTCCTATGCTTACCCCTTTGTAGCTACGCCACTGCCATTGCTTTGCTTTGAACTAAGTAACTCCGCTGACTCAGCGACCCAAAGAAGATCTTGGTCTCCGAAACGAGCTCTCTACACTGAGCCCTGTCCTGCGCGACACAGACTTAAGATTGTTTTCTTTGTCCACAGGCAGGTGCTCTAGCCTGCTATGCGGGCCGAAGCGCGACGTGGAGTTGGGGGGCAAGGGGGCCACGTCGGCGCTGGCGCTGGCACTAGTCCGGCCCCCCTCTGCCCCCCATATGCCCTGCACCCTGCGTCTCACTGCTCCTGACGCCACGGCATTCACGCTGCGTCTTATAGATGTCAAGGTATGTTGGTCCTTCTCTTTGTTTGTGAGCATAAGCTAGGGGCACTGCTCCCCTTACGTTTTACCATGTCCTGAGCTTGCTATGCGGGCCGAAACGCGAAGTGGAGTTGGGGGGCAAGGGGGCCACGTCGGCGCTGGCGTTGGCACTAGTCCGGCCCCCCTCTGCCCCCCACATGCCCTGCACCCTGCGCCTGACTGCTCCTGACGCCACGGCATTCACGCTGCGTCTTATAGATGTCAAGGTATGTTGGTTCTTCTCTTTGTTAGTAAGCTTGAGCTATGGGGCACTGCTTCCCCTATGTATCACCATATGTCCTGAGCTTGCTATGCGGGCCCAAGCGTGACATGGAGTTGGGGGACAATGGTGCTATTGCCTTCATACTGCGCTTATTAACGTTATGCTGGTAGTCAGCTAAAGAACAGCAGGTAGGGTACGTATGTAAGTACCCGACTTAAAGATATCTTGATGACAATCAGATACCTAGCAGACGGGTCGTATGACAAATTTGAATACACGAAACAAACATAAATGAGCATAAAATTATAATATTTACCAAAGCAATCAAAATAACTCACACTGGTAACCTTTAGAGATGTCACAGACACACAAGATAAGTAGGTATTTAACCTTTAACGTAGGATAGGTTACCTGACTGGAACTTCCTACATTTTCATAATCTTTGCAAGACATGTTTATTATTATTTGTTTTTTATTATCATTGTAATAGGTACCTACATAAAAAAATACATAGTAGTTACTAATAGGTAGATAGGTAGGTATTTTTCGTTCATTATCATTAGGATATCATACTTAACATAACGTAAGTACATAGTAAGTTAAGCTCACAGCGCTACCGCATGCGTTAGGAAAACGTGATATTCCTTTTTTTTACAAATTCGGTTTATGTCAAACGGTTTGAGTTTGACAGACGCATCAGCTGCGCATCGCACAACGCTGTGTCGATGGATGCGACATAAACCATATTTGTATGAGAATAAGGTCGAAATTGTCCTAACGCATGAGTTACATGGCGCAAAAAGAACTCACAAACGGACGTTACGTGTGTTTCTAGTCTAAACATATAAAAAATAACCAAGTCGATGTTATGATAGGTTCGAAGTTTTTTTTATTACTCATACAAATATGATAAACCCTGTTTATCTTTCGTGGACATTCCTGTTCGGAGTCACGCATATCGGACAGTATAATTTATATGTATTTTATAAATAATTTGACGTCATCTCATCTACAATGAATTTATTAGTACATAGGTAAGTGTAATGTACCGATGATGACGCCAGCTTATAATAGGATCATCTGATATCTTGTCTGTGAGTGTCGTAAAAAGCGACAAAGGGGCCCGAAGTATTCACATCTTTAGGCGATGGGCTGACAATCTGTCAGTTATAGTGATTCAAAGCTCTGCGCTCTGCCTACTCCTCAAGTGATAAAGGAGTAATGTTGGTGTATATGTACTATGTAGGTATGTCCAGTCTTCTTGTGATGTGACGTCATGGAGCGTAAAACCGCTTGGAAATATCGAGGTAAACAAAATACTAATCGCAGCAAAAATCCCGGTTGTGAACAACTGAAAAAGATGTCGGTATGTGTTTACGCAAAGATATTGCCACCATTTAAACAATAAGGAAAATTGGCGATGGCCTGGTCCATTGACCTACAGGAAAACTGTGCCGAGTTAAATTTAAACCGGCGGCGGCTACATCAAACGAATTCCCACGGTCGGTAGCTTTTTGAGGAAAACCGCAGAGGTCACGGTTACTACGACCTCCCTTGATTATAAAATACGTACATGATTGCCGTAATATCAACCAGGTTTAGGTAGGTAACTACCTACTTGTGAAGGGGTCTATATTAAACATGCCGTGAGGTTAAGGCGCTTTACACACATAACGGCCGTTTCGACGTTATTTTTTCGCTACGCTATCGCAGCGTTAGGAAAATGCAAATTTTCAAATTAATCCCATATAATTAATTACGACGCACGCACGCCCAATGGTGTGTTTACAGATGCGTCTGTCTAAGGTTTGTAAGGGTTATGTATGTAAAACGCCTACAGGGATGGCCAAAAGTCTCACTTTCCGTCGCGATCTAGCACTATTAACTTTACATTTTATTATGTAATGGCCATTGTCGAAAATTAAGTAGTTAATAAAAAAATTGGCGGCCTGCCATCACCCACTGCAAACCACTTTTGTTTAAATCTTCTATTTTCTTGTGAAGGATGTTCCAAAGTATTTTTTATTTTAGGGTTAATCTGTAGAGCATGAAAACTACATTACTTCCATGCAGAAAAGCATTCAAAGCCCATAATGACCATTTCTTATAAGTTAAATATTAGATTAGTGCACACTAATCCGAGAAAATCGATTTACTCGCCATCGGTCACAGAATCGATGAATCACGCGGTCTCGCACCATGAATAATCGTTTTTATTTTCTCATAGATGTGTTGGTCATTGCTGGGAACTTATTATGATTTTGGATTTTTGAGCAGTTTATAAATTAGATCTTAATGAATGTTTACTGCCAATATCATTACTTAGTTAAATTGGGTGGCGACTGCTGGCGAAAATGAGAGATCGTGCCATGTGGCGTACCCTGGGTGCGAAGCCTTCATCCACCAGTGGACTGCTTTATAGTCTGTCTAGGTGACGCTTATTAGGGTACCGTACCCGAAGAGTGAAAACGGTACCAAATCACTGAAACTTCGTATGCCTGTGATGCCGTAGGTATTTCGCTGGACGACCAGTGAGATTATTCTCTCTAACTAAAGTAATGCTGAACTATGATTTGATTATCCGGATGCCTTAAGGTCGAGATGAACCGACAAGGTTTTTCATTCGTTTCCTAGTCATTTAGGATGCTCATGGTATAGTCATTTATTGCATTATCTGTGCCAAAATCCTTGAATGAACTGCATTGTTTGTGAAGATATTTAAATAACAATCTCTTCAAAGAGTTCTAGTTGAGTTTTATCGACTGTCAATTAAATACTACAATTTACAAAACCCACCCTCGTGCAATAATTACAAATTGTTTGAATATGACATCAAATATTTTTCGCGCAGTTTGTCATACATAATATTCAAGTCATTTCTGCGAACTATACGAGATCGATTAAATATTCCAAGAAAGACTATACAAACTCACTTACCTACCTACATTTTAATAAATAAGTGAATATAGGTGTACTTAGATAACACGAAAAGAATAATATGTTCCAAGAATATTCTAGTGTCTGCGCTTAAAATTGCATCTTATATTTAGCTTCTTCTGACACTTGTTCATGACCTGTTGATACCGTCACCGAGTCGACGAACGACCCGACGACCGAACTAGGTATATTTATCTCTTTTGGAACCGTAATGAACACGCAGAAGTTTCCAGGTCATATTCTGCAACTGACTTGCTAATTGTCTCAATTTGTTTCCCATTAGGAGAACAAAGAGCTCAGATAAAGATAAAGATAAAGATATTTTATTTGCAAGCAGACACGGTACACACAGTTCTTATAGTTAGGTAATAATTAACATTACAATAGCACATGCGTGTTGCGCCAGTATTTGGCATGCAAAATACATTAACGACACGTTCATTAAAAACAATGTCCAGAAAATTAATAGTCATTAAATTAAATCAACACTCAACAAATTTATATCTAAATCACGTTGATGTCAAAATATCTAAAAATAATATAAATTAAAATTATTCAATGTCATGCAAGTATCTATCATTCACAAATTCATTAATGTCATAATAACATTTCTGTATAAGCCAACGTTTTAGTTTTGACAAAAAATACCTATTCGGGAGTTCTCTAAATTGCCGCGGTAACTTATTATAAATTTTTATAGTCATAATGAAACAATTCTTTTGAAATAAAGCGGTCCTACAGAATGGCATTTTCAACAAGGTAATATCCCTATCTCGTACTCGGGGGTTTTGCGTCACGTTTTCGAAAAAGCTCGGGTTGTTCCTAACGAATGTTGCTATTTCTAGTATGTAGAGCCCTGTTAAAGTTAGGAGACGCAGTCGGCGAAATAAAGGCCGACAATGTTCTACCGGACCGACTCCACATATGGCGCGTATACATTTTTTTTGAGCTAGAAAAACATCTTTAATGTCGGTAGAGCTTCCCCAGATAATCAAACCGTACCGCAAAATTTACGCAACGTGACCATGGTAAGCTAATATAAGTTTCTTCACCAGCTACCTTTCTAAGGTTTCTTAAAGCGTACACAAACCTATCAATTCTGCCGCAGACTGATCTCACATGTTGTTTCCATGCAGGGGGGCATGCATGCACATACCTACATACCTGCCTATATATATATATATTTGCACAATGCACATACCTGCCTACATATTTGCACATGGGTATGCACTGAAGATGCAACTTACCTACCTACTTACCCGTATGCATTTCCAATAAAAACGAGGCTTTTGTAATGGAGTAGTACATAAATGATTCTAGTCAGAAAATCCTGAACTACCTACAAAATTTTACGACGGATCTTTGTTTGGGCTATAGAGAGACAAACATACTTTTCTGGGGGAAGGCAAACATACTTTTCTGGGGGAAGGAAGGTCAGAATTTTTGGTTAGTAGTAGCTGTATGTTTGTCTCCCAATATAAAGTTTCATCGTAAGATTTTGTAATTCATGATTTTGCAACTAGTAACCATTATAAGCACTTATTTACCACTAAAATATGATTGCACCTATCTACAGTAGTAAGCTGGACCTTACACATACGTGTCCATACTCAGATTTTAAGGCATATATCTATTTTTTTAAAGTAAATAATATTATGATCCTTTTAATACTTCGTAACTTCCTGTTCTATACTTAAGTCGTTCATAATATAGGTACTATACCTTATTCGCTACCTATACAAGGCCTACCTATAAAAAATGGCGCCACAGAGGAGAGGTTAAATGTATGTACGTACAATCATAAAAAAATACTTAAAGATACTTGGGGTAGATAGTTTGGACTTTGGAACGTTTTCTCATCTACGCGCATAAAACTTACATTGGGGTCAGAATGACAGCCGCGCACGCAGTGGTAGTGCGACTGCCTGCGACTCAGGAGGTTCCTGGTTCGATTCTCTGTGGGTCACAAAGTTGATATTTATCACGCAAGCAAGATGTTTCCGTGCTTCGGAGGGCACGTTAAACCGTTAGTCCCGGTTGCTGTCTATGATTACTTAGATGACGGTTGTTACACTACCATGTCGGAGGCCTGCTACTTGTAGTAGTAGGCGGTCGTTGGACAACTCGGTGTCCCACTTGAAGTAGAAGAAGAATCGGTAAAACTTGATGTAGCACTATTATACGAAGTCGATTGTACAGCACAAGATGTCCTAATGACCTCAGAATGGTACCTTTTTAATAAATTAGTTCATGGCTCAATGTCGTAACAAATGTCAGCTACAAAAGTAGGACGTAGAAGAACTCCTGACCTGGCATTAATAAAGAGGAGTACCTATAAGAAAACCATTTTACTGAGGACCTAGCTCACAAGGATCTTTGTTTATGACCAGAGGTCTTTTATAATTGCCTAGAAAATCTAGCACCAATATGATTGAGACACGATGTCCTTCATTTTGTTTGAAACCAAGGTTCTAAATATGGTGGTTGAGATTGTGTTCCATGTGGCCAAGGGCGATGGCTTAGTAATTCAGAATTCTTAAATGTCTTACTAGACACGCTATAAGGAAGTTCAATGACTTAAAGTTCATGTTACCAAGGTTACGTACAGCACCTCGATCGAATTACCTGTGTTAGTATCAAATCAACTTACATTTTATTCTACTTGATATAGGATCATTTTAATTTCAGTGCGAATATTTTAAGTAAAACCCAAAGGTCGTAATATCAAAAAAGAATATATATCTCCCATACAAATTTAGACGGTCAAATAAAATAAGCTAGTACATTTTTTATGACTGGTCCAATGTTTTCTTTATATTTCGACCTATGTTCGGAAAAGTTGTTCAGTTTCAGACTGGTTCACCCCTTAAAATACGTGCTGTTTTTTTTACATCCTGTAGATATTAAGAGTATTATTCCTACGGAACTAACATGTATTCCCTACTGTCGTACAAGTACAGAGAACATGCTAGTTCCATGATTTTTCCACCTACAATTCAATAAGTCTGTCCGACTGACGACCTTCCGACACTCAGTATAAAACTGGCCAACCACGAAACATTAGTTGTTAACACATTGGTAAGTATGTAATAAGTGCTAAATCATATAAAAACGTGTCATCTCTAAGTATATCTATGCGCATTGCGCTGTACGTAAAACAAATATGATTTTGAATATAGCCATTTACAACACAAATCGATTGGTATTATTTATTTAATCGTATGGTATTAAATAAGTGAAGAGACACAGACCTATTTTGCTCGTGGAATTTGAACTAGGTAGAACTGAACTGAACTTTTTTTTTCTTATAAAAGCTGTTATTAAAATATGATAAAATGGATATTCATATAGTTTATAAAATTTTTTTTTTTTTTTTATGATGCTTGACGGAACGGACATTTTCTCTCTGACATTCAAATATCAAAACCTCTAACAATAAAATGAACATGCTGAGAAATACAAAAAAACACAAGGACGTCTTGAATTGTTTTTGAGTCTTTAATGTTAGTTTTTGGCTGTTAGCAATAAAATCTTATTATTAAGTGGTAATAAGCAAATGGAAAATTACGTCTAATAACATTGATCAAATGAAGAAATGTGAAGAAAATCTTGACCATGCTTTTGAAGAAAAGTTATTCAAGTAAAGTAGTTATCCTTTCGTGCCGCACACACAACAGTTGAGAGAGATAGATACCTACTTTTTTATAACTCAATTCCTTAATGGATTCGTTTTGTTTTGACAAAATTGCACCTAAAATTTATTATTAGGTAATTCATCTGAGACAGTCAGGTAAAATTAACTATACTTACTTCAAATTTCTAGAAAATCAAGTACGTAGTAGAGCGTGGTAGAGCTATATAAAAAACCGTTGTTGGCGTTAGTTCAAATTCGAAGTAATTTTACAAACTAGTTTTAAGTAAGTAGATATCTACGTCATTCTGTGGTCAGATATTAAGTGGGTTCCTTGATAAATGACACTTAGATGTAAATTAGGAGTTTGCGATTGCAATACACTTACTGTTAATGGCCAGTAAAGGCCTAGCTATGATTTATGGGTATAATTAATTATTAACGTATTTCCTATGCCTATAGTATTTATTTATCAATACGCTAAGTATCAATACTTAACTAGAAAGTGTTTTAATAAAAACTTGTAAATACGATAGCTTACAAGAGACATTGTAGTGGCTTAAAACTTTAATATTTGTGGTGTTTGTTAATAAAATAGATTAATAATAAAAATAATATTACATTACTAGTCATTCTTCTATTTGTGGTATGATTAAAAATACCGGAGTCAAAACACAACGTTTTATACAAGCTTAGCGCCATATTTGTATAAAAATAATGATTGCTACGCTTTCGTAGCATCTATCACGGCCTGCTAATTGCAGTAGGCGGTTGGAAAACTCTGACAACAAGATCGATCGGGTCTTTGGACGACTAGGTGTCCAACTCTAAGAAGAAGAAGAATCTAATACAATCAAGCAAAAGAGATAGCGCTACGCTGCGTCGCCGTAGCACTTTACTACGACATGAGGGCATACCTACGCAAAAATATGCGTTTGTCAAATAATTTTCTTTAGTTTTATGTTACGTTTTTACCATCTTTACTGACTTTCTAACAACAAAACAAGATTCTCCTGATTGGTAGGTATTACCTAATGACATAACATATCTAGTTCATATTAGATACTTTGCTGACCTAAATAAGACCTCTTAATTTAACCTCTACCACTATTGCCATTTCTGCATAATAACACAATTGATTCAATGACACTATCACTTAAAGAAGCCATATGGACTATTTGCCAGCAGATTTCTACGGTTTCATATACCTACTTACATCTACAGGGTGTTAATTTTAATGCTTGCCATAGCTTCAGGTTAGGTTTAGTATAGAGCAAATCATTTTTTTGCTCTTGAACATTTTGGAGATTTTTCATTAGTTTGTCTAATCAACTTTGAGTTTGAACGAATCTTGGCTGAGATTTAAGCATTTAAAAAAATAGCCTAAGAGTAAAAAAATCAAGCTTTTTCAAAATATTTTTACAGCATCTCTATCGATTTTTTAACATACCTACCCTTAAGCTATGGCACGCGTTTAAATTCACACCCTGTATATAGATCTATTAATTTTCTGTCTCTAAGTATTTGCATGTTCTACTTGAAGAGAAATCTTAGAAAAGTCTTTAGAAATGACTTTCATTAAGTGACTGGCCGAATGACTTACTTAGGATTCAGGAAATGATTTGAATACTGAATCACTAATCAGCCGTTAAAAGAAAAAGAAAGTGTACGAAATTCAAACACAATTGGTATGAACTCATTTTCTTAAACTATACCTAAAATTATTATTCAAAATACAACGGTGTGCTTAGGTAGTCGTGAAGACCACTCGCTGCATTCGCGACCGTGTAGTGCTTCATTTTTCACTCGAGTTTACCACCACGTGGGAAAGGGAGCGCCATACGGCGGCGAATGCAGCCAGTGGTCTTCTCAAGTTGTTTATGTCTTACCCATTGTTTATATATATTAAAAAAAGTATAGTAGGCTATTAGTCAAAAAGACGCGTCATACGAACGCAATAAGAGCGCTATACGACCACAATGCGGCCGCGAATGTAGCGAGTGGTCTTTTTGGCTATAGTATGTCATTCGTTCTCTTCTGTTTTCTATTAGTAAACATAGTAGCATAGCATTGATCCAAAATTGATATTTAATTAAATTAACCGCCTACCGAAATGTTGTCATATCGTAATTGTATTTGTTCACCATGTTGTATCTGGGTATTTCCTCATGTTAATTGCATAAAGTTTAGAGGGTCGTAAATGATCAAAAATAAACTGATTATAAAAACATCATGCAAAAACACTTACTTAGGTACATAAACAAACAAACAAACATACTTAAAACCAAAACAAATATCTTTTCAGACGGAGCGCAGTGCCGAGACTTTCTTGAAGGTATGTTCTAATGGTCTTTTTATGGTAACTTCTGCCACTTTTGGGAAGTTTTATTACTATTTTTATCTGATCACAACACGCAACGAAACTCAAGGCTTCTTATAGAGAAAACAACGGTAAGTAAACATGCATTTTTAATAGGTACCTATTTTGTCTAATATTAAATTCGTGATGTTTGAAATTTCTAAATAGAACTACGCGTAGGTGGTATCCGTACCTTAGGGTCGGAACTTGAATTAATTGTATGAATATGACAAAAGATTTTAAGTAGGTACTCCCAAGTTGTCATATGTACAAATCTGAAATTCCGCGGTCGCAATCGCAACTTGATACAGGTAAGTTGTAAGCTTTACGAATAAAAACTCTTTCGAATAGGTAGTGTGTATAGCTACGGTCTTTTATTTGCAATTAAGGCGACTGGTTATCAAGACACGCGTAAAGAAATTGCTTTAGCGCACACTTGGATACACGTGACTGCAAAAAAGCCTTACATACATTGTTGCATTTGTTGCACATATTATTTAACTTGATTAATGAAAGAGATTTTTGTTTCTCGTGTCTGCACGTGCTTAGAAAAGGTTCTACTACGAACTAAACACTAACACTAAGTTAAGAGTTGAGATGTCAACCCTATCGCAAAGTTTGGATTCAGTGAATCTGACATCAAAGATTTTATGCGCAAGATGTCATTCTAAGTATCCTATGCTATCGTTATCAAAGAAACTTTCATATGCTAACCAACCAATCCTTAAAAAAAATGTTATTAGAATAATGCTATCAATAATACTTTAAATAACGTTTCATTCGATTATCAATCTAAGAGAAAGAAACTTATAAAATACGTTAGTCAGATTTAAGATAAAGCATCATATTATAATATCAAGTGCTTACTTGTAAAAGAGGTTCTCATTTTACGATGTGTCCTGTATGATTAGAATTTATAATCATTGTTTGTTGCCTGATACTATTTTTAGAAGCTACTGCCTTTTGCAAGCATTAGTTATGTATGTTGTTATTTCTATAAATAGCATCAAAGTTCTTTGCAATTTTGATATATGCATCTATTAATATAAATTAAGGTTTCTTTGTTTTCTTCGGCGGTTTTCTGGTACTTTCCGGTTTTAATGTAAAATATCTAAGAATCGCTATGATGTAGTTCATCGTTAGTATATCAACAACTATATTTGATGCCATATATTAATCGTACTTAGGTGTTACATTTTAAATTAAGTTTTTAAAATTTATTAGAAGAAATCTGAGGTCTTTTCCTTCGGGTGGAACATCAAGTGAACCGACAACCCTAGAAACAAAATGATGATGATAATATGAGTTGAATAACAACAAAGCCAGATTTTACAATTTTAGAGAAAACACAAAATCACAGCGTAAATTCGATGTAATGGCTATTTGAACAGGCTCTCTCTTATTTAAGTGCAAGCACGTTACGTAAAAGACAAACAATAAGAAACTGGAAAACCAGATTACCAATCTCTGTTAGTGGAAAGCTAAAGTTATAGTTTATACATAAAATTCATATCGGTAAAATCGTTGGGCGACTCGGTGTTCTACACGAAAAAAAGAGACCGTGTAAAGGCTGCTACCCTGCCTACCTCGCAAGAGATAGAGATGTGATTATAAGAACGTGCTTTTGTATTAAATAGCAGGACGTACATCTTATTAAATGTAACAAAAAGACAAAATAAAGCGTAGTAGACTTTATTTTTATGAAGGTTTAAAGTAGGTTACGTTTGTGTATAGATAGGAAGCGCATATTTTTTGATTTTACACATTTAAAGAAATAACGTAATTTTGCAAGATAATTCTAAATGTGAACGTTGGTGTCGTATTTCAAAATATCGCAAGACAAACCGGTCAAAAGAGCGTGACAAAATTATGAAGAAGTTACCTATTATACCATTGCCATGTAGTACCTACCTCGAGATAGAGTTCTAGCTCTACAAGTTTGTCTTAATACCTTATAAAAAACCAGTACATTTAGAACCGTCAAATGATAAATCGAAGTATTGCAGATAGTTCCTCAGTTAGTTATGATGGCTTGTTGCCTATGGCGTTGAGAATAAGATAACTTCGTACCAAAGTAACGACTTTATCCAATGACGATTTGTATAATCTGTATGCAAATTATCAATTTACGAGACCAAATTATTTCCCAGTTACATTTTGCTAAGCGAATTTCGACCTTGCTTTGTTTCGTCCTAATTGCACGACCTCTTTTGGATTTCATTAATGAGTAATGTATCTTAATAGCTTCATTAGGCTTAAAAAGCTAGGTACGAGAAACCGTTGCCCTCCCAAGTTGGAATAGGAAAGAATTGTTTTGTAGGTAGTGCTGGTTTGATACTAAGTATACCGTATCCACGGTAGGAATGTATTTTTGACGGATGGTCAATTGTAGATAGACGTAATTTTGGCATATAGCTAGCGCATGCTGCAAGAATTGCAGTCTAAAACAAATAGATAGTTTAGATAGAGTATAGAAAGGTGGTGTCGTATAGATAGAAAGGTACGGTAGGGCTCCCACAGACCAGCGACACTTCATCTGCGACAGCTCGGTCGGATTTTCGAGACTGCTATGGGCAGATGAAGTGTCGCTGGTCTGTAGAAACCCTTAGATATCGTCTAAAATCCGCCAAATGTGGTAGATAGTAGAGTAAAATCAAGGTAAAATCTTACTAAAACTAATATCATGGCATCGTTGGATGCATTACACCCACACACAGGATGCACCTGTACAAATTACAGGCCTCAGTTCATTCAAAGTGCATGCTATTATTATATGGTTCAGTGACGTAGACGTTAAGGTGCGGCTGGCATTATACAGAAATCGTAGTAGGGTACGCAATGTTGGCCCTGTGTCGCTATGGCAACGCAGTTTATGATTAAATTGACCGCGAAAACATTTATAAATACGTAGAATAGGTATTGGTACTTAAAAATTCGAAAGAAGTTTTTTTAACAGGCTCTACTAAAGCCTATTCAAACTACAGCGGTATCCGAACCTAATGTGGGTAGCGGAACTTAGTCGCTTGAGAATATGAATGAATCATAGAATACCGCGTATCTGCATACGTATATACCGCGCGGACACGGCAGGATCTTATACTGAAATTATTACAATATACGCAGCTTTCTCTGCCGGAATTATATACGTACTCATATTCTATGATTATGACATCAAAGATTTTACATCCTAACTATCAAATACATACATACAAAAAGTTGTGTCTTAAATTAAATGAACATGTCACCTGTCACGCACGAAAGACAGCTTACCGCACGCATAGCCCAGTTGCGTTTGCATCCATTGTGTTCGACATGAAACTAGCCTTTCTGTGATATAAACTAAAAAGGTTCACATACTTACATACATATGTCACGTCACGTCTGTATCTCTAGGCAGAGCGTTAAAGGCCGTAAAATACGGCCATTTTCACCACGACTGATAAAAGTTTGAGAGTCATTCAGGAGACTGTATATCACTAGGTATAGAGGGAGCTTATCAACCCTGTCGCCTAAAATTGAAATACACATCAAAACTCAAATCCTTTCGTCGCTTCTTACGACACCCACGGGAAAGATATAGTCCGGTATGGCTGGCATTATTTGAGGGCGTAACTTACAAAAATTCTAAAGTCGCTAATTTTTTGTACGATTGTGCAATTTGTGTCTATAAAGCACATATTTAATTTTGTGCCATTTTTTAAGCTTGAGTAATTTTTTGATTAAATGTATGGCAGCTCATTATTAAATTATTTTTTAAGTATGTAGGTACCTACAGAACAATACTAAAAAGTTTACCAGTATTGTCTCTGTGACAGTTAACACAGTGTAAAAACCTTGTTTGAGTCGCTTTTCCACTGATAACGAAAGTATGTTTCCTCACATCTAAAATGGCACAATTTAATAAATTGGGATCAATGAATGGTCCAGAAGCTATGAGCAAAAAACCATCGACTTTAATATTTTTGAAACACGAAAAGCTAGCCGTACTGGACTAATCATGCTACGTACGTACTGGTCATGCTATTCTAAGCCGGCGTCACACGGCATAATTGAGATTGAGGTTTCACAAAACCAGGAATTCCATGGACAGAATGTGCAATTGAGGCCGTCTCGAACATAAGTCCTCGCCAGCAGTGAATGAAGTCTAAATTTGGACGTCTCGACTGAGCGGGCTGAGAGCCTTGCTAAACCTGCGCGGCCAGTCTGGGACAAAAATAGCGCGTAACGGCGGCGCGCGCGCAGCATTTCTCCTTTCACTGACAACGTCATTTGCACCTTAGCTGCTGACCGTTTGGACGGGTTTTCAATTGCAATCACATAATGTTTTTGCATTCAGCAGTTTTTGAGTCTTACTCGAATGCTGGCGAAATTTTATAATTACTTTAAAAGTAACGCTTTGTGGTGAGATCTCGTTTCGGAGGCCAAGATCCTCTATGGGTCATTGAGTCAGCGGAGTTAGTTAAAAGTAACGGGAGTAATATAGGGTGAAAATTTACTAGTTGCCGAAAGCCAAAATGCATGACCGGCTGGTGATATGATAATTTATCACAAATTTCATCTTATAGAAACTTAGGACAGGGATCATAGGTAAACAACATAACAAAAATTCAACAAAAACATTCAGTAAATGTAATGACTCGTGTGTTTCAGTTATTAACAATTATATATTACCTACATAACTTTTGCGCCTGAAAAACAAAACATTTTGTTGTGAATCGTGTATATGAAATGCGTTTACTAATTAGTGTAGTAAACCAACCACCACGTCACACACGGCATTGAGAAAGTTATGAAACCTCCAAAATAACGATCGAAAATAACACGAACCGCTGATTTTATCAGTCAGCCCAAAATATAAGCAGTTTGTTGTAAGCAAAATAACCCTAAAGCCTAAAAATACCAAAGACCCTGAGCCCTAGAATGTTGGATTTTTTTAGAAAAATCGTGATAAATTCTTTAACATCAAAGATATTTAAAACCTGTCTGTTACAAAGTGAAAGAAGCACAGTTAACCCTGCTTCTTAGGCAGTCAGGTAAATATATTTATAAGAAATTATGAACTCTACTACAAATAGAAAAGTAAACAAAAAATACGTCGTAACGGCTACGTAACGTAGTTTTAAGCCTGAAGATAAGAAACACGATCAGCGTCACGTAGACAACGTAAAAGAGCAGGATAATACTGATTGAGGACATGACATGACCTACAGTTATGCAATTAGCCCTCCCCTTAAAGCGGGTCTCATACTTGACATCTGTTGCTGCGCATTTTTAACGTAGTTGTAGGTAGGTATGCGTCTGTCAGATGCAAGAAAATTTCAAAATACCGTCGCAGACGTAGGAGCAAAGCAAAACCTTGCGTTGGCATCTCTCTCTGTTACACTTATTATGGTAGATGCAATATACCGATCTCTTTTGCACAACGGACGACTGATGTGGGATGCACCTAAGTAGTTGTAAGAAACGGAACTTCGGGAAACAGAACGATTTGCTGATGTTGATGAAATCAAAGATGAGTCACTTGAACTTGAACTTAATTGCTAAACTTAAGCAAGGAGGAGGTGATAATGATGAAATCGAGGAAAAAGGTGATGTAAACAAAGATTTTGGAAAACTTATTGACGTAGGTTCAAGTTCTTATAACAAATTATTATTTACAAAGGCTATTTTAGGTTTAGGCTCCTTTTAGTAGTAGATTTCTTCGTAGGTATTGAGTAATATGTTATAATATGTGTGGATAATTTCATGAATACGTTGACCTTTTTGATAAAAGCAAACTTAACAAAACCTTCACCGTTTTCATGAGTTACAAAACATTTTCGAATGCAACCTTGTATTAGTAACAGCATGAAATTTATGAAAAGTTGCTCAACTGTTAGCATATCATCCATATATTAGAGTTCACACGCGTTTATGAACAAAGAGCCTGAAAATGTAATATGAACTGAATGCTTATTGTGTGAAATGTGGCAACTTAGTGTAAGAAATTAGTAACCTCAAAAAGCTGTTATTTAAAAACCATTTTGAAATTAATACGCAAAAAAATTCGATTGTCCTATAACGTGGGAGTTTTCGAGCAGTTTTAAAACTTGCCAACAGTATTCTGATGACTCCGCTAATTTTGGTTGAAAGAATTATTTGAAAGAGACCTTGATCGAATTTTAAGCATACCTAATGGAACTATTTTCCCAGGATTATGAACAAATAGCTTTCCGCCCGCGGTTTCACTCGCGGTATTATCTGTTTGGTCTAATAAAAAAGATTGAAATACATCGCATTTAGAAACGCAACTACACGCAACTCAAATTATAATCGTTGTTCTGAATGGAGTTCAACTACTCGACAACAGATGGCGCCACTATTGAGAGTTTGGAAAAGCCCTTATATTTAAAAAAAATATGCCCTTTAAGCTAAAACGGTAACATTCTTGTTCGAGGGGGGATAAAGGGCTATTGCACTATATGAGTCTTTTTATCGTACCTGGAATCCTTTTAAAGTTTTATCGGCACGCACATTTTATCAACTTAGTTTTATTATATATAATGATTAAATGCCCTTGAAATATAAACAAGCTGTGCTAAAATAATGCTATATGAATTGCGTTTGTTACGAAAAGTGTATTTTTAATAGGACAAATCCCCGATCGCATCACAAATGAATGAGTTATCATCACATAACATGATATTTAAAATTAATTTGAGGTTAAACATTTTCTGTGTATATTTCATATTTCATACAAATCTGAATTTAATCTGATGGTCTCCGTGCCTTAGATAAAAAAAAACGTTTCAGTCATCCTGCCGGGAATGTTATTTTAAATTCTAGAGTTGTGAATTGTAGAGTGAGTTTATAAAAGCCCAATGGCTGGTGGAGTAGTCAGTGCTTGCCACATTACGCCCAGCATCTTTCGCAACGAGTAAAATTTTACTATTCCGATCATGTTTACTATTTTTATATGTATTCAGGTTGTGTCCAGTGTTACATAAGACAATATACATGGTCGTCACATATTATGTCACTAGCATAAGACCTTCGGCATCAAGCATGTTGCTACTCAAAAGGGCTTCGGCTTCGTAACTTTTATGGTCAGTGGTGTCCACTTCCTCATTGTCTTTTTAGGGCTCAGTTTTGCAATTCGAATTAATGTTCAAATTGAGACTTGACTAGATACTCGATGGTACCGTGACTTGAATTCATTTGGTTCCTTATGATCTATATAAGTGCTTCTGCCTAGGCCTTTAAATATGTATTTTTCATATTTCGACCTATGTTGGGGAACGTTGTTCAGTATAATGGACTGATCCACCCCATGAAATATATGTTGTAAATTTTACTACTTATTTATTTTTTGAAAAAATGTTTTTAGTACTAACTACTAGAGCATAAGTAGGATATAATTTCAGTGCCATGCCTAGTCATCTTGATAACACTTTATATACGGAAGCAAGGTCATTCGCGTTCATAACTAACATTGTTTCTAACCATAAAAATACCGATACTGTAATAACATATTATGCAACTGCATGACGAGATAGAGCCGTAGAAAATTACATACTTACCGACGACATGAAATAGACACGGCAAACCTACCAATCTTGTTATAGCTGTCATTCTGTCAAATCGGATCTAATGTGTCATTGTGACGGCTGCGCATGCGCATAATGACACAAATGACATAATGTGCCGTTGACAAGCACACAGTCACGACATAGTTAATTTAATGGCATAGTTATCGGAAATTATGGTCCTTATGGTCGTGACATAGTTTGACTTACTTATGTTATTAGGGCGGCATTATGTTATTATGTTTTTATATTCCTTGCGGGGTAGGCAGTGCGTAAAAAGCTCTGATAAACGGCCACTTACACCACAATTGGCAAAAGTTTCAGAGTCATTCCGAAGACTGTGTACCACCACAGTGAGAGGTTGTCAGCCTGTCGGCTAAAATTGCAATAACACATTAACTCTCAAATCCCTTAGTGACTTCTTACGACACCCACGGGAAAGATATTTGGTGATGCTATTCCGAGCCGGCATATCACGGCACGGCATAACAATAAACACAAGATAATTAGCAATGTATGCCAAATTACTCTTTGTCGGGAGGGTGTAATAGCCTTCTTAATGAAAGTTGACTGTGGGTTTTTGGTAAATGGCATTGGGACAAGCTAGGGCTTCCCAGAAAAAGACTTATTTATTATTTGGTGTTTTTTCAGTGGCATGTTGTCTGTTCCTACATATAAGGGCAAAATAAGGTTATTTCAAGGTCAGCTTGATACGAAAATGTCCGCTGCCTCGACACGACAGGTTAATGTTGACTATCCTTAAACGCGTCTACCATACGTTGATGTACAAAAAATTGTTTTTCGTTTCCTAAATCATTTGAAATACTTATACCTAGATAATATGAACTCAGGAAAGTTTATATCTAAGAATACGTCTTCATTCAATTCAATTCAATTGTAGAGAATCGAGCTAATTTATTAAATTGACGCCTATTTTGACGATATCATGCCAATACAATATTATGTCGGAAAAATCCTATAGACAAGTACCGTCTTCATAATAATCTTATTAAACCTTATTATGACGTACGGTACCACAAATTTTCCGGTCTTTCCCTCAATATAATCACATGGTTCTATTAATCTTTTCGTGACTCATTTTAGTCACGTCGCACCAATTTTCTTTAGCACCTACTTAAATAAATGATGTATTGCAAGTTTGAGACAGATAAAGCATGTTATAGACACCTGCACAATCTGTTACGTTATGCATATGTATGTATATATGTATGTATTGTGTTCTACACAATGACATAACCTAAATGGGTGTCATGTAAACACACACACATTGTCACTCTATTACACTAAGTAGCCACAGTTTAGTCACGTAATTTTACATAGTTAGTAACGTCTTCCTTCATTATTATAATTACGGTTTCAGTTTTCTTAACTGTTTCTGGAAACATGTAAAGTAGTTCATAGACGGTTTCATTTAAGTGGGTAGGTGAGTAGGTACTTAACCTAATAGATTTCTCGAATAATTTGGAAAATGTAGCTACATTTCCAGAATAAGTCTACTCTTTGGTTCCCGTCCGAAAAACAAAATAGGTACCTACATAATTTAGTTTTTACATCTCTTTAATTCATCTTTTTTTTCTATAAGTTTTATGAATAATTCATTGGCCAGCTCGGTGACTTGGTACCCAATGAACTTTGAACTCATCTAGAAAAATCATTCGTATTTTCCTTCCAGTTGTATTCATTAGTATAAAAAAATCTTAGCGCAAACAGCCTTCACCTTACCATACCAAGCTCTTTGATTTGATACCCATAATGATAGGATTCAGAAAATCAAACATTTCGCCATTTTGTGACGTCACAGGTTGTGCGAAGCCCCACCTCCGGCCAAAATCGGCCAAGCAACACATTCATACCAGTTTTTAGGTACCACCGGAGATATCACCAGAATCCGTGAAGGGGACGACATTTTAATTTCCCAACTTTAGTCTATTAAAAGTTCAACGATCAGAATTGATTCTCTTTGCGTCCATCACCTTTTAAAACTCTTCAAGTGGTAATCACACGTTTTTACCAACAACTGTAAAACCTTGAACGAAGATAAGATCGTCAATACGTTGAAGGTTGATTCAATTTGTATTGTACTACAGTCGGAGCCCAGAAGCCTCTCAGGCATCAATGAAAACCTATAAAGTGTAACCTCTATTTGGGGTTGCCCAACGTACAGAAAAAGCAGGAATCTGTCGAATTTAAGGCTGCACCGCATGTGCTTATTTACCTATCCAAAATTTTGTTGACAGAATGAGACGCATTTATTGATTTCTTCCTTAGACAAAACATTGAAAATGACCAATAATAACTAAGTACTGAATTAGTTTCTTATTTCAAACGCTCCAAATTTTTGATCATGACATCTTTCATCGATATAATACAATGGAGGTAGCCTTATGCAAACGGATACACTGGTACTGGAGTAGGATTGTAATGGTAGGCTTAAAAACCAAGCGACAGCGACAACGACGCGCGTCGTTGTCGCTGTCAAATGACTGGTTTGTATGGGGAACCAGAAAGACCGAGCGTCGGCGTCGTTGCGGCGCGCCACGACGCCGTCACGTTGACAGCGCGCTGAGAAGCTGAGAGTTTGTATGGGATGCGGTCGGGTTTTTCTACAAGACCGCAGCGACAACGACGCCGTCAAAATTTGACGGCGTCGTTGTCGCGTCGCTTGGTTTTTAAGCCTATCTTTAAACTCTCCCTTGTTCTCGTTTTCTTGTAACCTGCTAAAAAAAATCCTCGCCTATGTAACCGCTGCCAAGTTACAAAAGACGAAAGATTAAAATAATATGATCCTCTTTCCTAAATGATTTGTACTTGCCATTTGTCATTTTATGGTCGTCATTATCCTACTTTGATACTTTTCCACTTCAATTTTCTTTCTGTTTGATATTTTCCATTTTTATACCTGGCAACAATGCCACCATTGCCTTAACGTGTGCAACTCGGTCAAGAATGGTGCTTCATGCTTCAGTAGCCGTCGAGATAAACAACGTGGTAAAATAGCGCCGATATGGTATAAAAAAACGTAAATGTATAATGGTATCTATGTACCTAGATGATATAATAGGATTTGACTCAAGAGACTGTCCAATTAAAGGCAAAGGTCAAGTTTTATTTACTTGCGGTAGTTTAGTACTACAGTGCAGCCGTTCGAATTTGATAGCTTCATAACTGTCAAAATCATGTTAATGCTATAGGTCTATTTTCTTTGTCCACGTGTCTTCTAGTACCTAAGGATTTGTCAGCTGTCAAATGTCGAAGCTAACCGTTCTAATTTGTTTATTCTTGAATTTTCGTTATCTGTATAAAGTATGACAACTGGGGCGGAAAATCTCATCTGCAACTCAGCGACTGATCGATCGTGAACATTACTTAATTAATAATAATTTTATCATTTCTAATAAGCTTTACTTTTTATATTATTGCTTCGGGGATAATTCTCCATACGCCTACGATGATTTTCTTTTTAGTAGATACAGATACAATCAGAATTGTATGCAAAATAATAACACACTTGGACCCACCCGGCGCCATCGTTTGCGTCGGGCGCCCGATTTCTCCGTCAAAATCTGCCGCAGGCTCCATAGGCGCCGGCAACACTTTCACACGCGTGAAAGAGTCTAGCGTTTGTACTGTACCTAGTATTGTGATTGTGAAGGAGAATTTATTATAATAACTTTCCGAAAATCTGAATACAGACAGAAAATTCGGGAAAAAGAACACCTAGCCAAGTTAAATAAAATAGGTACCAACTAATAAACTGAGAGAACTTAAAAATTGAGTAGGTAGTAGTGCCCACGTAGTCTAAGTTCAAACAAAGCTTTAGTAAACACTCACCACACTGAATTTAATACCTAGAAGTATTTTGCTTGCTGTAACACCTAACAGACAATACTGAGAATATTTATTTACCTACTTAGCTAAATCAACTACAAGCAATAAGTCACTTGCAAAACTAAAATACCACCATATATTTTTTGAGGGATCAACATAAATTGGATATGCGTACAGCTGTTAAAAAAGAAACTGTATAAAGTCGAACTCTCGAATATAATTCGTATGTTTATTTTATAGGATAAAACGGTAAATAAGTCTTACGGAAGGTGCTAGATGATTGATTACTGAATAATTCATCAAATTTGTTGTTTCCTTATGATTTTCCTTCCATTGACCATAAGTTTCCCATAAGATTTTCATCACAACACTCAAGGAAAAATGATAAAAACGTACGGACAAGTAGGTTCAAATTGTGTGAAATGTCGCTCAAGTAAAAGGGCAGAACTATGGCGTATATCCGTATGGCGCTAACTCCAATGGCGAGACGAAACGACGAAAAATACGTCACTATTCGTATCTCATACAGTCCCATGTATTACAACCGGGAAACGCGTGATGACGTGCGTGCACGCATATATGCAGGCAGTGTGTTTTGCCCTTTATCATATTGCCTACAGCATGAAAAAATTGCTACTGCTACCAGAGGCGGCGTCGACTCTTTCAAAATGTTTTTATATTAGGCATTGCACTAAGATGGTTTTCAAACTGTCGAGTTTCGTAAAAATCGACTGCTACGAAATAGCTCAATAAGAAATGTTGACTGTTTGCCAAACAAACCACAAACATCATTATTAAAATTTCTTTGTCACCACAATTTTAATGTTACCACAAATTGCTATAGAAAGACAAAAATGTATTTTTCCATTAGATCTTCTTCGCAACGGAATATTTCTTTAAATTATACCTATACCTAATAGACTATTATTACAGTCATTGTTTCAAATTGAAAATAACTCCACAGTCTACAGTATTCTTAAACTTTCCTTGTAGAGAAGGGTCGGTTACGAAAGATTGTAGAATATAAATATAACAACTTGCGCGAAAAAAAATGTTGTCATAAATACAATGCGAAATTCCGTGACTGAACTATATATACAGGGTGTTAGGGACGGTGTAACGAAAACTTTGCAGGCATGATCAGACCATCAAACTGAACAACTTTTACTATGGAGCCAATGGTGGGAAACGAAAAAAAAATTCCGACCACCCATACAAAATTCACGATCAGCTGACTGACTTTGTATGGGAGGTCGAAAAATTTTTTTCGTTTCCCACCATTGGCTCCATAGTAAAAGTTGTTCAGTTTCATCTTCTGAGCACGCCTGCAAAGTTTTCGTTACACCGTCCCTAACACCCCGTATTATGCGGGTTCGTTTCAACATTCTGGAAGCTCAAATTGCGAAATATTTGCGAAATGATTTGCTCAGACATAATGTATGCAAATCGCCGAAGCCAACGAGTCTGTCACGTAGGCACAATCCAGTTTTGAGCCATTTAAATTCCAGCAGCTTTTTAAAATCTAATAGCTAACATCCTCTGTGAACTTGTCTCATATCAAGGACAACAAATATAAAAAGACTTTGACCATATAGATTGTTGGATTTAGTTTAGTTATGATGTCTTGTTTTAGAATCTGAGTTCCTTTACTCACTATAAATATGAAATCAAAAGTCATCTACGATTTTTTTTACGTAGAATTTTCAGTTTTGTATGATATATGAAAGTTTGAGTGGGATATCTTTGATACCGTATTAAGTATATCATATTAATCAATCTGAGATAAAGATTTTTGTGTGTATTCCGTTACTGACGATTCGGCAGGTGTGATATGATTAGTTTGTACACTTGTATACAAAAAAAACACGGGAGCTTTACCTAATTACATAACACAATTTAGATTTTTAATAATGTTGTTTAAAATCAAATTGTTTGTTACGTTTCCGCCCATTCAAAGAAACGTCTAATTTCACGCTTTTCTATTATGTACAATAGGTACATAGATAGATAATTTTAAATTACGTTTATTACTGTACTGTTAAACTTTATTTTTTTCTCATCTTTTAGCTTCCGTGTCAGGTCGATGACTTCTTTTACAACTACTGTCAGAGCTGTAAAAAAATACCGTTTCCAACAGTACCTACCTCGGTACCTACCTATGGAGTTTGCTTCGGTTTCTCCAGGATTCATCATCAGATTCCGATGATGTTGACTAGGTATGCGATCACTTTTGGAATAAATATAGAGCCCTTTCAGAGAAAAATCAAATCGGTCCAGGCTATTTGAAAAAATCGGTATACAAAACGGTAAAAAGAAAAACAAAGATTCCGACAAATTGAGAAGCTTTTTTGAACTTGGTAGTTGAAAGAAACCAATCAATACATGTTTTAGTCTAGTCCCATTCATCATTCAGTAGAAACCCTGACATTTGCCCACACCTGGCACAAAAACTGCCATAAGTGAAACTTTGCGTTCTTTCATTTTACTTTCACTGCCATTGTTCGACTAAATGTGATTTGTCACATTGTTATTGTATGCTATGCTATCGTAGGCTTTATCACAATTTGCTGCCTTATTACCAAAGGCTATCGACAAATCATTACGCAATCTAGATTATACAATTCTAGGCTAAGTTTTAATGGCAAAATCATGATAATATGGACGAGGAAAAACAGTCTCCGACGCAGTAAAAAATAACATAAAGTAATTTATACAGACAGGTCGCAAACAAGAGTGGCGTGATCAAATTCCTTGGCAGCCTTGCCAGGTTACCTGATGCAGTAGAGCATAGGAACCGCGATGGCATTATGATAACAGCTGACTTTGGAAATCGGCTGGGTAATGTGCGCGTGAGTCGCCCACAGTAAGCTTGCGATTACGTATATGTATATGAGAAACTGGTTCTAGATGTTGACTCAATGGTCTGTACAAAGGTGTGTTGTAAAGTCGTCCATATTGGACTGTGTGGTCATTTTGCCTCTAGGATTGGCCTTGGGGTCTATAAACTTGTCTAGTAACATCGTAGTTCCATTCTTTTTGTACGATGACTTCATACCAGAACTTTACGTCTTTGGCTTTACATAAAACTGGTTTTATTTGCTAAAAGTCAGCTTCCAACTGTCTTTGAATATATCTTAATTTATTTTCTGTCTGCGCAAACTTTCAAATCTATCTACCTTAGTCTCTTCTCCAAAAAAATCTGCTTTACCAATTGCTCTACAATCAATACCAATCTTATTTCTATCAACTGTAGATTTATTCTCATGTATAATCAGATGTTTACCAACCATGCAGTCCACTGGCTCCATTATGTCAGCCTCACCTTTAAAAATAAGTACCTTCGTTGGTACCTACATGGTGGGTGTGTCATGGCGTCACTTTGTGCGTAGTTATCAGTTTACCTCTATGCGGCCCTAGTAAAAAATATGCTTTTTAGTTCGTTCTGTTGATCTTATCTTGTGGTCATATAAATTCGTGAATATATTCGTGTCGAATATATTTGCGGACGGTAATAAAATCTGTTTAAAGTACTTAGTCGAGGTTAAGTTTGTGATCACCATCTGTATGTATCTCAATGTAGGTTAGAGTGCTGCCAATTATTTGGTTTTCTTCTCTATCTTTGGTTATCTTCGTATATTCATAGGTCAATGCTCTTATCAGCATTTTTTTCCTATCATTTCTAAGTTGTAGGGATAACAGTAATAGAACTAACGCGATTTCTGTAAAATATAATTCATTTTATTTAGATCACCATTCCCACCTTCAGTTTCCTTGTCCACATCAATTTAACTATAGCAGTTCAAGCTACCTTTAAGAGATCTACGTCTACTGATTTATCTCGATGACTATTATAAGAACACTAGAATACATTGATCTTTTCGATCTGTTGCTTCTTCTTGTCGTGTTTGATTGTACATGTTATTTTCTTCATTATTTTTTCCTCCTCACGCTTCCCATTGTGTTGCGTTGTAAATTGTTTAATTGGTGTAATTGTGGTGTGGGAAATAAACACACATATTATTGATGGGTTACGCCTAGATAGAGCCGGTTTACAATCGGTCATTATCAACACTTGATTCTTGAACTTCACATTGTAATAAGTCTTTGTGTGGGATGAGAATGAGGAATAGCGTTTTCTTGTCCTGTTTTATAAAGTCATAAATTATTAATATTTCTTATAAAGTTATAAATTGAAAATGAGAAAATTGAAATATTCACTAGCGACCGCCGGGACTTGAACCCGGGACTGTGGATCACCGTTCCACCGCTCTACCAACTGAGCTACGGGCGCCTAGCGGACCCTGGTGTACTTTTCAACCTCTTATGCTCGTCTCGAAGCGACGATCCAGCGATGTTTTATCAGTATACAAAGCATTGAACGGTTCTTTAGGCTTTTTAAGGAATTCCTATTTCCGTGTAGGTACATAGCAAATTCTGTAATGATTATTTTTCAATATTTCTATGCCCTCAGTAAATTTATATCAAATCAACTCTCCAATTAAATTTTTTCTAAAGTTAAGACATGACTTGCTGCGGGGTTTTCGTCTAATTAGCAGGCAATCTAATTTAATTAGTCTTCGTGTAAAAATTGTTCTGTTATCGTAACAGCGATTAGCTTTTATATTTGCTGAAATAGGTAAATACAATTGTGCTATAGATATATAATAACAGTAATTACTAACTTAAATATGGTTCAGAATAATAGTTAGTGACGTCGGTGTATTCAAGTGTGTTTACGGTGTTTTGGCAAACAAAAACGACAACCTACTTAACTAATTATTGTTAATATGTTTACTTTTTTCACCTTATTTATCTCCTAGTAATGTTATGGCAGTCAGTATACCTTCGTACCTGTTGAAATACGCGTAGATGTAATAGAAAATAATATGACATCAAGTTACGATATAATACAATACACACGTCAAATCTCGTGTTGTTTAGTTTGCCGAAATCCTTTGCACGTCAGGATTCTAAGAACATATTGACTGTTTTTATTTGGTCACGTCTTTTTCATGCATCACAACAACACTTTTAGAATTCAAGTATCTTTTCCTGTTCATTTAAAAAGGATCGTTCACAGTTGCAGTTACCGTTTTTGTGTCTTCACACGAACTATAAAAAGCCGCATGTCATTCCTTATCAAGCAGAATCATTTACCTAAATATTTTTAGCTCCGCCTTAGCCAATCCGAGTTTAGGATTGCCTGATATGGTCATCCACTGCAGTCGAGCTTGTCAGTTAGTCGTCAAGTTAAAAATAGCCCAGGCTGGCTTGGCAGGTTCTTTTATAACTGGCTGTGGAGAAAATCGCCGGACCGGTCGCAATTACGGTTACAGCGGCGTGGCTGGAATAACTTTGCGAATTTCTTGGATATTTCGTTCTGTGCCAAAGGTTATTTATTACTAGACTTTAAAAAAGTGGTTATCTACGACTCGTAGGTACATACGGTCGAAGTTTTGATATGCTGGTTTCTAGAGGCTGATATAAAAGTTAGAGCGTCACAACTGTTGAAGAAAAGGCATGAAACCTTTCTTTCATGTCGGCAATAACGCAAGTAGTTAATGTTTGCTTTCCATTCTTGTGTTTGCTTTGTTTAGATATCTACTCTGCTTTATTATGTTGAATAGACTTGTACATAAAAACAAGGCTTGCCTTATATTGTGCGGTAGTCGTAGGCGTTGTCTGTGGACGCCATAACATCCCACACACTGTACCTAGTTCTAGCTGGACAATAGCTATTCAAATACTTATAGTTCGTTACTTTGAATTCTAGAAAGTATTTTTTTACATACATGTGCGATAAGTTGAACAAAAATGTAGAAAACAGGTTAAGTTACTTCTTATTGATTGTCTGTCGTTCGTCATTTAGGCACACTTGCAGCTGCTGCCATCTGCAATTAAGCTTTTGAGATTTTCTTCCCATTTCGCCGGTTGGTTGAACCTCTTGAAAGAAACGACGTTCTTACTGTTTTCTAACACCCTGCATTAGATTCTACCTACTCACTTACTATCTTATTACCCATTAGGAGCGTAATTGAGCATAATTTTTCCTCTTTAAGCTAAAAGGTTGTAAGTGCGATTATCGACGTTTCGTGCTAAAGGCGGTTAGAGGACAGCTGGCTATTGTGATACGACTTCCTTACATTCTGACAATTCATTCATAAAGTAAGTTGGTAGGTAGTAGAATGAAATACCTTTCTCTCTCTCTCTCTTCGTGTGGGACTAGGGTTTCTGCCCGGGAATTCTCGAGGCGAGAATTCCCGGGAACTTTCTAGGTTTCGTTCCCGGGAAATTCATGTCGAGAAAAATCGAGAAGTCGAGAAATCATAACAAGGCATCTTCATTTTCAAATGAGATAATTTTGCTTACCTCCCGACTATTAACTAGACTATTTGCCTTTACACCTATAAACATAGATAGATACAAGATAGCAGTCCACTGCTGGACGTAGACGTCCCCTAGGGTACACCACAAGGCACTATCTTCCGTTTTCGCCTTCCAGTCGCTCTCTCCAAGTAATTGGTCCATCTGGCCGGAGGACGCCGATGCGTGGCCTGCACTTGAGAACCCGCTTACTCCATCATCCACCGGTTATTCGGCAGATGTGACCAACCTACTGCTGAAGTGGTGCATCATGTCCATTACTTTGGTCTTTTGGCGGATAATCTCGTTCGAAACCTTATCATTAGCAAGATTACCAGCATAACGCTTTCTATAGACCTCTGCATGACATGTAGCCTGTGGGCCAGTTTTAACTGTTCGACGTCTCGAACCAGTCATAACTGTTGGCATTGAGGCATACTGGCAAGGTTGCCTCCAGAATATGACGTAACTTCCCAGATAGTGTTCATCCTAAATGCTATGTTTGCGCAAGGCCAGGAAAACATACTTCTGGACAACTTCATGGTCTAAGCCGTTGACCGACACTGGCTCAGAGATTGCATGTAGATTGAATATGACGTTGGTCTTGTCCAAGTTTATCCCAAGTCTAATTCGCTTCGAGGCCATATCTAAACTGGACCAGTACTACAGCACTACAGTTTTTGGAGAATGGTCGCCGATGCCCATTAGGGCATGGCACTAAAGAAGAAGAACAGCTGCTCCATTAGGTTGTACGTTCTTCAAGGTTGTCCCATTGGCTATCAAGGAGTTGAACAGCCTTTTTAGCCCTTTAATGGTGTATTTTTCACCAGCTTTAAGTAGCTCAGAGGCCTGAGAACCGCCTCGATTTCGTCTATATCTTATATTTTGTTACACGGATGATAATCTCCGTGATAATGCATAATAATATTCTTTTTAACGATGTATTTTATTTAAAAGTTTCAATAAATCCATTAAAAAACGTATTGAGTGTATAAATTTCAAGATTTTTCGTGGTTTATATGAAAAAATATACGTCAATTAAAATTTCTCGAAAGACCCGAGAAGACCCGAGAAATGAGGCTCGAGAATTCTCGATTCCCGGGAAATGAAAAAGCTCGAGAAGTCAGAAACCCTATGTGGGACACCTAGTCGTTTAACGACCTGCTGAACCTTGGTGTCAGAGTTTTTCTACCGCCTAGTGCAATGAAATATCTAATAGAATGCAATAAAATATCAAGTAGATGTTCACTGGCTGGACGTAGATCATCCCCAGGCAACTACGTTGGCCGCGGTTTTGGGCTGACCTGCAACGAAAAATTAAAAGGAATAAGATTCTGCAGTTGTACAGATATGTATTTAAAAATAACACGATAATTGGAATATTTAAGTACCTTGAAGGATTTTATAATTGTAGGTATAAGGTCCATTTAAAACTTTGCCGACAAGTGTTTTACAAACAAAATACTTAGATACAAACAATACAGGGTTTCTAAAGAAAAATAATCAAGCTTTGAGGTATCAGGCCCCCTTAACAACATCAACACTGGTTTTAATGTGGTATGGTAAATCTGAAAAATGTTGATCCGATTTAGTTGAAATTTGTTGTGAATAAAGGGAGGACCATCAAATACCTAAATTCAATCATTTTGAGGGCAAACATTATACTTAAGCTGTCTTATTTGGCACTCGATCTTGCTCAAGAACTCTGAAATTGCACTACCCATTATTCTTTAATTTTGCAAGTAATGGAAGGCCTTGGCAGAAACGCCTAGATCTAGAAACTTAGAACAGAGTTTGCGAGAACGTTCCGATGCACGCAGGTGCGCAGGCGCAGACTCTAGAGACTCTATTCTAGGTAAGAACGGCCTACGTGCCTCTCACTTCGCCCTGGGAAAACTAGCTACCTATAGAAAATAACGGCAATATGAAATTTCTTATGCTTTTTTACCTATTTATTTTTATCTCCTGCCTGCGGGTTTGAATACGTAGTAATGAGTCACGATTTCCGAAGGGCAAAATTTGTTTAGGTACCTACCTATGGCTTGACAAAGGTTTTCACTAAGAATTTAGAGCAATTTACTAAGAAATTAGAGCTACTCACCGTGTCCTCAAAGCTTTTAGTGGAAGTACAATTCATGTTTCTGTCTAAAAACTAACCACATTATTTACCCATACAACATTGAGAGAGACATTGTTACCTACTTACCTACTTGTGGCAAGAAGTTTCGGCGAGTCTTCATGCAAAAAACAAATCAGAATGTGAATTTAGGATGTCATGATGGAAATGTCATGTGTGGTATGCAAAGAAGAAATATGACACCTTGGATTACCATCCGCTCTCTGTTGTCAAATTCCTACTTCCCGAAATGTCTAAGATATTTTATAGTAAGTACTTATATGCATGTGAAAGATGTATTTTCAACATTTTGACATCAAACTTCCCAGTTAAAAACATATCACCACAGTAAGCAATAGGTATAGGTAATACCTACTCAAAAGTGGAAAACCTTGCTTCACTTTCAAACTGATAAGATTTACCCATGATTTACTATGAAACTATAGCCTCCATATGAAGGTAAATAGGTTTTTAGGTCATTCAACACGCCTATATACCTAGTTACTAGTAGCTATAGTTATATACTGTCATGGCTAGCATTGTTATAGGTAGTTGTAGGTATGTATGTTTGTTTGATTACGCTAGGCCTTGCAATTAGTGCTTGCCTTGGACCTAGGCACCGCTTAGTACCTAAGTGATTGTAGAATTGTAGGGTTTCACGGTAAAAGATTATCTGTCTAGAAAATAAAGGACACATGCAAAATAGTCAATAAGATGAACTTATTTTATTCTTCAGTATTTAAGTAGGTACACGCTAAGTAATGAAAATAACCTGATAAAAAACTACTGCATGCTCAACAATAACTATTATGTTACCTTTTACTTTAGGAAAACATAGGAAAACCCATGGGAAAATCTTAGGTACATAATGACATGTAAGTAAGTGACATTTGTAAGTCGAGGCGTGAGGTGAAAATTAGATTGTTTTGTACCTCACGTACGAGTTTAGAAATACATACCTACATACAATCTACATAGATAGCTAATAATATAAATGTATTTCAGTCGCTGAATTTCTGATTGTTTGAATAGGTATGAAAGCAAACATTTTCCGCGAAAGTCGTCTTAGCTGATGTGATTTTTTTTTACTATAAATTCCGCGATCAAACTGTACTCTAATTAAACATAGACAAGTGGGATATAAATAACGTTATGTAGGTAATAGGTACCTACGTAACGTAATCTAAAACTTAGTTCTTTTTACTTTCTTCCCCAATAAATCTGCAATAAAATAAAAATACGCAAGAATACAGGGTGTTAATTTAAACGCATGCCATGGCTTCAGGGGTAGGTTTAGTACCGATATAAAGGATCCCGTACAAATATTGAAAAAGTCCCAGACACAATTTTTTTTTACTTGGCTGACATTTGATTGAAATGCCTATATCTCAGCTGAAATTCATTCAAAGTTCTTTAGACGGAAGTACATGTATGGGCACTCTCTAAACAACAACAGTATCAAAAATGGTTATTTAAAAAAAAATGGGATATTTTTTCAATATTTTTTACGGCATCCTTAATCGATACTAAACCTACCCTGAAGCTATGGCACGCATTTAAATTAACACCCTGTACAGCTATAGCCTTTGGCGTGGAAAGTTACAATACGTGCGCTGCGCGTGCGTTACATATTATGATTTATGACAGGTGACGTGCGATCAGCTGATCTATCGCTGCGATAGGAAGTGGTCAGGAAACAAAAACTAGTTCCGAGGTACAACAGGATGTAGGTATTATTTTCTCAGTAGTACGGGTAGATGTTGATGATTGAGCTCACTTGCTAAGTGCTAAGATAAATCTGAGAACTACTTTATATATCTTTAAAAAAAATTTGCGTGTAAAATGTATATTGAAAGTGTTTCAAGTATACGAAATTAGCCCATGAGTCTGGGTATCTTTTCTCTAAAAACGTCTAGCTCAAACTACGGAAAAATTGTTGCATTGGTGCAGTACTAGAAGTAATTTGATAGATATTTTTAATCTTCTTCTATCTTGAGGGACCCCGAGTCGATAAACGACCTGACGTCAGTTTTTCAACTGCCCACTACTACCAGCAGGCATCCGACATGGTTGTGTAACTACTGCCGTACCTATAAGTTATACATACAAAAATCCCGCCTTTATCCCTTGTGGGGTAGACAGAGCGTAAACGTCGTCTGACAAAAGTTTGAGAGTCATTCAGAAGACTGTGTATCGTCATAATGACAGGTTGTCAGCCTGTCACCTAAAATGCAATACGCATAAGCTTTTAAATCTCTTTGTCGCTTTTTACGACACCCACGGGAAAGATATGGGGTGATGCTTTTCTAATACGACGTCTAAGTTATTTTTAATATGAATTAGTTACCTTTCATCAGCAGTACCTACCTACATATCGCAACAAAAACCTACCGGAATCTTATGAATAGCTCGTATGAAGATATTCCGCATTGTATGAAACAGTTCCCATGCGAGATACGGTAAACTCATTGTGTTGTTACTGGAAAAACTTGATCGTTACCATAGTGTTTCATTCACCTTTATAACTGAGTTGTAGACGTGCGTTTTCTATATAGGGTGAAATTTTACTAGTGGCCGATAGCGAAAACTCAGAACCGGCTGGTGATAGGCACAACTTTCCTCAAGAAACAAAACTCGAAACATAAAAATTATTGAACCTTCCATACAAAATTGCCATTTATCATCTATCAACTGATTTAAGTTACTGTGGGAGGTCCAATATTTTTTTAAATTTCGATCTTGGTATGTGTTCCTTATCACGAGCTGCATAAATTTTTGCTTTCAGTCACTAGTAAAATTTTACGCTCTAGAAGTCGGTCGATCTAACCTGATACATCATCAAGTCCCTGCCCTTACACTTATTAGTTTAGGATTCGTAACAGATTTGTACTCCAAATAATTTTTCAATGAGAAGGAGATTTGGGAATTAAATGGCAACACTCTCGACCACTTTACTGTGATTAATTCTTCTTCTTTGAGTGGGACACCGAGTCCTCCAACGTATGATTAATTGAGAATGTGGCAGTCGCCTTTAGCAAGAAGCTTTTGAGTTTTCCTTGCGATAGGGTTGGGCTTGGTTCTAAGTACCTACAATAGGCCACTTGCAGCATCAACCCTCATTAGTAATACGATTCAAGGCATCATTCTGCTGCGGAGGGCTGTTTTATTTTCGATAGGAAGTTTTCTATAAATTTTACCAGTGTCTGATAGAGAACATTTACGACGGGCTCGTGATAGGAATCACTTTCCCCAAGGAACATAGCTCAAAATATGAAAACAAAAATTTGGTCCTTACTCATTTTAGGTATCACACAAGATCGATCGCTGATCAGCTGATTTGAGTTACTATGGGAGGTTAATTTTTGTTTCGTATTTCGACCTATGTTCCTTGGAAAATGTTGTTCCTTTTCACCAGCCCGTCCTGCATTTTTGCTATCGGTATATTTCCCGCTCGTCTACCTACACACCCCATAAAGATTCCATACACAGACAATGTTAGACAGTAAACTACCGTAGACACGACCGTATCTGTTGCAGATGTTGCAATTTTCCTTCACACCGTTCTGCCATGTGCATGCCCCCATTCATACACGCTGTTATCATTATGGAACTATCTATTCTATTTCAGCCTATTGCAGTCCACTGCTGGAAGTAGGCCTCCCCCAGGGAATATAATAGGCACGATCTCCCGTTTTTGCCATCCAGTCGCTACCAGCCGCTATTTTTAAGTCATCGGTCCATCTGGCCGGATGACGTCCAACGCTACGCTTGCCGAGGCGTGGCCTCCACACGAGAACTCACTGACTCCACCGTCCGTCGGTTCTACGACAAAATTGGCCAGCCCACTGCCACTTCAGCTTGCTACACTTCCAGACTATGTCCGTCACTTTGGTCTTTTTTCGGATGGCCTCATTCCGGACTTTATCCATTATAGAGATACCGAGCATAGACCTTTCCATAACTCTCTGAGTGACCGGTGGGCCGGTTTTACTGTCAAGTTTCACGTCTCGCAAACAATGCATTGTTTATTTAGCAGCTATTGTTTTCTAGGCTTCTAGGCGACCCTGTAAGTGTAAGAATTTTGTTTGGAAATTAGCATGTGCGGTTTTTTGGAGCACCCCATCAAGACTCCATACCTACATAGACAATGTTAGACAGTAAACTGCCGTAGATACGACCGTATCTGTTGCAGATGTTGCAATTTTCCTTCACACCGTTCTGCCATGTGCATGCCCCCATTCATACACGCTGTTATCATTAGGAAACAATGCATTGTTTATTTAGCAGCTATTGTTTTGTCGGCTTCTAGGCGACCCTGTATGCCTATGGGCAAGAATTTTGTTTGGAAATAAGTTTTTGAAGATACTTACTTGAGTAAGAAATAAAATTATTTATAATTTAGCAGATAGTTAATCGAGTAAACCTCCATTGTTATGATTTTTGATCAAAGAAACTCGTAGGTACTTGTTTCACAAATTTTATTTTAGCCCAACCGGTTTTGCATCTTCATACACAAAACATATCAAAAACAGTTGGACGCCAAATTGTTAATTTAAGTAAAAATAACAATAAAGTTACTTTACTTACTTAAACCTTATCAAAGGATTCTTCTTCTTTTTCGTGTGGGACACCGAGTTCAACAACTTGTTGAACCCCTAGTTTTTTTTCAACCACCTACTCCTCTGCCGTAAGGCTTCAGCAAGTCATATAAGTGCACTATGATAGCAAATCAGGATCAACATAATAAAATTAGAAATAAAACATTATTAAAATTAGCCCCACCGTACCAGGCTACGAAAGGCACCTACGTAATGGTTATTTAATCACTTTGCATATTATTCTAATGGCCTTACCTAATATTACCTAGGTACATGTTTACTTTGAATAGGCTTTGTACGTATAGAAAATATCAGTATCGTATTAAACTACCCAAAGGGTCATCTTATACTTGCTTTCATACCGTTACTAAGAATAACCAGTATTAGATGATCCACGGGTAGTTTGATAGCACCTACAATCTACATCTTTATTATATTACTAGCTAGCTAAGTAATAAGCTAAAAACCTTAAAATTTCCATGTCATCTATTGCTTTTTTGTACACCCGGAAGCACCCAAGGCTATCCAAACAGACAGACAAAATAGTCGCGAATTTTTTGTCTACGTCTTTGTACAACTGTAATAAATTTATTTTAATAGAATCAGTCCTTATAAGTACGAATACAGTCGAGTCGAGATTACATATAAAGTTGAGAGCTAAGTTATGTATTGCTAAGCTGAGACAGAACTACGTTCGTTGCATTATTTACAATATTAAATAGGCATAGGTTTATTATTTACCTACTATTCTATGAATCAAAACCTTAAGTGGCGAAGGGTGCAGTTAGGCCTAGTACCTAATAATGAACCTATTTGATATGAAAGAAAACCCGTGTAAAACATCTTTGACGTCATTTTCATTTTTTTGTATTACTTGCAAAGTTTTCCGCCGCAGGCAGGAATTGAACGTCATATTCATATTCAATGAGTCAAAAGACTTAAATTATATTTTGCCTTTCTTAATTTAAATCGTTTTGGATAATTAGCTACTCATGGATAACGATGTGTTTGTACATACCCAAAAATAATCAAGTACCTACCTAAGTACCATATTATGCCTTCTTCCTTATTTAGGCTACTCGGTCAGCGAACCTAATTTTAAAGAATTCTTTTATTTTTTATGTTCTGTTCTGACCGTTACGAATGAATGACTAACAATTTGGGGGCATTCTTCAAGATTAACCGTATTTTCACCGCTTTCCCATCACAATGATGAATTCCTTTTCATTAAAACAATGGATGTTCTCTGTCACTGAGCCAATTTTTAATTTCTTCAGGTAATTGGACAATAATAGATGTTTAGAACAGAAAAAGTTGCAGTCCAATTCCAATAACATACCCAGAAAAGATAAAAACGTAGCACTCCTTGCCATGATAGATAAAGTAGGTAATTACTTCCTCGACCTAGCTAGGCGCCTCCTAACACCATCAGCGGCAATTGAGTTATAAATTTAACATCTTTAGGTATATAGGGTGTTCGGCAGAACGTTGAACATACGGAAAAGGGTGTTAATACTCGTGATTCTGAACAACTTTTACTATGGCGCTACCTGCGAATTCGCAAAAAAAATTTTGAATTTTCCATAGAAAAATTCATACCTAGTCGGCAAAGATGTATGGAACACCTAAAATTTTTTATGCTAATTCGCATGTGGCCTCATAGTAAAAGTTGTTCAGAATCATGATTAGAAACACTCTTTTTCGTATGTCCAACGTTCTGCCTAACACCCTGTATAGGTAATACAGTTTAGCAGGTAACCATCAAAATCGTATCAGCTGGGCCTTGAGCTAAACCAAGACGGCTACATATCGATGAGTAGGTAGGTATACCTAACACATTCAAAATGAAAGTGGTCAGAAGGTCTGCCTTTGTGGAACAATGGAACGGAACCAAATATAAGATCATACAAAGGAAATTTGTGTATTGTTCTAAAACCTTCTTGGCAGCTGTTTGTGCAATGTTTAGGAAGTAGCCAAGTCTAGTTTGTAAGGATAACCTGGTGTTTAGTCAATGAGGCTTGCATAATTGCATATGCATTTGTTTACGCCAGGTTTGTGTCGCGATTTTCTACAAGGTATGAGTTGCCTTGAGATGCAATTAGTATGTAACATTGTAGTTGAATCATTATCAATCATAACTTCCATCATCGTTCATAGGGTAGTTTTAGTGCCAGTCTCCAATTCCACCTTCATCTGTAGAGCGTGCGGAAAGTCTTGCCGCTCCGTATCGGCTTATACAGCCATGAAAAATCTTGCCTCAGACTCTGAATAAATCGTCTGTCACAGACGTATGAGGCCAATGATGATGATGATGAGTTTTAGTATCAGAAATTGAACTGAATTATACTTCTGCAAAGGTGAAACCTATGTCATCCGTCATACTAAGTCTTTTTCTCCGTCTTTCCAGGAAGCCTTTCTCCAAGACTGGCCTGACCGAGGACTGAGCGACGTAGCCTCCCAGCCGCCCCAAGCTAATATGGCTGCTAGGAAATGGAGTGCCAGGACTGGAGCAGCCTTGCAAGACACTTCGGCTGACAACTCAGCGCCCGTAGCCAACGCCACTGACGCCTGCAAGCTGCTTGTTGTAAGTCTACATCTATTTCTATAATCACGCTTTATACAGTGGGATCAAAGGACCTCAAGCCAAAGTGGACGCAAGCCATTTCCTAATGGAGTACCAGGATAGCGGCTCTGCAATACACTTCAGCATACAACTCAGCGCCAATGCCACGGAAGCTTGCAAACTTCTAGTAGTAACGTCTTCGATATGGACATATCTCATTTCCTCTCTCTCATGTTCCTGGACGTCCTAGGCTACATACCTATCAATGTCTTAACCTTACACTGCAAAAAAAGCATATTTTACACTGAAAACAACGACCGGGTAATTGCCAATAATCGTCAGTGACCATGTGTTTGGTCTTCCTTTAAAACTATCAATATCATCACCTTTTTTGAGGTCATCCATGTATCTATTGTACTCGTATGGAAAATTACCACTTCATCTACGAATTTTCATTTTCCTATTGGCGGATATCAAATCGTGTCTCTTTTTGGTTATGCTAATTTTGTATGCACATATTTTTTTAAACCAACTTAACACGTATGTTACACTTATTTAGCTTACATACCTAATAAGCAAGTATGGCCAGGTTATAGTTATGCCAAAGCAAAAGTAATTGCATGTTTTATTTTATCCATCAACATGCCGGATTCGTCACGCGCCTATAATTTTATGAAAATACCTTTGTTTAACTTGCTTCAAACAAAAGTAATATATAACGTGATAACCGACCATGAATGGTACATAAATGAATGAACCTATATGAATGGGCACACGTTTTAAGTTTAAACACCTGAATAAATTGACAGCTCGCATTGAACAATACAGATAAGGCACATGTAGGCTTAAATTATTTATGGTGCTCTTATGTACATAGCGCATGTAAATAATGAATTACGAAATATTGTGGAAATGATGATGACGACACAAAAACTTTAAACATAAATTTAAAGCCATTTATGAAAAGGGTCCTAAGGCAGAGCCTTGAGAAACGCCTTAAATTTACTAAAAGCTATTACTTATTTTTAAGGAATGGTTTTAAATTTTATGGCAAAGCTATTGAAAGATACCAATTTAAATTAGATTACGAAACTGCACCCAAACAGTCGGTAATTTAGTTTGATAAACCGGGTCAATAGGAGTTAAACGCTTAAATGGAGTCTTCGGTTCGACGAGATCGAGAATGATCGCTTCCTTTACAAAACATGCACATGCAATCTTTCATGAGCTACAATTGAATGTAACCACGCTCATTTCAGTTTAAGAAGGATTACGTAAATATACCTCTACCTACCTACTTATGATTAGAGTTAACATCATCATACATAACATATTTAGTATAATTTTTGCCGTACAACGATCAGATGAAGTCATCTTATAGATGAGATTGTATGAAAACTCTACCAATACCTACATGAAACACGAGTGTTACAATCTTCCTTTTAATTTTTTCAGTACATGGGCAACGACAAGACCCCGGCATGGAGAGTGAACCTCTGCGGAGGGAACGCAGCAGCCGTGGCCGCGAGAGCTGGCACCAAGTTCCTGCCTTCGAAGATCAAGATAGTGTGGAACCCTCCTACCTCACCGTACCACCACACTGAGAAGCTGCGAGTTGTCGTCACTGCTGTCAATAGTGGTAAGCTTATTGTCACTCTTGTAGTTCAAGGAACATAGCTCATACCAAGCTTGGTACCAAGTCCCTACTTTCCAAGATCAAGATAGTGTGGAACCGCCTACCTCACCCTACCACCACACTGAGAAGCTGCGCGTTGTCGTCACTGCTGTCAATAGTGGTAAGTTTAAGTACTGCTTTGTCATTAAACAAAATAGGTATTTCACACTGGGATGACACGAAGTGAGCAGCTAAATTCTACAAATGTGGACCTCAAAGAACGCGAACATGTACTTATATTCCCACAAGAGCGTCCATGAAATGTACGACTCTTATATTGTATTACTTTATGTTGCGGTTTGTGCATCATTGAAGCATCAGTTACCAAGAACAGACTGTAAACACAAGCACAGCATAAACAATCTCGTATTTATTTAGGTATTGTAAGTAGAATGAAGAAACCACACACAACTGAGAGAAAATCGGCCTGACCAGATAAATGCTACTTCCTTAAGTTTAGGCATTGTAGCTGGCACCACCGAAACCAATTCACTCGTAGGTATTTACAAAAACCTTTTTCTCTCCTTCCAGGAGAAATCTGCAACAACCAGTCCCAATTCAACTGCGGGAAGACCGGTCTCTGCATATCGTCGGACCTGGTCTGCGACGGTGTCCGGCACTGCCCTGGGGGAGAGGATGAGGAGCACAGCATGTGCGCCAACAGACAGGAGCCGCCTCTGCTGGAACTGCTGAGGAGGTTCGCAGCCCGGAACCAGGAGTTGCTGGGGCTGGACCAGCCTGATGAGATGACTAAGCCTTCTGTGATAAGTGAGTAATATAGGTCTCGATTCTTATTAATCGTTTGTTTTTAAATCATCATATCACATCACATTAGTTTATTGTAGTACCTACACTGCTGAACGAAGGCCCGCCGGGTACCTCGTACCTTATCATGAGGCACCATCCCCATTATTTGCCATTTAATCTTGTTACATCAACTGACCCCTTTTAGTCATATAGCCGGCAGGGAGGCGTCCAACGCAACGCTACATCAATTCATTGTAATTTTATCGACACACTGCTGTTCTATGTATTGCCACGATATGAATAAATCAATCTTTAGCAGAATACCTAGGTATGTAAGACTATCCAACTGACATTATATCGACATTTTATATCACGAGTCTTATTCTTATAGCAGTAAATGTCAGAATCGGACTTTTTGTGGTTGGTTAGCTAATGATCTTGACCATCTAGATCCAGTTTCTAATGTCGCGCATCTACATACCTACGTAATCGAAAAACTGGTTCATATTTCTTATTTTTATTTCGTGTTTAATAAAAAACGTACCTACTCTTAGAAGCTGAACTGATGATAACCGAAATAGCAAAATTGAAAGGTAGAAGTTGTCATGCATTCCATTCGGTTCATCAGGCCATTGTCCATAAGGCATTTATCCTCCTTTTTGAATAACATCTTTGTATTTTTTTAATATTTTTTTGAGAACTAAACCCTCTTTGTTTTCTTTGCAGTGAAGATATCTGAAAGCGAGCAGAAATCGAACGCGTTTATGGAGTTCGCAGCCGCTCTGAAGCCCTACGGTCCGTGGAGCTACCTGGTGGTCGGCATGCTGGTCTGCGCCACCATACTCATGTTCTGTTTGGCTTGGGGTGAGTTACTTTTTGTATTCTCTTTCTTATGGAATGGGCATATAATGAGGAGGGATGAAGAGGCATTTAACAGGAACATGAATGTGAATGGACGCAGATGGAGAAGAAGGAAGTTTGTATGGATTGTATAAAAGACGTAACATGAAAAAATGCGTAAGTGAGGATTTGATAACGACGATAAATAAAAGTAAAAGACCTGTTGCGCTGACCCCAAATAAATTTGAATAATAACAGGCAAATTATGATGGAAGTTTATACCCAGGACTCTGTCATAAGGACCGATTCGGCTTGAGCACATTGCTGGTTAAAAACTATCTTGTATGCGTGATTAATCAAGATGAAAATAACAAGCAAAGTAGATATGGCTAATTGGACCTTGAAGCCATTTTTTGAAGACGGTGGATTGTGAAGATGAAAAATCTGTCGTTGCACAATTCACTGAACTACAATACTTAGAAAATGTACTGCCTTATTAAGATTGGCAGTGACGTCGGAAACAGTAACTAAAAATGTGTTGGTGCTGTATTTTAGGATGACACATCATCTGAATGTACAAATTACTAATCTGTGTGTTTCTATCTTTCCAGAATGCTGCTGCAAGCGCTCCAAACCGTCCGACACGCCTCTAAACATCCCCGCGAGCTGCATCGACCTGTCGCCAACTGTCACCGTCACCGCGGCGTCCCAACAGCTGTTCACCTCCAACCTTCCCCCCAACCCCCCGGAGTACGAACCTCCCCCGTCCTACTCCTCCCTCTTCCCCCGAGCCTACAAGTCCTCCCCCACCCCCATACCACACTGCTCCCACCAGGAACCCCCAGACTGAGTCATTTAGATAGTCTGATAGTCTAACAAATTCTGTTCTGAACTGTTTATGGTTAAGCTTCGTGATCTGATTTAGTCTGAGTCCGGTTTGGTTTTAAGGTTAGGGAGATTTTAGGTTTACGAATTTGGCAGCCTTTCTAGAGATTTTGTTATTCGGTAGATTCAATTCTTAGTTTTCTCCAGAGATAGGTACTCGTTTTCCGATTTATTGGCGTCGTAAATGATATGCGATTATGCAGTGCTATAGACAGAACTGTAACTCAACCATAATATACCTCATTGTTATGTCGAAAGTACTAATAACTCGATAGTTCTTATAGCTGAAAAGAAAAATATATCATGTGGAGTATAGGTGGAAAGCCCAACTCTTAAATCGGAGAAAACTAATGCTCGGCTCAAATCATATTTTTACTTTTAAACTGCCTTTTTGTCTGACAAATTAATTATTGCTTTCTTTAAAAAGAATAATAAACCTAACAAAAAAATAGTAATATTCATAATAGACAACTTTCTAGGTAGTTTTAAGTAGGATATTCTGGTGTAAAAGGTACATAACTTTTTGTGTGAATAAAGTGACCGAATTGCCATGGTAAAGTACAATTTGTGACACTATACCATTTTTGGGACCAAACTGTTCGTGTTTTATAATTTTGTAATGTCTGAACTTGTGCCTTAGAATGTTATAATTTTAATGGTATTTTGACTGGTACTATGAGTGAATCTTTGAATGAAATCCTGTTTCAAGTGATAGGAGGGTATTTTTTTACGCATAATCTTGATTGTTATATGGATTTTGTCAGGTGGGGTTAAAGTGACTATGAGGTGCCAGAAAGTGAACATGCAAACAATTTAGCAAATTGTATTTTGTAAATAAATTGGACCTACCTTATATTATGACACGAGTTTTATGTATGACTGTTATGTTTTTTACAACGGCTGGTACATGTATGACTCTATAGTCACTGATTTCACCTGACCATACACACATAACTGTTGCTTAGGTATTTCGTATCCCTACTATTAAATACTTTCGAGATTCATCTAACATTGTACAGTAGTTATACTACTTACTAATGTTTAGTCTAGCATGACCATTTGCTTTATATGTGTGACATTATGATAATTGTGACATTTTTTATGACATTCTCTATTAAGTTGCCAACAATTAATTTACGAAATCTCATCACAATCTGTATGTTGTTAAATTGACTAGTCTTTTTAGGATCTTATTTAGGATTTGTTTTAGTACTAATTACTTAATTAAGAATATTTGTATTGTATAAGTGTTTAAATACGACAGAATTCGTTCAGTCAAAGGCGTTTATGTAACGGAACGAAAGTGATATGTATTTTAGAGAAATTATGATCCAAAAATACAAAGTATTTATTACAAATTTCGTTGTTTTATTTTATCCTAACAACTTAATTATAGGTACATTATATACCTACGCTTTTATTTAGGTAGGCACGCAGGGTAAGGTACGGCTGTCGTTTGTTTCAAAGCCTTACGCTGCTCATAGTCACCACAATAAGTTGCTGTCCAGGATTTGAGTTCATTGTTTTAGCGGGCCTAAACTAAAACCGAGCTAAGTCTTAAGTCTAGAACGTCCCATACGAGAACAGAGAGGAGGCGTGCAACTATACAATGCACTATACAATACAACTTACACTTATTTTTTCTTCAACTTTTGTATTGGCGCTGCCATCTAGTTTTGAAGTAACGAACTAAAATACAATGCAATGAGTGTATCCGAACACCACCACCGCGCTTTTTTTCCAATGCAGTTACAGAATTGTTAGACAGAGACAAAATATGCGTTTTTTTTATAGCGTTGTCTTTGTTACATTTTATGTTTGCTTCCGTGACAGCGCTGGTGGTATCATTCGTTCTTGTTGTTGTTTTAAAAATTCATCCATCAGGATAGGCAATGGTACTAGCCATACAGCCTAGTCTTTTATTAACTCTTTCTGTTATCTTTTCAAAAATAAGGCATTAAATGCCAATTCTTCTATAGTTCATTTCTTATTTCCAATAAAAACAAGGCAAGAATGCCATTTCTTCTATATATTCTTGTGTAATTTTCAGGTTCATAAAATTCCATGTCCGGGTTAAATCCATGTCAAAGCTCTCCAACCGTGGAGATAATAAAGTCAAATATTGGATTAAAAGTGGCAGGGTTCGATAGAAGTTCTTGAAGCGAAGGCGGGATACTGTCTTTGTAAATATCTTGCAGCTTGTCAATTAATAAAATTCGGTTAATATTTAAAGCAGGACAGTTGAAAAATATATGTTCCAGCGTTTGATTTTCATTTAGAGAGCAATCTGTACATAAAGGTGAGTTAATAATTTTCATGCGGTGTAGATGGGCTTTAAATTTACAATGACCAAATCGTAACCTGCATATTTGTGTGAAGAATCTTCTTTTATAAAGGTATTATTCTTAGCGAACCAGGGTTTCTCTCCAAGATTCTTATTGATTGCAGCATACCATGCACCTTTTTCTTGTATTATAATTTGATGTTGATTTATCCAGCTTTGTCTAATTTCCTCTTGAATCAATGGGATTAAATCTCTCCATGGAACTGACATTCTTCTGGGTTGTCCAATTAAGCTATTGTTTATTGTTCTGGCAAGGTAGTCAGCTGTTTCATTACCTGACACACCTTTATGTGCTGGAGACCATAAAAATTCAATTGAAACATTGGCGTTGTATAGTGTTTGCCACAGCTGTTTAATTTTATAAATAATATAATTTGTACTCAGAGTGTTATTCTTTAAAGCTGATAAAACTGACATACTGTCACTAATAATAAGCCATTTAGGGAAAGAGTGATTTAAATTGTTTATATATTCTAAAGCGGCTTGAATTGCTGCAGCTTCTGCCGTAAATATACTGCAGGTTTTGGTAGTTTATATCCATTTCCTGTCTTCAAGGCACTGTGATAGTATGCAAGAGAGACACCAGTATCAGTTTTGAGCCATCAGTGTAAATATGCTGGTATTGTGGCCATAATGATAGTTTCTCATATAGCTCTTCTCTAGTTCTAATAGAGTTATCTATAACTATATTCATATTGCAAAATTTGCTTTCAAAAGCTCCTCGTAACATGCCAACTTGTCAGATTTGTGAATGTTATGCCTTTCATTATAAACTTTTATTTCAGAATAATCAAGCAGAATAAAGGGAATTTAATTGAAGTAGATGCAGAGGCCAAAGTTTGATTTTCAGCGATTTTTCTAATAAGGAATGGTGAGTAAAAGAAAATAATTTCAGTAGAAATTTAAATTTGAGATATTTAAATCTTAACATCAATGGAGGTATATTGCATTCAACTTGCATAGAAACAATAGGTGTTGTTTTCATTGCACCTGTTATTAAACGTAAATTTTTATTCTGTAAAGTTTCTAACTTTTAACCAAAATAGGATTGGAAGCATAACAAAGAAAACTATATTCAAAGTGGGAACGTACCACAGACTTATATAACATAAGTAAAACTTTAGGATCAGCCCCCCATGATGTTCTAGCGAGGGATTTAAGAATATTAAAAGCTCTAGAAGCTCTATCTGACACATAACTTACATGCTTATTCCATGATAAATTTCTAGTAAAAATTACTCCAAGAAATTTTGCTTCATCTTCTACTGGCAATAAGCTACCATCATAATATATATGAGATATTAAAAGTCTAGATCTACTAAAGATCACAACTTTAGTTTTCTCTAGACTAACATTTAAATGTAAATAATCAAAGTATGTTTTTAATCTTTCTAATGCTAAATTTAATTTGATTTCTGTTGCTTGCATGTTAGACCCAATACAATATATAGCTAAATCATCAGCAAATTGTAAATTTCTTACTTGGTACCCAGTATACTATTTAATTTATTAATATACAAGATGAACAGCAAAGGACTTAAAATTCCACCTTGACAAACACCTAAATATGACGATTGTGGTCCATATAAATTATTTTTAAACTTGACATATACTTGCCTACCATTTAAAAAATTGAATATCCAACTAATTAATTTTCCAGGTAAACCTAACAACTGTAACTCCGCAGCAAGCACATGGTGATTAACATTATTGAAGGCTCCAACAATATCAAAGAAGACACAAACAACAAATTTATTAAATGAGAAGGAATGATGAATGTCAAGAAAGAGATTATTCAAACTTTCGATTGCAGAGTGACCACGTCTAAAACCAAACTGATTTGGAGGTAATAACTTATTAGATTCAATAAAAAATTCCAGTCTTTGTTTTAGTATTTGTTCAAAAACTTTACCTATACAGGATGTTAATGCTATAGGTCGATAAGAATTACAATTATCCGCATCTTTACCAGGTTTCAAAACTGGAATTAAACAATCAACCTTCCATTCAGTGGGAATTATGTCATTAGACCAAAGAAAGTTAAATATGTCCAAAATCATTTTTACTTGACAATGAAAGATTTTTTAATAACTTATATGGAATATGATCTAAACCAAAAACAGTATCTCTTCTAGAGCTAAGTGCACTAATAAATTCATTTAAAGTAAAAGGTGTAATTAAATAATCATTACCACCTGTGACTGGAGAGTTAACAGTAGTAGTGACAATATTTGGAGAAACGGTTGTGTACTTATTTAAAAATGCTGGTATCCAATCTGTGTTAGAAGACCGTATCACATTACATTCAGAAAAGATTTATTAAACATGCGCATTGTTTTCCATATTACAGACAGAGGTGTTTGCCGGTTAAATGTTTCACACAAAGCCATCCATGAAGCTTCTCTTTCCTTTTAATGGTAAGTTTTTAATAGCTTGTTGTTTTTAAAATAGATATAATTTTCTAATGTTGGGTCATTTTTAAATTGAATGTAAGCAGCTTTAGAATTATTTACTGCTAAAGTGCAGGCATTATTCCACCAAGGCAAACATGGTCTTTTCCTACGTGTTAAATTTGGCTGCACTGAATTATTTCTGGTTGTGGGATTAGCCTCAAATGCACAATTTAGTAGTAAAGAGCAGAGATTAGAATAGGATTCCTGGGGTCGTTCAAAGTCAAAGTTAAAAATAGTTAATTTGTCACTAACTATTTCTTGATATTTTTCCAATCGACATTTGAAAAATTTGGACGGATGTAATTTCCTTGATTTAAATTGGAATTGTTAATTCTATTTACAGAACCAAGGATACTAGTAACAGTGGGAAGATGATAACTTCCCATTGGATCATCATGAACTGACCAGCTACATCGTAATGATAATGAGGAAGAAACGAGAGTAAGATCCAATGCATTTGGTTTCCACACATGTGAACCCACAGTAGTTGCTTGGCCGTCATTAAGGAGGCATAAATTATTATCATCAATCACATCTTGCAAAATTATACCACGCGCATCAGTTGACGTGCAACCCCACGAAGTACTGTGTGCATTGAAATCCCAGCCATAATAAGAGGCCCGGTACAGATTTAATCAAACTATCAAGACGGGAATAAGTAAAGTTGGAAGGAGAAGCCAACGTGGGACTATAGAAACTAATTATTGTAATAATTTCATTGTTGAAATGTAACTGAACTGCCAAATTTTGTAATGAGTTATCAGAATGTGTGTTTAACAAATTGTAACGCAAATTATTTTGTATTAATATAGCAACACCATTGTGTTTAGTACCCATATCTAATCTTTCGATGTTAAAACCTTTAATTTTAATTTTTTTCTGGTTTTAACCAGGTTTCAGAAATAAGTGCTACATGAATATTATTATTATATAAAAATAAGTAAAAGCATGTAAATTACTAGACAAACTTTGAGCATTCCATTGAACAATATTTAACTGATCCATAAATTAGAATTTACTTAGTTTTATGGTCTGTGGTTTTATTGATACTGAATGAATCAAGTAAAGCGCTTTTATACTTTGAGTAGAGATTGGGATGGGATTTTCAGCATCTTTACTAGCGGAAATAATTTTTATAATTGAAGAAATCAGAAGATTCATGAATTGTTCCGATTTAAACAATTGTTGAACTGGGTCTACTTTACTTTTTAGTGGGGAAGTTTTGTTATTAAAAACTTCAGAATACGAGGCCCTGCGCATCTGAACTTTTATCTCCTCTGCTTTTTGAATTTTCACTGGGCATGATTTGGCAATTGCAACATGTTTTCCTTTGCAGTGAACACAGACTGCTTCTTCTGGCCGTTTTACGCAATCTTTATAATTGTGGGAATCACCGCAGATTGAGCACCTCTGGGCGTTTTTACAGAATTTACCAATGTGTCCAAAGCGCAGGCATCGCAGGCATTGGCTCACAGGAGGTGTGTATGGCCTTACTTCGAAATACCAGCTGTTAATATCCACATAATCAGGAAGTACTGCACTAGCGAAAGTTATCGATACCGCTTGTGTTGGTACCAAGCAGGAGTTACCTTCGTCGTCTTTGGAACGTCGCATGAATCGGCGTACAGATACAACATTTCTGCAACTAGAAATTCCATCATATATTTTTTGTTGCTCATGTATGTTGGAACGTTTGTTATTACCCCTGTCACTTCCGTTAATCTTGCTGGAATAGTCGCCCTCAACTTTAGCTCTCTTTGAGACTTGACATTATTAAGAGCTGCATTTGCTAACCCTGGTCGCTCAAATATAACCGCTATTTTGTAACGATTGATTCTTTTCAATTGCTTGATACCTTTGTTACTAAGCTTCAATGCGCTTCCCAAGCCCATCAAGTCCCTCTCACCTATCGGCGTCTTGTCGTCCGCGCTCTCGTAAATTACTATATATTCGAACTCACCGCCATCCTCCGGATACTGACGGATGTAGTTTTCTGTTTTGTATTGTTTTACATTTGTCTACATCGTCGTCGCCCGCATCATCGCTCATAGCGGGGTCCTCTCCTTCGCTTACCTCTCCGCCATCGTTTCCCTTTTTACGTTTGCCTTTGCGACCCATGGCTGGGCAGCAAAGCTGTGTTGCTTTTTTATTGCACTATTAGAATATAAGTTACTAGTAATTAAATTTACTAAGAAATTATCAATTTATTCAGCAAAAAGCAATTTTAAAATTTTCTTTGAAAAATTTTCACCCTCTTGATTCAAATTCCCGCCAAAGAATCTATCATTCGTTCTTACATTCATTCATCATTGTCTATGGTGTTGACGTTTTGCTTGCTATTTTGACAATTCGAGATTTCGGTTTTCATGTTTTATTTGTTGTGAATTTTGGCGAAGTGCTGAAAGAAAATATCTCCGAAAACGATAATGCATTTGATTCAGCTGTTATTGAGTTAGTTCACAATGGAAGAGGAAAAGAAAGACCTGTGTCGTGTTTGTTTGTCGACGACTAAACGAAAATATTATTCACTGTTCGAGAAACGCAAAAACTACGTGGTATTTGATCAGATAAACTCTTTCACCAATGTCCAAATACATGAAAACGATGGGTTTCCTAGCAAGATTTGTCGCAGCTGCTTGTCCGAGCTGGAAACTGCCATCAACTTCCGCGAAAAATGCGAAGGGTCGAATCTTATTCTTCGCAACTCTTTCGCGAATCTCACTAAAACTTCAGATGATATTGATATAAAGGACGTGGTGGTGAAGAAAGAAGAACCTCCTGAGCTAGATCCACAGGTTGCAGAATTCTTTGAAGACCACTTCTTCGACACTGCTGAAAGTTTCGAACCAACTGATGTTATAAAGCCAGAGAAGTCTGATTTAAATAACATTGAACTTGGACCAAGACCAAGCAGAGCGATTGACCACCATTTACAGTGTGATGACTGCAAACAATACTTCAAATCTAAATGTAAACTAAAAGTGCATTGGAAGAAAGTCCATTTGACTGAGAAACTACTTTGTTCTTGTAAAAGACAATTCAAAAGTATCATAGCATTCAATAGACATAAGGAGAGTAAGAAAAAATCATGTCTTGCTACTCAAGATCTGCGTGTTGAAGGCATAGGGAAATCTAGAGTATTCTATTGCAAGGAATGTGAATACAAATCTTTCCGAATCAAAGATATGATCACACACCAAGTTATACATACTGGGGACCGACCATACAAGTGTGATCTTTGCCCAAAGACATGTACCCAACAAAGTTCCTTATTAGCTCACAAAGAGTCTGCTCATGGCGAGTACAAAGCCGAAATGGCCTGCCAGTATTGTGGCAAGTTCATCAAAGGACGTAACAGAATCTATAGACATCTGAAGCGCCACACAGAACAAAGTGTGCAATGTGAAGTGTGCCTAAAAACCTTAAAAGGCAAAGTTTCCCTGCAACAACATATGCGCAGACACAGCGGAGTCAAGTCGTACACATGTGAGAAATGTGCACACTCATTCTATACTATAGCAGAATTATCCAATCACAAACGGACAGCTCACAACAAAGTCAAAGTCTGGTTCAAATGCGACCTATGTGAGTACAAAGCTTCAAGAAAGGAGATAATAAAGAGGCATAAAGCTAAACATACAGAAACGAATGTACCTTGTACAATTTGTGGAATGTTTCTTGAGAGTGCTGAGAAACTTATTGTTCACCAGCATCGCCACTTTGAGGAAAAGAAGTATTCTTGTCCATACTGTGATCTAAAGTTTTTTAGAAGGGATACAGTCCCAAAACACATAAAATCTAAGCATGCTGCAGCACACCAGATCAATCATCAAAGGCCTCCTGGTCTGCCTGTCAAAGAAGAAGGCTTAGATAAACAGTTTAACAAAGTTATAAGATATGGTGATATGATTGGTGGCAATATTATGTTTTTGGACCCTGAAAATAGACCAAAATCTGGCTCTCCTATTCCTATTAATGATAATGATCATAATTCTTAATAATCTAGTTTATGTAAATGTTTCAATTACTACTGCCATGTAATTACTGTATTCTACTATATTATGTTATGTTTACATTTTATTTAAATTATAATTTAATGATTAAACAACTGTACCGCTATTCGAAACATAAAACAAAATATGAGAGCGGCGATGCTTTTCCTTTTTAGGACGGTCGGTAGCGGCTATATCTGTCCCTTTCTAACACTGACATCTCTTTCTCGCATCCCCTCCGATTGCGACACGAGGCAGGCGCGCAGCGCTCTTGCCTTCATTGGTGATGTGTTTCCCGGCGGGAGCGGTCGTGGTGAGAAGAGAAAATAATTTCAAATCTTTTATTTGAATTATTTTCAATAACGGTTTTTTCCGTTCGAAAAAATTATCGTTTTCTTATTCGAAAATATTAATTGGTCTATATCTGTTCCTTTCATGAATTTTTATTTTATTTAAGTGTAATTTTATTCCAGGTTTTCTTTCAGGTTTTATTTTTCAGCTTTTAATGATTGTTGCTTACGAGCTCGACATACATTTCTTATTTCCGAAATACGGAAAAGCCAATGTGCAAAAATACCAGGTGGATCCAATCTACATAAAAGGTTAGTCAAATACCATACTAAATTGACAAATCAGTGCTTTGATTACGCCATATTTGTGAAAACACGTAATTTTCATACGTAAATAACAGTCAATTGTCATGCAATTGTCTGAATATCTTACGAGTTTTTCGTTAGCTGACGAAAACTTATTTAAAATGTGCTTCCATTCGAACACAGCCCTTGAAAACGCTTGGACCCAAAAATATGAAATTTATAATATAGCTTTCAAGTTCTATACCGTAGTAGCATGATTAGCTATTATACGTAAGGTAAGCAACAATGTAATTTGAAAGTGTGACCTATAATATAATATTACGAGTGGGTTGTTCTTAACGTATCGGGTTTTCTATAAAACCTAGAAATCAACTCCTGCGCAAGGAGGTTTTCAGTGTCTAAAACTCATTAATGGGTGCTAAGCTTTTGTCCTCGCAAATATTTTGCAGGGTCACTCACATGCTGAAGCTAAAAAGTCCAGCATAAGTATGTAAAGTACATTTCGATGCATTCCTCATCCTAAAAATATTCGCCACATTGGGCACCAATATTTATTCTTTCTCTGGTATCTATGTACCTAGAGAATGACATACTCGCGATCTCACTCAGACGTGGTCGCATAATTTCTAATTCAAACTAACCTTCAAGTACCTAACGAGCTCAGCTCTACAGCAGCGTTGTGGTGCAGTGCAGCTATAATACTTTCTCTAAAGTTAAAGCTCGTCATTATAAAATGCACGGCAAATCCGTTTGGTACTACAAAAGTGCTAAACCTAAAATATCTAATCTTGCTTTTATAAAGCTTCCAATTATTTTAAACAATGTCTAAGGCTAAACTACAAGGAAATTGCATGATTTTATTTAAAATTGCAATACCTTTTGCTGCTAAGCAAAATAAGATGCAATAAAATTAATTTTAGTTGCAAAACTGCATAAAGAGCGCCTGCAAACTCAGCGCCTCAGACGAAAATACCGTCTACGCGAGCCTACGGCCCGCGCCATACCTACACGAACCATGTTCCTAAAAAATTACTGGCAGCGCGATACGATTTAGTCCTGCTTAAAATACTCGCACATTTACGTAATAAAAATCATAAGAAGATGTAAATGCGAAAATTGAAGTCGGTGAGTCATCCCAAACTTGTCCAAATGCTCACCTACGAAATTCTACCTGCAGTACGTCATGTTGCTAAGAGCCAACGCAAATATTACTGATTCTATGTCTTAACATTTATACATGCCCTTCGGCAATTTGAAAAGATTCATGATTGTACAACCTACTAGCGCAATCAATTCACTAAAATAATGATTCATTTCGTGCTTGCTTGCATGTCAACACGTGTTCTAAAATGAACATACACTGTGATATTTCACATACTACCCACTCACGTAAGCACTTATCATGTAACATTATACATGAAACAGACAAAGGGTAAGGAAAACATTACAAGCGGCTATAATATAGGTAATATTGGCCTGCCTGTCGTGGGTACTCGGAAAACCTCTGCCATTCGAAACTATCCTGAGGGATAATCAAATCTATTCCGTTCTCAAATCTAACGGATATGCAAAATTAATCTGTATGAGCATATTGTGAAAGTACCTAGTTACGTCACAGCAAAATAATTCACTGTCCTGTCACCTTTAATTTGGTAAACCAACTACATTTTCAAAGTTATGCGCAGATATCTAATCCCGCAAAAAACATAATACGAAGCGTTCGAAACGAACCTATATCTAAGCTAACATACCTATATAGATGCAGGTCCCAATAAAGAGAAGACCACTCTATTGCTTACACTCAAATCGGGTACAAGATATGTACTTATTACCCATAGTTGCATTACCCAATCCTTAACCAACTGAGTCAATTCTCAAAGAGTTGACAACTATGACAAAAACTAGGGTATAGCTACTGAAATATTTCCATACTAATCTTACTAGCAAAATACTTGTTCATAAAGTTGACATGCGATTCAGAAGAGTCAGAACTGCTAAGGTTGCGAAGAAATTCAGATTATCGCATCTGAAGGCAATTTCGGTCACAAAGTACCTAAACAACCTAATACTTATATGATGCGTAAAGTAGGTACCAAGACAAGAAATGTGGCCCCTCCAAGACTGAGTTAAATTGTTCAGTTTAACGTTAATATATGCCGTTACCAATGGTGCCTTTGACAGGCGTTCCATAATTTTGACACAATCACATAAAATCATGCCGTTTACCCTGTGGGATAGGCAGAGCGTAAAAACTTTTAATGGCAAGTCGAACAAATATTCAAGGAACATTGTAACAAAATCGCATTGATGTCGTCGTCACGTTCGTTGACACGTGGTCAACCCATTGATTTAAATCCTTATAGATACACATGGTGCTCACAAGGACATAGTATAAATGGAATAACATTTATCAGCCAAGTATTTGTAGCAAGTCAAACTACTTTACCCCGTCTGACCGTACAAAGCCATGTCTGGTCAAATACGACATGTCCGGCCTGACCGAACTTTTAGCTAGGCCACGCACTTGAGGAAACATTCTCAAACAAATGTACAACCCACAAATTCACGGATATGTTAAGTGCAATCGCAAATTTCAGTGCGTGCAGTGCAATCAATTTCTATACTACTCGCTCGTGTTTATATTTCTATGCATGTCGTTGTTCAATCTCGTAAAGAAATATGTTGCAAGCATACATGCTAAAATAACATGCGGGCAGCGTACTTTTGTACCAGCCTACAAGTGTTGAGATCTAATACCTACATACTTACATACATACATACAACGTGTTACAAAACAACCAATAAATCTCCCATACAAAGTGAGTTCATTTTGTATGGGAAGTCCAATTTTTTTTTCATATTTTGACCCATGTTCCATGGGGAAAGTTGTTCAGTTTCATGAGTACCTTGACCTCCTTTCAGCTTTATTGGTTGTTTTGTAACACCCAGTATATCACGCCTATATCCCTTGCGAAGTAGGCAGAGCGTAAAAGGCTGTAAAAAACGGTCATTTACACCATATCTGACAAAGGTTTGAGAATAATTCAGAAGTCTGTATATCAACATAGTGACAGGTTGTCAGCCTGTTGTATAAAACTGCAAGTTAATGAGCTTTCGGTTTTGGTTGGTTTCGACACGATGTAAGCCCGGATTTTCTACGTATATACCGCTATGGCTTGGCAACCCTATTCACGGACAGATTTATATGAAAAACATTAGTCGATATGTGAAGATTGCCTTTCATCCATCCATACCTATATGAAACATCGAACTGTATTCCAACAGGAGTCGTTACGTATAAAATCTATCTACCCGCAATAATGTTTATGATTGGAATATAATCATGGAATATGTGTGTAGGTACTTGGTAAGTACCAACTCACACGTTTTTTTAATGTCACGTACATTGTACAATTGTGTAAGAAATATCGTTGATGTTAATTTTATGTGGTTTGCTGGTTGTTATACGGAAGGAAATCACTATGAAGAAAGGCGTCAAATCCGAAGTGCGTCTAATGTCAACACTGAAGTAAATTGCATAGTGTAAGTAGTAATGCATGGTGATAAGTGCGCGATCAGCGCGTTTGTATGAATCGCACGAATACGGAGTCTTATTATAAAGGACCTCACAATAATGTCGAGTTAGCTTGTACATACACTAAAGAAAGCTTCAAATGCTGAATTCCTTAGAAATGCTTAATTCTTTAGATAAAGGATCAATATCAATACAAATATATTTGACGTTTAAAATCAGAATCTGTCTCTGGTGATTCATTAATCCGACTCGGGTTCTTGTCGATATTTTCAACCTATTTCGTTGCAAGAAGGATGCAGAATCATGTTCATAATGACGATGACCTAAAGTGGAAATGAGATAAAATTTTATAAATTAAATGTATCAACTCTAAAGCTCAGCTTATGCATTAAGTATAAGCGTGTGAAATAAAACTTCTAGGCACATATACTTTGCTTACGAGTGTATTATGCGTAATTCTGCTGAAATCTCATTATCCTTCGTCTAAATTTTGTTTTCTTGTCTCATGCAACAAAATAAAAGTTTGCCATACGTCAAATACGACACGTATCGTATAACGACTACTATGTTATGATATGAACGACTTATGACCGTAATTGTGGTATCTAGTGTCTAGCTGATATATTTCTGTAGTTTATCCTGATTATACCATACTTCACCAAGCTAGAATAAGTGGTTACACTAAAGGGCAAATCCTTCAAATTGCTATCATGATAAGACAACATAAATACTGTTCTTCTGTCATGCCCTTCACCAACCCCAGGGGGTTCAGGAGTGACTTCAATAGCATATATTTCAAGGTAGGGTAGAGTGATCTTAACTGAAGCATGCACGAGTGCACTCCAAGCGCACTACCCTATGACATCGTACTTGTTCTCTTTATAATTATAACTTAATACCTACTTCTAAGTAAAACCCTGCTAAAGGCAACTATCTTTGATAAATATCAATTCCTACTAATATTTACAATTGTGTAGCTGTTGTAAGAAGAACTTAATGAATATGGTTGCATAAATCATCTTAATGATAAAACAAATGTGTACTTTCCTATACACTATATCAATTGCTGTTTCAAATTTTAAATAATGTAATAGTATTACATATCTTCCTATCCTATAATAAATAAAAGCACATTCATGAAATATAAATTATAAAATATAAATAATAATATTTATATTACTTACTTAAAGCTTATAATTGTTTCCTCTTTCTCCTAATAAAATAGGTCATTTTATTATTTATCTGTCTTTCACATTGGTGATTGCTCCACCAGGCGATAACAAACAGGTCTCATATTTTGTTTTATGTTTCGAATAGCGGTACAGTTGTTTAATGACAGCGTTTTACCTATCAATAAAACGCTTATTAAATAACTTACCCTATTCGAAACATAAAAGTTTCTCAACTGCCTGGTGATTAAATAAAAAGAAAATGTATGCAAACATACATTTCTTTTTATAAACATGAGATCCAATGAAGGCAAGAGCGCTGCGCGCCTGCCTCGTGTCGCAATCGGAGGGGATGCGAGAAAGAGATGTCAGTGTTAGAAAGGGACAGATATAGCCGCTACCGACCGTCCTAAAAAGGAAAAGCATCGCCGCTCTCATATTTTGTTTTATGTTTCGAATAGGGTAAGTTATTTAATAAGCGTTTTATTGATAGGTAAAACGCTGTCATTTAGGTAGTCCCAATTGATTTGGTGTTCATAAAAGTCTTATTTTATTTTAAAATACTGAGGAACTAGTATGTATTTAAGGTTTTATTTAGTTAAAATTTATATTCCATGCACTGAGCTTTTGCACTAAGAGAAGTTTAAGTTTTGCAACAATTTAAGAGTGCTGGCTGGGCAAAGTATGTAGAATTATGTGTGAACTGCCATTTTATTATAGGTATTTAGGATGTGTTTTTTTGACTTTTCAATACTATGAATGCCTAATACCTTGCCAATGCCAAATGCTCAGAAACTGATGCAATATTTAAACAGATCTTCAAATTTTTTAATTGAATATTGTGTGCAAAGTGTACCTAGCTATTGCTAGTAGTTTTAAGAAAATCATTTCTATTTTATTTATTATTTTAGTCATGTAAAAGCAATATTACAGTGAAATGATCACTGAAAAAAAAACATTTTATTATAAACCTGAAAAAAACATTATACATATTGAAGGTTTTAAATGGTTAGTGAAAGAAATACCCATCTTCTACTAAGTAGGAATTAAGGTGCAAGCTCGTCAAACGCAGCACCATACACTTTCATACCACGACTATAGCATATGACGAACGTGCACCATGCATTTGAATTCTATTCAATATAGAAAATATCCTACTTTTGTAGTCTAAAATTTTAAAGAAGCAGACCAGAGTTTAAAGACATTTGCTTCTTTTTTTGCAATAGGTACTACAAGTAAACTAGCGGCGGATTACGCTGCTTGTAGCATTTACGAAGGAAGGTGAAGTCAATTTTGCGACTTTATCAATTTTTTATGTTCCGTAACCGGTTCCATCCATAGCGGTGGCCGCACTGTTGCTTCTGCCACAGAGTAAAAAGTTCACAGGGCCACAGAGGGCTCAGTAGTATTATAGATACATACCTACCTAATTAATTACCTACACCTACAGAACAGACACAAGAAAACATCTTGTGATAATGAAGTACTTACCCATACCACAATGAATGTAGGGTCCCTTAAATGTTGCGCAACCAAGGGAAGTCAATTTTATTAAAATTATAAATTTATCTAAAATTATATATACATTTATCAAATATGGCCTATTCGAATGACCGTAGGTACATAGGTAGTTGGTGCTTGATAACGCAGATCACGCTACATAACTTCAAGTAAAATTTCGTAAAACCTACTAGTTTTACGAAATTTTACTAAATTGACTGGTCAAACTAATTTAGGTGCCTAATACTGGCGCTGATTAAACATCTATACGTAGGTAGGTACCTACTTGTTAATACTAAGTAGGTAATTACCTACCTATTTTCGGTTAAAATTGATATCTCATACACCTCTCCTATTTGAGCATTAGCTAGGTATGCAAAGCACAGCACAAGTTCGTTATGATAGCGAGATAGGTAGGTAGGTACACAAAGTAAGTATTGGCGGCCGCCCAAGTAGGTAGGAAGTTATACTTTTATTCGCGAAAGGTAGGCATCTCTCCTACCTGTGCAGTGTGCAAAGCGCATGATCTTTGACCGCCCGGCGCCGCTCACCCGCCATTTTTACCTATTCTATTCTATCTCCGCTGCTGGCTCGCTCGCTCAGCCATAGCAAACCAACCAAAGCCCAAAGCCAGCCAGCCAGCCAGCCAGTCCAGTTTGTCACGCCATTCACAACGCACGTGTTGCTGTCTTCGGCGAATTTGACGCGACGATCGCGATAAAAACATTCGAATCTCGCCAGTGTATCGTTCTATTTACATTTCGTAAAGAAAAACACTTCCGAGTGTACTTTTAAGATAAAAGTGTAATAAGAGATGCAAGTTTGAAGTGTTGCAATTGGTTCAAAAGTTTCGTATTGTTGTTGGATGACCATTTCCCAGGCCAGTGTTGTAAACGGTGTCTTTTTGTTGCTCTGTGTCCAATTGGATTCTAATTTGGCATTGAACTGGTTTTTTTGGAGTCCAATCACCTACCTGATTTGCTGAGCTACTGTGCAGGTTTGTTGATTTTTCTACCTTCAGAAATTTTGCATAACTAGGTACCTAGGTACCTAGTAAAAGTTTTAATGTAGTTAAGGTAGGTACCTAGGTAGGCTAATGTATGTAACCTGCTAATTATGAAGATGAACTCTCGTCGGAGTGAGGTGTGTTTTTGATGGGCTCGCAAGCTGTTATTCTAATATCCAATATTTTATGACTAAGGTAAGGTAGGTCTAAGTACCTATCTAACTAGATGGTAACCATCTACCATTTTGGTCAGACAATCATCCCCTTATTAGGCCTAATTTAACCATTGCTAAACCATCAAGGGTCTTTTGAAACGACAGGTGGAATATTTAACACATTAAATTAATTTACGTAACCGACCTTCCTATTCCTAGTTTCCTACCTACCTACTTCATTTCCTTGCCCTCTAGCAACTTATCAAAAGTGAACGAGGGAAGCTTCAATCTCGTAACTCAGCGTACCTACCCAGTATTACCTACCTACATACCTACCTAGATACTGCTTCCATCCATGGCCCAGTGGTCTGATCGTATCCGGTGGTTCCTAGTTCGATTATCGGAAGAATGCACGAAATTGATAGCATTCTCTTAAACTTTAGCTGACATACCTACCTACCTATAGATGTAAGCCCGGTTTAAAACCAATTCAACCAAATCGTTTTAAACGAAAAAAACCGTTTTAAATCATAAACAACCGTTTTTTTCGGTTTAAAACGGCGGATGGTTGATAACAATGTTTTATTGATTTTAATACATTTTCGTAATATTACAAAGGTAAGGATCACTGAAATGGATTAATGATGTGATTTTGCGGGTTTATTACCTAGTTTGTCGCTCCGAGGCCCGAGCGTAGGTAACCTATGATGAGCAAGTCAGTGTAAAATCGTTGGAAACACCGAATTTTGTATATACAGGGTTATATTAATAATTTGGATGTTCCATACAAAAATTCATACCTAAGTACCTACTCGGCAAAAATTTTTTTGCATTTCGGCACGATTTTTCTACAACGGCCCTGAAATATTAGTCAGACGTGGCGATAGCGGCTGTATTGTAGGTACCTACGGCTGTTTACGCTCTGCCTACCCCGCAAGGGATAAAGGCGTGATTTGTGTATGTATGTATGTGTACCTATGTAAAACACAGAACTTTTTTTTTTGTAGGCGAGTTTTAAACGGTTGAAAACGGTTGATTTCAGGTTTTAAACCGCGAAATTTGGTTTTAAACGTTTTAAACCGGTTGATTTACATCTGTATACCTACCTACCTACCAACTGATGCTGCTGCGTGTCTTCTACTCCCTCCCAAGTTAGACATTCATTCCTAGACCAACCTAGGTACCTAGGTAGATACCTATTTAGTTGTTTAAAAACACTGACACCGGATCTTTCATCTATTTAAAGTCCCACGCATCAAGAAGACTTCTCAATAGCGACCTTAGCTAACTGACGAGGCTATGATAAGCGCTTATTAAAGCTAGCACATGCATGAGCCCGTTATGTGTTAATTTAACTGCTAAGTAACGCATCATATTGTAGGTCCTCGTGGATTTCACCGCTATACCTATGTTGATCGAGATTTCTCGGTTTCTCTAAAGATGGCGTTGTAAGTTTACAAAAAACACACGTAAAGGGGGTGAGTGAAGCAACGATTTCCGGAAAATGAAACCTATAATATTCACAGATAGGTATGGTTTATGTTAAACAGTTTGACAGAGGCACCGGTCGACGTAGTGTTGTGCGACACGCAGCGCTAGTGGATGCGATGAAATAGTAAATATGCCAAATCCCGGCACCCCGGATGCATTTTTCAACTTTGACTCTCTTTAGCTTCTTCAAATAATGTCCCATAAACACGTTTGATACATTTTTAGGTAGCTTATTTAACCTTTTTTCAAAAGTAATGCTTAAACTTTTGTAAAATATGAGCGTTAAAAAGAAGGAAGCGTTTAAACTCGGGAAGGGCGAAAAGCTCTAATGTCGGCCGTTTTCAGTCTATTTCCGGCCACGATTTTGTCAAATCCCGGCCGTGTAAAGGGTGCTCCAGAATGAATGGATTAAATCCATGTTTTATTGAATAATGGACTTGAAAATAATTTATTTTGTTAGTTTCGTAAGTACATAATATGACTTACATGAAAATAATGGAAAATGAATAAAACACAAAGAAAACAAATAGAAACTCTTTCCACGTTAGTTTCGAACATCCTGTACATCGCCCTGCAAGTAATTGGAGAAGGCCGGCTTTACGTTGTTCGGGATATCTAATGTCGGCCGCATTTTAAGATCTCAATTGCTATGAAACTAGACCATGTATCCCGGGCCGGTTTTTGAATAGGAGATGCATAAACAGTAAATCTACAATACGACATGAACAATTTTATCTTAACAACGATAGCCTTAAAATAAATGAAATTATAAAAATGGAATCAAATACCTTATACTCGGCCACCGGCCGAATTTTGAAAATTTACGGAAATCTCAATCCCAATACCGGCCCCCCTATTTTATTCGTAATTAAGCAATAAAATAAATTTAAAATGCAGTGAAAATATAGTTTTGACAATCTTCTAATAGATATGATGCAATAAAATTATCAAAACCTTTTCCTTCCCTTCATAAATGCAATGCCCAGAATGGACGTGAAGAGCTTCGATCTTACTTCTTCTCGAACAAACTGTCCGATCCAGCTCCTCGGTCACAACTGACGTCTATTGCTCGAAGTGTGAGGTGGGTAAAGGATTACTAATGGTTTTTTAGGGAAGCAGATATAATCAGGTTGTAAACAGAGTGAACAAGTTTTAAGTTTATCCAGTATTTTAGGAATGCAAGCCAAAATTGTGAAAATGGCCGGGATTAGGCGGGGGGCCGGAATTCGGCATATTTACCCTACTAGTCTTTAGGTACTTTTGTAGCTGTAGATCTTTTATTATGATTTATCTCACAAAACTTTGTCGATGATTGAAAAATATATTTACTACAACACTGACACTGGCATATTACGTCTGTAAAGGGCTTTAATATGTCATGTAATATGCAATAGACACAAACAATAATGTTGCCATTTCGGGTCCCTGTCTAAGCTCCCATTGACAAAGTCTTACCTCATAAGTCTACCGATTGAAAGTATGCTATAACGATAGATCATGTTTAGGAGGTCATAACATTGTATGGGTGGCCATCCGAAATCCTGGCAGGTTTTTTTTTTATCCGACTTAAAAAACTTATTTTACTTCCAAAATTTACATCACACAGCTTTACCGTTCGAAACGTATACCCTTCTAAAGAGACACCTTTGGCGATGAGAACCCGCTTAGGTTGTCAGCTCTAACATTGGCAGTTTCCATGGTCAGCCACTTTTTACAGGCTAAAAAATGAACTCGCTTATCTCATCTGGCTACCCATTGAAATTAATATAGGTCGATAGCCCCAGGGATGTCATTGATGATTATATAAGGTTGCCTGTTATCAGCCAGGCAGTATACTTGAAAACCTCATTTAAAAATTTTGAGGCGGCTTATCAGAGATACCGTTGTGATGATAACAGGCAACCCTATATATTCATCAATGGCATTCCTAGGGCTATCGATCTGTATTAATTTCATTTCGTAATAAGTGACTTTATTTTTTGGCCTCTAAAATGTTGCTGACCACGGAAACTGCCGGTGTTAGAGATGGCAACCCTAGCGGGTTCCCATCGCCAAAGGTCTCTTTAGACGGGTATACGTTTCGAACGGTAAAGCGATGTGATGTAAATTTTGGAAATAAAATAAGTTTTTCAAGTCGGATAAAAAAAAAACTGCCAGGATTTCGGATGGCCACCCATACAATGTTATGACCTCCTAAACATGATCTATTGTTATAGCATACTTTCAATCGGTAGACTTATGAGGTAAGACTTTGTCGATGGGAGCTTAGTCTACTATGAATCAGGCTATACCTGCCTTCCGCTGCTAGCTGTTACGGATAGCCGCATGTTTGTCAGTCTTGTAAATTATGTAATTGTTCTACCAACCCGTATTCAATCATCCCGCTCAACGACACTCATGTAAAATTAATTATGCGGAGATAATTGCCAAGCTTACTGCTCCTGTCACTTCCATATCCGTAGGTTGTCAGATAAGGAACCTGTTTAGGTTGTATTTATTTTCAGCATAACTGTTCGCCAAAAAGGACCGGTTCTTCACGTAACTTTGACCTGCTTTTGGAACAACTTTTATTTTATTGTCGGACAAAAATATCCGCACCCAAAAAGGAGGTTTACTCGGCTGCGCGAGCTACATTTTTAGGGATCAAAATATACTGGTTTTGTGTTTGCAGTGGTACAGACTAAAGCTTGAAGGTTGACCCCTTGAAAAGTCACTCGTACTACTAGGGTGGTAAATTGTATTTTTCCTAAAATTTATAAATTAAACCTAAAATTTAAGTAAATGGTTGGTAGGTAGGTAGGTATATGGTAGGTATTTATAACGTTTTGCGCGCCAAATTGATGCTAAAAAAGCATTTTTCTTTATTTTGGACAAGTTAATCTTGATAAGCATTTTGACGAATGAGTTGTAAGGATTACTTAATGGATTGCTTTTGAATTGAACCTACAATTTTATTTAAACCCCGTTTTTACGATTTTGAGTCAGTAGATACAGGCAAGATTTCTGCCACCTCTATTCTAGGTACCTCAGGGTGTTTCGTAAAAGGCGACGTAGAGTTTTTGACCTTGGCTACAATAAGAAGGTATCTGCCGACCATGGTCAACCATAAGGTGGGTAATACCACCTACGATTGCATTCCCAAAGAGGCTTGACGTCAGGTAGGCGGCCGGTCGTAAAATTATGCCAAATCCTATTGCAACATGATTTTGTTCAAACAAAACATGTTGCGGCGACCCCAAGTAGGCAATTGGGATAAGGGCAGGAAGATTATGGTAGTCTACTACCATTCAAATGCTATTTTCGAGAAAAACCGAAACCGACACTCATTACGCTCGGAGCATCAAACTACAAATTCCTGAAAATACATAATTTCAGCTTCATCAGAACTCGTGTTCTGAAAATCGTATTGTTCTCTCCTTAGAACCATTCAGAACAAAACACAATGTCTGTTTTCATTTTGTAGAACACAGTCATTGAGATATGGTCGTATAGCTTTCCCAGCAGAAGAACCTACTGTTGTTAGTTATCGCCAACACATCTGCCTACCCATTTAAGGGACCATTTTTAACTGGCTTTTCATACAAACACTAAGAAAACCTAGTATACGTTAATACTTTAACTGGGTATGTAGTACTTATATGCTGGCGATGTATGTACCTACGTAGGTACCTATCTCCAAATCTTTTACCTTAGGTGTCCCTTCCTTAACCCAATTTATTATGGGTCGGCGCAAGTTTTTTAGGTTAAAACATGATAAAATACAATTTTTGGCTTAGTTTTGCCACCGCAAATGTAAGCTTCATTGCCACCATGGTGGAAATGCAGTTTAGTAAATACGTAGGTATTTATTACCTACTTAATAAGCTTCTAAGTAGGCCCCAATTTTGAACGTCTGCTGATAGTTAGAGTCGCATAGGTACATTTTACGAAAACCCTTTGGAAAACCCTGAGTCTAGGAAATGGCAGTATTCTTGTTTGAAGTCGTGATTATTTTTTAACCATCTAGGTATCCACCCTAGTAGTGCGTATCGCCCCGCGCCATACTGTCAAAACGTAAGCAGTTGCTCCATAGATACCTATCGACGGTAAATGTATGAGATAGTGTTGTCACTAGCGTTTTGCTACTGATAGACAGAGAGGTTTTGTGCTACTGTCTGCCAACCGTTCTAACTTTTTAGGCGCACTCTATAAACTTGCTTATTTGTACCTAATGTAGGTAAGCTACATAGGTAGGTATTTAGATTTAGCTACACGCGCGTGATATTCTTTATTCATAAGCAGAACAAATCTGCACTGCTATCAGCGTATCAAATTGATTCGTTAGAAACCGACTGAATTCTGCGTAATACAAGCGAGAAACACAAGTTACCTACGTTCGTTTGTGCGTTATTTTTGCGCAGTAGTGTTATCTATCGCATACTTTACGAATACAAATACCTACGGTTTTATGTAGTGTATGACAGATGCATCCACTAACGCTGCGCATCGCACCGTCACCACGCAACGCTGCGTCTGTCAAACCGTTCGACATAAACAGTACCTACCTATTTGTATGAAAATAAGGTGGAAAATCGCGTTTTCCTAACGTGTGCGGTAGCGCTGCGCAAAAATAACGCACAAACGGACGTCTCGTATGTTTCCTGCCTTACATTCGCGGCTCCATCAACCGTATTGTTTCGCAGAACATGGATTCTGTTCCATTTTGTGGAACGTTGCGAGGTATGAAAACTGAGGGGCAAGCTTCACAGCATACATAGTCTAATAAAACATGGTCTTCCATTCCCAGAGAAACACAAGCCTACGTCACTAGTATTGCCACTTTATTTCAATAATAAAATACGTTATAGGGTAAATTCAATTTCAGAAAAATGAGTTAAAATATTTCTTAATAATTTTATAATTTAGATTTACGTGTATATTAACTTGAACTTTACATACAACAACACTTAAATTGTATTTATTAGTTAACAGTATCTTATATGATTTACAAAAATAAACATAAGAGTGGGTAATTTTGGTAACCCACAAGCATGATGACATAGGCTTGTGTTAGTCACGTGGTTCACGAGTCTCGGAATGGAATACCAGGCGGAGTATCTTATTATACCTACCACTAGCTTTCCGCCCACGGTTTCACTCGCGGTATTTAGCTGTTAGGTCCAATAAAAATGTTTGAAATACATTGCATAGAAACGCAACTCAAATAGTTTTTCTGAATGGAGTTCAACTACTCGACAACAGATGGCGCCACTGTTGAGGGGATGGAAAAGCCCTTAAATCTTTAAAATTGCACACTTTAATTTAGAATGGGAACTTTCTTGTTCGAGGGGGATAAAGGGCTATTGTACTATATAAGTCCCTTTATGGTACCGGGAATCCTTTTTAAGTTTTATCGGCACATACATTTTATCAACTTAGTTTTATTATATATAATGATGACAGCATAGACGCGCGACGCGACACGCAACATTACATCTGTCAGACAAGCGATCGTCTGCCGTTATCGATAAGACGCGCGTCTCACGTGTGTAGCTTTTTCTCTTCTGTTTTAAACATTTTAGATAGTGCACGTCTCACGTCTCCGAGGATCACTTGTTCCATAGAGTAGATGTGATACGTACCCAATATGGCATCTGTCAGACAAGCAATCGCCAGCCGTCATCCATGCGACGCGCGACTCCTGTGTAGCTTTGTCTCTTCTGTTTGAAATGCTTTATATGAAAACGGTTTCACGCGTCGCAACGTCGCACGTCTCACGTCTCCGACGATCACTTGTTAGACAGGTGTCATCTTAAGTCTCACGTCTCCACAATGGAGCATGCGCCTTACGAGGTATGAAAACTGTGAGCTGCTCGGAAACTATCCGTTCCTTTGTTGAAGAGGCCATTGTGTTACCTCTCTGGAGCCGAGATGGTGATTGAAATCTTTTTGACATTGCACTGGACTACTGTAACGTTTTTCATGCATAGAAATCCACCTATCTAGAGGTATTCAAGTGGCCAAATTCAGTTCATAAACAAAGTACGCGCCGTCTCTTTAATACAGGAAGATACTATCGCCAGCATATCTCCTACCAATTTAAGGGATCATCATATATTGGTTTTTTATACATATACTAAGATAAACCAGTATATGATGATCCCTTAAATGGGCAGGGGATTTGCTGGTAATAATACCTACCTACTTGTATTGAGACGGCGCGTATTTTGTTCACGAACTGAATTGAACGGCAGATATTGTAGCCAAGGTCATAAACTCTAAGTCGCCTTTTACGAAACACCCTGAATAGAATAGGTGAGGCAGAATTCTTAGCCGCTATCACTCGGCTACCTTACTTACCTAATGTGTAGTTGTGTAGTTTATTTCACAAATAAACCAACATTGAAATAATCATCTCTGCTCTCCGCTGTCTTTTTGCCGTCGGAATGGAGGGCACAGAAGTCAAGGGCCAGGTTTTCGCTGGCTCTGCGCCAGTAAGCAATTAAGATTGGTAACAATCGAAGCAGAGACACATAAACTTTGACAACCTGTCACTTTGGTAATACAGTCTTCTGAATGACTCTCAAACTTTTGTCTGATGTGGTATAAGATGCCTTTTTGTACAACCGTTTACGCTATGTCTACCCCGCAAGGGATATTCTCGTAGGCGTGATATCATCTCTGTTCTTTGCTGTCTTTTTGCCGTCGAAATGGAGGGCATAGAAGTCAAGGGCCAGGTTTACGCTGGCTCTGCGCCAGTACCTAACCAATTAGACTCGGCAACAATCGAAGCAGAGACACTTATACCATTGCCACTTGACAAAACAATAACTGAATACTTTGAATGGGGCTCACGTGCAGTGATCAATATGAATCACCCAGATCAACATAAGCATTATATATAGGTGCCGTGTGGGGCTGGCTTAGAATAGCATCACCCTATATCTTTCACGTGGGTAAGAATCGATGTGCATTGCAATTGTAGGAGATGACTCTCAAGCTTTTGTCAGATGTGGTGCAAGTGGCCGTTTTGTACAGTCGTTTACGCTCTGCCAACCCCGCAAGGGATATAGGCGTGATAAATGAAGGGCACAGAAGTCAAGGGCTTGGTTTTCGCTGGCTCTGCGCCAGTAAGCAATTAGACTCGGTAACAATCGAAGACACTTAATCAGAGACATTTATACCATTGCCACTTGATAAAACAATAACTGAATAGGTACTTTGAATGGGAGTCACGTGCAGTCAAAGTGCAGAAAGTCGGCATACAGCTACTTAACCGAATCAGCTACATCATAGCCTAACAATTTTGAGGGAAAACTAAATTTATTATTACTGCAACTATGAAGGACCTGTATTTTGTTTACCTCTTTTATGTACATAATTATAGTCTTACTTGATGTTTACGTACTGTCACAAAATAGAGAGTTTACAGAAGGATCACTCGACCCTATTAAGGATTTCCGCGATTGTCACTTGTTTTGCTATTGTCAAAAATCGCAAAGTATAAGAATCAAAACACCAAAATCTGATACGAGAACGTCTTATGATTCTAACCCAAGAAATATGACGTTCGTGGCAACCATCTTATTTATCTTGAGTTCCTCTGCGATTCCTGTTAAAATCAGTAAGCCTCAAAACCGGCGCTAGTACTGAGTAAGTCATCTGTAAAGGCGCCCCGCATGCAGTTTCCCTAATTTGTGGTCCTGTCATCTTATCACTTACATTACACACATCAGCAAAACCAAAACCGGCTCGCTTCTGACAGAATGGAGTGATTTCTTGTGTACACAACCTACGCTACAATTCGGTAAATGTATCCTCAGCTAAGTAAGCCTTGTTCTGCCAATCTGATTGACACAACCGTATTTGAGTACACTGTGTAAATACACACACGGTACACAGTGTACCAATAAGGAAAATTGGTAAACAACAGTCAGAACAGTGGTAGATAGACGTGTGTATTGATTGTATTGTATTATTGGTGAACTCTAGGCGATATGCCTTGCCTGATGTTGAACAATAAGAGTCCATTTACTAGGCTCCTAAAACGAATGATAGTTTCTTAGAACACAGGTTGGGTGGACTTTAAAGGTCCACGCACAACTTACCTACTTTTGGCACATCCATGCTGCCTTAATTTCATTAGCTAAGTAAGAAGTAAATACTACGTAAATTATACAGGAAATGATAGCAGCCGTTTTAAATTACGAGTTAATTTCATCAAGATACAGTTCATCATCAATTTGCTACTAAAATCGGTTTGCTTCGATAGCACTAGCTGTGTGCCAGCCCTGACTAACTAACACCCTTGTGTTATGTATACGTACTTACTTAGGTACCTTTGACCATATCGGACACAGTGCCAGTCAAAGCTTTGTTTGTTGTCTTTGTTGTCTCCGTCCAATCAAGAGACCCGATAGTCGGTAGTGCGAGGGACTATTTAGTAGCACAGACTTTGGTAGTCGGTAATATGAGTTAACAGCGAATTGGCTTCGTGTGTCCTTTCATAATTTTTTGGCTACTAGATAATAGCACAAAATAGAAAGTTTATAGAATGATCACTTGACCATATTTAGGATTTTCGCGATTTTCACTTATTACATAGACAGGGGTGCTACTGTAAAAAAACTCAAAGAACAAGAATTTTAGAACAGCACAGAAAAAGTAATAGTACTAGGACATGAATAGACAGTAAAGCTGGTCATTTGTTTTCAAAAATACTAGCCCATTCTAAAGTTCCTGTCAGAATTAAAAGAAATGAGAGATATAGATTCCTACCTATTGTACCTTCGAGTTTTATGTACCTACCTTAGCACCGAGAGAAAGATACCATACTTACTTTATAATATAACTCAAATGTAAATACTGAAGTTCATTGACCGCTTCAAACTAGCCAAAGATAAATTTGCAGAACAAAATGAACTTGAAGGCGGGGATCACACAAACGTCCGTTGCTGTGATATTTTTCCGCTGCGTAACTCATGCGTTACGCATACGAATTTACATCTTATTCCCAAACTTGAACGGTTTTGAGAGACGCATCCGTCGACACAGCCGATCATTCGCAGTAATTCCATTGCCATTTGCAGCCCTAGCGGAAGTTGACACTTCCGCTAGGGCTGCAAATACGGTTTTTGACAAACGGTTTGACTGACGTCAAACCGTTTGTCAAAAACCGTATTTTTATGAACACAAGTTGGAAATTCGCATTTTCCAAACGCATGCCTTACGCAGGGCTAAAAGAGCGCACCGTTGCGTCTGATACCCAAATATCACAATGTTTGCCAATAGAAACCGAATCTTTCAAAGATAATCAAACTTTGTTCAGTGGTATATTAATTGAATATTAAACTTTTCTGTGATTTTTGTTTGTGTTGAATAAATCAATTATCTTAAACCAACTCCAAAAGTTTTCATGAAAGTTTGTTCAGTAGCTAGTTTTATTTTTATGTAAAGTTTTTTCGGTATATTGCGTAGGTTGTACAAAATAGCAGAGATGCTTATCTTTACCTATTCATGAAATAATCTAGGCGCTTTACACACAACGTCCGTTTCGACTTAATTTTTACGCTGCGCTACCTCAGCGTTAGAAAAATGCGAATTTCCACCTCAATCCCATATGGCCAAAAGTGCGTTGACGGATGCGTCTGTCAAAAGGTTTGGTTTTTGTTGAACGGTTTCACAGACGCATCCGTAAACGCACCTTTAGTGTAGGCTTAAAAACCAAGCGACAGCGACAACGACGCGCGTCGTTGTCGCTGTCAAATGACTGGTTTGTATGGGTTTGTATGGGGAACCAGAAAGACCGAGCGTCGGCGTCGTTGCGGCGCGCCCCGACGCCGTCACGTTGACAGCGCGCTGAGAAGAGTTTGTATGGGATGCGGTCGTGTTTTTCTACAAGGGTATAAATTATTTTCTTCTTTTTCATGGTGCCCGTGTGAAATAGGAATAAATAAATGTGATACTTCGAAATTTTCTGCTCTGTTACATTGAGGACATAATGGCAGGCCTTATGCTGTCTATAGTGTGAACTGACCTTAAAGACTGACGCACGTGCATGCACGTGTAGTTTTTGTATAGATGATATGTTTAGGTTCCCATAATCCATAACAGCCTCAACAGTCCACTTCTGGATATGGGCCTCCCCCTACCGGCGGGAATTGCCATACTCACCACTAGTGCTAGATGTTGCATTTGTAGGGAACGCTGCTGCCCATTCCCTGGATTATTATAATTTTATCGATGTTTAACTTTATTTAAGACATCCACGGGTAGGATCGGGGTGATGCTATTCTAAGCCGAAAACACACGCACGGCACATTTTGTAGAAACATGTAGCGCACATTTAAAGTCCATTCAAAATCATATCGTCATGACCAGCCTAAGCGGGAGGCCATGTTGGTCGCGTAGTATCTAAGTATAGCGACCAGCGTAACTTGACCTCCCGCTTAGGCTGGTCATGTCATTTCATGACACTATGATGGCGAATATACTATACCTACGCGGAAACATTAGGTACGATAAAATGAGCATATTACTGTCCATATATTAATCTGCACCGCACTGCATGGCTGTGAACGACAGGAAAGGTCCCTTATAGTACTGCGTACGTATTGGATTGGAACCAGTCGTAAGATCGTCCAGATAAGCCCACTGATGGGATCGAGCATGTTTAATTAGTTCCCGCGGCTTTGGTTACGAGCTCAGCTCGCCTACAGACTAGATAATATGAAGAATACGCTACAAAATAATAAAAGGTACTAAGTCCATTCACTACGCCAAGCTAGGACACATACAGCGGCTGGTAACGGCGCTTAGGTACCTGTTTAGGTACTTGTACAGATCTAAAGTAAAAACATTACACCTACCTAGTTAAATTCTTGCTAAGTAGGTACCTATATTTAAAAACTAAACATTTTTCAGTAAATTAAGATTTTTTAGTTAGATGCAGAGGAAATTCGCCTATCATCCATCATAATTCATGATCATATCCTACCGTATTTTCATAATGCTTGCGCGTATCCTATCGTATTTTCATAATTTTTTGTCTATTTCATTTTCTTCTTCTTCTCCTTCGAATCGATGGACAACAACAACTAATTGTGCAGATGAGCTTATCTGAGATTTCAGCGCAGTCTTGAAGGTTCGTTGTCTGTGTTTTAACTAGTATTAGACTTGCTTAGAACTAGTTCTAAGTCCTATTTGTCTAGGTTTAAGCACACACGAGGAGACGGCCCGTTATTAGAAAACAGATTATGAGAAATTATGAAACCGGACGGTCCACTGGATATCATGGATAACTCAGATTGACATATCTATTTCCTCAGGGAATATTGCTTTAAAGAGTAAATAGGTACTTATCCTGTGCGTTGCGGTAGGTAGGGTAGGTAACTTCCTTATCTGATTCTCTTCTTTCATTCAAAAGCTAAGCAAAGGCCAAGAGAGAGAAAATCTGCTACTTTTGCTTCTTTTCAACCATAGTATTACCTAAATAGAGTATCTCAGAGTCTCGCTTCACTGTCTGTCTGTGTGTAGTGGAATTCGCTAACTCCTCCTAAACCACGCAATGGATTTAGATGCGGTTTTTTGTAATAGATAGGGTGGTTCAATTCAAGAGGAAGGTATAACACTACTATAACATAAGCCAGGTAAAAAACATTTTCCAGGCTGAAAATGCCCTTCTCCCGCGGGAAAATGAGTTGCAGCGGTTGAAACCGCTAACAGGCCGCTAGAGCCCACTCAATATAACTAAATTAGTAAGTAGTAGACAGACTTTACTTTATAATACTCACCTACCATTATTTTTCTTGGAGGAAATTTTTCAGTTATAATTTGGCTCACTTCACCTACCTATTTAAAAAAAGTGGCCAAGTGCGTGTCAGACACGCTCACAAATAGGGTTTCGTAGTCAAAGTTTAAATATCAGGCCTTTTAGCGTTACAAAGTTAATTTTGTTGCTGGTTTGTTTGCAGCTGTATGGTTACCAACCGCAAAATGAAAAACTTTAATATTTCTTTAATCTTAAGTATTACAGTATTCGTTATAGTTTTCATGGTCACTATATTCCATATTTTTTTTATCTTTTTTGCATGCGTACTTTAAAAGTTACAGCTGGAACAAATTATGGCTCAAAAACGCCCCTTTTGAAGATATATGCTATCTCGAGACAAAAACATTTTAGAGACTTTGTTTCAAACAAACCTCCCCTTAGTTTTAAGAGAACGATACCCTACTCAATATTACACAAGAAAAAAAAGAAATTTTGCCCCCCTTTCACATGTATAGGAAGGGGGTCCAAAAAACAAATAAAATATTTTTTTCTCAACGTTTCTAAACTTGGGTTAACACGGTCTATCTTCACACCAAATTCGATGTCGATAGGCCCAAAACTGACGAAGTTATGAGGGCGCGGCGTACAGACAGACAGACAGACAGACTTGACGAAATTATAAGGGTTTCTAGTAGACTACGAAACACTAAAAACTTACCTATCTTTTTAGGTTCCTAGTTTTTGTTAAAAACAGTTCTGCTATATTTTATTACCTGCCATTAATAATAATCAAACTTTATGATTCGTTAAACTTCTTCAATTTCATTAGCTATGTATTATTAGGTTAAGTCTAGCGTTAATTGTTGTTATGACGGCAAATTAATAGACTAATTTCGTATTCTCTCTCCATAGTAAAATCAAACTAAGTTCAGCCAATATTGGCTCAACTAAACTAGAAGACTGGCCCCGATTTTGTGAGACACTTTCTTAGCCAAATCTTGGCTTTGGCGAAGAATACTATATATGCCTGTGTCTCTAAACAGACAGGAAATTTATACCTAGCCGTGATTTTGGTGCCAAAGTGCGTAATTTTCACTTCTTAAGATGAAATGACAACAACGATGTTTTTTTTCCAGGTTACCTGGTTTCAGTGACTCTGGCTGAATTGCTATTTCTTTGACTTCAAAAGCTACAATTTAAAAGAAAAAATAAGAGTCCGCTCTTCGTAGCTTTTCTCTTGCCAATTTACCTGAGTTATTCCACAAAGTATATTAAAGTCACAGAAAGACCTATAGCTAGCTAAGAAAGGCATCAAAATTGTGCCCTAGAATGAAGGTCTTTCCAATTACGATGTGGCGACAGTAACTAAGCAAATTATCTGAACTTTCCCCAACAGGGCAGTTAACATACTAGTTCAACTTTGACCGTTATCTGTTAATTATTCCCTGTATCCGGAAGGTTATAATTCTGGCAACTGTAGGTGGTAGGGCTAACCTCACTTGTGCCAAAATATCATGCCTTTAGCTAAAACGATCCTTTTCTATAATCGTACTACACTAGATTCGTTAAACGCCCGAACTGCGACACTCAATTCTACAGCTAATCTACTTATTCCACTATGATGATGATATACTTTCAGCGAAAGATTAAACTGCTAAATTATAACCATCCAACTGATATTAAGTACAGTAGAATCCGTTTATTATGACACCGCATAAATTGACCAACCGCTTATTATGACGTAGTTACCTAGTAAGAACGTAGTTTGGTTTTCATACAAAATTCTTAAAAAAAGGTCGGATATAATGACTCGCTTACAGTGACATGTCGGTTATTATGACCCATTTTTGTGAATTATTTCCGGTTTTAATGACCGACATGACTCTAAACGACGATATACTGTAAAAAAATGTCATCTCTACGCCGAAAAGCATTTTCGATTGAGAAAAAAGGTCGAATATCTAATATGCAGATTAGAAAGTGGAGAATAAAACTAAACAGTAGCGAAGGAATTATAATTAAAATATAAACAATGGTCATACATGTATAGGGTTGGGTCATACGACATACAACCTACCTTTTGTATGACGTCCGTTTATAATGACGTGTTTGTCTGTCAATTCCCTTCAATGTCATTATAAACGGATTCTACTGTAGGTATACCTATGATAACTTTGATTAACAGGATTGCCGTGTGATGCCGGCTTAGAATAGCATCACCCCAATTCTACCCGTGGGTGTCGTAAAAAGCAACTAAGGGATATTCATCCAGGGAATGGGCAGCAGCGTTCCCTGTAAATGTAACATCTTGGCACTGCGCTCGCTAATCCGCCTGCCAAGCGTGGTGAGTATGGCAATACCCCCCGATAGGGGGAGGCCCATGTCCAGCAGTGGACTGTTGTGGCTGTTATGGTTATGGTAACAGGATTAAAATCTCTGTATTCCCTTAAAATTGCGCTTGAAACTGCTGCTGATAGTGGTAAAACAGTAGTGGTGGTTAATAAAAGTGTAGTAAAATCTACCAAGATCATGATCAGCACGAGTGTGGTTTGGCCTTTGGTTGTTTCGAAGTTCGTTATGCAAACAAAAGGGCGCGAAATGATGACTCGCGGATTTACGGCTGTATCAAGCTGAAATCCTTTGCTTATAGCCTTTGCAAAACAAACTTCGGGTCCGCGCCAAGATTTCGCGCGTCTTTGTCAGCTTTGCTTTTAAACTATTCTGAGAGACAAAGCAAAGGATGGATAATTTAATCATTCAGCCAAGTTTGTACCTACCTAATTATTTGACCTTTAAGGATTTGTGTGAAACTTAGAAATGGTAGCTTCGTTGTTCAGTTAAATAGCTACAATAAGTCCATGGCTACAATTCAATGGATTTACAAATCTAAAGGAGTTTTGAATTTCGAATGATATAATAAAGGAGCTGCTTACTTTTGACAGTTATTCCGGCTTAGTCTATAGTCGCGTACAACTTTCTTGCGAATCTTCTTTAACTAAGAACTTTATTAACACAAAATAAATAAACATTATTATTGTTTTGTAACAATGTTTCTTCCCACTGTTACCTCAATACGTCCATTTATTGCACGAAGCGACTCCCACGCATGTCCAACTGTCACTTTACCTCTGACAGCTCTGTATTGCAGGTTTTTGTTTTTATTTTTAGTCTGTGCTATTCATTGCCTGTATTAAGTAGTGTTGCCGAACTATCCATAGTTTTACTATCGATAGTTTTCATTCATTAAGGCCCATACAATCGATAGGCCTATCGATAGTTCAAAATGAAGCAATACTATCGATAAGGTGCAATACTATCGATAGTATCGATACTATCGATAGTTTTGAACTATCGATAGTCCAAAAACTATCGATACTATCGATTGTTTTTAAACTATCGATAGTATCGATACTATCGAAAAACAATCGATTGTTGAACGATAGTGAAAACTATCGATTGTCTATCGTTTTTCAATCGATAGTCCACTATCGAGCGGCAACACTAGTATTAAATTAAGGCATTTATATTGCACTACTACCCTAGTACTGTCAGTTTTTTGCTTATCTTTGCTCAAGTTTTAATCAATATTGACTCTATTATCTCTTACGACAATCGCAATTCGCAAAAAGAAACCTAAATCTAATTGATTTACAATAACTTAGTCAATTGCTTAACTTGTTAAGAAAGAATAATGAATGATATAACTGTATGAGCTAACACTTGACCAAATCGGTTTAAAGACTTGTCATGCCATGTAACTATGTGACAAGTGTAGTGCCAATCTCTTACATAACATAATACATACCTACTTACATACATTTATCATGCCTTTATGAGTATCCCTAGCGGGGTAGGCACAGCGTAAAAAACTGCCATTTATCTACGTCTTAGTCTGCAAATCATTTAGAAGACTGTGTTTCACCATAGCGACAAGTTGTCAGCTTGTCGCCTAAAATTGCAGTACACATAAACAGTCGCTTCTTTACGACACCCACGAGGAAGATATAGGGGGGTGAGAGGGGCGTCTGTCATAAATAAATTAAGCTCTGACCATACTGGTCAGCTAGCTTCTTTCAAAATTAACATTGAAAAGGCACCTAAACAAGATATTACATGTGTTCCTGTAAACGAAAAGAGGTTAAATCATTACAGAGAAAATATCATACAAAAATTACCTGATTTACATTATGATGAAAATCCAAATAAATTATATAACTCAGTATTTAGTCTTGCCAAAGCAGAATATGACAATGTATTTAAATCTAAGAAAATTAAAGTTAGCACAAAATTATTATTCAGTGATTGGGCCACGATAGGAATTCATAGAAGTAGAGAGAAATTGTATGATTTGTATGATGAAAGGTCATATAATAAATCTAAATCTTTTGCTGAATACGTAAAACGTTATTCTAAAACTTTTAAGCAGGTTTGTACAGTAGCTAAATCTAACTTCATAAAAAATAATATTAAAAACAGCACTAACGTAACAAAAACCACTTGGAAATTTGTAAATAACGAAACTGGAAAATCTAAACGACGTAATGAAAACTTGAAACTCATAATAAATGATGAAATAAAAAAGACAAACTCGGAAGTAGCTCAGGCTTTTGAAAACTTTTTTTACCGATATTCCAGTTTCGACCACCAAATCGTTAAACTCATGCCCCGATCTCGCTGAATCTGTTCTAAAAGAAAATGTAAGCCTTTGCGACAAGCATTTTAGATTCCGTCATGTCAGTAACATAGAAATTATTAAAGTATTTAAAACTTTACAAATGAAAAGACTTCAGATCTACACGGCCTTTCTGTCAAGATTATAAGTTCTATAATTGATTGTATCGCCCCATGTCTAGCATGTATTTTTAATGAATGTGTTGACAGTGGCCAGTTTCCTGACTTGATGAAGCATAGCAAAGTTATTCCGCTGTTCAAAGCCGGTAGTACTACTGACCCCACTAATTTTAGACCTATATCTATTCTACCAACACTTAGTAAAATTTTTGAAAAAGTTATTCTAAATCAATTGCAAGGACATTTTTATCGTAATAACTTGATGCACTTACAGCAATTTGGTTTTACACGGGTCGTTCTACTACTCACGCAGGTGTTGACCTCATCAACCATATAATCGATGCCTGGGAGGAATCTCAAGATGCAATAGGTGTATTTTGTGATTTGTCCAAAGCGTTTGATTGTGTCCATCATGAAACTCTTGTCAGGAAGCTAAGTCACTACGGCGTAAAAGATCAGGCTCTTAGTCTTTGGAATCATATCTGAACAACAGAATCCAAAAGGTTGAGGTCAATGGTGAAAGATCATCAGGATCTAACATAAGCATGGGCGTCCCACAAGGTTCGATTCTTGGTCCTTTCCTGTTTCTTGTATACATTAATGATTTACCTTATCTTGTTAAAGAAAAACATGATATAGTTTTGTTCGCCGACGATACCTCATTACTTTTAGAGTAAAGAGGCAACAACTCAACTATGACGACGTGAACAACGCTATAATCGAAGTAGTTAATTGGTTTACAGTTAATAACCTGCTATTGAATGAAAAGAAAACTAAATGTATAAAGTTTGTATTACCTAACGTCAAACCGAGCACAACAATTATTAAAGTAAAGGATGAAAAGTTGAACCTTGCAGACTCAACAGTGTTTTTAGGTATAACTTTGGACGCCTCGCTCCAATGGGGGCCACATATTGAGAAATTGTCGAAGAGACTGAGTTCAGCAGCATACGCAATTAAAAGATAAGATATCTCACTGATGTAGATACTGCCAGACTAGTTTACTTTAGTTACTTCCACAGCTTAATGTCTTATGGTTTATTATTATGGGGTCATGCTGCGAATGTGAAAACATTTTTGTACTGCAGAAACGGGCTGTTCGTGCAATTTATAAATTAGGGCCTCTAGTCTCCTTAAGGGAAAAATTTAAAGAGATCAATATATTAACATTTGTGTCTCAATATATATATGAAAACTTAGTGTACGTTAAATCAAATATTATTGCTTTTGAGAAAAATTGTGATAGACATAACTTTAACACTAGAAATAAGGACAAACTTGTAGCACATACAAGCAGGCTTAGTAAAGTAAGTAAATCCTTTAAGGGAAATTGTATACGCTTTTATAATAAGCTTCCAAAAAATATCCAAGAATTACCCTTAAATAAATTTAAAGTAGTAATAAAACAAAAAATGTACAAGAAAGGCTATTATGAAATATCTGATTATATGCAAGATAAATCTTCATGGGAGTAGTTTTATATGTTTATATAAAGATTTTTTTTTTAAGACGAAGCAGTTAGAATATTCTACTGTAATTTATTTTTTTCTCACTTTTAATTTAACGTCGAGCCGTTTTTCGGCTATTACCATTAATGCTTTTTTTTCTCAAACTTAGCTAGGGTAGCTTAGGGATTACAAAAATTGTAAATTTTAGAATAGGAGCACTTCTGGGCAGGTTTTTGGGTTTTCCTGTCCAGGAGGTCCGACTAACAATACGCATGTAACGCCTTTTTAAAATCTTGACCGAATTTTGTTTTCACTTACTGGTCGTTGAGGCATAAAGTTACATGCCGTGTGGTTAGCCTGGCCAGCCCCGAGGCAGTGCCTTTATTTTTATTTTTTTATCCCGCCCGAGCCGCGTAATAGGAATAAAAAATTGTTATAAAAAGGAGAAAATTGTGCCTTGCAAATTTCTCCTTTTTACAATGACTAATCCATTTCTGTGTAATATTGACTATCAATAAGTAATATTTTATATTCTATATTGAATAAAGAATTTTGTATTTGTATTTGTATTTGTTACTTTTAGCCGGCACCACACGGCAATGCAATTTTATGCGACAGGCTATTGTCACTATGGTGATTATTGGTGATACACGGCCTTTAGAATGACTCTCAAATTTTTGTCAGACGTGGTGTAAATTGCCGTTGCTTAGAGCCGTTAACGCTCTGCCTACCGCGCAAAGGACATAGGCATGGTATACATATGTATGTATGTTTTCGAAGCTATTTTTAAACTACCACATGTCAAATTGCACAAGGTGACGGGACCTGCTAATTACCTTTTTGAGTAGGATGCACAAAACAAGGCTCATTGACAACACTGTAGGTTTCTGTCCACACAACACCCACTTAATTTGTTAATGCTCACTTACTACTTAGCTTGAAGGCGAGAAGCACACGCAACGTCCGTTTGTGCGTTAGTTTTGCGCAGCGCTGTCGCATGCGTTAGGAAAATACGATTTTCCACTCACAAATTAACTTAAATATGTAGACTGGCTATTTCCACCTTATTTTTATTTTTCTACAAATACGGTATATGTCAAACGGTTTGACAGAAGCATCCGCATTTGTCAACGCCACGTTGTGTGATGCGCAGTGCTAGAGTCTGTCAAACCGTTTGACATAAACCGTATTTGTATGGGAAGTTGATAATTATCTATCACTTTGTGAATTTGTTCCCAGTCTGGTTAGGACATTGCAGGCTGAACCACCTGACTGTCCGAAAAGCAAGATGGTACCGTGCTTCGGATGGGCACGTTAAGCCGTCGGTCCCGGTTGCTGACTATGATGGCAGTCGTTACACAACCATGTCAGAGGCCTGCTAGTTGCAGTAGGCGGTTGAAAAACTCTGACACCAGGGTTCATCGGGTCGTAAAACTACTCGGTGTCCCACACGAAGAGAGATGGGAATAAGGTCGAAATTCGTATTGTCCTAACGCATGCCTTACGCAGCGCAGAAATAACTCACAAACGGACATAACGTGTGTTTCTTGCCTTAAGTTACGCCAGCCTATGCGAATATTAAACTCACCAGGTTCCCACGAGAAGGTTAACTTAAACTTAGTTCAGTTATAGTTACTTTGAGAGACATATACCCACGGTTTTTTGAGATAAAAGGTTTGTTGGTTTGTAATAGATGTTCTTAGATTGTTTTGTTTAAGAATTTGCAAGCAAATGTGCTTAAAAGTAAGTATTGTTACAAGGCTACGAATACGAAGGGGCAGTAAAATTAACGACTAACTCAAACGCAAGGCAAAAGCATCAAAACTTTTATGTCCGTCGGTTTGAATTAGATTGTGATTTTGGCGGATTTGTTCCTGATCAAATGACATAAATTAAAAATAGAATAGTTGACACTTTCCAAGCACTTGACACTGGCTGAAATTTTTAGTCTGCAGCAAGAAGTTTATGGGCTGTGAACGGAGCGTAATAAATGAAAAGGAGTTTATGCTTTCCATGGCTTCTCCCTGTGCTTCTGCCCATCCATCTTCTCCAATTTGCCGTGTGGTGCCGGCTTGGAATAGCATCACCATCTTTTCCGAAGGTGTCGTAAGAAGCGACTAAGGGTTTGAGAGTTGATGTGTAATGAATTTTAGGCGACAGGCTGAATACGTGTCACTATGGTGATACATGATCTTCTGAGCGACTCTCAAACTTTTGTCAGAGACGATTTTACGCTCTGCCTACCCCGCAAGGCGTGATATGTATCCATCTTCTCTCCCATGTTACAATAGATGCCTTCCTCTTATTGCCGCCTTTTTCATTTTAGCACTTATTATGTAAGGGCCTAAAAAGAGCTAAACGACAACAGTAAGATAAAAAAAAATCTTCTCAAAAGAAAATAATAGTAATTTTGTATTGATAAATCAGCTTTGAGAAATCATTCCATCATCCAGTAATAATACACAACTCGATGGACAATAATCACAATGACATCGTGATCGTAAATCGATAATAAAATCGACCATTAGATTATCTAACTTCGATAACATATCCGTCATTCCATAACGTTTCACAGCGTAATAATATGGACATAGTCACGTAAAGCCGGTAAAATACACGGTAAAGAACATCATTTTAGATACCTAATAGGCACCTACGTGTGTATGTACTTATCTAACACATAACATATTGATAGGTCAATAGCACAAGCATATCAAAATACTGCTTGCCCACGAGACCAAACCTTTCTGGAAAATTGTATAGGCCTGCTTACAAGTGTCTACTGTACCTTATTACTACCTACCAGTGGTGAAGAAAGGGTGTTATTTGACGAAGCAAGCAAACAAGAGAGGCCGGAGCAAAACAATTTACCTCTACTAAATTAAAGTAGATTGATTATTATTATTAAACCGTTTATTGTACACATGAAAAACACATAGGACAACTACATAAAGAACAATTTACAACAGGACTACTTATTTCTAAAAAGAAATCTCTTCCAGTAGACCTAAGGTAGTGAGAAAGCATAGAGTGAGGCAGATAAGGCGTGCACAATCAAATGAAATTTACTTTAATATAAACTACATACTTACATACAATACCTATCAACAATATATATAACTACATAGACCTACATATACTAAATATATACATACATACTATAAATATATATACTTTAATGGATTACTAAGAAAGAGATAGGTAATGCTCTTTAACTCGTCTTTTGAACACAGAGATAGTCGGACTATCGCGCACTGTGTGCGGAAGAGAGTTCCACAGCCTGGCTGCATGCACAGTAAATGAATAGGTATAGAAATCCGAGTGATGAAGAGGAATAGTGAGAATCGTCCTGACATGGGAGCGACATGGCTTATCCAGGGGTCGTGAAAAGTGAAAGAGTTCCTTAAGATACGAAGGAGAAGAAGGGCTATTCAGAATATTGAAGAGAGAAGAAAGTACATGAGAGTTTCTTCGAAGTCTGATCGGAAGCCACTTGAGCTGTCTACGAAACTCAGAAACATGATCGTACTTACGTAAACCAAATATGAAGCGGATACATAAGTTTTGTAGACGCTCAAGTTTGTTCAGCAGTTCTTCGGTAACATCTAAATAACAGCTATCTGCGTAGTCGAAAATAGGGAAGAGTAGTGTTTGAGCAAGAGTAATTTTAGTTTGCAAGGGCAGAAAGTTTTGGAGACGCTTCAGGGAATGAAAAGCGTAGAATACTCGTCTGCTGACATCATTGACCTGAGCCGTCCAGTTCAGGTTGCAGTCAAGTAAAACGCCAAGATTTTTTGCAGTTTTGGTGAAAGCAATAGGTGTCCCATTGTACCGAATAGGTGGAATATTAGTGTCATCTATTTGCCCGCGCATGTACGGGCTACCGATGATCATCAGCTGAGATTTGTTGGGGTTGACTACAAGCCCAAATGAATCCGCCCAGTCAGCTATATTCTGAAGATCCCTATTAATAGCTTCCGTAGCGCTACCGATGTCAGCTACATTGAAATGGCGGTACAGTTGTAAGTCGTCTGCATAAAGATGGAAGCTGGAGGAGATGACGGAAGTGACTGTGTTTATGAATATAGAAAATAGAAGAGGTGAAAGGACGCCACCCTGAGGTACGCCCGCAGTAAGATCACACCATTCCGAGTAAGCCTCATCACAGTGGATTCGCTGCGACCGCCCACGAAGATAAGAATCAAACCACGTGATTGCCGAGGAGGAGATGTTAAGTGAGCGGAGTATTGCAAGAAGAACGTCATAGTCCACAGAGTTAAAAGCATTACTAAAATCAAGAAGTACTAATATAGTTAAAGCCTTGTTCTCCATGGCATGTCGAATGTCATCGGTGACTTTAATCAATGCTGTCACCGTACTGTGACCTGTGCGAAAACCCGATTGAAAAGGTGACAACAGACCATTAGAGGTCACAAAATCGACTAGTTGCTTGTGAGCAATGTGTTCCAGGACCTTGGAAAGGAATGGTAAAATAGAGATAGATAGATAGATGATGTCAGAGTACGCATTTGTAAATTTCTGAAAGGTAAATCGATGGAAATCGGCATGTTTTGGACTCTTCGCTACATTTACCTAAAATTTGTGTTTAGATTAGAAAATTTTGCGAGTAAACACGTTTATTTCAGTCATAGAATCTTCGTTTTCAAGGCTCATTTTGTAATTTTCATAATTTGGTAAAGATATTATGCAGATACCTACAGACCTACAACATAGTAATAAAATCTAGTACCTTTAATACCCACGTCCATAATTTTCGACATAAGTTGATTTTATCACCAGTGAAAAAGGTTTTACCACGGGCTTTACAAAGAAATCAGAAAATGACGCCCTGTCTAATCTATCGCTTTTGAACTATTGAAGGCATTTGAAGGCCCTTACAATCAAATAATAGACTGTCTAGCCTTCTTTATATCAATTCAGAATAGAATCTAGTTTCACGTCATTGATATAGACATGATACTTCGTGTGAGACACCGAGTCGTTCAACGACCCAATGAACCCTGGTGTCAGAGTTTTTCAACCGCAGCTGAAACGTAGCAAACTTTGGCGATGCATGTAAGAACCGTCAAATTTTTAATTTTCTTTCTTTTGCGCGTTCGACTTAGTTTATTTTTGCTATAACATTGTTAATAATTTATTTTAAGACTATAGCCATGGTAATTAAAGAGAATATTTTGAAGATAGGCCAAACTAAACCAGAATATGTAATAATTAACGATTATAATTTTATTATAGTTTATCATTTATATGATGAAGATCATATTAAGTATATTAAAATGTATATTTTTATTATTATTAGAAGAATAAATCGCATCTACCTACACATCGCACACAAACTTTATGCGTATGTATAATCATAACCATAATATATCTTCTATTAAGACAAATCCGGGATTGGCGAGTGCTGCAACATTCAACCGAAGCCATTCTTGCCAATATCAATAAGGTTTGCTTATCCGTTGAAAAATGGCATTCGTGCGCGCTTATCGGCAAATGTTTGCAGTGGATTAAAGTTGTGTCACAATTTTATGGTTGCTGGAATATTTCGTAATGCTCAGTAAAAAGCTGAGTATACTTCAACTGCTTTTCTTAGTGTAGTGTTTGTTCGTCTGATTCGCTTAGAAACGACTGAACAACCGACTTTTTCAATTTAGTCAATAGTCGTTTTTTTTGGAGAAACTAGATGACTTTGTATGGCGCCATAGACTAAGTCGGAATAACCTATAGCGGCGTACAACGATATCTTGTGGACTACTTCATAGAAAAAACGTGTACTGAGAAGGCCTCAATGAAGTCTGAAGTCCTCGAAACTAAACAACAGATTTTAATTCGATTTCGTGGAGATGGTAGGCTTAAAAACCAAGCGACAGCGACAACGACGCGCGTCGTTGTCGCTGTCAAATGACTGGTTTGTATGGGTTTGTATGGGGAACCAGAAAGACCGAGCGTCAGCGTCGTTGCGGCGCGCCACGACGCCGTCACGTTGACAGCGCGCTGAGAAGCTTAGAGTTTGTATGGGATGCGGTCGGGTTTTTCTACAAGTCCGCAGCGACAACGACGCCGTCAAAATTTGACGGCGTCGTTGTCGCCGCGCTTGGAATTTGGCTTGGAAAATAAGGGTACCAAAGAAGGAAAGCTCATAAATTAAAGTTGACTTTCTCGACACGACCGATGCAGGTCACAAATCACGCGGACACGTAAATCGTGATGTGACAGAAGATATGCCACTTGGATTAATGGCTCAAAGCTCTACTGTGTGGGCAAAGGATTGGGATAAAGTAGGTAAGACTTTGTGAATTGGCTGTATGGATGTTGATCTCTTTGCCTTTCCCGTGGGGGAGAAATTAAAAAAGGAAATCGGTTGCATCCCGTGATATCATTGCGCTTATTGAAACTTGGTTGTGTGTGGATAACGATAATTCCAGACAAATACTGTTTTATTAGTTTCATGGTTGCATTTGCATGTAACAAATCACATAGATCGTGATATGGCGGTAGATATGTCATTCTAATTAATAACCCTGCTGCAGGTGAAGAATCAGCATTTCACGGCTATGAGCTAGATTTCTGCGGGTTTACAAATGAATAGTAGGTAGGATTACTTAGTCTATCAAGTAATGAATGTGAGTAGGTACGATATTAATCATAATAATAATGATCGGAGCTCGCTACGTGTTGGGCTTCAAATTCAGTATCCAACATTTTTGGCACCTGAACAGGAAAGCTCGACGAGAAAAGGCAAAACACGCAAAACTTCTGTTTATTTACACGTTCCGTTTTACAACACAAACGAATCAAATCAAATTAAACCTCAACCACTAAAGCCCAACAACATTTACTACACCGCAAACACCACACCACTAAACTCTAATCCGCAAATCCGCGGGTAACATGGTTCTGCCAACAGATACAGCCGTTGTAAATCCGGTTGGATTCCCACGAGTTAAATCATTTGCCTAGCTCAAGCCTAGTTAGAAAAAAAGAAAAACATAATAGCGCGCGAAAATGGCAGATAAAAAGACAAGCAGGCTAATTTATTCATTAGAATTTGAAATCAGAACAAAAGACTTGATATTATTATGAAACGGCCAGCATTTTATCTTCATCTAAAATTCAAATATCGAACGTTTACTTTTTAATTTTGAATTGTAGATTGATGACCGAGATTAAAAAGTTGTGGCTGTGAGCCTAATAGAAGATTATTATAAAAATTGTTATGTGGGTTTGATACGGGTATACTAATAATTGATATGTCATTAGCAAGGACATTTCGATCGATCGGTCTGGTTGCTAAGTCAGAGGTAAGGAAAGTTTCAGAAAGATCACTGGACATGTAAAATGAAGCTATGAAAAATTTGTCGCAATCGATCGCGATATACTTCAACCTTAGTCCGTACTATTAGGTATATATTCTGTGGTAAGTACTACTCTATTCAACTGTTTTTCAATATTTAAATAAATACAAGTAGAATGGAGCATAGCATATTTTAGTAGATTTTGTAGTGTGACTGATTGTGATGAATTTTTCATATCTTATTCTGGTTTTATCTAGAGCTCTTTCCGAAAGCAATTTAAATAGGTACCTATGCTTTCTACAAAAAGCACCTACCATCCGTGAAATAAATACAAGTAGAATGGAGCATAGCATATTTTAGTAGATTTTGTAGTGTGACTGATTGTGATGAATTTTTCATATCTTATTCTGGTTTAATCTAGAGTTTTTTCCGAAAGGAATTAAAATAGGTACCTATGCTTTCTACAAAAAGCACCCACCATCCGTGACTGACTAGCTCTTAGTGAAGAAATGTTCGTTGTTTCATTCTCGTTTGCGGTAGAGTTCTCTCCGAGTTATTTTCCCTGCTCTGCGGTTGTGTAGCGGAAAATGCACAGAAATTAAATATACGCTTTTTATCAAAACACCTGCTGTCCTTACCTACATTTTTAATCAGAGGGGTATTACGTCGCGTCTTTTTTATTGCGTGCGTAAAAAAGCCTGCCTCTTTTCCCGCGCAGATTTAATTTAGATAAGTAGTTGTTTTTTAAATTGACTCGTCTGACAAATGAATGAGGCGATGTTTAAAAAGACAAGTGCCTATTATGTGATGATTGGTTAGAATGGTTACAGTAATATCGCTGAATCATCTGCTTGCTGCCAGATATGTAAAAATCGTCTAAATAACAGATTCATAATTACACGTAGGTAATTATTACGTCCAAACAGCCGATTTTCTTGACTCTATGCCATAATTTGTCGCTACCTAAAATTTCCAAAGTAGGTAGGTTGCTTCTAAGAAATTTCAGGGGATCAACCTTAAATTGGGTTTCATAATAAGAGTAAGTAACCAGTACATTTTGATCCCTGGAATATTCAGTCGCTACTATTGTAGATAGATTCTTACTTACTAGTCTCAGCATATTTACCTACTTGCAATTTTAATATCCTATAGTCCTCAAGTCTTTCTTAATAAAAGTGCTTGTTCTGGTCCATCAATTAACTTCCCCAAGGCAGCTGCTTTGCTTAGAACAGCCAAGAAAACGAAGAAGTTTCTTAGAAAGCTTTTATGTACTTTTTAGGGTTCCTTGGAGAAAATCACTTTGACTCAAAAGTGAAGACTCGGAGCTCGTCTTTTGTAGTATCGTTTCGGGTAATTGGTTTTATTCAAAGATGTCAAAGAGTGGAATGGGGTGCTTTCAGATAATATTTACTTTATTTTTGTGATTTTATGCTTAAATACTATAAAAAGTTATCTTGTGAAATCTTCGTAGGTGCTTATCTATTATCATTGTTTAAAACAGTGGTTTCGGTGTTGGTGAGGTGCATCGCTTGTAGTACATTTGCATTCAGTTGCGATCGTAAGTGTGGTTTACTCCGCAGCATAACTTGGCATCATAAGTGCGGAAGAAGCTAAACATATTTCTATCACTTCCTTTAAGAACGTTTTATTGAAGGTATTATGGCAGAACCATACTTATTCAATTCGTAACTGATATGCACTTGGCAGTTTTTCTTATAAACTTCAGCGTCCAGCCTCGTAGCTTTCTGTGCCACTTTAAACTTTTATTTCTTCTTCTTTAAACATTGAATCATTATTACCGTGGAGTAATTATTTTTCTTGCAAATAAGTAAAGTCTCTAAGTTAGACGACGAGGAATTTGTTCTCAATACGAACTTTTTCAAAAGTCTTTTATTGATCTCGAGAAAAGAAATTCTTTCAACTAATTGGATTTTCCCGTTGAAAAAGGAAAGAACTTATTTCACTAAATTCTTAGTCGTCCAATTAAAATGTAACAAAAATAACTTGCAATGCAACTTGTTGTAATACCTAGTACATATTTCGTGATTCCTCGGCTTTCAAACATACATAACATAAACATAATCATAGGTAGGTTATACGTTACCCAGGGTGCTTTTACCCATGCAGAGTTGGAGATAAAGGAAGATCGAAATAGACAAGTTTGAACGGTTGTGGACCTTAAAACTAAAAAGTACTCGATATCGTTATGACAGGTTGTCGGCCTGTCGCCTAAAATTGCAATACTCAACCCGCTAAGCCGCTTCTTACAAAATACACGGGTAAGATTATGGTGTGCTGCTATCCTAAGCCGACACCACACGGCGACACACACATACCTACACATTTTATTAATACGTAGGTATTATGTATACTTGACTTATCTTTAGTCTAGATAGAAGATCTTAGCCAATCCGTCATTTTCACTATGCTTATGGCGGGACAAACTTTATTTTACCAAAGTCCGTAGCTTTTCTAAATCGCAAACACTTTAGATAATCTATGAAATAAACAAACAATATCTCGATCAAATCCAATATTTGGTAGATGGATATCAGTTCCGTTAAGCCCCAAAATATCAATCACGATATTCATAAGGCTATCTTGCCTTGACAAACAGTAGGAAAAAATATTGCTTCTGTTGACTGTTTTTTTTAGCACCTACCTATAGAGCCGGCGTTTGAATAGGGCATTTTTGCTAGCTGTCAAAAATCATGTTAATGCTATGACATAAGAACTATTTTCTTTTATCAAGGGTTCCTTCCTTATTCAGGATTTTCACGATTGTCACCTGTTACATATCCAGAGTTGCTAAAAGCGAAGACAAAATACAGCTAAATATCTTTTCTTGTATCAAGAACACGTAAATTCTAAGTCGATTTCAGTGCTAGAAGTATTTTCGTGGCAACCAACTAGTTACCTTGAGTTCCTTTGAGATTCCACATTATTCCAGAAAACGTCAGAAAGCGGCGAAACTCAATCGATAGTACTGAGTGAGCCATAATATAATTCGGTTTTACGACATTAATGTAATGTACCTATTCTTTGCTCATGAGTAGAAATGGAGTTAGTAGGTATGCATGCATAGTCAATACTCGAAACCGGACTTAAACCAACCCTTCACATAGTCAGAATAAATCTCCCCTATTACCCATTAAAGGCGACCTTTTTAATCCGGTCCTTTAACCCTTAAGGCGCACGGTCTAAACATTTTTAGTAGCGGGGTTAACGCCTGGAGCTGGTTCAGCAACAGGTTAAGGCGATCGCTAAAAGAGATATGGCTGGGTCTTACCGTGGGTTCTGGAATGAATCTCGCGGCCAATATTGTCAAGTGAAAAAAGTAATGTGTGTTCGTTCATGATGTATTAGGTAGGAACCTATTTAGTGAAATAGAGAATAAAAAAACAAGAATCTTCTATATTGTCGGGTGAAATACAGGCAGCGAACTGATAGTCGACGAAAACATTCTTATTCTCCTGTAAAATAAATTACTTGCACTGCGCTCCCTTACGCTCTATCCGCACAGAGAATTTTATTCGCGTACCGCAATTTCTTTCTCGCGCTGTATTTTATTTTGTTTGAAAAATCAAGCGATATTTTTTCCGTCGGTGCGGAAACTTGCATAAGTTTTAGTGTGTCAGACAGCGAAAAAAGATTCTCGCGAAATAAAAAGGCTGAGCGGATAGAGCCTTACTCATTCATCAAGCGTGCAGAGTATAACAAACACATTTAATAGGTTCATAGGGCATCTTATGGACGTCTTTCCTGTCCAGCATAGGAATGGCTGTGGTCGTAGATTTTTCAACAAGTGAGAACCAACGGTAGGGGCTAGACAAACATTTCGTGTGGTACCAGTCGTGATTTCAATTCTGCGCCCAGAAGCGTGGCCTGTTAAAAATACGACCGTTCCTCGTCGTGACTGCAACCTTTACAGTAAGCGATTGATATTGCAGCTCTGTCTTGTGATGCGTCTTGTGATGCTAGTATAGAATAGCATCACCCCATTTCTACCCCAGCGTGGCCTGTTAAAAATACGAGCGTTCCTCGTCGTGACTGCAACCTTTACAGTAGGCGATTGATGTTGTAGCTGTCTTGTGATGCTGGCTTAGAATAGCATCACCCCATTTCTACCCCAGAGTGGCCTGTTAAAAATACGAGCGTTCCTCGTCGTGACTGCAACCTTTACAGTAAGCGATTGATGTTGCTCTGCCTTTTGATGCTGCCTTAGAATAGTAATTTAAATGTTAGTGACACTTCCGTTCCTCAGCTCGTCGTCCGCTCCCTAACAATCAGCTAGGTGTAGATTTAGTAACCCTGGGGTTGAAATCGTAGGGTCAGTTAGAAAAAAAAATGTTACTGCAACCTTTTCATTAAGCGATTGAGGTGCAGTCAGTGATATTTTTACAATGACTTACAACGGCTTTTGATCTGGCTAAGAATTAGCATTACCCCATTTCTATTCTACCCCAGCGTGGCCTGTTAAAAATACGAGCGTTCCTCGTCGTGACTGCAACCTTTACAGTAAGCGATTGTTGGCGCAGTCAGTTATTTGTGATGCTGGCTTAGAATAGCATCACCCCATGTGGCCTGTTAAAAATACTAGCGTTCCTCGTCGTGACTGCAACCTTTACAGTAAGCGATTGATGGTGAAGCTCTGTCTTGTGATGCTGGCTTAGAATAGCATCACCCCATGTGGCCTGTTAAAAATACTAGCGTTCCTCGTCGTGACTGCAACCTTTACAGTAAGCGATTGATGGTGAAGCTCTGTCTTGTGATGCTGGCTTAGAATAGCATCACCCCATGTGGCCTGTTAAAAATACTAGCGTTCCTCGTCGTGACTGCAACCTTTACAGTAAGCGATTGATGGTGAAGCTCTGTCTTGTGATGCTGGCTTAGAATAGCATCACCCCATGTGGCCTGTTAAAAATACTAGCGTTCCTCGTCGTGACTGCAACCTTTACAGTAAGCGATTGATGGTGAAGCTCTGTCTTGTGATGCTGGCTTAGAATAGCATCACCCCATGTGGCCTGTTAAAAATACTAGCGTTCCTCGTCGTGACTGCAACCTTTACAGTAAGCGATTGATGGTGAAGCTCTGTCTTGTGATGCTGGCTTAGAATAGCATCACCCCATGTGGCCTGTTAAAAATACGAGCGTTCCTCGTCGTGACTGCAACCTTTACAGTAAGCGATTGATGTTGCTCTGCCTTTTGATGCTGCCTTAGAATAGTATATGGGGTGAAATTTTACTAGTGACCGATAGCGAAAACTCTGAACCGCATGGTGATAAGGAACAACTTTCCCCAAGGAACATAGGTCGAAAAACGAAAAAAAAAATTGGACCTCCCATACAAAATTGCCGATCAGCTGATTTGTGTTACTATGAGAAGCCAATTTTTTTTTTCGTATTTCGACCTATGTTCCTTGGGAAAAGTTGTTCCTTATCACCAGCCGGTTCTGAGTGTTCGCTATCGGTCACTAGTAAAATTTCACCCAATATTTAAATTTTAATATTAGTGACACTTCCGTTCCTCAGCTCGTCGTGCGTGACTGCACCTTCCGGGTGAGCCTTCCGCTCCCCAACAATCAGCTAAGTGTAGATTTAGTAACCCCGGGGTTGAAATCGTAGGGTCAGTTAGAAAAAAAAATTACTGCAACCTTTGATTGAGGTGCAGTCAGTGATATTTTTAATGACTTACAACGACTTTTGATCTGGCTAAGAATAGCATCACCCCATTTTGGAAACTTGTAATTGGCTATAAGTTTATATTGTTGTTTTGCTGTAATTATGTAAGCTGTAAGTTTCCAAAAAAAAAACAAAAATAAAAATAGAATAAAATAAATTTCTACCCCAGCGTTGCCTGTTAAAAATACGAGCGTTCCTCCGTCGTGACTGCAACCTTTACAGTAAGCGATTGATGGCGCTGTCAGTGACTGACTTGTGATGCTGGCTTAGTATAGCATCACCCCATGTGGCCTGTTAAAAATACGAGCGTTCCTCCGTCGTGACTGCAACCTTTACAGTAAGCGATTGATGTTGAAGTCAGTGATATTTTTAATGACTAGTGATGCTGGCTTGGAATAGCATCACCCCATTTCTACCCTAGCGTGGCCTGTCAAAAATACGAGCGTTCCTACGCTTAGTCGTGACTGCAACCTTTACAGTAAGCGATTGATGTTGCAGCTCTGTCTTGTGATGCTGGCTTAGAATAGCATCACCCCACGTGGCCTGTTAAAAATACGAGCGTTCCTCGTCGTGACTGCAACCTTTACAGTAAGCGATTGATGTTGAAGCTCTGTCTTGTGATGCTGGCTTAGAATAGCATCACCCCATTTCTACCCCAGCGTGGCCTGTTAAAAATACGAGCGTTCCTAGTCGTGACTGCAACCTTTACAGTAAGCGATTGATGTTGAAGCTCTGTCTTGTGATGCTGGCTCTGAATAGCATCACCCCATTTCTACCCCAGCGTGGTCTGGTAAAAATACGAGCGTTGCTACACTTAGTCGTGACTGCAACCTTTGCAGTAAGCGATTGATGTTGAAGTTCTGTCTTGTGATGCTGGTTTAGAATAGCATCACCCCATTTCTACCCCAGCGTGGCTTGTTAAAAATACGAGCGTTCCTCGTCGTGACTGCAACCTTTACAGTAAGCGATTGATGTTGAAGCTCTGTCGTGTGATGCTGGCTTAGAATAGCATCACCCCATTTCTACCCCAGCGTGCCCTGTTAAAAATACGACCGTTCCTCTTCGTGACTGCAACCTTTACAGTAAGCGATTGATGGCGCAGCCAGTGACTTGTGATGCTGGCTTAGAATAGCATCACCCCATGTGGCCTGTTAAAAATGCGAGCGTTCCTCGTCGTGACAGCAACCTTTACAGTAAGCGATTGATGGTGAAGCTGTCTTGTGATGCTGGCTTAGAATAGCATCACCCCATGTGGCCTGTTAAAAATACGAGCGTTCCTACGCTTAGTCGTGACTGCAACTTTACAGTAAGCGATTGATGTTGAAGCTCTTGTCTTTGATATTTTTAATGACTTGGAATATCTACTGTGCGTCTCGAATGCAATTGAAGTAGTTAAAGTTTTTTACGGGAATTGTGCCATTTATGAAGAATTTCCAGCCTTTTATGTTTAGCTAGGTAGCTAGACTCCAAATTTGTTTCTATTTTCTCATAAATAAATATTTTTCACCTTTATTATGTTGTGCTTGTGTATCTATCTGTAATTTCTATTTCTTATGAGTTTATTTTTCATTGTACCGGAAAAGAAACCTTTTTTGAAGTCTCTTGGGACAGTTGGGTTTTTAGGGTCTATGGTACTTGGTAGTTTGTAATGAGGATTGATGTGGGACGCCTTTTCCAAATAATATGTCTGCAGGCAGCACCTTCTTCTGTGGCAATAAGTCGTGTTCCTCAAAGGCTCAACTTGTAATGGTTTTTTACAAATCTTCTACAAACGACTAGTGTAATTTGGTCCTTGAACAACTCGAGCTATACTAGACTGTAATTAGCTATTTTTGTGCCGTCGTAGTCGTGACTAAAAGTCCATTTAGGCTGTGATAACAATATAGCAGTGATATTTATAATGGCTTGTACAATTACTAGCAAATCCACCTACCCATTTAAGGGACCAACTTATACTGTTTTTTCTTCAAGTACTAAGAAAAACCAATATAAGTTAATCCCTTAGGTCATAAATTAGGGAAACGGCGCGCGGGGCGCCTATACAGATGGCTTACTCAGTACTAGCGACGATTTTGACGCTTACTGACTTTAACTGGATTGTCAGGGGAAGTCAAGGTAACGAAGAAGATGGTTTCCACGAACGTTATATTTCTTTGATCAAAATTTGTTGTGAATCATATGACGTTTTTGTATCAAATTTTATTGTTTTGATATTCTTAAGAGATTTTTGACAGTAGCAACCCTGGCTAAAATGACAATTGCAAAAATGCTAAATATGGCCAAGTGAACCTTTTGTAAACTCTCTATTTTGTGCTTAGGTAGACTTGTTGACGATAGTAGATAGATACTTCTGAAATACCGTTGAATGTATCTTCTTGCTCTTCTTAAGTGCTTTCAAGCGAGTCTCGAATGTGCTAAATATCAGTTATCACGTTTGCTAGAGCACCTATAGAGCCTTATCACACTAGCGGTTTGGGAGCGGGTGCGGAGTGGAGCGGATGCGCAGCGGATTTGTTGCGGACGCGCGGCAGGTTCAAAACGTTTTCATCGCGTATAACAAATTCGCTGCCCATCCACTTCCAAATCGCTAGTGTGATAAGTCTCAGGGTCTAAGCACAAATCACGTACGGTGAACACTGGGGCAACACAGGGGGATGGCTCACTGAAATGTGGATAAAATGCACACGCACTGGATCAGACTGCGGTACCTACGTGACAGCCACCACATAAATGACATGGATAAATGACAAATCTTTGACACAAGTAATTTAATGCAGGGACGTGTGCCATGATATCCGTTATTTTTATGGGATTTTTAAACACAAAAAAACGCTTTAATACCGGAATACCATGTGGTAGGTATTAGAACATAGTTCTACCTAACAACCTGCTGTCAAAGGCCGGTAAATTGGATTGGTACACACTCGACTATATTGCGGCTCGTGTCAGCCACCATACAAATGACAACCCTATGACAGCGGTATTTTAAAGCAGTGACTTGTGGGATTTCTTAAACTACTTACTCTTTTCTTCAAAACACCCCATACTGCACAAAACTGAAATATCGTGTTGGTACGTATGAGAACCTAGTTATACCTAACAACCTGCTGTCAAAGGCCGGTAAATTGGATTGGTATTGGCGTAAAAGCCATCTACAGGCACTACCGGTGTGATAGACAGGTTATGATCACAAAGTAAGTATAGGAGGGCGCCGAATACAGAGAGACGGCTACAATGAAACGTCACTACACCCACACAGACATCTACACGCTGTCGTTTACGCGAGAAAGAAAACCGTCTCAAAAGTAGTTGAGTGTCAACAGCGTTCGATGACGGCGGACTGCAAATGACTCCTGCAAATATTTTTGTAGTACTATGTTATAGTCTCATAAGCCCAACCGCGCCCCAGGCTCGTAAGCCTAACCGCGCCCCAGGGGCGCGATTGGGCTGGTTGTTTGAAAAACAACACACACACATTTCCGGGTGAGCCTTCCGCTCCCCAAAATTCAGCTAGGTGTAGATATCGCGTTCAGTAGGTAGTTATCGTAGGGACAAGTTAGGAAAAAAAAACTATGTTATAGTGTAACCCAGGTACCTTAGTTTTTTTTTCCTAACTAGTCCCTACGATATCTACCTACTTAGGCAACTATATCTACACCTAGCTGAATTTTGGGGAGCGGAAGGCTCACCCGGAAGTGTGTGTGTGGGTACCTTAGTAATAAGTATATTTAACCCAAGAACCTCATTTAAGAAAGAAAAATCAGCAAAGCAATCCTCTAGGCTGTAGGTATAAATAAACGGAAAAGGTGCGAGCTGACCTTCTGTAAATTTTCTTTTGTGCTACCGGTGTGATAGACAGGTTGTTGAGAAGCTATCAGATATGACCGGGATAGTACAATGCCTTTTGTTCACTTAATCAGAGATTTTTTACTCGGATAATCAATGTATTGGGGTTTCAATGCACTCGCAGTGCTATATTACTCTCATAAGTAAGAAAGTTGAAAAATTCGTTACAGTCGTTTCGGCCGGGACTTCTGCTGCTCAGAGCTCCTGCTTTTCAATTTTTTTTTCTCTTTCCTGATTTTCTTGATGCGGCGCTGCTGTCGAAAATCTTGTTACAACCAATGAAAATGTTAAAAATTGTAATTGACTAACGACGAATTTCTCTATTGCAGGTAATTTTAAACATTTCTTCGCCTACGTGGAGGTAAAAATGCAGCAAGCGGCTGTCTCAAAATATTGAATTTACACGGCTGGGGTAAGTAAATACCTAGCGTACGGATTTTGCCTTTATTCTGTAGGAAAATTTATTATTTTCACCTTAGAACTTCGCCCTCTTTTGTTGGAAATATTTGCACGTTCAATTATTTTTACGGGAAAATCTCAAGCAAACAGTTGTGTACGAATCTCGTGAGCCATGAATGTTAACCCCTTTGCCCCCGGTGTAGAAAAGAACACGCGTGTATTTCTCAATGGCACTTGAAGCAACAGGCAACGCTGCAAAGGAGCACTCGAGAGCTGTTATTTCCACAAGTTTTTTCTCTCAATGGACACATTTTGCTCGCTCCTTACAAAACTGCTTACTTGCTTGAGTTTTCCTACAAAAATTGCATATAATATGCTTATCGTATTGCGCCAATATTTGTATAAACAATTATTTAGGCTAGGAAAACTCGAGCATACCGTTTGTATGAATCTCGTGATCAATGAATTTAACCCCTCGGCCCCCGGCGTAAAAAAGGCACTTGAATCAACAGGCAGACGCGGCAATCAAGCACTCGAGAGCTGTTATATCTCTCAATGGACACATTCTGCTCGCTCCTTACAAAACGGCTTGCTTGCTGTTTGATTTGAAAAAAGTGATATGCTTCAGACTGTTTAGAGTTAAGAAAAATGCAAACCTTAGTACGTCAGCGAGTGAACAATTAATTAGTAAGTACCTACAGACCGCACAGATAATAGGAAATAACGCCACACTCTCGAATGCGTATTTTTTGTGATTGGTCCAAAATGTGTCAATGTCAAAGTTAAATTACGACATTTCAGATTTCCTCCCGATTGTAATTTTGTCCCTAACGTCCTAAATTTCTAAAAGTTTATTTCTGTGGCTGACAACACAGCCCTTACGGCGTTGTAACAAAACAAAAATTACACAATTAATATGCTTATTTATTCCAAGATGTCAACTTAATTAAGTCGGTTACGCTTCTTTGTCCGAGACAAAATAAATTATAAAGTTAATGAAGTATTTTAATTAAGATTTCTTTTTGCATTATGTTGTTTTTCCATTTTAGTAAGATATGGTGGGTAGGGTAACTATTTATTATAGGAACGACTATCAGAGTTGTCCCTGGTGATTGTCTTATTCTTTAATTGATGTGTGTAAATGCTTCGAGTTTTCGCTGTTATGTGAATTGGATATTTTGATAAATATAAATAAACGTTTTGAGATTTCAAGGACGGATATTTTGGACCTAAAGGTCAAAAACATAATTCATTAAATTCTTCTTCTAATAGTGCCTCAATTGTTTTATTGGGCTGTAAACTTATCTATTGCGGGTAGTAGGGAAGGATTAAGCGTTATAGTATCGGCGTTCGAATAGGCCATATTTGACAGCTGCCAGGCCCACACTAGAATACATGTCAACAAATAAACACTTTTCTTTCTAGCTGTATTTTCAATTTTTGACGTATTCGAAAAAGGTAGCATAGCGGGACTGGTAGCATACCGGTCCTAAGGGCTTATGTCATAGCATTACCATGATTTTGACAGCTGTCAAATATAGCCTATTCAAAAGCCGGTACTATAACTTAAGCTGACTTCGACTGTACGATTCGCCCATAAACTGCGCGCACGCATCATAAAGGTGAGATTGCGCCATCTCGCGGCCTGTTTTGACATTCAACATAAAATCAACGCAAAGGTTAGGTACTAACGTAAAATGCATTTATAGTTTGTTCTAGGTTTGATGAGTGGTTTATTAGCTTCACATTTTATTACCTACTTATCGCCTTAGGCGCAAATCTAAAGCCCTTCTACTTATCGCCTTAGGACCACCGGCGCAAATCTATAGCTTTTTTCATGTACACGTTATCCTGATTGGTAGATATACCTACAAAATGGTAAGCGAATGGCTACCGTTCGAATACAGAAAATGGACAGTTTACAGAAGAATCACTCGACCCTATTTAGGATTTTCGCGATTGTCACTTGTTAGGTACATAGCCAGGGTTGCTAGATTCAATACGAGGACGAAATACAGCTCGCTCTAAATACGTTACAAGAACGTTATATGATTCTGATCCGTTTTCAATCCAAGAAATATGACGTTCGTGGCAACTGAGTTCCTCAGAAATCCAGTTATCTAAAGTCAGTATGTGTCAAAATCGCCATCTTAGGCGCCCCGCGCGCCGTTTCCCTAATTTGTGGTGCAGATTTTTCTGTATTTTTTGTTCATCTTTTCACAGAAAATACTTTCTTTATAAAAGATCTTTCCCGTCGCATTAAATATCCTTCTTTTCAGCGAAAAACAAATATCTGTGGCTCTTTAACAATGGGTATTTGGTATCTTTTCTTAAGATTTTTGGGGATTTCATTTCATTTTTAAGCTATGAATAGAATTAAACTAGAATTAAAAGATTAAAAATAAGTGTCTTGACGTCCCCTTAGCTGATAATGTCTTAAATTACGCTAAGTACTGACATGTTGTCATATTACCGACTTCTAACAAGCAGATGTATTAAAAAACCAAAACCCGACTGCGGTAATTTCAAAGTTGTATTTTGCAATAAAAGTCTGCGATCTTGTATTTATGATTTTTTTAATACCTATAGCCAGTGTCACTCATGCTGCTGAGACGAATATAGGTAACTACACCTCCCCTGTGAAGATTCCGTGAAAATGAAATTTATGGATACATACGTACTCTTGAAAAACATAATCCTCCTGAGGCAGTCGGGTAAAAAGGAGATTTTTCTACCCGTACGTATGTCCTAGGTATGTATGAATCATTGCCTAACTAGGTACATATTTTATCATAATCATTTCCATATTATTCAAGAGGTATACAAGCTTTCCATTTAAAGTCGGTTAGATTATTGCAAAATCACACCTTGATCTAGAGATCATAAACTCAAAAGGAGATTCACGATTGAAATACAAAGATAATAAAACAACCGTAATAAAATAATTGAAGGCAGCTTCACTACAATAAACAGTTGAAGATCGTGACTTTTTGAATAAGCTTCGGTTTTATCGCCATCTTGCTATTAAAATATCTGCTTGAGCTTTAAATTAGTACTTATTTAAGCTCTTAGAATACACTGGGTGTTACAAAACGACCAATAAAGCTGATTAGCTGAAAGGAGATCAAGGTACTCATTAAACTGAACAAATTGGAACATGGATCGAAATATGAAAAAAACCGGCCAAGAGCGTGTCAGACACGCCCACAAATAGGGTTTCGTAGTCAACGTTTAAATATCAGGTTTTTCAGCATTACAAACTTAATTTTGTTGCTGGTTTGTTAGCAGCAGTATGATGACCAACCGCAAATAGAAAAACTCAATTTTTTCTGAAACCTTTAAGGGTACAATATCCGTTATAGTTTTCATTGTAACTTCAGATTGTAAGCTATATTCCATATTTATTTCAAATTTTTAGCGTTTATACTTTAGAAGTTACAGCTGGAACAAATTATGGGCCAAAAATGCCCTTTTTAAAAGCAAATATCTCGTGACAGAAACATTTTAGTGACTTTGTTTCAAAGAAACCTTACCTTAGTTTTAAAAGACCTATTCAACGATACCCTACTCAATATTACAGAAGAAAAAAAAAATTTTGCCCCCCTTTCACTTGTATGGGAGGGGGTCCAAAAAACATTTAAAATATTTTTTTCTTAACATTTCTATATTTGGGTCAACACGATCTATCTTCTCACTAAATTTCATGTCGATAGCTCTAAAACTGATGAAGATATGAGGGCGCGGCATACAGACAGACAGACAGACAGACAGACAGACAGACAGACAGACAGACAGACAGACAGACAGACAGACAGACATGACGAAACTATAAGGGTTTCTAGTAGACTACGAAACCCTAAAAAATATATATTTTGCTTTATTGGCTGTTTTGTTACACGTTGTATAAGCAAGCTATAGAGTGCGCCTAAAAAGCTAGATCGGGTGGCAGTAGCCAGAACAAAAACTCTCTGTCCATCAGTAGCAAAACGCCAGTGACATGAACCTCTATTACTTCTCATGCATTTGACGTCGGTATCTATGGATCTGCTTACTTTTGACAGTACGGTGCGGGGCGATACGCGATAATACCGGGAGTAACGGAAAGGGTATAACAAGCCGAAAGGTGAAGGTACTCATGAAACTGAACCACTTTCCCCATTGAACATGGGACGAAACATGAAAAAAAATTTGGACCTCCCATAGTAAATTAGCTGATCGGCGATTTTGTATGGGAGGTCCAAATTTATTTTCATATTCATATATCGGCTTGTTATACCCTTTCTTTACTCCCTGTATATTATGTATAAGCAAGAGTGCGCCTAAATAGTTAAATCGGGTGACAGTAGTAAGAACACAAACTCTCTGTCCATCAGTAGCAAAACGCCCCAGTGACAACACTATTGAACCTCTATTACTTCTCATACATTTGACGTTGGTATCTATGGAACTGCTTACGTTTGACAGTACGGCGCGGGGCGATACGCGCACTATGGTCGACTACCTATAATAAACAGTTGAAAATCGTGACTTTTTGAATAAGCTTCGGTTTTATCGCCATCTTGCAATTAAAATATCTGCTGGAGCTCTAAATTATTTAGTTAAGCTCTTAGTATATCTATAAGTAAACTATAGAGTGTGCCTATAAAGTTGGATCGGGTGACAGTAGTAAGAACACAAATTCTCTGTCCATCAGTAGCGAAACGCCAGTGACAACACTATTGAACCTCTATTACTTGTCATACATTTGTCGTCGATATCTATGGAAGTGCTTGTAGGGCCCGGAGCTGCAGCCGGCAGGGGTGGTGACTCCGGATGATTGAAAGACAGGGGTAGGCGATGGGATGTTTTATTGTCAAAAGAAGGCCCTGAACTCGTATTCAGGGCCTGATTCGGTGTATTCCGGTAGTGGTATCTAAATCACAGATCTAATTATTAGATAATAATGTAGCTAATGAATAATGTCGTCTGGGAATGAAAGTGACGTGCCAGAGGATGTCGATTTTGATTTTGAAGTTGGATGATGAGTGTCATGGTTATGGATGAGCAGTTTGGTGGGGAAGTATGGTGTGAAGGAGTTTGGCAACGTTACATGCTTACGTTTGACAGTACGGCGGCGCGGGGCGATACGGGACTATAGCTTGCTACCAATGCTACAGTACTACAGTACCTAACTATAGCCGACTACAATAAACAGTTGAAGATCGTGACTTTTTGAATGGGCTTCAGCTTTATCGCCATCTTGCTATTAAAATGTCTGCCTGAGCCTTAAATTACTTAGTTAAGCCCCGCGCTACGAAAACAAGCATGAGGCACAAAATAGAGAGTATACAGAAGGTTCACTCGACCCTATTTAGGATTTTTGCGATTGTCACTTGTTACATAGCCAGGGTTGCTACTGTCAAAAATCTGATACAAGAACTCATATGATTCTAAGCAAATTTTAATCCAAGAAATATGACAACCATAGCCGTGTGGTGCCGGCAGAGTAGAATAGCACCACCCCCTCTCTTCCCATGGGGGTCGTAAGAGGCGACCGAAGGATAAACTCGACCCAAACAGCCACGGCCAACCGTATGGTGGCGGTTAATCCACCACAAAAGCATTCCCAAGGAGGGTTGACGTCAGGCAGGCGGCCGATCGTAAAATTAAGCCAAATCCTTTTGCAACACGATTTTGTGTTCAACAAAACGTGTTGCGCCGACCCTAAGTAATTGGGATAAGGGCAGGAAGATGATGAAATATGACAACCATCTTCTTAGTTACTGACCGGTTATTTCCAGTTAAAATAAGTAAGCGTTAAAATCGTCGCTAGCTAGTTCTGAGTAAACCATCTGTATAGCCGTTTCCCTTATTAGTGCATGAGGCGAGAAATAAACTAAAAGTACATAACTGGGTAGATGTGCTTCATTAAACATTTTGCCATAAATTTTTTTCCACCGCAAATCCTGCCTGCAGTGGAAAATTTTGCAAGTTTTCCAAAAAATAGTTTACCTAAGAGAAGTGTTTTATAATTTGGTATTCATTTTGCCATAGTTGTATGCTTGTTTCATGTTTTCTGTGCAGATACAGTTACAATAATAATTTAACTGTATAATTAAGTTACAATCATTATCATTAGCCGTGTGGTGCCAGCTTAAAATAGCATCACCCCATATATTTCCCGTTAGTGTCGTAAGAGGATTTAAGAGTTGATGTGTATTGCAATGTTAGGCGATAGGCTGACAACCTGTCGATATTATGGTCACAAACTTTTGTCGGACGTGGTGTAAATGGCCGTATTTTATTTAGCCTGCCTTCCCCACAAGGGATATAGGCGTGATGTATGAATGTATGTATGTACAGTTAGAATAAAACTATACCTAAATAAGATATTACACTCCTGACAACCAAAAATCACGCGCGATTACATCACTCCACTTTAAACCTATTTGTACTTTTTAAAGACACGAAAAACTTCACACAAACAACCAGCACAGTTCAAGTGAAGATGCGAACTCGGTAATTATAGTATTTAGTGCGCCGTAATATTAGAGCAAGTAAATGTCACAGAGGGAACTCTGTGAAGCTCGAAGCGACGGCTCGAAATACTCGGTTGGTTCAGATTGGACACGCGACCGCGAGTCACACCATAATTATAAGTAAATGCCGATTGAAGGCGTATGCAGACTGCGAATCAGATTGTCGACTGAACGAAATGACCTAAATTTTCTTCCGTTCTTTTTCGGGCTATGAAGGGCAATAAAACTCCAATTTCGTGGACTATCTAAGTGCGGCCATAGCCGTTGCTTTAAGTAACCAATAGGCTCTTGTTTCGTTCGTAAAAAAAGAATACTGCGTGTGTATTTCAGGTGTCTCAAGTTTCCTGGCAATGAGTTGTATTTTGGGACGCATCAACTCTCACGAGCTATTTACGGCTTCACTCTGTCGACTCATAGAGTTCCTTCTGACTAAATATTCCTTTATTCGAACGAGTGAAAGTACGAAGCAATTTCGTCTAACAAGTAATGTCTGTTATTTGGGAAACGGTACCGTCTCGCGAGTTTTCGGCTCTTTATGATTATGTTGCGTTTTGAATGGTTGTGTACGTACACACAGATAAATATTGTAAGACTGCTTAACTAACTATAAGGATATAGGCGCTTTACGCGCATAACGTCCGTTTGTGCGTTATTTTTGCGTACCGCTATCCGTTGCGTTTGAAAAACACGATTCTCCTCCTTTATTATTTTCATACAAATACGGTTTATGCGAAACGGTTCGACGGACGCATCCGTTAGCGCAAAAATGTCATACAACGCTGAGAAGACGGAAGCATTTGTCAAATTATTTGACATAAACTATATTTGTACGATGTTTTAAATACAGAGTAAAGTCTGGAAAAGTTTCCTTACTCTAAGACAAAAATATGAAAGAGCGCGCTGACAGACAATCGATACAAAAGACATCAACGCGATACAGTTGCATTTTTTTTCACTTATTATTTCTGTTACTTTTATTACTTCTGCTGGATTTTTCTAAGGTGAATAAATAAAACAAAACATGCAAATGAGATTGTTCAGTAGGTCTGACTAAGTCAGTCAACTAAATCAGATCTTGTATCTAAGGTGTTTTTGTGACCAAAATGTTCACGCGAAGATTGGTTCAGGCCGAGTGAAGTTGTATGTAACGTCTTCTTTGTCTTTATGCCAAGAATAGAAATTCCAAGTTCAGATGTAAAATCAAGGATCCATATCCGCATTGGACTTGATGTATGTACGTTTATGTCTGTATAAAAAAGGATACTTACTTGTGCCTAGTAAATTTCGATGCCCAGTACCATTAGGGGTATCCCGCCTCTTTCGTTCTGGATTAAAGATCATCAGATCAGCCTTTTAAGGATTCATTTTATAATGGTTTTCTATATATATATATGTGGAGTTATTAAGAATCTAATGCCAGAGTATTCAAAATTTGAGTATCTATTACTAACGAGAACATACGATACCCATTTGTTGTGTGGAGTTATGCAAACGGAAATTTCGCATAAAGTTTATGCATACGGAAATTTGGCATACAGTTTTACATGTAAAACAGAATTTTGATGCGGTTCATGAATTTTTAGATGCGAATAAATAGTTTGACGCTACGCTCTTTAAGGCAGGTAATGCACGCAATGTATACCTAAGTTTTTTATGTTCAACTTTGAGAAATATTTTGTTGACGATTGGATTATTTTAAATGGTAGCGAGCGGCTAAGAATACTGCCACCCACAGATACTCTACAAGTATCCGTGCTGCCACCCCTAGTCCACTCATGGTGATTCATAAGAGTAGACGTATAGTTTCTGAACTCGGCTTATTATCTGTCAACTATGGTCAACCGCATGGTGGCGGTGATTCCACAACAATATCATTCCCAAAGAGAGTTAACGTCAGGCAGGCGGCCGGCCAAATCCAATGGCAATGGCTAAACCATTTGGCTAGTATGTTTGCTGCATGATTTTGTGTTCTAACAAAGCATGTTGCGCCGACCTCAACTGATTTCGGATAAGGGAAGGTGTATCGATTTAAATTCACAAAGGGAACTATTCACAAATAATGTCACAAACAGTTTCCTCTATTAGTTATTGGATACTGTATATTAAATGTCGGATTTTATGAAGCGGAAGATAATAAGGAAGATGGCGTATGAACGAAGATATTGGTTCTTCTGAGAAACTGCAAGCTTGAAAAGTTCTACTTATGAATGTTTATGCTGGAAATTTTATTATTAGCTCAAATTGTGATGAAAGTTTTTTAAAAGTATGTAAGCTTAAGGTGGACTAGACCTAAGGGCTTATAAAGGCAGGTATTCATTCGACAACATTGACGCACAGCATTGTACTTATATCAACAAATTCACGCGTGTGTATCGCGGCATCCACAGCTACTTCACGTGCCGGCGACAATTTCCTTGTTTGCAACAATTGAACTAGTTTGGGTGGTGTGCGCAGTTTTTGTAGGTCAGTCGTAGCTGAGAAATAATTTTAAAGTGAAATGAGATGAATGTCAACGATGATAGGAATCAATTTTATTATTAACCAGCTGCCCGTCAGCGGTTTCACCCGCTGCAACCCATCTTTCCCCCTTTAGGGGTTAAAAATCGAAAATCTGCTGTTTGATCTAATTGCAAGTTTTGAAACAGATCGCATTTAAAAATCACGATTTCCCATACAAACTTTTAACCCCTTTTTTCCCTTTAGAGGTCGAAAACCGAAATCCCCGGAAACACGTATTTCATTTTATTAGCTTTTTCATCTAATCGCAAATTTTGGAACAGATCGCATTTAAAAATAATGATTTTCCATACAAACTGTTAACCCCCTTTTTACCCCTTTAGGGGTTAAAATTTGAAGTAAAGAATATTTAAAAACCTGCCCCTTAACTTACTCTATATACTGAAAAAAAAAACGCATCAAAATCCGTTGAGGGATTTTAAAGATATAAGGAAACATACATACAGACACGGGAAGGGACTTTACTTTATACTATGTATGTATGTATGTATATACTATATGTATATTGATTGATTACAGTTACGTCTATTAGAAAGATCAGCGACGATGATCAACAATGTTGCTAAATGAATACGCGCCTTCAGATTTACGTTGGAAGTTGGAGTACTAAACTGATGTGAGCACTTAACTTACTCACTTCACAAATTAATCGCAACATCTACCTACTTAATACAAAACTATAGCTAAAACCGCGTAGGCCAGACCATTATCGACAACAAAGTAACAAAGTTGTATAACAATAAAACAGGAAACAGCACTAAGCGATAACATTTGATACCACCTACGAAGCCCTCGCAGGAAGCCATGAGGTTTTGTGGTGCAGACAGATACTAATACTAGTGTAGCTGGTGGTTCCTAGTTCAATTCTCAGTGGGGGTTGACAGGATACATACAAAGTGGTGCCGAACAACAGATTTTTCAAAATTTAGAATGATGATCTTGATGATCTTTCTGGCCGGTTTCGGCCATGGCGACCACTTCTACTCCTGATCAAGTCGGCGCTGATACGCCCGCAGGTGGCTATTGTAGCCTATTTTGGCAGTAAGTAGGCAGGCAGTAAAATTTAGAATACCCATGAAATGTATGGAAAGATAAAACGCTGTTTTTCAGTTCAGTTCTAAAATATTATCGCCAACATTATTTCATGCTTAGTAATAATAACAACTAAACACAAAAGGTGCTTTATGTTTTATTTATGGTGTAGTTGCAAAATCATATTTTACGGTCTCAAAGAGAAAATAACGTGAGTCCGTTTTACATTATATTTAAGACAAAGAGTACAAAGCATTTAGATTTTATTCATACAGTTCGTCCATGATACCTACAAAGAATATATAATATACCTAATATTTGGCCACGCGAAAAGAAACAATTGAAATTTTTTACAACTAGGTTCTTGTAAGTACATAAGTATATATTATATTTCATATCGCTAGAAAAATAAACTTATGATGCAAAGTAAACAAATTGTTAAATATTCTGCTTACCACAAAAAAGTAAGACGCGCGTGCAACGCATATTAGTTGCAAGTTGCAAAGCTATCCCGGTATATGTTTTAATTTAATTTGTCTCTTAAATAATTACCCCCTTATCATCTCATTAGGCTGTGAAGTTTTATGAAACTTCTAATTTATTGAATAGCATTTATCAAAAAACAAGATAAAATTACTGCCTTAAAAATATTTACAGGATGTAAAAAAATTAACTGCGAATATTTTTAGGGGTGAATCAGCCCATGAAACTGAACAACTTTCCCCAAGGAACATAGGTCGAAATATGAAAAAAGGTTTTGGACCTCCCATACAAATTGACTCGGCCATAATAAAATATTTTTTCATATTTCGACCTATGTTCCTTGGAGAAAGTTGTTCAGTTTCATGGGCTGGTTCTTCCCTTAAAATATTTGCAGTTGATTTTTTTACACCTTATATATAAATAATTTTGCTATTTTGCTACTGAAGCCCTGCCCTATAATATGGAGCCCTGCTACGCGTTTGTGGCCAAGATATACTTGCTTAATTCGCAGGCTAGGATAGAACCGCGGTAGCGCAGTTGGTAGTGACGGCGGCGGTAAAGATGCCGAAGGTCGCAGGTGTAAATCCTGCCTGCGGAGGGATATTTCGCAAGTTTACAAAAAAATTGTATACCTAACACGGGAAGTGTTTTAAAATTTGGTATTCAATCTTTATTCTGAGCTGGATGTCTGCGATGTTAACTTACTTCTTTTGTTTGCTGCGGAAACAGAAAAGCTCAAATAAACCACATTTCTCACTGTTCTTCTTTTTCCCGATGGTTTACATTTTGCTCACTGAATACCTGAATATATGGATGGATTTCGTTTTGAAATACAGGGTGTATGTAAAAAGCAGCGAATCTTTAGATCATCTTCTTCGTGTGGTACACCGACTAGTCCAACAACCTGATAATATCACCTACCTAAAATCAACGACCGGACATATTTATGGTCTCATGATGGGGTACAAACGTGTTTCCTATTAGTGTATCGTAGTCTAGAGCCTCTAGAGGCTTAATCTTTAGTCTCGGGATACGGAACTCCCTGTTTTAATTTTAGGGGAAAACTTAAAGCTAAAATTTGGCAAGATTTATCACTTTTCGATATTGTTACTTACCAGTTTTGTTATGACTGTACCACCTGATGTCCGTAAGAAATATGGTTCCGTTCTTCACAAGGCACCGGTTGCTAATGAATGAACCAAAGATTGATGACCATTGAGGTACCACTTCTGAAACTAGTAAATAAGTGATACACGATCCAAAAACCGTGACAGTGAGGTCAAACGGTTTGACAGACACATCCGTCGACGCACAGTTAAGGCATGCGTCGTCAACCGTCGTATTTAAGTATATGGGATTAATTTAAATTGGCTCAGAATCATGTGAAGTTCTTGTATCAGATTTTGCTGTTTTGATATTCTTATACTTGAGATTATTGAAGTAGCAACCCTGGCTATGTAACAAGTGACAATCTCGAAAATCTTAAATCATCTTTGTGTCCCGATAAGAAGATGTTGCACCCTGTATGTAAATATTGTGAAACGTATGCGAATCGTGTTACACGCTCGAGGAACTAGATGCATCTCCTGCATACTATTCAGAATATCTATTTCAAATCGTAAAAAAATTCCAGAACCGTCCGCGAGGTAACACGTGCTGGCAGCGTTATCTGAAGCTTAGGATATAGAGCAAATATCAAAGATACCTAGAGTTTTTTATAGAGTCCCGTACTGGATATCGAAATTCATTTGGACGTTATCGTCAAATATTATTTGATCTTCCTGCTGCTGATCGAACGAATCTTATCAAGCACGGCTGGTCGATCGAACTGTTGGTCGAATGAACCTTTGGTCTTCTAATTCTAACATTAGATTTAAGCCCGACAGGTCTATCTTTTAGGCCTTGATGAGACCTTTGAGTAGCCAAAGGATGACAAATTTTTACCGGGGGGCATTTGATGATCCTTACTATTCTTAATGTTAGTATTAATACGTAAAAACATTTTAGGTTGATCATACGTGCCGAATGATCATGTGGTATTTGACAGCAAGCAAGCAAATGACAGCCGCACGGCACCGTCACATATAAAAGAGAGGACTCACTCAGTACAAGCGACAATTTTGGCGCTTACTGACGTTAACAGGAATGTCAGAGGCATTCAAGGTATCGAACGTAAAGATAGGCTTAAAAACCAAGCGACGCGACAACGACGCGCGTCGTTGTCGCTGCGGTCTTGTAGAAAAACCCGACCGCATCCCATACAAACTCTAAGCTTCTCAGCGCGCTGTCAACGTGACGGCGTCGTGGCGCGCCGCAACGACGCCGACGCTCGGTCTTTCTGGTCCCCCATACAAACCAGTCATTTGACAGCGGCAACGACGCGCGTCGTTGTCGCTGTCGCTTGGTTTTTAAGCCCACCTTAAGAAGTTGGTTGCAGGTTGCAACTACTTGCAACGAACGTCATATTTCTTGCAATGAAATCGGCTCAGAATTATATTACGTTCTTGGACCATATTTCGCTGTATTTCGCCCTCGCAACCCTGGCTGCGTAACAAGTGACAATCGCTAAAATCCTAAATAGGGTCGAGTGATTCTTCTGTAAATTGAGGCACCATAGAGTATGAGCTAAGCACTACCTTAGTTTGTATTCCGTTTTGTACAACTTTGTGTGTACTCGTAGTTGGTCTAAAAAGTCGTGTGTTTGCCCGAACGTTACACGTTCCACCGTTGTATGTTACAAAGTGGGTGTTTAGTTGCTACCATAGATCACATCTTTCATAGACTACGCTTAACAAAAATCTGAAATAAACAAAGTAGTACCTGTTACTTTCACAATTTATTTCATTGTCTATGGTCGGACACCAAGTCATGCTATTTTTGCCTCCGTAACCTATCTAAATAGGCTGATAAGCAGTTTCAGTTCCGTTAAGTGAGGTAAGTCTTGACGAATCTTGTTACATGTCTTCCTAGTAATTGTAGTAGGTGGTTGAAAGTCTTGACGAATCTTGTTACATGTCTTCCTAGTAATTGTAGTAGGTGGTTGAAAATTCCGGGCACCGTGGTTCATCGGGTCGTTGGATGACTGTGTCCCACATTAAATATAGAGGGAGAGAGTTAAAACATAGTCTGTGCTTGTAGAGTGCTGAAAACGGGAGGTGTGCCCGTTATAAACTCATTTAGCTCTTGATAAAATACATGGTAACTATGGGTGTACCCTGACTAGACAAATTTTCTGTTGTTAAGTCTAGTTGCTACACAGTCTGTGCTAGCAGAGTGCTGAAAAGGGGATTTGTGCCCGTTACATGAAATAGGCGTGTCTTGAATACAGTTGCTACACAGTCTGTGCTAGCAGAGTATTGAAAAGGGGATGTTTACCAGGGACAAACTCATTTAGTTCTGAAATACGTGCATTATATGTGTCCTGAATAGACCAAAATAAGCCAACAAAAGAATTTTGTTGTCGGGTCTAGTTGCTACACAGTCTATGTTAGTAAAGTGCTGAAAAGGGGATGTTTATCAGCGACAAACTCATTTAGTTCTAAAATACGTGTATTATGTGTGTCCTGAATAGACCAAAATAAGCCAACAAAAGAATTTTGTTGTCGGGTCTAGTTGCTACACAGTCTATGTTAGTAAAGTGCTGAAAAGGGGATGTTTATCAGCGACAAACTCATTTAGTTCTAAAATACGTGTATTATGTGTGTCCTGAATAGACCAAAATAAGCCAACAAAAGATTTTTTGTCGTCGAGTATATTTGCTACACAGTCTATGTTAGTAAAGTGCTGAAAAGGGGATGTTTGCCAGAGACAAACTCATTTAGTTCTGAAATAGGTGCACACACCTAAATGCACCTATTTCAGAACTAAATGCTACACACACTACGAATTCTGATAGACCAAAGTGGCTAAAATGAGGGTGTCTGACGAACGGGCCAACTATCGAACTTTTTTTTTACTTTTTACCTTTCTTCGCCAGCAAATCAATGTACCCACTTACTTATGGGACAAATTCATATTGGTTTTTCTTGCAAATACTAAAAACTAGTCATAAGAACATACATAAATCACGCCTATATCCCTTGCGAGGTAGGCAGAGCGTAAACGGCTGTAAAAACGGTCATTGACACCACGTCTGACAAAAAGTTTGAGAGTCATTCAAAAGACTGTGTTTAATGCTAGAGACAGGTTGTCTGCTTGTTGCTTAAACGACAGTGACAGGTTGTCCGCCCATCGCCTAAAATTGTAATACACATGAACTCGGCATTCAAATCCCTTAGTCGCTTTTTGCGACACCGACGGGTAATGATATTTTAAAGCCTCTGCATATTATTTTTTTACTTTTCAGTCTTGATTAGATTTCTGTGTAAAACTAACGTCGTGTATTTACGAAGCAAACTAATTAATTTTCTGCTTTGAGCGGCTGATGCGAATGGCATGTTTGTCAACTCCTACAACACTTCGTTGAGAGAATTTCTAGATAGCATAATTCATTAAACTAACTTAAAAGTGGGCTCTCAGACGTACCGCACAATTTTGCGATATTTTGTCACTTTATTGGTGAAACGGGATGTATGAAACCGCACAGATATAGATACCTACCAACTAAGCCTACCAATATCTCATTTTGTGGCGTTTTTGTCTGGTATCATTGTATACCTAGCAATTTCTTATTTTGTGGCGTTTTTATCTTGGCATAATTTGTATACCTACCAATTTCTTATTAATTTTTGTTACGTTTTTAGGTAGGTATCATTGTATTTTGCACAGGCCAGTGATATCATTATGTGAGCGTCTGTCCTTCGAAGGGTCTATTGGAATATAATAAGAAATCAAGAAACATGTCGCATACACCGAACACCAGGTGCTCTCAAATACATACGTTTACGTCACGTGCACATTTGCGTACCCACGTACACACGTGAATCGAAACGTGTGACCCTAAAAGCGCCTGAATGTCGAACTATTTCATATTGATACTGTCCGACTGAGCTTTTGTCAAAGCTTTTGTGATATTTTTGACGGTTTAAACGGAGTTCTACTGTGTGAGGCGTTCCATATGGGACCCCTAATGTATGGTTAACACTGATTTGACAACTGTCATCATCATTCATCACACCATCACACACGACACGACCAGTTATTGTAGTACCTATTTATTTGACTTCTAAGTTTGCTGTGATTTGACCGGTTTTCATTTTATATCATACTCGTAATGTCGTACGTAGATCTACGTTTTCATTAGCTTAGCTTTAAAGATTTTCAGATTTGCATAAAAGGTAAAAAATTATATTCGCATAGTAGGAATACATTTTTTACCCAGGTCTTACCAGAAGTACTTTTAAACCAATAACACACAATAACTTATACGGCAATAGCCTAAACGCCAGCAAATCTACCTACCCATTTAAGTGACCTACACGTATATTGGTTGTTCATGCAAATAAATACTAAGAAAAACCGTACGTAAATGTAGGTCCCTTAAATAGGTAGGTGGATTTGTTGGCAAAAGTTGATCCTTTACAGGGTAACTGGAGGTATCTCGATTCCAATAAAATGGAAGAAAATAAACACGTTATTTTTCTCACCTTTACAAGCCCGCAAAATGAAACCGAAAACACAAAAAAGGAAAGGTGCTGTTTACGACACTGCCGCGGTCACATTGCCCCATTTTGATAACCGCAGTGACGGTTTTTATGACCAGCTTTTGTTGAACCTCGACTCTGGATTTCATTCTTAGGGTTTAAACCAGGGATGATGTGTGGGAAGGCTCTTGTTAAACTGGTTATTTTTGCCAGGACGATTATTTGGGCAATTAAATGGATCCCTCGCATTTTTGTCCAATTTAGGAACATTTTATTTTCGTCTTGATCTAATTTTTCAGATGTTTTCTTTCGCTTAGGGAACAGTTTGATAAATTTTTGATCTAATTTTTCAGGTGTTTTCTTTCGCTTAGGGAACAGTTTGATATTTTTTGTTAATTCACGTCTTCAAAACACAAAGATTGTCGTAGGTACGTTTTGTATCTAGAAGAGTCTGTACTGTAGGTACCTTATATATATTTTTCATTGTTTCTGATCTTTAGGCGCGTTTCTCGCATAAAATATGCATGTAGAGTTTGTCTAATAGACCTACTAGCATCAAATTGCCTAGAATAGACCCCTGACTAAATTATTAAAACAAAACGACCTTAGACATAAACTAGACATAATTGTAGTTTGACCTTTTTAAATATTCTGCTACGGTATTCTAGCCTAACAACCAGACAGAAAATGTTAAAACATGTTAATCGACCTAGATTGAGAATATAATGTTTTAATTGCTCGTGTTACTTACATAATGCCTTCCAAGTTGGATAACTTGCTTTAAGTTTAACACATGTTTATATTTTCTTATTTGCTAAGAAACATGGTAAGTACAATGAATTTTATAGTTTACGTCATCATTATCACATACATATTATTTTATACTAGTCCCAGTACGATAGGTGAAATTTTACTAGTAATTTTACTACTCAAACCCCAAGGAACATTAGTCGGAAAAGCACTTTTGTTTCATCGCGTCGTTCGTCAACACAGGATTCAACATCTTAAACAAGCAATCAAATAATGACCATGATTATAATTCTATCATCACATCATTGACATGTAGACAATAGAAAATCGTTATTACCTCAAAGAAAAATAATGTACACACCTTTGCAGTAGTCAGATATTTCTAAACAAAACAAGTTGTATATCAAAATCCGTGTCAGAGCCATGTCATATCTTTGTCTTATGCAGAGGTCAGCTTACGTAACACCCCAACACATAAAACTGGCATATGATGATGATGACCTACAAAAGAACATCTTCGGCCTACGGAGTGACGATTTGACTAATTGCTATGGGTTAATGGATGTAGGTAGAGACTTAAAAGGATACAGATGGATCACTTAGTACGTAATACACATTGCATACCTACATGTAGAAATCTCCAGGAATTACCTACGCCGCACGGATACATGAAATTTCGGTAGTGTATCGAGTTCTTGAGTTGAAACCGCAACAAGCATAACATCATTTACATTAAAAATGCGACTGGAAGCGGATATTTTGACTTATATTTTTGACCACGAATTTTGGGTGATTAGTTTATTTAAACAACTTTGAAGATGTTTTAACCCTCTGTGAACGTATTTGCCATCGTAGTCTCTAGGTACACTTGTGTTACATTTTTTTTAAACTATGTGTTTGTATTTTCTGTTTTGTATAAACCGCCTCTCATGTCTTATATTCGACATCATCGTGTCGGATCGATTCGTCATAGAGTCTCGTTCGGTTATTTGAACTCGATATTTTGCGGTAACCGCAATGAGTAACCGGTTTTAATGTCAGTAAAGTTATCGGTAACAGATTTACACATGTCATAAAAGTTGTAAGTTATCTAATGTGATTTTGGTTACCATTGCGTAGGTATTTCTTAACATGCGTATGTGGCTCGATTAGAACCGCGGTAGCCCAGTTGGTAGTGGCGTCGGCAGTACAGATGCCGAAGGTCGCAGGTTCAAATCCTGCCTGCGGTGGAAAATTATGCAAGTTTTCCAAAAATATTATGTTGTATTTGTTGTATGTAGATAATGACGAAATAAGTATATGAGATACTTGCCACATATAGTGTTTTTCTTTTAGCATGTTTGACACCGAGTCGACGAAAGACTCAATAATAAGTAGTTACTTAAATCAATATGTTTAATTTCAGAAGCATTGTCTGTCCCTATGCTCATAGTTAGTTACCCATTTGGGGTTCAAATTACTCTGGTTGTTATTTATGATGATGATGGTGATCCCTCCTACCGATTTCGGCCATGGCGACCACTTCTACTCCTGATCAAGTCGGCGCTGTTGCGCCCGCAGGTGGCTGTTGTAGCCGACTTTGGCAGTAAACTCCCGTGTACAGTGTGGGCACGTGAGTTTGCTATTGGTATAATTGTATTGATATGATGGGAAGACGGGCCTTCAAGTCATCGCGTTTAGCGTCGAGGTCTGTTTTGTATTGGGGTTTTTAATGCACCCACATTGCTATATTATTGTTATAAATTAAAAATGATGAAATTGTCCCCCACGGTTCCGGGTTCAATGATGGATGGCGGTCGCTAATGAATTTTTCAATTTATGAGGTCTGCTTTGTTCTTAACAGCTGTAAGATAAACCATTTTATGTTCATCTCTTAAACAGTAATTGAACTTGCCGTTGGTAGGACCTACCTTCCTATAACTATAGAATATGATTTAAGGAAGTAGGTACTTAGTTTAATTAGTAAGCTCCGGCAGGAAACGATGGACGACAGGGCATTTCTGCCATAGAATGTCATACTTATATCCTATATAGGTATCTACAACATCTGCTATTAAAAATTATAAGGGCGTGGGAAACTTATTCTCTTTTGCACTTCGTAGCAAAGAAGTAGGTATATTCTGTCTGACTCTTAAGCACTTAAAGTAGGCGGCTGGTGTGACTGGATGGTGAAAACGGCAGATCGTGCCTTTTGGTGTAGGTACCACCCTGGGCAGGTTTAGGTATGTCCATCAGTAAAGGTATTGCTATAGTTTGATGCGATTTGATTGAAGTAGTAATTTCACGTAGTTCCTATTGTTTGAAAGAAGCATTCAGTAGAAGCATTATTCATTTTATATGAAGAATTCTTCTTTGCTCTTTTTGCATTCGAGGTAATGAAATGATACATTGTATCACTCAACTCAAAGCGACGAATAAGGAAAACAGGAATGTTGTTGTAACAAAAATGGTTATGGTGAAATTTTGTGATATGCGTGACGAAAAGCTTTTAGCATGGTACAGCGGTTTATGTACGTACCTACTAATTCTTTTGTGCATACATACATAATCACGCCTATATCGCATACGAGGAAGGCAAAGCTTAAACGGTTCTAAAACCGGCCATTACACCACGCATATTAACCCTCAAATCCATTAGTCACTTCTTACGACACCCACGGGATAGATATGGGGTGATGCTATTCTAAGCCGGCACAACACGGCACTACTATGTGAGAAAAGAATAATACAATTACAAGAGTATTTTTTTAGCAATATATAACATCCAATATATCACATTATAGGCTAGCCCGCTGCGTACCGTTTTCCGTGGGAATTCGACATTTTCCCGTGGTAAAATGTTGTTGCCTGTAGCCATTTGGTAAAATATATTTTAAACTGGTCTAGTAGTTTTAGAGCTTTTCGATTAGTATCAAATTTATTTGATGTAATATATATTATCTACAAACAAAAAAAAATGACAAACTCACACTCTAACATCAGAATTCATCGGGTCGTTGGACGATTCGGTTTCCCACCCGAAAAGAAGAAGAAAATCTCAAATATGTACTTATCTTTATGACTGTAGATATATTACATCAAATCAATTTTACGAGTAGTACGCCCTCAATTGACTATGATCGCTCCAGTTTATGTTACAAACTGGCTCAAACAGCTACAGGTAGCAAAACAATAATCTATAGCTACACTTACCTACCTTAATTACTAAACCATTTGCATACCACATACAGGGTGATTATTGTAAAATTATACTGTCACCTTTCCAGCTTGAACAGAATTCTTTGTCGTGTAAATCCAGTGGGCAAAAGTTACTTTTAATCACATACCTACTACCTACACATTGTGTGTGATCTATTATTGATTACATATAATCATTATGCACTGAGTTTCCAATCAAAGGAAAAACGTAATATGGAAAGCGCGTATGCTCTACCGACAAGACCCTAGCTCTGAAATATATAAAAGAATCATTACTTAAATTTCGTATGGGAGTTCCATTATTACTTAGGTACATTTTGTATGGGAGTTCCAAATTAATTGGCTTACCGCTCCTACTCCAGTATCTCAGTTTAGCCGACGTTCCTTAGGAACAACTTTTCTCTGATTCACACTTTGAAATGTTTAAATTTTTCAGGGATAAACGAAACTCTTCTCGAGAAATTGAACTGACCATCCTGTATAATATAAACTTACGGTAGTTCTGATTGGTGATTTGATTGCATAACATACCAGCTGCGTAAGGTGGTATAGCTGTCTGTTGGTCTGTCTGTGTATACCTTAGGTGATTGACCCCGAATAAGAAAAAAACTAGTTTTCATAATGGAGCGATCTAAGCTTTGGTAGGTCTTAACTAAAAGTTCGAGTTGTTAGGTAGGACAGGGTCATCAAGAAGCCAAAAAAATGAATTTAAATACCAACTTTATTCAGAGGATGGTTCTTTATCTTCAAGAAATAATTTCGCTACTGAACTTTATACAATGTAGCGTAGGTGAGTTCTGTTACCTTCAAGAAAGATTCAACATTTATATAGGGGTTCCTTTTTCGTTTTTCCACTGTTTTTACTTGTAACAACATGTAATGAAATCTAAACAACCAAATGTCGCGTAGGCACAGTATGAGTAATGAACGAATATAGTCCCAAGACATTAATTATGAAATATTTTCAATATAGGTATCTCTTACAAATGTGGTTTGAAGAGTCTTGTTTTAATTTTGAATTTTTTTTTCTTTGCAGGTAAGCAACACTAAGCTGACCAGTTTCACTTGAACTTCCACGCATTATCTATAGGTATGAGGTACCTTACCTACCTACTTACCTAGTATCAACATTTTTCCGAAAGTAAGTGCGATGAATGTAAAATTTGGTGGAGTACGCGGGTTGTCGATAGGAGGCTACAACTTCGGCAAACGTAGCATTTGGTGCCCTGGCCAGATGGACCGATGACTTAAAGAGGACGGTTAGTAGTGACTGGATGACAAAAACGATGAATCGAGGCTTTATGGGCTTTACTACATGAGAGGTAGACCGCGTTAGCCCTGACGTAATCATGCTAGACATCACTACTTACTTACCAACTTATCCCGATTTGCTGTTGTAGCATAAAACAATCTTCACACTCTTTGAAACTCCTATTCAGAGCTCTTATACTGTAATTCTACCTGGAATTTCCTCATAACATGAAGCGGCGAGGTATCTTTTCATTTGCCCCGTAATAGAGGATTCTCCTTTCATGAAATATACAGGTTATTCTCATAAAAGCCGACCTGAATTTCAACATTAAGAGCAACTGGTAACGTTCTTTGAATTCTTGACTGAATAATTTGAAGTGAGATTTTACTGTTTACTGTAGCAACAAAACGTGCATTAAATATTGACGACCTAGTGTTTTGTTTGCCAAGAAATCTAATAAATATTCGTTATTAAACGCAGCATCGACATTTGTAAGTTTATGGATATAGTGTCATCATGATCATCACGGCATGAACGGAAGAAATCGTCTTAGACATCGGCGTCTTTTGTTTTATTCCACTCCAGCTATGTTAGCATACGACCCGCGACATAGATTTTTTCTACCCTTCCTTATGTCAAAAAAGTCTTTATCTGTTTTTATAAATTCCATACGATTTGACAAAGGTATCTGTAGTCTTCTCGATAAATCTATCTACAGTGCATATGGTAGCACGGCTGGCAATCTTGTGTCCATCTCATCCAGTCGTGATCATGAACTCCATCTCAAAATCATCAAGGTACCCAGCGCTCGTAGCATTTTGGTCTGCCCATTGTCGATAATATAAATTCTAACAAAGCAATTCATATGTGAAGTGCCGATTTGAAGGGTTCTGAATTAGAGGGTGGTATAGTACGGTAAGAAAGGTTGCGTTTAAAATTCAGCTCGCTCCCGTCAAAGCAATTGGGCTATACTAGTGTGCTGACTGGCTGCTGAGGTGTCAAATACACTTATGGGAACCATTTTTACGAAACGTGATACGTTGAATAAAGTACCTAGCTTACCCGACTATACCTGCATACTTTATGATATTGGGAAAGTGATGGTGAAAATAAGGGTAAAAGTGAGTGTGAATTTTATCATCCCATGTTTCGTTTAGTAAATAATGACCCGATTGTTATATCTAAACTAGCTGTTGCCCGCGAACTTCGTTTCGCCAAGGGAAATGTAGACAATACATTTTCTTATCTCTTTGCTCGTTTTGCCGAGCTCTATGTGTTCCGTCAGGTAGGCAGACAGACAGGACCTAAAGGTTCTCCCTAATCATAAAATATAATCAGGACGTTTATCTTCCACCATACCAAACATCAAAAGATATTGCAAACTTTTTGAGTGATTCATGCACAATTAGTTATACTATACAGACAGATTAACTTCTTCATCTTATTCTTCTTATTGGGTGGTATTTGCTCTTCTAATTTTTTGGTGCCATAGGGTTGTTTCTGGGGTTGTTGGGTCAGGTAGCTTTCCTTTTTTCGTGAGGTCGGTCATACACACACACACTAACAGATTACATTTTCAAAAGTAGATAGTGTGATATTGATATTGATTGTTTAATACTTATTTTATTACCCGCCCATTATTTTAGGATTCCGTACCCAAAGTGTATAACCCTATTTATTACTGAGACTTCGCTTTGCTGTCTGTCGGTCAGATTCTGTAATAGTAAGACAGATAACATTTTAAAAAATTACCGATGTTATATTTTTGTTGCCATTGCGGCTCCCATACAACAAACATGATTTTTACGCCATTTTTATACATAATGGTACCGGTTACATGTGTTATTCTGTTCTCATGTTCTTACTTTGTCTCATGGTTAGTATTTTATGCGTGATTGGTACGATTAGGGCAAGCAGATGACGATGATGGCTATGACGATGACGATGATGATGGAATAACCTGGAGGAACCCCTGACTACTGCCGATTTGTAGTTGCTTGTCTATGAAGGACACAGCCCACCCCCATCCCTCCTGTTTCAAAGTCTGAGCTCTAGTTACATCCTGATGATATAAATAGTTGGTTACACTACTAAAACTGATGTTTCTTTATAATTTTTGTGTGTAAGAGCAAGACCTGATGTCTTCTAATTACTTATTTCACTTCTGTTTTTGTTTTCTTATTAGTGAGTTGTATAAGTATGTAGGTACACTTTTTTATTTAGTTACCTAAATTAATAAGCCTGCAGGATCAGCCCATCAAGTCGTACAGATTTTTAATTGTTTCCGTATTTAGTGCTTCTAGTGTTCTATGTATATCAGGTACTCCAGCAAAAGCAACCCATATTGCTGAACAGTTTTTGTTACGTAACCGTTATCATATTTAAATGCGCGCGAATAAGTGTTTTTTCTGTGATGTGATGAAGTGATGATAGCTGGTAGCTATATATACACAAAAAAAAAACAATCTGTCTTATAGCTTCGGAGAAAATGGTGAAATGACATGGATATAAACCACAAAAAGTTTTATTCACGCCCATCTATTTTCTGAATTTGTAATACATGTGAAAGAAGGATAAAAAACCGCCTGCCATATGAAGTGGTGTACTGTTAAATACATCAAGAATTAATGACATTTATTTTTTAAAATCAATTCATTAAAGTGTTTCTGCCTCGAGATATTTGCTTTTAAAAGGAACGTTTTCTTCTCCCAAAGTATGAATACAAAATATTTGAAAAAAATAAGGAATAATTTCTGTATCTGAAGTTACTTTAAAAACTATATTGGATACTGAACCATTCAAGTAAAACTTGAGAAAAACAAATGGTTAGTAACAAAAAAAAACACATACACCCAAAAAAAAAACAGGAACAAAATTCCTTAGTTAACGCTGATTAACCTGATTAACTACGAAACCCTATTTGTGGGCGTGTCTGACACGTTCTTGGCCGGTTATTTATTTTGCTATGTTATTATGTTGGTATCGTGTTCGAATTTCGAGCCCAATATAATGTAAAAACAACTGCAAATATTTTAAGGGGTGAATCGGCCCATGAAACTGAACAACTTTTCCCAAGGAACGTACAGTTCGAAATATGAAAAAAAAATGGACCTCCCATACAAATTGACTCGGCCGGCTGGTACATTTTGTATGGAGGTACACAATTTTTCTTCATATTTCGACCTGTGTTCCTTGGGGAAAGTTGTTCAGTTTTAAGAGCTGATTTACCCGTTTAAGTATATGCAGTTGATTTTTTTACATACCTACTGTATAGTAAGGGTCGAACCAGTTCAAGAAACTAAACTGTCCCCAAGGATAATATGAAAAAAACCTACCTTTTCACTCTCATACATTTTTTAGGCTGTGAACCAGTATATGAAACTGAACAATTTTCCCCAAGGAAAACAGGTCGAAATATGAAAAAATGTTGGACCTCCCATACAAAATGTGTTGGCCGGCCGGGTCAGTTTGTACGGGAAGGTCAATTTTTTTTAAAATTTTTCTACTTATGTTCCTTGGGGAAAGTTGTTCAGTTTCATGGACTGGTTCACCCCTTGTAATCATTTAAGTTGTTTTTTTTTCATCTTATACTTGTAGGTACTTCTTACTCCTCTACCGCAACCGCAGCGCAATATCGATTTCCGTGCAAACTTATTTCAAGTATAGTGGCAACCCCCCCTTTTAGGGGTTGATTTTTTTAGCCTATAACCTGGACGGTAACTTTCCCAACATTTTGGTATAATTTGCATCAAAATCGGTTCAGTCGTTTTTGCGTGATGCTTTCACATACAAACATCTAAACAAATAAACAGATAAACAGACAAACATCTAAACAGAAAAAAATTCAAAAAATTTCTGAAACGTGTTCTGTTATCAATTTTAAGTATCACCAAACACTTTTTTTGGAAAATCTTCTATGTACAGACTTTCGACCCTCTACAACTTTATTATATGTATATAGAAGATTGCTCCCGAACAAAAGGTTCTAATATGTGCTCATCTTTTGTTTTATTGTATCCTCACATTTTGATGTATTGTGCTCTTGCTAATCCTGATTGACAGAAAAGGTACAAATAGCTGTTTGCCAATGGCTGAATATAGAAAAGCGGTATCGAATTCAGATGGGACGGTAGTTGCCAATACATGTGCCAAGAGGCTATATTGGGTGAATTTTTACTGACCGATAGCGAAAACTCAGAACCACTGGTGATAAGGAACAACTTTCCGCAAGGAACATAGGTTGAAATATGAAAAAAAATTTGGACCTCCCATAAAAACTTGCCGATCAGCTGATTTCAGTTACTATAGAAGGACATTGGTTATTACGAGGCTATGGATCAGTACCAAATCGCACGGGTGTTAACCGGACCAATGAAATCAAGTGTAGCAATAAAATTACCCTTCCTGCATAACGGCATAACGCGTAAATGTGGTTAATTCACATCCTAGGGGCTTGACCAAATTGGAAGGTGGATTTTAGTTTCTATTTACGATTGGTGTAATTCTTGGCCGTGTGATGCCGGCTTAGAATAGCATCGCCCCATTTCTTTCCTGTGGGTGTCGTAAGAAGCGACTAAAGGACTCGAGGGTATCATGTGTGTTGCAATTTTAGGCGACAGGCTGACAACCTGTCACTATAGCGATAGACGACAGTAGCTAAAACGGCCCTCAAATATGTGTCAGACGTGGCGATAACGACCGTACTTTTACGGTCGTTGGCGCTCTGCCTACCCCGCAAGGGATAAAGGCGTGATGTATGTATGTATGTATGTATGTAATTCTACGCCCCTTTAAGGGATTACCATATTTCTTCCTACAAGATTAGGTACTAGAGTAGGCGTTTTTTATCGTAAAATGTAGATATAGAATTTTGATTTCATTCTAATAATAGGTATATTATGTATATCACATTTGAGTAACATTCGATAAACTGCTATTTATGTAAATATACTGAGTGTTTGCTATAAAATCTCAGATAATGTTGCTGACTTTTCATAATATGACAACTTGTCTTACGCGTTAAATTTTGATGTCATACTGCATCTGAATCTGAAATTCCGCGACTACAAGTAGCAGGCATCTGACACGGTTCTGTGTGTGTTGCGACCGCCGTCTAAGTACCAAATCATCATTATCCATCATATACAGGGTGTAAGGGACGGTGTACCGAAAACTTTGCAGGCATGATCAGACCATCAAACGGAACAACTTTTACTATAGAGCCAATGGTGGGAAACGAAATAACTTTCCGTCCTTCCATACAAAATTCACGATTAGCTGACCGACTTTGTATGGGAGGTCGGTAAATTTTACCCGGAAACCGGGAACGTGAACCATCTTTCTTTTCGGTCAATCAGGTGGTTCAGCCTGCAATGTCCTAAACCAGATTGAGGACCAATTCACAAATCGATAAATATCAATTTGTGAGGCATCGACAGTCGAACCCGGAATTTTCAGCGTCGCAGGCAGTCGCACTACCACTGCACCTCATCGGCCGGCCGAAATTCTAGCATGAACTATAATTTTGTAATGTATTTATGTATGTAATCACTTTATTGTACCAAAACACTTTAAAACAAAAATTACAAAAATAGGCAAAATACAGGTACAAAGGCGGGCTTATCCCATTAAGAGATCTCTTCCAGCCAACCTTTGGAAGACCTAGAGGACATGTGATACGCAGGTAAACTAAGGTACATTAATGATGAGGATATGGCATTTTCTCTATACAAAATTTCGTAATTTATATATAACGCAATATTATCTATATACTAAATAATGCCTACTTGATAATAATACACAAATTTATTTATAAATTAATATACACAAAAATAAATAGATAAATATCATAAACCCTATACAATGTCCATGTCACCACGATCAAAACCCCAAACTTTCCTGACGTCTGTAATAGTTGTACCTACCTAAGTGTTATTTGACTCTCTCTTCGTGTGGGACACCGAGTCGTTCAACGACCCGATGAACCCTGGTGTCAGAGTTTTTCAACCGCCTACTGCAAGTAGCAGGCCTCTGACATGGTTGTGTAACGATCGCCATCATAGACAGCAACCGGAACCGACGGCTTAACGTGCCCATCCGAAGCACGGAACCATCTTGCTTTTCGGACAATCAGGTGGTTCAGCCTGCAATGTCCTAACCAGATTGGGAACAAATTCACAAAGTGATAAAAGACATTGCGCAAAGTGGACCAAATAGCGACCAGCATTGAGACATAGTGCATAACGTTCCTAAGGCTAATACTACTCTGAAACCCAAACCACATCAAAATCCGTCGCTGGAGTCTTGAGAAAAATGACATTATATTTCAGGTTTCCCATCAACAAAAAATCATAGCCAACAGCTTATTTCTAAAATAAATGACGGTATTCATTAAATCAATCAAACACTGTAATCAGTCTATTACTTCCTGAACAGCTATTACCACCGGTGTTATTCAGGGTGTCGTTTTATCCCCTTTTCTTTTGTACGGGCGTTGAACCAAGTAGCGACCCGCATTGAGACGTATTGCATAATGTTCCTAAGACTAATACTAGCCTGGAACCCAAACCACATCAAAATCCGTCGCTGGAGTCTTGAGAAAAATGACATTATATTTTAGGTTTTCCATTAACGAAAAATCATACCCAACAAATAACTTATTTCTATAATAACAGATGGTAGTCATTAAATCAACCAACCACTATAATCAGTCTATTTCTTCCTGAACAGCTATTACCACAAGTGTTACTCAGGGTGTCGTTTTATCCCCTTTTCTTTTGTACGGGCGTTGAACCAAGTAGCGACCCGCATTGAGACATAGTGCATAATGTTCCTAAGACTAATACTAGTCTGAAACCCAAACTACATCAAAAACCGTTGCTGGAGTCTTGAGGAAAATGACATTATATTTCAGGTATTTCATTAACGAAAAATCATAGCCAACAAATAACTTATTTCTATTATAACAGATGGTAGTCATTAAATCAATCAACCACTATAATCAGTCTATTTCTTCCTGGACAGCTATTACCACCGGTGTTACTCAGGGTGTCGTTTTATCCCCTTTTCTTTTGTACGGGCGTTGAACCAAGTAGCGACCCGCATTGAGACATAGTGCATTCCTAATATAATAAATTCGTAATGTTCCTAAGACTAATACTAGTCTGAAACCCAAACCACATCAAAATACGTCACTGGAGTCTTGAGAAAAATAACATTACATTTCAGGTTTTCCATTAACGAAAAATCATAGCCAACAAATAACTTATCTCTATAATAACAGATGGCAGTTATTGAAATAATCAATCACTTTAATCAATCTATTACTTCCTAAACAGTTATTACCACTGGTGTTACTCAGGGTGTCGTCTTATCCCCTTTTCTTTTGTACGGGCGTTGAACCAAATAGCGACCCGCATTGGGACATAGTGCATAATGTTCTTAAAACTAGGACTAGTCTGAAACCCAAACCACATCAAAATCCGTCGCTGGAGTCTTGAGAAAAATGACATTATATTTTAGGTTTTCTATTAACGAAAAATCATAGCCAACAAATAACTTATTTCTATAATAACAGATGGTAGTCATTGAATCAATCAACCACTATAATCAGTCTATTACTTCCTGAACAGCTATTACCACCGGTGTTACTCAGGGTGTCGTTTTATCCCCTTTTCTTTTGTATGGGCGTTGAACTAAGTAGCGACCCGCATTGAGATACAGTGCATAATGTTCCTAAGACTAATACTAGTCTGAAACCCAAACCACATCAAAATCCAAAAACGACACCCTGAGTAACACCAGTGGTAATAACTGTTTAGGAAGTAATAGATTGGTTAAAGTGGTTGATTGATTCAATAACTATCATCTGTTATTGTAGAGATAAGTTATTTGTTGGCTATGATTTTTCGTTAATGGAAAACCTGAAATGTAATGCTATTTTTCTCAAGACTCCAGCGACGTATTTTGATGTGGTTTGGGTTTCAGACTAGTATTAGTCTTAGGAACATTATGCACTATGTCCCAATGTGGGTCGCAATTTGGTTCAACGCCCGTACAAAAGAAAAGGGGATAAAACAACACCCTGAATAACACCGGTGGCAATAGCTGTTCAGGAAGTAATAGACTGATTAAGTGGTTGATTGATTCAATGATCACCGTCTTTAATTTTAGAAATAAGCTGTTGGCTATGATTTTTCGTTAATGGAAACCTTGAAATATCATGTAATTTTTTTCAAGACTCCAGCGACGGATTTCGATGTGGTTTGGGTTTCAGACTAGTATTAGTCTTAGGAACATTATGCACTATGTCCCTATGCGGGTCTCTGTTTGGTCCAAGGTCCATACACAAATGGGCAATCTCCTTTAAAATTTGTGAGTGATCCCACCGGGAATTGAACCCGGAATCTTTTGCGTCGCAGGCAGTCGCACTGCGCCACATCGGCCGGCAGAAATTCTATGACTGAACTTTAATTTATAATAGTAGTAAGTGTTTTTCGACGTTAAAATGTATAGTTTCTATTTCTATTTACATGTCTTAAGTTAAGTTTGCTTTATTGGCTACTTAGTTTAATTTAACGGGTAATTTCAGAACATGACAATGACAAGTTGCAACGTTTAAATAAATGTATGTAATAGAACAGTTTGTTGAACATAATAGCAGTAATTATGAGTAGTAACGCATAAATATAGCCTGAAGAAAAAGCAAGTTAATTTGTTCTAGTATGTAATAGTTTTCGTAAAATTATATTTCGAATTGTCGTTCCTCGTGTATGAAAATGACGTTTATCAAATAAAATATCTATGAGTTATTGAAGATGTACAAAATAGTTGACTGAATTTGGAATCGTTTGAATATGTATGACATTCAAGATTTTCGGCGAATCGTCATATATCTGTCATCATATCATTCATCGACCTTAAATATTATGTACCTAGCATTGACACAAAATAGAGAGTTTCGCTAATTTGTGTTACCTGTTGAACCCAAGTCCAGCAGCGGTGTTTAATTTTTGGGAGTATAGAATCTGAACTAGAGGGATGTTTATCACAATACAAATACTTACGTATGTCGCTCATGTCGCTCGCTAGTTTGTCGTTGGCATGTGCCATCACCAAATTCTCATTCTGAAACAAAATGTGTTGTTTTGTCGGCATTTCACAGTTTCTCTTGGTTTTTACGTATTCATCTCGGCAATTTTCACGCTTGCGTACAAAACTGACAGGGGAATGACATCACAACACACGCAAAATAACACGAAAAACACAGGCACAAAATAACACAACACATAATCAACAAAAGCAACGATCTTGGAACAAATTGAGCGAAAATGGAAACGAAAAGATGGAAAATATTCAGAATACTGGAATTCTTTATAACTCGAGACGTATATTATCAGCGAAAAGAAAAATGCGTGTTTTCTTGTAAATAATTCGAGCATTGAGAATGAAAACGTATGTGACATCAGCGACACCCCAAGAACCATGTTTAAGGGATCAATCTGTTCTGGTTTTTCTCAATATAATGAATTATGTAAAACGAGTTTAAATTGATCTTTAAAATGAGTAGGTAACTCATTAAGCTGATTGATAGGTAGTACGTACCTAACCTATCTGAACAGTCTATATAGGGTGCTTACGAACGACCCACTGACCCCAAACCACGTAGATCAACAGCTCAAACTGAACAATTTTCCCCGAGGAGGAAAATATTTGTTGACCTCTTTTAGAAAATTACTAGGTCAGATTTTTTTTTGTATGGGAGGTCCAAATTAGACTTTGAACTTTAATCCTAAGCTAAGTTGTTCATTTTGACCTGTTGAGCTTAGCGTTTCCAAGAAATTGACTCGTTCGGTACCACCCTGCATAAAACTTTCTTGTCACCAAAAGGTTCAATTACAGACAGGGCCTAGAAAGTCTAGCTGTACCTATAATCTGATAGCAATAATCTTGGATAGTCACCGTCTTTAGTCATGTAATCTTAGTTGGTGACGGTCTTTAAGTCGCTATAATCTTGGATGGTCAACGCCTTTAGAAACTGTGCGATTATGAATACCTTGCGCCGATTCGACGCAGATAAACTGAAAATATCTGAGACGAAACGGGCTAGGGCCGGCGACAATTCGCTAGTGCCTATTCGCAAATAGGAAAGCTTTGTACTGGGAGTAACAAAAAGGGTATAACAAGCCGAAAGGAGGTCCTCATGAAACTAAAGAACTTTCCATGTGAGTAATATGAACAAAATATTTATAATTCCCGTAGTAAATCAATCAGCTTATCGGCAATTTTGTATGGGAGGTCCGTTTTTTTTTTCATATTTCGACCTAGGTTCCATGGGGACAGTTGTTCAGTTTTATGAGTACCTTGACCTATTTTCGGCTTGTTACACCCTTTTTGTTACTCCCTGTGTAGTGAAATGGAAATGTCGCGTCGATAGCTGTGGAAATAAAAACGATAATAACTGACATGAAAATTCGTTCAGTAGAAGAGGAAGCAAATTGAGGACGAGCAAGTTAAAAGCGGGTAGGTACTGATGTGATGTTTATTGGCAGAGGCGTATAGGTGTTAGAGTTTTTACTTGTAAACCAAAGCAAGCACAGAAATCACTGCGCGCTTGCTAGTTGATCAGAACTTTTGTCTGAAATATTAAGATCATTACATGCGTAACCATTAATGCTATCAAGTATGCTGGTATGTAGGTACCGTAGTGTTCACTCGAAAGCAAATTAGACCAATTTGCAAGCATTCCCAGACAGGCTTACGTCAGTTCAATAGGTAACCCTGGTCTAGATCTGATAGAAAGCGTAGTGACAAAACAATAGACCATTTCTGCGACTTTCACCGCGGCCAGACGGGTCTAAACAAAGCCGGAGCACCGCGGGTTGTCGGCTCTTGGTGTCATATTTCATGAGAAAATTATATAGAGTAATATAGTATATACTTGCGTGCTTCAGAAAGTGTATTAAACAGAAGTTTGAAAGGAATTTGTGTATCATGCATGAATCGTAGTCTACACTTTGTTGTTTGTGTATTCTATCTATCCCATCGAGGCTTCTTGCTACAGAGTCGTGTCAACGAACTGTCAGTTGCACAAAAATATCGTACGTATAGCAAAAAAGTTCACTAGCACTACACATGTAAACTATGGTTAAAATATTAATACGCCTGTTCCTTGTACAAACATAAATAACACCTAGGTAACATCTGAAATTGTTGAACAGATTTTAAATATAAACCGTGTTATTAAAAAAAGTTAGACATGGTTTAAGTCATTTGACAACGTCAAATCGTATGGAAAATTAATTTAAACTGTTTTTTGTAATAATACCGAAATTTTTTAAGTACTCGCAGTCACATGTCTGTCACACACGTTTTAAGTATTGAAGTCCGGAAATTGTTGGAAGGTCACAACATGTACATTATTTTTGACTCTCTCTCTCTTCGTGTGGGACACCGAGTCGCCCAACGACCCGATGAACCCTGGTGTCAGAGTTTTGACTAACATAATAGGATAGTGCTTATTATATTATATCTTCTATCGCGTGACTATTGTGTAAACTCCGGTGTCAAAGATTTTCAACGTCTAGAACACTTTAAAAACCAAATAAAAACAAATAACTTGAACGTTGTGCTAAAATACACATGAGTAAGTCCAACTCATCATTATTCTCTTGCCTTCGCTTTATAAACCATCCTACCTTTACTCGCGCTTCTTTGATACCTGAGCTTTCCAGAAAGCTCTATTTTACCGACGGCAATAAAGGAATAGAAAATGTGAGGAATTGAGCTTTTATTACAAACACAAAGAAAAACGAAATGGACTGCGAGAGTGCATTTGAAATTTTATTTGTGTCCATTCCGTTTTCAATGTCTGTTTAAGTTTTATAAACAGAGTTTTATAAGTGCTTTCATACATACATTTGGATACCGTATTTATTATATACCGTATGATGCTAACCTTCAATAACACAAGAAGTAGCTATGTCTTTTATCTTCTCTACAACGAACTTCTTACTTTTGGCGGGGATCATACGTAACGACCGCTATAATATTAGAGCTCCGTAACGCATGCGTTACGACAATGCGAATTTACACCTTATTCCCATAAAAATACGGTTAATGTCAAACTGTTTGACAGACGCATCCGTCGAACGTAGCGCTGTGCGGTATGTAGCCCAGTTCTTGCCTTTGACCAATTATTTTATTTCGTGTATAATACCCGTCATCATGAATATATCAAAGCAAAAATATTCACTCGAGAAGGATTTCAACCCTCATAAAAATCACACTCGGCTAATACTCGTAGATACGGTCTTTATTTTCTTCATGATAAATAGAAAAGCATTTTTGTAATTTCATTTCTCATCCTTGTTGTCATAAATCTCTTGGTAATTTGGTTAGGTGACTAACCAAGTTAACAACAAATCTTTGCGCTAAATGAGAAAAATGCAGGAACTTTCACAGAGACATAAATTATCAAAACGAAACAAAGAAAGGTAACCTCCCATGTTAAAAGCCGCCCAGCCATTTCGGCTGTAGCCCGTGAAAACGATTTTCTTATCTACATACATACCTACTCTCGAAAAATATAACCCTCTTTCTGAGGCAGTTGCGTAAAAACGGTGAAAAATATGACAGCATTTCTGGTAGCTTTGATGTTCCTTATGCTATGACTAGCTGCCCGTCAGCGGTTTCACCCGCTGCAACCTATTATTCCGCGTTATAAAAGCATTATTCGCCGAGAGATGTCGCTGTTAGTTTTCGGCGAAAACGTTTAAAACGCGAATCGGCTCAGTCACGCCACCTATTTCAAAAATATTGGAAGATGCGTGATCCCGTGGGAATGAGACATTTTTCCGTGGTAAAAAGTATCCTATGTGTTATTCCAGATGCCCTTTTATATTTCTGCAAAGTTTCATTTCAATCTAATCAGCCGTTTTTGCGTGATGTCATAACAAACACACACACAAACATCCGCCTTTATAATATTAGTAGGATAGTAGGATTATGTGACATCTTATGTGTAAGGGAATGATGGCTTTTCAGTGTCGTAGATGTTGTCGAATACATTTGACATGTCTTGTCGACGTTGAGACTTTGGAGTACGAGTTATAGAGCGCGCGTATCGCCCCGCGCCGTACTGTCGAAACGTAATCAGTTGTTCCATAGATATCGACGTCAAAATGTATGAGAAGTTATAGAGGTGTAATATTGGGTGTAATAGTGTTGTCACTGGCGTTTGCTACCTATGGACAGAGAGGTTATGTTATTATTACTACTGCCACCCGTTCAAAATTTTTAGTTGCAGTCTACAGCTTGCATATATTCTAAGTGATAGACATACTTATATTTATATATAATACTAGCTGCCCGTCAGCGATTTCACCCGCTGCAACCTATTATTCCGCGGGAAAAAAAGCATTACTCGCCAAGAGATGTCGCTGTTAGTTTTCGGCGAAAATGTTTAAAACGCGAATCGGCTCAGTCACGCCACCACCTATGCAAAAATATTGGAATATGCGTGATCCCGTATAGTCGGGGAATTCTGGAAATTCAATGTATGGCGCCAGTTGAAGCACGCCATTACAGCATTTTTTTTTGTGATTAGATACCTATAAGCATGATGTTTGAAACCTAAAAAGCGGAGACCCTCCGCTCGTCCGCATCACCCCCATTTTCTTTGAAATGTGTCAAAAATTATAAACTTTCCAGATTTATGAGTTAACTATAATAGTTACAAAAAAAGTGTCAAAGGACAAAATATTTCGTATTAAATTTACTACTTAAATGTAATACATTTTTTTATTGTAACTCTAATGGTTTTCAAGATAAAACGATTTATTTTTAAAAAAATAACTTACCTGGAAAACAGTAAGACTACTTACGTTTTATCTTGAAAACAGTAAGAGTTACAAAAAAAAATGTATTACATTACATTTACATAGGTATCTAATCGCAGAAAAAATTCCTGTAAAAGTGTGTTTCAACCGGCGCCATTCATAGATTTTCCAGAAAAAGGTTTTTTTTATATAAATCGTTTTATCTTGAAAACCGTAAGAGTTACAATAAAAAAATTTATTACATTTAAGTAGCAAATTTAATACGGAATATTTTGTCCTTTAACACTTTTTTTGTTACTATTATAGTTAACTCATAAATCCGTAAAGTGTATAATTTTTGACACTTACTTACTTTACTTTACAGCCACAACAGTCCACTGCTGGACATGGGCCTCCCCCGCATTGGGGGGTATTTTTGACACATTTCAAAGAAAATGGGGGTGATGCGGACGAGCGGAGGGTCTCCGCCTTTAAGAGGATCGTTTAGCTGTAAATTTTCATACAAAAAGCGTTAACGTTTTTATCATATTTATCGGTAACCAATGGATTTGATTTTTTAATATTTTATTAAAACCAACAAAAACTAGGTTTATACGTTTTTCTTTTTTTGATATTAATAATACTTTCCGAAATAATAAGGTCCCAAAGTACACTTTTTCGGTTATGAAAGTTGTTCATGTTTGAGCACGTTTAATTATAAAACTATAGAGAATTTGGTTAAAAACTAAACGTACAAACCTAGTTCAATTCATACCTAAGCGATTAAGACCAAAATTATAGGATTCGGTTGAAGTTTAGAGGTAGTAAAATGTTAACGCCCGTACCTCGATTTTGCCCTGTTTTCGAGAGAATTTCTCAGGAAGCCTGCAACTGTCCCTATCGCACAATCGGGATGGGGGGCGGGTTACGGTAAGTAAACGTACATTAGGGATGTACGATAGTAACATCGATACATACGATAATAGAGATGGGATTTTGAGATAATATCGACAATAATAATAATGATTGGTATGAAACTAAGTATCTGTTCTGTCCTCGAGTATAGGTGTTATTTGCGATGTTTCTGTGCACTTTATGTCCACCCCATTACCTCGTGACCCCTGTCACGAGGTAACGTGTGAGTCCTAGTGGGGGGTTATGTATGTGTAGGTACGTTAAAATATCGTATATTATTATTAATATATTTTTTTATTATTATGCTTAGAATATGCTTTCCCGCGGGTGTCGTAGGAGGCGACTAAGGGACTCAAGGGTTTCACAAAGGGCGACAGGCTAACATCCTGTCACTATAGGAATTCACGAATTTTCTGCGACGGCCTTCAAAAATGTGACAGACGTGGTGATGTGATGATATGTCATCGGAAAATCTGGGGGCACGACAGTGCCCCCGCCAAGACGAGACACATGAAGCGCGAGGGCACTACCTACCATTTTTTCGTATCATTTTCATTTTTCCTTTACAGATAGTTAATTTACTTTCAATTTTATATGTATAGATTAGAGTAATAAGTAGGGGAGACCGAGGGGTATTGGATCAGAGGGGTGTTGGATCAGCTTTATTTTCACGAAAAGTAGAAGCATTAACGAGCAGACTACGATGCAAGCGTGCCTCTTTTTAACCCCTTAGTTAGCGTCCCTGACCTGACTTGACAGAGTTAAGACTAGATAACATTTTTTGCAGGTCCTGCAGCGATTCGGCCATTGTGACTATTTCGTCTGCAAAGTGGAGATGCGTGAGACTTTCGCCGTTGACGTTGATGCCCAGTCCATCCCAATTAAGTGTTTTGAAGACGTCCTCCAATGCGTTGGTGAAGAGTTTCGGGGATATAACGTCACCCTGTTTTACACCACGGAGCAGTTGGATGGGTCTTGTATTATGATTTTGTACTTAAACGGACATCGTAGCCATTTGATAAAAAGGCTTCTCAGCACCTCCACATACCGCCAGTCGACTTGACAGCGCTGCAAGGACTCCAAAACAGCCTAGGTTTCGATAGAGTCGAAGGCTTTTTCGTAGTCCACAAAAGCCATACACAGTGGTTGGTTGTATTGTACTCCTCTGTCTTCTGTATAACCTGCCTTACAGTATGGATGTGGTCCACGGTACTGAAGCCCTTACGAAACCCGGCCTGTTCCGGTGGCTGAAAGGCGTCAAATCTTGATGCCAGACGATTCGTGACAACTGTCGAGAACAGCTTATAGACGTGGCTAAGAAGTGTGATCGGCCTATAATTTTTGAGAAGCCTTTCCATTCTTAAGCTGTCTGAGAGCCGCCCCGATTTCGTCTATATCTACGTCCGGGAGATCTTCTGTAAAGTGGCGGGAGAGAGGAGCTCTTGGGTCTGGGGTCGCATCAGGTGGAGGCTTTTTCGCATGCGAGGCATACAGATTTCCATAGAAGTCCTCAATTTCAGCGAGTATCTCTGGAACCGATGTGACAGTTACACCATTTGAGGTAGTTAGCTTTGCCAGATGACTCCTTCCCAGTGTCTTGATAAAAACTTTCGGCCCAAAATACTTAAAAAAAAATCGAAAATAATTTTGAGGTAATACACTTAAATTTTTAAATAGGCCTTTATTGAAATGACATTAACATAAAATAATCCAACACCCCCCTGTACATGATCCAACAACAATCCTCGATATGAGGGGTGTTGGATCAAAATTACTTGCTCAACTAAAGTTGAGTTTTTATTAAAGCTTATGAAATTTGGTATCCATTGGTAATCAAATTCGAATTATCTTTTTAGAACTTTGCGTTACGAAGAAAAATGTCAAGAATGATCCAACACCCCTCGGTCTTACCAACTATTCGTGTATATTGTACATTTTTATGTATCTTCAGCGTGGTCTCAAAACTTCCGTGGCTTTTGTAGACTTAAGTGCCGCCTATGACACAGTCTGGTTCGAGGATCTTGGTCGAAGGTTGGGAAAATCATACCTTGCGGCAAAACCTTAGCATTGCTGAAGACGCTACTGGGCCCCCGCTACATCCAAGTTAACTTGGGAGACAGTACCAGCAGCTACCGACTTCTCAAAAACGGCTTACCTCAGGGATCGGTTCTAGCAGCACTGTTGTTTCACATATAGGTATATCAGCGACATGCCGGACACTGCTTGTCAAAAATTCGCCTATGTTGATGACCTAGCTCTGGCGTTCCAAGCGAAATCCTTTGAAGATGGCGAAGCGGCACTAACCAGCGATCTGAAGGCTATGGGCGACTACTACACGAAATGGCGGCTCTGTCCAAATCCCTCTAAAACAGAGGTCGCTGCCTTTCACCTTACCAACTGCCTAGCGAACAGGAAGCTTAACGTATCCTTCTGCGGAGTACCCGTTAAAAATAACTTCACTCCTAAGTACCTAGGTGTGACATTGGACCGCCCCCTAACCTTCAAAGACCATCTAAATAACGTGCTGAACATACTACCAAAAAAAACAGGCTGAACATACTAAAAAATCTAGCAGGAACTACCTGGGGCACCTCCGCCTCAGTCTTAAGGACATCTGCTTTGGCTCTGGTTTACTCAACCGCGGAGTACTGTGCGCCGATATGGTACCGAAGCGCGCACACAAATAAAGTCGACACCAAACTCCACGAGGCCATGCGGATAATTACAGGGCTAATAAAATCCACCCCCCTTCCATGGCTCCCAGTATTAGCACACACCCCACCACCGGACCTGCGAAGATGCAACGCAGCAGCTACTGAGTGACGTAAATGTTCGAGGGACTGCATGCCGATCCGAACTGGATTTGATGCTGCGCGCTCAACATGGGTGAAGCTGAACAGGTTATTGTATATTATGGATATTGTATTATTGTATTTCTATGTTATGGTGTGATATTTCATTATTTATGTTTATAAAAAAAAACTAAGTAACTCTATATTTTTTTCTATTATCAGTGTAATGAATGAATGAATTAAACGATTAATAAAGTAATTACTTGAAACAGAATAAAATATATAATTTTATTATTGGGTTAGTTTTCTCTCTCGTGGAATTCTAGGATCAATTAGTTCAGGTCAACGGTTCAGGTAGTCAACATTGAAATCGAAATGAATATTCCGCTGGCGCATGGCGCGGTCGCGGCGGCGGCGGCGGCGGCGGCCGTACGGCGCGCGTTTATGTGTGCGTAAGGTTTTGTATGTGTGGGTGCTTCCCGCGCCGGAGTCGAGATAGCACATAAAATGTGGAAAACGAATTTCGCGCGAGCCATGTCACTAAACGATAGTCTTAAGGTTTCAAACAACATGCTTATAGGTATCTAATCGCAAAAAAAATTGCTGTAAAGGCGTGCTTCAACTGGCGCCATACATTGAATTTCCAGAATTCCCCGACTAGTAGGAATAAGACATTTTCCCGTGGTAAAAAGTAGCCTATGTCTTATTCTAGATACTCTTCTATATTTGTGCAAAATTTCATGTCAATCTAATCAGCCGTTTTAGCGTGATGTCGTAACAAACACACACACAAACATCCGCCTTTATAATATTACTAGCTGCCCGTCAGCGGTTTTACCCGCTGCAACCTATTATTCCGCGGGAATAAAGCATTATTCGCCAAGAGATGTCGCTGTTAGTTTTCGGCGAGAACGTTTAAAACGCGAATCGGCTCAGTCACGCCACCTAATTCAAAAATATTGGAAAATGCGTGATTCCGTGATGAGACATTTTTCCGTGATAAAAAGTATCCTATGTGATATTCCAGATGCCCTTTTATATTTCTGCAAAGTTTCATGTCAATCTAATCAGCCGTTTTTGCGTGATGTCGTAACAAACACACACACAAACATCCGCCTTTATAATATTAGTAGGATAGGATAGTAGGATTAGTAGGATAAGGCGCTGCTATCTACACTCGTGAGATATGGCGTGAAACGTAAGAGGTGCTACTGTAATTTTCATGTTACCTGTCTCCATTCAAATTTAAAGTACATGTTTTGGTTTACACAGATTTTTTTCTTGTTTTCAAGAAAGATCGTCGTGACTGAAAACTCCCTGCTTATTCCGCATTTTGGGTTGCCCTCATAATTCCTTTATGAGCGAAACGTGCAAATGCCCCAAGGTTAGGGACCCCTGTACTGAAATGGAGGCCCTTGTTTACCCCCAAAAGGTTCCTTTGTTATTTTATTACAGTAAGTAGTTTTGTTTTTGGTACGTATACCTACATTACGGTTCTAAATGACTGGTCGGCAACTGTTTAGTCGTAGAATTTCCTACTCTTATACAAAAGTGCCACGTGGTGCCAGCTTAGAATAGCATCACCCCATATCTTTCCCGTAAGAAGAGACTTAGGAATTTGACAGTTGATGTGTACCTATTACAACTTTAGGCGACAGGCTGACAACCTGTCACTATGGTGAAACGCAGTCTTCTGAATGTGTTTGATTCCGAAGCTGATCTTAGCGCAGTGGAAGCAAGTTAAAGTTATCTTAAAATCTAATCGGTCGATCAGCCTCGGAACAACATTTGACTACGATTCGTAGTGCTCTTTACTATAGCTAAATAAAATAAATTTAATGAGAGAATTTTTGTTCCGGAAAGTTTCCGGCCGAGAAATTTTTGCTGCGACGGCTCTCTCACAATCTCCTACTAATATTTAACTGCACCACCACAGCTCATATCTAAAATAAATATACCAAGTTCCGGTTGTACTAAAGGTCATCAGGGTGGTGACCTCCACGTAATGTTGCTAAATCACGGTAATGAACGTACTTATACAGGACCTAGCAGCGATTTGCTTACCGTGCGAATTATGACGCCGCCGTTTCCTTGTAAGTCTAGTTTTTGACAGGAAAAAAGGTATCAGGTTTTGAGGAAGACATTTGGATTGGGATTTAGATACTAGACTTACTGCACCCGGACACCAGCTCGTGTGGCACTCCGTTCCTCCAACAATTTTGGTTTCACCTTAGTTTATCACTCTATTATTCACTAGTTCACAGTTCGACATCAAATAATGTTTTCAACACACACATAACAAAGATTTCTCCCGCACACTACTGGTTGCGACAGCAAAGAGTTTGCTGTACAAAACGCAAAACTAAAAGATTTCTGAGAAATCAGCCCGTTGGCCCCAATCAAAATATATAGCTATCGGCAGCCGCGACGCGAGCGAACCCAAAGTGAGGTTATGTTGCCGGAGGCCGCGTGGTTCTCAATCAAAGCGCCGGAACCAAATCCACTTGGTTCACTTCCCCACCGAACAGGGAAAAACCACACGAGAAAACCGAAAGCACACTAAATTACACCATTTATAATTAAAATTCGCATCAACGATGCGAGCGACGGCAGAGGACGTGACAAAGACAAACAGTGTTGCCAGCGCCGTCTGCTCAAAAAGAAATGACTCGAGACGCAAATCGCACCGCGCGTATTTGATACGAAACTAAACATTCACCCGCCCCGGACCGACCCATCGGTCCGCTCTATGCATGGCAGGCGTGATAATGTAGCCACTGCTCGCTTAAGGACTGAATCCCCCACCTGAACTTCTGCAACTCGAGGAGTGCCATCAAAACAGGTTGAGAATGCGCCCCGGCGCCAACGCAGTGGCGGTAGGTTGGCATCCTTAACCAGAACGAGATCCCCAATGCAGGGGGGTTCAGTCCTGTCCGTCCACTTAAGGCGTTGCTGCAGAATGTGCAAGTACTCAAGCGACCAACGCTTCCAAAAGTTTTGAGTCATTTGCTGCAACAACTGATAACGCGACAAACGATTGCTATTCACCTCCGTATAGGGATATTCCGGCAAGGCGTTAAGTGGGCGGCCAATTAAGAAATGCCCTGGCGTTAGGGCCTCTAAATCATTTGGGTCTGAGCTGAGCGGACACAAAGGACGCGAATTGAGTACAGCCTAAATTTTACAAAACACGGTCGCCAGCTCCTCGAAAGTCAAAATTGTTAACCCTACAACGCGCAACAAATGCGTCTTAGCGGACTTTACAACCGCTTCAAAAATACCACCCCAGTGAGGGCACGCTGGTGGATCGAACACCCAGGTAATGCCCTGACGGGAGAGGCCCGTGCTGATGGCTTCTTCGTTCTCCCTTAAGAACGTTACAATTTCCTTCATACACCGATCAGCCCCCTTAAAGTTGGTACCACAATCCGACCTGATCAGCGCTGGTCGCCCTCGTCGCGACGTAAATCTCTCCAGCGCTGCCAAAAAGGCCTCGGTAGAAAGGTCGGCCACGAGCTCCAAGTGGACGGCCTTGGTGGCTAGGCACACGAACACGCACAAGTACGCCTTGATAGACTTTTCGTTCCGTAGGCGTGATGCCTTCACCATGAAAGGGCCTGCGAAATCCGTTCCCACACCTGCAAACGTCCAGGCCTCCGTCACCCGGTCCGGTGGAAGATCTCCCATCTGTGGCTGCATTGTGGCTGCCTTCAAGCGGTAACAAGGCAAGCACCTAAACACAACGCTACGTACCGTTCGTCGTCCCGATAAGATCCAGAACTCGCGCTGTAGAATGGCCAATAGCGCATTACAGCCCGCGTGCGAGTTTTTCTCATGACGATCCCTGACTAAGAGCTCAACTAAGGGTCCCTTTTTTGGAAGTAACAGTGGATGCCGAGCCGAAAAGGGCAGGCTAGCGTTCCGAAGTCTGCCTCCAACCCTGAGCATACCTTGCTCATCCAAGAATGGGTTGAGGCGCACAATTCCTCCCTTCAGCTTTCCACGTCCATCCCTGAGCAGCCTGACCTCCTCTTCAAAATGTTCCGCCTGGACGACTCTAACTAATGAGCATAGAGCCGCATTCCGTTCCGCAGGCGAGAGGACAGGTGTAAAGTTCCGTTCTGCTTGAGGCTTCCTGCAGTTGTTCACGAACCGTTTGATCCAACCTGTCACCCCAAGAAGTTTGTCGAGGAGCTATACCGTTCCAGCAAGAAAGCTGGGTTAGGCTTCGGTACGAGTTGCCCCACGTTCACTCGCAAACCTCGATCAGGTGGCCCAAGCGGCGCCCTGCACTCGTTGAATGGCCATTCCTGCGGCGACTCAGTCAGCCATTGAGGTCCCCACCACAGTGGGTGACTCACCAAATCAGGTGCCCTGCACCCGCGCGAAGCGCAGTCCGCTGGGTTCCATTCTCCCGGTACGTGCCTCCACACTAACGGAGTTTCCGACTCCGTAATCTGTGACACCCGATTTGCCACGAAAACCTCAAGTGTATGTACCGACGTCTGCAACCAGCACAGAACTATCCGACTGTCAGTCCACGCGTACACCGTTTCATCCAAATAGATGGTACCACGCAGATTGCAGGTTACATGATTTAGCAAGCGCGCTAGAAGAGCTGCCCCTGCTAATTCCAATTTGGGGATGGTCCATCTAGTTCTGACTGGTGCCACCTTACTTTTGGCCATAACCAGACGCACGTGCACAGTTCCCGTTGAACTTGCGCTCCGAGGCGTCACAAAACCCATGTAGGGTAGCCTTACATCCCACCGATGGGACTAACTTGCGGGGTATCGCGATGTGCACGATCCCTGGTAGGGTGGTCACAAACTTGAGCCAATCCTTCAACAACTCTCCGGAGAGTTGGTCGTCCCATCCTAAGTTGGCTAGCCACAACCTTTGTAAAAAGCACTTCGCCATGAACGTAACTGGGGCGATCCATCCGTTAGGTTAGTCCAAGTTTTCTCCAAAAGGTCGGGCTCGATCTTGTACGTGAATACGTCATGCGTTGGCCTATACTGCACCCCGAGGATGCCCAACGTATTTGGATTGTCCGGGTTCTCAACGAGGTGCGGGTCCTGATGGAACTCGCCTGGCAAACCGGCCAGGAGCTCTGGGCAACTGGACAACCATTTCCGCAACTCGTAACCTCCTGAACCCATGATCGCGATCAGCTCGTCTCGTAGAATTAGCGCCTGCTCCACGCTATCAGCACCCGTGCAGATATCGTCCACGTAGACGTCGCGATCCAGTACTGCTGCGGCTCGAGGATATCTTACCCTTTCCTGTGCGGCCAACTCTCGCAGCGTACGTACTGCCAAATACGGACTTGGCTTAAGTCCATACGTCACCGTGTTAAGTTCGTATGTGACCATCGGCTCATCTGGGCTCTCACGCCACAAAATCAGCTGATACCGACGGTCATCCGGATGTATCATGGTTTGGCGAAACATCATTTTGACGTCTGCGACGAACGCTACCTGGTGTAACCGAAAGTCTGTGAGAATGTCCACAATGTCCCGGTTCAATTTAGGACCCGCGTGCAAACATTGGTTCACAGACACACCATTCGAGGTAGGAGCAGAACCGTCAAACACCACCCGTATTTTCGCCTCAGGTGACTTCAAGACAGCCAGGTGTGGAATGTAATAATGCTCGACACACCTCCAATTCAGGCTGGACACCGACATGTGGCCCAATTGAATATATTCCCGCATGAATTCTATATACTTCTGCCGAAGTGCTGGGTCTCGCCTCATCTTCCGCTCCATTGCGAGTAGTCTCCGTTCCGCGAGCTGTCGCGAACTACCTAAAGCGGGGCGGTTTGGGAGAAAAGGTAGCCTGGTCACGAATCTGCCTGACGAGCATCTCGCAGTGTTGTATTGATAGAACAACTCGCACTCGTCATCCTCTGGCTTCCGTCTGTCCGCCGTGGGCGGCTCTTCAGACTCCCAAAACCTCTGCAGCACCTCTGACAGCACACTACCATAGAGGACCGGATCCCTTCTGGTAGGTCCTGAGGTCTCCAAACGGGGCCGAAAACAACATACCCCTGTGGTATCTACGGCCACCAAACCAGTTTCCTGGAGTACCTTCTTCCTACCGCACCATAATCTCCCGAGGACGTCTGACCCGAGAAGTACGTCCACCGTACCAGGAGTATCAAAATCAGGATCAGCTAACTCCAACCCTGTGGTTAGCCCTCGTACCGTTGGTGGTAACCTAACCTGAGGGAGTTTCCCAACCACTTCATCCAGCACCACGGCTGAGACTTGATAGCTGACCCTGTACATGTGCTACCTAATGCGAACTCAAAGTTCGTCTGACCCCGAATGTCAGGCACATTTAGGCCCCGATGCCTACAGCTTCATCCGCACTTGGCTGTACATTTAGGCCTAGCCTACTCACCAGCTTACTCGATACAATACATCCCTGAGCCCCTGTATCCAGTAGGGCTCTTACTTGAATGGTCCGGCCACCGTATCCCCATACCCAAATCTTAGCCGTTGGCAAAAGTACCGTGATTGGACGGGAGCCGAAGCTGATGAGTAGGCGGCGATTACCTAGCGGGAATCTAAACGCGGTGAGGCCGCGTCCCGCGGGGGTATCCCCTCGCTACCCAAACCTGTGTATGGGTCCCACTCCTGCTGGTAGGGAGGTCTGCCCATAAAGGCCATGGCTGGAGTTCTATAGTACCCCGCCGGCAAACGTCCGTACCGAGGTTGCGCCTGTAGCCGCGGGTACTCAGGCATAGGCGGAGGCATGCGTGGGTCTTGAGACCCAACCAGGTGGCTCAAGCCCGCAGAATACTGCATGTACCCTGGTGGCTGCCTAGCTCCCCTGACACCCGCCCGTTTGATCCCGTACCTGGGATGGGTGTCCTGGCCATGTTCCCGTGTCGTTCCTCCCCAATCCGGCACCTGCTGCCGTGGTGGAGATCGTCCCCACGTCCGTTGGTAAGTGGGCTCCGACTGTTGACGTCCCCTGCCTGTCCCTGTGACTGATGCGGAGGTGGGCTCCTCCTTGGAGGGGTGGGAGCGTTGCTCCCTCCTTGGTGGGCAGGCTCCTTCGCTGACCCGATCCAGCGCTGCCCCGGCGTCTCCGGAGCGATTCATGCAGAGCAGCGGATGGTGTGCACCCTGGCAGTACCTACAGTTGGTGTTTGAAGGGCACTCGCACCTGATGCGGCCCCAGGCACCGATAACACCAACTCCTCTGCTGTGCCACACCCCGTCTCCTCTGAACCCGCTGCGCAGCAAACTCCTGACACGCTGTTACCCTGTGGCCTGTCTCCTGCAGTAGGCACACCCTGATTCCAATGCGGTGTTGTACCGCCTGGGTTGCCTACTGTTGCCTCCTCGCGCCGGTGCACCCGGCCGTTCCGGGTGGCGAGGGCAGAGGTCTCCTTGCGTGGGCTTCACCAGCCTGGACGTCCACTCGCCTGCTTTCGGCCTCGAGGAACGACTTCAGATCCTCGTAGGTCGGGAGGTGGTCCGAGGACTTGCCCCATGGAGCTGCTCGAATCGAGCGACCATTTCGCTCGGCAGGCGGCGAAGCACTGTGTGGACCAAGATATAACCGTAGCCCGCCACTGGCAAACCCTGTCGCTCTAGTGCGCTGACCGCGACACTGACTGGGTGGAAGATTTTCTCGCGGAGGTCCGTACCTCGCGTTATGGTTGGTATTGACAGCCACTGGTCTAACAGCCTGTCTACAATCAGGCGCTTGTTTCGATACCGGTCGGTAAGGATCTTCCACGCCACCTCATAATTGCTATCCGAGACCGCCAAATGCGTCAGCAATTCATGAGGCTCTCCTTGTAGCCTGGACATCAGCTGAGCCATCTTGTACGCTGGCATTATGTCCGTCCGTGTGTGGACCACGCTGCTATACAGGTCCTCAAACGCCGGCCAGTCGGCGTAATCGCCTGCAAAGACTGGAACCGTAACAGGCGGAAGAGGCACCTGTAATCCTTGTCCTACTTTACCACGGAATGGCTTTTCCTTTCCGTCACGTCGCCTAGATATGTCCGCAGCTGCCTGCTCAATGTCCTGTGCCAGCTCCAAGCACTGGCTTACATCGCCCTCGACCAGCTCCTTATCTTCAGGGTTAGGAGCTTCCTCAGGGAGCATGAGGCACTCTGTGAGGTGTTCCGACACAACCCTAACCCGTTCATCTGCCTGTAGTGCACTTTTCAAGAGCGCGTCCTCCCGGTCCTCGCGGCCGATCATTGCCGCTGTGGTAGTAAACCACCTTAATTCTGTCTTTATAGCAGCCTTATACCTGGCGATTGAGGAGCCATGGTACCAACTTTTACACACTCGACTTAATAAAAACGAAAACCAATAAACAAATACCACAAAATAAATGTTAGTTGACTGGCCTAGACCTTACCGATAAGGTACCGTTCACTAGGCAAACAATACAGTCACAAAAAAACCGAAACAATATTTTCCAAAATTAATAAAATATGTGGGTAATATAAAAAACACGCTTAATACTAAATTACGGCTAACTATGTTGCAATAAAGCAACCACGCTCTGCTACCAAAAAATGTTTGATTCCGAAGCTGATCTTAGCGCAGTGGAAGCAAGTTAAAGTTATCTTAAAATCTAAAACTAAATGGTCGATCAGCCTCGGAACAACATTTGACTACGATTCGTAGTGCTCTTTACTATAGCTAAATAAAATAAATTTAATGAGAGAATTTTTGTTCCGGAAAGTTTCCGGCCGAGAAATTTTTGCTGCGACGGCTCTCTCACAATGTCCTACTAATATTTAACTGCACCACCACAGCTCATATCTAAAATAAATATACCAAGTTCCGGTTGTACTAAAGGTCATCAGGGTGGTGACCTCCACGTAATGTTGCTAAATCACGGTAATGAACGTACTTATACAGGACCTAGCAGCGATTTGCTTACCGTGCGAATTATGACGCCGCCGTTTCCTTGTAAGTCTAGTTTTTGACAGGAAAAAAGGTATCAGGTTTTGAGGAAGACATTTGGATTGGGATTTAGATACTAGACTTACTGCACCCGGACACCAGCTCGTGTGGCACTCCGTTCCTCCAACAATTTTGGTTTCACCTTAGTTTATCACTCTATTATTCACTAGTTCACAGTTCGACATCAAATAATGTTTTCAACACACACATAACAAAGATTTCTCCCGCACACTACTGGTTGCGACAGCAAAGAGTTTGCTGTACAAAACGCAAAACTAAAAGATTTCTGAGAAATCAGCCCCGTTGGCCCCCAATCAAAAATATATAGCTATCGGCAGCCGCGACGCGAGCGAACCCAAAGTGAGGTTATGTTGCCGGCGGCCGCGTAGTTCTCAATCAAAGCGCCGGAACCAAATCCACTTGGTTCACTTCCCCACCGAACAGGGAAAAACCACACGAGAAAACCGAAAGCACACTAAATTACACCATTTATAATTAAAATTCGCATCAACGATGCGAGCGACGGCAGAGGACGTGACAAAGACAAACAGTGTTGCCAGCGCCGTCTGCTCAAAAAGAAATGACTCGAGACGCAAATCGCACCGCGCGTATTTGATACGAAACTAAACAGAATGACTCTCAAACTTTTGTACATAGCCGTTTTTACAGCCGTTTACGCTCTTTCTATCACGCAACAGATATAGGCGTGATATATAAATGTACCTATGTATGTAGGTAGATATGTAAACATAGCGAACTAGCTGCCTGTCTAGCAGTTGCTCGCTGTATCGTTTTTTCCTAGGGAATAAGACGTTTCCCCGGCGTGTATAAGGACACTAACTCATTTTTAAAAATACTGCTTAAATTTTTTAGAAAAGGTAGGTAAATAAGATATGCCATTTGAGTACCTACACCCCAATTGTAAATTCCAAGCTGAATTTAATGTTGAATGACTTGACTCTGGGTGAAAAGCGAATAAGTAATTTAAAAAGTAAAAGATCTCAGAGTTGAGTGTGTGTTTTATTGGTACGCGATCCTTTGGAGAATACCTGAGTGCCGCCAGTTTTCAACCTTTCATACAAACGTAGATACCACCATGTTTTCCCAAATATTGCGTGTAGAGCTAAAATTGATATTTTTTGTGTGCGGGTAGCCGCACAGCGATTTAATTCCGGACGAATGTATCTTATATGCAAGCTTCCGCACTGACAGAAAAAATATCGCTTGATTCTTCATGCAAAATAACATATCCCGTGAGAAAAAGAACTGCGGCACGCGAATAAAGTTCGCTGTGCGGACAGAGCCTTAAAGCGTACTCTAGACATCTTTTGCAAAAAATAATTACATGTAGAAAATATCAGCAATATCCATTTTCCATAAAATAGGTACGTTTGTATGAAAAAGTCGAAAACAGGCATCACTCGACTACCCTCTTATAAAACATTTTTACCATTCCTACAGTAAGACAAGTGACTTTATTACGAATCCATTTTCTGGAGTGCTCAGCTGCCTCAGTCAAGATTAATCCACAATATACATTATTTAAGATCGAATCTTGGAAAACCAAACGTGTCTGGCAAGAGAGTGTTTAACCGACTATAGAAAGGTAGGTTATCATTTCACGAATGTGTTTTGTATCACTAATTAAAAGCTTGTGAGCATGCGTGAAAATCTTGAGACGTGGAGGTAGGTAATGACTTGACTCGAATGACTTGAATCTAGCTGAAAAGCCAATAAGTAATTTAAAAAGAAAAAGATCTCAGAATGAATCAGAACCTCTTCGAATTACTCTCAAACGTGGTGTAAATGGCCGTTTTTTACAGATGTTTACGCTCTGCCTACCCCGCAAGGGATATAGGCGTGTTATATGCATGTATGTATGTAAGATCTCAGACTTCAGGGTGGACCGTGTTTTATAAATGTCTTAAAATATATTTTTTACGAATCCTACAGTGAGACAAGTGACTTTATTACGAATCCATTTTCAGGAGTGCTCAGCTGTCTCAGTCAAGATTAATCCACAATTCGAATCTTGGAAAACCAAACGTGTCTGGCAAGAGAGTGTTTAACCGACTTTACAAAGGTAGGTTATCATTTCACGAATGTGTTTTGTATCACTAATTAAAAGCTTTTGAGCGAGGGTGAACATTTTGAGACGTGAAGGTAGGTATGATTTGATTTGAGTGATCTGACTCTGGCTGAAAATCCAATAAATAATTTAAAAGAAAAATATGCCAGACTTCAGGGTGTATCGTTTTTTATACGCTACATAAAAAAAAAATTGCGGATCCCACAGTGAGACATACATAAGTGATTTTATTATAATTCCATTTTCTGGAGTGCTCAGCTGCCTCAGTCAAGATTAATCCACAATATACATTCATGGAAACCAAACGTGTCTGGCAAGAAAGTGTTTAACCGACTTTAGAAAGATAGGTTATCAGAATACTTGGAAACCAAACGTGTCTGGCAAGAAAGTGTTTAACCGACTTTAGAAAGATAGGTTATCAGAATACTTAATCTGTAAAATGTGTGTGAATATGTTCCCGAGCGCAAGCGAAGCCATTTTTTCGCAGTGTTTGTACTTAAGTAGGTAGGTATGTTTCCTCGCTTAACTTTACGTTTAAGTACTAGAGCTATGTAACCATTTATGTAACCATTTATCTTTCTTATTGATTTAAGATTTGTGTAGACAGGATTATTGCAGTAATTTTCATGATATCGTTTTTTTTTTATTCACTACAAAGTCGGTTTATTTTTATAAAATAACAATATGTCTGTACACTCAGTGGCAACATGATTTATCGCTTTGTAATCAAAGCAAGAGCCTACTTAGGTGTCAAGTAAGACATCTTGCGAGTGAAGCTCTTGAATTTAAGATTACCAAAATATTGTCCAGACTGAATAAGCCTTACTTTCTTAAAAAACCTAGTTGGTTTAAATAGGATATTGCTTATATTATTTAGGTGCTTAGAATAGCACCAGCCTATTTTTCTCTCATTTTGTGTATTGAGAGACTGTAAGAGACGTCATAAAAAGGGCCACGAGGGTTGCTTACACGGGCTAACAACTACTCACAACTACACTACAGTGTTCTACAACTCCTCTATAAATACCTATTCAGCCAGACAGGTCAACAAAAACTAACTTTTACGATCGTTGCTGATCTACTTACCTCGTAAGGCGTCATTCTATCTGCAGCCGTATGTTCACCATCTTTTTCTTCGAGTGGGGTACTAAGTCGCCCAAAGACCCGAAGAAGTCTGGTATCAGAAATTTTCAATCGCCTACTGCAACTAGCAGGCCTTTGATATGGTTGTGTATCGACGGCCATCTTAGTGATCATACACAGCAACCGGGACCGACGCGACAGCTTAACGTGACCTCCGAAACACGGAACCATCTTGCTTTTTAAAATCAGATGGTTCAGCCTGCAATATCTTGACCAGACTGGAAACATATTCACAAAGTAAATAATGTTAACTTTGGGAGTGACCCCACCGGGAATTGAACCCGGAACCCTCTGCGTCACAGGCAGTCGTACTAACCACTGCGCCATATCGGCTGTCAAATAAAATCCTACAATTCTACACGAGCCATTACCTGGAACCGCCCTACAAACGGAGGATGTCTGTAATAAATAACAATCTGAACAACCTGAAGGAAGACAGCCCTACGTTTCAGGCGAGAATTTATAAGGAGTTTGGGCCCGATTTGACACGAGACAAGGGGCAAAGAGAGATTTTAATCGTCTATGCAATAAATATTTGACCCCCTGTACATAAATCACTCTATTCTTTCACTTGAGAAGTTGGCAGAGCATCGACTCAAAAATTCGCTGTTTTCGAGTCTATATTATAAGCTGTAATGTAATACTCCCATACAAAATGTACCAGCCGGCGAGTCAAGCGGCATTTTTTTTTTTCATATTTCGACTCGACCTATGTTCCTTGGGAAAAGTTGTTCAGTTTCATGGGCTGATTCACCCCCTAAAATATTTGCAGTTGTTTTTTTTCATCCTGTATAAAACAACATCTTACAATCCATATATCAGGTTCAAAATCTCATTGCAAAAACTCATTAAGATTTTTCCACACCAGTACGCTGAAATCACATACCCGAGACGTTCACAGAATGAACTAACCAATTAACATACTACAATCTACAATAGTGTGCAACATCGTCATATTATCTGTTTGTTCTGCAGTGTAAATCTTGAAAGAAGAGAATCTCTCGGATGGAACCCTGCGGGCTACCAAAATGAAGCCATGAAAAAGTCGCAATCACGTCAGAGGCCTTCTAGTACGTAAAAGACGACTGAAGAAGTCTTGGACCAAAGGTACATTCCATGAAAATGTCTACGTGACACCCTGATTTCAAATATTTCCGTGTGGGATACATGGATATTTTAAATACGGTATTAAAAGTAACTAAAGGGCATTAGGTTCTACAGTCTGCTACCCTAAGCATAAATAGGTGGTGGTGGAATACACGTTCCGTTTTTGTGGAAATTGGAATGCCCCAATATTCATCAGGTTTGCTTGGCAGTAATATCCATAAAAATATTTTTTCTTCTCTAACGCTCCAAGATTGATTGCGATGAAATTTCCTGTTTTCATTCTGATTGTTCGAAGCCTTCTGAAACCTGTCCTAGCTCTGAGGGTGGTGTAAATATGATAGTTTACGATTGAGCAGCATTTTATCGCCTATTGTCCGGCACAGAGCGCGCTGTCTTTTATTGTGTGGATTACTGGTATGGACACGTTCGCAGATATGAACTACAATGTTGGATAGTTTTACGAGTAGCTGGAATATGTGGTCACTTCTTCTTGTCGTGTGATAGGTAGGTAAACCGAGTCGATTAACAGCCGGTTAACGATTATCGGTAGGCATCAGAAATGGTTTTTGCGATAGCAACATTGACTGACGACGGAGGTAACCCGAATCAAATCCGAGTGATGCCTGCCTGTTCTCCGCATTTTCATATAAACGTATTCCCCTGTTTTCTTTTCCAATAATGCATGTAGAGCTTTCTATTTATGTATAATATTTAGCAAGGGCCTTCATTACGGACAATCCGGAGGTTCAGGCTGCATAATATTAGAACAATATTGGAAACAATCTCACAAAGATAATAAAATTTTATATCGTCTTTATTTTGCTACAGATAAGTGCTCGCGCCAGCCAAGCTAGGAGTGTGCTAATTCTAAAAATAATAATCATCCTGCCTGCCTCATCCCAAATAGGTTGGCGGTCGGCGCTAGATGTTAAAGGATTTTTCAATGTTTTATGACCGGCTGCCTGTCAACACTCTTTGGGAATGCTAATGTACGCCACCTTGCGGTGACCATAGTCGCTTTTTTACGAAACAACCTGACTGGACTAGGGGTGGCAGTGTTCCGTTCCGCTACCACCCGCTAATATTTCTAAGAAAGACAATATTCCTCACAATATGGAGTAACATCAATCATACACGACCCTTATTAGCTGGTAGATTTCATTATCCCACCCGAGGAACCTTTTATTAACACGATCGCTCGATATGGGGTGATGTTATCTTAAGCCGGCATCACCCAGCATAGGAAGACAGTATTCCTCACAATATGGACTAACATCAATCATACGGGACCCTTATTAGCTGGTACAACATTTCTTTATCTCACCCGAGGAACCTTTTATTAACACGATCGCTCTAAGATAATGGGGTGATGCTATTCTAAGCCGGCATCACCCAGCATAGGAATACAATATTTCCCGCAATATTTAGTAACATCAATCATATACGACCATTATTAGCTGGTACAACATTGCATTATCTCACCCGAGGAACCTTTTATTAACACGATCGCTCTAAGATATGGCGTGATGCTATCTTAAGCCGGCATCACCCTGCAAAGGAAGACAATATTCCCCGCAATATGGAGTAACATCAATCAAACGGGATCCTTATTAGCTGGTACATTTCATTATCTCACCCGAGGAACCTTTTATTAACAAGATCGCTCTAAAATGGGGTGATGCTATTCTAAGCCGGCATCACCCAGCATAGGAAGACAATATCCCCGGCAATATGGAGTAACATCAATCATACACGACCCTTATTAGCTGGTACAACATTTTATGATCCCACCGGAGGAACCTTTTATTAACACGATCGCTCCAAAATGGGGTGATGCTATTCTAAGCCGGCATCACCCAGCATAGGAAGACAATATTCCCCGCAATATGGAGTAACATCAATCATACACGACCCTATTAGCTGGTACAACATTTCATTATCTCACCCGAGGAACCTTTTATTAACACGATCGCTCTTGTTAAGAGCGCATTCAATTTTTTCTAGCGAATTTGCAAATATTGGCTTTATAAACATGCGAGTTTCTCGAAAACCGTTATGTGAAATTAATTTGTTACTTGTACATTTAATCAAGCATATCTTCATCTAAAAAATGTACAATGTAAAATATTAACATTTTGGTTTTAAACATGTTACAAACAGCGATATCTAAAGCGAAAAAACCAAAATTCAGGAAAAGACCTCAAATCAAGCGTGAGTTTTAGAGTTTTGGTTCACTGTAAAAAAATATCAATTATACAAAAAAATAGAGTATTTATTTGAGAACAAAGTCTACAGTGAACATTTTACAATTTTATTCAGAAATATAGAATAATACCCCGTTTTTATATTATTGCAAAATAATGCGCAAGGCCAAGGAATACAATATTCCCCATCAATCATTCGGGAACCTTATTAGCTAGTACAACATTGCATTATCTCACCCGAGGAACCTTTTATTAACACGATCGCTCTAAGATATGGGGTGATGCTATTCTAAGCCGGCTTCACCTAGCATATGAAGACAATATTCCCGGCAATATTTAGAAACATCAATCATATGGGACCCTTATTAGCTGGTACAACATTTAATTATCTCACCCGAGGAACCTTTTAATTGTTAATGGTAGAGGAGCCTAGTTATTTGATGTGTTGCGTTCACTAGTTGTGGAAATACTGAAGTAGAGTTGTATCCAGGATGTAAAAAATCAACTGCAAATATTTTAAGAGTTGGACCAGCCCATGAAACTGAACAACTTTCCTCAAGGAACATAAGGATGAAATAGTAGGTCCTCCCTTACAAAAGGTGTTGGCCAGCCGGGTCAGTTTTTATGGAAGGCCAATTTTGACCTATGTTTCTTTGGAAAAGTTGTTCAGTTTCATCCAGGCTGGTTCACCCGCTAAAATATTTGCAGATGTTTTTTTTACACCTTATTAGTTAATGTCTTCGTAACTTTACTTATTTTCCTATTTAGGTACATGTAAGTATATTTGTTTAATACTTATTAATAGAATTAATCATACGCTTCGCGAAATTGCTACTTAGGTGCCAGTGAAATTAGTATGCGCATTTAGAATCTCGTGCAGAAACAATTTATACTGTAATACTAATAACATTATTATAATTAATTCGCCTTACACATCTGTTCGCCCTACTTTAAATGCGTTTTCTTTTAGCAAATACAGCTTTTGCTACTTGCTCCGAGTCAAGATCAGAAAAAAGCCAATTCAGATTCTTTTCGTTTTCATAAATATGCGTCTTTTGATAACTTCTAAAATCCTTATTCGCATTAAGATTAGATTAGATTAAAATCCTTAGTCTATGAAAAGATTGAGTAGGTATAAAGTAGGATAAGTATGTTATAGTCATTGGGTTGACTCAACCGAAAAAAGGGCTTTAGCTTCTTTGGCAACATTAAACAAATAATAGGTATGTTGTTATCAGTTATCACGTTGTTATGTTATTGTAAAGAAGAATAAATAAACGGCGAATCTCACAATTGCCGCAATGCCTTGCGGTGCGGTGACACTGTTTTTTTTTTTTTTGATGTGGCAATGCCATTGGCTTCACATCTCGTGGGTTGAGACGTATTTCGCCATTTATGTAAAGTTAGGTTAAGTCGGTTAAGTTTGAAGTAAATGTAAAGTCGTTTGGCATTACGCCGAGGGAGAGTCCACAGCACAGAGATCCTAGTCTTTCGACTAGGGGCTGTGCTGCGCAGTTTGTGTGGCGACAAAAACGTGATAGTAAAGTTTTTGCACCACGTGCTGATCCGCTCGTCACTATTACACAATGTCAGATTTATGCCTTAATTACATTTTTTTATTTAATGTTCACTTTAAGAATAATTTGTTGCTTAAAACACTATCAGAATTATTCACCAAACACTCAAATAAACAAGAAAAAGAAAATTATAACCAATTCACATCCGCCATTACGGAATAGCAGCGAACGAATCCGGTGATACTGTTGTCAGACGAAAGGAGTTTTTGACTTGATACTTATCATGGCATACGTCGCAGCTTCTTATTTTCTTACGGGGTAGGCAAAGCGTTAACAGTCGTAAACCGCAAAATATTAGTTATTGCCACGTTCGACAAATGTTTGAGGGCCGTTTCACAAATCGTGTAAGAATAGTGACAGGTTGACACCCTGTCGCCTAAGATTGAAGTAGGTACACATGAAGCTCTCGAGTCCTCAGTCGCCTTTAATGACACTCGCGGGAAAGAAATGGGCTGATATACAGGGTGTTAGGGACGGTGTAACGAAAACTTTGCAAGCGTGCTCAGACCATGAAACTGAACAACTTTTACTATGGAGCCAATGGTGGGAAACGAAAAAAATTTTCCGACCTCCCATACAAAATTCACGATCAGCTGACTGACTTTGTATGGGAGGTCGAAAAATTTTTTTCGTTTCCCACCATTGGCTCCATAGTAAAAGTTGTTCAGTTTCATGGTCTGAGCACGCTTGCAAAGTTTTCGTTACACCGTCCCTAACACCCCGTATTCTAAGCCAGCACCAAACTGCTACTAAGCAATATCTACTATAAGCAAGAAAATACAAACTGGTGAAAAGGCCACTTGATATCTTGCCAAAATTATTTGCGAGCCAAGAAACCTAAATTAATCTCATTTTCTGAATGACTTGTTAGGACGGTCGAACAAACACTTTTCTCCCTCGTTTATTATTAACAAGATCGGTCTCAAGATCTCATATTATGTTGAGGGGTAATTTGATGAATGTAAAATGTATTTCTTTTTTGTTTCAGGTCAGTTGCTGAGTGAAAATCTTATGCATAAATCTACAAGTAAAGTAGATACCTTCCTAGGTATAGTAGGGAGGAGCAGAGTTATCAACTTCCAAAGAGAGGGCTTCTCTCTATGGATAGTCAGGGAGTATATCAACAAAATTGACCTGTAGTATGTAAAATTATCAGTTTAGACCCAGAATATTTTGGCTGAATGGGCTGATCAATCTTTTTACAGTCAGCGCAAACGAGGAAAATCTAATCTCGAACCCTAACCTACCTAATAATTACTTCAGACGAAACATCGTGCGATAATATAGGATTACTTTTAGTTAAGTACCTACAAATCTCTTGAGGGTATGGTCTACTCACAAAACTGAACAACTTTTGTTAGAAACTTTTCTTCGAAATATGAAAAAGTTAATTTGGTCCTCCCATACAAAAATGTTGAAAAAGTGCGTCACTTAGTATGGAAGGACCAAAATATTTTTTTCATATTTTAAAGAAAAGTTTCTAACAAAAGTTGTTTAGTTTTAGTTCAGTACTCATAGGTACATAATTAAATGTAACCTTATATATTTAAGCAAGAAACCACTAGCAGCAATTTAGTACCTAATCAAGCAAAACAGCATAACGTCCAGCTGGGAAATGCAAAACACTTGCTGTCTCAGCAGTTCCAAGTGGTCTTGGCTTCACTTGATAACAAGTGTCAGACTATACCGGTGGAAGTAGTATAGTCACTGACGGATAACCCTTGAAAAGGCTTGAAATGTTGCGTTGTGGATGCTACAAAAGGCAAAAGAAAGGAAAAAAGAGAAAGGAAAAAAGATGATGATGCTATCATTGAAATGGAATTAAATAGATAGATGACACTGATCAGATCACTAGAACCACAATAGGTGCAAATAGCAAGAAAATGAAAAAATACAGCGGTATTTGGTACCTAAACGTAGGCTGATACGATGATGATGAAGGTGAAATAATTACTTGTGGGACCATCTACGTGACGATTCGTAAACTTCATGATTCATGATGCAGATTCACATGATCACAGTGATGCGCTAAGTTTTGCTGTGTTTCATTTCTAGCTGTTATGCTCTACATCATTTGCCGTGTGGTGCCGGCAGAGTAGAATAGCACCACCACCTCTCTTCCCGTGGGGGTCGTACTCAAAACTCAAACTCAAACGCAGTTATTCAAAGTTGGATACAAAAAATATCACTTATTGATATTCATTACAAAAATATTGATAAGAAAAAGAAAATTGTGTCATTCAATTTTCTTTTTTTTATAACAAGACGTAGAGGCGACCGAGGGATAAACCTGATCGAAACAGCCAGGGCCAACCGTATGGTGGCGGTTAATCCACCACAAATGCATTCCCAAGGTTGGTTGACGTCTGGTAAGCGGTCGGTCGTAAAAATTAAGCCAAATCCTTTGCAACACGATTTTGTGTTTAACAAAACATGTTGCGCCGACCCCAAGTAATTGGGATAAGGGCAGAAAGATGAAGCTCTTCATCATTTCCTCGCAAACTTTTCGGGTTCTACTCATTACAAAACCATTTTAACTATGGGGCAAAGATGTAAGCAAGCTCTTGGCCATAACTATCCCCTAACCAAGACTTTCTAGTATTTCCTCAATGCAGCACACTGTTCATTTAACACCTTCGAAGCTACCATAAACAGCAAAAGGGCAATCCGAAAGGGAAAGGTTCGATTTAAACAATTCCTTATGCCGTCGACGGCAATAAACTTATCAAGTACCCACATTTTGAATTGAGTTAGAGCCGGTTCGTCATAGTCTCTGTTCGTCATACGTACTAAATGACAGCCGATGTGGCGCAGTGGTTAGTATGACTGCCTACCACGCAGAAGGTTCCGGGTTCAATTCCCGGTGGGGTCACTCACAAAGTTGATATTTATCACTTTGTGAATTTGTTCCCAGTCTGGTTAGGATATTGCAGGCTAAACCACCTGATTGTCCGCAAAGCAAGATGGTTCCGTGCTTCGGAGGGGCACGTTAAGCCGTTAGTTAGGTCGTTACACAACCATGTCAGAGTCATGCTAATTGCATTAGGCGGTGGAAAACTCTGACACCGGGGTTCATCGGGTCGTTGAACGACTCAGTGTCCCACACGATGAGAGAGAGAGAGTGTTGGTGTGACCCGAGCCAAGCTCAGTGATTTGTTTATTACGTCATCTCATATCCGCATGGGTACCTAGAAAAAAAAAAGTCAAAAGCATTTATTTCTCAGTAGGAATCAGAATCAGTAGGAATGCACCACCATCGAGTCCAAGGCTCAAATTGCAGCTAGAAAGTTGGGCGTTCTGAATAAAGTCAAGCGGTACTTCACGCCTGAACAGCTTCTAACTCTTTATAAAGCTCAAGTCCGATCTTGCATGGAGTACTGCTGTCACCTTTAGGATGGCTCGGCTAAATATCAACTTGCTGCACTGGATTCGGTGGAACGCAGAGCCAAGAGATTAATAGGCGATAAAAAACTGGTGGCGACCAAGCTTCACAGCCTGGCTCACCGCCGCAAGGTTGCTTGCCTATCGGTCTTCTACAGATTGTACTTCGGAGAGTGTGCGCGTGAGCTGCATGAGCTCATACCACCGTCTCCTTTCTTCCATCGGACATCCAGACGCACGGCCGGCTACCATCCGTTCTTAGTTGATATACCCACATTACGCACTAAGCGCTTCAAATCATCTTTCATTATGCGCACGGCTAAAGAATGGAATTCCCTGCCTGCGTCTGTATTTCCGAGTGCATATAACCTGAATCTCTTTAAGTCTAGAGTGAATAGGCATCTTCTGGGCAAGCTCGCTCCACCGTAGATCCCATCTCTGCTCTAGGGTAAGATTGGGGTCAAGAGTAAGCCCATCATAGATAAAAAAAAAAAAAAAAAAATTACAAGATTCACTTTAAGAAAGTCACATTCTAATTCAAACTTAAAAAAGGGAAAATTTGTAGTGCAAAATTTTCTCTTTTTTATTACAATTTGTGTTCCTACTCTAAACGCGGCTCGGGCGGGATAAAAAAAATAAAAATAAAGGCACTGCCTCGGGGCTGGCCAGGCTAACCACTCAGCATGTATCTTTATGCCTCAATGAATGACAAGTAAATGGAAATAATCACTAAGTCAATATTTAAAACAAGAAAGGTGTTAGTTAGTTAGTTACATGTGTATAGGTAGCGTAGATTACCTAGTACCTATTTATATACGCGTAGACCCGATCTGAGAACCTGTAAAACCATAATTATGTCGAACTGGTACAGTGGCGAAGTGGGACTGATTCGATCACGAATACCTTTTGAATCTCAATTGGCACTTTGCTGGAACAATGCCCAATATAATAACTTCACTTCGGTGTGGCCTCTATCTGGGTCTACTTTTCCGTGTTCTATGATTTACATTTCGATAGCTACGTTCGCATATCGATTTGTTTGAATGTAAATTCCACTGAATACTCACTGTTCTAAAACTAGCTTGAAACTCATCTACATAGGTATGCGTTTAATCGCGAGGAAATTTTAGATTCTTTGAATACGACATGAAAGATTTTTCATACAATATGCTTGCATCTGTAGCTTTCTACAGGAAAGTGTTTCGTTTCGATCCCATTAATGTGTATGTATAATTTTCCATGTAAGTACCTAAGGGATAATTTGTGGACTGAGGGCCGGAAAATTCTTACATTTAATATTATGTACCTCGAGAATTCTTATTCTCAAAGGAGAACATGTAACTGCAGGCGAAATCGCTGAATAACAATGAAATATTTGCACTCAGTTTTAAAATAACTTTTCATTTGTAAAAAGCCTCGTTCGTACCACATTTCAATTGACTGCTTTTCCATAGAAGGCTGCCCTGAAACTTTCGCAAGTTTTGTTCTGAATAGAGGGTTCTAACAAAAGCCTTTGAACGGCGCAACTTTGGCACAATCTTTAGATTTATTTTGTAACCATTAATGTCTAGAAACATTAAGGCGCTAACTCCACAGGCCTGACTTTGAAACCATTTTCAAATGAAATGTATGAAACACAAGAGATACCGTCTACACACGTAAGACGCGCGTCGCATCGAGATGATGGCTGACGATCACTTGTCTGACAGATGTCATCTTACGTCTCACATTGCACGTCTCATTGTGAAGTCAGCCCATACGATGTATTGCTATCAAATCGGAAGATATTGCGGTTCGTGGCAGTCACCATTGCACAAATGACAACCTTGGGTTGCGAATTTGCTGCGGCAACGTTTCCCTTTGTTTCTGTATGGGGATTCCGTAATTCCTTTTGACATAAAACCGGATCCGGAAAATCACGCGGTGTGTGTGTGAGAACCGTCGAAGGCGTGGACTTATGCATGCGATAATAAGTACGAATTTATACCAATAATAATTCCCACACAAATTGTCTGTCAAACCTTTTGACATAAACCGTAGGTATTCATAAGAAAATACCGCGGATATTCGCATTTTCCTAACGCATGCGTTACGCTGCGTAACGGACGTTACGTATGATTCCCGGCTTACGGCTACTGGCTGATTTATAGCAGACGATAAACAAGTTCATTTTCTTTACCGTCGCCGGAAAACTTTTAAAAGTTATGATTCTTCGTCAAGCGAAGATTATTTATTGTACTTATAATACCTACGTTCTCTAATTGTCATGCTATTTTCTCTAGTGATCATGATTATTTTGCTTACGCTCTGCCTACCTCGCAAGGGATATTATAGCCGTGATATTTGTATGTATGTTTTATGGTTATTGATACCGTAATATACTTTGTTCACAGTAACGAGCTAATAGAGCGCCATCTCTATTCATTTTGCATGTGAGTAAAAGGGACAGACGCCAAATTTATGTTTTTGCACGTAAGTGAAAAGGACAAATGAAAGTTTGGTACTGGCTCTTTATAATGAACAGAGTAGATATAGGTATGATGAGGCTAGAATAGAACGGTATCACTGCCGATGGTAAAAGGAGACAATAATAAACAAAAATAAAATAAAAATCGAATAATTTCCCGTCTTTACTATTTGGAAGAAAGGGAGAACGAAAGACGAAAAGTATATTTGCAACAATGTTTCGCTTTCGATTCAGCTCTTCAGGTAAGAAACTCCAACGGACAGTTGGAGTCATACGGACGACGGTGCGAATCTGCGAGGTATCGGTCTCACGAGTGTCTTAGCACAACTCAAAAGCTTCTTAATAATAACATAATTAAGAAACCCAATACAATAGATAGATGCCGACGATGCAATAGCGCTACAGAAACCATACAGCATATAACTGGGGCCTGCAAATCAATCGTACAGACAGATTACAAATATAGACATGATCAGGTTGCTAAAATAATACATCAGAAACTAGCGATTAAATACAATTTGATTTCTACACCAGCCACACCTTACTATAAATATACACCGGACACAATACTAGAGAACGATTCCCATAAGATTTATTTCGATAGAGCAATACTAACAGATAAAACTACTCATTTTAACAGACCAGATATTACTCTCATAGACAAACAAAATAAAACTGCTCTCATACCTAATAGATATAGCCATACCCAATACGCATAACTTACAACAAACCATAGCAGAAAAACTTAATAAATATATAGATCTTAAAAACGAAATAACTCGAATGTGGAATCTACAGAAGGTAACAATAGTACCGATAGTTCTCTCCTCTACCGGTGTCATTCCGAAACAACTGAAACAATCCCTAAAATCCCTCGATTTACCCGAAAATACCTTTATACTCATGCAAAAATCAGTCATTTTAAACACCTGTCGCATAGTGAGAAAATTCTTAGATTCGGATGAAACTACCAATACAGAAATAACCGATGTGCACTTGGCTTAGGCCCGTGTGCATTGTAATACCGGCATAAGCCGAGCCTAAAAAAAAGGAAATATGAAATAATAATAATATACTTTTATTGCACATAAAAAACAATATTACAAGTAAAACAGAAAAACAGGTACAGAGAACACAGTACAATAAGGCGGCCTTAATGCTAAAGTAGCATTCTCTTCCAGGCAACCTTTGGGTGATATGGAAAGTGCAGTCTTGAAAGCGGGATAGTGCAAGCCCCTACATATACTACATAAAATATTATACACCAAAATACATAGATACGCACAACGGCAATATAATATGCATAATACATACTAAATATAAACTAATACATACCTATACATAAACTATATACTATGGAAGCGAGGATAATGCGATATACGAAGTAGGAAAGAAGAAAGAAAGATAATAGATGACTTCTTGTACCTTTACATTACTTTACTACCTATATTTGAGTCACTAATAAACCCGTTAACACATTAAAGAATAGCTTATCGAGTTTTGCCCTTAAAGCCACAAAACCGGCATAGTGAGCTAAAATATCCGCAATTTCTATAGAAAAGGCCATTTAGAAATATAGGTTGATCCTTGCGTCCCTTCCTGACCCTAACTGAACATCAATCTTTCAGGGACATAATCACGCCTAAGTATGTCCTGTGCGGGGTGGGTAGGACGCAAACATAAAATCAAAAAAACAACCCAGTCTTTACTATTTTAGACAATAATAAACCCATCAACACATTCTTTTAAGAATAGCTTACCGACTTTAGCCCTTTAGTGAGCTAAAATGTCCGCTATTTCTTTACAGGGTGTAACAAAAAGGGTATAATATAACAACCCGAAAAGAGGTCAAGGTGCTCATGAAACTGAACAATTTTCCTCCATGGAACATGGGTCGAAATATGAAAAAGAAATTTGGCCCTCCCATACAAAATCGACGATCAGCTGATTGATTTACCTACTACGGGAGGCCCAAATTGTTTTTTCATATTTTGACCCACGTTCCATGCAGAAAGTTGTTCAGTGTTATGAGTACGTTCACCTCCTATCGACTTGTTGTACCATTTTTGTTACTCCTGGTATAAATGGCCATGTAGAAATATAGGTTGATCCTTGCGTCCCTTCCTGACCCTAGATGAACATCAATCTTTCAGAGGGTGTTCTGTAGACTAGTATCGAAGTTTTATTGCTAATGAACAGGATTTTGGGCGCGTGTAGTTAGTAAAAAAATATGCTTGTATTTATTCTTGTTACTTACATTCATATATCACGCCTATATCCTTTGCGGGGTAAGCAAAGCCTTAAGGCAGTGTAAACGGCCATGTACACTTACTTCTGACAATAAGTTAATGTACACTAGGTACTTCGGACAATAAGTTAAAGGATCATTCCGTGACTCTATATCCCTTAGTCGCTTCTTACGATACCCACGGTTAAGATATGGGGTGATGCTATTTTAAGCCGGCACTACACGGCATACCTAGTACAAAAAATATAGTTAGTTACTCCAATACTACAACTATACACTGTGTTATAAAGTTGCATAATCACGCGCTAAATTAGCATAAGCATTCACAGTCAAAACGGTCTGAATCTTTACTATTTTAGTCAATAATAAAGCCGTCCACAAGCTTACCGAGTTTAGCCTTCAAAGCCACAAAACCGGCATAGCGAGCTAAAATGTCTGCAATTTCTATATAAATGGCCATTTAGAAATATAGGTTGATCCTTGCGTCCCTTCCTGACCCCAGGATGAACATCAATCTTTCAGAGGGTATTCTGTACGCTAGTGTCGAAGTTTTATTGCTAATGAACAGGATTTCGGGCGCTTGTAGTTAGTAAGAAAATATGCTTGGATTTATTTATTCTTGTTACTTACATTCATATATCACGCTTATAAAGACCGTAAAGGCTGTAAAGAACGGCCATTTACGCCACTTCTGACAATAACTTAAAGGATCATTCCATGACACTATATCCGTAGCTTCTTACGATATTCACGGTTAAGATATGGGGTGCTGCTATTTTAAGCCGGCACCACACGGCATACCTAGTACAAAAAATTTAGTTAGTTACTCCATTACTACAACTTTACACTGTGTTATAATATAAAGTTGCATAATCACGCGCTAAATTAAAATTCACTTTCAAAATTACCTGAATCTTTACGATTTTATTTTAGTCAATAATAAACCCGTCAACATATTGAAGAATCGCTTATCGAGTTTAGCCCTTAAAGCCACAAAACCAGCAAAGTGAGCTAAAATATCCGCAATTTCTATATAAATGGCCATTTAGAAATATAGGTTGATCCTTGCGTCCCTTCCTGACCCTAGATGAACATCAATCTTTCAGAGGGTATTCTGTACGCTAGTATCGACGTTTTATTGCTAATGTACAGGATTTTGGGCTCGTGTAGTTAGTACTGGTTAAGGACATAATCACGCCTAAGTATATCCTTTGCGGGGTGGGTAGGACGCAAACATAAAATCGAAAAAACAACCCAGTCTTTACTATTTTTGACAAAAATAATAAACAAACCAATCACCAATCACACACCATTCATTCTTTAAAGAATAGCTTATCGAGTTTAGCCTTTAAAGCCACAAAACCGGCATAGTGAGCTAAAATATCCGCAATTTCTATACAAATGGCCATTTAGAAATATAGGTTGATCCTTGCGTCCCTTCCTGACCCTAGATGAACATCAATCTTTCAGAGGGTGTTCTGTAGGGTAGTATCGAAGTTTTATTGCTAATGAACAGGATTTCGGGCAATTGTTGTTAGGAAGAAAATATGCTTGTATTTATTCTTTCGGGCGCTTGTAGTTAGTAAGGAAATATGCTTTTATTCTTGTTACTTACATTCATATATCACGCCTATATCCTTTGTGGGGTAAGCAGAGCGTAAAAGGCTGTAAAAACGGCCATGTACATACTACTTCTGACAAGAAGTTAAAGGATCATTCCGTGACACTATATCCCTTAGTCGGTTCTTACGATACCCACGGTTAGATATGGGGTGATGCTATTCTAAGCCGGCACCACACGGCATACCTAGTTACTTACCTAGTACAAAAAATATAGTTAGTTACTCCAATACTACAACTATACACTGTGTTATAAAGTTGCATAATCACGCGCTAAATTAGCATAAGCATTCACTGTCAAAACGATCTGAATCTTTACTATTTTAGTCAATAATAAACCCATCAACACGTTCTTTAAAGAATAGCTCATCGAGTTAACCCCTAAAGCCGCAAGACCGGCATAGTGAGCTAAAATATCCGCAATTTCTATATAAATGGCCATTTAGAAATACCGGGAGTAACGGAAAGGGTATAACAAGCCGAAAGGAGGTCAAAGTACTCATGAAACTGAACAACTTTCCCCATGGAACATGGGTCGAAATATGAAAAAAAAAATTTGAACCTCCCATAGTAAATCAATTAGCCGATCGGCGATTTTGTATGGGAGGTCTAAATTTTTTTTCTCTTTTCGACCCATGTTCCATGGGAAAAGTTGTTCAGTTTCATGAGTACCTTGACCTCCTTTCGGCTTGTTATACCCTTTCTGTTACTCCCTGTATAGGTTGATCCTTGCGTCCCTTCCTGACCCTAGATGAACATTGAACATCAATCTTTCAGAGGGTGTTCTGTAGGTAAGTATCGAAGTTTTATTGCTAATGAACAGGTTTTCGGGCACATTGTAGTAAGAAGATATGCTTGTATTTATTATGGTTAAGTATTTTACCTACCTTCTACCACGATGCCAGGTGGGCCGATGACTCCACCTTTTTTTGTCCAATTTTGTTCGTAATAATTATTTATTTATTAAAAACAAAATAAATGAAAAAAACAAACTCAAAGAGAGCGGCTGGTAGCGACTGGATGGCGAAAATTATATAAGGTGAAATTTTACTAGTGACCGATGGCGGAAACTCAGAACCGGCTGGTGATAAGGAACAACTTTCCCCAAGGAACATAGGTTGAAATCCGAAAAAAAATTTTGGACCCCCCATACAAACTTGCCGATCAGCTGAATTCAGTTACTATTGGAGGTCCAAAATTTTTTTTCGGATTTCGACCTATGTTCCTTGGGGAAAGTTGTTCCTTATCACCAGCCGATTCTGAGTTTTCGCTATCGGTCACTAGTAAAATATCACCCTATATAATATATTATGTCTAGCAGTGGACTGCTATGGGCTGATGTGATGTGATGTGGATCTTTCCTTCTAAGATACGAAAAGTATCGTTACTCCAATTTCATAACTTGATGTAATTGGAGTAACGATTATCGATTGTGGTATAAGTATAAATAAGTATCAATCACACGCTCTATGTTAAAATTAACTGGCAATACGAGCTGAATGTTGTGGCCCAAGCTTTTCTCTAAATTAACAAAGCTTTTTTAATTTATTTTGGTAGTAAGTATGTGTGAGCAGTAATATCTAAAAATTCTCAGGCTATTCTTTCTAGCCAAATTAGGGTTAAAATAAGCAAAGGTTATTCAGAATCTGAGTTTGCAATAAGATTGCCTTCTATAGAAATTACTGTAAAAAATATTCCCCGACGGGATTTGCGTGAAATGGAAAGTTGTGGTCAAGCGCATATTGCTTTACCTCTACAAAATAATGGATAATGGTGTCGATTCTAGCCGATATAATATGCTCGAGCTTCCGTTTCTTAAATTAGGATAAGAAAACAAGAACCTATAGGTACCTCTGACGAGAGTCGACAACAGGACTCTTATGTCTTTTCTTATCCCAAATTGTAATAATATTTGCAATCATTATCACAATAATATCTATAACCACTACTGCGGAATATAGGTCTTGTGCCTCCTTGCCTCCCATTATTACTATCTCACTATTGGCCCCTTGGTCGACTATGCACTACTGGCAATACTTATAAGTTGTGTATTTGAGTACTTCCTAATAAGTGTACAACTTCCTAACAAGGGTTCAAGTCCCGGCGGTCGCTAGTGAATTTTTCAATTTTCTCATTATTCAATTTATGAGAACAATATAGCGCTGTGAGTGCATTAAAAATTCCAATACTGTATAAAACTGGATCGAAATTCTCCCAGTTGTACAATGATAAAATTGTATTCATAATATTTCGAAATTCATCCGGGAAAGCGTACCACCATAATCGACGCCGATGTATGAATCTGCCTACACTGGTAGATATGCATGAAACAATTTGAGCTATCTCTGCTATTTTTTCTCGTTTTTGCGCTCGTTTCGCCGCTGACCTAAGAAAGTTGTGGTTCGCACGTAATGATATATCTAATGACTTACAGTAAGGTTATCATTGGGAGAGCATTATGGAGATTCCTAATGTGGTTCTTGATGGCATAAAAAGAGCGCAATTCAGTGAAAAGAGTGCAATTTTCAAAAGATTCTTGAGAGTAAAAGTTTCTTATGTAGCATTTTTAAGTACTTATTGTTTGAATTGTAGGCAAAAACATTTTAAATGCTTTGGCTTGGCTTTAAAGGCTTTGCTGTGTGTTACCGGCTTAGAATAGCGTCGCCCCATTTTTTTTCCGCGGGTGTCGTAAATGGCTACTTTTTCAAAAACTAATAGTATCAGGCGAAAGTGTGTAGATTTTTTTTTGCTTTTTCCGCACTTATGATGCAAGTTATGCCATCTGTTATCCCGACTGACTCAGTCGGTGCTCGGAACTCGACTCCTGAAGATCCTGATGATCTCCTGAAGATGCTCCGTGAAGGATCGAAACAAGAGGGAACGGAGGTTGTGGTTGTTGAGGTGCATCGCTTGTACATTTGCATTACGTTGCGGTCGTACGTGTGGTTCACTCAGCATTAGGTGGTATCACCACCACCATGCGGTAGGCCATAGTCGACAGATATTCAGCCGAGGTCAAAATCGCTACGACCGTTTTAAGAAACACCCTGAGTGGACCAGGGATGGCAGTTATCTTAGCCGCTACCATACGGGAATTAACCGCTGCCACACGAGAAGGAATCTTGCGACTGAATCTATATAATATTTCTTAGAAACTCAGTATACCGCGACGGAGGCGCCGCGGTGCTACCAGGCGGAACTAACTCTTCTAAACGGCGACCAGACCAGACAAATGCTCTTTAAAATGATAATGACGTGATCTTGCACTGAACGCACTCTTGTTACGAGGCAATGTTGGGTGATTATGATCTGAATGGAACTTATTGTAATTTTAGGTTGTTGTAGAAGTTTTAAAGGATTCAGGGCTGGCCTGATGAACAACACACAAACCCTGATGTTTTATGGCGAAACTGATCCAGTTTCATGACTTGGACCTCCTTTCAAGTTGTTCAGTTTTATGAGTACCTTGACCTCCTTGTACAGTGTCCGTTTTGCGAAAAGAAAATCGATTAATCCGATTGCTAAAATCAGTCGATATTTTCCAATTAACCACAAACAATGCTTGGAACAATGTATTAACATAATTGAATTCAACACGATTACACAACGAAACACGTCTAAACCGCAGCACACGTTACTCTGTCATTGTCACCGAGACTTCCCGGTAAAAAACAAGTGATCAGAACATACAGGGTGTTACAGAACAACAAATAAAGCGGAAAGGAGGTCGAGGTACTCATGAAAGGAAACAACTTCCCCATGGAACATGGATCGAAATATGAAAAAGCTTGAACCTCCCAGTAGTAACTTAAATCAGCTGATCGTTAATTTTGAATGGGAGGTTCAATTTTTTCTCCATATTATCACCCATGTTCCTACTATCACTTATGTCGGCCAAAATGCCTACATAACGTTCAAGCTCAAAGTTGATAGACGAAAGTAGGTACTTGTATTGGCAATCTGAAAAAAAGCGATAAAAATATATTTTTCCAAATAATAACAAATTTCCAATATTTCGGCTAAGTCCAAAAAAAGTGTTTGCTTAGGAATTTCACAATTATTTTACGGCATCCTTTATCGAAACTAAACCTACCTTGAACTGACTGACACGCATTTAAATTAGCACCCTGTATACAGTTGCGCCGGCGTCGGTCAGATTGCAGACCGTCGCATGACACACGCTATGCTTTTACTTTCGTCGGTGCAATACCACATGACACCTAGTCAAGAAGAGAACAACTTTCGTATGAAGAAGAGGTCATTTTAGAAGATTCTGCCTATAGAACTGAAATTAACTTTTTGGTTACAAAGTTAATACAAACGAAACAAGTGGAAAAAATTCCGCCACTGATGGGTTTCGAACCCACGTCTTCTGACACGTGTTTGATTAAACCACCAAGTGTTCAAAATTGCTATCTTGTGGAAAAAATTCTTAAAAATAATTAAACTTTTATAGAACTGAAGTCCATTGCCGAATACAGGCCGCTCCCAGGGTACGCCATAAGGCACGATTTCCCGTTTTCGCCATCCAGTCGCTAACAGCCGCACTTTTTAGGTCATCGCTCCATCTGGCCGGAGAGCGCCTAACGCTTGCTGAGCCGGGACGGCTCAAGATCCTGTCTACTCCACCATCCAACAGATCTTTAGATGTGACCAGCCGACTGCCATTTCAATTTGCTACACTTCCAGACTATATTTCTGTTATGTACTTTGGTTTCCTAGCGGATAATAATAAGACGGGGACATTTTCACCACGTATGTAATTGGTTGGTAATAAGACTTGTCTGTCTGTCACAGTTGCAGATCTCATGCTCTCAGTCGATACGCGTGGTCTACAGTCTTCGCAGCGTGACCGTCATCCACAGCCATTAGAATGCATCTGTTACTTATCTCGTCATGTGAGTCACCGAATCGATGAACGACCCGATGAGCTGAGATCTGCACAGCTGTTTGGGAACGAACAACCTCAATCACTACGTATATAATTGGTTGGTAATGGGACTTGTCTGTCTGTCACGGTCGTAGATCTCGGCCGATACGCATGGTCTTGCCTTGCAGTCACCGCAGCGTGACAATCGTTCACAGCCATTTTTAGGGTTTCGTAGTCTACTAGAAACCCTTATAGTTTCGTCATGTCTGTCTGTCTGTCTGTCTGTCTGTCTGTCTGTCTGTCTGTCTGTCTGTCTGTCTGTCTGTCTGTCTGTCTGTCTGTCTGTCTGTCTGTCTGTCTGTCTGTCTGTCTGTCTGTCTGTCTGTCTGTCTGTCTGTCTGTCTGTATGCCGCGCCCTCATATCTTCGTCAGTTTTAGAGCTATCGACATGAAATTTGGTGAAAAGATAGATCGTGTTGACCCAAATATAGAAATGTTAAGAAAAAATTATATTAAATATTTTTTGGACCCCCTCCCATACAAGTGAAAGGGGGGCAAAAATTTTTTTTTTCTTCTGTAATATTGAGTAGGGTATCGTTGAATAGGTCTTTTAAAACTAAGGTGAGGTTTCTTTGAAACAAAGTCGCTAAAATGTTTCTGTCACGAGATATTTGCTTTTAAAAAGGGCGTTTTTGACCCATAATTTGTTCCAGCTGTAACTTCTAAAGTATAAACGCTAAAAATTTGAAATAAATATGGAATATAGCTTATAATCTGAAGTTACAATGAAAACTATAGCGGATATTGTAACCTTAAAGGTTTCAGAAAAAAATTAGTTTTTCTATTTGCGGTTGGTCATCATACTGCTGCTAACAAACCAGCAACAAAATTAAGTTTGTAATGCTGAAAAACCTGATATTTAAACGTTGACTACGAAACCCTATTTGTGGGCGTGTCTGACACGCTCTTGGCCGGTTTTAATGCATCTGTGATAATATCTCGTCATGTAAGTCACCTAATCGACGAACCACTCGATGAACTGATATCTGCACAGGGAACGAACATCTTCACTCATCACATCACGTATGTAATTGGTTGGTAATGGCACTTGTTTGTCTGTCACGGTTGCAGATCCCAGGCTCTCAGTCGATACGCGTGGTCTACAGTCATCGCAGCGTGACCGTCATCCACAGCCATTATAAATGCATCTGTTACTTATAATCTCTCGTCATGTGAGCCACCGAATCGACGAACGACCCGATGAGCTGAGATCTGCACAGCTGTTTGGGAACGAACAACCTCACTCACTACGTATATATAATTGGTTGGTAATGGGACTCGTCTGTCTGTCACGGTTGCAGATCTCGGCCGATACGCATGGTCTTGCAGTCATCGCTGCGTGACAATCGTTCACAGCCATTTTGTAGCCACCTTGTTCTGATGAAAAGATTTGTCTGTACCTTAGTCTGTACTTACTTGATTATGTGATAGTGATAATTATAATCTGTATCCATATCATAATTAATTCTTTTGTTTTCTGTTTTTGTGATGATTTAAAGAACCACCTTTCCTACTTCTAGATACTTAAATTGAAAAAAACGGATGTAGGACTTCAACTTGTAGGTCCAGAAACAATACCCACCCAGCAATCGTCATTCATTCGGTATTCATATTGCCATTTGGTCCTCTTCAGAGCGAGCTTGCTAAATCATAGACTGTATAGGTCTTGTGACCTAGTGTCAATTTTAAGAAATACCGTTAGCGACATTTTAAGCGAGCGTATAGCCAAAGAATATTAACATCTAGCTAAGTCGTTGATACAACTAGCTAGTATATTAATATGCAGTCCATAGCTACATTAAGTATTACGTGTTGGACACTTTCGTTCGTATTGTCTTTATGTAAATCATTTTCTCTTTTATATTGCTTGGAAAGTATTGCCATAGTTTAGACCGTATCAGGTCATTTCCTCGGACTGATGGACTTTCCTTAACCTAAAAAATATACCGACTCTAACCCTATCCCTAACATAAACACCCAACATAGCCTTTTCTTCTTTATGAGTAAAATTATTTTTACTCATAAAGAAGATACGGAATCACAAATCGAACCCTAGGTGTAGGTGCCTATAGTTGAGAAGACCACTCGCTGCATTTGATGCGGTATGGTACTCCAGCTTATTAAACTTAGAATATTAAATTTCAACAATGAAATAACAAGAGTGAAAAACGAAAATGTATCAGAGAAACATTAAAGAATACCTACGTACCTATATCTTCTTAGAAATAAGAGCTATGCATGGCAATTTTACATTAAATATTATTTTTGTATTGAACTGTATCATGGATTTTAAAACATTTTCAGATATTTTAATCTTCTTCTTATCTTAGCCCGTATCGTCCCACTGTTGGGCAAAGGCCTCCCTCTTCTCTTTCCTCAGATATTTTAATACCAGACGAATAAGTTCATGCAGTAAATTCTTCATCGCAGCTATTTTGATAATACTAAAAGGGTTGTATTGTAAGTAATTTAAATGTACCTGGCCCCAGGTGCTCAATAAGGCCCCTAAGTAAAACTTCTGAAAGCACCTTAACACCAAGTCGTATCCCTAAAAGCTCTTTAAGTTTGAATTTTAATGAAAATAAGGGATGAACTTAAAATAAAACCTTGTAAAAAACATAAATGGTCTGTATGAAAACCACCATTTACACTACGTCAGATAAATTTTAAATAATAGTCATTCAGAAGAATGTGTATTACCATGTATTACCATGGTGACAGGTTGTCAGCCTGTCATCCAAAATTGCAATACACATAAGCTCTCAAATCCCTTTAGCCGCTTCTTACGCATTCCACGGGAAAGATATGGGGTGATGCGATATTCTAAGCCATAACCACACAGCATGTATGTATGTATGTAAGAAAACACGTTATAAAGGCGCGAAGCATACAGACAATTTCTCATAAGGAGCCTTACGTAAAAGACGGGATTTTGAGAACTTAATGCGTAAAATAAATCATGGCGACCCGGATTTCGTCTCTGTCGTGTGTAATTTAAGTGCTCAAAATGCATAACAATAAATAATGCCTTTTATTGCTCCTTTTTCTGACCCATTATGTTGTTTTTTTTTTATGTCTTGATTGTCTACACAAAGTACCTACCTACTTTTAAGGATACCAGTTTGCCGTTTGCGAAGAAAACGTGAGGAAGGATGCTACCTTGGGAAAAGCGTCTTTTTTCTTGTTTTTGGTTTTGGTCTCTAGTGCTTTGCTTTATGTCAAACGGTTTGACAGACGCATCTATCAACGCACCGTTGGGCATGCGTCGTCGTATTTAGGTGGAAATGCGCATTTTCGTAACGCGAAAGTAACGTCGAAGCGGACGTTAGGTATGTGTGTTTACAAGCCTAAAAGTTGATCAAAATCATGAGTAGAATCATTGGTGCACCGACTTAAAGATAATGCAACTTTCAAATAATACCAACGCTTGCACAGCAGTCAATGTAGTTGTACCAAAAACCCTCATTTAAATTCAAGGCAGGCAGACGCCATGTTACACAAACAAACATGGCTGAACTTGGACAGACTTGATTCGCTGTAATTAACAGATAACAAGCTGCTTGATAGTTCATTATTGCTGAAATTTAAATTATATCATTTAATTTGTATCTACTACCAACAGATACAATATCTAGGTACTCTTAGGTATTAGCGGTCAATGCAGTTGTACCAAAAACCCTAATTTAAATGCAAGGCAGGCAGACGCCAACGTCACACAAACAATCATTGCTGAACTTCGACACACTGTTGCAAATAACAAGATCCTTAATAGTTCTTTATTGCTGAAAATCCTTTATTAATTTTACCTACCACAGACACATCATAAAATTATGTAGGTACGCTTAGGGCGGTCAATGCAGTTCCCCCAAAACCCTAATTTAAATGCAAGGCATGCAGACGCCAACGTAACAAACAAACATGGTTGAAGTTCGACAGACTTGATTTGTGGGAAATAACAAGCTGCTTAATAGTTCTTTATTGCTGAAAATCCTTTTTTATTTGTACCTACTACCGACAAATTAAATAAAATATTTAGGCAGGCTTATGTATTAGCGGCAAATTAGCGGTCAATGCAGTTGTACCAAAAACCGTCATTGAAATTCAAGGCATGCAGACGCCAACGTAACAAACAAACATGGCTGAACTTCGACAGACTTGATTTGTTGCAAATAACAGATAATAAGCTGCTTGGTATGGTAGTTCATTATTGCTGAAATTTAAAGTATCTCTTTTTTGTTTTGCTTATTAGTTATCACCAATGATATTATACTGGGTTATTTTTTAGTCAGTGCGCAAACTTTGCAGGGTGTTTCTACTCGTGATTCTGAACAACTTTTATTATGGGACCACCTGCGAATTCGCAAAAAAAAATTTGGATGTTCCATAGAAAAATTCATACCTACTCGGCAAAAATGTATGGAACAACCAAAAATTTTTTTTAGATTTCGCAGGTGGCCCCATAGTAAAAGTTGTTCAGAATCTCGAGTAGAAACATCCTGCAAAGTTTGCGCACTGACTAAAAAATAACCCTGTATGTAGGTTATTACAGATAAAATACCTAACGACGTTTAGGTAGATATTATAGACGAGAAGACCACTCGCTGCATTCGCGGCCGTAAGCAGGTCGTAAGGCAACTCAATTGAGAAAGGGATTTCTCAATTGAGTTTACCTCCACACGTGGGGAAAAGAGTGCCATACGACCGCGAAATGCAGCGAGTACAGTCCCCCAAAAACCCTTATTTAAATTCAAAGCAGGCAGACGCCATGTTACGCAAACAAACATGGCTGCACTTTGATTCGCTGCAAACTACGAAACAGATTGGTGGCAGGCCAATTTGCTAATAGTTCTGGAGTTGACAATACAGGGTGTTAGGGACGGTGTGACGAAAACTTTGCGGGCGTGCTTAGACCATGAAACTAAACAACTTTTACTATGGAGCCAGTGGTGAGAAACGAAAAAAAATTTTCCGGTCACCCACAAAAAGTCAGTCAGCTGATCGTGAATTTTGTATGGAAGGTCGGAATTTTTTTTCGTTTCCTACCATTGGCTCCATAGTAAAAGTTGTTCAGTTTGATGGTCTGGTCATGCCTGCAAAGTTTTCGTTACACCGTCCCTAACACCCCGTATACCTATTTGAAGGACTAGGATTCGGACCAACTAGATAGGTACTTATCGGACTTCTTTCACTCACTTTTATGTATGAAGTCGACCCTTCTTTTAAAGGAGGTAAGGAGAAATCGATAGAAAAACCCTTTGCATTATTCTAAGAGACCCACCGTCATAACAGCCAACCAGCCAATTTTGGTGGCAGGCGTATACTAGAAAAGATTGGCGAAAATAAAAACACCTTGTGCTTAGACTACATCATGGAATACATTACTTAGGTAACATCATGGATTTGCCAGCTGTTAAATCTAACTGTTTAGACTGGCTCGACTATACTGATCAGCATGCGCGTCCCCATGCCGCGCCGACTGACCAGTTGGTGTCGCAACGGTTCCGGGTTCGGCGCCGGCGCGTGCAGTAACATTGGCCGCGATTCTGACGGACATTTACTATGCTAACATTAAAGCTGTGGGTGTCGTAAGAAGCGACTAAGGGATTTGAGTTGATATATATATATTTCAATTTCGGGCGCCAGGATGATAACCTGTCACTATGGTCTGGATGACTCGCAGACGTGTAAATGGCTGTTTCTTGCAGCCATTTACCATCTGCCTACCCCGCAATGGATATAGGCGTGACATAGGTATGTATGTATGTACATATTTACTATACTCAGACCGCCGGATTATTGAGCGCTCGGAATTCACGTGCGGTACCGGAATTTCCGTTTTGTATGACAATACCTATGACAACTTGGGCGACAAATAATAATTGATGTCATAATGATTATGATTTAAATTCATTCAGAATTCCGTTATATTTTATGAGGCGTTTATACTTTTTCTAGATACTCTAATATAATACTTATTTTTTTATTTATTTTTTATTAATCTTTTATTATACAGAACTTAGATGCCCTCGTGTGTTGAATATGATTATGACAATTGTCAAATCAGTGTTAGCCACATATTAGGCGTCCGCTTGTCGGTTCGGTACCGATAAAATTACCGGTGCTTGAATTATAGGAATCGAAGAGGTCGGTACGGTAGGTAGGTACTAAAGTAAAAAGTTTTGCCTTTTTCTTTTGACTCATTCATCGATCACTCTTCAGATAAGAAAATGTTTCATTAAAAACCTTTTAGAACTTTTCTTGTTCGTACTTCGGAAACTAAGAATAAATATTCCGCCGAATCGGCGCTGTTACCTTGCCGTACCTTGCTTACTAGTACCTAGTTTAGTGCGATTTAGATTTTATTTCTTATTCATAACTATTTCTGAAACTGAGAATAGGTTGTTAAGTACAAACATACATTCATAGGTTTATCACGCACGTCTATATCCCTTGCGGGGTAAAAAACGGTCATTTACACCACGTCTGACAAAAGTTCGAGAGTCATTCAGAAGACTGTGTATCACCATTGTGACAACTAGTCAGTCTCTCGAATAAAACTGCATTACACATCAGCTCTCAAATCCGTAAGTCGCTTTTTACGGTTGGTTAATGTTTCTTTGAATCGACGCTGTTACCTTACCTTGGCTACCAGTAGTGTTGCGCGGAACGGTGTCGGGCGCGCACGTGCGCTCGCTTACTGAACTTGGCGGTACAAACGTGTTTCGTGTTGTGTCGTGTGATAAGTGTTGTGTTTATAAGAAGGTTGTCCAGAAAATAAGGACTTGGAGTTTTACTGGAGGACGAATTTCGAATACTATCGGTACTTCTTTTTTGGAATTTTAGTGGGTTTCCATTCAACAGGTTAAAGGTAGGGTTGGCTTGCATTTGCATTGGCCCTGTGGTGTACCCACGGTTCAGTCGCGGATTTTCAGTTAGGTACTTAGTTGAATTTCATTTTATTTTATTTGGTAAGCTTAGGTACCTACATTAAGCTTAGACATCAATAAAAGATTTTCCGCGCAAGTTCTTCTAAGAATCTTACCTACGTACCTACCTATGATTTGCAAAATCGTTGCTAGGTACCTACAAACAAATAAATGTTAACATGTAGGTACCTAGTTTTAATGTTAAAAGTATTTAAAGATTTGACCCTTAAAAGGCCTAAACATTATTTTCTGGACACCTTTCAGATAAGAAACAAATAAATGTGTGTAACGTGTGTATCAGTGTTTATCTATTGGATGTGTTTCTCTGAAAATAAATAAAGCACGTTTAAGTTTGTAGGTAGGTACGTGTTTGGACCGAATTGGGTATGTAAAATGTATAGGTTTAATATTTTTTTCTAAAACTTTATGCAATTTTACGAAACTAATTTGGTTCTTTTGATTATTTGATTATCCCTTATTTTTTTATAATTGTTTAAAAGTTTTTCATTGATGACGTCATTACTGGGCAACTAATTAAAAAAACAACTTTATTTACATACTCTTTGCGAACAACCACCATGCAAATTTTATTGCAAATTAATGGATCTGTTCTGTCAAAGTAGAATGCGGAAAAATAAAGTTATTTCCTTTTCTCTCAAACGGTTTTCTGTAAGGAGATTGAGATAAAATATTGTCTGTCAAATCCCTTTAATTTTCGAACGCGACTGTTTCGCCATTTTATAGTGTCAACAATTTATGGTACGTCAAGTGTCAAAGTCTTGTAAACAAAGTGCGATTTATCAGTTTTTTTCTTGAAATATTATTTTTGCAGTGCATTTTTTTGTGATAAAAGACTAAATTAAGGAAATGACATCATGCATGGCTGCTGTGCTGGCTGTTCCGTAATACAGTGCGGCGTGCGTCTTATTAAAAATCGCCCTAAAATTAGTTTGCACACGTAAGTACACAAATCTGCTATTTTACTTGAACTTTATAAGATTATATGTAATAAAAGCCACGAGCAGCTATTTTTCGCTATAAAGCAGCAAACTATAAACGTTTTTTCCCCAATATATCATTAATTTCTTTATTTCTGCCGATACTGATTTCATACAAACTGATCGTCGGCTAGGGTTGGGGTAGTACATAGTCACGGTATCGATATATTTTGCCAGAATTCGTAAGAATGGAAGGAAATAATGAATCTTGAGAGTTCAATTCAGAAAGTTATAGGTAATGTGCCAAAGTTACCAAGTTATTTTTGTATATACCTGTATAATAATTTTTTTTTACAGATAACCAAAAAATGAAGTTAAAAGAAGGAAATGACTTGATATTATTGGCACCGAAAATATAAATCCACGTCATGGACAAATATTGACATGCTCCCTGTATTTTGGTGTCGAGTGTTATTATAACAGAGCTCTGGATAAGTTATGCCAACGTGAAGAAGCCTTGCCTTGCCAACCCCTTTTTTGGTAAAACCTAAGGAAAATGATAGATCTGTTTTGACTGAACAGCAACAGGAACAAAGTGGAAGGAAAAGGAAAATTTCTGGAATAGCACAAGAAATTTTGTTATGAATAGTTATGATAAATTATTATTTTTGGCTTTTGTTTGATTATTATTATTATAAATTTTACCCCTACAACTTGTTTTTCTTTTAACAATTCATTTACTACACACAAAAAGCAGTTAAGTATTATGAAAATTCACAACAACATAAGCATAATAAAGTAGTAAGGTACCTACACAAAAAATATCAACAGCGTAGGCATAATGCCCGTAAAAACCATCAACATCTTCCTACCCTTATCCCAACTAGGCAGTAGACAGTTACCGACTATCGATATCGATTTTTGGGTCCAAAATGATTACAACCCTACAAAAATCCGCCATTTTGTGAGTCAAACATTGTTTAGGTATTCACGCACATTCAGAGGGTACAGCCAGTCCATAGGTTTGTAATGTCTTTGGCAAATTCAGTGTTATCGATAGTAGTAGGTACTATCGATAGTTTTGCAACACTACATCAAACGTTCAACTGACATGACAGAAGCAAGCAAGGGTGAAGCAAAGAGTAGGAAACTTTTATTGGGGAGGAAGTTCGTTATAGGCTTCTCGAAAGAGTTTCATTTAATTTTTTGCACAGTATGCACATCACAAAGGTCAAATTAAGGTTATTTAGATTTTTGCAAAAATAAAAGTGATTTTTAACTTTTTAGAACTAAAAACATGAAAATACTATAAAAGACCAAAATATCTCCAAATGGATTTCTTATTTTACGTCTTCGAGTTAAGCTTTACATGCCCAATTCCCTGATAATAGTTTGGTCTGTAACTGTAAGTATCGATTAATACTTAGTTTGTTGGTTGTCTTTCTTTTAATTTTTATGGGAATACCTTCCTACATAGTTGTCTTCATATTCTTACCTTGATAATAAACTAAGCAGCACCTAGCTAGGTACGTACGTACCTACAGCAGTTTATTTTGTTTAGTAAATTTAGGGCTGTTAATTGCAGTAGATGGTTGCAAAACTTTGACACCAGGGTTCATCAGGTCGTTGGACAACTTGGTGTCCCACTCGAAGAAGAAGATGAAGAATTTAGGCCCCAATTGAGTTGTTCGTCCCTTCCATCGCCCCCCTTCTTTATCTACACGCCTTCCCTTCTCTACACACTTACCTCTTCTTCTCCCCTTCACTACAAAAAATTAAGTTTACAGAAGGTTTACTCGACCATAGTAGGATTTTCGAGATTGTCATTTGTTACATAGCCAGGATTGCTACTGTCAAAAATCTGTATGTATGAGAATATCATAATAGCAAGATTTGAAAGAAGAACGTCATATGATTCTGAACCCATTTTAATCCAAGAAATATGACGTCCCTAGCAACCATCTTCTTTACTTTGTCTTCCCCTGATTCCTCTAGTTATTTCCAGTCAGTAAGGTAAGCGTCTACTGAGTGAGCCATTTGTATAGACGCCCCGCGAGCCGTCTCCCTAATTTGTGCCTTCGCTACACGTTTTTTCGAGGGAAAAATATTATACAACAGGAAGTCATCATATCAGCCATAGGACGTCCACTGCTGAACATAGGCCTCCCCTAAATATACCCCCCCCGCGAAATGGACAGATGATCTGGTCAAGTCCGTGGGGAAATGCTGGATGCAGGCCGCTTCTAATCAACAGGAAGTAAGTAGGAATAATAGCCAGTAATAGGACGGTACATATCTACAGGAATTCATTGTTGTTTCATGGGACCATGGTACCGCAAACACAGAACAAGTAAACTCTGAGGTCGGCGGTTTACATTTAATGAGCAAAATGTTATTACAATTTTACCCCATTTTACTCATTAGGGAGACACGAAAAGGGTATAATAAAACTTGCGGTATAAGGTATTCATGAAACTTGAAAACTTTCCCTTTGGAACATGGGTCGAAATATGGAAAAAATATTTGGACCTCCCCATAGTGAATCAATAAGATGATCGGCGATTTTGTACGGTAGGTTTTTTTTTCATATTTCGGTCAATGTTCCATGGGGAACGTTGTTCAGTTTCATACTTTCAGTACCTACCTTGACCTCCTTTCAGCTTGTTATACACTTTTTGTTACTCCCTGTATTTGTTTGCTTCCATTTAGCAATTCTAATTAAACGCGACTCTCGTACTATTAGCAGGGCCAATGAAGAAGGCATTTTTTGCTGGTTTTCCGTACGCTTATTAAGTTTACCAGATAAGACTGATCCCTACTCAGAATTGTACTCTCTACTCATGCTCAAATGCTGAGTAGACAGGCATACTCAACTTAATAGGCCATTTTGAAACAGATGGTATCTAGTCTACTTAGATAAATAATTAATTACATATCATGCCCAGAAATAGGTACTGTATTTAAAACCGACTTCAAAAAGGAGGTTTATTGTAACATTAGAACGTAAGGGTGTTATTAATCTCAAAGCTAATTCACTGTAATCGGTGCTTTCAAATAATTAATTAACTTCCAGATTTAATTAGCTGTTTAAACAATTTAATTAAGTTTAAAAACAGGATTTCGGAACCCAACCGCACAGATATGGAGATAATTATGAAAGAGGAGAGAATTGGTAGGTACCTAAGTAATTTTAGAATTATGCCACCCGTAGTCCACTCAGGGTATTTCGTAAACGGCGACGTAGAGTTTTTGACCTCGGCTGAATATCTATCGACTATGTTTAACCGCACGGTGGCGGTGATATCTACAATAGCATTCCCAAAGAGTGTTGACATTAGGCAGGTGGCCGATCATAAAACATTGCCAAAAAACATGTTGCGCCTATGTCAACCGATTTGGGATAAGGGCAGGCATATAGGCAGATGATGATGTAAGTAATTTTTGTCGAAAATACCTAACCGAATCTGTAGGTAGAAAGCTCTTTCCAGTCTACGTTCCTTGGGGAAAAAGTTGATCCTTATCTTTAGAAAACTTGCAAAATTTTCACTGCTTGTAGGATTTGAACATGCGACTCGGCATCTGTACTACCGACGCCTATACCAAATCCGCGACTCAATAGTAGCTTGCGAAATAGTGCAAGTGTATCTTGGTCAATGAAGTTTGACAGGGCCCCATCTACCGGAATAGTTGAGCGATTAATTCGATGGGTGAAAACGAAAAGGTCGTATCTAGAAATACCCAACTTTACACCAGAGCCAAAAAACGAAGAAAAAATCACAAAAAAAATCATAACTTAAAAACTAGACGTCGTTTAGAAATGTGTTCTATAGAACATGTTTCTAGTTTGTTACTATCTTTAATTAGCAAATATAATTTTCAATATAAAGTCACGGAAAGTAGGTTTTTGTCTAGTTACGACCTTCAGTTTTCAATTTACAGACCGACAAAAGGTCGTAAGTGGTGTGCACATTTGTATGCACGATGTAAAAGCTATAACATTTACAGACTTTTGATTTGTCGTATCTAAGATGATTTATAAATACAACATTAGATAAAAGGACGTAAGTGAAAGAAAGGCAATTATTGGTGCTTAGTATTTGTCGTAAACAAGAATTAGTATGGTCTCTAAAGTATATTTAAAACGATTTTATGTATATTTTAAAACATTTATTAGCTAAACTAGGGGTGTATGGGACCCTGCCAACACCTTCGGGGCCCAAGCCAACCTTACCTGCCCGTGGTGCACTCTGCTGGTCAACGGGCGAGGCAATGGTGACCTGCCAACCAGCACTGAATCAGCGTTGCGGGTGACGATCCAACCCCCCTAAATAAACATGGCAGTACAAATCAAACAATGGCCCCAAGTTCCCGGCGGCTCCAGTTGCAGAACTGGCGTTGACGGGCGCCGGCCAAGCACTGGAACCAGGGGTGCTAAGAATCCCCGGGCGGCGCTCCTCCGTCAAACGACCAAAGCAAACCCACCCACGGACAACCGACGTAGATTATCACTGATGACATACACGCGCACTTGAGGACCCGACGAGAAGCTCACCGAGCTGGAAGAAAAAATAGGAAGGCTGAACTGGGACATCACAGGGTCATCAGAAGTCCGAAGAGAGGGGGAGGACACGATAACCCTCAAATCTGGTCACCTGTTCTATTACCGGGAGGGCGATCAACAGTCCCAAGGTGGTGTCGGGTTTATCGTGCACAAGTCCCTCGTCAACAATCTCTATCACAAGCATATCAAGCAGGGTGGCGTACCTGATACTCAGAATATCTAAAAGATATTCGCTGAAGGTCATACAGCTTTACGCACCGACCTCAACAGACCCTGACGATGAAGTAGAAGTTTTGTATGAGGAAATCTCACAAGCCATATATGCTTCAAAGTCGCACTATAGTGTCGTATTGGGGAAACTTCAACGCGAAGCTGGTCGAGAGAAGCGGATGAGTTTATAGCCGCGAGGGCCATAAATAATAGGATTAACTTCAATGGATGATCTTTATTCAAAGATATGGACCCTGCAGACGTAACAAACATTAACACACTGTGATGTTGGGTATGGAGGTGAGCAGATGGTTGTCGGGAATGATTTGAGGCTTACCTTGGGTGGGTCCATTAATGTATCACAAAATATATAAGATAGACAAAATGTTCACTTTCACTTTTTGAACTGTTTCGGGAACTTCACTTGGTTAAATACAATTGCAAAAATATGCGAGAGTACAAATTAACAAGGATAGGTGTTGACTTCACCGTCAGTTAGAGAGGAGTGCGTCAAAAAAGCCAAGAACGGTGACGTTTCGGTGCCGTGTTCCAAATTTAAGTTATAAAATGATTCGAAAAAGGGAGATGTGAGGGTGGCTTAGGGAGGATGTCCATGCAGAGTTTGCACTCTGCTACAGTACCCGGGGGGGCCGGAGAAAAAAAAAAATTGATGGTCCTATAATCAATTTTTTTTTTAATGTAGAAGTATTTCAATATGTATAGGATGCTGGTAAAATTTTGGTGTGTGTTCCGAAATATTGTGTGTTAATTAGTGAGTGTAATGTTAGTGTAAATAAATTAATTGAAAGTGTTTTAAAGTTAATTAAAAATTAATATTAAATGTAAGTATGGGTCGTGAGTGATCAAAGATTTTGAGTGTATGTGATATCTACAGTGAGTATGTACATGGTGGGAATTCTAAGTCAATCATACGTCATATCAAGCATTCATCATCGATCAAGGTGTCTGATTCCTATTACACGAAATCAGGCCCTTACAAAATGGAAAGCAGTTTTGTTTGTATTAACTGTTCTCGAAGAGTTTCCACCAGGGTGGTGTCGGCTTGTAAGTCACAACCGACTCTGTAATCCTTAGCTTTTGGCTTGTTTATCGTGTCGCTAGACCCGCACGGTGATGTAGTATTTACAAGTTTGAGAGAAAGTATTAAATTATTACGAGAATCGTAATTGAAAAAAAATTGTATACGAGAAATAGTTGGCGTATACGTTAAGTTCAAATTGTGGAAATCGTAAGGTAGGCTAAGTTAATATAAACTTGGTTAGAAGCAAGTTTAATTAAAATTGAAGTATAAATTTATTAGAAATTGTTATTATTGAGAAGTGGATAATTACGACATTATCTTTGTCGATAAGGTGTATCTAATTTTTTTAATTAGATAATTAATTGTAACAAGTGAAGAAGAAAAATAGTTAAATATAAAATGATTTATCATAAGTTGTGTTTGACATCCGTCAATGTTTGATGGTAAAGCCGAAAAGCGTGATGAGGTGAAAAGGTTTACAAAAATAAAATGTGTGCGTGACTACTTTCTAGTGTAGTACGCTTTATCCAATTATGGATAATTATAGGTTGAATAAATTTTAGTTTAGTTAGGTTGTTTTGCGGTTTTGGTTGGTTTTAGATCTTTGATATGCCAACGTCCTAAGTTGTTGTTGTTCGTATCGGTTAGGTTATATACTAAAGGAGAAATCTTTTGGGATACGATGCATTTAATGTATTTTGGTGCTAATTTAGCTGAGAAGTTTTTGTCGGAAGAGCTTATGGGATAATTGCGTTTCCAAACTATATCGCCAGGTTCAAACTCTAAGTTTTGACGATGTTTGTTGTAGTGGGATGCGTTGTTTTGGTGAATGGAGTGTAGTCGTGATTGTACTTTATCAAAAATGGGGATAAGCTGGCCGAGATTTTCTGCATATATATCTCTTGGAGCAAAAATGAGGTCGTCCGTGGTGTCCTTTTGGGAGTAGGTAGAACCACACGGTACTAATTCGCGACCGAATACTAGGAAAGCTGGGGTAAACTTGGTTGATTCGTTAACAGACGAGTTGATAGCGAATTGTATTTTATGGAGGTGTTTGTCCCAGGTTCTGTGGTCGTCATTAACAAATGATGCCACTGCCGTAATAATGGTTCTGTTGTATCTTTCAACAGTATTTACCTGAGGGCAATGAAGGGGTATAAAGTGTATGTGTGGTATTTTGTATGAGTGAAACATGTCCGTTAATTCTGAGCTTGTCATTTGGGGACCGTTGTCTAAAATGACTGTTTCTGGAATACCGTAGTTCATGAATACTAAGTCTTCTAGGACATGTTTGATGACCGAGGAAGTTGCGCGTTTAATTGGGAATAATAGGCAGTATTTAGAAAAGCAGCAGGTTATTACTAGTATGTATCTGTTTAGTTTACGCGATATGGGTAGTGGTCCAATAAAATCGATTGAAAGGCACTGAAATGGTCGTGAGCATTGTTTAGGTTCGCCCATTAGACCGATAGCATTTTGGTTACGATGTTTATATGCGAGACATGTGTCGCAGCGTGAGATAAATGTTGCCACATCTTTGTACATGCCAGGCCAGAAATAGTTTAGCTTAATACGATGGTAGGTTTTGAAGGTACCGAAATGAGCTGCGGTTGGTGTGCAATGATTTTGTGCAATTATGGAGTTTCGGTGTTCTGAGGGACGACCAATTTCCAGCTGTATTGTGAGTTGAATGGGGTTAGCGAATTAGTGTATTTATAAAGTTTGTTATCTTTAATTGTGTAGTCGGGAGTAGATGAGGGATTATTTTTACATTTATTAAAAATGGAGATGTACCATTCGTCCTTGGTACTACTGGAATTGATAATATTAACATTGGGGATGTTTCGTGAAAGCAGGTCGGGTACTAGATTTTCGGAGCCTTTTTTATGTTTTATTTCGAAATTAAACATAGATAGGCGTATGCACCAACGTGCCAGTCTACCTGTGGGGTTGTCTAGGCGGAGGAACCATTGTAGTGCTGAGTGGTCGGTGTAGATGGTGAATTTGTGGCCATTATCTAGATAGCAGCGCCAGTGCTCTAGTGCTGTTATGACACTTAGAAGTTCTCGTTCTGTGATCGAGTAATTTCGCTGGGGTGGGTGAGCGATTTGCTCATATAAGCAATTGGCTTTTCTATGCCGTCAAATTCTTGTGTGAGCATCGCTCCGATTCCGAGGACGAGGCATCGCAATGGACGGCGAAAGGCTTCGTGAAATCAGGGCAGGCGAGGATGGGGTGCTAACTAAGGCTTGTTTAATGGAGTTGAATGCTGATTCAGCTTCTGGTGTCCATTTGAAGGGTGGTGTTTTTTTCCTGGGTGGAGGTTAGTTTGTTTAAAGGTGTAGCTAGTGTGCTTAGGTTTGGGACGAAACGTCTGTACCAGCTTACGGTGCCAAGGAATTTCTTGACATCCTTTGCTGTTTTAGGTACCGGAATGTCCAGGATAGCTTTGACTTTGTCCGGGTCTGTTTGGAGTCCTTGACTGTTGACGATGAAACCGAGATACTTTAATTCGTTACGGAAGAATGAGCATTTTGGGAAGTTGATGGTTATGTTGGCATCTGTTAATTTAGTGAGAAGTTTGTTGAGTATTTCAACATGACGTTCGAAGGTTGAGGTGGCTATGACTATATCGTCGAGGTAGCAGAATACTGAGTTGTCGCACATGAGATCTGATAGTAAGCTATCCAGAAATCTTTGTTGGGTAGCGGGGCGTTGGTGAGACCGAAAGGCATCACTTTAAATTGATACATTCCGCGACCGGGTACGTGAAAAGCGGTTTTGGGTCTATCCTCAACTCGCAAAGGATTTCCCAAAGGCTTTGGCGATGTCTATGGATGAAAGGTATTTGGAATCGCGTAGGTTATCTATGATATCAGAAATGAGTGGTAGTTTGTAGGCATCTTTTTTTGTTATTGCGTTGAGCTTACGGCTGTCGACGCAAAATCTCCAGGTATTGTCCTTCTTAGGGTAATCAATACTGGGTTAAGCCATGGGCTTTCACAAGGTTCAATTACGTCTAGGCGTACCATGTCATCAACTTCCTTGTGAAGGGCCTTTTGTTTTTCAGGGGATAAACGATAGCATCGCTGCTTTATTGGTGGGTGATCACCAGTGTCGATGCGGTGTTCTACCAGGTGTGTCCTACCTAGTGGTTTTGTGTCCGTAGAAATATTTTTGAATTTTTCTATTATTAGGTTTGCTGTGATTTGTTGGGATTCAGTAAGGTTTTTTCGATTCCTAAAATTAAATTTTGTGATACCTCAGGTATAACGTGAGCTGATATTAGGGAAAATTTATTGTTATAGGTTACGGGAAGAGTGATTAGTCCGATGGAGTTTATTTTTTGGTTATTGGCTACTGTACCTGTTATCCGTATGTTTTGTTTAATTTGAGGCCTTGTTTTAGTAGTATTTTGTAAGAATCCTTACCTAATATTGTAATAGTACTGCCGCTGTCGAGGAGGCCGTTCAGATGTAAGTTATTAATTTTACTGTGACAAATGGTCGCTCGTGATCGTTATCATCGAATAAGAGAAGGTTTACGTGGTAAGACTTGAAAAATATCGAAAGTGAGTTTAACCAATTTGTCCAATCTTGTTTATCGAATTTGGAATTGTCATGTTGAACGGGCTCCTCCTTATTTAGTTTTTGGAGTTTTAGTACATTTAGGGCAGTTGAGGGCTGTGTAACCCTTGTTGCCACAACGAAAGCAGACTTTCTGGGGTTAGTACAATTCTGTAAAGTATGCGAATTGTTTCTACAGCGGGGCATGAAAATTGGGATTGGCTGTTGGTTGGGGATGGTTTATTAGTATTTACGGCATTAATGGCGTAAGGAAAGGGGATATATGGTTGATAGTTAGGATTGGTAGTGTTTTTATTTGGGTTAGACGGAGAAGGAGTAGTATTGAAGTAATCTTGGGAGTGATTGTTGACGTGAAGTAACTTTTCAGTGAATTTGCATGATTCTAGGAGGGTAGGAATGGAAAGAAGGTCTGGTTGGGTTACTCGCAAACTATATTGGGGTTGTAGGTTGCGTAATAGAATATCGATTTTTCGTTTTCGGACAATTGATTATGAAGTTTATTGAAAAGGGATTCCATAGTGAGAAGTAGATTATGACGCGTTCGTTAGGGTGTTGTTTTCTATTTTCTATTAGCTTTTTTAGATTATAATCATGATTTCCAATTTCAAAATCGTTTATGATTGCTGATTTGAATGTTTGCCAGTTTGTGAGTGTGTCTTTGTGTGTTCTGAACCAGTCTAGTGCCGGTCCAGAGAGAATGTCGTAGATGTGGTTGTATAGAGTGTGTTCAGTTAGTCCTCTAACTTGGGCGTATTCTTCCACACGGACTATGAAGTCTCGTGGGCAGCCTTGACCCTTAAAGATGAATCTTTTAAGGTCTGTTTGGTATTTATTATTGTTGTTTGCTATTGTGTTCAATTTTTCGGTAAGTGTTTCGAAATAGGTGTTTGCGGGGTTAAGATTTACGCTGCTGGTTTGTGCCGAGCAGTATGTGGAGGAAGGTGGGTTAATCAAGTTGTTGTATTGTGTTTCTAGCTCTCTTAATCGTTTGAACAGGTCGTTATGAGTAGTTAGTTGTTCGTTTGTAATGTCTTCAGATTCAAGGTTAATAAGGTTGAATCTGAGCTTAGTGTGTGTAATGTAAGGTGGTATTTTATTTTTCCTATTAGGAAAACTTAGTAGGCTAGCTTCTATTAGGTTAAGGCATTTAGTTATATCTCGGATATCGGTATCGAGATTGTTTGGGCTAGTTTGGTTTATTGGCTGATTGGAAGTTATTGCTTGGGCTAATAATTGTTGGAGAGTTTCTACAGTTTGGTTCTGGTTGATTTCAACGTTTCTTATTTTTAATTCATATTGGAGTTCAGGTTTATTTAGGTAATTATAGTTTTCCATTGTAGTGTTTTATTATGAAGGAAAAGAAACAAAGTTTGTATTTAAAAACATTGAAGTAAATTTTAAAATAAAATTGACACTAGCTGAATTGCTCGTGGGCAAAAGTCGAAGTTATTAACTAATACTTGACTTTGGCAAAATCCGTTTGGTCGGAGCCAAAAATTAAAAGAAGTCCAATGACTATCTTTGGTTACTGACACTGGCTAAGTTCTGTTAGCAGATGCCAAAAAATAAAATAGGGAGAAATGAAATGACAACCTTGGTGTCAACTGAGTGGCAATGACAATGAGTGTTTGACTTGACACTTGTTTGTTTGATCGTATCTCTGGGCAGTGTCAAGCGTGTCAAACTTGTCAATCTAATTTATTCTACGTTTATTCATTTTGAAAATTATTTAATTATTTTGTAAATTTTATTTAGTTTCTGAATTAAATTTAGTCTAATTATTTATGTGTGGTGTAAAGTGAAATCAGCGGAAAGGTAAGTGAGTAGGTACTGTAATCAAAAATGAAATTGGTATTAGCTTTTAAAATTTTATCGTGTTATTTAGTGGACGTATTGTCCACTGTTGGACATTCAGTTTTATGAAATAAGGGTCGCTCTGTACAGCTAAGGAAAACAGAGTGGGTGTACTTATCAAGGATAGTGTGTGTGTTGTGTTTGATGTGTAATTTAGTTTTTGGGGTGTGTGAAAGGGTGAAAGTTTTATGCCGAATTACTTTGCCGAAATTAGGTCAGGGGTGCCGATGCCCGTTTTAGAATTTTGAAAAATAAGCTAGTTGATGGGGTATGAGATGGGGTATGTATTGAGTTGTGGAGTTGGGGTCTGGCTGTCGGTCTCGAAGACCTGCAGAACCCCGCTAACTACTCGTATGTCCAATTCCTAGGATATTGTCCTAGGTATTGGTGTGAATTATATCTCCGAGTGAAAGATGACTTTCGTCTAAATCCTACACTCGAAAGATATTGTTAGCTACCAATGGGTAGCCGTGATAGTGTCTATTGTCTGTATTATGGGGTGTAACGATTTGATTTGTGTACTGTAGGTGTACTGTAGTTAATGATGATGATGATAATGGGAATTTATTTACAGATTTATTTATTTATTTACAGAGTTGGACGTCGCGGTTCTGGGTGGCTGACGCTTATTATTATAAAATTGCAATTGGAATTGGAGGACTGCAGAGTTTTACTAACTTGTACTATTTTGCCTATTAAATTACCTAATAAATGAATGTGATTATTTGGATTCTTTTTTTATTGGCCAAATGGGTCCGAAAATAAGATAGGATAATTTTGAATTTTTTGGTAGTGTATGAATTTGATGATGATGATGATGAACACAAAAAAGGTAACACAATTAATTGAAACAAAATAAATAAAATATCTTGATGTTGAGGTGGGTATCTTCTGTCTTGAGTTGTTCTTGTTGGGTAGAGGATCTCAGGGTGGCAGTGGGTCTTGAAGTAACCGGGGCTTCTACCGCGTTGGCGCCAGTATAGCCGCGAGGGCCATAAATAATAGGATTAACTTCAATGGATGATCTTTATTCAAAGATATGGACCCTGCAGACGTAACAAACATTAACACACTGTGATGTTGGGTATGGAGGTGAGCAGATGGTTGTCGGGCTTACCTTGGGTGGGTCCATTAATGTATCACAAAATATATAAGATAGACAAAATGTTCACTTTCACTTTTTGAACTGTTTCGGGAACTTCACTTGGTTAAATACAATTGCAAAAATATGCGAGAGTACAAATTAACAAGGATAGGTGTTGACTTCACCGTCAGTTAGAGAGGAGTGCGTCAAAAAAGCCAAGAACGGTGACGTTTCGGTGCCGTGTTCCAAATTTAAGTTATAAAATGATTCGAAAAAGGGAGATGTGAGGGTGGCTTAGGGAGGATGTCCATGCAGAGTTTGCACTCTGCTACAAGTTGAAGAAGAAGATGATGAGTTGGGGGTGGGGCCATTTGGAAATGGGCATCGGAATCCGAGGGGCCAGAAGCTTGATGAGTTCCTGGAGAAGGAGGAACTCTACATGATGAACTCGTTCTTCAGAAAGCCGCCTCTTAGGAAATGAACCTAGACGAGCCCCGACGGTTCTACCAGAAAAAAGATAGACTTCATTATGGCCACAAAGAGACAAATTTTCAATGATGTCACCGTGATCCACAGGGTAAAAATTGAAAGCGATCACCGAATGGTCAGAGGCACATTGACCGTCAAACTAGAACGGTCTCGCTTAGTGAAGTCTACACTCCGACTATCTGCAACCCATATTCAGAACCCGGAAAGCTTCCAACTGACACTCAAAAATCGCTTTGGTTACCTAGATTGCGATACCGTGGACGGTATCAATAACAGTTTGGTGGAAACTTTTCACACAGTGGGATCCAAGTTCTTTAAACCCTGTCGTAAAAATAGACCTCAAAAACTAACCGATCGAACTCTGAACCTCATGGCTGAAAGGCGTTCCATGACGCTGCAATCCTCTGATGACACGGAGTCATATTGGCGGCTCAACAGACAGATATGCCAGTCCCTGCGGAGCAATATTCGAAACTTAAATACTAAAAATATTAAACAAACGATTGAGCTCAAAGTTTTCGCCAGGGACCTGTCTATTGGGCAGAGCCAGCTGACAAAACTGAAGACGAGGATGGCAGGGTAGCGTCCACAAAGTCAGAGGTACTGAGGGAGATCGAAAGAAATCTGTTAATAGCTCAACAGACACTAGAACAAAGCTTACCCGACACTATACCGAGGATATCCCAGACATTAGCTTGTATGAGATTAGGTTAGCCCTTAAACTGCTCAAAAACAACAAGGCGCTGGGCGAGGACAGAAACACATCAGAGTTACTGAAAGCGGGTGAAATACTACAACTTGAAGTCCTTCAGAAGCTCTTTAATTCTGTCTTGTTTGAAGGTGTGACGCCAGAAGCATGGAACAAAAGCGCGGTGGTGCTATTCTTTTAGAAAGGTGATAAGACTTTCCTTAAGAATTATAGGCCTATCTCGCTTCTGAATCATGTTTACAAGCTGTTTTCGAGGGTTATTACGAATCGCCTAGCTCACAGGTTTGACGACTTCCAGCCTCCCGAACAAACCGGCTTCCGAAAAGGGTACAGTACCATAGATCACATTTTACGTTGCGGCAAATTGTACAGAAGACTGAGGAGTACAATTTGCCAGTATGCTTACGTTTGTGGACTATGAGAAGGACTTTGATTCTATCGAGACGTGGGCAGTACTGCAGGCTTTCCAGCGGTGCCACATTGACTACAGGTATATCGAAGTGTTAAAGTAATTGTATAGAAACGCCACAATATCAGTTCGGATACAAGATTAGACTACGGCGGCAAAGTGGTGTAAGACTAAGAGATGTATTATCTCCGAAGCTCTTCACCAATGCGATGGAAGATGCCTTCAAGCTCCTGGAATGGGAAGAACTTGGCATCAATATCACTGGCGAGCGAATAATCACTCACCTTCGGTTTGCCGACGATATCGTAGTCATGGCAGAGTCATTCGAAGACCTCAGCAAAATGCTACAGGACCTCAATCGGGTTTCCCTACAAGTGGGCCTCAAGCTGAATATGGACAAGATGAAAGTCCTGGCCAACTCTCATGTAGCGCCCACCCCAATATCAGTAGGGAACTCGATACTCGAAGGGGTGGACAAATACGTCTATTTAGAACAAACAGTCTAACTAGGAAGATCTAACTTTGAGAAAGAGGTCTCTCGGCGAATCCAGCTCGGCTGGGCAGCATTCAGGAAGCTACGCAGCGTCTTCACGTCCAAAAACAGAGTGTTATGCCAGTGATGACCTACAGTGCCAAGACCTGGTCTCTTACTGTCGGCGTCGTATATAGACTGTGAGTCACTCAGCGAGCTATGGACAGAGCTATGCTCGGTGTTTCTCTACGTGATCGAATCAGAAAGGAGTAGATCCGTAGACGAATCAAAGTAACCGACATAGCTGAAAGAGTCAGTTAGCTGAAGTGGCAATAGGCAGGCCACATTGCTCGAAGAACTGATAATCGCTAGAGCAGGAAAGTTCTCGAGAGAAGACCGCGTACCGGCAGGCGCAGCGTAGGATGGCCCTCTGCGAGATGCAGGCCGGTTCTAATCGGACAAGGTGAAAATATTTAGGGGAGGCTTATGTTCAGCAGTGGGCGTCCTATGGCTGATATGATAATGATGATGGATTAGCTTACCATAAAAAGGATGTAACTTGTCGACCCATAATTTATCTGACTTACAGAAGCGCGTTACTAGATGTATGATCAAATTTCATCAACCGCAAGAATGGTGTAACCACGAGTATTGCAAAAATTGCTGACCGCAAAAACGGCGTAACTGATAGTATGGACAAAGTCTAATACCACAAGAAGGGTGTAACTAATCCTAGATTAGAAATACCTAACTTTGATTTGGCGTAAGTCGAAAAGCCCCAAAAACACTGGTTTTTGACCGACTTACGACAAAAAAAATCTGGAGACTTTTCAAAAAATATACCGTTTTTTAAACTTGCATTTTAAACTTTTGCATAGGTACATATTTGCTGGCAATAGTACAAATCCTCGCAAGACAAATTGTTTAGATTTACCCCCTGAACCCTGTTACAACAGATCTTTTGTTCTTCAAACGGCTCGAATTAAACGAAACAAAATGTCGGTTCTCGGGCACAAAGCTTGAGTAAACTCGGCAAATTAACAACGCCATCTTGGGATTAACTTGGAGCAGGAAAATCGCGCGAGAACAGAAGGACTACTTTGTATGGGAGTCAAAAGTTTATGCCGTATGATGCCGGATTAGAATAGCATCATCCCATATTATTTTTCCCGTGAGTGTCGTAAGAAACGACTCAGGGATTTTAGGGTTGATGTGTATCACACCACAGTTATCTGAAAGACTCTCAAACTTTTGTCCGACGTGTGTTAATGGCCGTTTATGTTCTGCCTTCCCCGCAAGGGAAATAGGCGTGATATAAGTATGTATGAAAATTACATTATTAAAATGTGTTAAAAAGCAGATAACTTAGAATAGCTGGTCCATGTTTTAATTTTATTATGGACTGAGTAAACCCCCAAGAGGTTTTAAGAATTAGTTGCAAAACTATCCCGGTAGATGGAGCCCATCCACGCGATAGTGGACAAGATATACTTGCTTAATTTCGCGGGCTCGATTAGAACCGCGGTAGCCCAGTTGGTTTGGGCGTCGGCAGTACTGATGCCGAAGGTCGCAGACGTTCAAATCCTGCCTGCGGTGAAAATTTTGCAAGTTTTCCAAAAAATTGTTTATCTAACACGAGAAGTGTTTTAAAATTTGGTAGGTATTCATGTTTTAAAGTATTTCTCTAACTTGTATATCTTTCATCTACCTTAACAAGTAAATATTTATGTGTAGGTATTTACCTTTATTTCTCTTATTGACTACAGATTTCCAATACCCTACCTATTGAATCACATTCAACTTAGTTATGGATAAACCGATTTACTCTTATATTTACCTACATTTGGTTACAATTCAATATTGCTGTTTGCTACACAGAAAACGTTTTATTCCGCTTCAATAGATTCTCTACACGATAAAGTTACAGGAAATAGTGATGTGTGGCAGCGATAGTTTTACTATCGATATACAGGGAGTAACAGAAAGGGTATAACAAGCCGAAAGGAGGTCAAGGTACTCATGAAACTGAACGACTTTCCCCATGGAACATGGGTCGTAATATGAAAAAAAAAATTTGGACCTCCCATACAAAATCGCCGATGAGCTAATTGGTTTACAATGGGAGGTTCACTTTTTTTTTTCTATTTTTCGACCCATGTTCCATGGGGAAAGTTGTTCAGTTTCATGAGTACCTTGACCTCCTTCCGGCTTGTTATACCCTTTCCGTTACTCCCGGTATAAGGTTAAATTTTTCACATCCTGTATGATTATTTTCAATCGTCTGTAAATAGTCCAAGTAGCTATGATAAAAATGATTTCTGTTTTATTTCCGAACAGACTATTTTTGAATTATTGTAAAACCACATTGTTATTGTGGCGAAAACAACCATACCAGAGGCCTACCAGTAGTAGGAAGCGTTCAAAGTGTTCACTTTGACACCAAAGTTCATCGGGTGGTTCGTCGATCGACTCGACCAATAAGAGTTAGATGGGAACCTTGGTTTTTGTTACATTTTGTATTTGTGTAGATACAAAAAATATAGATAACTTATTTGTTCTATCATAGGAAATTTATTGTTATTTTTCCGTCGATAGATTTTCGTAACATCTCTCTCTTCTACCTATCTACAGCACTGTTTCGTTATTATGGAACACGGTCTTGAGGCATCTAATGTTTGGGATTTGATTTTGTTCCCTGTTATGTTCGGTGAGGCAAATTCTGAATTGTCTATTATGTTGTGATGGAATATTTGAAACATTATTTCGAAGAGGTATCAAATCAATTAAGTAAAATTCTATACGCACAGCAATTTTATTTCACGCGATATTTTCTTGCTTGTTCTTAAAACACTTAACCTTATGCAAGTTTTCACACTCAAAAAATATCACTTGTTTTTGCGATGAAACAATTTGAACGGATTTTAGTTCATAATTTGGTTCTTTCATACAAAGTAAAACATTGGGCTAGTATAAAATAAAAATGAGAATAAAATTCGATGTGCGGACAGAGCCTGCCCTTTCATTTGGGGTGAAAAAAATACTTACCGAGCTATCAGATATAATTAATTATGTAACAATTTAGGAGATGTGTATGTGACTAATTTGACTCACAAGTTACCTAGCATATTTCATACAAGCCCTACTAGTACTAGTATCTAGTTGGCTAGAAATCTGTGTTTATCTGAGTTAGAAAACGTACACAAACTGATGAAAGTGTCCGTAGGATGTAGCATGTCACAGGCCGGCAGGGAAGAAAGATATATGTGACAATTTGGGAGATTTGTTCTGTTGTTTGTACGTGACTTGGCTGTGAGTGCCCTTACCTGCAGATTCAGATCTAACTTATTCATGTAAAGCTTGTTATTCTGGTGCTGGAAAACTATAATTCCTATAAGATTTAATGTGAAAAGTTACGTGTTATTATCACCTCCAGTTGCCCTTTATGAGATCAATTTACAGAAACGAACTTACTACTGATTGTAGCTACTATAGTCCGACAAGTTCGTGCGCGACCTTCCTGCGGGGTACAGATGGTGGGGGGCGAGGAAGCACGTCATTTTATTATGATGTGCGGCGCGGATGCACGCGTCTCCCTTCCCCGCTACACCTCCCGCTACCCGCTGACATCGCGCCCCCGAACGTCTGTCACCCCTAGGGAAGGTCGCGCACGAACTTGTCGGACATAAGGATATCTATTGTTTATTGAATCGATTACATTTTTGACTTCAATCGGTACAGTCTTTCACGCTAACTCATGAACAATTCGATTATCTTATGACTGATACACACAAGCTGGACAAAAACTATGTTATACGTTTCAATAAATGTTGCTGCGTCCAGAAAAGTACAAATATTGCTGTAAAATGCCACGGTTTGATAAAAATCGGAACCTTAACTTTTAGATTGTTCATGAGGTGAGCGGGAGGGACTGCACCTAATATAAAGTCTGCCGAAATAAGACGGAACCAAATAAAATTAATTTTGCCGTGTGGTGCCGGCAGATAAGAATAGCACCACCCCTTCTCTTTATGTGGGGGTCGTAAGAGGCGGCCGAGGGATGAACCCTACCCAAACAGCCAGGGCCAACCGTAGGTATGGTGGCAGTTAATCCACCACAAAAGCATTCCCAAGGAGAATTGACGTCTGCTAGACGGCCGGTCGTAAAATTCAGCCAAATCCTTTTGCAACACGATTTTGTGTTCAACGAAACGTGTTGCAGTAATTGGGATAAGGGCAGGAAGATGATGATGATGATTAAAAATAGATTAATTTTTATTTTGTGTAAATAAAAGCGTCAGATAGAGACAGAGCTAATTTAAATTGAATTTGTTAAGTGACGTCTAGAGTCGAGCCTATTTGACAGCAACTTGTTCACTTTAACTCAATTAGGGGATGAAAGTTTCTCACCTCGTCTCAATAGACGAAGTACGAACAAACTTGTGTAAGACGGGGATCACACCACAAAATAGAGAGTTCACAGAAAGTTCAATTAACCCTATTTAGGATTTTTGCGATTGTCACTTGTAACATAGCCAAGGGGTTGCTACCGTCAAAAATCTCAAAATAGGTATAAGAATATCAAATAATAGCAAAATCTGATACAAGAACGTCACATGATCCTGAGCGAATTTTAATCCAAGAAATGTGACGTTTGTGGCAACAACTATCTTCTTAGTTACCTTGAGTTCCCCTGAGCTTCCAGTTATTTCTTCTAGTTAAAGTCAGTATGCGTAAAAATCGTCGCTAGTATGAAAAGGCGCCGTAACCGTTTTTTTATGAAAATTAGGTGGAATTCGCATTTTCCCAACTTATGCGTTACGCAACGGATGTTAAGTGTGATTTGCGTCTAAACTGTACAAATGTATACAGTTAGACAGTTCACGTCAAGTTTTAATAATAATGATAGTTTGGAAGTTATTTTTGAATAGTATAAACTACTTTGCCATTGAGACGTCTTTGTATACTTTGTAAGTAGTATTGTCTACGGATGAGTGTACAATCTTTTTTGAGCGCATCACATATTTTCTAAAAATCTTTCCTAAAATCTAGCAACAAAATAACAAGTAGATGTGTTCAAAAACAAAAAACCCGACTGCGGTAATTTTGAAGTAGGTTGTATTTTGCTGTAAAAATTCGCCATCTTGAACCTATATTTTTTTTATAGCCAGTGTCACTCGCGCTGCTGAGACGAATCTAACGACACCTCATGTTATGTCAAAATCCAACTATCCGTTTGGGCTGTAGCCCGTGAAGAAGAATTTTCTTGTCCACATACATACATACATACTTACATACATACATCCCTCTTTCTGAGGCAGTCGGATAAATACACCCCATCGCGGAATCTTTACTGTTTCTGTGCCAGTTTCATATATCTATTCAATGATAATTGATAGAAAATGAATAACAGTAGCATTTATACGAGGAAAATAAAATGTAGGTAACCTAGCCGAGCTTTATCGTTATAATCCCAGCAAAACAAAACAGAAACGAAAATGATGACAAGTAGATAAGTAGAGATGAAATATTATGAACTGCATTGTTTAATACCGAAAGCTTACTGGAACGTGCTCTCCAAACAACGATCCAGCAATATTTCTGTATCTGTTTGAGTTGGCTGCAAACTGCGAAGTGAACTACAAATATACTTACACTGTCTGATATTGCGGTTTGTGGCAGTTTTCAATGTTGTGCCCGGATAAGTAGGTAGGTATGTCGCAGTACGATGGCAGAATCAGGTTTTTGGCCAAAAACCTAGGTTTTTGGCCAAAAGCCGGCATATGGCAGAATCGTAGACTTCCTTCGGCCATCGTCCTGAGCTGATCCAGGTTTTTGGCCAAATACCTAGGATTTTGGCCAAAAAACTAGGATTTTGGCCGAAATCCTAGATTTGTTTAGTATTATGGCTTTTTTTGAATTTCGGGGGAACTACTTCGTCTTCGAGTGGTACACCAAAGCACCTAACGAGCCGATGGACCCTGGTATCAGAGTTTTCAACCGCTTACTGCAAGTAACAGGCCTCTTACATGGTTGTGTAACGACCGCCATTTAAGTGATCATAGAGAGCAATCGGGACCGACGGCTTACCGTACCCGTGTGGTTTGGGGGAACGAGGAGTGGAGAGGTACTTTATGCACCTCCCGCTGATCTTTTGAGGGTAGACTTGGACACCGTAAATGGACACCCTGAAGGACGGGGGGTAACATCAGACAGTCTGAACAACAGGATTTTCTCGGATTCCCTGAAGGGCAGGGGGGAGCTTCAGACACCATAAGAGCAGGACGTACCACTGAACGCTCTAGCTAGAGGATTGGTGGTAGCGTTGGATGCCCTGGAGACCAGCAGGTAGCGTCGGACCCCCAGAAAATCCAACGCCCGTCATCTTACATCCTCCAGAGTGTCCGACGCTACCTACGCCCTCCAGAGCGTCTGACGCTACCTCCCACCCTCAAGAACGTCCAATTTTACCTCCTGCCTTTCGAGGTGTATGCCCGAACTACACGGGCACGTTAAGCCGTCGGTCCCGATTGCTCTTTATGATCACTTAGACGGCGGTCGTTACACAAACTTGTCAGAGGCCTGCTCCTTACAGTAAGCGGTTTCAAAACTATAACACCAGGGTTCATCGGGTCGTTGGACGACTTAGTGTACCAGTCGAAGAAGAAGAAGTTTCCCCGAAATGCAAAAAAAGCCATAATACTAAACAAATCTAGGATTTCGGCCAAAATCCTAGTTTTTTGGCCAAAATCCTAGGTTTTTGGCCAAAAACCTGGATCAGCTTAGGACGATGGCCGAAAGAAGTCTACGATTTTGCCATATGCCGGCTTTTGGCCAAAAACCTAGGTTTTTGGCCAAAAACCTGATTCTGCCATCGTACTGCGACAGGTACATTGATGACGATGATAATAATGATAAAGTCCTGTTATCCCACATCAGGGACTAGGGCTGGAAGAAGAGATTTCACTGCTGTCGATCCTGCGCCGTGGTTTCAAAGTCTTTCCAGACGAGACCCGATGATTCAGCTTCTTTTTCAACTTCCCGGTCTTCTTTCTTCATACGCCTGTCACTGGAAATATCGTTCACTGGTTTCTGAAACATATGTCCAATCTACCGCTACTTTCTTAAAAGGATCTTCTTGTTCAGTAGATAGGTACATTTTACCCGACGGCGGGTGTACGAAATAGATTTTGCCCGAGAAATGAGGAAGTGCCTTTTCTTGTTAATGCAACATTTTGCACTGCTCTGGAGGGAATGGAATAGACCAGCCATTGAGAGAGGTTAATTTCAGAGGGCTGTTATGGCTGATCTTGACTATAAAGGTAAAGCGACGAATGATTATGAAATGAATTGTCTAATATTGGAGCTCACTGAGACGTGCTCTCAAAACTACAAAATGGCAATATTACTGTTTGAGTTGGCTGCAAACTGTGAAGTGCACTACAAATATACACTGTCCTGTTTATTAGCCCATGGCTATTGCGGTTTTAAGCTGTTTTCTGTGCTGTGCCATTTTCAATTATTAGGAAACATTTTCTAACGCATGCGTTTCGCAACGATAAAGTAACGCAGCAATGGACTTTACATGTGATTCCCGCCTACGGGAGATGTCTTAAAATTAAATTTCGCAGTAGATTTCTCTAAGGAATGGAGAGCAGTAGTCCCTGCCAGTAAACGCAACACTGCTTTCGAAAATTAGACCATTTAGGAAGGCCCATGTCCGTCTTGTCTTCGACTGTTGTGGTTGTTAGATGGGCAAAAAGATTATGAAATGAATTGTTAATACCGAAGCTTAATGTAACATGCTCTCCAAACTGCGAACTGGCAATATTACTGTTCGAGTTGGCTGCAAACTGTGAAGTGAACTACAAATATAGACTCTCCTGTTTATGAGCCCATGGATATTGCGGTTTGGGGCTGTTTTCAGTAATGTATGAATCTATAACAAAAAAGAGGCAAATAAAGAATGACTGTGGTACCAAGTAGCATAAACCAAATCTGCCATACACTTGGTATAATAAATTATTAAATCATCTGGTATTCGCCTACCAAGTTTGGCGGCTACGGCAATATAAGTTAATCCCTAATTAGGGGAAGCCCATGTCTAGCAGTTGACTGTTGTGACTGCTAATGATAATAATACCTCTAACGATGATGAAAGTAATCTGAAGTAAAACAAACCTTATGAAATACATTGTTTAATGTCGAATGCTCTCCAAACTAGAAACTGGCAATATTACTGTTTGAGTTGGCTGCAGACTGTGAAGTGAACTACAAATATACGCTGTCCTGTTTATTAGCCCATGGATATTGCAGTTTTGGACTGTTTATAAGTAGTTTTGAGCTCCAAACTAGGTACTTTTTCTTCGAGTGGGACTCAAAAAGTCAAAGTCAACCAAGTTGTCCAACAACCTGATGAACCCTGGTATCAGAGTTTTTTAACCGCCTGTACTGGGAGCAGGCCTCTGACATGGTTGTGTAACGACCGCCGTCTAAGTGATCATATAAAGCAACCAGGACCGATGGCTTAACTTGCCCTACGGTAGGTAACTATAGTTTTATTTTGCGGAGGTCAGCTCTAAGTGTTTGCTAGCTTTCTAGTAAGGACCAGCTATTTTCGTCTCAGTTTTTCACCCATACATTTAGTCGTCAAACATCAGATTACTGCTTAGTTTGATACTACCTTACTGAACCTTCATTAATCTCGAGTCCCTTCGAACCCTGCATAATTAATTTATATGAAAGCTTAATGAACACCATCCTAGATGCTGTCTGTATGTTGATCTTAATCTTAGGAAAGTTCAAAGGACAAGGTACCTAACCTTCTGATGAAATGAATAAATAAAGATGGCCCTCTTCTCAAGATGTAGGAAAGTACATCTTTCAGATATTTCCTTAACAGCCACATCAGTCCACTGCTTGACATGGACCTCCCCTTATTGGGGGCATTACCCTACTTACTATATGCTTGGCAGGCGGATTGGCGAGCACAATGAAAGATGTTGCATTTACAGGGAACGCCATTCCCTGGATGTTTATCCAATAGTTGCTTTTTATACGACACTTACAGGTAGAATTGGTGTCATGCTATTCTAAATCGGCATTACGCAACACATCTTTTAGATAATACCTATTTTTAAGTTAAATCTGATATCTAGACGAGTTTTTCATGGCTTCACTCTGGTTCTTTGTTTGTTGAAACACTTCTTATCGTTCTTAAATGTTGTAAAGATATTGTATAAGCATTTCCTTTAATTGTTACCCGATATGAAAGCAATTAGATTGAAATTTGCGCAAATTTCGCGACGCTGGCGTAATTATCAGCCAAAGAGCGGACCCAGCCTCGAGTGGTGAATCGATTATAGTTGAATCGATTATAACTGAGTCGATTATTCGGTTGAATCGACTCGATTAAGTGTCGATGGCCCGGATCGGTGTAACGGTAACCTTTCGATAATTATAATTGTTGAGACGTTGTTGAGTGTCGCTATTTGGAGAACGGCGGATTCGTATTTTGCCAGATTTGCTTATCCATCAGGTTTCATTTCAATACAAGTTCTAGTACGTCCATCGTACTATTTTGTAGCAGCAATAAGATAAATCTCTTATCTATAATTGTTAATGCTTTCACCTTAAATATTGTTATATTTTGACATAAGTACCTACACCTGTAGTTTAGGTGAAACCTTTGAGTGGGACATACAGGTAAGCAAGCTGTAGAGTGCGCATTAACGGGTGGGTAAGAACGTTTGACGGGTACGAACACAACCTATCTGTTACAGAAACGGTTCACTTGGCCTTTTTCCGGATTTTCGCGATTGGCACTTGTTTCATAGCCACTGTAACAAGTCAAAAATCTCAGAGTATAAAAATGACAAAACAACAGAATCCGATAAAGAACGCCATATGATTCTGAGCCAAGTTTAAATCCAAGAAATATGAAGTTCGTGTCTGTTGGTACGTACCTACAACATCCTGTTTTACTTTACTACTGTTAGGTGGGTTATTCTGACAAGTTATCATTACGGTCGTTGACGCTCTGCCTACCCCGCAAGGGATAAAGGCGTGATGTATGTATGTATGTATGTATCAAATTACGTTTTAGTCCGAGCGGCGACTGGTCTCATCCATATCTCACAAAAGAATAGAATAATTTAGCTATGTACGGGTAGAGGAGCTCGAGTACTTCGGATTGGTCGTGGTCTGCCGCGGCGCAGCTTGGCACGTTTGGCGGAGTAGCTAAAACCACTTTTACTTTTTTGAGAAATTTTTATTTCTTCGAATAACAGAATGAAACTAAGTTGTAATAATAGTTTATTTAAAGCTGAACACGTATCCTTGGTCTGCCTGAGCTCAGTCAGTAGTTTCTCCGATGCGATCACTTTTCACTCTCAGTAAATTTCAATTTTAAAGGACCTGATTTTGTTTATTAGGAGTGGGCCTCGCCAATAAAACGAAAATTTGTCAGTGTATAGAAGTGAGATTTACAGAGCTGTAATCTCTCAATGTCCAGATGAAGAAAATGTTTTCCCAAGTATTGTATTTTTGAAATAATTACTACGAATACATCTGAAGTTGTAGATTCTTGAAATTAACATACTTATTCTTCATCTAGGAATTGAGAGATTACAGCTCTGTAAATCTCACTTCTATACACCGACAAATTTTCATTTTATTGACGGGGCCCACTCCTAATAAACAAAGTCAGGTCCTTTAAAAGTAAAAGTGAAAAGTGATCGCATGAAACTAACTGAGCTCAGACCATGTGTTCAGCTTTAAATAAACTATTATTACCACTTAGTTTCATTCTGTTATTCGAAGAAATAAAAGTAAAAGTGTCGCCAGGCTGTATTTCTAGGCAGACAGCAAGCTATCGGTACGACATATTTTTATCCTTTTATTCGAAGAGATAAAATTTTTACTAAAAAAAGTAAAAGTGGTCGGACCGGGAAAACTGCCAGGCTGTGACCAGGCAGACCAGTATATATGTAGGCAGACTCAAGCAAGCTATCGGTACGATATATTTTCATTCTATTCTTCGATGAGATATTTTTTACTTTTTTAAGAGGGCATACTTTTAGCTACTCCGCCAAACGTGCCAAGATAGCAGCCGGCAGACCAAGATTTATAAGCTTTACTAAACTGCTCCCATCGCTACAGCCGTGTCTCATTCTATTCTTCGATGAGATATTTTTAACTTTTTTCAGAGGGCAAACTTTAACTGCTAACGACCAACCTATCTACCCGTACATAGCTAAATTATTCTATTCTTTTGTGAGATATGGATGAGACCAGTCGTCGCTCGGACTATTTCCTTCCCTTCTTGCATTTCCATCTGTACCAAGTACTTAACGCTTGACTAATTTATAATAAAACGCGAGTGTTATAATTATCGTGGTTTAATTTCACTTATTGCTAGACCAAAACCTATGATTACAACCGCAGTCCACTAATTACATAATACAATAAATAACAGTGTCAACCACCTTCTTAGTTACCTTGACTTCCCTTGAAATTCCGGTTATTTTCAATTAAAGTCGGTAAACGTCATAATCGTCGCTTGAACTGAGTGAGCCATCTGTATAGGCGCCCCGCGCGCCGTTTTCCTAACGATAGTGACGATACATACATCTATATTTCTCCTTCATTTGACGTAGGTATCTATAGAACTTTTGCTCAAGCTGAGCACAATCGCCTAGAGCGAAACACGCGAAAGATCAGTCGTTGCAATTGCTATTTTTTCGCAGAACCTGTATTATTTCAAACAAATTCTAAAATCCGTGATGCGGTAGTCTATAACAGTAAAAAAAATGCGCCAGGAAAACATAGATAGGATGAACAAACAACCACCAAACCACAGGTTTGTGTGTGAAGCATAAAAGAGAAGTTTGATTTGTATTTTTAGTTTAAGCCAGAATTTGTGAACTAGGAATTTGTGCTGGAATTCCTGAACTAGGGCGAGTTATTTTAGTTTTATGTCTGACCTAGACTATTATGTTTTGAACGGGATTATTATAAGTATATTACCACAAAATAGGTAGATAAATACTTATTGGCTAGCGCGGCGATTATCCCTTAGTCGCCTTTAACGACACCCATGATGGGAAGAATGATGCTATTCTAAGCCGGCATCACACGGCATCCCCTGACATAATACTTCACTATACATCAGGCTGAGGATGCTACATACAACATCTACTCAATAAATTCTCCAAGGAGGTCCATCGAATCAATCCCACCAATTCATTTACAGTATGCACATAAAGATTAACCAAATCACATCGTTGTCCACAGGTGCACCAGCACTAGTGAAATACGGCTTGTTACCGGTTAAAACCGGTTTCCTGGCACCGCTGTGCTGCCGGACCCGTACTGGCGGCCGCGCAAGTCTTGTTCGTGACCAGCTGGTGAGTACCTTTTGTTGCTATCTGTACATTTTCCTGCTGCGTTTTGGTTTATTGTTTAGTATGAGACCTTGTATAAGATGCTGGTCCTCGTAGCGCTGGTGACTTACGCCTTGTTACCGGTTAAAATCGGTTTCCTGGCACTGCTGAACTGCTGAGGTGCCAGACCCGTACTGGCGGCCGCACAAGTCTTGTTCGTGACCAGTTGTTGAGTGCTTTGTCTTTTAATTTTGTTTATTGTTTGAAGTATGACACATTGTGTTGATAAGCTATTTTCCCATACATGCGACCACGCGACCAAAGAATACTAACTATAGCTAACCGCTCATAGATTTTCTCTACACCTGTATCTATGTCAAAATTCTTCATTTGTTTTGATAAATTCCATATGATTTGACACGTGTCATGGATGTCTTCTCGCGCGGGAGAAATGTCTTCCTTACAATATACAGGGGCGTATTTAGAGATTTGGCGCCCCGGGGCACTCACTTTTCGGCGCCCCCCGACCAGTGGTGTACTGGCGACTTTCAGAAAACAAGCAAGATTAGCCAAGTCAGTGGCGGCTACAGAAAAATCTCGAAGCGCGGTACAATTTACACGTACGCGGCGTCTACCCTTGTCGATAGTAGCGTTCAAGGGCGGATCGAATACAGAACTTTTCTGGGTTGGGGGCACAAGTATTCTGTTAAAACAGCCCATGAGCACTGGCCTGTATGTATCGCGAGCGAAGCGAGATCAAATTTTCAAACAATAAACGGACGTGGAACATCATCAATAGCCGCGAGTGTAAAACAAGTAGGAATACACACATATCACGAGCGAAGCGAGCTCGACTTTTCACGCTACAAACGGTCAAGGAGGTTAAAGACTAACTGCGACAGTTAAACAGACAGACACGTACACGTATTGCGAGCGAAGAGAGCTCGACTTTTCACGCTACAAACGGTCAAGGAGGTTAAAGACTAACTGCGTCAGTTAAACAGACAGACGCGTATACGTATTGCGAGCGAAGCGAGCTCGACTTTTCACGCTACAAATAGGTGATGAGCTGAAACACTATGCGCGGGAGAAAAACAGACAGACTAGTAAACGCGTTGCGAGCGAAGCGAGCTCGGATTTTTACACCATAAACGGGTGAGGAGCTTAAACACTAGTAAGCGGCAGAAAAATAGACAGACGCGCACACGTATCGCAAGCGAAGCGAGCTAGACCTTTTACTATACAAACGACGAGGAGCAAACACACTAGCTGCGATTGTAAAATTGGCAGACACGCTTCGCTCGCGATATTTCACGCAACAATCGGGCGAGAAGCCTACGCTTTTTTTTTTTATCTATGATGGGCTTACTCTTGACCCCAATCTTACCCTAGAGCAGAGATGGGATCTACGGTGGAGCGAGCTTGCCCAGAAGATGCCTATTCACTCTAGACTTAAAGAGATTCAGGTTATATGCACTCGGAAATACAGACGCAGGCAGGGAATTCCATTCTTTAGCCGTGCGCATAATGAAAGATGATTTGAAGCGCTTAGTGCGTAATGTGGGTATATCAACTAAGAACGGATGGTAGTCGGCCGTGCGTCTGGATGTCCGATGGAAGAAAGGAGACGGTGGTATGAGCTCATGCAGCTCACGCGCACACTCTCCGAAGTACAATCTGTAGAAGACCGATAGGCAAGCAACCTTGCGGCGGTGAGCCAGGCTGTGAAGCTTGGTCGCCACCAGTTTTTTATCGCCTATTAATCTCTTGGCTCTGCGTTCCACCGAATCCAGTGCAGCAAGTTGGTATTTAGCCGAGCCATCCCAAAGGTGACAGCAGTACTCCATGCAAGATCGGACTTGAGCTTTATAAAGAGTTAGAAGCTGTTCAGGCGTGAAGTACCGCTTGACTTTATTCAGGACGCCCAACTTTCTAGCTGCAATTTGAGCCTTGGACTCGATGGTGGTGCCGAAGTTAAGGTCAGAGGACAGCTCCATGCCAAGGAGTTGAAGAGTGTTGGTCACTGGAACAGATGTACCCCGAAAAGTAGGAGAAAAGGTGAAAGGACTCCTTTTGCGGAGAAAAACACGCCTGCGTTTTTGAAGCATTGAAGCTGACGAGATTGTCATCGCCCCACTGGGAGACGTTACTTAACGTCAGGCTCGTACGCTCAATCATAGCCTTTCTCAGTCTTTGGATTTCATCACCACTGGCTCCTGCGCCGGACAGATATTTCTCGGTGACAGTACTGTCATCTGCGTACCCAACAATTCCTGAAGATAGAAGGTCATTGATGTGCAGCAGGAAAAGCGTCGCGGAGAGTACAGACCCTGAGGAACTCCGGCGTCAATAGCCTTGAGGTCAGAGGAGCAGCCGTCTATGACCACTCGGATCGACCGTTCACTCAGGAAGTCAGCCACCCAGCTACAGAAGCCAGTGGGTATGCCGTACGCTGGAAGCTTGCTCAACAGACTCGCATGCCACACCCTATCGAAGGCCTTTGAAATGTCCAGCGACACTGCTATTGCTTCGCCGTGGTTTTCAATGGCCTCGCCCCAGCAATGCGTTACGTACACTAGAAGATCTCCCGTGGAACGCCCTCGGCGGAAGCCATATTGACAATCACTGAGAAGATCATTGTCTTCGAGGTACGAAAGCAGTTTGCAGTTCAGAACTCTTTCCATAGCCTTACAGAGTACGGAAGTGATGGCGATCGGTCGATAGTTGCTAGGGTCGGCACGGCTACCCTTCTTGGGCACAGGTTGCACATTGGCAAGCTTCCAAGATTTTGGTACAATTTTTGACACGAGAGAGAGGCGGTACAAGCGTGTCAGTACAGGAGATAACTCAGGCGCACAATACCTCAACAATCTTGCTGGTATGCCATCAGGACCACTGGCCTTGTTCACGTCCAGACTGCGAAGGGCTCTACGGACCTCTTTATTGTGCACTGTGATCTCAGACATCAAAGAATCACAGTGAGGTAAGCTTAGCGAGAAGAGACAGCGAGAGGAACAACGGTACATACTCAAACAAAATACGAAGTTATGCAAGCAAAACGAGCTCATTATTTCACGTTTGAAGAGGAAAGAGAGGCACAACACCAGCATTGTGTATTGCGCGCGAAGCTACATTTGTCAGCTTGACGATTCTCTTAAGCAGTATTTTAAGAGCAAGAGATGTACGAACAACATTGTGCTGTAGTGTGATTTATCTTTTAAGAACTTGAAATTGAATTATAAATTGGTGATACGGGCGCTAGACTAAGACCGTGCGTATTGCAAGAGAAGCAACGGTTTTTTTTACATGGAAACAGTTGCGGTGCAAGCAGCGCTATTAGGGTTTAAGGGCGCTTTGATATTGCGAGCGAAGCGAGCTCGACTTTTCGCGTTAATTTTAGTTAGGTGTAAGCAGCTTTGAGAGGGAAAGGCGGCCCCTGACTGCAAGAGGGCGCCAGAGCTGTGCAATTTTTTTACAGTAGCAAAGGCTAGCGCCGCCCCCCTGAGGCTTGCGCCCTGGGCACGTGCCCCACTTGCCCCTATGGTAAATACGCCCCTGACAATATACTTACAAAATACCTATACCGGGAATAAAAAAAAGGTTATAACAAGCCGAAAAGAGGTCAAGGTACTTATGAAACTGAACAATTTTCCCCATGAAACATGGGTCGAAATATAAAATCGCCCCGATCAGCTGATTGATTCACTATAGCACAGAATACATAATAGTACAGGTACAGAAGACGCACTCCGCCATAGCGATTCAACAAATATAAATCTTTAAGCGCGATAATAAAGTACAATTTCCTTCGCGCCGGCTTTGGATACCTACTTTTATATTAGCCTACTCTTTGCGCGCGCAAGCAAAAATGAGCCGAATGGCTGCGCGCGAAAGTTCTTCTGCCGCTGGCGCGTCCTGAAGGTCACAGTCAGCGCGCTCAGTGGGGATGTCACTTTCGAATTTTAAAGGAGGAAGGCAGATAGGTTCAAAAACTCTGACATCAGGGTTCATCAGGTCGTTGTAGTAATAAGTACCTAGATAATAAATAATAATTTTATTACATAGCTAGAATCTACGTAGGTACCTACCTATTTTCTTACCTTTCGATGTCACGCGGTAACTTGTGGAACTTGAGGCTTTTATCACTAGAATTATTTAAGCAATTACCTATAAGCAATGCAGTATTTTCTTATTCTCATTTTCGCGTAATTTACGTAAATTTAGTACAAAGAAAGAATTAAGAGCGGCAACGTAGGAGCGCGTGCGTAACGAGCGGCGTGCGGCAACCCACTGATTAACCTCCCCGCGGGTGTCGCCGCACGTACTTGTAAATCTATACCTACGCAGCGGAGTGCGCCAGGCCTCCTGACTATAGGAGGTCTAAATAATATTTTGACCCATTATCTAAGGAGAAAGTTCTTCAGTTTCATGAGTACCTTGACCTTCTTTTGGATCGCAATACCATTTTCGTTATTCCCTGTATAAGTAAAGTTAGTTATGAAACTATCTCTTCGTTCTTTTGCAATAAGTAGGCTTCCTCCTACGGCAGAACTTCTTGATGTTTGTTTATTTTGCAGAATTTTCAAAAGTCAATTCGAGATATTGTGCAGTTTCGTCTTGTGATTAGTTATGCTATTAGTTTCTATTCCAACATTGAAACTTCAGAAGTTTGTCAGTAGCAATATGAATATTGAAATGCCGAAGTTCCTTTGAAAGCCAAACTATACCCATGAATTATACACGACAGTTTCATCCTTCTACCAGTTTGACAGTTACTTCTGTGATTGATAATGATAAGTTTTAGGGTAGAAACAAACCCTCAACCTCAAAGGGGATTGTCTATGTCTAGCAGTAGAGTTTTGTGACTGCTGAGTTTGATGTTGTTAGAATTGGTACTACCTCCAGAAAATCAACCCACCCTTTATGGGCACTTCAATTCAATTCTCGATCAATGTCGTTTAGGATGATTCTCACATCAGTAATCCTAGTCAATATAGGTAAGTACGTTTCGATATAAAATAGCATGAATTATGTACCTATTCTCATTGTATTCTTTGTAAGAAAAGACAAATGTTGCCTCTTCCCGTCTTTAGGATGAAATTGTTTCTATCAGCGTGGGTTGGTATTGATAGATTGCCTATCGCTTGAGAAATGTAACACTGTAATGAAAATATTATTATATTGAACAAATGTGGCTTGGTGCTTGAAAATCTTGTTATACCACTCACTGCATTTACAATTAGACATAGCCTTGTACTCTTCTATACGTTTCACAAAACGGCAGGCATTATTGTCGGCCATCAGACGTCCACTGCTGGACATAAGCCAACCCCAGGCTACTCTATAGACCGCGACTTTTCGCCATCTGCATCCAATATTTATATGAAATAATATTTTTTTTAGTCTGATACATGAATCTATATAAAAACAAGTTATGTAAATCAAGGCAGTCGCTGACCAAAATCTGACTCAATGTATCTGGGTTATTAATATCACGTATTCATTTGGAATTACCTTGTATAAATTATCGTTTTTTAAATTAAATACAGAAATGATGAGAGGTAACCGTTTATCTTAGTATCGGGATGTAATGAGGGATGAAGAGCATGTAACTATCAAAGAAAGTAATGAACATGAATGTGGATGGACGCAGAAGGAAAGGAAGGCCTAAAAAGTTTTGGATGGATTGTATAAAAGACGAATGTAGAAGAAAACAATTTGAATCTATTGTAAGAGATTCTTGAGAATATATTAAATTTATCTTGAATTTTAAATATGTGAGTAATTAAAGCGCTTTTTTAATATTGCATAGCAAAAATAAAACATACTTTACATAAAAGGTGCAAAAAAAGATGTGTTTGTGCTAACTAAAAAAGAACTAAAAGGACCTACAAAAATATCTAAGTATAGCATCAATATAATTTTATTATCACATCAAAGGTCCAAGTCCACTAATCGACTCTCCTCACAAATATCTCTCAAAGAGAGCATCTGGTATAACGTTTCTGCTTTTTCATGTCCCGTCCCTCTATAAAGAAGGCATTTTCCTTCCTCGGTCGTTGTAACTACTTCCTACGAAATGAGGGTAATGATACCTGCGGTGTTAGGAAAAGTGAGTAGTAAGTCAAACCACTTTTTAGGCCTTTGCTTCATATTTCCACCTACGACAAGGACACCTATGAACACCATTCGTCTAAAAATCGTATCTAGCAATGTTGCACTCAATTTGCACTATATACCTACTTAGGTATATGTTGTATACCTACTTAGGTATATGTTGTATACCTACTGAAGACAACTAATACAGCAAAAAGCTTTCTTGAGCTTCTCTTTGTTTGAGTTTGAAACTAAACTTTGCACTGACTGGAACTTATCTGCTGAAAGGATACAGAAGCTAACCAATAATTTCATGATCTGCTACTTGGATACTAAATTGCTAATGGTATTATACATAATTCTTAGTTTATTTTTTCGACAATCTTTGCTTTGTGATTTGCATGTGTAGAAATTGGAAATTAGCGTATTTCCTAGGCCTCTGACATGGTTTACAGAGCCCTGACCACGGTTTGGTAGGTATTTCGACATTTTCCGGGAATACGCGTATTACTGCCTAGGGAATTCGCGAATTTTCGGTTTTCGTGTCTGTATGTAATCACGGCCTATATTTATGCACATAATATCATTAAAGAAAGACATGATAGATGCAAAAATGGACTTACCTACCCTATTAGATCTCATTCAGTCAACCTTTGAGATACCTAGGAGGAAATAAATTTTGTTGCGAATTTCTAATTCAAACAATACTACCTACCTACCTAAAAGTTTGTCAAATCGATCCATACGATGCCTAACATGCAAGTTATTTTTATACATACTGGTCACATTGATAGTCTCGTTTTTGAACTCGGTTAATAACACACGCACATTTGCAGGGTTATAACTTCGTACAAAGAATTTCGCAAATTACAAAAAGACAAGTCATAAAGAATATTTTGCATGATTCCATAACTTGGTACAATGTATGGATACTAGTTAACGCAACTTAGTAAGGTAAATAAAAATGCATTAAAAATTGTCACTACATTCTACTGCAATTTACTGCATCCACATATGGACGCTGCCTTAGCTACCTTACCTTTAAAACTTAGTAGAAAGAAAGAGCCAAAAATCATTTTTATAAAACTTAGCGGAGCGATACCTACATGTTTTACAAAGGCGCAGTTATTTCATTTCTAGATGCACAAACAGATGATTCTAACATGAAATTGCAAACAATTCCACGAAAAAGCTCCCTATAAACTACTGTTTCAGAAAATTCTAACGTTGCAAGGGCAACTCTCGCAAAAGTTGGACCAACTCTGGTTCATCAACTTTTAGACGCGTGACTGGAAACGATAACATACCTACTCGTAGATATAAATTTATCTCGGCTGATTTGGGATGATTCACCCCTTATCATATTTTCAGTACTTTTTACGCGTTTCAATAGGTGATAATATACCAAAATTTGTACTGAAGTCAGACGAGATGCTTGAAAGAATGACCTTGTGGTAGATAGGAAAAAGTTTCCCTAAGAACCCTTTTTTTAAATAATACTTGATTATACCATACCATAGAAAAAAATGGTTTTATAATGGTCGAAATATGGTTCCTGTAATTCTTTCTCTGTCCTTTTGGGAAAGTGGATAATCATCTCAGTTCAATATCGGTCACTTGTTTTAACCTGGTTCATAGGTCGTTTCTAAAAGATATAAGTAGAAGTTTGTAATAGGTACCCCCCATTTTGTTCCGTTTTCTTTTATTTTGCTGTATAAAGACCAGTAGGGCCTGAATAATTTTACTAAGTAACCTTTCTCTCGGCATAAAAAAACCTTATTTGCACCAGGCTCATTTTATGTGAGTGGGTTACTAAGGCCTTGGGCTTTGCCGAACTTTTTCCGCATTTAACGAAGATTTGAAGGATAGCGGCCACGATTCATAAAGCACATTTTCTTAGCTATTCTTGTCATTTTTTCAAAAGAGAAAGGAAATCATTAATACGATCGTTTCTGTTCATAGATAAGACGCAATACTACTTCCCTCAAGCATTAAGGATCCTTTCAGAAAATAATCGATTATCTTTTGCATAAGTAGATGGAAGGAACATAAAATAAGCTCAGCAAGTGACTTATAAGGATCGACACAGGTATATCTTCCGGTAAAACTCGGATCCTTTACGGCGCCAAATTCTCCGAGTTTCTGCGGATTTGACTAAGCGTTAGATTGATATTTTATATTCAATTTCAAAGCAAGTGAGTTGTGTGGATTGACGCCGGTATACCTTCCGGAAAAACTCACCGTATCCTGCACCGCACCAAATTAAGAGGAATTTCTTCGGATTTGACTAAGCGGTAACTTTTCTAAGCGGGAAGCAGTTTTAGGATTCGTTACGGGATTGTTTTAATCTTAAAGAGTTAGGGAATTCACTTGCATAATTATTGAATATTGACATATTGACATGATATAGGTTATAGGAAGCAAGTGACCTGTGTGGATCGACGCCACCGGTATATCTTCCGGAAAAACTCACCATATTAATCACGGCACGAAATTCCCCGAGTTTCCTCGGATTTGACTAAGCGGTAACTTACCAAAGCGTAAAGAAGTTTTAAGACACATGTATGAGATTGTTTTAATTAAAGAGTTAGAGAATTTACCTAGGGTCAATATACTGAAGAATTGCCCTGAAATAAGCTAAGCAAGGGACCTGTCAGAATCTAGACCTGTAAGTAGATACATCTTCCGGAAAAACTCACCCGAACTTGCGGCACCAAATTCCCCCAGTTTCCTCGGATTTGACTAAGCGGTAACTTGCCGAAGTGGTAAGAAGTTTTAGGATACGTGTATGAGATTGTTTGAGTTAAGAAGTTCGGGACGAAATTTACCTGTGATGTAGTTCAGTCGCGTAGTTTTAGCTTATATAAGATCAAAACTCGCATGGAAAATTTTTGATGTTCTAACTTTAGGAACTGCATCACCTAAGTTCCAGAAAGAAAGATTAGGTGGGACTAAACAAGAAGGTGTAAAGATACTGCCCAAAACGTACAATAAAAATGCTTGGCCGGCGTCAAACTTTTTGGAAATGAACTATCATATAGCAAAATATATAGAAATCGATGTTTCGTTACAAGAAAGGCTGAATAAACATACGTATTTAAAAACATAAAACATTACCACTCTCTCATCCTACCTTAAACATAAAACTAGCCGTTAATCCTGTAAGGGCCGCCGCCGACAGAGTGGACACTTTTCCGCGCGCCGTCGCGCGACTCTAACAGAGAAATCGGAAAATGAACCGTACGCAACTGACGTAACGGCGATAATGGCCGGCGGCGGAAAAAGTCCGAGCGCCATTTGTTCGCGCGGCGCCGCGCGAATTCGCGCGACTCGGCGCGGCGCCTCTTGAGTGCGCTTGCGTCCGCCGGGCGGCCCAAGGCCGCAAGCGGACATTCTCCCGGTGTTGCCATCACAATAGAAATAAAAAAGATAATGTTTCTCAAAGAAAAGTGTCGATTACTAAAATAAAACAAAATAAAAAATATCTAAACATTGTTTTGAATAAATATTTATAATATAAGTACCTACAACCTTGGTGTTTATTGGGTCGTTAGGGTTTATTACGTGGGTCGTTGGTGTATTTTGGGTCGTAAGGGTTTATTACGTGGGTCGTTGATGTTTGTTGGGTCGTAAGGGTTTCTTACGTGGGTCGTTGGTGTTTGATGGGTCGTAAGGGTATCTTACGTAGATCGTTTGTGTTTGTTGGGTCGTAAGGGTTTATTACGTGGGTCGTTGGCGTTTGTTGGGTCGTAAGGGTTTATTACGTGGGTCGTTGATGTTTGTTGGGTCGTAAGGGTTTCTTACGTGGGTCGTTGGTGTTTGATGGGTCGTATGAGTATATTTTGTGGGTCGTTGATGTTTATTGGGTTGTAAGGGTTTATTACGTGGGTCGTTGGTGTATTTTGGGTTGTAAGGGTTTATAACGTGGGTCGTTGGTGTTTGATGGGTCGTAAGGGCTTATTACGTGGGTCGTTGATGTTTGATGGGTCGTAAGGGTATCTTACGCGGGTCGTTGATGTTTAATGGGTCGTAAGGATATCTTACGTGGGTCGTTGATGTTTGATGGGTCATAAGGGCTTATTACGTGGGTCGTTGATGTTTGACGGGTCGTAAGGGTTTATTACGTGGGTCGTTGATGTTTGTTGGGTCGTAGGGTTTCTTACGTGGGTCGTTGGTGTTTGATGGGTCGTAAGGGTATCTTACGTAGATCGTTGGTGTTTGTTGGGTCGTAAGGGTTTATTACGTGGGTCGTTGATGTTTGATGGGTCGTATGAGTTTATTTTGTGGGTCGTTGATGTTTATTGGGTTGTAAGGGTTTATTACGTGGGTCGTTGGTTTTTGATGGGTCGTAAGGGTCTATTACGTGGGTCGTTGCTGTTTGATGGGTCGTAAGGGTTTATAACGTGGGTCGTTGATGTTTGATGGGTCGTAAGGGTTTCTTACGTGGGTCGTTACGTAATAAACCCTAACGACCCATCAAACATCAACGACCCATCAAACATCAACGACCCACATCAATACGCATCATCTTACGACCCAACAAATACCAACGACCCACGTAATAAAACGACCCATCAAACATCAACGACCCACGTAATAAACCCTTACGACCCAACAAATACCAACGACCCGCGTAATAAACCCTACGACCCATCAAACATCAACGACCACCTTACGACCCATCAAACACCAACGACCCGTAATTAACCCTTACGACCCATCAAACATCAACGACCCAAACAAATACCCTTACGACCCATCAAACATCAGCGACCCACGTAAGATACCCTTACGATCCAACAAACACCAACAACCCACGTAATTAACCTTTACGACCCAACAAACACCAACGACCCATGTAAGAAACTCTAACGACCCAACAAACACCAACGACCCACGTAATAAACCCTTACGACCCATCAAACATCAACGACCCACGTAATAAACCCTTACGATCCAACAAACACCAACAACCCACGTAATTAACCTTTACGACCCAACAAACACCAACGACCCATGTAAGAAACTCTAACGACCCAACGAACACCAACGACCCACGTAATAAACCCTTACGACCCATCAAACATCAACGACCCACGTAATAAACCCTTACGACCTAACAAATGTTAGGGTACATGGGAAGCAGAGCATACACAGGTTGAAATAACAAATTATTGTATATTTATATCAAAAGTAGCTGCATCAGCGAAACCTAGATGAGGAGTGGAATTTTGACGCTTTGTTTGTTTTCACAAAACTAAAAACCGAATGTCAATGTATCTGCCACTAAAGTAGAGCAGCCAGCAAAGTTTAGGTTTACACAAGAGGAGGATCATCTCCAATACACCCCCTTAAGCCTAAACCTAGAGCAACGCGCCTGGTCAGCATGGATGGATGCCCAGGCCCGTCATGCATCTTTGGTGCTTGATGCCTTGCAGGGGTTTCGTCAATACGTCCGCTGGCATCGCGTCGGTGGGTATATGTCTCACCTCTATATCGCTGTTCAGCTTGAGTACCGACCTAATAAAATGATACCTAATATCTATATGCTTGCTTCGCGCGTGGTATACGGGGTCCTGCGCGAGGCAAATAGCGCCCTGATTATCAGCATGCAACGTAAGACTAGCATACCTGTCTAGGCCAACCTCTCTAAGCATCATATTTAAATGTAATGCTTCCCGCATAGCTTCGCTCATGCTTATGTACTCGGCTTCGCACGTCGATAAGGCTGTACTTCTTTGTTTCCGCGACGACCAGGAAATGCATGAGTTTCCCAGGAGGAAAGCGTATCCTGAAAATGAACACCGATCAATAGTACAGTTCCCCAATCAGCATCACAGTACCCTTGACTGGTTGTCCCGTCTTCCTGAATACAAGTCCGTAATCTATTGTTCCTTTTAAATATCTTAGAATGCGCTTTACTGCGAGCCAATGCTCGTGTGTAGGACAGCTTGTAAACTGCGCTAGATATGCGACGGCATGCGAGATATCTGGTCTTGTACCAACACTAAGATACATGAGACTTCCAATAGCTTCTCGATATGGGAACTCACCTTTCAAATTATTTATATTGGTTTCATCTTTCGGTCGCTTTGAATGCGATTCCATGGGCGTTTTTGCCGGCTTACATTGCGGCAAATTATATTTCACTAATATATCGGAAATATATTTCTTTTGATTTAGCGAAATTTTATTATCATTTCGACAGATGTCAATTCCAAGGATATATTGAGCTTGGCCATAGTCCTTCAAGTCAAACTCTTTGGCTAGTTGAGTTTTGAAGTTGTCAATCACCTTTTTATTTTCGCTAGCTACTAATATGTCATCAGTATAAATAAGTACAAAGAGGTTCTCACTGTCACATTTTTTATAGTACAAACAGGGTTCATTCAAACTCTGATTCAAGCCTAAATTTTTTAGGGTTCCGTCCAGTCTAATATTCCACTGTCTTCCTGATTGTTTTAGTCCATACAGTGATCTCTTTAACAAGCACGTATTAGATCCATCTTCTATGGCATTCAACATCGCTCCCACTCGTTGCTTTATGATTGGATCTTCCCCTACGTTTTCGGAAAGTTTTGATAGAAAATGAGCAAGTAGTTTAGGTACTTCCATATAAATTTCTTCATCTAGGTAGCCGTTCAGATAAGCTGTATTGATATCTATCTGATGGATTTCCATATCCATTTCGACAGATAAAGCTATTAACAGTCTTACGGTATCGAGTCTTGCGACTGGTGCGAATGTTTTATTATAATCAGTTCCATACCGCTGACTAAAACCTTGTGCAACAAGTCTAGCCTTTTTTCTTTGTCGTTTTGTCCACATTCAGCTTCGTAGTCAAAACGTAACGGCAGCCTACTACATTACGATTTATGGGTCTTTTGACTAATTCCCATGTACCTTTTTGAACTAAACTTCTTACTTCTGACAGTATTGCATCTTCCCATCCTTTCCAGTCCTCACTTTTCATTGCGTCTTCCAATGAGATTTGTGCTGTGCCCGCGAAATCATTACAATCGGTAAAAGTATCCACCTCGCTCTCAGAACTACCTTGAGCATCAGTTATAGGCCTCTCCGGTTCTACTTCAACCATTCGATAAACCTTTCGCGGCCTTCCTATATTACCGGTTCGTAATATTTTAGGTCTTCCTGGGGCTCGCTTTAGTATTATCTCATTCTGATTATCTTCATTTGAGGGATTAATTCGTTCGGGGGTATTTCTTTCTTGGTCGGACATAATATATTGTTCATCATTAGACTGCTCTGGGCTGTTCGCACAGTTCTCTTCCGCAGGGTGATCTTGTCTTATTTCTTGTCCTTCGTCTTCAGCAGGCACTTCAACTCCTGGCATTTCTGGTTGCTCTTCATTATTAGATACGCGAGCTGGTATCTCAAACTCGAAGAATTTCTTTTCAGTCTCCAAATCAGGATTCTTAATAACTACGTTCTCTTGCTTCGAGACCTCGTCCCCTGAATCTATTTCTTCATGGAACCTCACATCTCTTGCACGGACTTTCGTTTATCTGGAATCCATACTCGATATCCTTTTGTGCCTCTAGGATATCCTGTGAAGAAACCCAGGATGCTGCGCGCGGCAAACTTGTCCTTTCCAGGATCTTTACGGAGAATATATACTTTTGCACCGAATTTTCGCATATAATCGATGTTTATCGGCTTTGGCCTTTTCGTCTTCTGTGACCCATTTCGAAGCTTCAGGCTCACCTTCAGGTCTTTTTTCCGTTCCGCTGACATATGCCCAATACCCATTCTTCACTAGCAGGGCACGGCACTGTATTTTCCAGCTCTCGTAATTGTCGCGATTCAATACTTCTATTTTGTAGTTCATGTTTACTTTCCCTTTACACACGTAAAATATAAACAACGTATTGACTTGACGTACTGTTACGAACTAAAATATACAATAAATTATTATTTTCGTATGCTTGCCCTGGGCCCATAACCAATGTTAGGGTACATGGGAAGCAGAGCATACACAGGTTGAAATAACAAATTATTGTATTTTTAGAAGTCAGGAACTAATCTAACTTTTTAAAAAGAAACCCAAAATCACTTTTTACAAATTTAATTAGAAACTAATTAGCTGAATAACAAAATTAGCAAATATGTTACACCGAGCTATCGCACAACCGATCGCAACCGTATCCCGAGCAGAAGTGAGTACATGGCGGGCTTGCCGCCCGACGTCGCCGCTGCGTGGATCGCTCGACGACCAGCAATGAACTGCAACACGCTGTCAAACAGGCAAGTCTAGGACAGCTGCTGCCATCTCTTCGTGCGCACTCGACAACACGGCCTCTCCTGACAGGAGAATGCCCTCGTTCTCATCAGATGTAGCTCGAGTTGATGGTCCCGTTTGGCCCTCGTCATAAACAGGGTCAGCTGGCAGCACCTCGTCAGTAGACTTGTCTGCACCTTAGTAACAAACAAACAACACACACATTTTCTTTCAGCGAAAGAATTAAATAATAAACAACAAAATGAACAGAGGCACTACGTGAAGCATGTTCGAAAACATTGTAAAGAAGCTTTAGTTGACAGTTAGTGGGAGGAAGCACTACGTGAAGCTGTCCCGCATCTCTGCGTATGAGATAGAGGCATGCCGTGAAGCATAGCTCACAGCAACATAAACACAAAGGAGGAAGCACTACGTGAAACTATCCTTTACGTACGAGATAGAGGCACGACGTGAAGCTTATCTCACAGCAACAAAAACACAAAGGAGGAAGCACTACGTGAAGCTATCCTTTACGTACGAGATAGAGGCACGACGTGAAGCTTATCTCACAGCAACAAAAACACAAAGGAGGAAGCACTACGTGAAGCTATCCTTTACGTACGAGATAGAGGCACGACGTGAAGCTTATCTCACAGCAACGACAACACAAAGGAGGAAGCACTACGTGAAGCTATCCTTTACGAGATAGAGGCACGACGTGAAGCTTATCTCACAGCAACGACAACACAAAGGAGGAAGCACTACGTGAAGCTATCCTTTATGTATTTGACAGAGGCACAATGTGAAGCATGTCAGCTCCCCCCAAAATATGCAGCACAAGTTTCTGGAGACCACCCGTCTTGTCACAAAACCACGGACTCTGCCACATCCCGCGTGATTAGCCGCAAGCATAATCCAATCGCAGCTTGTAACACCCGTGTAAAAGCGCCTTCGCAGGAGAGCCACGCATGCCCTAGTCCAGCTTGCTAATTACTAGTGCCTTTAACATAAAAAAAAACTTCGAAAAAAATGTCAATCACAATCAGGACGCACCTACATCCGTTGAAATTTGGTAAGATGCTCAGCGCACCCACACAAACGGTAAAGAATGGAGAATCAAACCCTTCCATGAACCGATTAGCCGAGAAGGGCCACCGGTACTCCCTCGCAAGACAAGCCAACAACACGGCGAGGTACACAATAGCGCGCAAACACTCCCAGACAGACAAACCAAAATATGCCCCAGAATTAGGTCTACCACCTGTTTCCTAGTGATTTATGACAAACAAAACAAACCCCAGAATATGTTTGTGAAGGCAGATCGCCAAGCCCAAAAATCTGGCGAACCTGACCCATACCTGTGACAAAAAAATTGCTTGGACCCTCTCTGAGCTCGGCCGTACCTGACGATCCGAACTAATACTAATTACGCGTCCCGGACTTCAGCTTAACAAAACAAGTATCAATCTTGTGACCAGGTTATTTACAGAATGCACAAGGCTCTGATTTCGTTGGTGCATGCGGTGGTTGGACTGCTTCCGAATTTGAATTTGACGGTTAATCGTTTTTGCACTATCTACTTCCGCGCACCAAGATTCTATGTTGTGCAAATTGGGATCGAAATTTGAAATATAAAAAGATTGGCTCGATCTAACCGTACTAATAGAACGAATAGCATCCACTATTCTCTCCGTGTCACTCGATTCTACAGCCGTGGACTGCGCTCGCGAAGTTGAGGGCACCGATACCGTCTTACCACGTGCACTAACCTCACCACGTGCGCAGACCTCACTACCCGCACGACAAAGACCTGGTGCCATCGATGATGGCGGGGGTGGCGGCGGTAAAGGTGGCGTCATGACGCCCGTGTCTAACGGCAGCGACGAAGCGGTTACGAATGGTTGCGATTGTAACGGTTGTATACTGCGACCTTGACCAAAATGCATTCAAACGCGCCAGAATTTGCTGCATAACCCCGTTATCATGTGTTCTACTCCTATCACGGTACCGACTACGATGTCTACCAACACTACGTGGTCGTTCCTGACTTCGATCTCGGCGATTAGACGGCATAGCAAACTCGCGAAAGAATTTGTCACAAATCGCACGTAAATTACAAAAAAAATCACGATTGAAAAGAACAGAATTTACACACGTCAGGAAATGCGAAACGGAAAGGACCGACGTTGTCCTATCGCACTTCTGATTTTAGAAGTCAGGAACTAATCTAACTTTTTAAAAAGAAACCCAAAATCACTTTTTACAAATTTAATTAGAAACTAATTAGCTGAATAACAAAATTAGCAAATATGTTACACCGAGCTATCGCACAACCGATCGCAACCGTATCCCGAGCAGAAGTGAGTACATGGCGGGCTTGCCGCCCGACGTCGCCGCTGCGTGGATCGCTCGACGACCAGCAATGAACTGCAACACGCTGTCAAACAGGCAAGTCTAGGACAGCTGCTGCCATCTCTTCGTGCGCACTCGACAACAGTATATTTATATCAAAAGTAGCTGCACCAGCGAAACCTAGATGAGGAGTGGAATTTTGACGCTTTGTTTGTTTTCACAAAACTAAAAACCGAATGTCAATGTATCTGCCACTAAAGTAGAGCAGCCAGCAAAGTTTAGGTTTACACAAGAGGAGGATCATCTCCAATACGTACGCCTCGAAAGGGCCTGCTAAGAAGGCGATTTTACTAAAAAGACTAACTCTTGATCGAATGAGCCAAGACGGCGATGTTCGTGAGCATTTGAATTCTTTCTTTGATGCAGTAGACAGATTGATGGATATGGACGTAACTATAAACGATGACCTACTATCAATTATGTTACTATATAGTCTAACGGCCAGTTTCGAAAACTTTCGTGTTGCAATAGAATCTAGAGATGAACTGCCAAAACCGGAATCCCTAAAGATTAAGATCCTTGAAGAATATGAATCGAGGAGGCAGACGACATCATCATCTGAAGGCGCTATGTATGGAAGGACTTATAAGCCAAAGCAACACAAAATTAAGAATTCCAGAGCCAAACAAAAGGAAGAAGAATTCAAATTTAAATGTTTTAAATGCCATGAATATGGGCATAAGTCATCACAATTAGACGTGTGCGCCGCGCCGCCGCGCCGCCGCCGCCGACGATTTTGGTCACGCCGCCGCCGCCGATGGATAGACCGGCGTGAAATCGGCGTGGACTTAAATGTGACTTTTATAATATAATTTGTATCGGAAGTCCTTTGATTGGCGGAATAATGTATTAAAATAACTTTGTTTACTAAGATTATGGCATGCTGACTACAAGGACAGTCAAAATAGACCTCATGGGCACGACTATTGAAGTCAGGGTGAACAGCGGCTGCCCTCAGGAAGGTGTCCTGTCCTCCCTGCTCTGGTCGATTGGAGTGGACTGTCTGCTCAACGAGCTGAACTCGGCTAACCTTCCCACGCAAGGGTACGCCGACGACCTAGTCATTCATATTGTGGTCAGAGCCCCCATATGATGTCAGATCTCATGCAGAATGCTCTAAGGATTGTTTAATGGTGGTGCAAGGAAAACCGACTTTCGCTTAATGCCGGCAAAACCGTTATAGTTCCGTTCACGAGGAGGAGGAATTTGGAAGGACTGCGGCCTCCCACACTCTTCAACAGAACGGTAGAATTTTCATATGTGGTTAAATACCTGGGCATGCACATGGACCACACTACATGGAACAAACGCATAGACAAGATGGTCAAGAAAACAAAGTCTGCGCTGGGCACAAGCTGTCGCCTGGCAGGGTCCAGATGGGGTATTAAGCCAAAATACACGATGTGGCTGTACACCGCAGTGGTGAGGCCTATGATCACCTACGGCTGGGTAATATGGGCAAAGAAGATGTCCATGACCACCTACATCAATACCCTAAATGGACTGCAGAGACTTGCTTGCTTGATAATAACTGGGGCCATCTTCTCGATGCCCACTTTGGCCACGGAGGCGCTGCTTAACCTGCCGACACTATACATTTTTGTACAGAAAGAAGCTAGATCGTCCATGGTTAGAGCGATTGAGATGGGAAGGGAGAGCTGGCACCCGAGTGTCATGAGAAACCTGAGGGATAGTGTCATGAATATTCCGCTCATGACAATGTTATCTGATGCGATGACGTTAACACATAATTTTGTGAGGTTCTTTAAAGTTATAATACCCGAAAGGGTTGAATTGAAGGAAGACACTATTCCTCCCATTTTCAGGAAGGCTGAACTAGTATGGGTTCACGGATGGGTCCAGGAGAGAGGAAAGTGCTGGCTCTGGAGTGTTCTGTCAGAAACCCAAGGTCACCGGGTCTATTAGCCTGGGAACATTCGCAACCGTCTTCCAGGCTGAGATGTACGCTATCATTGAATCTGTGCATCTCAGCCTGAAATACGAAGGCAAAAGGATACTCATTAGCGCGCTAAAGACATTACAATCCGATAACGTGTGTTCCAAGCTGACCATGGAGACCATTGCGCTTCTGAACCATCTCGGCACCCGAAATTATGTGACTTTGGGCTGGGTCCCAGGTCACTCAAACATAGGAGGAAATGAGACAGCAGACGAACTGGCTGAGAAGACCTCCGGTCACGACCTGTGGGGCCGGAGCCCAACCTAGGCAACAATAAGCCTGCACCTCGGAGAGTCCTAAACATATGGGTGAATCAGCGAGCCCAAGAGCTCTGGAAGAAATCAGCAGGCTTAACACACTCTAAGCTGCTGATACGGGAATTCTCCCAGACGTATACTTCCGTGATACTATCAATGAACCAGAATAACCTTAGGATGATTACAAGGGCCTACTTGACGATGGTTTCTTACGCGAACCAGGAGAATTCAGTGCTAATATTTTTCTAAAATTATTAGTAAACACATAAAACTCCTGATCAAATCAAGGAATCTTGACTTATTTCGTCGATTTTACTATGTAATAAGTGCTGACTTTCCAGTCTTATTTTTTTTTCAAAACGTTCAACAGTTTCAACACAAAAAGTGAGGTTATTTGGGATTTTTTGCTTAAGCATATTAAATTTATACCCACGCCGATTTCACGCCGATTACGCCGCCGCCGCCGGTCTTTTTTCGACCGGACGCCGCCGCCGATCATTTTATCATCGGCGCACATGTCTAATCACAATGCATGAAGAAAGCAGCTGATATAGATCCCACATCGTTGAAGAGATTCAGGAAGCTGTGAATGTTGTCACACTTTGAGCAACGCGCCTGAATGGATAGTCGACAGTGGCTGTACGTCTCACCTCTGTAACGACCGAGCAAAATTCCGAGGTACAATGACCGAATCTGCTGGTAAATTGAATTTGGCAACTAATTCTAGCACAACTGTAAAAGGTTTCGCTGATGCAGCTACTTTTGATATAAATATACAATAATTTGTTATTTCAACCTGTGTATGCTCTGCTTCCCATGTACCCTAACAACAAATACCAACGACCCATACAAATAACCCATACGATCCATCAAACACCAACGAGCCACACAAATGACCATTTTTTTTTCAAACGTGGCAAAAATTAGTTCAGTGACAATCGTAACGTAATGTTCTTTAATTTTTAATAGGTTGGATTCATCTGAACCACCCAATTTATTTTTAATAAGATTAGCGGGCAACACTGTCTACCGAACCGGCGGACGCACGCGCCACGTGGCGACGCCGCGTGGAAGAATGCCGCTTGGTGTGCTCCGCGACCAAGAGGCGTCGCGCGAAAAGTGTCGCCGGCGTCCGGTCTATGTGCGCCGGCCCTAAGACCTGTAATAAATTCAGGGCTTACCGAAACAACTTGCAATTAAGAGGCTGTTGTTACGACGTTACAAGCCACTGATTGCGCAGACTGTAAATTCGTCAGCGGGAACGAGACTGGCCCTTAAATAATCGAGGGAGTTTGAACAAAGCAGGTGCTCAGATTAAGGTCACGGCACAAATTAGGAAAACGGCGCGCGGGCGCCTTTACCAGATCGCTCACTCAGTACAAGCGACGATTTTGACGCTTACTGACGTAAACTGGAAAAACCGGAATCTCAGCGGAAGTCAAGGTAAATAAGAAGGTGGTTGACACAGATGTCATATTTATTGGATTTAAAATTGGCTCAGAATCATAGGACGTTCTTTGTCAGATTTTGACTGTTTTGACGTTTTTAATACTTTGAGATTTTTGACAGGAGCAACCCTGGCTATGTAACAAGTGCCAATCGCGAAGTTCCGAAATAAGGCCGAGTGAACTTTCTGTAAACTCTCTATTTTATGGTCATGGTGTGCGTGCTCCTTATTTGTTTTTGTTCAAGGCGCAAGCTCCACAGTGTAGACGTGAGACGTAAGGTGGCATCTATCAAACAAGTGATCGTCGGAAACGTGAACGTGGGACATCGCGACTCTTGCAACCGTTTTCGTGTAAAATGTATAAAACAGAAGCGACAAAGCTACAGACGTGAGACAAGCGTCGCATCGATAACGGCTGACGATTGCTTGTCTGACAGCTGTCTATTGCGCGACGCGAGTCTATTCTGTGGAGGTTGGTTGCCCCTGAGTCTTTTCTGATCCCGAGGTACATAGACTCTTGATAATACCTGTCGGGAACAAAATAAATAAAAGTTTGTGTTTGTTTGTTGTTTACTTGTAGAGCTGCTTGTACTAACTAACTCCTCTCCTTGTTTTACTTCCTTAAGCAGTTTAAGTGTTAAGTTTCCTTCAGACGAACAGCGCTAAGTTCCTAACAAGTAACTGTGTTCACTTTTGGCTCAATTCAGTCATGAATCTTCTCAGTTATAATGCTTGCTTTTACTTAACTTCATTATGATGAAAAAAGAGTTACTTACTATAGTTCTTCTTGGCTTGCATTTGAAGTTGAATTTTTATGGTACGCTTCTATGAATAAGATGCTTCTCTTAATTATGAATCAATGAGATTATCTATCTCTTTTCACATGCTTCTTTTAGAAAATGACAGAATTAGCTAAGAATAGTTAATTAGCTAAGAACAGTTAACTAAATTAAAGGATTAATTCGTTGTTTGATGCCGGCATAAAATAGCACCGCCATAATTCTACCCCTGGGTGTTGTATAAAGCGGCTAAGGGATAATCGTTCAGGGAATGGGCAGCAGAGGTTGCTGTAAATGCAACGTCTTGCACTGCGCTCGGCAATCGGCCAGCCAAGCGTGGTGAGTACCTATGGCTATACCCCCCGATCGGTGAGGCCCATGTCCAGTTGTAGCTGTTGAGGTAAGGAAAGGTAAACTAAGGAAATATGCTGCAAGAATTGAACCTTAGTCTAAAGTTTATGGTCCGGCAATTGCCTTTATTTGCGCGTAGCTAGTTTATTTGTTAGCTTCGAAAATTTACGTCGGTTAGCTGTGCCCGGTTAATGATTAGGGTCTTATTAAGGTTGTAAGACCCGGAGCTGCAGTCGGACGGTTGGACGATTGAAAGGCCGGGTTGGTGATGGAAAGGTTTATTGTGGAGGAAGAAGAGGAAGAAGAAAAGGCCCTGGGAATATACAGTTGTGATGAATTATGATATATATACAGATGAAGCAGGAGTATGAGGAAACAGACTGGGAGGACCGGGGCGCACTTACCTGAACTTCAGGGCCTGATTACTTAGTGGTGCTTTTCTGGATACTAGATGAAAATGATAAATATTCGTGATATAGATAGTAGATGTAATAAAATGTTGTCTGCCGAAGAAAGAAAAGTCAAGTCAAGTGCCAATTTTGATGATGGATGATGGATGTCACGGTTATGAATGAGCAGTTTGGTGGGGGAGTATGGTATAAATGAGGTTGGCATCGTTACAAGGTCGTCTGCTCCTATACTAGGAGAAGCATGTAACGGTAAAATAGAAAGGAACCTTAATTAGGGCATCAATCCTTATAGTTCACGTTCTTTCGAGGTCTATTTACAATGGTACCTATAAACCTACATACATAGCTTAGTTGTTACGTGTGACCCCTATTGAGAAAGCCTCTGCTGGAGATAGGTATTCATAATTGAGATATTGATAGGATTTAATAGAATCAAACCTCAACTGCATAAGTATACTATAGTAACCAGATGTCATATCTCATACCATCTTAAATTACGCAACTTATCTAGCTAAGGCTACTCGCCCACGTCCGATAATCGGTGTCCGTTTTTTTTGTAGGAGAAAAATGGAACGTATTGATTGCAATGGTGTAACGCCCACATCCTACAAATAGTAGGTCAGAAATAAAATCGGTGAATCTCGACCGATCCGATTGTCGGTGAAAAATGGAACACTCTGAAATGTATGCGTAAACGCACACTACTCACCGACAGTCGGCCGCATGAACTTGCTAGGGAAGGGCATATCTCGAGAGTCGCATTTCTCGTACACATCAATATGCAGCATCAACATATTTCAAATTATTATTTTCTAGTAAAGACTCTTTTGCAAATTCAGATTAGTTTCATAATAAAATCTTTTCAGTATCAAAAAGGTAAGTTGAAGTGGTTAAAAACAGTTACCCGACTTCGGTAGTTTCAAAATTGTATTTTGCAATGGATATCCGCAAGTTGAATTACATACCAAAATACATATGTCACCGTAAAATTACAAACAACGCCGGAGTATAATCTATCTCGCTAAATTATAATATGTCGGAATATTGTAACCCATTCACAGTATTCACACGTATAATTTTTCAGTAGATTACAATATAAGGAACCAAAACCGTAAAACTGTGATACGATACGCTGCTCGCGTTCTGATTGGTCAAGTCAAGTCTCATGTTTCCAGCGACGCCATATCAGCTGTCAAATAAACATGGCGGCGCGATGTACATCGCGCATGACATTCGACCAATCAGAACGCGAGTTGACAATTTTACCGTTTTACTGCATAATATTATAATCTTTCGAAAATTGATACGTTAAATGGTGATCCGTGTGTATGTATGTCTTACAATATTTCGACAGATTGTAATTTAGCGGGAAATATGATAATCTAGCGGTGTTTGTAATTTCACGGTGACACATACATGCATACTTTCGAAAGACGGGATCTTCTTGGGGAAGTCGGGTAAAAGGAAGCGAGATGTATAGTCCGTCAGGTTCGTGCGCGACCTTCCTGCGGGGTACAGACGGTTGGGGGGCGAGTAAGCACGTCATTTTAATATGACGTGCGGCGCGGATGCGCGCGTTTCCCTTCCCCGCTACACCTCCCGCTACCCGCTGACATCTCCCCTCCCAACGTCTGTCACCCCTAGGGAGGGTCGCGCACGAACTTGCAGGACTATAGTCACTTTAACATCAAAACTTTCTCTAGATATCAAATAACAAATTTTCAATTTACTACAACAGCTGGGACTACCTATGGTGATATGATAAGATAACTTCTTTTCGTGTACGACACCGGGTCGTTCAACGACACGAAGAACCCTGGTGTCAGAGTTTTGTAACTCTAGCGTCTAGATAACTGATAAGTTATGGAAAAATACTCTTAATCAAAGAATATTAATGGTTTTACGAGTATCACCCAGCCTGCGTCTCAAAGAACCACAAGTAAGAAATGTTCTTTCAGCTTCTATGCAAATAATTTAGAATGTTTTCATAGTTAGGACATATTCATAGGAAATGAACGTCGAGTTTTCGCCATTCAGAAGCAAAAGTTATTATATTTTTTGGCGTGGCTTTTCAATGTGCCGGACCCCCGAACCCGCCTTTTGAAGGTGGGAGGGGTCCCGCAAGGCTAAAAATAGCGCGAGATCCCGCGGGATTGCGGATCCCGCATTGCGGGATTGCAATCCCTAGACGTGCTACTAACAACAGTCAAAAAGACGGACGTGTGCTTTGAGTCGGTCACAAAATCGGACATAAGAATCGGAGGAAAAATCTGAGCGATTATCGGTCCTACAAAAAGTCTGACGTGGGCGAGCAGCCTGAATCGTGCAATCACCACAGAGTAGACGTAAGACGTGAGAATTATGATAGCATCTGTCAAACAAGTGATCGTTAGAGACGTGAGACGTGCGACATCGCAACGCTTGAAACTGTTTACATATAAAATGTCTGAAACAGAAGAGACAAAGCTTCACACGTGAGACGTGCGTCGCATCGATAACCGGTTATTCCCAACGGCCCCCACAGATCGGCCCCCGCGGGGCCAGTTGGGAATTTTTCTTCCCAACGGCCCTCAAATTCAAACTTTTAGAGATTTGGGGGCCGTTGGGAAGAAAAATTCCCAACGGGCCCCAAAATAAAAATAAAAAATATTAATAATATATTATTATTGCTTTTTTTGTGTTCATGGTATGTTTGAAAGTTAATGGATGTTTATGGAACTTTTTAGATATAGAAGGTGTGTTTTCAATGCTTACGGTAGATTTCTATGATAATCGTGTGTTTACGATGTTTATGGGTTATTGTGGTGTTTCTTCGGTGTTGATGGTGCGGTATCAATGTTTATGGTAGATTTCTATGATAATGGTGTGTTTACGATGTTTATGGGTTATTGTGGTGTTTCTTCGGTGTTGATGGTGCGTTATCAATGTTTATGGTAGATTTCTATGATCATGGTGTGTTTACGATGTTTATGGGTTATTGTGGTGTTTCTTAGGTGTTGATGGTGCGTTATCATCGTAAACATACCATGATCATAAAAACTACTAAAAATTGATAACGCACCATCAACACCTAAGAAATACCACAATAACCCATAAACATCGTAAACACACCATGATCATGGAAATTTATTAATATTTAATAATATTATTAATACATTTTATTTTAATTTCGGGGCCCGTTGGGAATTTCTCTTCCCAACGGCCCCCAAATCTCTAAAAGTTTGAATTTGGGGGCCGTTGGGAAGAAAAACTCCCAACGGGCCCCACGGGGGCCGATCCGTGGGGGCCGTTGGGAATAACGGTCGATAACGGTTCGGCTGACGATCGTTTGTCTGACCGTCGTCTGTTTAAGCTCGTTCCCTTGCTGCAGTTGATTTAGTTTCAGTCGCCATATCTGACGCTTAGATCTGACCCAGACTTAGGGTACGCTTATTAACCGGGCGTCGCGACAACGACGCCGTCAAAATTTGACGGCGCCAATGTCGCTCGCTGCGGTCTTGTAGAAAAACCCGACCGCATCAACTTACAGCGCCATACAAACCCTGAGCTTCTCAGCGCGCTGTCAACGTGACGGCGCGTCGTTGACGCTGACGCCCGGTCTTTCTGGTATGCCCATACAAACCAGTCGCGATGCCGCGACGCTTGGTTTTCAAGGGTATCTTAAATCAAGATCCAGCTGATGACATTCTTCAAATAATTTGTTTTTGATGGTTTTTGTTTTTCTGTAATTAGAACTTGTAAGTAACTCCTTAAGACGCTAAAACTTATTAAAAACTCAATCTTGTCTTAATTCGCCACTTAGTTCACCTCAAAACTTTGATGAAACTCATTTACTTCAGAGATTAGTCTTTGCAGACACTTTGTCACTATCTCACACAATTTTAATTTCTTAATTTTGAGAGATAAGTGTCTCTTGAAAGTTGAAATTTCAATAACTGGATTCTCGGAGGAACTAAGTCATATTTCTTGGATTAAAATGGCTCAGAATCATATTAGGTTTTTAGGGTTTCGTAGTCTACTAGAAACCCTTATAGTTTCGTCATGTCTGTCTGTCTGTCTGTCTGTCTGTCTGTCTGTCTGTCTGTCTGTCTGTCTGTCTGTCTGTCTGTCTGTATGCCGCGCCCTCATATCTTCGTCAGTTTTAGAGCTATCGACATGAAATTTGGTGAGAAGATAGATCGTGTTGACCCAAATAAAGAAATGTTAAGAAAAAAAGATTTTAAATGTTTTTGGACCCCCTCCCATACAAGTGAAAGGGGGGCAAATTTTTTTTTTCTTCTGCAATATTGAGTAGGGTATCGTTGAATAGGTCTTTTAAAACTAAGGTGAGGTTTCTTTGAAACAAAGTCACTATAATGTTTCTGTCACGAGATATTTGCTTTTAAAAAGGGCGTTTTTGAACCATAATTTGTTCCAGCTGTAACTTCTAAAGTATAAACGCTAAAAATTTGAAATAAATATGAAATATAGCGTACAATCTGAAGTTACAATGAAAACTATAACGAATATTGTACCTTTAAAGGTTTCAGAAAAAATTGAGTTTTTCTATTTGCGGTTGGTCATCATACTGCTGCTAACAAACCAGCAACAAATTAAGTTTGTAATGCTGAAAAACCTTATATTTAAACGTTGACTACGAAACCCTATTTGTGGGCGTGTCTGACACGCTCTTGGCCGGTTTTTTTGTATCAGATTTTGCTGATATTCTGATACTTTGTGATTTTTGACAGTAGCAATCCTGGCTAGTGCCTTAGCAACAAGTGACAATCGCGAAAATCTTAAATAGGAAGTCATTTAAGTCTTTGTGCCCCATTGATACTTTTTTTTATTTTTTTATAAACAATGGGTAAGCATTTGTCCGCAATCTCACCTGATGTTAAGTGACGATGCAGACGATGATGGAACATGCTCGCCCAGATAATGCCTATTCACTCTTGCCTTGAAAAGGCCCAGGTTAAAAGACGTTCCGGAAACAGATCCGCAGGCAGGGAGTTCCACTCCTTAGTAGTTCGCATTAAAAATGTAGAAGCGAAGCGCTTTGTGCGAATTTGCGGGATGTCTACGATATAAGGGTGGAATCCCAACCGGCGTCTCGTGCACCGGAGATGGAATGGTGACGGAGGTATCAGGTCATGGAGAGACTGTGCACACTCCCCGAAATGTATCCTGTAGAATACCGACAAGCAAGCTACTCTGCGACGGTGTTCGAGGCTCTGTAACTTTGCGTCAATAAGTGCCCTATCAGCGCTGAGTTTCTTGGCGCGCTTCTAACTTATGCAAGCTGTCATAAATAATACATGTTTAAGAATCTTTTCTAATGAAAACTTCAGCGAAAGGACACCAGCGTTCGCTGCAAAATCCAACATCTTACTCTGCGCTCGGCAACAAATACGTAACCACTAGGGAAGCAGCAGTGGACTGTTGTCGACGCTGAAATTGTAGCCTTTAGTATTGATTCTGGCGTATTCCAATAATTTACAAAAGCCATTGTTAAAATAATTTTATAACGGTTGTTATTTTTAAGTGCTAGGTGTTCTGTTTTAAGCGACCATTTATTTTTAAGTAGGTACTTGGTTTTATTAAAGTACTTACAAATTGTTATTCGTTAACGAACTCTAGAAATAGAGTGCCTTGCTTTGCCTTTTTTAGAACTTATTCGACCTTGACGGTCTTGAAGCTTCAATATGATTAGTTTCTCCAAGCTTTCGGTTCCCGTCCAAGAGATGTATTTTTAAGTACTTGTATTCTGAAGTGACGCTTGCAAGTATTTTGACATGACGTCTCTCTAATTTGGGAGTTTTGAATAGTGAAATCTGTAACAAAGTGGCCTACCTAATCGTATCGGATAAATCTAAGACTCGAGGACAAATATTTTAAATCATCTTCCAAAATATCTGACCCGCCGGAATTGAACCCAGGAATACCATGCTATAACTACCAGACGCATCGGTCGTAGTAAAACCTTCGGAAGACACTAAAACTATTTTAACGGATTTATATCGTTTTGATAGATATTTTATAGTGTTATTGTGATGTGATGGATGAGTAATAGTTGTGCTAAATCTAGAAAAGCTAGAAGCTTGAAAACTCATTTTTAAAGTAAAGACATACATATATTATGACGCCTATACACCTTGCAAGGCGGGCAGGTTTAGAGTCATTCAGAAGACTGTGTATCACCATAGTGACAGGTTATCAGCCTGACACACACAGGAAAGATATATGGAGTGATACTATTCTAAGCCACTCCAGAGGCACCACACGGCAAAAGTGAAGTACTTACTAAATGAAATCTGTTTTCATAAACTCCATCCAAATATTATGTCCATTACTCCACTTTAGGTCCCCTTAAGTAAAATCGACACTCTTTTAACTTTATGTGACGTAAGTAATATGAGTATTATGCGGCTACGATTTTGTGCCGTAAAACGGTCGTCTTTAGCATTGATCATTTTTCTTCTGGCCAAGTTTTTATGTCCAGAACTTTTCTCTGACTTGGCTTGACGACTTTGTTATAGCTGAGCAAGGTCTTAGCGAAGTATTGTGATGTTGTGGTCTAAAATAAATGTGGGTCAGAAAAACAACGTGACTCAAAGAGCCTACAGGGTGTATCTGCAAAAGTTTATTTCTCCTTAAAACTACGGTTTGTCCTCATTTTGCAAACAACTTACCCTATGGAACATGGTTTAAAATATCAAGATTATTAACAGGATTTTTGTATAGGAGGTGCAGATACTTTTTTTTCATACAATTCCATAATGAATTGATAAAATTTCGTTGGTAATTTAATTAAAATAATAGACAAACTATCTTGAGACCCTTTGGAATAACCCCAAGGTAATACTTAATTTTTAAGTTTTTCTTAGAGAAAAATAGTAAAATGTATAATTTTGGCAACATTGAAGACCATTTCTTTTCTTTCAATAATATTCAGCCTTCTCCCTCGTGAATTTTAATTACAAGCTACACGTAAATGCTTTTAATACTTTATCTGATACGGACGAAAATGTTCTGTTGTTGAACAATAACCGTAATTGGGGCTATTTTCTCCGGATCCCATTTTGCAGTGGTACTTTACAGGTGTTATTAAACAGAATATTCGTATTTCCGACTTTGGGTGGAAACAACGCTTTTGTAAAGCTTTTAAAGAGCTTAAATTGTGGTTTACTAGGACACAGTGTCGTGTATGTTCTTTTTTTCTCGTGTATATTCAATCACGGAACAGCTTTCTTTGTAACTGTAACATACGCCATTTTCCTGGTAGCTAAAAGAAATGATACAAGAAATACAGCCTGTCATCGTAATTGAGGGAAAGCCGAGATTGTTCTGGGCGGACTACTGGTATTGGCAGCCCATATCGACTTCATTTCAATAATGATACAGATCATTCCTAACTCTACTAAACACGGTGCACACCTAAAATTATTAGCTGTGTTATTACAAAAAGTTAGACGCACATTTAGATAGTGTCAAAACTATTTTACCAAAGACCTTTCCATGTAATTTTTTTTGTTTTGGCGCGGATAGATGCTCGTCTCTACGTGTCGATGCTGGCTGTATAAAAATAAAAACGATGACAAGCCAGATTCGAATCTCGATGCCTGCATCTGACAATCAGCGCAAAGATGACGATGCAATGCAACTGACAAATCATAATAACTGTCAAAACTGTCACCGAAACTCGGTAGGTGTTTGCTGACCATGACCATTTCTACGATAGCTGTAAAAACAACTCTAATATCGATGCCTGCAACTGGCAGTCGCCGCTGAGATACCACTACAACAGACACATAGAACTAACTGAAAATACTGAAACCAAATATTATGTATAGGTATAGAAATTAGTATGTAAATTTTAAGGCGGCAATACTATTACATACTTTCCAATGCTACCAACATGACGCCATAGGAACTATAAGATGAAACGCTCTCTAGAAGTTCGGTGGCCGTAAAATAAAAACTCTACGACAAACCTCGAATCTAGAAGGCTACGACAAGCAAAGCTCGAACCTCGATACCTGCACTGCAACTGACAATCGCCGCGTGGATATCGGTGCAACTGACATAGCGAACTAACTGACAACACTGTCTGCCTGTTTCCAGCTGTTGCTGTGTTGCTGACTGGATAAACCTGAGTCGGACAAACAGTTCTGTTTATTTATCACGATTAATCTCGATGGCTACGACAAGCAAAGCTCGAACCTCGATACCTGCACTGCAACTGACAATCGCCGCATAGATATCGGTGCAACTGACATAGCGAACTAACTGACAACACTGTCTGCCTGTTTCCAGCTGTTGCTGTGTTGCTGACTGGATAAACCTGAGTCGGACAAACAGTTCTGTTTATTTATCACGATTAATCTCGATGGCTACGACAAGCAAAGCTCGAACCTCGATACCTGCACTGCAACTGACAATCGCCGCGTGGATATCGGTGCAACTGACATAGCGAACTAACTGACAACACTGTCTGCCTGTTTCCAGCTGTTGCTGTGTTGCTGACTGGATAAACCTGAGTCGGACAAACAGTTCTGTTTATTTATCACGATTAATCTCGATGGCTACGACAAGCAAAGCTCGAACCTCGATGCCTGCACTGCAACTGACAATCGCCGCATAGATATCGGTGCAACTGACATAGCGGACTAACTGACAACACTGTCTACCTGTTGCCAGCTGTTGCTGTGTTGCTGACTGGATAAACCTGAGTCGGACAAACTTATCTGTTTATTGTTTATTTAGTTAGGCAAGAACATTGGACAACCGATGTGGCGCAGTGGTTAGTATGACTGCCTGCCACGCAGAAGGCTCCGGGTTCAATTCCCGTTGGGGTCACCCACAAAGTTGATATCTATCACTCTGTGAATTTGTTCCCAGTCTGGTTAGGACATTGCAGGCTGAACCACCTGATTGTCCGAAAAGCAATAGATGGTTCCGTGCTTCGGATGAGCACGTAAAGGCGTCGGCCCGGTTGCTGTCTATGATGGCGGTCGTTACACAACCAAGTAAGAGGCCTGCTACTTGCAGTAGGCGGTTGAGAAACTCTGACACCAGGGTTCATCGGGTCGTCGCATTGGAAGTTTCAAGTGGATAAACTTGTGTGATTACTCTCTGTCTCTTTCCGTGTGGGACGCCAAGTCGCCCATCCGACCTTGTTCAGTGTAAAAAGAAAGAAGGTTGGCGCCAAGAGAGCGACTGGTCGTCTTTCTTTTCACCCGACTCAGAAGGAGGGTTATGTTTTTCGAGAGTATGTATGTATGTATTTGGACTTTCACGGGCTACAGCCCAAACATATGAAGTGTCGTTAGATTCGTCTCAGCAGCGCGAGTGACACTGGCTATATAAAAAAAATTATAGATTCAAGATGGCGAATTTTTCAGCAAAATACTATTCTAAATTACCGCAGTCGGGTTTTTGTTTTTGAACACATCTATTTGTTCTGTTTTATCGAACACAAAAAAATTACGGTAACTAGACCAAACACTTTTGCGACTTGAGTTTGTGAATACTTGTTGCGCCGACGACCCCAAATTATATAGATTAAGGTCATGGATGGTCAGGAGGATGATACTTACGCACAATAAAAAATGTGATAATAGTAACCGAAATGGTTTCTTGAATTATGAAGGTATTATCTTCTTTGATATAACCGTGTCTGTAATATAATGCTTACTTGAAATAAGACTGTACCATATACCATCTTTTTTTCGGTACGATCTTCTTCTATTACTATGTCGGGCGGGAAACATATTCAAAACACTCTCCCTCAACGAATGCTTTCCCATCTCATTCTCTTATTTACACCTTCATCATCAAACACAGTTGTAAAAAGCCCGTAAAATGTAAATCTCTTCCGAAGCTGTGTTACCCGACCGAGTTAAATTCACTGTAAAAGAGTAGTAAAACACGGCCTTCACAACACCACTGCTAGAGGCGGATTATATCGGGTGAACAAAAGCCTTTTGAAAGCCTTTCATCTCGAGATAATTACGCAAAGTGAGAAGCATCGGTCGGTTACATTTAATAAATGCTTTTTTAATTTAAAAGTGTAACTACGAGGTGTCTAAAATTTATAAAAGTAAGTAAGTATATTATACCGTTGAAGTAAAAACTTAAGTCTATTACGAGTACCTACCTATATCATGTGCTTTCACAACGCTACGAATATGGCTACGACATCGTAGCGAACGCGTAGCAGATCGTAGTACTCGTGTTGAGCCCTTGTTTATTTATTTCCTTACTTCAATTCACGTTTTTAATAAAATCTATGTAGGTCATGTGTGACTTGTTCTTAAAACGATTATGATTTTTTATGAAACTTTGACAGTGCGATTACAAAAAGTTAGGCGCGCTTTAAATAACTTTTTTGTAATAACACGGTAGATGTTTTATTTATAGCGACAAATCCAATCTATTATTTCCTAGTTTCTATTTGAACTATTGCACAATATTCCGAGAACTACTCTCGGGCGAAATGTTCAGTATTTTCCACGTGTATTTTCAGTTGAAACTGAGCTCGACATTTTCAATAATTAACGATATTCGATTCACGAACACCGCCGCTACCAATCTATGTGTAATTAGCGATGTAAAACGAAGCGGGCTTCAATAAAATGACGTTGTTTCGCGAATGTGAATTGTTTTTTATTACAGTGGTTTTCGACTACCTGTAGCTGGCAAACATCTATTAAAGTGGCATAGGAATTATAAGACAAGGATAAAATATCTTGGGTGTAGCAAGCTATAGATTCCGCATATCACCCTGCGCCGTACTGTCAAAACTTAAGTAGTTGCTTCCTATATACAGATATCAAATGTATGAAAAGTAGGTAATAGAGGTTCAATAGTGCTGTCACTGTCTTTAAAGATCTTTTAAAACGAAAAGAGGTTGTTAAATAGGTAGATAGGATTTCCTTCTTTATAATTTTCCTATTAGGTGCAGATGACATTAAATTAAAAGTCCGCGAAGTTATCTGATTAAACTGCCTAATACAGGAATAATAGATATCGATTGCCGTGTGGTGCCGGCTTAAAACAGCATCACCCCAATTATAAGGTGTCGTAAGAAGCGACTTTGGGCAGCAGCGTTCCCTGTGAAATAAACATCTTGCACTGCGCTCGCCAATCATGGTGAGTATGGTAAAACCCCTTGACAGGGGGAGGCCCACGTCCAGCTCTGGACTGTTGTGGCTGTTAAGGCAGATATCGATATGGCGCATTTTATTGTTAGTACTAGCGGCCTGTTCGCGGTTTCACCACCTGCAACTCATTATCCTGCAGGAAAAAGACATTTTCCCAGCATGTGTTAAAACCTTCCCCAAGAATGACTCTATCTATTAGTTGCGTGATTTAGGAGGAATTTGCGAATTCTACGATAGACAGACGGAGAAACACAATATGCGACTTCATTTATACTATGGATTCCTTATTTTTTTCATTGCCGGATATCGTACCGGGTCTGCGTTTGTTTATGTTTTTGTGTATGTTGGCACTTTGATACGTGATATTCGAATGGGGGACGTGTGTCTCTTCTAAACATTAATCAAATAAATAGGTTTAAAACTGTCGATTTGAAAATCCTGTTACGTTATCGGTAAAACTTTTAGGATTAAATTCATAAGCCGCCTGCAAAATGTTGACCGTTGCAAGCTCTACCACAAAAGGATCTGCATACAACATGCTGCTATTATCATAATTACGGATTTAATGAGGCTTAATGACATGGAAATCATGATTTCATAGCAGGAGAATAATCAGACAGGTAGCTACCACTAAAGTCACAACAGTCAACTGCTGGACATGGGACTCCCCCAATTGGGGGGTATTGCCATATTTATCATACCACGCTTGGCAGACGGATTCGCGAGCGCAGTGCAAGAAGTTTCATTCATAGAAACGCTGCTGCCCATTCTCTGGAAAATTAACCCTAGTCACTTTTTACAACACCCACGGCTAGAATTGGGGTGATGCTATTCTAAGCCGGTACCACACGGCAATCGGTATCTATTCCTCCTGTATTAGACAGTTTAATCAGATAACTTCGCGGACTTTTAATTTAATGTCATCTGCACCTAATAGGAAAATTATAAAGATGTCCTATCAATTTTATAACCTCTTTTCTTTCAAGATCTTTAAGGAAACCAATAGATTGATGATGCTACTATTACCTACTATTATTACAGCTACAACGTCCAGTGTTCGACATGGTACTTAGAAGCTAGTATTTCTTTTAATATAAATACTAAATAAAAGTTTGACACATTTCGAGACGATATTATCATACTTTTCCATACGAAATTAAATCAATGCCATGCGCCATCGGAGTCCGTATACAAAATTCCTTGGTGAGGAATTTTAATACCAAATTCCAATTTATGAGCCTTAATTAAGTTGAATATTTAAAATGGCAGACGTGGACGATACTGAGCTGTGAAAAACATTAACGGACATGAATAATTTACATATTTAAATGTTTTAACTGCATACCTAGGTATCTGCCTTCGTTTTGACTTAAGGCGAGGACCACACGCAACGTCGGTTTGTGCGTCGTTTGTTCGATTTTCCACCTTATTTTTATACGAATACGGTTTATGTCAAACGATTTGACAGACAACGCAGCGTTGTGCGATGTTGTTTGACACAAACCGTATTCATATGCAGGTAGGGTGGAGAATCGAATGAACGACGCACAAACAGAGACGTTGCGTGTGTTCCTCGCCTTAGTTTCAGAATTCGATTTCTAGGTATCAGGTACAATGATTCTCTTCTTGCCACTTGGATATATAAGCCTATAATCCGCATGCAGACAAAGCCACCTTCGTATTTAGTATTCGTACTTCATATTTGGTATATTGATCTTCTTCTTTTCGTGTGGGACACAGCGTCGTTCAACGACCCGATGAACCTTAGTGTCAGAGTTTTTCAACCGCCTACTGCAAGTAGCAGGCCTCTGACATGGTTGTGTAACGACCGCCATCATAGACAGCAACCGGGACCGACGGCTTAACGTGCCCATCCGAAGCACGGGGTATATTGATGAAAAGTGCTTATGAAATCACATACAAATAATACTTATGCCGGATCACAACGTCGTCGCATCAATTTGCGGCTGCTACGAACCGTTTTGACCTAAAGAAAGTAAAATAGCCACTTTTCGCAAGACTTCTCTTGTTAAAAAAAATGTAGCTATCATCTTTCTACTCGATTGAATTTCACAATTTAACCTTTTCTTTCTTAAGATCACCCCAGTTTCCTTTGACAAATTAATTGAGATGAAATTAGTTTTCTTCCCTTTACGAAGACTTTTAATAGAATATTGATGTTTTTGATGCGTTTGACACACGATTGACCTACTTTCAGGTGTTATGCAAATGCATTTTTTTTCTTATGCTGTGTGATGCCAGACTAGAATAACATCACCCTATATCTTCCAGTGGGTGTTGACGAGTAAAGTATTTGAGGGTTAATGAGTATTATAGGCGACAGATGTCACTATGGTGTTACACAGTATTCTGAATATTGAGAGTCATAGATCAGGTACTATCGTCAGAAAATTCACCTACTATTTAAGGTACCGACTGATACTGGTTTTCTTAGTATTTGTATGAAAACCCAGTATACGTCGGTCCTTTAAATGGTAGGTGGATATGTTGGATAATACAGTAAATTCACCTGCCATTTAAGAGACCAACTCATAATGGTTTTCTTAAGTATTTGTATGAAAAAACCAGTATAAGTTGGTCCCTTAAATGGTAGGTGGATTGGCTGGCGATCGTACTATACAAAGTACAAAAAGTTTATTGATGCAATGCCAATACAAAATTACAAAAATTGTTAGACACATAAGGGTGGGCTTAAAAACCAAGCGACAGCGACAACGACGCGCGTCGTTGTCGCTGTCAAATGACTGGTTTGTATGGGGAACCAGATAAACCGAGCGTCGGCGTCGTTGCGGCGCGCCACGACGCCGTCACGTTGACAGCGCGCTGAGAGGCTAACCAGGCCAGTGTTGCCGGATAAACAGAATTACTGCTATTTAGACATATTTAACAGCAAGGTAAATGTAGTTAAAAATAAAGAACAAGCTTTATGTAAATTCTGAACTATTGTTGCCGTACTACCGATGGTTTTACTATCGATAGTTTTCATTTATTCAGGCCTATACAATCGGTAGGCCTAATAATAGTATTGATAATTCAAAATAAAGCAATACTGTTGACGAGGTATAATACTATCGATAGTGTTCAGGATATCGATACTATCGATTGTCTATCGTTTTACAATCGATAGTCCACTATCGAGTGGCAACAATATTCTAAACATATGCTTTTTATGTTACAGTTTATCAAATTTTCACAAATTACACGCTGAATTCCGACAAGCTCTGCCTACCCCGCAAGAGATAAAGGCGTGATATATGTATGTATGTATTACGTCTACGTTAAGCAGATCGATAAAATACAAGAGTATAAACTGATAGATAAGACTGAGTCTTCTTTCTTTCTTTCTTTTCGTGTGGGACACCGAGTCGTTCAACGACCCGATGAACCCTGGTGTCAGAGTTTTTCAACCGCCTACTGCAAGTAGTAGGCCTCTGACATGGTTCTGTAACGACCGCCATCATAGACAGCAACCGGGACCGACGGCTTAACGTGCCCATCCGAAGCACGGAACCATCTTACTTGCGGACAATCAGGTGGTTCAGCCTGCAATGTCCTAACCAGACTGGGAACAAATTCACAAAGTGATAAATATCAAGATTGTGAGTGACCCCACCGGGAATTGAACCCGGAACCTTTGCGTGGCAGGCAGGCATACTAACCACTGCGCCACATCGGCTGTCGAAGACTGAGTGATAAGAAACAAGAGAATAAACAACCCCAAAAGTTCGAGTTTAATACTAGAGGAAAGCCCGGCTTCGTTCGGGTGAAATGAAACTCGTAATGTAGGTGCAAAATATAGGTACTTGCGTATTCTCTAAATTATTGAAGGCAAAGCAGGAGTGTATAGCGGGAAATCGACGTAACCCTATCTTGAGAGCACGCTATCTCGATCACAGTAAATATATCGCTTCTTTGGTCTCAGCAGTAAAGTTTCATACAAACGCTCAAAAACTTACTCACGCACACATACGGCGCCGCTACATGGAAGTCTCGAACTTGATGTCCTTCTTTGACTCCCACGTCTTATTTGTAATTCTATCATTTTGTTTGTAAATCGCCCTTACTCTAGTACTTATACGATGCAATAAAACATGCTGTACTATGACAGCCGCAACAGTTCACACCCAAACATAGGCCTTCCCTTATGAAGGGGGTATTTGCCATACTCACTACGCTTGGCAGGCGGATTGGCGAGCGCAGTTCAAGGTGATGTATTCACAAAGAATTTTGCAGCCATTTCTTTTTAGTATGACAGCTGACACCTGTCATATAGATCTCGTTAAGGCCTACAATTTTCCTAAAGAAACTAATAGTCTAGCACGCATTGTTTTCGATATACCTAAACGACTTTTTAGTATGACAGCTGACACCTGTCATATAGATCTCGTTAAGGCCTAAAACTTTCCCAAAGAAACCAATAGTCTAGCATGCATAGTTTCCGATATAAACGACTTTTTAGTATGACAGCTGACACCTGTCATGTAGATTTCGTTCAGGCCTACAACTTTCCCAAAGAAACCAATAGTCTAGCATGCATAGTTTCCGATATAAACGACTTTTTAGTATGACAGCTGACACCTGTCATGTAGATCTCGTTCAGGCCTACAACTTTCCCAAAGAAACCAATAGTCTAGCACGCATAGTTTCCGATATAAACGACTTTTCAGTATGACAGCTGACACCTGTCATATAGATCTAGTTAAGGCCTAAAACTTTCCCAAAAAAACCAATAGTCTAGCATGTATAGTTTCCGATATAAACGACTTTTGAGGATGACAGCTGACACCTGTCATGTAGATCTTGTTAAAGCCTACAACTTTCCCAAAGAAACTAATAGTCTAGCACAAATAGTTTCCGATATAAACGACTTTTCAGTATGACAGCTGACACCTGTCATGTAGATCTCGTTCAGGCCTACAACTTTCCTAAATAAACCAATAGTCTAGCACGCATAGTTTCCGATATAAACGACTTTTTAGTATGACAGCTGACACCTGTCATATAGATCTCGTTAAGTACTACAACTTTCTCAAAGTAACTAATAGTCTAGCACGCATAGTTTCCGATATAAACGACTTTTTAGTATGACAGCTGACACCTGTCATGTAGACCTCGTTCAGGCCTACAACTTTCCCAAAGAAACTAATAGTCTAGCAAGCATAGTTTCCGATATAAACAACTTTTTAGTATGACAGCTGACACCTGTCATGTAGATCTCGTTAAGGCCTACAACTTTCGCGAAGAAACTAATAGTCTAGCACGCATAGTTTCCGATATAAACGACTTTTTAGTATGACAGACAGCTGACACCTGTCATGTAGATCTCGGCCTACAACATTGCCTACAACCATCCTACAACTTTAGCTATCAAGAGGATGTCGCTGGTTCCTGTAGAAGACACTATCATCTTGCTGCTGGAGCCTCCTACCGTCCGGCGCAGCAGCGCTGGAATCCTATTATACTGACACTGGCAGGATTACCCTAAACGGGTAAAAGTCCATAATTAATTTTAAAAAAGGGACCATGGACTAAAAAGTTCTTAATCAGAAGCTAGGTGGTAGCTAGGCAACGGGTTGGCGACGTGATAGTAACAAAAATGGCAGGGCCTTGCCTGTCAGCATCGTTAGAATTTTATAAAATTCTCGATAATCGGGTACCTAAATTCAGATATATGTTCTCGACTCAAAATCAATATTTTTTTATGTATTGTTATTTAGAAAACAGAAAACAGGGGGTTACCGTTACCCCTGCACGAGATTATTAATATAGATATAGGAAAACCTGCTAATAAAAATAAAAAAATTTAGAGCAAACTATAGCAAAGACCCGGCAACACTGTAAATTAGTGACATTCAGATATTCTCTTGTCTTCACCGTTGGTCGTATCACGAAGTGATGTAACCAAAAAATAACAATTTTTAGTTTGATACACCATGACAATGGAATTCTAAAATTATATTTTTTAGCTTAATCCACACCACAACACGCTTTGTCTGAACTTTTGTCCTAGGAGACGGTAGGTATTTTTTTATCACGAATAGTCTTTATCGTCATTTAAATAATATATGATGATTGACGGCGCGTGACTTAAGAGTAGCTAAGAAGAGCTAAGTTTATTTTATTTTGGCCTAATAATTTCTGTTATTGTTTCGTTAATATTTGTTTAGATAATCTTCAATACTGCAAGCTGTAGTGCTGATTGTATTCGAATCTTCGAATCTCTTTGGTTGGAAAGGGTTTGTGAACGAATGGAGTGGTGTTGATGACATTATTGGCACTGACATGCCTGACTTGGATTTTGATATGTGTCACGGTGGGCTATCTACTATGTAGGATTTTTATTCAGATAGATAGACTAAACTGACAGCTAAGATCGGCCTTTTGTTTTTAAAATGTTGCAAGCATCAGGCTAGTGTTGTGGTTTGACTCATTCATTATAATCATTGAACTGTTGTCACATGATTCCTCGATGTATTTGTTTTAGTAAATAAATATGCTCAATAAATACTTGCGTATATATTACGTACATACTTTACGTTACGTAAAAGAGTATACGTTACGCGTATACTTTACGTTTATACGCAAAGTTTTCGTTTGGTTTATAGAAAGCAAAAATGAATAAAATTGAAATTTAAAATGTAATGTTGAATAAATTCACATTAATGATATCTGACTGTTACTAGTTATGTTCTCATTAGCTTTCAAATAAACATTTCGTCAGACAGGAAATAGTTTGTTACACACAATAGTAGTACCTATGTTTGTCTTATAGGCCAATTTAATATTGAAAATTGAAATAAACTAAATTTATTTTCATAAAGATTCAATCACAATTTTTGATTCACGTAACTTGATCATTTGGGTACAACACTATGTTATTATTATTTTAAAATACAAAAACGTGGCAACCCACCAAACGTCAATTGAGTCTATCTGTATAAAAATCCTACTATATTTCATTATTCTAATCGAATAATATCTAATAATACGACTTCATAGCTTGTATGGGGGTATGGTCCCATTCGGCAGAAAGCATGAAATTTGGCATGTGTGTAGCTTATATAATACTAGCCTTCCGCCCGCAGTTTCACTCGCGGTATTTATCTGTTTGGTCTAATAAAAATGTTTTAAATACATTGCATTTAAAATCCAAAATTTCGAAACAGAGTGCATCGTTAATCACGAACTGGAAGTGAATTTCGACTACTCCACAACAGATAGCGCCACTGCTTTAGGGATTGTAAAAGCCCTTACCTATATTTTTAAAAATACGCCCTTTAAGTTAAAACGGGAACTTTCTTGTTCGATGGGAGATAAAGGGCTACTGCACAGTATAAGTCCCTTTATCGTACCGGGAATCCTTTTTAAGTTTTATCGGCACGTACATTTTATCAACTTAGTTTTATTATATATAATGATGTAAGCTTCAGGAAAAGAAGGGAAGCAAGTTGGACCCTCATGCTTTCCTCCTTTACCCCATTTATATGTCCCAAATTTCAGTTATCTTTATTCTTCTCGGAAACTATTAAAGATAGTGTAATTATAGTGACTATTAAAGATAGGGGTGTAAGGGGCCTTACCAACACCTTCGGGGCCCAAGCCAACCTTACCTGCCCCTGGTGCGCCCTGCTGGTCAACGGACGAGGCAATGGCGACCCGCCAATCCGCACTGGATCAGCTTGGCGGGTGACGATCCAACCCCCCTAAATAAACATGGCAGTACAAGTCAAACCATGTTCTGCTGTAAAGTTTAAAGAAACTAGTTACGCCCTTTTTTGGTGCGACCAGTGGTATGCGGGTATGGATTGCAAAAAAACTGGAAGATCCAAGACTGGAACCATAAAATAAGTAGATAAATATTTCAATTCTTGTTACTGTCGCAAAATTATTCTTTGCTTCCAATGTAAAACGCTCCATCCGCATTAGAGTGGTAGGTAAATGAATGAATGGAAAATCCTGAACTACAAAATTAACGACGGAACTTTATATGGGCTATGAAGGAGACAAAAATATTAAAATATCTCACGGAAGCGCATAGAAGGTCAGAATTTTGGTTCATCATCATCACCCTCAGCCATCCACCCACTGCGGGGTAGGTATAGGCTTCCTCTCTACTAAGCCAGCCCTCATGGTCCCGTGCCAGCCTGTGCCAGTGAGGTCATATTATAAGCTTGATGATATCGTCGGACCATCGAGCAGGTGGTCTGCCCACTGACCTTTTCACTAATCTTGGCCACCGCTTCGTGGCTGCTTTTTTCCACCGATCGTCACTTCGTCTTACAAGTGTCCTGCCCATCTCCACCTTAACCTCGTCACTCGCTTATCTATATTTTTGACTTTGGTTTTACGTCGACTTTCAACGTTTGGTTTTGGACATGTTCATCCTGAGACCGACCTTCAGGGAGGCATCATGCAGATGCGGTATTTTACTGGAGACCCAGAAAACGTTCGGCAATAAGGATGAGATCATCTGAAAATCTCAGGTGCGACATGCGTATTCCGTTGAAATTGTCTCCTTTCTCGCTCCAATCTAAAGTCTTCATGATATCTTCTAGTACGTTGGTCAAAAGTTTACCCGTTTGACTCCCGGAGGACATCCACACATCACCTGTCAATACCGCAGCGATGCAGAGAGTGAAACACTGACAATACATTTTGATTGTTTGTCAGATGACGAACAGTCGAATGCCTTTTCATTAAGCTTTTCATAGTCAACGAAGGTGAAACACAAGGGCCGGTTGTACACTTTGCACTTCTCCGTTAGCTGCTTGACGGCGTGAATGTGATCCATGGTTGAGTATCCACTCCTGAAGCTAGCTTACGGGTTAGAACTCATCCAGGTTGGCAGTAAGTCGGTGACACAGGACAGGACAAGAGAATTTCGATTATCGGCTTATCACTCGAAAACGATACATCGTACAGAATGTTGTTATTCTAAAAAAAAATCTAATAAACTTCTCTAACATTGAGTCTTGATAGCTTTTACTAAATCTATGTTATATGGGTTGGAATTTCCAAAATTGTTCAGAGCTCATACTTGGAAACGATTGGGAATGAGTAAAAACTGTCAAACTAAATATTTATAACATTTATTAAGCTTTCATAAACTAATACAATAATAGTATTGCATACGATGCAATATTATATCGTATACAGTATTGTTGTATTAGTTATACAGATCAAAAACTAGGACTTTCTATGTAATTTCTCCAAGGCGCCCAGCCTCTGAGAGGTGACGTGTTTTAATATGTTTGTCTACCTAATAGCCCAAACAAAGTTCCACCGAAAAATTTGTGATTCAGGATTTTCCAACTAGAAACCCTTATCAGCACTCGTATACCTTTTTGTCATCAGTACCTTTTCAAAGCGAATGACATAATTTTTGACAGGGTTTTAGAAGCCGAGTTACATCCTAAACGACGTATCTGACATCAACAATTCATAGTAAATTGAGATGAATGTCAAATGTGTTAAGAGTGAATTTTGCTTGAGTGAGATCCATGTCCCAAGTAGCAAACAGTTGCTTTAAACAAAACTTGTTATAAAACCCTTATAGGAGCATTCTGTAAAAATTTCCCGGACAGAACCCTCTGGTTTCTAGTAATTCCGTGTAGGTAATATACAATGATATTGCAAATACGGTATTGTAAGTAACTAGAATGCATTTCAAATCTTTCAGATGACAGTTGTCAAGAATAAGATTCGTTTATGTCGGAAAGTATAAATCTTAGACTACCAATTTCTTAGAAAAAATGGTAAGCCTTGGCGAGATCTATCAAACGACAGCTGTCAAACTATAAACACGTTTATCAACATTCGTTTAGTAATGTTGGTTTTATATAATCGAATGCAGTTTCGTTGTGAACTCCTTTATAAAAATGCAACCTTAAAAAAAACTTATCACCACCAGCTACATAAATTAACTCAATTCCAAGTGTGCTTCAAAAAAATTAAATGATTATGCAACTTTTTTAATTCCAGTGCCAAAAGTAACCCAATAAAAAAATACAAATGTCACCCGGGCGGGATTAGCCTTGAAATAATGAGGACATATTTATTCAATTAATCATTTTTCGATTAAAAAATTACCTAAAAATACCTTTTGATTTTAAAAGTTGTTTCAATTTCTAAACCTCCATTTAAATATTTAGTCGTTTAGTTAGTGGTTCAGTTGATAGGCTTGCAATCGCCATAGTGCAGTGCGGAGAGCTTAGAATTATTTCTCATAGTTTTTTTTTTGTAGAGTGTAGATAAAATAGTGTATGCAACTGCATATAATTAGGCTTTAGTATGCTCGTGTCAAACTATTATCACAATCGGCTGCGCCTAGTGTGATAAACAGACACTCGCGTTCTAAAGCCTTCCGTTATAAGACAGTTGCATAAACTATTATTATCTCGGCAGTTATTCATGCTCGAAAATAAGTTTGTTTTGGAAATTTGTAGGCCTTGCTTTGAGGCCTTTATTTTGTGGTAGCTGTCAAACTAAAAACTCGTTTATCCCGGCAATCATTCAAGCTAGACTACCGGTTTGTTTGGAAAAATTGTAGGTCTTGGTGAGACCTTCATTTTATGTGACAGCAGCCAATCTTAAAACTCGTTTATATCGGCAAATTTTCATACTAGACAATAAGGTGAATATTCCAAGCCCAAAAAATGAGTGTCCGGGCTGTTTGACAGCTGTCACATAAAATAAAGGTCTCATCATGTGATACAACTTTACCAAAGAAACTAAGTCTAGCGTGAATAATTGCCGAGATAAATGAATTTTTAGTTTGAGAGCTGTCACATAAAATAAAAGTATCATCAAGGCCTACATCTTTCCCAAAAACGATATTCTAGCATGCATAATTACCTAGATAAACGAGTTTTTCGTTTGACACCTGTCACCTCAAATATAGGTATTATTCTACAACTTTTACAAACAAACTGATAGTCTAGCATGCATAACTTCCAAAATAAACAAGTTTTTTGTTTGACAGCCGTCATTAGTAAATCTTTTGGCTTAAAAGTTAACCCGAGTAAGACGCAGGTCATTGTTATTGGTAGTTCAGGCTACATATCTAAAGTTGACTTCACTAATTTGCCTCCTGTGGAATTTGATGGAGTTACGTTGCCGTACAGTAACAAAGTCAAAAACCTCGGAGTTATATTTGACCGTACTTTTTCTTGGAAACCACAGGTCACTGAGATCAGCAGGAAGATGTTTGCTACATATAGTTCCGTCAAAAGACTGCGTAATTTTTTGCCAACAAAAACGAAGCTCATGCTACCTTTACTGGATTACGCTGACGCCTGCTATCCAGATCTCACTGAAGAAATGCTAGGAAAACTGGAGCGGCTTCAAAACCTCGCGATTAGATTCGTGTTCGGGCTTCGTAAGTACGACCACGTTTCACCTTTCCGAGCGAAACTCAAATGGCTCCCAATACGCAGGCGAAGAGACTGTCACATTCTTTCTCTCCTCTATTCCATTCTTTTCAATCCTTCTTCTCCGTCTTACTTAAAAGAGAGGTTCCAATTTAATTCTTCTATCCGACCCCGTACTTTGCGCTCATGTCTTGATTTCACTCTTTCTTCCTTGCCCAGTGCCAGGACCCAATTCTATGCTTACTCCTTCACTATTCAAGCTGTTCGCTTGTGGAACTCTCTTCCCCCTTCGCTCCGACAAGCTCCATCTCTCGACTCGTTTAAAACTCAACTGAAAGCCCACTTCTTCTCCTTACCTAACCCATAAACTGTCCTTTCCTATCATCTGTCGTTGAATATTATATTGTATTGTATGTTCCTTACAGCCCAGTTTTGTGTATATGTGTAATATAGCATAGCATATCGACGGTCCCTACGTATAATGACGTAACTGAAAAAAGCAAATTTTACAGGAGAGCGTTTTCAAGTTTCAAACAAGTGTATCTCTAGTAATATTTTAGATAGAGTCTTGAAATTTTGAACATGTATTTATTTGGTCAATATGTTTAAGAAAAATATAATAAAATGTTGTATAAATAATTATTTATATATTAAAAATCATATACGTAGTTTTACGTCGGAAAATCTCGAGCTGTAGAATGCCTATGTGGCACTTAAGTTCTTATACGTGGAAATGTATTGCAAACAAACAACACAACTGTCAGTTAAGAGATTTTACGTTGGTATTATTACACATATAGCGTATTTCAAATTGGATTTTACCCTGTATTTTTAAATTTTACGAGTAAGTACAAGTTGAAATCGTTATAATAAAATTTGGTTATCAGCTAAGAATAGTTTTCAACAATATGAAATCAACGGTATAGCAAATATTAACGTAATTATTTTTATGCAGTAAGTGCCAGATACAGGAGAGAGCACGCCAGGGCGTGTTTACCTTCCAGTGTAAAATAACGTAACTGAACTACCGTCATTTTACGTCGGAAAATGTGTTGTTGAGTGGGTTCCTAACTACCACTACCGTGATTTTACGTTGGAACTTTATCGTAATAATGTATTATTTTCAACGAAGTGCCTATGAAAATACATATCCAAAAATAAATATCATAATATCAGGAGATAAATTAATAACACAAGCTATAGGGTGCGCCTTACTGGGTATGAACGGTTGGCACTGGTACTAAAACAACCTTTGTTCATCAGTAGTAAAACGCCAGTGGCAATACTATTATGCATCTATATTTATCCAAAACCTAATGCAGGTATCAACAAAGACGTTCGCAAAAATTGCTAAAAGTCGATTTGGGATTCGTCTATCAAATGCTTAAATTTTGTGCCGTTTTATAAATAAAATTATAAAAGATAACTTTTTGTTTTAGCTAAATCAATCTTTACTCTTATAAAAGACTAGTAAGAATTTAATAACATTCGTAATGCTACTTGGGATCTGCTGCGTGGCGCTGTCAGTTGATGCGGTCGGGTTTTTCTACAAGACCGCAGCGACAACGACGCCGTCAAAATTTGACGGCGACCACCCACGCGTGTCGTTGTCGCGTCGCTTGGTTTTTAAGCCCACCTTATGATGATCTTTCCGGCCGGTTTCGGCCATGGCGACCACTTCTACTCCTAATCAAGTCGGCGCTGATGCGCTCGTAGGTGGCTATTGTAGCCTATTTTGGCAGTAAACTCCCGTGCACAGTGTGGGCACGTGAGTTTGCCATTGATATAATTGTAGTTAATGGCGGCGGGAGGACGGGCCTTCAGTTCATCGCGTTTAGCGTCAAGGTCTGCTTTACGCTGCTCCTCGAAGTCGCGGATTCGCCTCTTTACAAGACCGCGCCATTCTGGCCGTTGTGCTGCCAAAACCTCAAATTGAGAGGGTTCGATATTGCATCTTTTCATGTGTCTCTTCTGAACATCTTTAAATCGAAGGAGTTGACCGCCATGCTTTCGCTTGCCCTCCTCTAGCTCAGAATAGAAGATGCGCTTCGCCACTCGCTCATCCGCCATCCGGGATACGTGACCGCACCACCGAAGCTGTCGACGCATTAAGTAGGCTTCAATGCCACCAACATTGGCTCGTCTTAGAACTTCGGTGTTTCGCACTCGGTCGGACCATGTGATCTTCATGATGGTGCGAAGGCATTTGAGGTGGAATCGATCCAAAGTGCGTATGTGGTGACGATACACACACCAGGTCTCGGAAGAGTACAGAAGGTTTGGCAGTACAATCGCCATATATACAGATATTTTTGTGGCTAGTTTAAGGTCATGCGAGCAGAAAACCTTGGAACGCAGCTTCCCAAATGCTGCAGCTGCAGCACTGATTCTGCTATTGATCTCAGCATCAAGGTCACACTTAGCTGTAATAGTGTTCCCCAGATATCGGAACTTGTCAACCTGTTTCAACATATCTTCACCAAGCTTAATTGTCAGTGTCTCACGACCTTGTGTATCCAGGGACATCACTTCCGTCTTTTGACACTAATCTTAAGGCCGAATTTGCAGCATGCTTGGTGAAAAACGGTCATCAGTTGTTGTAGGCCTTCTGGGGATTCTGCAAGAAAGCACAAGTCATCGGCATACATAATTTCAGTAATAAGTGCATGCGAGACTTTGGTGCGCGCCTTAAGTCTAGCCAAATTGAAAAGACTGCCATCAGTGCGGAAGCGGATGCGGACTCCTTCGGAGACAGTATTTAGGACCTCCTTGACTACTACCGCAAAGTATAAGGCGAACAGTGTGGGCGCTAGAACGCACCCTTGTTTCACCCCACAGGTGACGGGGAAAAATCAGACTGTTCACCGTCTACAGAGACGCAGCACTGCATATTGTCATGCAGGAGTCTCAGGAGGCGCACAAACTTCTCCGTGCACCCCAGTTTTCCTAGCACCATCCAGAGAGCCTCACGAGGCACACTGTCGAACGCTTTCTCCAGGTCAACAAAGCAGAGGTACAACTGACGACCTTGTTCTCTGCTTTTTTCCTGCAGTTGACGTACCGAGAAAATAGCTTCACATGTGCCTCGGTCAGGTCGGAAGCCAAACTGGGTTTCGGGCAGAATCTTTCTGATAAGTCCTTCAAGCGGTTTAATAGGACTCGTGCAAAGGCCTTTCCGGGGACCGATAATAACGAAATACCGCGGTACGAGTTGCAGTCAGAACGGTCACCTTTGTTCTTGTAGAGGGCACTAATGCGAGACACTTTAAAATCGTCCGGGACTCGCTCCTCCTCCCACATTCGAACAAAAAGTTTCCATACCATCGAGTGCAGCTCCGCACCGCCATATTTAAGTATTTCGCCTGGTATAAGGTCAATGCCAACCGCCCGTTTATTATGCTGCTGTCTGATGGCAGTAACAACCTCATCACACGACAGGGGCTCGTCCAGCTCGGTGGCTAGGGGGGAGTTGAGGTAATAAACTGATGTGATGCAGGTTAGCTGATCGATCTACGTTAAGTAGATCGTTAAAATGTTCAGCCCACCGTTTGAGCACATCCTCTTTGCTGGTCAAGAGTTGCGAGCCATCCAGAGACCTCAAAGGCACTTTTGCTCTATGGGGCATACCTGTCAGTTTACGCACCTCGCAGTAGAACTCCCCAAGCTGGTTTGTATCGGCAAGCCACTGCATCTGACAAGCTTTTTCCTGCCACCACTTGTCTTTTATTTGCCGAGACAGCCTACGTAATTCTTGGTCACTTTCTTTGACTGCCGCTACACTTCCACCTCTCCGATGATGCTGTCGCAGGAGCTCTCGATGTTTGTCGAATGCTGCCCTGAGAACTTCGTCATTGTCATCGAACCAATCTTCACTACGCCGGTCTTTTGTACCTAAAGTAGCGTTAGCGGCTTCTATAAGATGACATGACAAATTTCGCCAAGCAGCATTGACATCAACTGTCTCATTTGTTGGCAACAGATTTTCGGTTAAGGTTTCAGCATACTTTTCTCTCATCTCGCGGTCTTGCAGCCTATCCACGTTCAAAGACGCAGGCTTTTTTATCATGGATCTACGAGGTCGACGAAGGCGGAGTCGCAGTTTTGTGACAATAAGTCGGTGGTCAGTCCAGCAGTGAGCACCGCGCATGACGCGGGTGACTTGGACTCGACTGATGTCTCTTTGCCGCATAATAGCATAATCGATCAAATGCCAGTGTTTGGATCGCGGGTGCATCCACGTCGTCTTGTGCTTAGCGGCAAGTCTGAACATAGTGTTCGATATCGCTAGATCGTATTGAGCACAGAGACTGAGTAGCAACTGACCATTGCTGTTCATGTTGCCGACTCCGTGTCGCCCCAGAACTCCAGGCCAAGCCTCATAGTCCCGACCAACTCTAGCATTGAAATCGCCCAGCAATAGTATCTGCTCTCTGGCGTTTATGCTGTCAAGGCATTGAGATAGTTCCTCATAGAATTTGTCCTTAATGTCATCAGACTTGTCTAGCGTTGGAGCATAGACACTGATAACATTAAGGTAGTTGTCTTTGTCCAAGTGAAGGCGCAGTGTGGTAACGCGGTCCGAGATGTGAACAGGACATTCTTCAAGTCGCTTTACTAAATGATTTTTGATGGCAAATCCTACCCTGAACGTCGAGGTTCAGATACGGATGTACCTTTCCAGAAGAAAGTGTATCCCCCTCCATCTTCCACTAGTTCTCCTTCATCGGCAAGATGTGTTTCGCTGAGTGCAGCCACATCCACGTTATAGCGATGAAGTTCCCGAGCTACTATAGCGGTTTTACGTTCAGGACAGGCGTTGCCATCTCTATCAATGAGCGTTCTCACGTTCCATGCGCCAAATGTCATTATAGATGGTGTGTTATTTATTTTATTTTTGTTGCGTCGACCACGTGTTAAGTGATGCGATGGCAGCCGTGGTTACTACCACCTTCCAGGAAGGGACGAGCATTTGTTTAGGCACCTTTTCTAGCCCCCTCGACTGAGCGAGGAGAGCAGTGCTTCCTAAATAGGGCTGCTCTTGTCATCCCAGGTGCTGCCGAATTCGCATTGTCGTCCCGATTTTTCAATGCAAAGCGACCACGGCGTGTACTCACACCCCTGGGACCGCCTGCGTGCAGGAATCAGACAAAGCCCAGCTTGCACCACGCTAGACCTCTCTACTTCAACCCATCGCCGCAGGACTTAGCGTCATCGGAGTCCATTATTCGGAAGCGGTCAGTTGCGCAGGATATATTAGGGTGCGCAGACGTTCGCGCAAACGCAAGCGCACACACTTAGTCCTTCCCCTCCCCGGTTCAGTGGAACGGAGAACCGCTACGACTGAAGGAGAGGTCGGATGCAGTGTCTGGCCGACAGTAACTACCCGCGCCCTCTACCGTCGCCCTAGGCCATCCACCTTGCCTCGCTGAATCGCCGAGTCCGCCAAGCCCATTCGCACTTTCTGCATTGGGTTGCCATTCTCGCCGAAACAGACTTTGTTTGTTAAGCAGGAGGGAGCGGCGTTTTTCCTTCCTCCCCAGTTCAGTGGAACGGAGAACCGTTACAACTGAAGGAAAGGTCGGATGCTGTGTCTGGCCGACAGTAACTACACGCGCCCTCTACCGTCGCCCTAGGCCATCCACATTGCCTTGCTGAATCGCCGAGTCCGCCAAGCCCGTTCGCACTATCTGCATTGGGTTGCCATTCTCGCCGAAACAGACTTTGTTTGTTAAGCAGGAGGGAGCTGCTTTTGTTGGATCTAGGAGAGATAGGAAAGTAGGAATAGGAGTGGGGAGGAATGTGGTGAGATTGGGACAGGAATACAGGTAGTAGGATACTACTGCCCGGAAGGTAGTCAAAGACAGTAGAAGCTCGGGAAGCCGGGGTCGCGTACCCGTATACCACATCTCAGCTTTCGATCCAAGAACTGAGATGAGTACCCCTGACACATAATTATACAGCACAGATACTGACATTACGATTCTACTATGTATGTATACTTCCGTTTGTAGAATAACAATAACCACCAACTGTTGCTCAGGTTGAACTTAAGCCCTCTCAGAACAGTAATAAAGCCGCCAGGTCGATAAACCTTGCCCATCGCCGGTTTTCATTAAAACAAAGCTTCACTTCAAATGAAGATGTAATTTTGCAATATCTACTGTCTATAATATCAGCCAGGGTTTCTCAATATGCGGCCCGCAAGGCCGGCAACCACAGGGTTTAAGGGCGCTACACACCGGGCGCGTATGCTTTACGTGCACGTCATGGCGCGCGTAGAGATAACGTTTTATCGTATGGGATTGTATGAGTGAGAGGCTACACACCGAATACGCATGCGTGCGTACCTACGCATAACCACGGCGTAATCACACGCGTAGCGCGGTGTGTAGCCTCTCATACAATCCCATACAATACAACGTCATTTCTACGCGCGTAGTGACGCCGTGACTACGTGCATGTCACGCATACGGGCCCGGTGTGTAGCGCCCTTTAATAGCGCAGCTACAAAATTACCAGACGGCCCGCAATATCTGACATTCGAAAATCAAATGAAAACAGCTAAGATAGAACGCACCTGCATGATTTGAAAATGGAATTCGCAGTTTTTATCAAAGCCCAGCCTCTCTTCAAATGGAGATGTAATTTTGCACTATTCACCAGCCAGGGTACCTCAATATGCGGGCTGCGACCACAGAGTGAAATACTGATAGTTAGAAAAACCCGAACGGCAATGTCTGAAAATTGAAAATGAAATTAAAACAGTGGAAATAGAACGATTTGTATAAAGCTTACTTTGACAGCTGATTATTTTGAAAATAGAATTCGAGGACTCGAAATTGGAAACAAATGTGTGAACAAAAGCTTTTGCTTGTTCGCCGCAACGACAGAAAAAAAGTGGATCAGTTTACTGTGCATAAATATTTGTCCTTATATCCTCTGGGAAATTATCTTGAATTAGTAATAAGTAAGTACCTATATTCATAGGGGCTTTGTTAGACTATTACCAAAATAGAGATCAACCTACTGCTTCGTTATATTCTTTTTACAATTCGAATGTTCGTTTTTCGAAGTTCGATTCGATTGCATTGAATTTCTTTGATGCATATTTGCAACTCTTTGAATACACAGTAAAAGCTAGTAAACGAAACTTTTCTGCATTTGTAGTGCAGTTAGATTAAAGTGACTATAACTATAGTCCGACAAGTTCGTGCGCGACCTTCCCTAGGGGTGACAGACGTTGGGGGGGGGGGGGGGGATGTCAGCGGGTAGCGGGAGGTGTAGCGGGGAAGGGTGACGCGTGCATCCGCGCCGCACGTCATATTAAAATGACGTGCTTCCTCGCCCCCCACCGTCTGTACCCCGCAGGAAGGTCGCGCACGAACTTGTCGGACTATAAACATTGTGAATTTTCTCACAGTTTCTATTTATTTGAAAAGTTGTGCCTTTTGGGAAAAGCAACATTTTCTAATATATTTTTAACTTGTGATGTCACTACTATGCAATACTACTAGTCTAGTACAACGAGTAGCAAACTTGCATACAAATTAGCTCATATACCCGGGGATTCATCTGTTCAATTCAAAGTTTCTAACCTCATTGAAGTACGGTGGACGTAGCAGTCGCATACCAGGTACCAGTCACAACCAATTACACTTAAAAACTAGTTTCACGTTTCAAAGGCTTTCATTAGTCTGTTGATAACGTTATTGCATGTCAAATAAAAGATTGCACTTTCAATTTTGGTTTGTCTATTGTTACGCCCACCCTATGCAGTCTCATTTGACTGGGTGAATTGCAAGTAGCCTCCTATGGCCAAAGCACAGTAAAAACTTTTTGTCAGTAATAAGAGATTAGGGAGCAAACTGGTTTGCAACTGCTACGCCCACCCTATGCAAATCTTATTCCACTGGCTGAATTGCAAGCAGTCTCCTATGACCACAGAACAGTGCAAAGTCCTTAACTGAAGTCCGTTTAACTATTGCAAGAGATTAGGGAGCAAACTGGTTTGGAACTGCTACGCCCACCCTATGCAAATCTTATTCGACAGAGCGAATTGCAAGCAGTCTCTTATGATCACAGAACAGTGCAAAGTCCTTAACTGAAGTCCATCTATCTGTTGTAAGAAATTAAGGAACAAACTGGTTTCCTACTGGTATGATCACCTATGCAAATCTCATTCAACTCTCTGAATTGCAAGCAGTCTCCTATAACCAGAGAACAGTAGTGTAAAATCTCATAACTAAGACCATCGGTCTGTTGCAAGAGATTAAGGAGCAAAACAGATTTGACACTAGTATGTCCATCCTTATGCAAATTTCATTCAACTCTGTGAATTGCGAATTGCAAGCTGTCTACTATGACCAGAGAACAGTGCAAACTCCTTTAGGTACTAAGTCCGTCTGTCTGTTAAGTGATTAGGTTTCAGTTGTGGTAGTTCATTTCGTTAACTGACTCTGTGGTTAAGTCTGAGCTTTTCAAAAGAGCTGTGTGTTTCAATACCCACGAGAGTTCACGAAGTTTTAAAGTGTCAATATAGCAGTTGAATTGAAACAAATCACAATTCTTTGAGGATTTTCACGGCTTAGTAAGTTTATTTGAAGATTGGGTACAGAGTTACGTAAAGTTTTATTTTTGAGATGAAAATGAGAATACGAAAAGTTTTACATGTACATTTTTCGAGCCCACTACTTTTCATATTTCTGCAGCTGTAGTCATAGGTGCATATAATACATATATACATACATACATATATATATCACCCTATGCCCTTGCGGGGTAGGCAGAGTCGTGACAAAAGTTTGAGAGTCAGAGGCGGTAGAAGATATTGTGAGTAAATATTATCTCTAGCGTTAGACAATTATCCCAAATCCATCACGGTTGTCTGTTCTGTGGAATGTTACCGAAACTCAGACAAACGTATCTTGTAATCTCTGATTGCTTTCAGCCACGCACAGACATTGAACATGATTCTCGCTGTCTGTTACATCATTATTACATGACATGTGATATATCCAATTCATTATCTTCTGGGTGGTGAATTAGGTACGACATTCTATGTATCACAGTAATTTCAGGATGATAGGTATGACAATACAAAATTATTTGGCCATTTTGTGACTTTGATAGAGATAAAGGTGCAAGTTCTTAATGTGCGGCCGATTCAAGTGTATAGAGCGGAGTTCGAGGGGCGCGACAGACGTGTGCGGCCGTGCGCCATACACTTTCATACTACGAGTATAGCCGCATCGGCCGCATGCGTCAGTCGCACAGCCGCATATGAAGATCTTGCACTTTAAGAAGACTATTTATTTATTCTCAACGGTACATAAGTTACATAAAATATTTCGCACCTTTAATGTTATGTCGCACTAGAGTAAGTACAATAGTAGAACTTTTCTCGCACTACTGTGTGTCACGCTCACATTATTATATCAGCGTGCAACGAGCTATTGATCTACAGTACTGCCCGTTGCCGTACCTATGGCATTGCACTCAGAACACCGTGAGTTATCAAGATGAATCAACTTAATCAAATATTCAGTAGCGCCATCTATTCTTCCGTAATTTTACTTTTATAAACATAATTTGAGTTGCAAAGTCAAGAATCTTCTTTCATTATTCCGGCCCCTGCTCTTCTTCAGTTGGTCAGCCCTGACAATGCCATAATTTAAGGTTATTTGAAGTCATTTTGAAAGCGATGGAGCCCAGCTGCATTTTGTGGCTTACTTGATGAACGGAAGCATTTTGTGCAAAAATAAACCTTATTGCTACTCGTAGAGAGTTATGGTAGGCTTAAAAACCAAGCGACAGCGACAACGACGCGCGTCGTTGTCGCTGTCAAATGACTGGTTTGTATGGGGAACCAGAAAGACCGAGCGTCGGCGTCGTTGCAACGCGCCACGACGCCGTCACATTGACAGCGCGCTGAGAAGCTCAGGGTTTGTATAGGATGCGGTCGGGTTTTTCTACAAGACCGCAGCGACAACGACGCCGTCAAAATTTGACGGCGTCGTTGACGCGCGTCGTTGTCGCGACGCTTGGAAAATAAGGGTACCATTAGGTAGCATGTCAAAATCTACCTGGAGGTTATCAGTCGACCCGTATGAAATGGAATTCCGAAAATTTTAGTAAGTATCATTCGTAGAAATTTAAGTATTTTGATGTTTTTGAGCAAGTGCAGTTATAAAATTTAAGTCGTTGTATTAAATTAAAGTATGGGTAGTATTTAAACGCAAATCAAAAAATATCCTTTTTCTATGCAATAAGATTCCAAATTCCCATCAAAATTACTGATTGCACAGCAAAATATTCAACTCAAAATATCACTAAACACACTTCAATTTATTTTCGCAGCGTACAGCGATTTTTCCTAAAGCAAAAGCTTTTTCATCATTGCACAGCTAATAATCTTAATGCACATTATACCTGTTAACTCTTTTTTTTTTTAATATAGCTTCTATTTTTATATTATGTACAGCAGTTTTTATTAGAGATGATCCATCATCGTTAATCATACACATCGATAATCATATTTTAAATTGATGACGCGCATAGCGTGTCGTTTCTGGCAAATCGCCGGCCCCAGCCGCCGCTCGCTCCGCTCGCTCGGCTCGTGCGTTGTGGTCAAAGTTCTAACTAACCTAACCTAACCTGGCGCTTTCCGCGCCAGGTTCGGTTAGGCTATACCTAACGGACCTATAAACTTATGTTTACTTACGTATGTTTACTGGTTAATATGCGACTGGGATAGTTATTTTGCTATGAAATATGGAAAATTTGCTGTGCAGTCAGTATTCATGCTATGTATGTAGTATTTTTGTACAAAAATAAATTTATCTGTATTGCATTATGAGGAAAAAAGTTATGTCATATTGATGTAAAATTTGGAATTATCTGCAGTTTATGTTTTGTTAAACATTTAGTTTATTTGTAGTGAAGTAAGATATTTGATGTGAAAAAAAATATAAATGATGAATATGTATTGATAGGCGATTATTTATTTGATATGCAATTTATAATATCCCTTAAAGTATGTGATAAAGTTTATCAAGGGTTTGGACGACTCGGTGTCCCACGACAAAATTAGAAGTTTAGCACAATCATTACATATCTTTAAATGCGTGAAAGCAATCATGAAATCGTGAGTGCTTAAAAAGTTACACCGTGAAGTAGGTTTTCTTTTTACATAATTTGTTTACACTACAAAAGAAATTTAATTAAGAACAATGTTAATAAAGTTACTACCACCACGGTAAAGATTTGCTCAAAACAAATCAAACTGCTTTTATAACTTCAAACCTTTACATTAACTTCGTAAGTAAAACCCCGTCAGATTTAATTCTAGCAAAATACGATTATGAAGCTCTCATAACGCGCTCGGAAGCAGAAGTTGGCTCATAACTTTATTAAGACGATCTGCGAGAGTAACTGAAACGGGAACGCGTGTAACGTCAGTTCTTAACTTATCACATCTTCCTTTGAAAATTGACCGATTTCAAAAGGAGGTTATCTATCAGCACTGGCGAAATATGATGGGTCGAAAAAGTGTCCATGTCAAAGCGTCCAGTTACTTTTTATTGGAGCTTTTAGGCACAGCCAACAGCAGCGATACAAAGCATTGGCGGGCGCCCAAGGCCCAATACAGAGAGACGGCTACAAGATAACGTCACTACACTTACACAGACATCCCCATGTCGTCTCAAACCGGCTAGTAGTGTCAGGTCAACAGTGTGAACACTCGGTGCGGGCGGGCGTAAAATGACGACTAGCAAGATTCAATATTCTTGAAGTGTGTTATAAAAGTGTGATATTAATATAATGTAAGGGTAAGCACTGAGGCGACAAAATATAATTTGGGGAAAGCCAAATCGGGCCGAATTATATTTTCTAAAGTATATGTCGCAGTACGATGGCAGAATCAGGTTTTTGGCCAAAAACCTAGGTTTTTGGCCAAAAGCCGGCATATGGCAGAATCATAAACTTCTTTCGGCCATCGTCCTAAGCTGATCCAGTTTTTTGGCCAAAAACCTAGGATTTTGGCCGAAATCCTGGATTTGTTTAGTATTATGGCTTTTTTGCATTTCGGGGGAACTTCTTCTTCTTCGAGTGGTACACCAAGTCGCCCAACGACCCGATGAACCCTGGTGTTAGAGTTTTTGAACCGCCTACTGCAAGGAGCAGGCCTCTGACAAGGTTGTGTAACGACTGCCGTCTAAGTGATCATAAAGAGCAATCGGGACCGACGGCTTAACGTGCCCGTGTAGTTCGGGCATACACCTCGAAAGGCAGGAGGTAGCATTGGACGTTCTGGAGGGTGGGAGGTAGCGTCAGACGCTCTGGAGGGCGTGGGTAGCGTCGGACACCCTGGAGGATGCAAGATGACGGGCGTTGGATTTTCTGGGGGTCCGACGCTACCTCCTGGTCTCCAGGGCGTCCAATGCTACCAAGCCGATGTGGCGCAGTGGTTGCCTATGCCTGCCTGCCACGCAAAGGTTCCGGGGTCAATTCCCGGTGGGGTCACTCACAAAGTTGATATTTATCACTTTGTGAATTTGTTCTTAGTTCCCATAATACTAAACAAATCTAGGATTTCGGCCAAAATCCTAGTTTTTTGGCCAAAAACCTAGGTTTTTGGCCAAAAACCTGGATCAGCTTAGGACGATGACCGAAAGAAGTCTACGATTTTGCCATATGCCGGCTTTTGGCCAAAAACCTAGGTTTTTGGCCAAAAACCTAATTCTGCCATCGTACTGCGACATATACACTTCCTTGGGAATAAAATAATTTGACCCGTACTTTAATTAATTTTTATTTTGTTCCAGGTAAGTTTGAAGCCAGAAGCTCTCATGGTTACATTACAAAAGGGTGTAACAAGGGTTAAGTAAGTAATCACACACGTAACGTCCGTTTTGTGCGATATTTTTGCGCAGCGCTATCGCATGCGTTCGGTAAATGCTATTTTCCACCTTATTTTCATACAAATACGGTATAAAACGGTTTGACAGATGCATTTGCTGTGCATCGTACAAAACTATTTGTATGAAAATAAGGTCGACCTTGGTATTGGCCTGACGCATGAGTTACGCAGAGCATATTAACGCACAAACAAATGTTACGTGTCTCTCGCCTAACAAGAAAATGAGCATCGCGGGAGTTATCTATAACAAGTAGATGTATTAAAAACAAAAACCCTACTGCGATAATTTCAAAGTTGTATTTACGATAAAAATCTGCCATCTTGTACTTATGAATTTTTAATATATCCAGCCAGTGTCACTGTGTCATTCGCGCTGCTGAGACTAATCTAACGACACCTCATCAGATGTCAAGATCCGCCCAGCCATTCAGCCTGTAGCCCGTGAAAACGAATTTCTCGTCTACATACATAAATACACGAAAAACCTAACCCTCCTGAGGCAGTCGGGTAAAAATAGGTAAAAATCGCTAGGCAAACAGAGTTATCTACTTGAGTATTAAAACAGATTTCCGCTTTTTTGCTTCGTCCGAGATGAATTAATGTGCTAATCGAATGAACATCCCCGAGGTATTGAAAGTAGGATCTGTCTAAAAAATAGTAAGTACCTATGTAGACTACAAATACTAGGTTAGGTAAATAAATTAGATTGCCCACGGGAATAACTTCCTTTACTAACATTAAGATGGTCCAAAGTAGGTACCTACTTTTGCTATAAGTAAGATAATTAGGATTATCTAGGTTCTTAGTTTTTTACCCGTATGCCTCAGAAAAAGGGTTATTTTTTACGAGAGTATGTATGTACGTAGGTATGTGTACACGAAAGTTCTTTTTCACGGGCTATAACTCAAACTATGGGGATATATTAAAACTTCTAAAATTCCTTTGAAATTACCGTAGTCCGGTGTAGTGTTTTTTAATAATTACACTTGTTGTAACTTGTACAGTTCGTTGGTTGGTCCGTGAAAATGGGTATTTTACTTACCTACTACAGAATTGGGCCATTGGGCCAGTGGGCCAAAGTGACTGGCAGCTTGTGCGTTCCCTTAGGTGTCAATCTAACGACCTCTGCATTCAGAGTCCAAGGTGACTGACTACCCTTAAATAAGGGTTAAATCACACCACAACGTGATACGTCGTACAGAGGCGGCAGTTTTGACAGGGCTGCACTCAACGACTGACTTTCTGAAATCGCTAAGCTCAACAGGTCTCCAGCTGAAAAACTGAACAACTTTTTCCATGAAACATAATGTAGGCATTAAAAAAATTGCTTCGATTGCCCAGTGAATTGCTCGGTCAGCCTTGATCCTTGGGAAAAGTTGTTGAGTATAAACTGTACAGCATAGCGTTTTGGGAATGTCGGTCGTTCGATACCCCTCTGTAATGTAATGTACGAAAGGCGAATTCGAGATGCGTCGCGCGCGCTACAATGCGCCTTCATTTGGCAGTTTTAAAAGCAAGTAATTCCCCAAACAAGAGAATGCTATTGTATGAAATGACGGAAGATATGCATCCCCTCGTCGCGTCACAATCTGACTTGACCCTAAGCAACAGAAGTAGTTTGGTCCAGTTTTCCTGTAGCATTCAGATTCCCCTGGAGAGCAGGAAAGTTCTCATTTGTTTTATTACCCCGGAACAATAAACATTAAAAATGTAGGTAGGTACGCTGGCTACCGTATGGACGAGGCTCTTGGTTCTAATTCTAGGAATAGGAAATGGGTTAAAGCAGTAATAGTAAACTACTTATTTATTAAGGTTATTTTTGGTTTTGACCCCGGAGTAAGTAATTTTACTCTGTAGAACAGAGACGGTCGAATATTTTTAACTCGTCATAAAATAAGCCTGCAGTTATCTGCTATCACTCCTGTTGGTAAGTGAGGATGCAGACGAAGTTAGAACGTACTTGCTTAGATGGTGCCTGCCTATTCACTTTTCCCTTGAATAGGTCCAAGTTATAAATGTTTGTGATTCCTCAGACCGCGTGCACACAGGCGACTTTGTAGCTAAGCGACACACGAATCTCGTTCTTTTCCACATTTGTGAAAGGGACTGAGACTGAAAAGGAGTCGTCGACCAAAGCCGCACGTGTGCACGCCTGGTTGGATAGAAGTGGTCCTTCATCAGAGCCCGCTTTAGTTACTAGTAGACCTTTTGAAAAATACAACGCCATAGTTCATCAAGTCGTTCGTTGACTCTGTGTCCTAAACAAAAAGAACAGGAAGTCAGAACATCTGCCGTACAAACTCAGTTCTTGTTTTTGTAAATAAAGGTGAAATTAAACTTCGGGTGCTGTACGCGGCTTAGTGCGCCGTCAATGTGACAGCGTCATGCCAGTATGCACGCGTGCCTTGTGAACTTTTTGGTATCTCATACAATACAAGCCCATACAAACCAGTCAATTGACGGCGGCATGACTGCGGCACGCTTGGTCTTTAATAGCACCTTAATTCAGTACATTACTGGTTACTTACTTAACTGTTTCGTTTCATTAACCATTGCGTAACCAGTTAAAAGGTATTTTAAGTACTTGGACGCTTTTTGCGCGCGCTCCGGAAATATTGTCAGCCATTTTATTTTAATAATGGTAATATTAAGGAGGATGCCGTAAGCATAAAATTTTATAGGATACTGTTTTTTGACATAGAGTAGAAAATGGTCAGCAAGAAGTTCAGTACGACGTTATTGCTAAAGTACGGTCGGTCGAATTAGTCTTATTAGACAGCTGACCGACCGAAAAATCGACCTTTTGCCATTAAGTACCTACTTGCATTAACATGATTTTGACAGCCGTCAAATTTGACTTATTCGAGCGTTCGTACTATAGGTAGCAGCACATCAACCTACCTATCCGATGTGGTTTTGCTTAGTCTTTTTATGAGAAACCAGTACACAAGGTGGTGCCTTAAATGGGTTGATGCGCTGACGATTCGGTTTAAGTAACCTACAACATTTGACATTTTATATTAACTTGCTTGTAAAATCTTTGATAGTACTATCTTCAAACTATGAAAAATCTAGTTTACGATTTCTATGAATGAGAATTTACGGAAAAAAACTTTGATCTTATAGGTAAAAGTATGATCCATTCGCCATCATAGTATTGCGACCAACCTTAGAGTCTATTCGCTCTAGTAGTGAATAGGCTCAAGCACTTATCTGCTTAAATTCTCATTTATCTTAGGACACAGACACAAATGATTTTACCGCTTAGTGACAAACCTGACCTCCAAAACCATACACCTCCAATAAAAAACCTCCAAAGTGTACTAATTTGGTTGATAAGATTGATGGTAGTGCGTCGACCTGCGCACGGGCAACCAGGGTGACCATGATGTGGCAGATCTCGGCCTTTTTAACAGACGATGAAGGAAAAGGTTGTTTATAGCAGAATTAAGACCTAATGAACGAATTTTATGAAAAAAGTGGATTTTTGCAACTTTGATTTCCTACACTAATATTATAAAGAGGAAAAGATTTGTTTTTGTGTATATGTCGACTAGATAGAAAATTTTTGAAATTCCCTGCGTAACACAGGCTTCTTTTTACCACGGGAAAATGCCTTATTCCTACGTGTAAACGGTAAGCAGCGGGTAGCTGGCCTCCAGTATAGTTTACATATCGCCGTCCTACTGCAAAAACCAATTAACTCGAAATTTCTACGAAAATTACTTTTGAATGCAAAAGTACTTATATTTTTTTGCTTTTTCGTCTGCGAAAACCCATTAACTGCTAAGTCTTATAGTTTCGCTTCTAGCTAAGTAGATAACCAATCATTTCAAACACTGGTAAGGTTTGTTTCCAAATAAAAAACATTAAGCAGATTTAACTTAACTGACACCATATTTGTCTCCAACGATTTTCGGTTAAGTTGATAAAATTTGGCTTTCCCGTAGGAGAGACCATAGAAAACTCTATTTTTTTTCTCAGTAACAACCATTTAGTAAGATTTAAATTTCCGTACTTGATTAAGATGGTCTAATAAAAGCAATTAAAATTGTTTAGTTGGTTTTACCGGACGAATTTCATACTTAATGCAATACATCGAATCGTCTAAGAAAATATTATATATCCAGATAATTGCTTTTCCCTGACGATATTTTATTCACGGATGTTACATAATTACTACAGCGAAAAACGACTAAAGTTGTTTAATTGGTTTTACCTGACGAATTCCATACTTAAGCAATACATCGAATCGTCTAAGAAAATATTATATATCCAGATAATTGCTTTTCCCTGACGATATTTTATTCACGGATGTTACATAATCACTACACGAAAAACGATTAAACCTGTTTAGTTCCGTGTCACTGGCGAAGCTGGCGCTAGTGTCGGTCATTCGGCCATTTGCATTTACAACAAGTGCGCTCGTCTCCCGGTAAAAAGTAAATTTTCAACGTTTTTAATCATATTGTGAAGTTAATACACTCGGCTTCAAAAAAATCGCACCTTTTAAGAAATCTATTTCAAACATCTTTCAATCGTATTTGTATTATGAAATATTGGTAATGTTCGGTATCATTTGAAAAGTAAGGAAACAGAGAATGCAAAAACAATAATTCATTCAATGTTTTTATTGGAACTGAGAAAAATTTACAAAACAATAAAAATCCTTAAAAACCCTAATGAAATCTGATAAATTTTTCAGAACAAAGTTGCTTAAAACTAACCTAAAACCTAGTGTTACCCCCCCTAGCCCTAATGACGTCTTCCATGCGCTCCCTCATGGATCGCACCAACTTTAGGACCTCTTCTTGAGGGATACTGTCCCATTCCTCAATAACGGCGTCTTGGAGCTCCTGAAGAGTCGCGGGAGCGGGATCACGGGATCTAACCTTGCGTTTCAGCTGGTCCCAGAGGTGCTCTATCGGGTTCAGATCAGGACTTTTCGCTGGCCACTGCATGACAGGGATCCCAACCTCTTGAAGGTAGCCTTGCACAATACCAGCAGTGTGCGCGCGAGCGTTATTGTGCATTAATGTGAACCCGTCGCCAATAAATCCAGCATAGGGGACCACATGTTCTTCCAGGATCTCTGTGATGTACCGGTGAGCAGTCATCGACCCTTGCCCGCGAGCACCGCCGGTCCGAGAGACGCAAGAAAGTTCAGTTTTGCCATCGGCAGATATGCCGCCCCAGAACACGCAGGAACCGCCCCCGTATTCTACCGTTTCTTGGATGCAGGCTTGGGCAAAACGTTCCCATTGTCTTCTGTATACTTTTTTGCGTCTATCGATGCAGAAAAGGCACACTCTTGTTTCGTCTGAGAAGAGAACAGTTCTCCATTGGTCCAGGGTCCAATTAACGTGGGCACGAGCAAATTGCAAGCGTGCTCGCCGATGCGCTGCGGTTAATTTTGGACCGGTGGCAGGTCTTCTAGCCACAATATTTCTCTCCTTTAGTCTTCTTCTAACTGTTGAGACACTCACGGCCCTTCTACGAACTGCTTGAAGCTGCTGTTGCAACTCAACAGCATTAGAGAACCGATTTCTCAAAGATTTCGATACGACGAATCGGTCATCTCTCGCAGAAGTGCAGCGATTTCTACCAGACCCACGCCTTCGGACAAAGCCACCGGTCTGCAGGAACCGCTAGTCTAGTAAACTCTTCGAACAGAAAAGCGACTCAAGTGCAATTGCCGAGCAACATCACACTGACGTAGTCCTGATTGCAGTAGTGCGATAACTTGGGCGGCTTCAGCAGCTGTAGGGTCACCTGTCCAACGTTGAAACACAATTTTTTTGAACCCTCATAACTCTGCTGTTTTTGAAGATACAAAAAAAGTAATTACGTCTGGGGATAGTTAATTTAATTGGGAACATTATTTTTTTATCGATTTTTGCCTTACTTCTAAACTTTATGTTACACATAATATTTTACGAATAAAGAGATTTGTTTCAAAGTGTACACATACTTATATTCAATGAAACAACAAAATTTTAACAATGAAACGGGGATAATCAACATTGAAACGGGGACAATCAACATTGAAACGGGGGAAATAAACAGTGAAACGGGATTATCAACAATGAAACAACATTGTTTATAACTTGTTTTTAGTTAACTTTTTCTAAATTATTCATGACAGTAGACCAGCCAACAATCATGTTATGTAATATTCTTAACCGAATTTCAAAAAAATATCGTAATTAATTGTCATGTTTCATTGTACACACGCCTGATTATACAATGAAACGCAATTGGACACATTGATACACTGTTTCATTGTTTAATTTCTATGTTTGTTTCAATGTTGACCACAACCGTTATATTATTTAAAATTTAAAAAAAATGCATTTTCTAATAGACGATTTTTTTAAATATAATTATAAGTGATACAAACTTGAAATAAATGCTTGTTTTTTTGGCAAAACATCAAAAAATGCTTGTGGAGACGTTGTCTCTTAATGGAGCGCCTGGTAAACTGGAGGCGTGCGGCGGGGTCCTGTGCGCTCTTTCCTACTCCCTATCCCTAGTGCACTACCAGGCAATGTCGCGTTTTCGAGATATCGCTAAGTTTCATTGTACCCGACTGTTTCAACGTTGGACAGGTGACCCTAGTGTCCATCTTCAAGGATGTTTTTCTGATGAAAGATATTCTTCTGTGTCTTCTTCGACTGTTGGTAGCAAATTTATCCCCCAATAAGCTGTATCGACCCTTTTATACCCAAAAAACAAAACAATACAAACAAAATTTGAAGAGGAGAATCAGTTCCATTGTCATTCACAGTGACGTGAAATGTCAAGCTTTTTCTTTTTCAAATGAAATGGATATTTTATTAAAGAGTTTTTATAGGGCTCTCAAATGATACCAATATTGCTACGAATAACTGCTTGTCTTACCAGTGCTTGAAGCCTATTTTTACGGACGTGCGATTTTTTTGAAGTCGAGTGTAGTTTATAGTAAGAGAGTATTATTACAAAATAAAACTCCTTTTTCTTTTCTTATTTTGATTATCATTTTATTCCATTTACCTATTCTCCATACCTAGATTATAAAACTGCTAAAATTTTGTTAAATACATAGAAGTTATTCATTTTTCCGTAGGACTTTCGGAAAATTCGGTAAAATTCTAGACGTCTAGATTATGATGGTATACCTTACACCTATCCTATACCTACTCACCTATCCTACACCTACTCTTCCCCTATCTACCCCTACCCTACCCTACACCCACTGCACGACACCTACCCTATCCAACTATCCTACACCTACTCTACACCTACCCTACCACAAGCCTGCGCCTACTCTACATCTAATACTCTACACCCACCCTACACCAGCTATCCTACACCCACCCTACGCCTACTACTCTACACCTTCCCTACACTTACTCTATCTACACCTATTCTACCCCTACTTACAACTATCCTACGCCTACCCTAGTCATCTACTACTCTAAACCTACCCTACACCCACCCTACTTCTACCCTACACCTACCCTACACGTATCCTACACGTACCCTACACCTACCCTAAACTTTGAGTTATAAATTTTGATTACAGATAAAAGTACTGAAACTGTAATAAATTACTTGCTTAACTTTTATATTCGTTAATTTTCGGCAGGGAAAACCAATTATCTTGATACAATTTCTACTTGTAACTCTACAAGGGACAACTGGATAGGTACGTTTTTATCATGGTTAGGTTTAATGAACTAAATGTAAAAAATAATTTCTCGGGATTTGCTGTATTCTTAATACTTTAGAAAATATTAACAATTTTAAAGTTCTCAGTGAAAACCAATTAAATAGGTGGCCTTGTGAACATTTTTGAAAATTTCACTAATAAGTAATAGTCTTTTTAAAACACAATAGATATATTTAAATAGAACATTTATTAGCGTACTGATGCTATTAAGTAACAATAGGAATATAATAATACTAATGTATTTTCAACCCCTTAAACATTATAATCCCGATATCTTCGTTTGCACATTTTACGATTTAATTGGTTTTCGCAGTAAGGCGGCGATATATGGTATTAGACACAATTTTGGCTAATTAGAAAAAAGACTTTGTGGCTGTAGAAACCAACAGTGCTATATTGCAGATTTTATCAAATTCCTTGCCTCGTGAGTGGTCATAGTAAGTGATGGTCACCCTACTTATTATCCGTAATCCTCAATTCATTCACGCGCAAGCAGGTCCGAAGGTACACTCGTTTTTTCCTTTTTGCCTTGGCTCCAGCTTAATGATGCTGTTTTTTTTAGAATCATGTCAAGCTCGTAGGAGATGGTCACCCTACTTGCGATCCTCAGTTCATTCACGCTCAGGCTGTTGCTTCGGTCATACACTCCTTTTTTACCATCTTTTTAAGGCCTAGACTCTAGTATAGTATCTTGATGTTGCTAATTTTTAGGGTTTTGTAGTCTACTAGAAACCCTTATAGTTTCGTCATGTCTGTCTGTCTGTCTGTCTGTCTGTCTGTATGCCGCGCCCTCATATCTTCGTCAGTTTTAGAGCTATCGACATGAAATTTGGTGAGAAGATAGATCGTGTTGACCCAAATATAGAAATGTTAAGAAAAAATATTTTAAATGCTTTTTGGACCCCCTCCCATACAAGTGAAAGGGGGGCAAAAAAAATTTTTTTCTTCTTTTATATTGAGTAGGGTATCGTTGAATAGGTCTTTTAAAACTAAGGTGAGGTTTCTTTGAAACAAAGTCACTAAAATGTTTCTGTGACGAGATATTTGCTTTTAAAAAGGGCGTTTTTGACCCATAATTTGTTCCAGCTGTAACTTCTAAAGTATAAACGCTAAAAATTTGAAATAAATATGGAATATAGCTTACAATCTGAAGTTACAATGAAAACTATAACGGATATCGTACTCTTAAAGGTTTCAGAAAAAATTGAGCTTTTCTATTTGCGGTTGGTCATTATACTGCTGCTAACAAACCAGCAACAAAATTAAGTTTGTAATGCTGAAAAACCTGATATTTTAACGTTGACTACGAAACCCTATTTGTGGGCGTGTCTGACACGCTCTTGGCCGGTTTTTCCAGATTCCTCTCAAGCTCGAAAAAGATGGTCACCCTACTTGCGATCCTCAGTTCATTCACGCTCAGGCAGGTGCTTCGGTCATACACTCCTTTTTACCTTCTTTTTATGGTCTAGACTCTAGTATCTTGATTTTGCTGATTTTGTCAAGCTCGAAAAAGATGGTCGCCCTACTTGCGATCCTCAGTTCATTCACGCTCAGGCAGTTGCTTTGGTCATACACTCCTCTTTTCCTACTTTTTGGGGCCTTGACTCCAGCCTAATGATGCTGATTTTGCCAGATTCCTGTCAAGCTCGAAAAAGATGGTCACCCTACTTGCGATCCTCGGTTCATTCACGCTCAGGCAGGTGCTCCGGTCATACACTCCTTTTTTGCCTTCTTTTTAGGGCCTAGACACTAGAATGTTGATGTTGCTGACTTTGCCAGAGTCCTCTCAAGCTCGAAAGAGATGGTCACCCTACTTGCGATCCTCAGTTCATTCACGCACAGGCAGGTGCTTCGGTCATACACTCCTTTTTTTCTCCATCCACGTGCGAGATGTTTTTTTCTTGTTTCTTAATGGCCTCCTCATTCTTAAAGCTTTTTTGCCTATTCTGTTTAAGTAAGTATGTCAATTCAACTAAAGTATCGACTAGGTATAGTATGGTCATTTGAATAGGCCATATTTAACAGCTGTCAAAACCCATACTAGGAAACATATTAACAAAGAAAAATAGACCTTTTGTCATAGCATTAACATGGTTTTGACAGCTGTCAAATATGCATAGGTATTCGAATGACGGTGCTATAATAGAGATTTCTTATCTCTTTGGGATTAGCTAAGAAAATATCAGCGAACGAATCGTGACAATATTGTATTTTTAACAAATTAAAAGACAGTGTTCATAATTGCCCGTTTTTTTGTACAAAAAAGATAAAAGTTTTTATTCTTTGAGCTAATCTAGAATTTGTAATTAGTTAAGAACCCGTCTACTCCCCTCACAATGAGTCTTATCCCTCCCTATTCGTGCAATTTCAAATTCCATCGCTGCCTTGCGTTAAAATCTTTGACACACAACTTAAACAAAACCAGCGGTGTATGTCTGATTATGCTGAAAGCGGGGAGAGAAAAAAGTTCTTTGTGTTTTAATTAAAAGTTGTGCCACCTTTGACGCCTTTGAGTTGAGGACATGGCTCGTTAAGAACTAATTACTTCTGTGCTGTACCTACTACATGCTATCATAATGTAAAATGCATTACAAAATACAAGCTCAAAGCTTCTAAAGTCCAATGCTGGACATAGCCATATTGGGATGTGTTTGTCATAGCCAGCACTCTTGGCAGGCGGATTGGCGAGCACAATGCAAGGAGTTGTACACTTCACAGGTAACGCTGCTGCCCATCATCTGCCTGCCCTTATCCCAAATCAGTTGGTGTCGGCGCAGCATGTTTTGTAAGAGCACAAAATCATGTAGCAAAAAGGATTCGGCTAAATTTTATGACCGGCTATTGTAGGTGGTATCAACGCTAAGGGATGGCAGTATTCTTCGCCGTTACTACAAAGCTGCTGCCCATTCCCAGGATTAATCCTCGAGGAAGAAAAATCGCGTTTTAGACGACTCTATCAAGTATACGAAATGCATTTTTATCTTGAATTCTGTGGCTCCATTTCAGTTACGTGAATAAATTATCCCACAATAGGCAATTGCCTCTTGCTCTTCTAATTACTGTAAATTATGATTTTAAAGTGGGGTCAGGTTCAAACAAAAGGGAATCGACCTTTTTAGTGAGTGGCATTGTCTTTCTATCAGTAAGGAACATTTTTGGGATAATATTCGAGAGAAAATGAGAAAAAGTAGGCAGACCAAACCAGCCCGATGGTCAGATGATACATACATACATATATCACGCCTAATATCCCTTGCATTGAAAGGAAGGCAGAGCTTAAAAGCCTGTGAAAAACGCCATTTACAACACGTCTGACAAAAGTTTGAGAGTCATTCAGAAGATGTTGTATCACTACAGTGATAAATTGTCAGCCTATCGCCTGAAATTGCAATACACATCAACAAATCAAATCCCTTATTAGCGCGATACCTACGGGGAAGATGATGGGGTGATGCTATTCTAAGCCGGCACCACACGGCATTTTGTAATCGCCCACCCAAAAATATATAAGTACTTATTGATTTTGTGTGCAGCTATCGTATACAATGTTTACTCTTTCTCGTATACCATGTTCTGTCGACGCGTCGTGCAGCCGGTTTCGGCACCTTTGGGTTCGATTCCCGGCGGTATGTTTACTCGGCCAACAAGTTAATACCTGTTGAACAACGATTCTTGTTGTACGTATTGCTTGTAAAGTGTGGGACCTTTGTCGGCGGTTTTATGTGTACGTAAAGTGCCTATCAATGCCTTTTTAGTTTCGTTTTATGGTTGTTGAGAATGAAATATGTGCCAAATGTGTGTTCAGTTTTCTGAGACGTTCTAAGAGAATTCGGCACGTACCTATTATGATGGATGATATCATCAACTGCCTTCTTTTATCCCAAATCAGTCGGCGCAACATGTTTTGGTAGAACACAAAATCATGTAGCATTGGGATTTGGCTATGTTTTATGACCAGCCACGTGCCTGACGTCAACCCTCTTTGGAAATACAATTCTATTATAGGCGGTTACCAAAATCAATCAAATTACCATAGAATCAAAATTATCATTCATAGAACCAATATCGATTTGTAACATCACTATTAGTAATCAATGTATGCCAAGTAATCGTATTCGTAATTTCCGATAACATTGTTTCGATTAATGTAATGCGTGGTTTATCGATAAGGAACATCGATTTGCATATCGTATTGTTTCACGATAGTGATTGCTTTTCGATAGTGATAGAGAAACTAGGTTACGAAAACTTATAATTCTATGCTAACAATCACGCCTTTTCCCTTCTGAGGTAAGCAAAGCATCAAATGGCGAACCAGCCGAGGCGACTGAACTGGTTGTGATGTTGTCATGTAGAGCTAAGTAGCAACTTCTTCATTCTTCTTCAACATTTTGTTCCCGTTGGAAACGAAAAGTAGCGGCTATTCATAAACATGACAAACCTGAGATTAATATAACTAGTAACTACATTACCAACATAAAAATCTCACACTTGATTTTAAGGTTCCGTGGTTATTATCACTAAAACTATAAGACATTATAACGGGTTTTAACTCACGGTAGGGGTATATCGTAGGGGTATACCGTGAGTTAAAACCCGTTATAATGTCTTATAGTTTTATAAAAATCTCACTCACTTACTAAGTATTTGTCTCTCTAGCTAGCATTTTTTAACTGCTCTGCCTTTCCCGGCAGGGAATGTGTGTGTGTTAGTGGCGAATAGTCCATACATGCCGATTCCCATCGGCTTCCCTTCAGAAATCCATATTCTCTCATGAAGTACTTTCATTTAGGTAGTTCATTTTTTCGCTTCGGTCTACCTTCTATATGTCACACTTCGCCACTGGAGTGTGTGTGTGTTTCAAAGTTTTCAAACCCCAAGATAGACCCGGATGAATGTCAAATTGAAGGTAGGTAAGATAAGAACACATATAATGCAAACGTTTCCATTTAGTTGAGCTTTATGTATGACGAAGCACATTTATATGATTCGCGTCTCGCGTAGCAAAATATGAAATTGTAAATATTTTTCACCACGGAACGAAATTTTCATTGCTGAAATGGTTTTATAGCCGGTGTTAAACATTCCCGTTTTTATAGCAATTTATATTTTCAAGTGTTTATGATGGCTGTTACAGTTTTAGTAGATTTTATTTTAAATCTAGCCACATGAAAGCACCCACTGCATGCACGTCCTACCTAATTCATAGAAAACATGCGTTTTTAAAATATTTTTATTCGTATATTGTATTTTTTTATTTGGTGATTAATATACAGGAACCAAAAAGAAACTTAAATTAAAAATCAATCCGCGAGTGATGAATAGGGATAGCAATACGGAGGGTATATTGGAAGGTCCGTGTCCAGCAGTGGAATGTTGTGTTGTGGCTGTAGTAGGAAAGATGGTGTTGGGAAGATCATTCTACCTTTACAACAGGAATATGCTTACCTCGACGCTAAACGCGATGAATGAAAGGCTCGTACTCCCGCCACCATTAACTATAGGTAATTATGTAATTGGCAAACTCACGTGTCCACACTGTGCACGGGAGTGTAATGCCGAAATTGGCTACAATAGCCACCTGCGAGCGCATCAGCGCCGGCTTGATTAGGAGAAGAAGTAGTCGCCATCGCCAAAATCGGTCGGAGAGATCATCATCATCATCATCGTATTAACTAAAAGCCGCTGGGTGCGTTTAACTTTGTTTCTCATACTCATAGAAAATTGATAAAATTCGCCTAAAATTCTTTCTCTTTCCCGTTTTACGCGCTCAATCGGTTCCGGCGATTACCGGTCGATTTGAGCGACTAGCGTACAACGGAACGGAACTAACTCGACGTGATTTACGTGAAGCGAGATACGGAACGTTAGAACCGAAGAACTATCGCTAGAAACGCTGTGACACGTATTTTTCTAAGTTATTTGTTCTGAGATAACAACGACATACTGTTCCTAATTTTACAAATAGCACTTCTTTAGTTAAATAAAAGGACGTACAAAGTATATTTGGTAAGTCTACTACTACGAAAGGACTTGGCTAAATGTTCATACAACAAAAACCCAGAATCGCCAGCAACGATATGTACATAAATAGGTTCACTACAGTATTGCTATTTAATAAAAAAATATACAGGGTCCTACCCCATCTAGTATAGAAAATATTAGATAAAGTAGATACACCTTATACGAGAAGTTCGTCCAGTGGTTACTCATACCCTTGAGTATATCTCGTACTCAGTTGTAGGTAGGTAGGATGTCAAATAAGTACATAAAATATAATCGAGTATGTGGTAAAATGACAACTAGGAAAAATATGTTTGATACAAAGATAAAATAATGCTATAAAATATCTTGGATGACTTTGCTAACTGTTTATACACCAAAAACCCAGATTCGTCTGGAACCAAATGTATGTATACAGGATGTAAAAAAATAAATTGCAAATATTTTAAGGGGTGAACCATCCCATGAAACTGAACAACTTTCCCCAAGGAACATAGACCGAAACATGAAAAAAAAAATTGGGCCACCCATACTAATTGACTCGATCGGCTCGTACATTTGGCTAGTACAAACATATACCAAAGTCATCCAAGATATTTTATAATATTATATTTTATCTTTGAATCAAACATATTTTTACTAGTTGTCGTTTTACTAGATACACGATTATATTTTATGTACTTAATTGTCATTCTACCTACAATTGAGTACAAGATATACTCAAGGGTATGAGTAACCACTGGACGAACTTCTCGTATAAGGTGTATCTACTTTATCAAATATTTTCTATACTAGATGGGGTAGGACCCTGTATATTTTTTTTATTAAATAGCAATACTGTAGTGAACCTATTTATGTACATTTCGTTGCTGGCGACTCTGGGTTTTTTTCTGGCCAAGACCTTTGGTCACGTCACATCCATCCATAAATAAATATGACACAGTGTCATAAACCTTACGATGCGCAACAGAAATATTATATCCAACATCTTTCCCATCTTATAAAATTCCTGGAACCAAACTGTTAAATCCACAATCCACCGGAAGCTCAAGATATTTCCGCTCGATTGAGTCAAGTAACCAGACGTCACGGGAAATCAGGATGAATTTATCTCTATCAGTGTTTCCCAAAGTGGGAAGCGCCTTTGGTTGACCTTTGTGGGTCGTGTTCTTTTTTCAAGCAGAAGTAATTTTTGGAAGCTAGTGAGCCACTTAATCTTAGGTATGTCTACTTGCTTTGCCAATATCATTTTGACTCTCGGAACCAACTTGTTAAAAGGTAGTACCGGAAGCGCACGATATTTCCGTTTGATTGATTTTATTTCTGCCAGAATTTCCCAAAGTGGAAATTGAGCTATTGGCTGCTCTCTGGGGTCCCGAAATACCTATTTATTGCAATGGAAGGCTGGTTTTTTTCAGATATATAGGTAAAAGAGCTTATATAACTACCATAAGCTTTGTGTACAGAACTCTTCAGACACGGAAGTTTAGACTGTATGAGATATTATAAAAATATGAGTAGAAAAAAATACGCTCTATTTTGACGCAAGCCCTCAATATGCTTGAACATAATAACCAGCGTACAAATTTTCGGCTTCTATGAATATGATAAAGAAAAAACCTGGTGCTGTCATTATATTTTATTTTACCTCTATATATTTAAAAAGCCTGTGCGCAGCTCAGTACCGGGACCAAATCTTGATCCTATCCTGCTGCTGCAGTCAGCGACACCTTGTACCTAATACTTCGTTTTTTAGGGTTTCGTAGTCTACTAGAAACCCTTATCATTTCGGTAAGTCTGTCTGTCTGTCTGTCTGTATGCCGCGCCCTCATAACTTCGTCAGTTTTGGAGTTATCGACATCAAATTGGGTGTGAAGATAGGTATTGACCCAAACTTAGAAATGTAGAGAAAAATTAATTAAATTAAATTAATTAAAATATTTTAATTGTTTTTTGGACCCCCTTTCCATACATGTGAAAAGGGGGCAAAAATTTTTTTTTTGTCCTGTAACATTGAGTAAGGGGAGGGTTCTTTGAATCAAAGTCTCTTAAATGTTTCTGTCTCGAGATATTTGCTTTTAAAGGGGGCGTTTTTACGCCATAATTTGTTCCAACTGTAACTTCTAAAGTATACGTAAGCTAAAAATTTGAAAAAATTATGATTAATTATCGTTCTTAACATGAAGCTACCATGAAAGCTATAACGAATACTGTACCTCTTAAGATTAAGGAAATTAATTTTTTTTAATTAAGTTTTTCAATTTGCGGTTGGTAACCATACAGTTACAAAGAAACCAGCAAAAAAATTAACTTTGTAACGCTGAAAGATCTGATATTTAAACGTTGACTACGGAACCTTATTTGTGAGCGTGTCTGACACGCTCTTGGCCGCTTTTTCTTCGAAGAGGGATTAAAATGGATCTGGGGACTTGGAGCTAAAAGTTTGAGAAACTCAGACCGATCTCATTTATCTTCCTTACTTTCCTGTTTCTTTATCTTTACCTGTTGTTTGTGTTTGATGAAAATAGCTTGCGTTTAAGGGTTTGCCTGAGGGTCAAAATGTTGACTGTATTCTTTTATAAAAATATCGAAAGAAAGAATATACTTTTGTTAGTACCTAGGTACAATAGACACCTATATACCTAGGTACTACAAAATAGAAGGTTCACAGAAGGTTCACTCGAACATATTCAGGATTTATATAATTGTCATTTGTTACACAGCCAAGGATGCTATCAATCATAGGGAAGAATATCAAAACAGCAAAATAAATCACATACAAGAACGTCATACGATCGATACTGAGCTAATTTAAATCTAATAAATATGACGTTCGTGGCAGTCACCTTCTGAGATTCCAGTTATTTCCAGTTAAAGTCAGTAAGCGTCAAAATCGTCACCAGTACTGAGTGAGCCATCAGTAAAGTCATTTCGTCACAAAACCGAATCCAAACTCCGGGAAAACGGTGCTGTGCTTGTGGACACCACCTAACTAACCATCATATTTCTTAATATTCTAACCCAATCACCTATTATGCTAGCTATTAATAACAATAACTGCTTGTCTGTGCGTATGCATTCATTAATAACATCGTTACGACTGATTGGGCGCCATTTTCATTAGTTGTATTGTTACAATACAATAGTCATCGAAGCGCCACGTTTAGTATTGTTAAAAGGGTTGAGGCTCACTGAATAGCATGTTATATTATATAGGTACCTCTATTTGTAAACAAGTCAATTTCCACCCTAGACAAATGATTCTGCAGACAACATTTTTAGACACCCCGTGTAAACCAAACTTCTAGTCATAAATTGTATTCGTCATAGAATTGAATCAAGTGTTTTTGTGTTTAGTCAGTTTTTGCAGTTGTACCTATCTATCTTATAGGTGGAATTCAAAATCTATATAGAACTAGGGCTCATCTGGAAGTCATTTTAAGTTTGTTCCAACAGAAAGGGTGGGCACGTTTATAGATTTAATGAAAAAAAAAATGTACGTTTCGGGATGAAATATGTAAGAATAAGGATAACTTAATCCAGGAAATGACCTGACAGTCCTGCCTCTGATATTCAAAAGGTGTTCCATGCTTTTCGTTTCAAGACTTTAGCAAATACAGGTAATTTGAAGCCTAAACAAATACCTCCAAGTGTAGCCCGACCCTAAAACTAAGGTTGTATTCGGGTGCGTGGGTGATCATTGTTTTTGTGTATTCTATGCGCCTACGCATCCAATAAAAGCTGGAAACAATCAGTAATTGATTAAGGACAAACTTCACAACGACGGTCGGTCGCCCTTTCCAATTTAACCTTCGGCCGATTGCTTACTTTGTTTTATTATTAGTTTATAAAGGTTAGGTACCTACTGTTGTTTATAGTTGAAATTGCCAATCGAAATTAGATGAAGTGAATTTTGATAGAGTACCCTTGTCATCCAGAAGTATAGTTAACTTGTAGAGCTCTATCTATATGTAAAAAGATCATAAACGGCTGTAAAAACGGCCATTACGATCACGTCCGACAAAAGTGAGTCATTCAGAAGACTGTAAGTGTATCACCATAGTACCACGTTGTCAACCTGTCGCCCAAAATTGCAATACACATCAACTTTGAAACCCTTTACTCGCCTTTATGGTAGGTATTCTAAGGTGATGCTATTCAAAGCCGGCACCACACGGCAGAACACACAGCAGAACAATAAAAATAGCCGACGAATTGAAACCTCCCCATTTTTTAAATCCGATTAAAAGGCTAAAAATACAGTGAAATTGTATTATTTGCGTGGAAAAATGGAGCAGTTGAATAATATTAGCACACGATTTATCACTTCCGTCCCACGGGAAAACACGTTCTCTGTCTAATAAGCCGCGAAACAGGACTCGATTTTGAATAATAAATGTAGGTATAGTCTGATTTTTATTCAGATAGACTAAACTGACAGCTGAGATCGGCCTTTTGTTTTTAAAATGTTGCTAGCATCAGGCTAGTGTTGTGGTTTGACTCATTCATTTTATTCATTGAACTGTTGTCCCATGATTCCTAGATGTATTTGTTTTTGTAAATAAATATGCTCAATATATACTTGCGTATTTATTACGTACCTACATACTTTACGTTACGTAAAAGAGTATACGTTACGCGTATACTTTACGTTTATACGCAAAGTTTTTGTTTAGTTTATACAATTCAAAAATGAATAATATTGAAATTTAAAATGTAGGTACTGTTCAATAAATTCACATTAATGATATCAGACTGTTACTAGTTATGTTCTCATTAGCTTTTAAATAAAAAATTCGTCAGACAGGAAATAAATGTGAAGTTAGTTTGTTATACACATAGTAGTATGTTTCAATTTAATATTGAAAATTGAAATAAACTAAAGTACACCGCAGGAAATGTAGGTGAAAAAAAGCTGAGTGAATTTTTCTATTTTTTGGATATGTTACGTATCATAGCGTATTTGAAAAAATATGTGAGGGGCAAACACTTTCTATACCTGGTTTTGGAGATAATGGCGTTTATGTAGACGACTTCCCATACAAATAGCAAAATTCACCTGTTTTCAAATAAGTCGATTTTTGTCACTTTTTTACAATGAGAATGGTTATTTTTTACTTTTGGAATACACTAACAGATTATTTGGTGACATTTTTTCGATACAATTATATCTTGTCCGGCTTACGGTTTTTATGATATTTCGCCAGACATCAATATTTTTAGGGAAAAAATAGGTAAACCTGATTTATTTTTGAAATGAATGCGTGAGATTTATTTTTCATTTTTTTATTAGATAAACAACATTACATTTAATAAAAAATGATGAAATAAAAAAACATTCTATGTCTACTTTTTTTGTTATAGAGATTGAAAGTATATTTTGCTAGTCTTTATTCATACTTTCAAACTCATATAAAAAAAAAAACTAGACATAGAATGTTTTTTTATTTCATCATTTTTTATTAAATGTCATGTTGTTTATCGCATGATAAAATAAAAAATGAATCTCACGCAGTCATTTCAAAAATAACTCAGGTTTACCCATTTTTTCCCCAAAAATATTGACGTTTGGTGAAATATCATAAAAACCATTTGCGCGACAGAATATGTTTGTATCGCAAAAATATCGACAAATAATCTGTTAGTATATTGCAAAAGTAAAAAATAACCGTTTTCATTGTAAAAAAGTGACAAAAATCGACTTATTTGAAAACAGGTGAATTTTGCTATTTGTATGGGAAGTCGTCTACATAAACGCCATTATCTCCAAAACCAGACATAGAAAGTGTTTGCCGCTCACATATTTTTTCAAATACGGTATGATACGTAACATATCCAAAAATTTGGAAATTTCACGCAGCTTTTTTTTCACCTACATTTCCTGCGGTGTACTTTATTTTCATAAAGATTTTATCACAATCTTTGAATCACATAACTTGATCATTTGGGTACAACACTATTTATTTATTATTTTAAAATACAAAAACGTGGCAACCCACCAAACGTCAGTTCAGTCTATCTGAATAAAAATCCTACTATAGTGTAGTTGTATATTCTTTTGTTTTTTGTTGTAGTTTTTCAGTTTTCGCCTTATGTTTCTCGAGAAAAGTTGTTAAGATTCATGGACAGGTCCATCCCTTAAAATTTTTGCAATATATTTGTACACGATATCTATTGATTACAAGCCTTATCTTTGATACGACAAATCACCTTTGAAGATCCGCCTAGCCGTTTGGACTGAAACCCGTGAAAAGAATTTCTTGCCCACATATTTACATACGTACCCATATACCTACATACGTCATACATACACACATAAATACTCTCGAAAAACATAATCCTCCTTCTGAGGCAGTCGAGTAATGAGGTGGCAAACAGTAGAAACTAATTGCGCGAATCTCAAATGTGCCTTTTTTCTGTGATTGGTTGAAAATGTGTCAATGTTAAAGTTTACTCAAAGTAAGAACCTATCACTTCTTAAAGGTTTTGTTTCATCATATAAGCACAATTGCGTTTGCTGCCATCTGCAAAAAGCTTTCGAGTTTTCCTCCCCATTCTCCATACTTAAACGTAAAACCTACCTAAGAATAGGTAAGAGTAATTAGTAACTCGAAACGTTGAAGCAATATCAAGTCACTTCCTATGATATTGAATTCTTTTTGCATGCAGCATATTACTATACTTGTCGCGGCAGCAGCTGTGACCTTAATGTTTGCCAATAAGTATTCTAACTATTACTTATTAGCATTTCTGAACATAAGTATAAAATAATTTTGTAACATGACTTTTTATAATAAACTTACAAGATTATAAAAATATTATTGTATACAGATTACATTAGGTATCACAAAGAAAACCACAAACGTTTATTAATCTTTAAAGTTCGTTTGTGGGTCTGAGGCCATACAGATTATCTGTTGCAATTCTTAATTTAGTCGGTTGCAACACCCACCAACTCTTCTACGCAGTATCTTTAGGTTTTAATGCCTTTTTAGGAGATTGTTGGTTGAGTTTGATTTTGTTGCCTAATAGGCTGTTAAGAAATGACCTCCTTGGTAGATACTAGATACACAATAGGATATTGTACAACAAAAGTCTAGACTTAATGCGCTAACGTTCATTTACTGGAAAGCTAAAATTTCAAAAAATATGAAAAGTTCCTTAGTTGTTCAGTCTATTGGGTTGGGATGCCGCTATTCGGCGATTGGAGACGAGCACCAATAAATTGAAATTTGGCAGGTATCGATCGGTGCATCGAATTCAGCTCGATGGCTCAGTAGCAGATCGGTAGGATGGGAGTACCGACTGTATGCGACCCGGTTTCGAGCCCCGGTCGATGCATGACATTTTCTCAATTTCTTATTTCCATTGTCATTTGTACTTATAATCTATTTGCAACATTACACAGACAATACAACTGACTATTGACTGTCTGTAATCTGTATTCACTACCTAACATAGATAATAATCTCCAATCTAATCTTCATAAAATGTTTATACCTTCATCGTGTACCAAAGCATTACACCGCTTCGCTCGTTAGATGATGCCGTATAACATAGTTTCCGCCACAAATTAGCTTAACCTGTGTACCTTCTATCTTGGCTCCGGTTATAGGTTAGATACTTGAAGCACAAAATAGAGAGTATACAGAAGGTTTACTCGACCCCATTTAGGATTTTGGCGACTGTCAATTGTTACATAGCCAGAGTTGCTATTGCTACTATTAAAAAACTTAAAGTATAAGAGTATCAAAACAGTATACTCTGATACAAGAACTTCATAATATGGTTCTGAGCAAATTTTAATCCATGAAATATGACGTTCGTTGCAACCATCTTCTTTGTTACCTTGAGTGCCCCTGAAATTCCAGCAATTTCCAGTTAATGTCAGTAAGCGTCAAAATTGTCGCTATGAGCCACCTGTAAAGGCGCCCCGCGTCTTTTCACTAATTTGTGCTTGACGTGTCATGATTAATCTAACTACAGATTTGGCGGCCAATGTGGTGATTCTCGATAGGGTCACTCACAAAGTTGATATTTAACACTTTGTTAATTTGTTCCTAGTCTGGTTAGGACATTGCAGGCTGATCAGGACAGACAGGCATCTGTATCCGCCGTTCTACTTCTTCGAGTGGAACACCAAGTCGTCCAACGACCCGATGAACTCTGGTATCAGGGTTTTTCTACCGCCTACTGCAAGTAGTAGGCCTCTGACATGGCTCCATCACCATCTTGCTTTTCTGAGAATCAGGTGGTTCTGCCGCAATAGCAAAGTGTAGGTTATAACCAAAGCTGATATTGAATATGCTCCGAGCAGCCTAGCTTGCTCCAGCATATTAGGTTACCTGGTGAAAGGTCAGCTGCGCTTGATAATTAAATTCCTAGAATCTAGATGACACTTAAGAAGATACACCTATTTTACTAGATCATACGTTGTTTGTGCCGTGTTGTGGCTTAGAATGGAATCACCACATATCTTTTCCGTGGTTGTCGTAAGAAGCGACTAAACAATGCTTTTCTAAGCCGATACCATACGGCATAGACAATAGACAAACTTTATTCATAAACACAACCTAGTATTTGACTAATAGCTTGAAATAGCTCATATTTTCAGTGTTTATCATCACACCACAACTCTATTCATAATCATGTTTACTGATGCACGAATTATTTACTTGGAACACAATTACTTTGTATGATAAACTACCTACATATCCTGCCTAATTGTTCGAAATATACCGCTGGTTATTCATTAGTATTTAGTATAGTGCCTACCTATATAAGGGGTCAAATTATTTTGGTGTATCATAGAGTCTATATGAAGCACCAGTTAAAGTTGAAACCTTAAATTGTTAAGAGCACCTATTTCAAATTTTACCCACAATTTACACCCTTGTTTGCTCCAATGAAGACATTTATCATGCTTTCTCACCAAACAGGAATATATGTATGTTCTACCACAGATAATACAATATACTACCGGTACTACTAGGTACTGTCAGCAGAACCCTAAGTTATATTGGAGGGTTCAGCATATACTTGTCTTTCTAGAGTCTTATGCATACTTGTCTATCCTTTTCATGTGGGACACCGAGTCGTACAACGTCCCAATGAACTTTGCTGTTAGAGTTTTTCAACCGCCTACTTCAAGTAGCAGGCCTCTGACATGGCTGTGTAGCGACCGCCGTCTAAGTGAAACTTCTTTCTTTTCGATTCGAACAATCAGGTGGTTATTGTTATTGATATACTGATTTTTCTTATTAAGTGTGAGGAGATTTGAAGAATCAATAATAGTAAGTCATTTAGGAATATATTATTTAGATCCGTTTGGTAAGTCGAGGGGCTGCTGATGCAACCTACTATTATTGTAGTATGGCTACCTACTATTATAATAGCATAAACCCATCTCGGATATAATAATAGGAGGTAAACCATTATGTCTAAATTAGAGTAATATCGCAGAAATAGGAAATTATAGTAGTTGCTGCATAGTAATTGTAACTATATTTTATTTCATCAGGGAGGGACCGTCTGCAAAATTTTGAGATTTAGCATTGAATTCTTTCAGTACTTATTTTATTTAATAAACATGGGAAGAGACGGGGTTATACTTTCTAACGGCATAACTTATTTTGTCATAAATCATATTAAACTGCCGTACCGTACATTATGCTTGATCTACCCCACACAACAAAGCCGTATCACAACAAAAGTTCACCGCTAACTGTTCCCATATAAAGTGCATCGAACGCGGCCCACTTCCGACCCCGGGAGTCGAACTGCCCGATCGGGCAGTCGGCAGTCGGGTAGTCACGACGCAACTGGTGAGTGGTGCAATTTGTGGGAATAGACGAGTGAGGAAATTCAGTTCAGGGTTGGTTGACCAAGTTGGAGTAAGAGTCTTGAAAAAAAGCCTGCCTAGATGAAATCCACGTAAAGCTAGACATACGGGCAGAAGTCTAAACAGAATCTATTTGTTATGTTGTACTGATTTTGTGTATGGAAGTTTTATTTTATTTAAAGAAAACATGCGGTTTACAGTATTCTCCACAACACCTGCACGTTAGGTACTAAATAAAATTTCTGATACAATCAAATTATTATAAAAGAACATAATAGTCACATATTACGTTTAAAATTGAATAAAATTATAAAAATAAGTAAGTCCTAAACGGATGTCAGAACAACACCTTCAGGTTGAAGATTTACCTATTTGACACACAATTTGAATGACTTTTAGCGATGTTGTCACTTTAAAAGAATTATGCGTTTTCTATAAAGAAGAAGCATGCATAATTTACGTTATGTAGGATATTTCTCAGCTTACAAGAAAATTAATTTTAGTTCCCACATTCTCCTGCACCTTAGACCACCACCTGAATCTAGTTGTTCGGTGTGAGATAGCGGTCCACCGGCACTACAACAGTAAATATTGCCAGACAAAGGTCAGGTTGCCATGGTAACTGGTAATCCTATACTTACCTATCTTCTCTTACATCGGATCTATACGTAACCGAACCCTCGTGAAGTCGTGACTTTGGCGACACCTACAAGTTCAATAGCTTCGTTAAAATCAAAAGACGATTTGATACACGAAGATTCAGAAAAAGTATATATTAACTATCAGAAAAGAGGTCTAAGTAGGCATTCATGATACCTACTAAACAACTTCCTCAAGAATGGGTTGGCATAAAAAATGCCTCGATAGTGCGACCTTTGGGAATTTTGTTCAATGTCACATATTAATGTCTTTTAGGGTACCCTTTTTTATATTGTTATTCCTGAATCCTGAACTCCTTTATTTAAATAATTTCTATAATGTAGGTTTTATAAACTACAAATAGGTTATGTACACTCATAATAACTATTCCATATAGACATTCCAAAGTTATGCACTTTTAAAATCATTTGCACGTTGGGACGATTATTCAACTCACACACTTGCAACATCAATGCGTAAACTCAATACCCACTCTTATAACAACGTCTTAAATTTCAAAATCTCAAAACAATCGCTACGACAAAGTGCGACATCTGTTATTTTAAGGCGGAACTTTTTATGTATTCGAAAGATAACTTCAGTAAACTCTTAAACGTGCGTCCTATGATCCTCCTTTTATTATTAATCATATGGCAAGATTGTGATGCCTTAATTCGACGTTAGAAGTCATAGTCACCGTGGCTTAGCGTGTAAGCGCGTCAGACTATAAGTCACTTTTTGTGAGATCGATCCCCACTGATCTAACATGACTTTTTTAACTTTTTTACCTTTTTTTGTAATTCTTTTATTTAATTAGCATGTGTTTGTTAAGTTAATTTAAATTTCTAGGTGTTATTATTTTAAATAAGGTTAGTAAATATATTTTTTAATAAAATATATTTATTTAACAAGGTAATAAACAAAAGCACGAGTAGGTAGGTAAAGTAAGTAAAGTGTCAAAAACTTTAAGCTGAAAGTAGATATTTAACAAATTCTCTGTTAGTGATCCAAAAAGAATCTTACATTTTTATTATCAAACTGAGCATAAATTGGCGGGACCCACAGGTAATGCCCGTTGCTGCGTAATTTTAGCACATCGCTAACGCATGCGTCCCTCAGATTATAAAATGAACTAAAAACCGACTGCAACGAAACGAAAGCACTGACGCATGCGTCTGTCATATGCAAGAAAATTTCCAATTCCCCATACTATAATGTCAAGTGTTTACGTTGCGTTGTTTGACAGACGCACCCGTCGACGCAAGTTTCTGCATTTCGTTTTTTTATATACTTAGTATGGGGAATTTGAAATTTTCTCGCATATGACAGACGAATGCGTCAGTGCTGCGCTAATAATGCGCAGTAACGGACTTAACGTGAGGGCCCCGTTATAATAGTAGGTAAATGCAATCGTAATTTTTCTAATGCTAACCGATATAAAATGTGACGACGCCTGACTAATTACCTATTCAGTATTTTGTAGGATCACCGTTATTATGTTTTTCTCCAAATTTATATTTGCCTGAATTTTGAATAACGTAAGAAATCGAAAAACATCGAAAATAGCGCCCTCATTCTGCGCGTAACCAACAATGACAGTCATACGAAATCAAACTCCAAATCTACAGTTCATATCATAGGTTAAGGTGGGTAATTAAACATAAAATTTTGGTGGTTAGTTTAGTTTAGTTAAAATAAAACACACACACAAAAAAAAAAAGAAAACAAAATATTGAGACCCATACGGATACGAACCACCGATATCTTAATTTACATGCCGCCCTCTTAACCATTACACCACTCAAGCAGTTGAGATTGAGTGCGAATATCTGTAACCCTTCTGCTAATTGTCGTTATCAGAACCTGTTTGCTTAGTCATCCCATTTTTTTACTTCACGCCGTGTCGTACACGGTTCTTTGACTGTGTGAGTGGGGTAGTGGCTGCAATTGACTTTGAAATCAATGACGATGTGCATAACTTTGGAATGTCTATATGGAATAGTTATTATGAGTGTACATACATTATTAATAGTGTTGGGGTCGAAGGTACTACCTTGCGGCACACCAGCGGATATTTGCACATCATCATCATAATTCTTGGATCTTTCATACATGTTTGAATGGAACCAATCAGGATCTGTTCGATACAATATACAAGTCTGTTACAAGATAATAATGAAAGGAATTCTCAGGAAAGGAATCGTAATCTTACGAAAGAGCCTCGAAGATAATTCTCGCAATGTTACAAAGCCCTAAAATCTGACAGGATATTGCAAAACTTATATTACATTCTTTTATCTTTCTAAGAAAAATAACAAACTTGGAAGCCATAGTTTGATTTTCTATATTTCAGGCGTGTTTTCTATAGGGGCAAGATCCACAGAATAAACTCGCGACACGACGCTCAACGTGACATCTGTCAGACCAGCGATCGTCAGGCGGACGAAACGCACGTTTGCTTTGTTTCATCTGTTTCATAGAAATTTTGCAAGTTTTCTAAAAATTGTAAAGCATACACGGAAAGTGCTTTGAAATTTTGTATTCAGTAGCTGTCTAATCTAAGAACGTAGAAAAGTTGTCTTTTTTCGATTAGAGATAAGTACCTACCTTTTTAAAAGAGCTCTAGATATATCAAATCAGCATGCAACAAGATTATAAATCAACCCTGTGTGTGTGAACTTTATAACTTAGTGTCAAGTCAATAAACTTTTCTGCGTAAGATTGCAAGATTTCACACTATTAAAACTGTGGGACTATTTTTTACTATTTACTTGTCATAGAAATTGGCTCAGTTCCCATGTAGACTATATTGTGTACACTATAATATGCTGATAGTAAATACCATTGTCGTTTTGCAACCTATTGCACTATTTTACACGGTCGTCATCAAAACGTCGTATCGTTGGCTTGTTTTCAACAGCGGTTCTTGAACTTTAATTGTAACCACTTTATCGGCATCAACATTGTAGGTAGTGTAGGTTAGGTAGCATTTACAATCACGCTTTTTGTATCCGAAATCCACCTTCCAGCGGTATTTAAATAAAGGAATATTTAAATAAATACGTTATAAAATATGATTGTGCGCTCTACTACATTGCGATTACGATTACCTCTGTGTACATATTGGATGTAGGCAATTTTGGGAATAAATTTTCATTTTCATAAAAAAGTGCATCCTAATCTAAGTAGGTACATAAAATCTATGCTCTTGTTAGAATGAAATAATGTAGGTGGGAAGGTTACTACACTTTGAGAAACGCTGGATCGTAAAGGCTTGATGAAGAAATTGCATTATTTCTCTCTGATTGATCTGTCTGAAGCAGATTAGTGATAGAGTTATTAAGGTGAGAGCATCTATGTAATGTTTTACCTAGATTCAGGTCGGTAATGACCTTACATACGGTAGGGGAGAGCATACTTGCCTAGGACTGCCTCAAATGGTTCGAAATGTCTTATTAGTACGAGAAGGCATATTTTACTTACTTTATAAATAGAGTTTAACTAGCTGCATAGACAACAACAGAAATAATTTACTAAATTGTTGTAGTTTAGGAGATATTTTTAATCATATGAGGTGGTCCTAGGTAGGTATGCTCTTTTGACCCCGACCGTACATACATACAACTAGGTATGGTATATCATCAAAAAGTTTTATTTTTTATAGCTACTGCTTCAAATACTTATAGTTGATTAAGAAATCGATGTATTAAGCAAGTTAATATTGTAATCGATGTAGTAAGTATTATCGAAAAACAATATCGGATATTTTTCTGTCTAGTGCAGTAGGTAGGTAGGATCATTCGGTGATCGATTTTATTTAACGAAAACGCTGAACTTTCCCTAAGCACCAAACGTCAAAATAAACAACAAAATCTCATACAAAACAAAACAACTGCCTGAGCAATTTTCAACGAGGGCTTTTTAATTTTTTAATTTGACTAAATGTTCTTCGGAGGAAGGATTGACCTGTTGAGTTTCGGGGAAGTCGGTCGTTCGTTCTGTACCAGTACCACCCTGTATAATAACTTTTTGTCGCGGAAGTCAACGAGCATGATATATTGCTCTGAATTTTCAATTTGTTAACTACCTGTACTGTGTGTGCTTTTCATTCGTGACGCGGCATAACTTATGCCACGTCACCACAAATTAGAGACCACGCGCGGGGCGCCTTTGCATATGGATCACTCAGTAGGTAGGTACTAGCGTCAATTTTGGCGCTTACTCACTTTAACTGGAAATCTCAGAGGAACTCAGAACTCACGGTAAGAAGACGTCTGCCACGAACGTATTTCTTGGATTAAATTTGGCTCAAAATCATATTATGACATTCGATATACCTACTGTTTTTTTGATATTCTTATAGCTTATAAGTTTTTTGACAGGCGCAAACCTGGCTATTTAACAAGTGATAATCGCGAAAATTCTAAATAGGTCCTAGGGACTATTCTGTACACTCTATTTTGTGACGTCACGCTGAAACGCTGAAAAGTGCTGTTCTTACTAAAATGTTCACGTAAAAAAACGGGAATCACTTTGCCGGTGCACACTTTGTTAAACGATGACTGTGTATTTTGATTTTAAGGCGAGAAACACACGTTACGTCCGTTTGTGCATTATTTTTGCGCTAGGAAAATCCGAATTTCGTCCTCATTCCCATAGAAATACGGTAGCGAATGCGTCTATGCTAGCGAATGCGTCTGTTAAACCGTTTAACATAAGCCGTATTTGTATGAAAATAAGGCGGAAAATCGCATTTTCCTATCGCAAGTGATAGCGCTGAGCAAAAATAACGAAAAAACGCTAAATCTTCCAAAGATTTATAGGAATAATGCTTCTGAATTCAAAAGTAGATACAGATAACAGTGAAGGAACATTTTAATTTGGATTATTCCTTCAGTGAAATATGTAAACACACAAAATCCACCGATTTACTTGATTTAGGTCCGTTTCAACATAGTCGTCTTGTAGAATATGTATTAGATAAATCCTAAAATATCTATCTAGACCTTTCTTGGAACTTTGCTTCTTCTGCCCTGATAAAGGTTTTCTTTGATTTTTTCGCAGTAGGTTAAATTGAGCTGATTTGATTGTACCATCAGCCGCCCTTCGACTTTTTATTATTGTAGGGATCAATTCAAACGGAATTTTCATAGAGTTATAGCAACTTGTAACAGGCTGTTGAAAAATTCTGACACTAGGGTTCATCGGGTCGCTAGAGGACCCGGTGTCCCACTTGAAAAGAAGAACAGAGCTGCTAAGAAAAACTATTCTATAGCACTAATTTAAGCGGTCAACTTATACTACTTAGTTATTCTCGTAAACAACTCGATTCAACTCGATTCATCGGATACAGCATAGACAAAGTGTCAAAATAATCGTAGAAAGGAGCAAAAAATCCGATGACGTGACATGTTTTCTATAGAATTTGACATCTCGCCAGGACTTGGGGCGGAACAGGGGCGAAAGGCCTGCGGAATTGATTTCCACCTTGCGGAAAGCTGTCGTTTTTCAACATTTAAGGCCCCCTGTATGAAAAACTAGCATAAGCTCGAGGTTTTTCTAATAGTAACTACCCACAGGCTTATTAAGTTAGTAGACAGGGTCGTCTGTCACACTTCGTTACCTTTTATTACATAATTCATCCTCCCTTTTGTTACGACGACGTCGAATTTATTTGTAGGCAGTAAAATAACTCCCACGCACATCTTAGGTACTTTAAATAAAGCTAATAAACTACATACAGCAGATGGCACTTTGTAGGTACTTAGAAGCTTACCTAGGTATATCTACAGCACAAAATAGAGAGTTTACAGAAGGTTCAGGAAATAGGGCTGCTATTTCAGATTTTCGCGATTGGCACTTGTTACATAACAAGGATTGCTACAGAGATTGCTACTGTCAAAAATCTCAAATTAGAAGAATATCAAAACAGCAAAATCTGATACAAGAACGTCATAGGTAGGTATGATTCTGAGCAAAGATTAATTAATTAATTCAACTAATATGACGTTCGTGCCAATGCCAACCATCTTCTTAGTTACCTTCATCGGGCGGAGTGACATCTGTACGCGCTAGTGTCTCTCCTGCCACTGATGCAGACTGCGTACAGATGTCACTCCGCCAGATGAAGGTCCACTGACTGGACCGAAACTGTCGCGAAACGGAGATGAAATAAAATAGGTAGTAAATGCAAAAATCCGTATTGAACACCATTTTATTTTGACACTCTGCCTTTGATTTGGGTAGAATCCATTGAGAATTAATGCTACAAGCCGCTTCTGAAAAATCTACTTATATGTGCATAATATATACCTAGGTCAAAGTGTACTATCAGCACACTAACATACCTAAACAAAAATAGTCGAATAGAACACACGTCAAAGGAAAATAGAATCGCTCATTTTTTCGTCTTTCCCCGTAGCGAGATAAAACCAGCACAGCTACTGCATAGCTAGGGTTGCCAAGCGTCCGGATAAAGCCGGACATAATCAGGCTATTCCAGGCAAAAATGCAAGATGCCCGGCTGCTATACCCAAATTTTTCCCCAAAAAAGCTTGGCTTTACACTTTTTATTTTTCATGTATCTACATATTCTACACAGGTAGATTAAAAATAGTTAAAAATGAGAAGTGTCCGGCTTTTTTCCCAAATGTCAGGCAAAACTCGCAGGTCTGTCCGGCTTTTAGTTGTGAGGATCTGGCAACCCTATGCATAGCACTCCACAAAAACCACATCCCACTAATAAACAGAACTCCGAAAATGCCTTTCTGCAGCTTCCCAATTTTTACGGACCAGCCATATTTGAAATACACAAAGCAACTTTTAGGACGTCACATTGAGAGCTGTAGTTTAATTATTAAAACAATGATATCAAAGATTTTAAGAGCAGGTTGTTGTACAAATCGGAATATTTTTTTAATGTGTATGGCAATTGGTTCCTCCTCGTGTGTTATATTATGACAATTGTCAAATCAGTGTTAAGCGTACATTCGTCCGCCTGCACCCGACAGCCGAGAATTGCAGGTGACTGAAAAGTAGGTGACCGAAACGCCGAAAACCTCATACTTATTATGTTTGAAATATCTCATAATTTTGAACTGAATTTAATAAATTCAAAAACATTGGCACCGTCCGGCGCTTGAATCCGGGATCGTCCGACTGCTCTGGATTTTAATAATGGATTTCCACACTAGCCATAGCGGTGCTACATGACAACCCTTATGAACAAGATTGTTTATGAAGTATTTGTCTTGTTTCAGGGCCGCGCCGCCACCCTGGACCGCTGAAGCTGTAGTCATGGACTCCGAGAGGTAAGTCTACTAAGAAGGTGTCAAAACACGCCTTCATTATTTGGGGTGGGTGGGGTCTACCTCCTAGCGGTCCACCCCGGGCAACGTCCTCACTATGTGTGTTGGCGGCTGAAGATCCCAAAAGCGGTGGTAGGCCATGAAAGGGGCCGCCTGGCTCGCGACCACCATCCCGCCGGAGTCCGGCGCCAAACAGCCTTGCTGTGTTCCGTCGGTGTGCGGGACTGCCAGTGCCATTGGGGGGTAGCAATGTAGTCAGTTGCGCTGCCGGAACCGGTCTTTGTCTTTAGGTGATGCTGTATCCGGTAACTCGTTTTGGAGGGTAGCGGGATCCGAGGCACGGTCTCAGCCGTTGGCCGACCGCAGTCAGAGGGGGGCCCGACTTGCGCGCTAGCCACGCGCAAAGGCTGCCCCGCCAACTGTGAAAAATCCCGGTATACTCCACCGTGCCAGTTGGCGGCTGGATGGGAGGACCCGGTGGAGTGTTATCGGGGGGGCTCGGGCGTCCCCGCAGTCTCCAAGCGAGTTCCTCTCTGATCAGTTGAACCGAAAGGTACGAGTAGGGTTTCTAAGCAGCGCCTCGACTATCTTTTCTTTCCCCAAAAAACTCTTTAAAAACATGAAAAAGCTAAAAGAAGAAAAAGTTTGACCAACGGCAACACTTCCTCCCACTCAAAGTGCACCTCACGAACATCCGAGGTCTACACACAAACCTAGACCCGGTCCATCACCACCTGGAGACCGAAAAGCCGCACTTATTCTTCTTAACGGAGACGCAGATAGCAACACCGTTGGACGTGGCATACCTCAACTACCCTGGTTACACTCTTGAGCACAAGTTTAAGAAGCGTGCAGGGGTCTGTGTGTATGTTCGCGATGACGTTTGCTGTAAGCGTCTCCGTGGCTTTGAGAATTCAGGGTTTCCGTGCTGTGGCTTTTGGTTGACACTGGAGTAGAAAACTCTCTACGCCAGTGTTTATCGTTCGCACAGCGGAGATCAGGAGACGACTAGACTCATGGAGTACCTCTCTGAGACGGCAGATACAGCAATTCAGCGATATCCAACAGCAGAGCTTGTTTTCTGGGGACTTCAATGCTCACCATAAAGAGTGGCTGTTCCCATACCAGAAAACTGACCATGCTGGGCGAGAGGCGCGTAAACTAGCATTGGCGCTAGATCTCACCCAGCTGGTGGAACAAGCGACGCGAATACCAGATATCACAGACCACACACCCAATTGCCTGGACCTTCTGCTGACAACTGATCCGCACAGACATTCGGTTTCGGTCTCGGCTCCGCTGGGATCATCCGACCACTGTGTGGTGAAATCCGTGTCCATCTGCTCTCCTCCGGATTACACCCTAGGGGCACGAGGAGAGTATGGCGATACGAGTCGGCAGACTGGGACGAGATGCGTGCTTTCTTTGCTTCATACCCGTGGCGGCAAATGTGTTTCTCTTCGGAAGACCCTCATACGTCGCTGATGCGATCACAGCTGTAATCCGGCAGGAATGGAATATTTCATTCCTTTCTCCGATATCCCGCTCGGTTATAAAGCCCAACCTTGGTTCAATGCGGACTGTGCTCGAGCTGAGGCTCGTAAACAGTCCGCTTACCAAGCTTGGGTAAAAGCTCGTGATCGAAAAGTGCGAGCGAGAAGAGTGCGAGCAAAGAAGAGAGCATATAATGCCGCCGCCAGGTATTGCAAACGGGTGCTACGAAAAGCTAGGTTCGACCTTATTAGCCGTATTGGGGCAAAGCTTGCATCACACCCACCGGGTAGTAAGCAGTTCTGGTCCCTTTCGAAATCAGTCGAATCCAACTTCTGCCGTCCTCTCTACCTCAAATTCAGAAACCTGATGGGTCGCTTGCCCACACCGCGGCAGAGAAAGCAAATTTATTTGCCGATCTGTTTGCGAGCAACTCGTTTAGACGCTGGCTCGAAATATCCACCCACCTTACCTCACTGTGATTCTTTGATGTCTGAGATCACAGTGCACAATAAGAGGTCCGTAGAGCCCTTCGCAGTCTGGACGTGAACAAGGCCAGTGGTCCTGATGGCATACCAGCAAGATTGTTGAGGTATTGTGCGCCTGAGTTGTCTCCTGTACTGACACGCTTGTACCGCCTCTCTCGTGTCAAAATTGTACCAAAATCTTGGAAGCTTGCCAATGTGCAACCTGTGCCCAAGAAGGGCAGCCGTGCCGACCCTAGCAACTATCGACCGATCGCCATCACTTCCGTACTCTGTAAGGTTATGGAAAGAGTTCTGAACTGCAAACTGCTTTCGTACCTCGAAGACAATGATCTTCTCAGTGATTGTCAATATGGCTTCCGCCGAGGGCGTTCCACGGGAGATCTTCTAGTGTACGTAACGCATTGCTGGGGCGAGGCCATTAAAAACCACGGCGAAGCAATAGCAGTGTCGCTGGACATTTCAAAGGCCTTCGATAGGGTGTGGCATGCGAGTCTGTTGAGCAAGCTTCCAGCGTACGGCATACCCACTGGCTTCTGTAGCTGGGTGGCTGACTTCCTGAGTGAACGGTCGATCCGAGTGGTCATAGACGGCTGCTCCTCTGACCTCAAGGCTATTGACGCCGGAGTTCCTCAGGGTCTGTACTCTCCGCGACGCTTTTCCTGCTGCACATCAATGACCTTCTATCTTCAGGAATTGTTGGGTACGCAGATGACAGTACTGTCACCGAGAAATATCTGTCCGGCGCAGGAGCCAGTGGTGATGAAATCCAAAGATTGAGAAAGGCTATGATTGAGCGTACGAGCCTGACGTTAAGTAACGTCTCCCAGTGGGGCGAAGACAATCTCGTCAGCTTCAATGCTTCAAAACGCAGGCGTGTCTTTTCTCCGCAAAAGGAGTCCTTTCACCTTTCTCCTACTTTTCGGGGTACATCTGTTCCAGTGACCAACACTCTTCAACTCCTTGGCATGGAGCTGTCCTCTGACCTCAACTTCGGCACCACCATCGAGTCCAAGGCTCAAATTGCAGCTAGAAAGTTGGGCGTCCTGAATAAAGTCAAGCGGTACTTCACGCCTGAACAGCTTCTAACTCTTTATAAAGCTCAAGTCCGATCTTGCATGGAGTACTGCTGTCACCTTTGGGATGGCTCGGCTAAATACCAACTTGCTGCACTGGATTCGGTGGAACGCAGAGCCAAGAGATTAATAGGCGATAAAAAACTGGTGGCGACCAAGCTTCACAGCCTGGCTCACCGCCGCAAGGTTGCTTGCCTATCGGTCTTCTACAGATTGTACTTCGGAGAGTGTGCGCGTGAGCTGCATGAGCTCATACCACCGTCTCCTTTCTTCCATCGGACATCCAGACGCACGGCCGGCTACCATCCGTTCTTAGTTGATATACCCATATTACGCACTAAGCGCTTCAAATCATCTTTCATTATGCGCACGGCTAAAGAATGGAATTCCCTGCCTGCGTCTGTATTTCCGAGTGCATATAACCTGAATCTCTTTAAGTCTAGAGTGAATAGGCATCTTCTGGGCAAGCTCGCTCCACCGTAGATCCCATCTCTGCTCTAGGGTAAGATTGGGGTCAAGAGTAAGCCCATCATAGATAAAAAAAAAAAAAAAAAGGGTGGGCAGAGCGTCAACCGCCAGTAAACAGTCATTTTCACCCTCCATAGTCAAACTTTATGCAGACGAATATATACAGAACAGACATTGGTTGGTTTATTAGGATAACTTGCAATACCACTCTTTTGCTGCCATAAAAGCTATTGAATGCTAAGAATCTACGAGTATTAGTCTTTTCAACACATTTTTGCGAAATTTCCCACCACACAATATTCGCTCGAAGCAGAAATGGCTTCCCTTTACAAAGAAGAAGTTATTTAGATGACATTCCATACAAATTACTACACAAATTATTGTACAGAATTTCCTAAAATGTTGGTCAATCGAAAGTGATGAATAGGCTATCAAGAACCCATCAGGGTTTGCTTGACAAAGGTCTTTGCCAACCAAGTTGGATGGCCGTGGCTTTGCTTGATATCTGCTTTGAATTTAAAAATAGACTACCTTGCATGGTTGATTTGGTACAAAAAAGGTATTGACCACCTTTGCCGGATCGTTTATCGACTCGTATCATCGGCTCGTTCGTCGACTCGTAGTCCCACTTGTAAAGAAGAAGACTATGTCGTATTTGAAACTTCAATGGAATAATCAACTTTGCAGTAGGTATAAGCAAAAATAGCAGATCTATTTGTTACAAATAATAAATACAGTTTTGAAAAGTTGCTCCAACTTGAAGACACGAACTGACAAACTTTCTTCCCACTGATTTTGAGTTGTTGTGACGACAAACACATTCAAAGAGTCGATATTTCTGCAATTTGATAATGGTCTGCTTGAATGTAGACTTAAAAACGTGTCACGTAAATACTTTTACCTAACCTTCATACCCACACTATTGTGGATATGTCGTAGGATGTGGTAGAATTTTAAAAAAAGTTTTTGATTATAACCAGCAAATGACAAAAGAGGCTGCTTGCATACATGGATGACGACTGCTATCAATAAAGTGCAACAAAAGTGCCGTACTGTCTGTATGTACGTAGTCGGTTTTGTCATGTAGGTATCATAAAACTAAGCAGACCCATTTTTAGGCAAGATTTTATCTCACATGTTGAAATTTTGTCGTCTGCCGATTTTGATAAAATCTGATTTTAAAAACACACAAACCCAAATCGCCTACATTTTCAATCAATGTTTAGGTATATTTCAAAATCTGTTATTCCCTCGCTAAGCTGCTTAGGAAATAAAATATTGAGCTTGAATTTATCCAATTACCCCAGATTCCCTCAAACCCTCATCGAAACTTTAGTTAAGCCGTTATTTATAATTGGCTTCGGACCTTTTTAGTTATTTTAGACATCACGGGGAATGTAACTAAAGAAACAGAATTAATTTTGGTAGCTAAGTTGGTAAAGTAGCGTCCCAGGTTCAGTCTACTTCGCCATTAAAACTTAATTTCTTATTTAAATGGTTAAAAACATTTTCTGGTTCTCCGTAACTAGTGTAGGTGGTGTAGGCATGAAAAAGTAAAATGGACAGGTTAGGTGCGCTGCTAAATTATTCTCACATCCATCAATAACATTTATGTCAAACGGTTTGACAGACGCATCCGTCGACGCAGCGTTTTGCGATGCCGCTTGAAATAAACCGTATTCGTATGAAGGTAGGGTAGAGAACCACAGAATAACGCACATACTGACGTTGCGTATGTTTCTCGCAATCTTTTTTAGATTAAATTAAACTTAATCTATTTTCAGGAGTATCATTCATTATCAGGTAGGCGTGTGTTAATCACTTTAACGGATCAAACGAAATCCTACCTACTCATACTACCTGTATATAGGTACCTACCTGTGTTCCCGTATTCCCGTATAACGTGCTTTACCGATATTGCGTTCGTGAGCTGTTTGAAAAAGCTCAATTACTTTCCACCTGCCCGTATTTTCAAATCGGGTCGTTTACAAAGAGAGTAATTTTACGTTATTGGTGATGGGATTTTACTGATTGTATTCAGTGATTCAGTATGCGGGTTATCTACATTAAGTGAGTGACAAATCAACGGGCAGACTACCTGATGAACTCCAAGTTTTTAAATATTTTTAAAAGTGCTCTCGGGCAACGGTTGATAGCGAAAGTAGCTGGTTCTAATCCTGAATTCGGTAAAAATGGAAATTCTAATAGTTTTACCTGTTGGTACTATCACTGGAAATGTTCTTAAACAGCAACATTCTTACAAAGTCGTAAATTGATCAGACAGATACTTTTTTCATAGTTAATTTGCAAGCATTTTCAATATTTAGCTCTTTAAAAGAAAAGCTGCACGGTCAACCGGTGATGGTTATACCACCTACAATAGCATTCCCAAAGAGGGTTGACGTCAGGCAGGCGATCGCTCATAAAACAAAGCCAAATACTTTTGCTACATGATTTTGTGTTCTAACTAAACAAGTTGCGCCAACTCCGATTTGAGATAAAGATCTATAAGAGTAAAATATAAAAACTTGGTTCAATTTTCCATGTAAATCCCTGTTAACGATGCAATCTTATGCAGCCCACAGCTTATGACCCTGCAGCGTATCTCATCTAGTTAGAAGGAGGTCGTCCCACGCTGCGCTTTCCGTAATTGCGAATTATATTTCCTGCACACCTACGCAATCAAACGATCCTAACTGGCTCTTCGTATTCCCAAGGGATATACCTCATCTTCCTGCCTTTATCCCAAAATAGTTGGGGTCAGCGCAAAGGTTTTTTAGAACACCAAATCTTGTAGCAAAAGGGTTCGGCATTGTTTCATGTCCGGCCGTCTGCCTGACGTCAACCCCCTTTTCGATTAACTGCAGCCAAGCGGTTGACGTTGGTCATGTTTTATCTTCAGTCTGCCTGACGACGTCAACCCCCTTTGGGAATCACCGCAGCCATGCGGTTGACGATAGTCAACAGATATTCAGCCGAGGTCAAAACCTCTACGTCACCTTTTACGAAACACTTTGACTGACTAGGGGTGGCAGTATTCTTAGCCGCTACGACACGAACGAATTAGTCCTCACTCAACAAACTTATAAAGAATTGTGAGTGCATACTTTAGTACCTATACATTTCTCAGTAGTTGGTAATCGACAAATCTCCCTATAGCAGTCAACATTCGTAGACCTTTCCCAGGGTAGAACGAACATGCAAATAAGAAACGATCTCCCGTTTTCGTCACCGAGTCAATGCAGGCCTGTTCTTTTCTAGGGCTTAAAAAATGTCGTCAAAAACAGTCCGATATTAGAATCGCGAAGATAAACATAGACAGGGGTCTATCGATCAGCAAAACTAATAAATTAATCTATCAATGTAATATATGAATAGGTACCCACAAAAATATATCAATCATCAACCTTCACAATACGCATGGAGCCTACTATTTACTTAATTAATAACAGTTACGACTGGCCGAGGCCCGTTAGACTATAATAGAGTCTAATCAAATATAATCAATGAACTTTATTACATCAAGTTGGTTTTCTTGTGATGATTCATCAAATCTAAGTATTTGATATCGTATTATACTCGTAAATAAATATGAGCCCTCTAAGTATGAGCCAGTCTCATACCTATACAAAATACCCTTTGGTAAAGGTCGTAAAGTAAGTAAAGAAAAGGTCAGGTAGGTACATCAATCAGTTATTAGATAACAGGACTTTACGAAAATCCCTTACAACAAGCAGATGTATGAAAAAACATCTGCATCGGAGGCAGTTGGGTAAAATACCTACTAAATATCTAGGTACCTACTCGTAAAATTTCCGTCTCCTATCTATAGGATAGGTTAAAGAACGTAAAATCGAAGTTCCGTCTGTCCGTTTAAAGATAGGTACCTACCAACAAAAAAAATACGGAAGCACATGGAATGCGTAATTACTTACCAACTTAAGAGGTTACCTATTTAAAACTGAGAGCATTTACTTTACTAATCTCCAGAACTCATTATTTCAAAGAAAGCAGAGCAGCTTACCTAAAGAATAGGAGTATGAAAATATAATTTGTTGAAAGTCAAAACTCTTCAGCCATAATTTCAAATTGCTTGAATGTGACATCAAAGATTATCCGCGAAAGTTTTCATATTTCATAGAAAAGAGTAGGCACCTACGTATACAGGGTTATTTTTTAGTCAGTGCGCAAACTTTGCAGGATGTTTCTACTCGTGATTCTGAACAACTTTTACTATGGGGCCACCTGCGAAATCCAAAAAAAATTTTTGGTTGTTCCATACATTTTTGGCAAGTAGGTATGAATTTTTCTATGGAACATCCAAATTTTTTTTTGCGAATTCGCTGGTGGTCCCATAATAGAAGTTGTTCAGAATCACGAGTAGAAACACCCTGCAAAGTTTGCGCACTGACTAAAAAATAACCCAGTATACTTGAAATTCTACAGTTGAACTACGCATGTACAATCCTTGTAGATTTTTCAACAGCATCCATCGAAAAATAAAGCCATTGTTTAAAACTTGTGTCATAACTCATTAGTCCATTTCGTATTTGGACCAGTTCCGAGCTTGGACGGGTGACCATGAACTTTACTCTGCAATTTATTTGTGCTACCTCTCCACTGTGAAAGATAATATCTGTGGTCGGAGGTCAGAAACTGGAGATCGTAGAATAAACAAGTGGATATGATTAAAAACAAAAAACCCGACTGCGTTAATTTTAAAGTAGTATTTTGTTGTTAAAATCCGCCATCTTGAATCTATAATTTTTTAATATAGCCAGTGTAACTCGCGCTGCTGTTGAGAAAAATCTAACGACACCTCACATGTCAAAATCCAACTATCCATTTGGGCTATAGCCCGTGAAAAAGAATTTTCTTGTCCACATACATACATACCTACATACATACTCTCGAAAAACATAACCCTCCCTCTGAGGCAGTCGGGTAAAAATATTTTGTTACAATCATGAGAAATTCATTGAAGGAAATGCAATGAGTTCAAAGGAATTTTACGTTAAATGGGAATTTTTGCACTCAATACGATATCATCATATATATCATCGTATTGAGGTTCAGCAGCTGAACCTGGGCCCTGAATTGGGGCATTGCCGAACTCACCAACACGCTTGGCAGGTGTATTGCCGATCACAGTGCAACAGGTAACGCTGCTGCCTATTCCTTGGAACATTTTCCCCCTATATCTCTGTTGGAGGAAAAATGCCGTGGAAAAATGTAATACTATCACGATTGGGAAGCGGATTGCCAAACGCAGTGCAAGATGGTGCATTCACAGGTAACGCTGCTGCCCATTCTTTGAATTTAATAGTTGCTTTTTACAACACCCATCCCATGGGTAGAATTGGAGTGACGCTATCCTACGCCGGCACCACACAACCATGATTTACGATGTCGATGCATCACGATTGATAAACTATTCACGATTCTGTTGCCTAAATTTCATTCCATTCTAATTATAAAGTGTGATCGTTGCACAAACCTCCTGAAATAGCAAATAAATCAAGTTTAATTGTGGTTCATTAGCTAATTACAGTGATCAGTTACATGTTATAATAATAGTAGCGGATGTTACAAATCAGTTAATTTTTATTGCACAGCAAATAAATAACTATCTAGGCAGGTACTTACCTGACATAAGAAAGTTATTTATTACATTCTGTAGGCCTATAATTATTATGTGCAATATACCTTATAAAGACTTATTTCGAACCAGAAGACGTCAGACGAGTAAAATCGTATGTATTGTATTTAATCATTATGAAATATAGAATTTTGAGTCAAGTCAAGTAGAAAGTCAAGTCGTATATTTTCGCAAAATAACGGTTTGTATTTTTAAGTTGGTTGAAAGTAGGTTCTTGAAAACATTGTACCGGAAAATGTACAATTTAGAAATAGTCTGAGAGAAATATGAAAGGACAGAAGTTTTCAAGCAACATTGATTTTACAATGAGATACTTCTTGGTAATATTGTTTCATCATACATTACAATGCCTGAAAATGTTTATGAGTTTCTGTAGGTACCTATTCAATCCATTTATGAATGATAGGTTTCGCTGGTGCTAGGCGCTAGACCAATTTTTCTGTAGTATGTACGATGCTACATTAATGTTTCAATCAGTTTCATTTGGTGCCATATTGGTGTTATTGATTGATAAACCCTTTGTTACAGGAAACACAATGATCCCTGATATACCTATATATAGCATACCTACAGTGATTGCTTATCTATAAATTACTGTTTAATGTGGGTACTGCAATGGTTAACTATTGTATGTTTTAAATGTATTTTTTAATGTTAGATGATAGGTATACCTCTAGAATAGAAAAAAATATATATTTCGTTATGGCAAAAGTGATACTAGATACCGTGTAAAAAGGGAAATGTAACCCTTTTTACACGGTCTGTAAATGTTGTGGCCTTGTTATAATTGAGTTTCAGCTTCAGCTTTCGTTTGAACGAATAACAACTCACACGTCCAGCGATTCACATTTCCTGAAATAAAGTGGAATATCAAACAGTATTTCTGAGTTCAGAGTCGTAGATCCTTCAGATCTATCTAGCAATTTTAAGAAAATGCAATACGATTTAAGCCTGATTTAAGCAAATTGGATGTCAGTGACATCGTAAGTACGGTACGCGCACGAGTTCATTACCAAAAGTACCTATGCTCGTCTTATCATAAGAAAGTACCATGGTTGAAGAGATTTGCATCTTTGCAGATATAACTTATTTATTTATTAGATATACCCTGGATATCCTGGAGTTTACAGCCTTGTTCATCCGGCATTTACCGTGCCAGTGCCATAACATAGAGCAACTTCTGAGCAATGGCTATTAAAATACGTAGGTAGGTAGATGGAAAATTCTAGAACTTTTATGCGATCTGCATACTGCATAAATAACCGGAGCAGTAACTTTTCTTTATGCAGAATAAATTAAAAGAGAGTTTCCTTAATTGTCGAAAAGGTTGAAATTCTGAAAATATCTGTTTTGTATAAGCAACTCTTTTATCCAAAAAAGTTACAGACATAACTTATCGAAGTACCTACTGACTGTACCTACCATTTATGAGATCAGCTCAATCTGGTTATTCATACAGTTAATAAGAATAAACAATATAAGGTGATTTCTTAATAGTAAGGTTAGTAGTAATACTTTCCGGTATAGAAAAAGCCACAATAGATAGACTTTGAAAATAAGCTTGTCTCTCTTATAACAAACGCTCGTTGTTTTTCTGAGCGGTCGCCATCTTAACAAAGTTTTTACGTTAGCTGAATGAAAATGGCTGCCTTGACCGAGGTAACGGAAAAAAAAACATGTTTTCAGGTAAGGACAAATCGCAAGCGGGAGCGACTTGAAAATCGGTCCTATGGGTTTGGTTTTGTTTGGTCTACCTTAGGGCCAGAGATGAAGGATCCAATGATGTGACTCAAAATAAATAGGGCGTGGGCTCTTGGGGCTACAAAAGTTACTGGGATATTGGGCCAGTCTATTACCCTATCGGGTGGGAGCAAACCCGAAAGTGGGGTTTGAAAAATCTGTAAAATCCAGAGTTTGAATAGAGAGCTGTCGAAAATACAGTAGGTACGTACACACATAGACTGGACAATTTGTGTCAAATAAGCTTCAAATAAGTGATGGATTTATTTGCTACACTTTACAATTACCTATCCATTGAAAGGATCTAACTGTTTTCCGGCATTTATGTACAAAAGCCTTAGTTAGACAAATCTCGCTTCCTCTTCTGCTCAGATCACAGCCTGGGGCTTTAAGCCTCTTTATTATATCACACAAGGCGAATCTTTTTATTATTAACAAGGTAGCCGTAGCGGCCACAGTTTTCGCCGAGCGACCAGCGTTGCCAGACCGTACTAAAATGGACGGCTTTCTATCTTTTTTGGTGACGGACAGCCCCTTTTTAGTGAGACACTCTACTTTTTCATCTGTGATCATGTGAGCACCAGAAAGGTGCTTTACACACATAACGCCCGTTACGACGTTATTTTTGCGCAGCGCTATCGCAGCGTTAGGAAAATGCGATAAATACGACGACGCATGCCATACGGTGCGTCGACGGATGCGTCTGTCAATTCCAATCTCAATGAGAAGTCATTATGACAGACGCATCCGTCAACGCACCGTTATGTGTGTAAAGCGCCAAAATGTAGTAAAGTTCGACCACTCTGCTCCACTGGCGTGTTTGTATGTGTCTGTATTTTGAAATGATGAAATTGGTATTTTATACAGTCGAGCCGTTGTAGTAGGGGGGCGACCAAGGCGATTTTAAAAGCCTTCCCTTTTCGTCAAAACCCGCCCTTTTGAAAGACCAAACCGTCTGAAATCGGCGGAGCGATCTGGCATTACTGCGACTGACCCCAACCGAATGGATTAGGTTGCTGAATAATTGACCACAGTAATGAGACTCACAGTCTTTCGCCCTGTTGTTACACAGCTTTTGAAGTGGAAAACAAAGTAGTGGTTTGTTTGCTTTGTTTTTATAGGTTTTGAAGTTGAAAACAAAGTAGGTATGTCTGTAGAACGACAAGCGCAAAAAATTTATTTTTCTATGACTTTTCTCAATGGCCAGCTACTAACTTTGATGTGACTTTAGCACACATTAGGAAAACGCGCGGGAAGGTGACTTTAGTGTTGTAATAGGTTGTAATAGTCACAAAAAAAAAACAAACTATCTAATGTGGCGATATCGATCGTTTTTATACTTAAAGGAATATCCGTGATGTGTAGCTACTTTATTACATATCACTTAGGCTATTAATCTAGACGTAGAAGAAATTGCTATCATACAAAGAAAATTAGCTAGGAAAGCCGTTTATCATTTTTTTATTATCTTACCTACTTTTCGATCCCCGATACACAGAATATATAATAGTCCCGATATTAAGATAAATGTGGGTAATGTTGATAAATGACAGTGACCTTAAAGCTATAAAGTAACGATAAATAGCATTTTGAGACAATATCACGCCAATACCCCTAGCGGGGTAGGCAGACCATAAACGGCTGTGAAAAACGACCTTTTACACCATGTCTGACAAAAGTTTGAGAGTTATGTATCACGATAGTGACAGGACAGGTTGTCAGCCTGTCGCCTAAAATCGCAATAAACATCAACTCTCAAAATCCCTTAGTCGCTTCTTACGACACCCGCGGGAAAGATATGGGGTGAGTGATGCTATTACTAAGTCGGCACCACACGCCATAATAATATCGTAATCAAATATCTTTGATTCCAACACTCCGAAATAAATAAAATAAACAGGTTTATTGAATTTCATCCTTCTTTTATTGGATCATTCATCGGTTTATTGGGTTTCAATCTCAGTCACAAAATATTAATGAAATATAAGATCCAAATGCAATATCTAAGTATAGGTAAGGTGGTTATCACATTTGATGTCCGTTGCTGTGAATTTTTACCCGACTGGCTCAGGCTGAGGAGGGTTATGTTTACACACATACATACTATATGTACGTGTGTATCCAGAAATTCGTTTTCACAGGCTGCAGCCCAAACGGCTAGGCGTATCTTGGCATATGAGGTGTCATTAGATTCGTCTAACTACTAACACTGGCTATATTAAAATTTATTAATTCAAGATGACGGATTTTTATCGCAAAATACAACTCTAAATTACCGCAGTCGGTTTCTTGCTTTTTAATACATCTGTTTGAAAAAGGCGAATTTCCACCTAATTCCCTTATTCCCGTACAAATACGGCGTCTGACAAACGATTTGATTGACGCATCCGTCGACGCAGCGTTACGCTTTCATCCGTATTTGCATAAGTATATGGTGGAGGTGGAAATTCGCCTTTTCAAAACGCATGTGCGAACTTCAAATGTGAAACCTTCCATGCCATATAAAGTGAAATTTTACTAGTGACCGATAGCGAAAACACTGAAACGGCTGGTGATAAGGAAAAACTTTACCTAACATATGAAAAATAATTTAGGTGTCCTCCAAAATCAGCTGATCGGCAATTTTGTATGGGAGGTCCAAAGTTGTTCCTTGTTATCACCAGCCAGTTCTGAGTTTTCGCTATCGGTCACTATTAAAATTTCCCCCAGTATAATGCTTGGGGCGACTAGATAGTTGCTAGCTAGTGCAGATGTAACTTTAGTTCCTGTTTTCAACTTGCTGGCAGTTGAGCAGTCAGTTAGTAGGTATCTAGACTAGAGATGCAACGAATACTAATTTCGCCGAACATCGAATATTCGGCGGTGTGGCACCAACCGAATATTAAATATATTCGTGCCGATCTAGTCACAACACAAGATTCCGCAGTTTCTACATTTATTTTTTGTCACATTGTAATAGAATATTATAAAACAGAATATAAAACAAGTACCTAGATGAACGGGACGCGTCGATGGCGGGCGACGATGACGATGTGGTACACGCCCCGTTCGGGGGTATGCGATGCGGTCCCAGCAAGAAGACTCCGGGTTGGCGGTGCGGTGGTGACGGTCCACACAAGCGAGAGCCCCAAACTATTGAAAGACTGTAAGTCTATTGAAACTATGAGACGTCGGGGCTTCGCAGTGGTCCCGCGGCACGTAGCGGCGGCTATTCCCACGAAGACGGGCAGACGGACGAGCGGGAGGACGGCGGACGAATAAATCGGCGGGTGTGCTTCGGGGCGACGAAATAAAACCACTGGATTGCTATTGAAACGCTCCTGGTTGCTTCAGGCTTCGGGCAGAGTTTCCTTTCTTCACTTGCTTCTTGCCTCTTCAGTGGCTACTACTGGAATGCGTGCCGATTCGGCGAAACCGGCCTCTATTTATACTAAAATCACGAATTCGCGGGGCTAAGTGGTGCGCGGGGGGGGAGCGCGCGGTAGGGAGGGCGAACGCGGGCGGTGAGCGGTGCGCGGGGGGAGACTCTGCCGTCTGCCTTCGACAATTTCGGTGCGATTTTATTAGTTTTTCGTGAAAATCTATTACATTTCCAATTGGAATCTTATTGGAAAACTATTTTCCTATTAGATATTACCTATCAGACCTATTCTAATACAATATTCCAATAAGAAACTTACTATGTGTCAATCTTACTAGAAACTTCTAGAATCTAATAAGATTGGTCTGTTTTAGCTATTGTGCGTGTTTCGAGTGCATGTTTCGTCTGTAAACTGTCAAATATAGCAAGTGTGATCGTTTTAACTAGTTTCTATTAACTAACCGTGTGTAGTGTACCTAGGAAGTGTACCTGGCAGTAAAAGGCTTTGCAGAGCGATGTTTTATTGTTTCTATCACATTTAGGAGACTTAGGCTACCTAAACTTACCCTATACGACCTATTCTAACTATTTCCTATGCCTATCCTATCTATAAGAATGTATACAATACAAAAAACTATCCTACATAGTGTAAATCAAACATAAGTAAATGTATGAAAGTATGAAAAGTATAAAAACGTAAGAAACTAAGTAAATACGAAAATAACGAACGAAAACTATCCTATTTACAAGTAGCTATGTACACGTTGTGGCCGGCTGTCCCGCACATTACTCCCGCCGTGCGCCGTCTGCTGCCGCTTCAGACGACGCATCTCCTCCGTGGGGCGGGTCAGCCGGTGCCGCGCTGATGATGACCAGCTTCTTCGTCGGTCGTCGTAGGATGCCCCCTCGTGTCTTGATGTCCGCCGTCCTCACGATGCCGTCCGCTCCAGGGTAGGTAGCGATGACTCGTCCGCGTGGCCATGTGTTGCGTGGTAGTGTGTTGTCCACTATCAGCACGATGTCGTCGACCTTCAGCGCGGGGCCCTTGCCGTGGGGCTCCCGCCGGTTTTGAAGCTCGGGTAGGTACTCTCGTAGCCATCTCGACCAGAAGATGTCGGCGAGGCGCTGTGACGTTCTCCAGGTGTCCTTCCCGATGAGGTCGCGGTCGTCGAATGTGCCAGGCGGGTCGTTGCGTGCTGGGCCGCCCAGGAGGATGTGGTTCGGTGTGATGGCTTCTGGGTCGGCTGGGTCGACGGATACGTGGGTCAGCGGTCTGCTGTTGACGGTGAACTCCACCTCGGCGATCAGGGTGTGGAGTACTTCTTCCTGCGGGTGATGATCTTGCAGTGCTGTGTAGAGGGCTGTCTTCACGCTTCTTACGAGGCGCTCCCAGGCCCCGCCCATGAAAGGGAGCGGCGGGGGGAATGAAGCGCCAGCTGATCTTCCTGGTGGCGGCTGCCTCTTGCGTCGCGCGGTCGATGGCCTGTCGAAGTTCCCTGGCGGCTCCCTGTAGATTCGTGCCGTTGTCGGACCAGATTTCAACTGGGGGCCCGCGGCGCGCACACATGCGGCGGAGCGCCAGGACTGCGGAGTCGGTGGTGAGCGATGCGGCGACCTCTAGGTGCACGGCGCGCGTGGTGAGGCAGGTGAACAGCGCGACGTAGCGTTTCTGGACTGAGCGGCCGACGGTGACGGTGAGAGGCCCGAAGTAGTCCAGTCCGCAGTAGGTGAAGGCTGGCCGATGATGCGCCAGTCTTGTCGCTGGATGGTTTCCTGTCGAGGGCTGCGGTGGCATGGTCTTCCTGATCTTGCAGGGAAGGCATCGGTGTATCACGAAGCGCGCGGTCGGTCGTAGGCGCAGTATCCAGTAGTGCTGGCGTATCTCGTTGATGGTCGTCTCGACGCTCGCGTGGTGAAGCTGGCGGTGCATGTAATCGATGTAAAGCTGTGCCACACGATGGTTGCCGTCGACGACTGCTGGCGCCTTCGTGTCTTCTGTAACTTCTGTCGCAGCCCCGATGCGTGTTTTGATTTTGATGATCCCGTCGACTTCTACGATGGCGAGTGGGTGGAGGCGGCTGTTGGCGCTGATGGTGCTCCCTTTCTGTAGTGTTTCGATTTCCTCTGCGAAGGCTTGCTGTTGACTCGCGCGAATTTGGAGGGCTTCCGCGCGGATGACGTGACGGGCTTCTAACGGACGGAATTTGAAGGTTTCCTCGGTGACCTTCTTCTCTTGAGGCTTCTGTACTTTATATCTTCTTCCCCAGGTCGGGTCAGTTTCTTTTTTCTTGGCGTTGCGCCTGTAGTTTATCTTCTCGGACTTGGTGCGGCAGAGCTCGATGAATTGAAGCACCCGTGCTGTGGCGCGGAGTAGGCGCTCCCATCTTGAGAAGCGTGCTGGGTCGGGTAGCGCCTCGGTGAGTGACGAAGTTGGCGCCTTCGTCGCGATGACCAGGGTCTTCTCTTCGCCCGTGTTTGGCTCGGGCGCGGGCTTTTCGGTGGGCCAAGTGTTGGGATGGTGACGGAGGAATTCGGGCCCCTGGAACCACCTGTGTTTCGAGTTGAAATCCTCCGGTGTGTTTCGGGTCGCGTCGTCGGCCACGTTGAGTTTGGTCGGGATCCAGCGCCACTCTGCCAGTTTGCTCACTTCTTCAATGGCTGCGATGCGATGGGCGACGTACGGCTTGTATGATCGTGAGCCGTTCTTCAGCCAGGTGAGCACGGTGCGGCTGTCCGTCCAGTAGTTGATGGAGTCGGGCTTGCGGTCATGTTCTTCTATGACGGTGGCGGCCATGCGGCTTCCCATGACGGCTGCTTGTAGCTCCAGGCGTGGTATCGACGTGATCTTCAGTGGCGCGACCTTGGACTTCCCCATGACGAGTGACGTGGTGACTTGGCCGTCGGGAGCTTCTATTCGCCAGTAGAGCGCTGCGGAGTAGGCGACTTCACTGGCGTCGACGAAGACGTGTAGCTGTAGGTTCTTCGTGTCACTGTAGTGCAGGTGACACCTCGGTAGCGTGACTTGTGCGAGCTTCTGTAGGTGGGCCATCCACTCGGTCCACTGCGATGCGAGGTCTTCGTCGATCTGCTGGTCCCAGTCGGTTCCTCGCCGCCATACTTCCTGTAGTAGTTGCTTGGCGCGCGATGTGACGGGCGAGGCGAAGCCGAGTGGGTCGAAGAGGGACATCACGATCTTCAGGGCTTCTCTCTTCGTAGGACGTGTCGTGGTGAGGACTTCTTGTGACAGGCGTGCGAGGTCGAGGTTGAAGCCGAGTTCGTCGGTGTGCGGCTTCCAGATAAGGCCGAGTACCCTTTCGGCCTTGGTTCCATCGTCGAGCTTGACTGTCGGTAGCGAAGGCGGAGGCGGTGTGCTCGACGACGGCTCGGTGAGTGCTGCCAGGATCTCCGGTGAGTTCGAGGTCCACTGTCGCAGCTCGTAGTGCGCCTCACTGTGGATGTCGCGCACTCTGGTTGCTGTCTTGATCGCCTGTTCTATGGTCTCGAAGCTCTGCAGGTAGTCGTCCATGTAGTGGTTGCGGACGACGGCGTCGTAGGCTTCCGGGTCGGTGGCTTGGTACCGCTGCGCGTTGATGTTCTTCACGTAGATGGCAGTTGCTGGTGACGACTTCGCTCCAAATATTAGCGACGTCATGCGGTATTCTTGAGGTTGGGCCCCCCCCCGAGCGCCCCCCCTCCACAGGTAGCGTAGTGCGTCGCGATCTTCTGCTCGGATCTTCACTTGCATGAACATCTCGCGGATGTCGGCGGACACGGCGTAGCGGTGTTGACGAAGTCGCATGAGCACGCCGGGTAGCGACTGCAGCAAGTCGGGGCCGGTGAGCAGGAAGTCGTTGAGTGAGACCCCCTGTGTCTTCGCGGCGGCGTCCTTGACGACTCGGCACTTTCCTGGCTTCATGGGGTTCAGGACGGGAAAGTGCGGCAGGTACCATGTTCTTCCCGGTGTCTTCGTAGGCGGAGCTGGTTCCGCATACCCTTTACTGATGAGAGCTTCCATCTGTTCTTCATATTTGATCTTGAGCTGCGGGTCGCGATCGAGCTTCTTTTCGGTTGACAGGAGTCTCTTGAGCGCGTAGCCGTAGTTGTCAGGCATCTCGATGCTGTCTTGCTTCCATAGCAGGGAAGTTTCATAATGCCCGTCTTCTGTGCGCACGGTGCACTCGTCGAGGATCTTCATGGCGCGTTGCTCAGGATCGTTTTGCGGTCGCTTCGGCGTCACGGCGAGCGATTCGATGGCGAAATATTGGCGCAGCTGCTCGTCCATGTTGTCTTCGGTGCTGGCGGCGATGTGGTGTACGTAGTGCACACGACGTCCGATGGTGCGTTGCTTGCTGCCGTGTAGCACCCATCCCAGCGGTGTCTTCGACGCGACTGGCTGCCCCTTCTTCCCTTGTCTGGTCTCGCTGGCCACCAGCAGCTCCCAGTTGTCTTGTCCTACTAGGATGGTCGGAGCGCCGGTCTTCAGTAGTTGGGGCAGCAGGTCCGTTAGATGGTCGCAGCCTTCCATGTCCGCAGGGGTGAGGCGTGGTGCCGACAGCTTCATGTTGCCGCAGGTGTGGGCTTCGATGGTGGCTGATCCCACGTCGGTGCGCAGCTGTACCTCGATGAACTGTGAATCGCTGACGTCCATTTCTGTTGACAGGCCCTCGATGTGGAGCGGTTGCACGGGCCCATCTGCGCCGATCTTCTTTGCCACGTCCGCGTCGATGAGGGTGACCGTAGACCCGTCGTCCAGCAGGGCGTAGACGTCGGCTGATCCCTGGGGTCCGACGGCGGTGACTGGCAATATCTTGACGAATCCTGTGCTGGACTGTGTGGCGCGTGCGTGATGTACGACTTCCTGTCTTGGTTCTTCTCCCACTACCGGATTTCTTCTTATGAAGTGGAGAAGCGGATGATGCGATCGCGGGCATCTGTCGGTGTCGCAGCGTCGAAGCTTGCAGGTGTGCTTCTTGTCTCGTGGCCGAAGGCAGCGATAGCATAAGTCCTTGGCCTTGGCTGTGGCCCAGCGGTCGTCCACGGTGAGCTGGGCGAACTTCTCGCACTTCCCTGCGCTGTGGTTCCCTTTGCCGCATACGGTGCATTCAGGTTCGATCGGTGTGACGGTGGCGGTGGCGGAAAAGGCACGGTGGCTGGCGCGGCGGGCAGGCGCGGCGCCAGTAGGGGCGCGCCGCATCGGTGCTGTCTTCTGTGGCGGCGCGTGGTACGTAGTATCTTCATGCTTCTCTGGTCGCATGTATGGCCCTCGGAGCAATGCTTCTTGCTTGATGAAAGCCGCGAACTTCTCCAGGATCGGCTTGTTGCTTGAGTCTTCGAAGGCGTAGTGGAACCATCCGTTCTGTATCGTAGGTGGCAGCTTCTCTACGGTGACCTTGACTAACTCCTTGTTGTTGAGCTGCTCGCTGTTGTCCATCGAGCGTAGCACGGCGACGAGGTTCATGACCTTGGTCACGAAGGTGCAGATATCCTGTGGGGTGTCGCGTACTCGAGGCGCCGACTTGAACCTCTCCACTTTAGCTTCGATGATGGCGTCTGGTCGTCCATACTGGAAGGCGAGTGCTTCGATGATCTGGCCCGGCGAGGTGGTGTTGAAGATGAGCTGGTTGCTGACTATCTCCCTCGCTGGTCCACGGAGAGCCTTCCGAAGTCGTGTGAGATTCTCGAAGTCGGTGTAGTCGGCGGCCGATGCGTTGTAGGCTGCGTTGAAAATCAGCCAGTCGAGCGGCGACCCGGCGAACGGTGGTAGCTCGATGGGCATGCGCGGGATCCGGATGTGGCGTTGGGTTTCGATGACTTCCCGCGCTAGTCGGATGGCCTGCGTGAGGGCGTCTTCTCCCGCCGGTACTGAAGCAGCGTACGGCGGCGGCGGTGCGGTAGTAGTCGCGCTCCCGGTAGCGGATGGTGACGGTGGAGCGCGGCTGTCCTGTTGCTGTGGCTGTACTGGTGCGCAGCGCGGCGGCAGCGGCGGCGGCGGCGGCGCGGCGCGGGCCGGTTCCCCGATGACGGGCGGTGGCGGGAACGCGGCGTGCGGTGGATCGCGGCGCGGCTGTTGAAGCGGCGCAGCGTGGGCCGGTCCCCCGATGACAGGCGGTGGTGGTGGCGGGAACACGGCGTGCGGTGATTCACGATGCGGCTGTTGTAGCGGCGCAGCGTGGGCCGGTCCCCCGGAAGCGGACGTAGGTGGGAACCCGGCGTACGGTAGGTCGCGGCGCGGCTGGCATGGCGGCACGACGTGGGCCGGTCCCCCGATGACGGACGGCGGCGGGGACGCGGCACGCGGTGGGTCGCGGCGCGGCTGGTGTGGCGGCGCGGCGTGGGCCGGCTCCCCGGTAGCGGACGATGGGAGCACGGCGCGCGGTGCGGGGCGACGCGGTGGCAGCGGCGGCGGCGCCGCGCTAGACGGATACGGTGAATCGCGTCGCGAATGCAGCGGCATACGGGCCGCGCATGGCGGAGGCGGGGTGCCGCAGCGCGCGGGCGGCGGCGGCGGGGACGCGCGGCTCGGTGTCGGCGTGTACCGGCGCGGCGGTAGCGGCGGAGGTGTCGCGCGCTCGGGTGACTCGCGGTCGCGGCGCGCAGTAGGCGCGGCGTGCTCGAACGGCTCGCGGCTCGGTGTGCCCGGTGGTACCTCGTAGTAGTGCTTCATGTACCGGTTGGCTTGCTGCACCCATGTCCCGACGTTCCTCGGAGGATCATCGCTGATTACGGACCCGTCGTTCTTCCTTGCTTCCATTCGTTGCAGATGTTGACGAAGCTTCAAGTTTTCCCGTCGTTGAATATCCAGTTGCGTAATCAACATCTTCATACTGGACTCGACTATCGTAGCGTTGACTGGGTCGTAGCTGTAGATCGGTCGGTGGGCGTGGCCTTCTTCCATAGGCACTTGCATGCCGGGCACGGACGGTCTTCGTTCGCTGTGTAGCCCACTAACTCGGAACCGTTCGTCTGCCTCGGGGTCGAAGGGGGCGTGGCTTCCGGCTTCCGCGATGTTGTGCGTAGCTGGCACGGCGATCGGTCTTCTTTCGCTTAGTTCCCCGCTAGCTCGGAACCGTTCGTGTGTGTCGGTCCCGAATTCGGCGTTTTCTTCCTCGACGATTTCGTACTCGCGTGGCAAGCTGTCGGGCCACGCGCTATGGCCGGGCGCAGGCTCCGGTGCGGTAGGGCGAGCTGCGTCGGCGGCGGCGGCGGCGGGGGGGGGCGCGGCAGTTACCCCCTCGCCGCCCGGTGCGATGTTCGACGCATTCGGCGATGATGGCACGGCATCCGTCGATTCGGTAGATTCCTCCCGTGGCACGATCGGCAGCGGTGGAGTCCCGTCTGGCGAAGCTGGCGACGATTTCTGCTGGCTTCTTGTGTGAACCATCGTTGAATCTTCTCACTGGCTGGTTGATCCGGCTCCGAATGGACCAAAATGAACGGGACGCGTCGATGGCGGGCGACGATGACGATGTGGTACACGCCCCGTTCGGGGGTATGCGATGCGGTCCCAGCAAGAAGACTCCGGGTTGGCGGTGCGGTGGTGACGGTCCACACAAGCGAGAGCCCCTGTCCGTACTTGAAACTATTGAAAGACTGTAAGTCTATTGAAACTATGAGACGTCGGGGCTTCGCAGTGGTCCCGCGGCACGTAGCGGCGGCTATTCCCACGAAGACGGGCGGACGGACGAGCGGGAGGACGGCGGACGAATAAATCGGCGGGTGTGCTTCGGGGCGACGAAATAAAACCACTGGATTGCTATTGAAACGCTCCTGGTTGCTTCAGGCTTCGGGCAGAGTTTCCTTTCTTCACTTGCTTCTTGCCTCTTCAGTGGCTACTACTGGAATGCGTGCCGATTCGGCGAAACCGGCCTCTATTTATACTAAAATCACGAATTCGCGGGGCTAAGTGGTGCGCGGGGGGGGAGCGCGCGGTAGGGAGGGCGAACGCGGGCGGTGAGCGGTGCGCGGGGGGAGACTCTGCCGTCTGCCTTCGACAATTTCGGTGCGATTTTATTAGTTTTTCGTGAAAATCTATTACATTTCCAATTGGAATCTTATTGGAAAACTATTTTCCTATTAGATATTACCTATCAGACCTATTCTAATACAATATTCCAATAAGAAACTTACTATGTGTCAATCTTACTAGAAACTTCTAGAATCTAATAAGATTGGTCTGTTTTAGCTATTGTGCGTGTTTCGGAGTGCATGTTTCGTCTGTAAACTGTCAAATATAGCAAGTGTGATCGTTTTAACTAGTTTCTATTAACTAACCGTGTGTAGTGTACCTAGGAAGTGTACCTGGCAGTAAAAGGCTTTGCAGAGCGATGTTTTATTGTTTCTATCACATTTAGGAGACTTAGGCTACCTAAACTTACCCTATACGACCTATTCTAACTATTTCCTATGCCTATCCTATCTATAAGAATGTATACAATACAAAAAACTATCCTACATAGTGTAAATCAAACATAAGTAAATGTATGAAAGTATGAAAAGTATAAAAACGTAAGAAACTAAGTAAATACGAAAATAACGAACGAAAACTATCCTATTTACAAGTAGCTATGTACACGTTGTGGCCGGCTGTCCCGCACACTAGATGTATTTAAAAACAAAAACCTGACTGCGGTAATTTCAAAGTTGTATTTTGCGATAAAAATCCGCCATCTTGAATTTATGAACTTTTAAAACAGTCAAAGACTACATAAGATATGCAGGGGTCAAATGACCCCAAGCCGTTTTTCGTGGTAAGCCAATTTTTCAGTCTTTCTAGTGTTAATATACCCAGTGTCACTCGCGCTGCTACTGAGACGAATCTAACGATACGTCACATGTGAAGATCCGCCCAACCGTTTGGGCTGTAGCCCGTGAAAACGAATTCCTGGATACATACTTACATACTTATAACCCTCCTGAGGCAGTCGGGTAAAAAATGGCCGATTGCGCCGAATACCGAATAGTTTCCGAATGTTCATTGCAACACTAATCTAGACGCAGATATTTTGTCTGGCAATGGGAGTTTTGTTAGTTTACCAAGTCGTCTCTACGTACTGGGAATGATACTTACTATTGGAATAAAAATACAATTGGTATAAAGAATAAGTACCGAACTTACTCCATTAGAATTTATTTCGCAAAGCTAGAATTTTGGCCCAAACTTAACCCTTGCACGGTCGGATGGAAAATTTCATAAAGGTAATATGGATGGACCGCTTTTATTTTAAAATGCGCATTTTATTAGAAACGTGTAGTGCCGGCTTAGAATAGCATCACTCTATGTCATTTCCGTGGGTGTCGTAAGAAGCGACTAAGAGATTTGAGAGTTGATATGTATTTCAAATTAGGCGACAGGCTAACAAGCGGTCACTATGGTGATACACAGTCTTCTGAATGACTCAAATTATTGTCAGCGGAATTGGCCGTTTTACAGCCGTTTACGCTCTGCCTACCCCGAAAGGGATAAAGGTGTGATAAATAAGTATAAAATATTTCCATATTCCAAAAGTCAGTGAAATTGGCCAGAACATTTTCATCGAAGCCTTTTAGAGAAAATTTGCCTCCATATTTCAAGTTGATTTTTATTTGACATGATGTTGTAAGAGAAATTGGGTACAGCCCTTGAAAATTTTTAGCTTTCAAGAGTTTTTCAGCTACTTATTTGAAGTAAATTTTTATTGAATTTGATGTCTCGAAGGTTTATATTTTACGGAGTTTTCAAGTGCTTAAAATTTTTCTTTTTGATAATTTTAAGCAAAAAGTTTTTGTCGCTGTTTTTATATTATCTAAAGTTAAAAAAATAATTTTAAGTTAAGAGGAAAAAAACACTATTGAAAATTAATTAATTAACTTTTTGTTTCTCATCGATCGATTACTTAGAAGACGGTCGTTTCGTTACACAACAATGTCAGAGCTGTAGATAGTAGGTGGTTGTAAATTTCTGACACCAGGGTTCATCGGGTCTTTGGACGACTCGATGTACCACACTAAGAAAGAGATGGAAATTGATTGCCAGGCAATGAAAAATGGTCATAATTCTGAAAACCCTTCAGAAGTTCCGTTTCATTTGGACAACTCGAAGATGGGGGTAATTCAATTCCAATTTCAATTTCCCGATGTCGAGCTTTACAGATTGCAGTATTCAATTTTATTTCAGTCTCTACCTGTGCTTTTCAATGGGTCCTATATTATTTATTAAAGACTGTATCTATTAAGTGAAGGGTAGAAGGTTAAGGGCAAGGGTACATTTTGACATCCGTTGCTGCAACTTTTTTAATCAGCGTAACGCATGCGTTAGGAAAATGAATTTATTTCCGTAAAAATAAGGCGTCTGTGAAACGGTTTGATATACACCGTATTTGTATGAGAATGAGGTGAAAATCCGCAACAACAGGCGTCAAATGTGAGGCCCGCCGAAAAAACTCTTTTGAACTTCGTGTCGTATCGTACGGTTCAATCGCGGAATTGTAGACACTTTAGGATATGACAAGTTGACAACTCGTCAATCTCGTTGAATCTTAGATGTCATTTTCTAAATTGAAATAATCTGAAATTCCGCGTAGGTGCTTTTTGTGTAGCGGCTGTTTTCCCGCAGGAAAAGGGACAGAAAAATAAACAAACACACTTTTCCAATTATAAAATTAGTGCAAGGACCTACTTAATCAATCCATTTTGAATTTGTTTTTACACACACGAAAACAGGAATGAGTTGGGAGGTAAACTTATCTTTTTGATCTCTTAATAAACAGGATTCAAATCCAGGACTTTCAGATAGCGAAGCAATCTACCAACAGCACCCCAGAGTCCCAGAGACAGTAGCGCTCAGGTGTGAATTATTAATGTAACTGAATTGAAGCACATTAAATACAGAATGGCTCTTTGAATGATTAAACACTTGGCTGGATTCGTTTCAATCCTTTGCTTTAAGAATTATTGTCAGCACATCAACCTTGTTATTTAAGAGCAGAACACACCGTGCACGTCAGTCACGCACGTAACTATGACGTTGTAATGCATGGGATCGTATGAGACACGGCACTCCGCGGTACTCGCGTGATGACGTGCACGCACGCATACTACGCAAACAGTGTGGAGTGCCGCCTCTTATGCAATCCTATACGTTACAACCGGTATGCACGTGATGACGCGCCGCATACGTCCTTTATACGGAGGCAAGTGAGTTCTGTCCTGTAAGGGGTTAACATTTTTCTTAATAATTTCACGTACCTAACCGCTTTTTTATTCAGTTTCACTTTTCTGGTTTTTGTATGACGTTACGATTCCCCCTCCCCAAAACCGCGACAAATTCGCGAATCTACCGAATTCAGAGTAAATTTGTACTTACCACATCTTGTCAAAGTTAGATACAAAGTTATCAAAATATTCAGGAAGATTTACAAGTTCACAACTTTAACGTGAATGTAACGATTTGACAAAAAAATATATTAATTTGATTATCCTACAAAACTTTCGGTGAAACATTTTTATTTTGTACACAGTCAAAAGAGTTTGATATATCGTTTGGTGTGGTGATCGATCATTTTCATATCACTAAGTCATCTAAACATTTTTCAATTTCTGAAATTGGGGTTGTGTAGGGTTAATATATTTTTTTTGCGTACGGCAGTAAAATATTGCTGCCGGATCGTTGGACGAATTGGTGAACCACTCGAAAAAAAAACCGGGTTAAAGAAGCTACGATCACAGTTGATGAGCTCACTTGTTTTTAGAGTTTCGTACCCATCATAGAGTAAAAAAACAGGAACCTTATTTCTGAGACTTCGCTGTCTGTCTACATATTTAAAAAAAATGTGCGTTTTGACTGATTTTTAAATAATGATCTGTTTTCCTATGTAGTAAAAGTCCGAGTTCTTTGTAAATGTTACGTGATAAAATGTTCGTTATATCAACAAAGTGATGTCACAGGATATTAATGATCCCCCTTTTGATTACAAAATGAACAGAGTACTTACAGTGTTCAAATTACTTCCAATACAACGCTTAAAATTAATTGGTAAACGAATACATACCTACCTAACTATGTAAATTGTAGTTACTCAAATCGTGTTTTCAACATTTTGCCTTTAAATAGCAGTGAGATTGCATGTTAAAAGCACCTATACCTAAACACTAAGACAGTATGTAAAAAAAAACTGCAGATTCTTTAAGGGGTGAACCAGCCCTTTGAACTGAACAACTTTCCCTAAAAACATGGGTAGGTATCCCTAAAAAAATACATCCCTATTGGTGCATTTTGGCAAAGTTGCGCCAGCTGCTATCTGCATCTTTGAGTTTTCGTCCTTATCTTTCCCGCTACTGTTTAAACATTTTACTACGAGTATAATCGAGTAAAGTGTGGGCAAAGTTGCGCCAGCTGCTATCTGCATCTTTGAGTTTTCGTCCTTATCTTTCCCGCTACTGTTTAAACATTTTACTACGAGTATAATCGAGTAAAGTGTGGTTCATCTTGGTTTCAGAAAAATGCCTCCTCAGTGTTCTGAGGGCATCGTATCGTATAAATGTAACGTACAAAAATATTTGGCCCAAAATTAAGTTGCACTCTCAGCTCGCCGGCTCTGCACGACAAGTTTGTGAGTTACCTATTAAAGCCATTAACCGTAATAAGGCCTAATTTCTTGAGCTTTCTTCCTGGAGAACAGCTGTTCGGAGCGGTTCGGTGCGCATGCGCAACGGAAACGCCGTCCGCAAGCCACCTGCCGCGCCCGCGCCGACCGACCGCGACCGACCGACCGGGCTATTCTGAAGTGTCAAAATTATGGTAGAGTGCGTTTCATGTTATAGTTCCTATGGCGACATGTTGGTAGCATTGAAATATTTTTTGCTGCGGCTTGACGGCGGCCATATTATTGAATTTCCAATGCTACTCATGTCGCCCTAGGAACTATAAGATGAAACGCACTCTATAAAGGAACAAAAAATCCGTTGACATGACATGTTTTCTATAGAAATACTTGTCAGTGCTTGTCAGACTCTATTTGACATCTCGCCAGGACTTGGGGCGAAACGGGGCAAAGGCCTGCGAAGTTGATTTCCATACAGAACAAGCCTGCAGAAAGCTGTTGTTTTTCAACATTTTAGACAAACGGCTAGGGCCATACCTACACAGACAGATTGAACTGCGGTGGTGATGAATTGAATACCAACATAATTTCAATTCTCAAGTTTTTTGGACAATGTGCCTACATTCAGCGCCATTCAGTATCATTACCTATATTGTCACCAATGCTCTTATGGAATTATTGCCCAAAAGAAGCATCTCTATTTGATAACGCGTCCCACTCTTTATTTCGTACTCGTTGAAACCAAACTGTTTCACGCCAGATGGCAAAAATGGAGGATCGTGTCTTGTAGCGTACCTTGAAGGAGGCCTACGTCTTGCAGTGTACTGCTTAGGCTGTTTTGATGTGTAAAATACGGCCCGGGTTCGAGCCCCGGTCGATGCATGTAATTTTTTCAATTTCTTATTGCTGTAGAATAGTCCATCGGCTCCCTCGGCGAAGCAGGAAGGCAAGGAGCGGTCTGCCACGCTTCCCTGCCGAAGGGCGCGGCGCGGGAGTGGATTTGGGACCTCAGTTGTTCCGGTCACTCGGTCATGCTTGCACGAAAACTGACCGTATGATTCTTTCCGAATTATTTCTTTGAAAATGGAATAATCCGATCTACGCGAAATCTATCGATTGAAACCGGGGCTTCTTACTATTTTCTTGAATATGTGTGGAATTACTATACTTTGTATAATTTGATATTACTTGCGTCGGAATCAAAAGTGTTTAGAAGTGTTTTGATTTAAGTAAATTGAAAGACGATTCATTGGATTTCCTATAATGGATGACTCGTTAGGCTTAGGCATGTTGGATGAAATCATGGAACTGTTTTTCAATTCAGACAGGTAATGTGCATTTTCCCTATTCAGCGATCTTTATCGACCAGAATGATTTAGTCCAGTAATCTTCCAGACTAGAGTTTTACCTTTCGAAGCTGTGTATCGCACTCATTCGGGTCGTTGGTCGACTTAGTGTTCCACACTTCTTCACAAGAAGAAGCCGAGCTGACAGCCGATGTGGCGCAGGGGTTAGTACGACTGCCTGCGACGCAGAACGTTCCGGGTTCAATTCCCGGTGGGGTCACTCACAAAGGTCCGGTTGCTACTTAGACGGCGGTCGTTGCACAACCATGTCGGTTGGAAAACTCTGACTCCAGGGTTCATCGGGTCGTTGGCCGTTGGTCGACTTGGTGTTTCACACATCCTCACAAGAAGAAGATTGCTCTCCTGAAACTAATCTCGTTAGCTTTTCGAATAAACAAATTATGTGCTTACTACAGTCTCAAGTGGCATGAGCCGCAGCTACATACGTTAAGTAGATTAGCAGTAGTGTCCATGCTTACTACTTAGGCGGTTCTCATATGTCCCTCATTATTTTCCGGTGTTTTGCCGGGACTGGTTATTAAAGAAAGTTTTACGACATCCGACTTTAAAAGCCACTTGTTTTATAGTTTTCATTTACGACTCTTAATGCAGTATCCGGAAAGAAAATAGGGGAATATGTTTGTATAAAAAGGCTGAAAACAGGTATCACTCAGATAGAATACCAAATTTTGAAAACACTGTTAGGCAGGATGGATTTGAACCAGCGACCTTCGCCATCTGTACCTACTAGTAAATATAGGCTACAGCAGTGGCTCACTCCATGCCTCCGAATTAAGCAAGTGGATCTTGATGACTATCTATAGCATCTGTCACAAACTGCGATATCGTCCGGTACATCTGCGATTCACCGTAATGCTTATGCTTAGTGTTCCGATGCTACTTACTTAAGCTCTTAGCAAGTAAGGCTTCTAATTGACAGCATTACCGCCTTCCTTAGTTAATCCTGTTAAGTGCAACTTTGTTCTGTATTTCGATGATTGTGTAAGTAGTTTCACGAAATAAGTAATAAGGTAGTAGGAACTAGACTATAGTCAAAACGACCACTCGCTGCATTCTTGACGACACCCACGGGAATGATATGGGGTGATGCTACTCTAAGCCGGCACCATGTGGAAATGTTGTGTATCAAATATGATAACTTTGAAACGTTAATATGACATCTTGAGGATTGGGATACTTATTATAACCTACCTATAATACGCAGTAAAAAAATTGATCATTGTCATGCTCGTAGCAAGAAAAACACAGATGCAGACACTGTAAATTCTGGACTGACGTGGTCCTAGGGATATTTTTCTCCAATGCCTCTTTCTAAGTAATATCCCAAGAAAGATAGCAAAATCAGCGAAAAAAAATCCCCGGTAACGAAATGTTGTGGATTTGTGTAGTGGAAGGTCCTCTTCACAACGTCCAATGAAATCCTCTCAAAAATATGCGGTGCTGGGAGTAGGGGGGTTAATTATGTGTCCCTTTTTTCTGTTTCTCGACTGTAACTCGTAAACGGTGCATCGTATCTTCAAAATGTCTATGAAACTATTAAAGCTCATTAAATTTCCTATAACTTTGTCATCAACATGAAAACCATAACATGAATGGTTTTAAAGTTGTGGCCATTTCAAAGTCGGTAGTTTTTTAACTTTTTGTATTACGACACTAAAAAGTGTTTGGGCGTTTCTGTGAATCTTCGTTATCTTTAATGCAAACTATTTCAAAATCTGTGAGTAAACTAAAAAAATTAAATAATTAAATACGTGTTTCCGCATTTTGTAAATTTTAACCCTTAACAGGGTAAAAAAGAGGTTAAGAGTTTGTATGAAAAATCGTCATTTTTGATGTGATCTGTTTCAAAATTTGGAAATAAGCGAATGACCCAAAATAATTAAACACGTGTTTTAGCATTTTGTAAATTTTAACCCTTAACAGGGTAAAAAAGAAGTTAAGAGTTTGTATGAAAATCGTCATTCAAACTCTTAACCTCTTTTTTACCCTGTTAAGGGTTAAAATTTGCAAAATGCGGAAACACGTATTTAATTATTTAATTTTTTTAGTTTACTCACAGATTTTGAAATAGTTTGCATTAAAGATAACGAAGATTCACAGAAACGCCCAAACACTTTTTAGTGTCGTAATACAAAAAGTTAAAAAACTACCGACTTTGAAATGGCCACAACTTTAAAACCATTCATGTTATGGTTTTCATGTTCATAACAAAGTTATAGGAAATTTAATGAGCTTTAATAATTTCTCAGACATTTTGAAACTACGACGCGCCGTTTACGAGTTACAGTCGAGAAACTGAAAAAAGGGACACATAATTAACCCCCCTACTCCCAGCACCGCATATTATCGAAGGGATTTTATTGGGCGTTGTGAAGAGGACCTACCACTACACAAATCCGCAACATTTCGTAACCGGGAATTTATTTTCGCTGTTTCCTAGTTATTGGAACAGATGGCCTGGGATATAAGCCTTTATCAAATCCACATTCGTATACCAAATTTTAAAACACCTTTCATGAAAATTCTGCAAGTTTTCTAATAAAAACACACATTCACTTAACTACAGCATGGTCGTCCGATTAGGCCATATTTGACAGAGCTGTCAAAATCATGTTAATGCTGTAAGGCCTATTTTTCTTCGTCGAGATGACGTCTATTATGTGTTGGACAACTATCGAAATTTGCGTATTCCAACGGCCATACTTTAGAACTCCACAACGCAAAGTCCATCCATATCGATCGCGCGATAAATAATAAATCGAAGTCGATGCCCTCTCGGACACTAATAACACGAATTAAACAGCCGACTCATTTCACAAATTATAGGCGAACCAATGATATTCCGTTTGTGAGTTATAAAAACTTTAAAATACAGTTTTGCATGGTCTGTACAGGGTGTTTGCTAATGTGCAAATCTTACAAAATATTACAATGGGGATATTTTAGCAAACGGTTTGACAGACGCATCGTGGCATACTAGTCTAATAAAGCACGGTCTTACATTCCCAGAGAAACACAAGCCTACGTCACTAGTATTGCCACTTTATTTCAATAAAATACGTTATGGGGTAAATTCAATCTCACAAAAATGAGTTAAAATATTTCTGAATAATTTTATAATTTAGATTTACGTGTGTATTAACTTGAACTTTACAACAAAACTTAAATTGTATTAATTAGTTAACAGTGTCTTATATGATTTACAAAAATAATCATAAGAGTGGGTAATTTTGGTAACCCACAAGCATGATGACGTAGGCCAGTTTTAGTCACGTAGTTCACGAGTCTCGGAATGGAATACCAGGCGGAGTATCTTATTATACCATGGTGGCACACAACGCTGCGTGGACGCGTCTGTCAAAACGTTTGGTATAAACCGTATTTGTATGGGAATAGGGCTAACGCATGCGTTACGCAGCTCTAAAACTGCGCAGCAACGGACGTTACGAGTAATTTCCGCCTATGTTAGCATGATACTGAATAACTGTTTTATGGAACATAGATTGAGTGAGTTACAAATGTGGTTTACATAAGAAACCGTTGGGAGGTCAAGGTCTAAGGATATATCTTTTTGTGGGGAGAGTTTTTCACAGCGTGAAAATGTAAACAAAAGTTTCAATCCAGGGAAAGATCTTCGGTTTCATGAGAACCTTGACCTTATTTTGAGTTGTCACCTATATGTGTACAAAAACTTCAAGGCCTCTTTTCCACAGATAAAACCAATTTACCTCCGCAATACTACATATTTCCATGTTTTACGACCTTCCTTGTTCCATGTTTTTATTTGATAAAAACCTGCAATGGTTTATGGGATTTCCACTTTTTCAGATACATACTGTACTTACCTATGATCATTGCTACTATGTTTTTTTCGTGTGATAACAGTATGGTACCTTCACTAGCTTTGGCTCCGGGAACCGCCTGCTGGCGTGAAATTATAGCCCCGGGCTTAGTGGAACGGGTACGTCACTTATGTGGTGCAAGTTAGAAACTAGAGCGCTTGTAACCATCAGTAGATAGTACAAATTCATGGTTCAACTTTCATCGGTTTTTCATATAGTTTATAAGAATAACCAATATCAGTCGACCCCTAATTGAACTTCGACGATAGGATAGCACAGCAAATATAATTTTGTAGGTGTTGATTCTTTACTAAGGTGACCTCAATGTTAAGACCATATACCTAGTAATGCTTCATTAACGTCAACAGTAGAGAAATTTACAACGTTGAAGAAAACCAAGGCATCCCGAGACGCCGCACTAAGTTAGGTAGGTACTTATCTAATCTGTGTAGAAGGCGACAATTTTGGATCTCTTTATCTCGTGCGCCTCATACTCGTAACTCCTCTTAGTTTTGTCGGACAAAAGATCAGAAAAACCCAGCAAGCGACTCTAGTTGTGATAAAATTACTAGACGATTATCTCAAGTCTCCTTGCGCGCTAGATAAGTCTTTCTTCAAAGCACATATTAACCGGGCTGATGTGAAAAGATTTCTGACTGGTTACCAGCTTAGTATTTGAGGCCAGCATTCTTAGGCTCTAACTCCACACAATAGACGTGAGACATGAGACGTGCGACATCGCGACGCTTGAAACCGTTTCCAGTAAAATGTTTGAAACAGAAGAGCCAAAGCTACACACGTGAGACACGTCTCGCATCGATGACGGCTGACGATCACTTGTTTGACAAAATATGTCATCCTAAGTCCCAAGTCACACGTCTACTCTATTGAACTTGCGCCCAAACCCGTTTCGGGTACCGTCTGTATCCAAAAGAGCCCGCTCTCGCTTATATCATGGCCTACGGTATTATCATATGGGGTATGCTCCTCGTTCCGTTGGCTAAGTTACGTTTATAGTTATGAATATTAGATGCAGAATGAGGCTGTACTTTATCCGACTGCGCGATTGTGGAATGAAATACATACTTTTGTTCTACAAGGTCTTTTATGTGAAATGTAATCACACCTGCGTTGAGTTCAACCGTGCTATTTAAGATTGTTTGAATATGAAATCAAAATTTTCTGCCAAAGTTGTCATATATCTTATACAATCTCAAGCTCCGCGTCTGAACTGTGCATTGCATCATGACTAGAAATACGTCCAAATCTATGAATCCCATAGGGAAGAGGAGTCAGTCTAATCGGGCAGGCCTGGGATAAATAAATCCGCTTTCAATTTAACAGTATATTTCGGTAAAAAACAAATGATTTTCAATTTCTGTACCTTTAACCCAAACCTTGCCGCCAAGGTTTGACTTTTCCCACTTCGACATATTTGCACCGTTCCACTTTACCTACCTACGATTTATTCTCTAGCTGTACTTCCTACCGGGTACTTCTAATGTGCTCCTAAATTAATATTTCCATGTAATTTAATAATTCTGTAATTTAATAGACTGTTTTAAACGGCGAGACGACTCTTTATTTTACGTTATTTTGATACGATAGATTTTTAAAATAAGTAATCAAAATATGTAGGTAAGGCTTCTTCGTACGTAAGGGATACCTCGAATCGACCTAATAGGCCTTTTAAATTATTAAATGTAACAAGGATAACTCATATTTATTATTATAACGAACTAATAGGCCTTGTCCGCACAGCGAGTTTTATTCGCTCACCGCGATTTTTTTCTCGGACTATATTTTATTTTGTATGGAAATCAAGCCATATTTTCCCGTCGGTGTGGAAACTTGCATAAGATTCAGTGTGTTACATAAAAGCGAGGAAAGAAATAAAATCGCTGTGCGGATAGAGCCTTAGACCTGCGTGTCATCGTTTTTGAAATCGCCTACAGCCTCTGATTTTGTTTTAGTTGACCATCTATGTCATAACGTCATTATCATCATAAAATAATTGACTGTTTCACGACATTAAGGTGGTTCAGCCAGTAATGGCATAATCCCACTTAATCGTAACCAACCTGGAAACAAATTCACAAAGGTGATAAACATCAATTTTCTGAATTAATAGATGTCTAAAAAAAGTATCTAAAATTATTTTTGTCGGAATACAGCACAGAAAGGGAGGGAGGCCCTTGCCTAGCAGTAGGACCACGACGGCTAAATAAGTTAAGATAGCACAACGTTTTTGAGCGCAGTAGAACTACTCTTCCTATACATGTAAATTTTCTGAATTAATAGATGTCTAAAAAAAGTATCTAAAATTATTTTTGTCGGAATATAGCACAGAAAGGGAGGGAAGCCCTTGCCTAGCAGTAGGACCACGACGGCTAAATAAGATAAGATATCACAACGTTTTTGGAGCGCAGTAGAACTGCTCTTTCTATACATGTATGTTTTTAATGCCCATGTAATGCGAAATAAGGAAACTAGTCCTGGCCAGGTCTGGTCTAGACTCTAGGCTATTTCTGTATCTGAATAAAGCCATAACAAAAGGTTGTTGCCTCGTTCACCTCACATGTAAGGTTACCGTTACCAACCAAGTTATAACATTTTATGACGCATGGTAAATTATACCTATTAGTTATACTCTTTTCTATGCCACTATTTTCATAAAAATATATCTTTTCATGTATTTTGCTTGTATTGGCGCCAGCTCAGAAACCTTTTATGGATCATCTTAATCTGGATTTTCATACAATTACAACCAGTATAAGTTGATCGTTTAATCACTGATTACATGGGCAAATTCCCTCCAAAGCTTAAATTTTAAATGTAATTATGTATGACGTACAGCATACAGCAGTAACTTATGGAATTAATTAAGTAAATTAAATTATCTTGGCAAAGGCAGAGGTGGGATGAAATTATCTTAGAAAGCATGGTAGGTGATCTACCTAATTCATGTAAACGAAATGTACATAATTAATTACATTACGTGAAGTCAAAAGCGCTTTGATCTTAGATACTTGCGTGATCAGACGTGTGAGAACGATATTAAGACCAATAAAGTCAGTTAGCTTAACTAACAATGTTCTTTGACTTTCTCATTCGATCGATTGTTTAGAAAGATATCTCTCAAGCTGTGAATCCTTAGTTAATAAGATTTAGCATAACAAAAGCCGTAAAACTAAGTAACGAGACTGTATTGTAAAGAGGTAAAAAAGCCATCGAGCAGTTTCCCAGGCCCTTATGTAAATTGGACGTGAAAGTGGGAATAAACTAATTAGCGTGTACCTTAGATCATATAAAAGCAAGCTATAGAGTGCGCGTATCGCTCCGCGCCGTACTGTCAAACGTAAGCACTTGTTCCATAGATAACTACCTACGTCATTTATTATGTATGAGAAGTAATAGAGGTTCAATAGTGCTGTCACTGGCGTTCTGCTACTGATGGACAGAGAGGTTGTGTTCTTACTATTGCTACCCGTTCTAACTTTTAAGGCGCACTCTATAGCTTGCTTATATACTCTAAGGCGTGTACTTACCAAAGTTTCTCACTGTGATAACTTTTGCGCTTTCTCGGAATAAAGCGCCTTTGAGCTGCTCTTAGCTCTTCGGTTTTCTGAGTTGATGTTGTTAGGAACATATTCTCGGAATCCTGTTAGTAATAGGATACGTATTACTTACTAACGCTGCCTTGATTGTTGACGTAACAAAGTAAAATGGATCACCGCTAATCTTGGGTCTCTCTTATCTGACGACCTGCTATGCTAGCATGCGACCCGCGCCAAAGGTTTTCTCTACACCCTTATATTACAGTCTTCACTTGTTTTAATAAATTACATACAATTTGTTACACTACTGAAATCTTCTTGCACGCGAGATAAATATCTCTACAGTGCATACCTATGCTAGCTCGGCTGAAGTAAAGAGAAGAGACTCGATTAGAGGCTTTACACCACTTTACACTAGGTCGCAGAATTTTCCGGTATTTGACAAATTTAGCAAAAATCCAGCTGCACTACAGTGCGGTGTCGTATGTGTTTTTACATACAGTCAGTGTCATACCACTTCTTTCGTCAGTGGTCAGGGCCGGCAAAATACTGCAACGTCATATGTCATAATTATTCGATGACCACCATAGTTTCTTACAGATTTTTAATAGATAAAACCAGGTCTAAAGTATAGTTTTCTTTTGTCCGCAGTCGGAGCGAGTCGGCTCTGAACAGCCCGACCGAGCCCGACGTGTCTCTGGCCACGTCACTCACTGACCCGCTGGAAGCCCACACCCTGGATGAAGCTAGGAGGACCATCAGGTATTTGTTACCTTTAGACTTGTCTATCTTATATCTCAGAATCAACCTTGAACGAAAATTCTATTTCCAAATATTTGTTTAACATTATACAGGTAGTAACAAAAAGAATATAACGGTATTGGTACATGGCACATGGGTAAAAAAAAGAATGTGGACCTCCCTTAGTAAATTAATCATCTGAATGGGGAAAGTTGTTCAGTTTCAGGAGTACCTCCCATGACTTCCTTTCGGCTTGTTATACCCTTTTTGTTAAACCTGGTACTTTTAATGGGTTGTTTTATTACAAACGTGCTTTAATTGTGTCTTTGCAGAGACCTCCGCATGAAGTACCGAGCGCAGGCGCACCAGCTGCTGACATGGCGGCGCGCGCATCGCACGCAGGAGGAGCTCGTCTCTCGCCTGCAGCGCGAGAAGGCCGAGCAGCTCAAGTCCCTCTCCAGCCAGCTCCTCCTCTTCGAGTCACGCCTCGTGCGCAAGCAAAAGGAGATCTCCAACATGCTCGCCGTCAGGGAAACCATCATCATGAAACAACAGAAAGTCATCGAAACCTTACAAGCCAAACTCCTCGACAACGGCATCGATACCCCCAACACCATCCCCGATTTCAGGGATATGCTACAAGACTCACAAATTACAGGAGACTTCGATTCGTTGAACGACTCCGACTCGGCTGTGATAATGGAAGACGTTGATTCCGACTGCAGTAACCTCCCAAATATACCGAGGTTCCGGTCAGCTAATCCTGATAGTGTCACAATTGTTAGATCCATATCTGATGCTATAGACCCCAATTTAAAATATACAATAGTACGGCGGTCGAATGGTTTTCTGAGGAGACCGGAGATTTTAGAGACAGTTTATAGCGTGGAAGAAGAAGTGGATGGCGATTCAACCAAAGGTCTGAGTGCACAAAGCAGCACGGAAAAGGACATAAAGGACGCCAACAAAACAGATGAAGAAAAGTACAAGGAGACGAATAAGAATCTTCTCGCTCAGCGGAGAGACAACTTCCGAATGAGGACGGGTGTACTTACAGCTGAAATAAAAAGTATAGACGGGGAACAGAAGGATCTCAAACCACCAAAAGTAACTAAAGCCATCTGGTCATACAGCTTCGTGCCAAAAAGGATGACCCCAGCGAATGATTCTGATGAAGAGGTCACATCAAACCCCGAAAGCGATGAGGGGGAGCCGGAGCCCAGAGCAAATCACGTCGTAACTTATAACCGTGTGATGTCAAACCACAGAAACGTGACGAAACCAAAAGATGTGAAGTACAAACGGATAAACAAAGCCAAGTCGAAAAGTTTGGAGGAGCTGAGAGGCAGGTTAAAGAACTGGGTCGATAAAGGGAATAAGCTACCGAACATTCCCTTAGAGCACGCGCAAAGCTACGCCTGAACAATTTGCAAGTTCCTTTAATTAAATTTTACGTGTGAATACGAATTGATGGAAGTTGGAGGTGTTGATTGTAATAGGGTGAACCTAAACTTTGTTGAAATTGCGAGAAATGCTTTTACATTTCTCTAAACGTGTGGTCCGGAATATCCTTAATGTTTTAGTCTTGATATCAAAATGTGTTAAAAACCTAGTTGTGATCGATCTTTACCAAGATATTGCTAACGTTTACGTGGTAACAAATATAAGTCTGAATGTCTGTTTACATTCAATTACATTTATAATCCACGAATGCTGTAGTAATATTTAAATAAGAACTCAGATGTCAAAGATTTTCATTGGTTGGGATGAGGACTTTTAAAACAGCATTTTTTTTATTGCTGTAGAAATGTTAAAGTGTTATTTTAAGCATCACTTAAAATCACAAACTTTAATATACTTTTTTAAAACTTAAGTAGTTGTACACAGCTTTATACAAATCGATGCAAAAGTTATATTGATATTCTTGATATTTGTCTATTGTAAATAGTATTTCTGATACGTATTGATACGTTTGTGAAGATATTATAGGTTTAAGATATAGTAATAATTTAGAAATTTTGATTTTTCACAGTTCTCTGTAGATGCACTTGATTAGGTATACGAAACATAAAATCTGTTAGCTCAATGTTGTTAAATAAATGTTGTTGAGTAGTTGCTTTTTGTGACTTGACAATCCTTAAAGACGTACAAAAACTGGTTAATACATTTCTAAACAAATATAATCTAAGGTTATTGTATCTACCTATAAGTGGGAGTTTTAATATCCACTTACTTATTGAAATATGGCAATGAGTTGTTTGAAATAAGTCCCGCCTACTTGTAGTTAATGTTGCTTATGTATACATGGCCTAATTTAGTGAAGCGTATGTATGAAGAGCTGTGAAAAAATGCTTTAAAAATACTAATTCTTGTGCACGACTGATTTTGAGTATTTCGTTTATATATTTAGTCTAAGAAATTGTGTAAAAATTGTTGGACGCTTATAACAGTTTTTGGAATTGAAGAAGTTGTACTGTGATGGCGAAGAGAAAAAAAACTTAAAGTTTGTCAGTCATGTGTATAGTAGTGTTTGGCTAAGCTGTAGGTTAATAAACATGTATTAAATATATGTGCGAAAAATATGGTTGCATAAAAACTCTACTCATATCTCGGTGCCAATTAATAAAAAACATATTTTTCAAATATTTTAAATATCTAATACATATATCTTTTTAAAATATGACGCTGTAAGATAACTTCAAAAGTATATTTTCAATAAAGAGAAATCTATATTTTTATTTTAATAACTAAACTTCATAATGAATATTTTGTATTAAAATACCTAGGTACATTATTATATCACTGTCTGCAAAATTATATTAAAAGTTTGTTTACTATTATGTAATATGGCGTCTTTTCAATAATTTTGAAATGTTTGCATATCGTTTAGCGGCAATATAAATGTGAAATATAAGAAGCGTTGATGTTACTATCTGTTAATATGTCTACAAAATATACAATCTGTTTGTTCATGTAATATTAAAGCATTGCTAACAATAGTCATTCACTGATATTTAATTGAAAATTAAAAATAATAATTAAAAAAAGAGCCTGTTGTTTTTTTTTAATTCTTTCAACCAATAAATCAGAAAAGAAATCTCATTCTAACTGCAACCTGTATGCGTCCCGCGACATAGATTTTTTGTAGGTACTTATGTCAAAAGTCTTCACTTGTTTTGATAAATTCCAAATGATTTGACACATCTTTGTCTTCTCGCGAGCGAGATAAGTGTCTCTACTCTACAGTGCGCATGCTAGACATACAGACTATTCCGAACACATTTATTTATGAGGATCTATTAATTTCAGTGCAAGTATTTTATTATATTACCGGTATGCGACATTAGGTGCCGATCGGCACCCGAGCGTCAACATTCCGTCAAGGACCGTAGGTGCCGATCGGCACCCGCGATTCTGGCCGTTATTGCGTAAAAACTACGGGTTATTTTGCTTTGGAATGTTTTGACAGATGATTCCTTACGATATTAGCTGTCAAATGAGCCATAGACAATAAAGATTGGATGAGTGAATGGTTTAGAATGAACCGTCAAAGTAAGGCACACCCACTGCACGCTCAAAACGCACGATTTTACGCACGATTTTTCGGAATTTTATCGGTTTTCGAGCAAATTTTTTGTTTCTCATCACTAGAAGCGAGTATCCAAACCCAAAAATAAAAAACCGCTTGTCAATCTGTGCAGGAACAGCTGAGTTTGACGCGGAAAGCTGAAGGTCGATTGCGCGGGGTGGTCGGTGTTGTATGGGGGTTTGTTTTAAGGCTTCTATGGAGTGTCAGGGGTGCAACAAAAAGGGGGAAAATCTAGAACCGCAGACCGGTTAAAAAGAGAGCACTCTTTTGGGACACCGTCAGAGAATTCAAGGTGGCTAAGAATATGGTTGCCACGACGAACGTCATATTTCATGGATTAAAATTGGCTCAGAATCATATGACGTTCTTGGATCAAATTTTTCTGTTTTGTTGATACTCGCTTTGAGACTCGCTATGTAACAAGTGACAATCGCGTAAATCCTAAATAGAGTCGAGTGATCCTACTGTAAACATTGTATTTTGTTGCATAACATTTGGTTAGCTATTAAAAATGAGTTTTACGTAAATAATTGCGAAGAGGTGGAATTATAAATTACATTACACTTCGGGATTGCCTGAAAGACATTGATAACGGTTGACGAAGGTCGGTAGAGTTTAAATTGTTAGTTTTAAACTACTATTCAACTTTGCCTACAAATACTTTCTTGTTTTATGGTGTGGTGTTCTGTTTACTTTAAATAGGGATTCTAAATTGATGAGGTATGTAATTATGTACCTAGTATTTTCTGTCATTTGAAAAACCTAGGTCAACTGAGAATCAAATGTTCTAAAATTTTAGAATGTTAAAGTTGTTAATGTCCATAAATTGAAAATGAGAAAATCGATAAATTTATTAGCGATCGCCGGGACTGGAACGGGACCGTGGGGTACCGTTCCACTGCTCTGCCAACTGAGCTACGGGCGCCTGGCGGACCCTGATGAATTCCAAACACTCGTTTATCAAAATCACGTAAAGTATAAATAATACCTACCTAGTACCTACCTCTTGCCTCCGTTTATTCGTGATTCGCAATACAGTAGAAAACCATGAATATAGAAGGTAGGTTGATGTGCTGTTAATAGTATCTTTAAGTAAAGTCCTGTTCATGACAAATGGTGTTTCTTTTGGCGTTATTTTGATGAGGGTCAAACTTGAGGTCCAAGTAAATCGCCAGCAAATCCACCTACCTATTTAAGGGATCAACATATATCTACTGAGTCTTCTTAGTATTTGTATGAAAAGTAATACAGAGTATTACAACCCGAAAGGAGGACAAAGTTCCCATGAAACTGAACGACTTTCCCTGAGTTTCCCTATGGATCGTAGGTTGAAATAAAATAAAATTGGACCTCCCATACAAAACCCATTTATTTCAATCCATGTCCCATAGGGAAAGTTGTTCAGTTCCATGTCTACCTTAAGCTTATTCGGCTTGTTGTTACTCCCGGTATAAGTAGATACATTAAATGAGTAGATGGACTTGCTGGTGATAGCACCTATTGAAGACGATCATCGGCTGTCTACTGCCAAACGATATTAATTGACTATTAAAGTGACCGATCACGTTTTAAGGCTTAAAGTTTTGACAGGCAGGAAGATCAAAGGATGCCGATAAATTAGGCGAACTACACAATTACTGTACGATATTACGGTACGTGACGACCACCACATACCTACATACATACATATTTCACGCCTATATCCCTTGCGGGGTAGGCAGAGCGTAAACGACTGTAAAAAACGGCCATTTACACCACGTCTGAACGAAGTTTGAAAGTCATCCAGAAGACTGTGTATCACCGTAGTGGCAGGTTGTCAGCGTGTCGCCTAGAATTGCAATACACGTCAACTCTCAAATCCCTTAGTCGCTTCTTACGACACCCACGGGGAAGATATGGGGTGATGCTATTCTAAGCCAGCACCACACGGCCACCACACCGGCACCACACGGCGACCATACAAATTGTTACCTACAAACTACAAACGTGTTACAACCTGGGACAGTCGCAATTTAATACGGCGACGTATGTCGTGCATTATATCTGGGTATAGGATTTGGTAGGTATTGTACTTTCGTCTGACAACCGGATCCGGCAAAACACCGGAGAAACCTGAGGCAGGTTTGGTAATCGCAACCGCCTAAAGACTTAAGTTTGGACAGGAAGATCAAGGAAAGCAAGAAGATCAAACAAATGCAAATAGATTTAATTTTCTCTGAAGTGGATAACTTTCAATTGATGGCAAAAACAACCATTTATAACCGACAAAAACAAAAAATAGAGGAGACTCTAAATTCATCGCAATCTCAGGTTATTTTATTCTCAGGTTATTTATTCTTCGGTTTTTAAGGTCAGAACTAGAATCTACCCGGAATTGACAATTGGAACGAAATATGACTTACACACGCGGAAATGTTTGATGTCATTCATCATTCATTCATTATTCAAAGAATCCGAAAATACCTAAAAACGCCAATACATTTGTAAAATAGGTACGAACTTGATAATATTTTCTTTTATAGCGCGAAAACAAAGGGCCTTACCACAAAAAAGTTAGACCAGTGTTGAATGCGTGTCTAGCGTTTTTTTCAACGCTGGTCTAACTTTTTTGTGGTAAGGCCCTAAAAGTCTAACTGTGTTGGAATTTGTCGTACCTATGGCACTAAATAAAAGCAATACCTATCTTAGATTTAAAAGTTGAGACTAGTAGTGGTTCCGACATGTTGCGCCGTTAGCTTCGTGTAAGAGGATTAGGTACCTACTCGATCGAATGTGCACTGAAATTCCCCATCGCACTGCTACAAGAGTCGTTACCTTCGCTTCGCTTACTAGGTACTCTAGTAGTAGATACGCCTACGGTCGGCCGGCATCTACAAGTGCAAATAGTCGTGAAATACCAGTGTACCTGGGAAAGTCTAGTCTACTTACTTGGCATTAGTTGGCATCTTTAATTAAAATTAATCGGTGGACAAAAGTAGTCACGGAGTGGTGAACAAGAAGACCTCGCCGGTTTAGGGCCGCCGCCGACAGAGTGGACACTTTTCCGCGCGCCGTCGCGCGACTCTAACAGAGAAATCGGAAAATGAACCGTACGCAACTGACGTAACGGCGATAATGGCCGGCGGCGGAAAAAGTCCGAGCGCCATTTGTTCGCGCGGCGCCGCGCGAATTCGCGCGACTCCGCGCGGCGCCTCTTGAGTGCGCTTGCGTCCGCCGGGCGGCCCAAGGCCGCAAGCGGACATTCTCCCGGTGTTGCCATCACAATAGAAATAAAAAAGATAATGTTTCTCAAAGAAAAGTGTCGATTACTAAAATAAATCAAAATAAAAAATATCTAAACATTGTTTTGAATAAATATTTATAATATAAGTACCTACAACCTTGGTGTTTATTGGTTCGTTAGGGTTTATTACGTGGGTTGTTGGTGTTTGTTGGGTCGTAAGGGTTTATTACGTGGGACGTTCATGTTTGATGGGTCAACAGGGTTTATTACGTGGATCGTTGGTGTTTATTGGGGCGTAAGGGTTTATTACGTGGGTCGTTGATGTTTGATGGGCCGTAATGGTTATTTATGTGGGTCGTTGGTGTTTGTTGGGTCGTTAGGGTTTATTACGTGGGTTGTTGGTGTTTGTTGGGTCGTAAGGGTTTCTTACGTGGGTCGTTGGTGTTTGATGGGTCGTATGAGTATATTTTGTGGGTCGTTGATGTTTATTGGGTTGTAAGGGTTTATTACGTGGGTCGTTGGTGTATTTTGGGTTGTAAGGGTTTATAACGTGGGTCGTTGGTGTTTGATGGGTCGTAAGGGTATCTTACGTAGATCGTTGGTGTTTGTTGGGTCGTAAGGGTTTATTACGTGGGTCGTTGATTTTGATGGGTCGTATGAGTTTATTTTGTGGGTCGTTGATGTTTATTGGGTTGTAAGGGTTTATTACGTGGGTCGTTGGTGTTTAATGGGGCGTAAGAGTTTAATACGTGGATCGTTGGTGTTTGATGGGTCGTATGAGTTTATTTTGTGGGTCGTTGGTGTTTGTTGGGTCGTAAGGGTTTATTACGTGGGTCGTTGATGTTTGATGGGTCGTTAGGGTACCGTACGTGGGTCGTTGATGTTTGTTGGGTCGTAAGGGTTTCTTACGTGGGTCGTTGGTGTTTGATGGGTCGTATGAGTTTATTTTGTGGGTCGTTGATGTTTATTGGGTTGTAAGGGTTTATTACGTGGGTCGTTGGTGTATTTTGGGTTGTAAGGGTTTATAACGTGGGTCGTTGGTGTTTGATGGGTCGTAAGGGCTTATAACGTGGGTCGTTGATGTTTGATGGGTCGTAAGGGCTTATTACGTGGGTCGTTAATGTTTGATGGGTCGTAAGGGTTTATTACGTGGGTCGTTGGTGTATTTGGGGTCTTAAGGGTTTATAACGTGGGTCGTTGGTGTTTGATGGGTCGTATGGGTTTATTACGTGGGTCGTTGATGTTTCATGGGTCGTAAGGGTAACTTACGTGGGTCGTTGATGTTTAATGGGTCGTAAGGATATCTTACGTGGGTCGTTGATGTTTGATGGGTCGTAAGGGCTTATTATTATTTTTATTTATTTATTAGGTTCACCAACAGGTAAATACATATCAACTTAACCTAGATACAATTGCTTATGATAATTAATGACTATATGTACCCCCAATAATAGGTAAACTCAACCTGCGTTGTATTATTTCTTAATGGTAGGACATAAAACTATGTAATATAATGCAAAACTTATACATTAGACTTATAATTTAATAGGAACTTTTTAAACCTAAGCAAAGTACAGTTATATACATCTAGATCTCTGTAATCATCCTTAAATAGTGAGTTGTACTGACGGCATATTCTATTGAGTACACTATGATAACCTATATTAGTTCTGGAACTCGTTAATGTAAACGGTCTGAAGTTGCACAACCGGGAACCACGGCGCGGAATAGAAAATTTTATATTTGATAAAATTTTTGGACAGTCAAGAACTCCTGTGACAATTTTAAAGAGAAGGACTAGGTCTGAAATCCATCGCCTGTCCTCGAGCGTGGTCAACTTAAAATGGGTTAACCGGCTTTTGTATGAGTTCAGTTGCCGTTTTTTGTTTCCATGGACTGTAAGAAAGAATAGAAAACGTTTTTGCACTCGCTCCAATCTATCGATGTGATTCCGGTAGTGCGGACTCCAAACGCTAGAACAGTATTCTAAGTTACTACGAACTAATGTGTAGTATAATATTTTTAATGGGTAATTACTTTTAAACTTTTTACAATTACGCCAAACAAATCCAAGCATTTTAAGGGACTTTTTAATAATACCATCAATATGCTCATTAAAAGTAAGTTTTGTGTCCAGTGTTACGCCAAGGTCTTTGATGGAAACCACTTCCTCAAGAACTGTCCCGTCGATCTGGTAAGACGACGCATAAGGGAGCTTTTTTCTACAAAATTTTATATGTTTACACTTTTTATTGTTCAAAGGTAATTTATTGACTTTAGTCCACGCAGACACTTTGTCGAGATCTTCCTGTAAAGATTGTGAGTCTGAGGGGACTTTCAATTATTTTAAATAATTTTAGGTCGTCTGCAAAAAGAGAGAATTCAGAATTAGAAATTACCGTAGTTAAATCATTTATGAAGATTAAGAATAAAAGTGGCCCTAAATGCGAACCCTGGGGTACACCAGATGTTGCTATAAACGTCTTAGAACTAGCTCCGCAAACTATGACTTTTTGAGATCGGGATTGAAGATAAGAGGAAAACCAAGCTAGTAGACTACTATGAATGCCTATACTGAAGAGTTTACGTAATAAAATGTAATGGTCCACTTTGTCAAAGGCTTTACTTATGTCGGTGTAGATTGCATCGACTTGCTGGCCTTTGTCAAGGGCTTGAGAAATATGTGATGTGTAATCTACTAGGTTAGTAACTGTGGACATATTTGGCCGAAATCCATGTTGCTCAGATACCAGGATTGGCTTAACGTGGGCTGTAATTATTGGACAGATAAGTGACTCGAATACCTTAGCTAATGTTGATAAAAGCGATATAGGTCTGTAGTTTGTTATATCCGATGAACTACCGCTTTTTGGAATGGGAATAACGTTTGCAGCTTTCCAATCGGATGGAAATATACCAGACGATAAAGATGTATTATAGATTATTTCCAGTGGAACACTTAGAGCCTTAGCACAGTTCACAACAAAAACAGGTGGAATACCATCAGGCCCACAACCCTTACGAACATCAAGCTTTTAAGCTTTTTCTCTATAGCTTTTAGAGAGTTGGACTATACCTATAGAGTTATGCGTGTCAGGACATTGAGTACCAAGAGCTTTAGACTGTTTTACGATAGAGTCGAGTGGGTCATCTAGATTATGGTCAACTGAGAGAAAACTGAAGCGAAATGCTCAGCAAATGCGTTACATATTGTCACAGAGGTGGAAAGTTTGGAACCGTTGAAATGCATTTCAGCAGGAAATTACTATTAGAATTACGTTTGGAACCTACATATGACCAAAAAGAGTTAATATTGTTTTTGAAATTGAATCTTCTATTGACTGGCGGTATTTGGCATAGCAGGCCGCTATCTGGCTATGACATCTTGTTCTCGCGTAAGAAAAATCAAGCTCATCTAAAGGGTTTTTGGATAATTTATATCGGTGGCGGTATTTTTCTTTTTCCTTTATGAGCTTTATTAAGTTTTTAGAGTACCAGACGGGATAACATTGCTTTTTGGGTTTATATTTTGGGGTGTGTTTATGGATTATATTTTTTATTACAGTATACATTTGTTTTACCATTTCGTCGGCATTGGCGAGTCCTTTTAGTTCAACTACCCAATCCACAGCGTTAAGTTCATCATTTATTGCTTTGTAGTCAGCTTTGAAAAAATTATACCTATCCACCACCTCCTTCTTAAGAAATGATGAGAGCGAACACGATAAGTCAACAATAAAAGGAGGGTGAAGAGTATCTATTTTGGACAAAGCATAATCTGTTTTACCTAACTTGCAGTTAGGCGAATTCGAAAAAAATAGATCCAGGATGTTGCCGTCGGAATTAAATATATAGTTAAATTGTGCAAATCCGTGCAAAGACATAAAATCTGAAACAAGGTGTTTAATTCCGGTGTTTATGACAACTTTGGGGTCTGACGCACAGTTAGAAATTGACTGAGGCGCAAAAACTCTCGACGTCTGATGTAGGTTAAAATCTCCGACAACAATGTAGGTGTCGCCTTCACAGCGGGTTAAAGACTGAGAGATTCGCGAAAGTTGATGGTCGAGTTTATCTTGCGAGACTGGTGGAGGCAGATAGACTGCACACAAGGCGATGGTATCGGTAGTTTTATTGCCTTTAGTGCTAACTTTAACCCAAAGATCCTCACAATCGGAGGATTCAAACTGCGATAAGCGTGTAGAAGAAAAGCGCTTAGCTATGGCAATCATAACACCACCTCCATCGGATTTGGAATTCTCCACGCTACTACGATCGCGACGGAATATATGATATTTGTTGTTCAGTAATTCACCATCAAGGACACTATCGTTTAACCAAGTTTCTGTGAAAATTATAATATCATAATCGCAATTTAGACTAGAAATGAGAAGATTATCCAACTTGCCTCTGATACTCCTGACATTTTGGTAATAAATACTTAAGTTAGCCATTGAGATCAATTAAAAAGATAGTTGAAAAGTTTATAACTAAACACAACAAGTATATACTAGTTTTTAGTTTGATCAGATTTAAGTAGGTTGGTCAGAACATCAGCGCTTCTAACCCAAATTGCTGGAGCAGAATCGTCTTTGCGAAGCATTACACGACCATTTCTTGCCCATACATATTTGTAATTATTAGCTTTTTTGAATTGACGCGCTTGAAAGTGGAGGTCACGGTTGAACGGTGAAAGATGTTCTGCGACGTAGATGTTACGTTTTTCTCCCCCGATGCCAAGATGACTTGAGTTGAGTTTATCTGTAGGGTTGGCTTTGTTGAACTTGACACAGGCTGCCAGAAGGCTGTCTCGTAGTCTGGGAGAAGACATCTTCAGTATTACCGATTTTGGTCTTGACGAGTCGCGATTAGTTTTAGCAACGCGAGTGCAGGACATTATGTTGTTCTCCTCCAAAGGGCAGGATACAATACTACCCAGCTGAACAGCCACTTTGACGAGATTTTCGTTTTTGTGCTCCGGAATGCACTGCAGTTCCAAGTTACATTCGCGTGCTTGTTGCTCCACTTGTGCCATTTTGTGGGATAGCTCAGACACCTGCTTGTCAAGGGCCGTATTTTTAGAGCGTAAGTCAGTCACTTCCGAGCGAAGATTCTCTACTTCTTTATTAATTTTGTCGTAGTTCTCCGACATGAATTTGATTGATTTAATAAGCTCTGGTAACTCGTTTAGCGCATCCAACTTGACTGGAATTCTTCTGTCAATAGATGCTGTGATCATGTCTTGGATTTTTGGCAGAAGGGTAGCCTCAAAGATAGTTAGCTGTTCCTGAATTAAAGCAGAGATGTTAGCTCCAGCGTCCCTATTCTTGCATGTTGGACAAACCCAGGCCAGTTTTGTGTCGGGAGTTAGTTTGGTATAATTCATTTTTAACATTCCGGTACACTTCCAATGATATTTACAAGTGCACTGCGAACAAGTTAACAGCTCCGCCTCAGTGATCGGCTTGCTGCATTGCTTACAATCAACCATGATTATTGAATTAGGTACCTTGGTACAGGAGGTCGCTTAGCTATCGCAGATATCGTGGTACGGGGGCGATAGGCGATCCTACCGGTCGCTAATTCCACGCGTTACGTCACAGTTCTCGCAGTCCAGCGGTCAAGCGGTGAGTCTCCCGCGCAGCGGGCGGCGGATCGAAACTCGACGGGGCGATGAGCACTTCACGAGAAACAAGGACAGGACTCGCAGATCCAATATGGCGCTTGCGGTATATGGTCACTCCCGCAAGATAGTAAGAGAGGCACCGATTCACGTCAAAAACAGCACTTCAAGCAAGTTTAAATTAAATAATTTAAATATTAGAAATTCGAACGACACGTCCGCCCGGTAAGAATGATTTGGACGAAAAAAAAAAAAAAAAAAAGGGTCGGGATTATTAAGGGATTATTACGTGGGTCGTTGATGTTTGACGGGTCGTAAGGGTTTATTACGTGGGTCGTTGATGCTTGTTGGGTCGTAAGGGTTTCTTACGTGGGTCGTTGGTGTTTGATGGGTCGTATGAGTATATTTTGTGGGTCGTTGGTGTTTGATGGGTCGTAAGGGTTTATTACGTAGGTCGTTAATGTTTGATGGGTCGTAAGGGTTTATTACGTGGGTCGTTGATGTTTGATGGGTCGTAAGGGTTAATTAAGTGGATCGTTGGTGTTTGATAGGTCGTAAGGGTTTCTTACGTGGGTCATTGATGTTTGATGGGTCGTAATGGTTTATTACATGCATCGTTGATGTTTAATGGGTCGTAAGGGTTTCTTATGTGGGTCGTTGATGTTTGATGGGTCGTAAGGGTTTATTACGTGGGTCGTTGGTATTTGTTGGGTCGTAAGGGCTTATTACGTGGGTCGTTGGTCATACGACCCATCAAAATCAACGACCCACGTAATAAACCCTTACGACCCATCAAACACCAACGACCCACGTAAGAAACCCTTACGATCCAACAAACATCAACGACCCACGTAATAAACCCTTACGACCCGTCAAACATCAACGACCCACGTAATAAGCCCTTATGACCCATCAAACATCAACGACCCACGTAATAAGCCCTTACGACCCATCAAACACCAACGACCCACGTCACAAACCCTTACAACCCAATAAACATCAACGACCCACAAAATATACTCATACGACCCATCAAACACCAACGACCCACGTAAGAAACCCTTACGACCCAACAAGCATCAACGACCCACGTAATAAACCCTTACGACCCGTCAAACATCAACGACCCACGTAATAAGCCCTTACGACCCATCAAACATCAACGACCCACGTAAGATATCCTTACGACCCATTAAACATCAACGACCCACGTAAGGTACCCTTACGAGCCATGAAACATCAACGACCCACGTAATAAACCCATACGACCCATCAAACACCAACGACCCACGTTATAAACCCTTAAGACCCCAAATACACCAACGACCCACGTAATAAACCCTTACGACCCAACAAACACCAACGACCCACGTAATAAACCCTTACGACCCATCAAACATCAACGACCTACGTAATAAACCCTTACGACCCATCAAACACCAACGACCCACGTAATTAACCCTTACGACCCATCAAACATCAACGACCCACGTAATAAACCCTTACGACCCATCAAACATCAACGACCCACGTAATAAACCCTTACGACCCATCAAACACCAGCGACCCACGTAATTAACCCTTACGACCCATCAAACATCAACGACCCACATAAGAAACCCTTACGACCCATCAAACATCAACGACCCACGTAATAAACTCTTACGACCCATCAATCATCAACGACCCACGTAATAAGCCCTTACGACCCAACAAATACCAACGACCCACGTAATAAACCCTTACGACCCATCAAACATCAACGACCCACGTAATAAACCCTTACGACCCAACAAATACCAACGACCCACGTTATAAACCCTTAAGACCCCAAATACACCAACGACCCACGTAATAAACCCTTACGACCCATCAAACATTAACGACCCACGTAATAAGCCCTTACGACCCATCAAACATCAACGACCCACGTAATAAGCCCTTACGACCAATCAAACACCAACGACCCACGTAAGATACCCTTACGATCCAACAAACACCAACAACCCACGTAATTAACCTTTACGACCCAACAAACACCAACGACCCATGTAAGAAACTCTAACGACCCAACAAACACCAACGACCCACGTAATAAACCCTTACGACCCATCAAACATCAACGACCCACGTAATAAACCCTTACGATCTAACAAACACCAACAACCCACGTAATTAACCTTTACGACCCAACAAACACCAACGACCCATGTAAGAAACTCTAACGACCCAACAAACACCAACGACCCACGTAATAAACCCTTACGATCCAACAAACACCAACAACCCACGTAATTAACCTTTACGACCCAACAAACACCAACGACCCATGTAAGAAACTCTTACGACCCAACAAACACCAACGACCCACGTAATAAACCCTTACGACCCATCAAACATCAACGACCCACGTAATAAACCCTACGACCTAACAAATACCAACGACCCATAGAAATAACCCTTACGATCCATCAAACACCAACGAACCACACAAATGACCATTTTTTTTTCAAACGTGGCAAAAATTAATTCAGTGACAATCATAACGTAATGTTCTTTAATTTTTAATAGGTTGGATTCATCTGAACCACCCAATTTATTTTTAATAAGATTAGCGGGCAACACTGTCTAGCGAACCGGCGGACGCACGCGCCACGTGGCGACGCCGCGCGGAAGAATGCCGCTTGGTGTGCTCCGCGACCAAGAGGCGTCGCGCGAAAAGTGTCGCCGGCGTCCGGTCTATGTGCGCCGGCCCTTAGGCTGGCACAGGACCGTCAGGATTGGCGTCGTAGAGAGAAAGCCGTAATTACAAAAAGTTTACTCGACCCCATTCAGGATTTTCGCGATTGTCACACTTACATAGCCAGGGTTGCTACTGTCAAAAAACTCAAAGTATAAGAATATCAAAACAGCAATATCTGATACAAGAACGTCATAATAGGTAAGATTCCGAGCATTTTTTAAATCCAAGAAATATGACGTTCGAGCCAACCATCCTCTTGGTTACATTGATTTCCTCGGAGATTCCAGTTATAACCAGTTAAAGTCAGCCATCAGTGGAGTGAGCCATCTGGGCCTGCAGTGGGTGATTGGGGGCTGAGGATGATGTATGTTGATGAAAATGCCAAGCTGAAATAAAATGCTGTCCAAAATCTGTAGGTTGTAGTAATCAGTACTTGCAGATTAACTGAAAAAAGGTTGGTACTACAGTAGTGTATTAAATCAGTGTCATGACCAGCATACGCGGAAGGTCAAGTTACGCTGGTCTCGTAGTATCTAAGTATTGCGACCAGCGTGACTAGGCCTCCCGCTTAGGCTGGTCATGTCAGTTCATGACGCTATCATTGCAAATGGACTTTACTACTGTTACAGTAGTGTATAACCACGTTTAGAGGGAATTGCCAGATCGGTTGTGCACTGAAATTGCTCCATTGCACAGCAACAAGCAGACTCGTTAGAGTTACTCTACCCAGAGTAGAGGGGTAAGAGGGAGGGGGAGGGGTTACCTACTTGTTGAATGCCGAAGCCAGCCTAGCGCACCGACTGGCTGGGAAATGGGTAGGTATTGCTTTTTAATTTAAAACATCGATTACTTTCTATTGTAACATATACCTGTAAGAGTTCAGTTGCTTCCATAATAACAATTATTAAAGGCCAATCGTACATACATCATCACGCCTACTTCCCTTGCGGGTAAGAATGAGCTTCAAGGGCGCTCATAGCTACGCGTGTGACCACGTCGTGATTACGTGCATGTCACGCTTACGGGCCCAGTGTGTAGCGCCCTTTACCGGCCGTAAAATTTGGTCGGTATAAGTATGTTCGACAAATATATAGCTATGAGGCTCGTTTCGGAAAATCATGTACAGAGAGCTCAACATTACGTTCCGAGGAAAACGCCTGACTCACAACTTCGAGCCTAAGTACCTGGGTGTGTCACTGGACAGAAGCCTTAACTTCAAACATCATCTCAGTAAGGTATCCGCAAAGCTGAAGACTAGAAACAGTGTCATTCAAAAACTTACTGGCACAACCTGGGGAGCTACAGCAGCAACACTGCGCACGTCAGCTCTGGCGCTGGTATACTCGACAGCTGAATACTGTGCAGCCGCTTGGCTGAATAGTGCACACGTCTCACTGGTCGATGCCCAGCTAAACCACACCATGCGCCTGATAACTGGATGCTTAAAACCCACACCAACTTATTGGCTCCCGGCCCTGAGCCACATAGCTCCGCCACATATCCGCAGGGAAAAGTGCCTGAGCCGGGAGGTAGACAAGATCCAGGGAAACAAATTGCTGCCCATACACCTAGACCTCGACGTATTTTAGACCTCTAGATTAAGGTCCCGGAACCCACCCGCACTAATGAGCCATGCAAGCGAGCCTTTACCCAGCACCTGTGATGCCTGGACTGCAGAGTGGACCTCTTGTGCCACCCCCGGTGACCTCTTCGAATTGAACACCCGGAAAAGACCAGTCGGTTTTTGCGCACCCCGCAACGCTTGGTGTAAACTAAACCGCATAAGAACAGATGTAGGAAACTGCGCACACCTGTGGCACAGGTGGGGCTGGAGTGACACCGCAGCTTGCGATTGCGGAGGACAACAGCAAACTATACGCCACATGGTCTACGAATGCCCGATAACCAAATTCACAGGGGATCCCAATGATCTGAAGACCCTTTCGGATGAAGCATTGGAGTACCTTAATTCTCCCAGACTACATATATAAATACAATATTGCCAATTCCAGTAAAAACTAAGAGCCATACGATAAATAAATAATAAATGTATCACAGGATATTGACAGGATGTCAGCCTGTCGCCTAAGATTGTGATATACATGAAACCCTTAAATCCCTCAGTCGCCTTTTAGGCACTACACCTACGGGAAAGAAATGGGGTGATGCTATTTTAAGCCGGCACCACACCGCAAATTGTAAAAGCTACACAATTTGCCGTGAGTGAAGAGTTTTGCAAATACACTTCTGTGAACCATGAGTCCATGACCTTTACGCTCTATACTTGTTGTAAACAACTTGTCTCTACGTTTACAATAAGCAGATGTATTAAAAAATAAAAACCTGATTGCGGTTATTTCAAAGTTGTATTTTTCGAAAAATAGGTATCCGCGATTTAGAATTTATGAATTTTTAATATACAGGTTGCCTGTAGGTAGGTACAGGTAGCCATTGTTACTAGCGCTGCTGAGACAAATCTAACGACAGCTCACATTTCAAGACCCGCCCAGCTTTTGGGCTTTAGCCCGTGAAAAATGTACCCACAAAACAGTGGGTAGTTGCCCGGTTCGTATCTGCTCCTAATAATTTTGCATATTTTAATTGTTTTTCCGGCTTTATATTTAACTAGAATCAGTTTAAATTTCATATTTAACAAGTATAATTACCGTACATAAAAGTTGTTGAGTTTTAACACAGTGTTGAGTGCCATCTACAATGTCGTCCAAGTGCGGTCTTTGTCTAAAAAAACTGTTACCAAAAGACTCATTAAAATGCACCCAGCCTAACTGCTCCCTGCAGTACCATGTGTCGTGTGTTGGAACCGAGTCTGATCCCGGCGCAGCATGGTCCTGTCCTTAATGTTCTAACAAGGGCAGGAGGAGACAGGACCCGGAACGACAGGACACTCCAGTCAAGCGCGACAGTACTCCGCAACCAACTACGCAGGCAACTTCAGATGATACTACTGTGGGTTTCGATGCTTCAGATTTGGCAAAGCTGAGTGATGATATTAGCAAGGTTCGTAACCAGTTACCTCATCAAATAAAAACAGCTGTAGAGGCCGCATTAGAACCATTATCGACCAAACTTGCAGAGTTGGAGAAATCGGTTCAAATACTTAGCGACAAGCATGATGAAATAATTAAGAAGCTTGAAAGTCAAAGCGCTATGATGAAGACAGTGCAGAACGAAAATAAAAATCTTAAATTAACCGTCAAGACTCTGGAGGGCAGACTTGCAGCGCTGGAAGAGACGTCTATGAAGCAAGAACAGTGGTCAAGACTTCAGAATGTTGAGATTGTTGGAGTTCCCGAAATGAAAGACGAATCTCTAACCGACGTCGCAATAAAACTAGCGGAATTTGCAGGTCTTCAGCTGCAACCAGACGAAATAGAATTTGCACACCGAGTCCAGGCCAAGAGACAAGTCACCGGCAGACCAAGGGCAATTGTAGTGCGTTTTAGAAAGCGAGCGACCAAAGACAATTATATATCGGCTTTGAAAAAAATGCGTGACCTAAATTCTACAAATTCAATTGGTATGGAAGGCGAACCGTCTGCTATATTCGTTAATGAACATCTAACGACTCGAAACAAGACACTACTTAATAAATGCAAAACTATAGCAAAAAAAGAAAAAGGATACCAGTTTGTATGGATTAAAAACTGTCGCATTTACACACGTAAAACACAGGGCTCGCCTTTCATATTGATTTCCAAAGAATCTGATTTAAACAAAATTATTTAAATGTCTTGTTTTTGTTTTTCGTTGGTTTAAATATTTTCTGTTTGCCACACACTGAATACACTAACCTCACTTTAGTACTCAGCTACATTTACACCATACATTCCATACTACACATTCATGGAGTTTATCATGCCAATCATCATCATTTCCGTCTTGATGGCCCTGATTCCACGCTGTACGTATACCTATTGTCCACCTATAAACCTAAACTTGCAAGTACTGAATGTATGCACAGCTTAACTCAAACTAATTGTTTAAATGGCTAATTTGAATATATTCTACCAAAACGTTCGTGGATTGCGCACTAAAACGTTGGAGTTTTACAACGATCTTATCACTTTAAATTATCACATATTGTTGATCACTGAAACCTGGCTAAATTCCTGTATTTTAGACTCAGAATTAGTGGATAATAGGTATAACATATTCAGACGTGACCGTGGGACGAACGGCGGCGGACTGATGATATTATGTAAGAAAGAGCTGGGCGTACATGTGCGCACGGATTGGGAGAAAAACAACTTCCCATTAGATATCGAGTGTTTATGGATTACGGTGGAGGGGCGGTCAATAGGTTCTGATCGAGATCTTCATATCGCGCTGGCTTACATACCGCCGGATAAAAACTTAGTTAAGCGAATAAGTTATCTTACTGAATGGATAAACGACATTATGTCGAGAGTAAAGGATGATTATCTTATGTTAGCAGGAGATTTCAATTTGTCATCTGTGAAATGGAGCCAAAACGGACCCTTGTTTACTAAAACTGGCACCGTGGAACTCCAAGAGGCAAGTCTTAATTTTATTAATTACACTAATTATCTTGGTCTTACACAGCATAACTTCTTTGTCAATGACTCAGGTAATACATTAGATCTCATTTTTTGCAATTATAATGTGAACTTAACAAAGTGCATGTCTCCTTTAGTAAAGGAGGACGTTCACCTTCATACCACCTTAAATATCGATTCATCCGACATCACAATACCACCCCTGCCAAAATTAAGCCACCAGAAATACTTATTTAGGAAGGCTAACTACGATGACATAAACAACGAACTGTCAAACATAGATTGGGAAACTATGCTTGCTTCTCCCAATTTTGAGGACGCAGTAAGTGTGTTTTACAACAAAATGTATGAATTAATAGCCAGACATGTCCCTCTTACTATTATATCCGGTCATTTCCAATATCCTATTTGGTACAGTAAAGCTCTAATCAATGTAATCAAAGAAAAAGACAAAGTGCACTCGTTTGTAAAGTTGTATAATAATCCTCGTGATCGCGACACATTTAAAATGTTGCGTTGTAGAATGAAAACCATGCAAACTGAATGCTACAGTAACTATATTAAACGAACACAAGAAGCCATTAGACACAATCCAAAATTATTCTGGTCATATGCAAATACAAAACGAAAATGTACATCAAGTTTTCCGAGTATAATGTGTTATGGCAGTGATACTTTGTCCACTGGGCAGGAAATGTGTCAAGCATTTAAAGACTTTTTTGAGCGAATGTTTATGCAACCAGCAAATAGCTATCCTGACCCTAGTAACTCCACTTGTTCTTATACTCACACAGTTAGTTCAATCCAGGTTCACCCCCAGTACATCACAAATGTACTTCGTAAACTCGATCAGAATAAGGGTCCAGGCAGCGATCGTATTCCACCCATATTCTTGACAAAATGTGCAGAGACTCTTGCGACACCAATAGCCATCTTATTTAATCGCTCTGTGAAGGAAGGTATTTTCCCGTCCATATGGAAAGAGGCTCTCATAGTACCTCTCCACAAAAAGGGGTCCAAACGTAACATTGAACACTATAGACCGATCTCAATTTTAAATGTTCTGAGTAAATGCTTTGAGCGTGTTGTATATGATCACATTTTTCCAGTTATAAAGCAGGGCATACCTGAAGAGCAACATGGCTTTTTTAAAGGTCGGTCGACAACCACCAACTTGGCCATATTTACGGATGATATCCTTCACGGAATGGGATGTCGTTCACAGGTCGATGTAATTTATACAGATTTTGAAAAGGCATTTGATCGCGTGGACCACTTTATTCTTATGCAAAAGCTTCAGTTATTGGGAATACATGGTGACTTACTGAGGTGGTTGGAATCATATATATCTAATAGACGACAGGCTGTAGTGGTTGGAGGCTGTCGCTCTGATTACGCCGACATATCTTCTGGTGTACCTCAAGGTTCTATTCTTGGTCCCTTACTGTATTTAGCTTTTTTACATGACATAGGCAAGTGTTTCAGGCACGCTAAGTATTTACTCTACGCCGATGACAAAAAAATTTATTACAATATACATCATCCTCAGGATTCCATCAATCTTCAGGACGATCTTAATAGGCTGAGTGAGTATTACAGAATAAATAGGATTGGTGTAAATTTAAGTAAATGTGTTCACGTAACCTTCACTCGTGGTTCACATATTGACACACAATACTTTTTGAATGGTTCCTTAATTAGGAAGGAGACTATGGTAAGAGACTTAGGAGTATTACTAGATAATAAGCTGACCTTTTCATTCCATGTGGACGAAATAGTTAATAAAGCATTCAAAAATTTAGGTTTCATTTACCGTATTACAAAACCGTTCACTAGCATACCGTGTATTAAAACTTTATATTTTGCGTATGTTCGTAATTTGCTTGAATACTGTAGTTCTATATGGAATCCACAATACATAACATACGACAATGCTATAGAGAAGGTACAACGCAAGTTTTTGAAACATTTGAACTACCGCAGTAAAATTGAAAATGTTTCTTATCAGCAGTCATGTACAGACCACAGACTATTATCATTACGCGACCGGCGGCTCCTGCGAGACATGGCGCTCCTGCACGACATCTGCACGGGGGCACTCGATTGTTCTTCTCTTGTGAACAGCATGCTACAGCTGCGTGTTCCTGAGAAACGCACTAGACACACACAGCTCCTTTACACGACACCTGTCCGAACAAATTATGCAGCAAATTCTGTCAAAGTACGTTTGCCTCGAACCTACAACAAATTATTTTCAGAGACTGATCTCTTCTTTCAATCCAAAACACGATTTCTTACCGACATCACAACAAAAATGCGAAACTCACACTACTAGCGTTTAATTAATTAATTAATTAATTAAGTGTATTCCACACAACGTTTTTTTTCCGGCATGTAAACTAACTCTAAACTTCACAATAATGCACTCACTCACTCACACTACACTACACAAAAACATCAACATCACTATCATTACATTACATACACTCTAACACAACTTGCAATGTGTGGCAGACCATATTTAGATTTCTTTAATTGTTATTACACTTTTGAATGAGTACCTACCTGTACCTACCTTCTTAATTACTTAAACCATACATTTACCTATAAATAGGGATTAAAATAGTTTGTTCTCGGAAGTCGGATGGTAACTTAAAAATACCCTCTTATATAACTATCTATATGGTAAATATAATGGAGGTCTGTAATTGGCTTATGTTTAGAATACTTGTATATTATGTTTGTTACCTGTTATGTACTATAGCTGTAGACTTCAGTTTTAAATAAAAAAAAAAAAAAAAAAAAAAAAACGAATTTCTGGATATATCCGCATATAAATACATACATACGTACATTTACTCTCGAAAAAGATAAACCTCCTGAGGCAGTCGGGTAAAATATACGAAATTCTGGATACATCCACACGTAAATACAATACACAATCTCGAAAAACATAAACCCTCCTGACCTGAAGCAGTCGGGTAAAATAACTAAATTAACCTACTCGTATTTATATTCTTACAGTGCCGTCCACAAATCATATTGCGAGAAAATGATATACCGTCATCAAAAGGTTAATTTCAACTGCTCGTAATTTAGTAGGGAGAGGTTTAGTGTCTATTACATTTACTGTGCCCTAACACCTGATTTGGAATCCATTGCTAGCTGTCTTCACCTTAACAGCCACAACAGTCCACTGCTGGACTGGTGGGCCTCCCCGTATATATCTATTGGGAGGTATTGCCATACTCACCACGTTCTTGGCAGGCGGATTGGCAAGCGCTGAGCTGGCTGCCCATTCCCTGGGGCTGGCTGCCCTGGGGAATGGGCAGTCAGCCTTATTATAATTATCCCTTAGTCGCTTTTTAGGGTTTCGTAGTCTACTAGAAACCCTTATAGTTTCGTCAAGTCTGTCTGTCTGTCTGTCTGTCTGTGTCTGTCTGTCTGTATGCCGCGCCCTCATATCTTCGTCAGTTTTAGAGCTATCGACATGAAATTTGGTGAGAAGATAGATCGTGTTGACCCAAATATAGAAATGTTAAGAAAAAATTATATTAAATGTTTTTTGGACCCCCTCCTATACAAGTGAAAGGGGGGCAAAAAAAATTTTTTTCTTCTGTAATATTGAGTAGGGTGTCGTTGAATAGGTCTTTTAAAACTAAGGTGAAGTTTCTTTGAAACAAAGTCACTAAAATGTTTCTGTCACGAGATATTTGCTTTTAAAAAGGGCGTTTTTGACCCATAATTTGTTCCAGCTGTAACTTCTAAAGTATAAACGCTAAAAATTTTAAATAAATATGGAATATAGCTAACAATCTGAAGTTACAATGAAAACTATAACGCATATTGTACCCTTAAAGGTTTCAGAAAAAATTGGGATTTTCTATTTGCGGTTGGTCATCATACTGCTGCTAACAAACCAGCAACAAAATTAAGTTTGTAATGCTGAAAAACCTGATAAACGTTGACTACGAAACCCTATTTGGGGTCGTGTCTGACACGCTCTTGGCCGGTTTTTTTACTAGAAGAATATATGCAATTCGAGATTTCGAGTGATGCTATTCTAAGCCAGCATTCATCTTTAACTTATTGTAATGTACAACCAGCATTGTTACGAACTTGTTTTGTAAATCATTGATTGATATTTTGATATACTTATTATGTATACTTTTGACTTAGATATGACTTTTATGAAAATGAGCATCAAAGGCAATTTACGTATTTTTACAAGCATTGTATGCAAAATCAGGCCGTTTTGGTAGGATAGTTTAATAGCCACTTTTTTGGGGTCGTTCTAAATTATTGCCAGATTGTGCAAGGTTGTCGGGGCACGACGTGACCATAAAAAGTAATATTAATGGCAACTTTTTCATATGGCGGTGTTTCAGAAGCTTTTACATATTTCAGCAACATCTTTCGAGTGTAGGATTTTTGGTAGAGCGATTTAAGTATGTCACATAGTAACATAGGTCAGAAAAATTGTTGTTTGCAACTGTTGGTGCTGCATTGGAGCAACGTGAAATAAGTAGGTTCAAAATTAAGAGTCAGACTTCATTTGCAACTGAACAACTTTTTAGAACTGATAACTTTAAAAACTGAACCACCTTTTTTAAAGATGCAAACCAAAAAAATATTACCTCGCATGCTAAAATTCGATAATCCCAAAATACGCAAAATGTTTAAAAAATGTGTAATTGACTGTACACTGTAGCTATAGTTTACCAATAGCTCAGTCGGCGAATGGCGTTAGTAGGCCTAGCACGCCAGTCGGCAGAAAGCGAGTTGGCGAATCGCGCCGGTTTGCAAAACGAGCAAGTTGGCTTACCGCGCGTACTCCGCTTAAATTGCAGTCATACTTAAAAATATATCGGCGAAAATTCAACACAATATCTACGGTTACATTTACGAATTCAAGTGAAATACTATTTTGGATAGTAATATCTGAATCCTCTTAGTTAATTACAAAAGCACTTTCGGTCGGTTACCTTGGTTCAGGTAGAACAGCGATATCTTACTGCGATCAAATATTAAGGCGACCTCCAACACGGCTGCAGCAATATTGATCAGAACCCAGACCAGAATACTGAGGAGCTGAAATAGCATAAACTGTGGAAATCGGAAGCCACAAAGAAGATACAGAAGCGCTTCCTCGATAGGGACAGGTACATGTCCAGCAGTGGACTGTTGTGGCTGTCAAAGTAAGGAAGCTTTTATAATTACAGAAACTTTCGGTCGGTTACCTTGATTCAGGTAGAACAGCGATATCTTACTGCGATCAAATATTAAAGCGACCTCCAACACTGCTGCAGCAATATTGATCAGAACCCAGACCAGAATACTTAGAAGCTAAAATAGCATTTAAACTGTGGAAATCGGATGTCACAAGGAAGATTTTACTAGTTAATTACAAAAGCACTTTCGGTCGGTTACCTTGGTTCAGGTAGAACAGCGATATCTTACTGCGATCAAATATTAAAGCGACCTCCAACACGGCTGCAACAATATTGATCAGAACCCAGACCGAAATACTGAAAAGCTGAAATAGCATAAACTGTGGAAATCGGAAGCCACAAAGAAGCTTTTACTAGGTAATTACAGAAGCACTTCTGTATGTTACTTTTCTCCAATTTGCTCGGAATTAGCTTCATTACTTTAAAAAAAGAATACGTCAATGGGCTCATTTATGTTGTCAAAGGCCGGTAATAAAAGGGTTCTTAAACTTCACACTTTCGTGATTAGGTGTTTTATGGAACACAATTTGTTTGAAGTTTGAAGGCTGAATGTGAATTCCCGCGCATTCTTTATGAAACGGAACGTAAGCAAAACCAGCGCCAACGCTTTGCGAACTTTAAAAGTTACAAAGTGTCTATTTTATCACTATTTAAATATTTGTTTCCTTGCAAATTGGAGAAAAGCACTATACAAACCTCGGCCGAAATAACAATTTCTGGTCTCGTTTACTTTAGAAGGCCTCGACTTCGTCTCGGCCTTCCAATGCCACTCGACCAGAAATTGCTATATACTCGGCCTGTGACGTAATGTACTTACTATTGGTTCAGGTAAAGCGACCTCCAACACGGCTGCAGCAATTTTGATCAGAACCCAGACCAGACCAGGATATTAAGGAGCTGTAATAGCATTTAAACTATGGAAATCGGATGCCACAAGATGCTTTTACTACTTAATTACAGAAGCAATTTCTGTCGTTTGCCTTGGTTCAGGTAAAACAGCGATATCTTACTGCGATCAAATATTAAAGCGACCTCCAACACGGCTGCAACAATATTGATTAGAACCCAGACCGCAATACTGAGACACTAAAATAGCATAAACTGTGGAAATCGGAAGCCACAAAGAAGCTTTAATTACAGAGGTAACTTCTGTCTGTTATCTTGGTTCAGGTACATCATCGATATCTTACTGCAATCAAATATTAAAGCGACCTCCAACACGGCTGCAGCAATATTGATAAGAACCCAGAACAGAATACTGAGAAGCTAATAAAATAGGATAAACTGTGAAATTGGAAGCCACAAGCAAGATTTTACTATCTAATTACAGAAGCACTTACCTACCGTCGTTTACCTTGGTTCAGGTAGAGCAGGATATCTTACTACGATCCAATACGGCTGCAACAATATTGATAAGATAAGATAGAATCCAAAACGTAATACCGAGAAACTGAAATAATAGATATAAACTTTAGGGATATAGCGTAAAATTTTACTAGTGACCGATAGCGAAAGCTCAGAACCAGCTAGTGATAAGGAACAACTATTGCCAAGAAACATAGGTCGAAATATGAAAAAATAATTGGACTGCCCATACAAAATTTCCGTTGATTTGAGTTACACACATTTTTTCTTCATATTTCGACCTACACTCCTTGGGGAAAGATGTTCCTATCACCAGCTGGTACTGAGTTTTTGCTATCGGTCACTACTCACTATAGTAAAAACCCTATATACTGTATTTTATTCGTTTTATCTGGATAAGGTTTCATTCTATGACAAAGGTCAAAGGGATCAGCTGAGGAATCAGCGATTCGATCAAATATTAAAGCCACTTCCAACACGGCTGCAACAATATTGATCAGAAATCAGACCAGAATACTGAGAAGCTGAAATAGGATAAACTGTGTTTTATTTGTATTATCTAAGTAGGTTTCTGTGACAAAGGTCAGATCCCTCTGATACTGTTCACTGACTGTTCCCACAGAAGGAACGATCGAGCCGCTCAAAAATATGGCATTTATAGTGCGGAAGGCAAGTGTGGGAAACAACCGCACAACAAAGTCCCTTAAAAGGAGTTATGAATATGTCAGGAATGGCGGTTTCTCCACGTATAAGAGCCAACCTCTTATATTTAACAACAACAACAACAGGTATGAACTCAACTGCCTGAAAGACAAAAGTGAATCTATAGGCACTATCTAGGCAAGCATGTTCCAACATCGTCTGCATCATCACTTACATCACAACAGTTGAGATAACAGACAAATGCGGGCCAATATTACAGTAAAAAGAAAGTAAAGTGAGACGCGAATTTTCTAGCACTTGGCAACTTGCGCGGAAAATCTTTCTTGGCGCGGAATCTAAAAGGTCCATTAGGTTAATAAATCCTTTCATAGCCCTTTCATAAATAATGATATAAAGCCGTAGCTATTTATCACATGCTAACAATATACATATCATTACCACCCCAAATTACTTAAACTCTACCCTGGCAAATAGTGATTTACAGACGCGCTACGGAGTAACCAAAATGTTGTACCTAAATACATTTTTGCGGTCGTAGGTGTCGGTGTCATCCATATTAGGGACATTGTATAAAATTAAATGGAGTCGATGTTTGCGTTTCTCTGTCTGTCTGTCGAGGCATTCGCGAACTCCTTCTAAACCACGTCACCAATTTTGATGAGGTTTTTTGTAATAGATATGGTTCAAAATATACCTTAATATAGGTATTTTTTCATTTCTCCTTGATGTAGGTAGATGTGGTAGATAACATACCTACTTAGAGCACCTTTTCCGCGAAGCTCGTGACCTGCTACGCCGACGGCGTGTGTGTAAACAGCTAAAGGTTTGAATAACTTTATTCATGACGTAGCTAGCCTAAGCCTATTCATAACCAAAAGTAGATTAGAGGTGTACCTACTGACTAAGTAATGTTAATTACATACACTATGACTTGTTAATTTCAAAGAATGTGTGTATTCTACTAAGGAAGCGGGTGTTCTATGTGGACTTTTTCCAAAACTCTTGAAAAATCGGGTTCCTTAGAAAGTTAGTCAGTTGTTCAGTAAATCTCGTTTAGCAACATAAGCTAAGGCGCTACATATAACGTCCGTATTGACATTGTATTTGCGTCGGAAATTCGCATTTTTTTAATGCTGCGATAGCGCTGCGCAAAAAGTACATCGAATGTACGTTATGTGTGTAAAAAAATGTTCAGTTTTATGGTCGGTGCCCGCGAAACTTTCGGAACACCGTACTCCGTCTCTTGTACACTTACATCTTAGTAGAAGAAGAAATTTATTCCTTAAAGTATCTGTAAACTACCTTCTATAATTTTAAGCCCATTATGAATTTATTGCTTACACGCGCTTAAACCTTGAGAATTAAGTGGAGTCGGAAATAGTTCAAGGTATATAGACTTCCTAACTTTCTAAGACTCATAAATGGGAGAGTTTTATCGTTTAGAAACTACCGGATGTGAAAAGTTCTAAGGCCGAAAGGTTACTTTTCAAACATTTTATTACTATAGAAGTTCCAAGGGGCAAGCTGTTTCTCTGAAGCACGAGTCGCAGGAGAGAACCGGAATACCGATGGCAGAGTCGTCAAAGCCAGGGATTGGAGCAATTAAAACACTTCAACGAGAATCTAACCAGGGACCTTAGGAACCTGAATGAAGGAGGTAAGACTAATGCTCAGACTCCTATACCATCAGGGCTGAACTTGTTTAGTAAGGAAGGGGTATGTACTCAGATGTGTCCGGACTTTGGACGCTTCATCTTGCAGAAGTTTATTATAACTCGTAGATGGCAGTTTACATAAAACATTTTATTATTCTAAGTCTAGAAGTTCCAGCAATTGCTAAAGAAAGTCGGGTTCATAGACAGGATCATGGTCGGGTATTCTACTTCCGGGAAGTATATCCTCTTGCAGCATCCACAGTTGCTGGTGTCTTTGAGGGTCTTCAGGCAGGAGCAGACCGGCGAGGGTTTGTCTGGACAGGTCCTGCAGGGGCACGCAGTGTCTCTGAAGCAGGAGTCGCAGGTGGAACAACCGATGGCGGTGGTGGTGGCCATGTACGGGTCGCAGGGGACTGGAGCAAATGAAACACAGGGTAAATATGGCAACTCTTTATTTTATTTTAGATCTTCCATGGATTGACCTGCATAGTTCAGAAGCAGAATTTTCTCCGAGAACCTAAATGTGTCTTTACCCAGGTGGAATCGATTCAAAAATATACAGGGTGTCAGGGACGGTGTACCGAAAACTTTGCAGGCATGATCAGACCATGAAACTGAACAACTTTTACTATGGAGCCAATGGTGGGAAACGAAAAAAATTTTCCGACCTCCCATACAAAATTCACTTTCAGCTGACTGACTTTGTATGGGAGGTCGGAAAATTTTTTTCGTTTCCCACCATTGGCTCCATAGTAAAAGTTGTTCAGTTTCATGGTCTGAGCACGCCTGCAAAGTTGTCGTTAGACCGTCCCTAACACCCCGTAGAAACCAATGTTAGATTAATGTAAAACCCCTCATCGAGAAGGTTCGCGATAGACGTGTGGGTTCAGAATGTTTGTGGTTTCAATATTTTCATCATCTTATCATACATCATATATTTTTTTTCCATCTTATCTACAATTAGTATCCCCAGCAGTTAGCGAAGAAGAACGGGTCAAGGTCCAGGATTGTATCAGGGTACTCTGTCTCTGGGAAGTAGAACTTTGTGCGGCATTTACAACCTTCTTGGCAGGCGCAGCAGGAGACGCAGGTCTTGGGGCTCTGCGTGCAGGTCTTGCAGGTGTCACAGGCGCAGCCGGCGCAGTTCACCACTCCTGCTAAAGTTGAGGGGCAGGCGCAGGACTGGTAGACGCAGGGTTCCTTCACTGAGATGCAGGCCGATGTGGATTCTTGGATCTGCAAAAATAAAAGTATATTATTATATCACGCCTATATCTCTTGCGGGCTAGGCAGAGCGTAAACGACTGTAAAAACGGCCATTTACGCCACGTCTGACAAATTTTGAGAGTCATTAAGAAGACTGTGTATCAGTATAGTGACAGATTGTCAGCCTGTCGCCTAACATTTCAACGCAACACACATGAACTATCAAATCTCTTAGCCGCTTCTTACGACACCCATGGGTTAGATATGGGGTGATGCTTTTCTAAGCCGCTACGGAACTATGTGATTGGCAAATAATGCGGACATTTTTGTGCAGAATGTCTACGTCTACAATATTGCCAACTAGTGATGTATATTTTTTAAGATCGCCCATCAATATGTTCTTAGGTATCGATAAAGTTATATTATAGTGTAGGGATTCTTACTGCCTCTGAGATTAAATTTCGTAACGCCTGCGAGAGAAAAGAAACCGCAAGTGGTAATAAAATGTTTATTGCTCCGACTCACGAGACAGGCGCTGCTATCCGTTTACTTACCTACCTCCTTTTATTGCTTTAATTTTTCATTTATGTATAGCGTTAGTAAAAATGTGTGAGAAAATCTGAAACCGAAGACCTAAATAAAAAGTAAAGTACAGAAAATACGAAAACCGTAGGTAATTTATTATACTCGACCGCAACCGCAAAAGTTGTAAAATTTAAGGTATTCGAGGCCTTTTATACAGCAGGCCTTTTATACTGACAAAATCATACTTAAAGAAACTGTATAACCTATTTCAAATCTAGCAACACCCTAAGAAAATAACGTCAAACATTGTTTTTGATAGTTTTGCATTTTTAACAATGTGTCTGACTCTACCATAACGTCCATTTGTGCGTTATTTTCGCGCAGCGCTATCCGTTGCGTTTGAGCGTTTGAGATAGGTATTCTACTTTCCACCTTATTGTCATACAAATACGATTAATGTGAAACGGTTTGACAGACGCAAAAATATCGCACATCGCTGCGTCGGAAGCATTTGTCAAATAATTTGACATAAACCATTTATGTTTGAGAATAAGTTCGAAATTCGTATTGTCCCAACGCATGCGCCAAAATAACGCCAAAACTGACGTTTTGTATGTAAAGCGCTTAACACCTACTACCGCTTCTGTCCTAAACTTTTATCGTTCTTTTGCAAACGTTCTTAAAAACAACAAAATAAATAAGAAACAAAAATATGCACTTACTTTGAACAAACACAAAACTAGAACTACTAGGAATCCGGTGAAACGCGACATTTTTAAAATTGTGAAATATTTCAGAGAAACAGAAAAATATTCCAACTTTGTACTTCAACTTTGTGAAATAATAAACTTCTTTCCCTCTAACTGGACGTTTTATATTACTCTGTAAATAAAAATGTCGCAAGAGAAATTACGAAAGCAAACCGGACATTAATTTTATTTAAAAACAAGCAGATGTAAAATAAAACAAAAACCCGACTGCGGTAATTTGAAAGTAATATTTTGCGTTCAAAATCTGCCATTTTGAATTTATAAAATTTTAATATTTAACTATAGCCAGTGTCACTCGCGCCGCTGCTGAGACGAATCTAACGACACGTCAATGTCAACATCCGCCCAGCAGTTTGGGTTGTAGCCCATGAAAATATTTTTGTGTGTATACATAAACATACTCTCCAAAAACATAACCCTCCTTCTGAAGCAGACGGGCAAAATGTAAAAGAAATAGGATATGAAATAATATACATGAATGTGTTTCGAAAGTAAGTAAGTCGGTCATTTCGATAAGAAAATGCAGAATAGATCACGTACTATTAGTGATAGAAAAAGAAAATACATGAAGGTATTTTTTTTGAATCAGAAGGTTTATAAAATAAATAGAACACAGGTCAAAAGTCACCTGTAGAAATTTCAGCCGCGGAATTTTACTACTGCCATATTTTTTATTTTGAATTTCGAGTAAATTGTTTTTTTTTTAATCAGTCTTCAAATTAAAAATAAATAATGGTTTAATGAATTACAGACTCCTTAAGTTAGCTGTTTGGTTCGTGTTTTATGTTATGTATGAACAAGACAGCGAAAAGATTTTGTTTTCGTCCCCAACATTTTAGGGAAAGTTATACAGACAGGCAGTCTCATGATTTGATCATGCATCATGCCTGCAAAGTTACGCCGCTATTTAAAAACATGTCTACCTAACATCCACCCTCGTCGAAATACAAGATATACTAAAACTAACTGCAAATATCTTTAGGAGTGAATCAGTTCATGAAACTGAACAACTTTCTCCAAGGAACATATGTCGAAATATGAGAAACATTTTTGGCGCTCCCATCGACCGGCCAACACATTTTGTAGGAGAGGTCCAATATTTTTTTTATATTTCCAATTATGTTGCACCGACCCCAAGTAATTGGGTTAAGGGCAGGAAGATGATGATTTTTTGACTTATATAGGGTTATAGGGTAGTTGTTCAGTTACATGGACTAGTTCCCCCCTTAAAAGATTTGCAGTTGATTTCATAAATTTTCATTCGCTCCACCTCTTGCTCGTTAACATATTTCCATATTTTTATTTCACAAATTGCTGTCGTAATTAAAGAGAGGGTTAAATAGTTCTGCGGTGGTAGGGCACACCGCTACTAATTACTGGTTTGCGTTTAACTCATGTTTTTAAGTGTTTAATTTGTTATGTATTCATCATATATTATGGTCCTTGATTATAGTCGGAATTCTGACACGCGATTCAAAAATCTCTGCACCACCACAGAATGTTTAAAATAACGCGCTGAAAATGTGTTCTTTTCCCCACTGAGAGAGTACTTGCGTAGAAATTCAAACAATTTTTTATTCCGCTACTGAATAAGTAGGTCTAGGTACCTACTACGCAAGCTGTCATATAGTATTTCGTGTACGATCGAAATCTCGCCTGAATTAGATGCAAGCTCGTAAAATACAGCGCCGCGCCGCGTACAGTAGAGTTTATGTAGAAATATGACACCAAAGAATTTCGCTTTATATTACTCGGAATGTCAGTTCATTTCATAGGTAGGTACCACAGACAGAGCACCAAATTGCCATTGTCATGAGCGAAAACAACGCGAAAAAGGTTTCATTTGTCTATGGTAGGTACCTAAAGTATTGTGACAAAAATACACGTATGTGTTTAGTATTGTAAATTAAGTACCAATTCTTCCGAGCCAAGAGGACACATTATGTCGGACAAAACGTGTCACGTACAGCAGAGCGAATGGACAAAGTAATCTGGGGCCACCTGCGCGGGAAGACTTATACTGATTGTGCGGAAAATAGATACAACTGGACAACCTTTTAGAGGTAAGCTTTTTCTGACCATAAAATGCATGGAGTTCAGGTAGGTAAGTTACATTTTAGCATTTGTGACACATTTATATATCAGCCACCGTGCGCTGTTTCTCTAATTTGTGTATCAGCCGTGGAATCTGAATTTTATTCCTTAAATACCTATGACACACATCGGTGACATACAAGACAATACCATTTTTGGCGCAAGTTGTCAAAATACTCAATCTTCTTCTTTTCGAGTGGGACACCGAGTCGTCCAACGACCCGATGTCTAACGAATTTAATGTCTGGAACCCTATTTTTGAATTTTCACATACAATAGTCTGCTACTGATTGTGCTTTCAACTTACTACACACATCCATTCCCACATGCTCTAATCAATTCACACACCCCTAGTCAACTCCTCTAAAGATCCCCTTTACAAAAAAAGTGAGTACAATGCCACAGGATAAATAATACAATGCCTTGGAACGCGCTACGAAAGGAAAGTCTCAAAAACAAAAATTGTTTAAGATAAACTTTTAATGTGTTCCCATAGTACACAAATTTTAATTAACAGGCAGGCCGTCGGTTTCGAGTATAGCAAGAAACACACGTGAAAAGATTACGACCGTTTGTGCGTTATTTTTGCGTAGCGCTATCGCAAATGCTATTCCAACAGATTTTCATACAAATACGGTTTATGCCAAACGATTTGACAGATGCATCCGACAGCGCTGCGCATCGCACAACGCTGCGTCGATCTATGGGTCTGTTTGTTGAACCGTTTGACATAAACCGCATTTTCCACCTTTGTTCCCACCTGTCCTACTGAGTAGTTCTACGGTAGAACAGGTAGGAACTTTTTCTCCCACTAGTTCTACGGTGGAACAAGTGAGCACATTTTAAGTCCCACTTGTTCTACGTTTTAGAAATATTATTTTTAATGAAAAATTTGCTTAGTGTCGTGGAGTTTTTTGTCAAAAAATACTAAACACATTCATATTTGGAAGCACATTTTAATAGCAAAAAGTCAGTGTTCCGGAACATAATGTTGAATTTTGATTAAGTTAAATCTCGAAAGGTTGAAATTTCAATATTTAGTGGTGTAGCAACAACATGCAACAAAAATAACAAACAAAATGGACGGATCTAGACTTCCAGTTTCTTATCAGGGTTGTAGGCCTCGAGCAGAGAGATCTACATACAAGATGACAGCATAAAACTCGTTCATTTCAGAAACTGTGCATGTTAGACTATCTGTTTGTTCAAAAACAATCTGAGATCTACATCTTAGGTAACAACTGTCAAGCTAAAAATTCGTAGCTTTCGAAATTCGTGCATTCTATCCAATAAGTTCCTTTGGAAAAATTTAACGCCTTGAGAAGATCAATACTTAAGGTAACAGCTGTAAAATATATAACTAGTATGTTTCAGAACTTATGCTCGCTACTATTTCCTTAATAAAGTTGTAGACCTTGAAAAGATCTACATTTATGATGACATGTCTCCTCAGCATTTTCAACATTTTGGCCTCTAATCAGATAAAATCGTGGATTTTAAATGCCATGTATTTCAAACTTTTTTATTAGACCAAACAGCTAAAACACCGCGAGGGAAACCGTGGGCGGAATGCTAGTATCATATAATCCGTTACGGAACTCTGACATTTTGCAATAAAAATGTGCTTCCAAATGTGAATGTGTTTAGTATTTTTTAACCCGGCGCCATCCACGTTGGGTCAAATCGACCCGTCATTTTTTATTTTGCCGATATTTTCAAGATAAGTTGTACACAGATGTTGATTTTTTTAGTAGCTGGAGATAAGACTTTGTTTTATTCAATAGACAGTGCATAGCAATCGTCGTGTGACATTAACGAGAGATAAACGCCTGCAAAGTTCAAAAAGGTATATTTGACCCAACGTGGCTTTCGATGTCATCATTTTATGCCATTATAGCGTGACAATTTTTTTAATTATTTGGTCGAAGAATCGCCACCCAAGTTTCCAAGTGTCCGCAAAAGGTGTCTAGAATGTCCAGGATAAAAAAGACAGACATACCACCAATACCTGTCATGGATGTCAAAAGTTTATCTGCCCGCAACACATCATTCTGATGTATGTGTCGAAGTCAATATGTAAGATTCTGACGGTTACATAATGACCCGTTCGTATACAGACGAAAAGCAGTATACAAATTGTCGGCACGACATCCGGCAATATGACTTTGAAATGAACGTTGCTTAAACGTCAACGTGGTGATCATATTAGGGTGACCATGATTAAGAAAAAAACAACAATATTTATTCATTTACATATTATTTACTTGAGTATCTTCGACGGTCACATTTAGACTGTTTGATAGATATATTTACAATCATAGCTCGTTAAAGTGCTATGATTGTAAATATCTATGTAAGTCAAACCTTACTTTTTTACATCATGATTTAAGTTGTGTTGATGAGTGATCTGATATTTTTGCTAAATAAAAGTTCTTAAGGAAAACAGGGCTATGTGAGAATAATGCATCACCATCATCATCATCATATCAGCCATAGGACTTATACTGCTGAACATAGGCCTCCCTAAATATTTCCACTCTGTCCGATTAGAAGCGGCCTGCATCCAGCATTTCCCCGCGGACTTGACCAGATCGTCAGTCCATCTCGCGGTGGGCCATTCTACACTGCGCCTCCCGGTACGTGATCTCCACTCGAGAATTCCCCTGCTCCACCGTTTATCAGTCCTTCGATCAATGTGGCCCTGCTCTTTGCCGCTTTAGCTTATTAACTCGAATAATTAACCTGTCCTTAACCGTTGATTCAAATCTGAAGATATGATTGGTTTAGTGACGACGCACTTCTTAGCGATTTTCATTTTCAATTCGCATAAAGGACAAAGCGACACAAACAAGTCTATCGTTTTTCTTATAATCATAAATCGATCCTTCAATTGATAGAATAGATACAAAAAAAACCTGTCCACCGTGCCCGCAACTTTCGTCAATTTCATTTAGTATATCGAAGTAGTCCTCCAAAGTGCGTACTGTCGGACTACAATAACTGTACTTTTTTGTAATTAAGTAATCCTGCACAGCAATGTTCATTACGACGTAGCGAGAGCACCAGAACCTAATACTCGTCCCTAGTCCGCCGAATATCCGTGGCCATGGACGTCCTACCACTTTTTAAGTGTTAAGTGACCTCGAAAAATTTCTGGTTCGCCCAGCCACGGGGTTCTAACCAATCCCTTACGAGTTCCATAATACTTTTTAAAAGTTCTGAACTAAACTTCTCCTTAATCTCTTATTGTCACTGGTAACATAGTAATTTTATTTACAAGATTTCCATTTACACATCCTGCACTGTTACTACTTTACTGTACGCCATATTTATTGTTTTGCGATTACAGCGCCACCGTGGTGGAATTCAGTACTAGTTCGTACATATTGCCGGGCATTATGCCATACGGCAAAAGGTCGTTTTTTTGGCGGTACACATAATGTCGACGGTATACATACGTCAGATGGAAATATGCAAACGGCTTTTCGTTTGTAAACACACGAGCTATTATGTAGAAGGCAGATTTTGACATATTGACTTCGACATATGCAACATATGCAAATTTGAGGACTGAAAATAATTAATGTTACAGAATATTCTCTCATTATAAAATGTACTATTTACATTAAGATCTAAGAAAGCCTAGCCGTATTAACTAAAATAATTGTTAAAAAAACTATATTTTCATACTTTAAGGGGTCTAAAAGTGTTAAACTATTTTATTTTTTACAGTTTTTGAGTGATTTATAAAAACAGATAATAAAAGCTGTTTCTTTTGTATTTCGATGTTGTTTTTATTTTTCAGGTAAAATATATTAATAATACCATTCATAAACCAAGATTTTTATGAATATTTTCAACTAGTTTCCAAAATAGACCATGATATAAATGCGGGTTTTTTTGACCCAACGTGGATTTTAGTAATATTTTCCCACCTGGACGACGCCGGGTTAACAATAAACTCCACGACACTAAGCATCCATGAAAAATAATATTTCCAAAACGTAGAACAAGTGGGACTTAAATTGTGCTCACTTGTTCCACCGTAGAACTAGTGGGAAAAAAAATTCCCACCTGTTCTACCGTAGAACTACTCAGTAGGACAGGTGGGAACAAAGGATTTTCCATGGGAATAAGGTCGAAATACGTATTGTCCTAACGCATGCGCTACGCAGCTAGAAAATAAATTCACAACCAAACGTTTCGTTTGTTTCTCGTCTAAAAAGGAAGTTTTCAAAAGAGTCGTGAGTTTGAATTAGTCGGTCTGCTTTGAATTCAAACTTTTACAATGAATTAAGTAAAGTTAACTAAGGTAAAGATGTGAGTGAAATGTAGATATTGAATTGCAAGAAATTTTGGGCCTTGCCACAAAATACGGAAAATTGTGCTGAAATTGCTATTTAGTTACGCGTACTTTTTGTGTTCAAATGTGGTGCCACTGAACCACAAAATAGAGAGTTTACAGAAGGATCACTCGACCCTATTCAGGATTTTCGCGATTGTCGCTTGTTACATTGCCGGGGTTGCAACTGTCAAAAATATCAAAAAGCAAAATCTGATACAAGAACGTCATATGATTCAATAAAAAAAATATGACGGTCGTGTCAATTATCTTCTTAGTTACTTTTTAAGTTACTCTGAATCCAGTTATTTCCAATACTGAATGAGCCATATCGTCGGCGTACTGTGAAAACCACGTAAGTGCTTTGGGCATAAGTTTTCAGGAGCAACAAAAAACCGTCTGCTGAAAAATTTTGTATGTAACATTTTCGAACATGTGATTGTTTCTTATTATTTGAATGGTACTACATGTAACTGAGTAGACCATTTTTAAATATTCTTTGCCAAAAAATGTATAATGCGACTTGAGAGGTTGTCTAGAAAAACATAGATGGTTTCTTCATAGTTTACAAGGTTTTCCGTAAAACAACACTGAAGAAAGAGGGAGGACACAGCTCTAGAAAATGGCCGTGGAATACACTAGTGTACCTTGTGCTGAAATTGATCAGGAGATGTCTCTGACGGGAATACGTATAGAGGTATGCGCCGAATTTGAACAGATCAGATGAAGAAGGTGGACGTCCTTTGCTATAATTGAAGACGAGGTTTTCATTAGGTTGGGTCTTCTAGGCCATAGTGAAACAGAAGCGTAGTGCGGCGAATCTGGACGGGGACCACATTGCTACGGTAGCAGAAAGAAATTGGCCCAAATGGTGGTTAGTTCTTTAGCAAGTAAGGGCTGTTTCATATGACCAGAACACTGCTCTTAATACCCCGACTTTGACGAACATTTAACACCGTAACGTTGGCCGCAAAGTGGTAACGAAGCATGTTTAGAATAGGCGACCAGATTTAAGAAGTCCATACTCTCGAGCGAGACCTTGAAATTGATGCGACTTAGAAGAGAAACAGATCAGAAGAAACGATCTCTCAGAGGTAGACGAAATTGTGAATCTAGAATGTGTGCTTCCGGGATAGATGAAAAGAACTCCGAGCTTCTCCAGGCTTAGGTTTCTCTAGATATATTGGCTATAATAACCTAAAAATGGTTATTATACCCCCACATTATGAACCCAACCCCAGAGCTGCTGAATATTTCAAGAGGAAAGACATAGTAGTTCGTAATGGCTTAAGCGCCGTAGACCACATTCATATTGTTTGGAAAGTTATACAGAAGTCAGACAGAGGAGTATAACCAAACGCAGTAAATGGCTTTGGTGGACTATTTGAAAGACTTGAACTCTATTGAAACTGGGCTGTTTTGGAGTTCTTGCAGCGCGCGGTGCCAATTTGATTGACAATGTGGTGGTGGTGATGAGTTAAGTCACTTCACTACCCAATAGAAACGATGCCCGTTCAAGCTCAAAACCACAAAACAAGGCGTCACGTTGTATTCCTTGAAACTTCACCAACGGTATGGAGGTTATCTTCCAAGAATAAATAGAATATCTAGCATATACAGCTTTCCCAACGGTATTCTTTGTTATAATCGCTGAGTCAGTCGGAGCATCATTGGCCTCATATGTCTGCGACAGACGACCTACACAGTGTCTGAGGCAAGGTTTTTATCCACATGACGCGAGTGAAGTTTCCTCTTCACAGACACTGCGTTGCCTGGGACGCAATTATGGAAAACGCAGGGCTGCCCTGGACCTGCGCCACCCTCTCGGCCTTTCTGGCTGACTCCACAGGAACGACGGGTCGATACGTGCGGAGCCAGGTCGGCTGCAGGAGTCTGCCGCACGATTTATTACCAGTCACTCGCGCCTGACGGAGACCCCGTTCAGGACCACTGATCTGCTTGGGTCGGATTTATCCCTCGGTCGCCTCTTACGACCCCCACGGGAAGAGAGGGGGTGGTGCTATTCTACTCTGCCGGTACCACACGGCACAACCTGCAAAAATGCTGTCCAGTCTGTTTCATAGGTCATGTTTATCCAGAAGTATGTGTAACCTAGATAGACCGATAACTTAAAAAGTTTAGTGGTTGTTAGTGATTGGCCTTATTCTCCTTATTTAGGGGGTGGCCTACGTCTACCAGCAAACTGTGATAGGCTGGTGTGTGTGTATGATAGTTACAATTATTTTACTGAAGCTCTCCCAATATTCACTCTTTCTTGTTACCCGCAAGAGACTACATAATTAATTATTTATTTTCTGTGATTAACTGTGTCTGTGATCTATCAGCAAGGCTTATGTAAACTCTTCTTCTTCTATCGTGTGGGACACCCGAGTCAAACGACCCGATTTGAACTAGCACTTAGATAGTAATTTTCATGACAACCTCGTAAAGCTGAGATTATCAATCACTTTTAAAAATGTAAAACTCGCGATGGCTATTACAAGGTTTTCGAAAATTATGTATTTTGTATGAATACCTCGTATATTATGCTTATACGAGCTTTTCTAAATTAGGGCTTTCATAGAATACCTTGTGCACGCGTATACAAGTTTTTCACAGAAAAATGGCGGACTAATAATCTTCACGAGGTTTTCATGAGATGCAATAGATGGCGTTAGGAGTACTGTTTTTAACATTGGATCGAAATCAAACGACGGCTTCCGAGGTTTTCTAGCCAAAGAGCGTATAAAATATTTTTTTGGATTTTTGTACTTACGAGGTTTTCACAGTACGCTGACGATATGTAAAGGCGCCCTGCACGCCGTTTCCCTAATGTATGACTGAGCTATCTATCCACGCGCCGATCGACCCTTGCCGAATTTCAATCTTCGAAGTAATAGATAAATTGAAAAAGGTAGGTACGTAACACATTCATTATGAAAACCATCCCATTGTGACAACGTGACAATGTCCAACATGGGAGGTTTTAATCAAACTCTACTGCAAACATCACTTCAAAGGGGAAAAGGTTGGAGTTTAAAATAGAAGAGTCCAATATACAGTGTGACCATCTTTTAAACAGTAATTCTGCTAAAATTAAATATCTTTTCAAATCTATGTATCAGATATTGCTGCTATAAAATTAATTGTTGTCCTTTTTCCTGTACTTCAAGCCTACTACTTATAGGCAGGCATGCCATTATTATTTTATTAATTGTTGTCCTTTTTCCTGTAATTCAAGCCTACTACTTATAGGTAGGCATGCCATTATTATTTTATCATCCACATTTGGAAAACTTGCAAAATTTTCCACCGCAGGCAGGATTTGCACTGCGACCTTCGGCATCTGTACTGCCGACGCCACTACCAACTGGGCTACCGCGGTTCTAATCGAGCCTGCGAATTAAGCAAGTATATCTTGTCCACTAACCCGTGGATGGGCTCGATCTACCGAGCGAATTAGTTGCAAAAACTATCCCGGAAAAACAGGCACTACCCAGGCATCTTCTTATGGAAACTCCTCAGATTCTTTACATTTTCTTTTATGTACTTATCCGAAAATCAGAACATGAATGTTATTTGTGTAAATGTTAATTAAATAATAGCAAGTAGATGTGTTAAAAAACAAAAAACCGGCCAAGAGCGTGTCAGACACGCCCACAAATAGGGTTTCGTAGTCAACGTTTAAATATCAGGTTTTTCAGCATTACAAACTTAATTTGTTGCTGGTTTGTTAGCAGCAGTATGATGACCAACCGCAAATAGAAAAACTCAATTTTTTCTGAAACCTTTAAGGGTACAATATCCGTTATAGTTTTCGTTGTAACTTCAGATTGTAAGCTATATTCCATATTTATTTCAAATTTTTAGCTTTTATACTTTAGAAGTTACAGCTGGAACAAATTATGGGTCAAAAACGCCCTTTTTAAAAGTAAATATCTCGTGACAGAAACATTTTAGTGACTTTGTTTCAAAGAAACCTCATCTTAGTTTTAAAAGACCTATTCAACGATATCCTACTCAATATTACAGAAGAAAAAAAATTTTTTTGCCCCCCTTTCACTTGTATGGGAGGGGGTCCAAAAAACATTTAAAATAATTTTTTCTTAACATTTCTATATTTGGGTCAACACGATCTATCTTTTTACCAAATTTCATGTCGATAGCTCTAAAACTGACGAAGATATGAGGGCGCGGCCTACAGACAGACAGACAGACAGACAGACATGACGAAACTATAAGGGTTTCTAGTAGACTACGAAACCCTAAAAACCCGACTGCGGTAATTTTAAAGTAGTATTTTGCTTTAAAAATCCGCTATCTTGAATCTATAAACGACACCTCATATGTCAAAATCCGACTACCCATTTGGGCTGTAGCCCGTGAAAAAGAATTTTGTTGTCCACATACATACATACTCTCGAAAAACATAACCCTCCTTCTGAGGCAGTCTGGTAAAAACATAACCCTCCTTCTGAGGCAGTCGGGTAAAAACTGCCTATACGCAGAAATTTGACACGTATGGCCACACTGCCAGTATGATTTACGTTGCAATGTGTCGAGACTCGACAAACTTTTCAACTTTTTTATTCAGCTGTACACTTGGCTGTAAAACTGACAATATGAAAACTACCAGTTACTGGGTACAAAAATAAAACGCCTCATCTTCAGGTAGGTACAATCAGCAGCACATCAACCTACTCATTTAATGGATCAACATTTACTGGTTTATCTTAGTATTTTATTGTAGTCTGCTCGCGACCACGACTGGTGCAACCCAGTCGAAACGTCGAGTGTCCAGGTAAATCGCTTATTTACCTAAAAAACTATCGCGATAAGACTCGTTAAAGTAATTATTATGTGTGATGGTAATCGCGAGTGCTTTAAAAGTTATATCTTAGTATTTGTATGAAAACCAAAGTTACATATCCACAGACGGACTGTCCGCGCGCAATGGCAATCACACGTCATACTAGCTGCTCGCCCACCGGTTGCACCCGCTGCTATTCCCGTGGGAATAAGACATTTTCCCGGCGTGGATAATGGGTGCAAATGCAAACTTTTCTCCATCTTTTCATACGTTAACACGACTCACTCTCGACAACAGATGGCGTTACTTCACTTAGCCCTTATATCTTTAAAAGTACACCCTTTAAGTTAAAACGGGAACTTTCTTGTTCGAGGGGGGATAAAAGGCTATTGCACTATATAAGTCCCTTTATCGTACCGGGAATCCTTTATCGGCACGCAAATTTTATCAACTTAGTTTTATTTTCGACTTCTATAATGATAATGATATAGTCTTCGCTTTTGAATACTATCTATCAGACCGTGCGCGCACAGTACAGTACCTACATACATACATAATCTCAAAAAACATAACCCTTCTTCAGAGGCAGTCGGGTAAGAATTGATCAGAACTCCGAATTAACGCTTTTCTACTGAAACACGGCAATGAAACACTGTGTATTAAGTATTTTTCGGTCGTAGCATTAAAATTGGTGACCTCTAATCTGACGCGACCTCCGACCTGAGGTCAGACTATTCAGAGCTCGCCTATTCCTGTTTTACATACACGTGCCGGAGCCAGCGATTTTAACTCAATTCTGCAATTTGGTGCGCTGAAAATTGCTTAAAACTGTTAAAAACTGTGCGCTATTTTGGACGACAAGCTAGTTAGAAAAACAAGCTTGGAATACCGCATATTCAAACACTTTCCTTGTTAGGTAGGTATAGAGTTTTTGGAAAACTTGAAAGATTTTCACCGCAGGCATTCAGGATGTCGCCGGGAATTAGTTGCAAAACTATCCCGGTAGATGGAACCCCGCCAAGTCTAGTTGGCCATGATACACTAGCACAATATACCTCCGGCTACGATTGAACCGCGGTAGCCCAGTTCGTAGAGGCGTCGGCTCATCGGCAATACAGATGCAGGTTCATACCCTGCCTGCGGTGAAAATTTTGCTTTGTCGTGCTTTAATTTTTGTGTCTTGACCTAAATCGTAAAATCTAGTGCTTCGAGCCGTTTCTGGAAATAATTCAATATAAGTAGGTAAGTACCGTATCATCAGGCCCTGTCTCTTTTTATGCACGATTTTTCCCACATCTCTTCATAAATTATAACAAACTGCATTGAATCATAATTATGTCATACAAGTATCAGTAATCCATCCGTTTCTCATAATCATTTGAAATATTATAGTATTCACGTTATAAAGTATCAATAATCCAAGGCCGATAAAAAATCGTGCGGACCGTACTATAAAATAATTCTATGCCACGACACTGGCTGCGCTACGCGGGGCGCTTACTTTACTACGCCGTAGATGTGTGCTACGTACGACTATGCCAACAACACTTTGAAAATTCCCAAGGAGGGTTGACAACTGGTAGGCGGCCGGTCGTAAAATTAAGCCAAATCCTTTGCAACACGATTTTGTGTTCAACAAAACGTGTTGCGCCGACCCCAAGTAATTGGGATAAGGGCAGAAAGATGATGACTTTGAAAATGAGCACAAACATTGCACGCAATGTTCAGATGAATTTAGCGAAGGTGGGCGGGGTTTTTCGCTAAACCGCTACCTATACACATATGTAATCAATGCGATAATTAAAAATTATATCAAATAAAACATTGGATTTATTGACCATCTACGTTAAATCAATAAATCATAACAATTACATTTTAACATAAATGACATGGTGCTTTAATAAAATGATTCACTGTTTTTAATGAATTTGGCAGCAAAATATCATGATTAAATGCCTTTTATAATTCAGATTAAGATGTTTTCTATGAAATATTGGACATTTAAAGCGAAAATCTATTAAAATATAATAGTATTCACGTTATTGATTTAGCCATAATAACAGGGAAGGTTGTTCAGTTTCATGCTCTGATCACGTCTGCAACTTTACTTTTGAGAGTTGATGTTTGCAATTTTAAGCGACAGGCAGATAACGTGTCTCTATGGTGATACACAGTCTTCTGTATGACTCTCACACTTTTGTCAGACATGGTGTAAATGGCCGTTTTTACCCGACTGCCTCAGAAGGAGGGTTATGTTTTTCGAGAGTATGTATGTATGTATGTATGTAAGTATGTATGTATGTAGACAAGAAAATTCTTTTTCACGGGCTACAGCCTAAACGGATAGTTGGATTTTGACATATGAGGTGTCGTTAGATTTGTCTCAGAAGCGCGAGTGACACTGGCTATATTAAAAAAAATATAGATTCAAGATGGCAAATTTTTTCAGCAAAATACTACTTCAAAATTACCGCAGTCGGGTTTTTTGTTTTTTAACACATCTAAGTACTTGTTTACAGTCATAACTGCTCTATTTACCTAACAAGGAATAAAGGCGTGATATATGTATCACGTCTGCAAATGTATGTACCTATCTAAGGGTTTTACTGCCTGGATGGATGCCACGAATGCTAATTTAAACTTTAAATTGCCATTTAAAATTAGGTTCGTAGGGATCAACCTTAAGTTAATTTTAAACGTCACTAACAGAAGTCTACGTCAAATGAACCGCAACATACAGTGTTTATATGCTAAACTTTATAATCTGGAGCAGTGAGTCAAAACCATCCTTATTAGCCCTATTTGACAATATGTCAGTTACATGATAGCCGATGTGCCCTAAAGTACCGTCATTCGAATAGGCCATATTTGACAGCTGTCAAACCCGTACTAGGAAACATGTCATAGCATTAACATGATTTTGACAGCTGTCAAATATGGCCTATTCGAATGACGGTACTTTATTGGTAGTGCGACTGCCTGCGACGCAGAAGGTTCCGGGTCGATTTTCGGTGGATCACTCACAAAGTTGATATTTATCATCACTTTGTGAATTTGTTCTGATTGTGATGGAATGGAAGATACTGAGACCACTTCGTCGCAGAGTCGGACATACGAGTCGGATTTATATCATCTTCCTGCCTTGGGGTCGGCGCAACATGTTTTGCATGAACACAAAATCATGTTGCAATAGGATTTGGCTTAGGTAAATTTACGACCGGCCGCCTGCCTGACGTCAACCCTCCTTGGAAATGCTATCGTAGGTGGTGTTACCGCCACCTTACTGTTGACCATTATCGGCAGATGTTGTAGCTACGAGGTCAAAAACTCTACGTCGGCTTTTACGAAACACCCTGAGTAGAATAGGGGTGGCAGAATTCTTAGCCGCTTCCACATGGCATACGGTCGGATTTATACTGATTCAAAAATACGGTCCTTCTGTAAGGTCACGCTCAGGTTGACCTTAACCTGTCTACCTGCCCCCTGAACATGAGAACAAACTATCCTGCAGGGCAGCAGTGGCGGGTAACTAGTTAACTTGTTACAATTAGTACTGGTATATACGACAGATTATACGTGTTTAGTTTACTATACAGGATGTTAGGGACGGTATACCGAAAACTTTGCAGGCATGATCAGACCATCAAACAGAACAACTTTTACTATGGAGCCATTGGTGGAAAACGAAAAAAAAAATCCGACCTCCCATACAAAATTCACGATCAGCTGACTGACTTTGTATGGGAGGTCGGAATTTTTTTTTCGTTTCCCACCATTGGCTCCATAGTAAAAGTTGTTCGTTTCGTAGTCTGAGCACGCCTGCAAAATTTTCGTTACACCGTCCCTAACACCCCGTATATCTTATAGGTCTTTTTCGTAATTCATGTACTACTTACCACAAAATAGAGAACTTACAGAAGGACATTCTGAAAATTTCAACTCTTGACTTCCTATCACAGTTTATGAGGTACAGCCGGTTGACAGACGGACAGCGAATAAGTTCAATTTAATTTCCGTTTTTACCCTGTGGGTGCGGAGTACGGAACCTACAAACAAGAGAATCGGGGCCCATACGGGCTGACCATGATTCAATTCAATTCAATTCAATTCAATAAATCCTTTATTGCGACTAAGTGTACATAATGATCTTAAATATACAATGTAAAAAAGCGGTTAGCTATAGTTAGTATTCTTTGGTAAAAATGAGCTCTTAAAAACTTAGTCGTCCTTTTCGGACGTAGCAAATAGGATAAGTTCACATGCAATCAGTTGAATAATTAGATTAAAAATTTCATACATTTCAATTTACATAAAGTTACGCTAAATTACCATTACCTAATGATTAAATAAGTCCATTTTTAAATATCATAACGTTAAATATTAAATATCATAACAATTATATCTACTTGCATACTTGTTTTTATTTTATTTAATTCTTAGTACTTAAATATTCTTTTACTGAGTAAAAGCATTTCTCTATCAAGAAAGCCTTGAGTTTTTTTTCGAAATTTATGATATTTATTTCATTTTTTATATTATTCGGCAAGTGATTAAATATTTTTATTGCCATATAACATGGGCTTTCTTTTAGCATTTTTATTCTATGTTGTGGGAGATGTAGGTTGTGTTATTGATGATTCCTGGGAGAAAGGTCGCTCGCTGGTGTGGGACACGACGTGCGTCAGCACTTTCGTTCCCTCAGCACCTCCCACGTCCGGCGGGTACAGCTGCAGAGTACTGTAGGCTGCAGTTCAGAAACATACAAAGAATGCTCCTGTGAACAGCACTCTCTCTTTGTGCCCCTTGCTGGCAAGCAGCCCACGGCGTAAATGCCTTCGCTGCTTGGCGCAGACCCGCGATGCGAGGACTTGTGCGATGTTGACTCACTTGATCACTTCATCTGGTACCGCTTGAAGTAAATTTCGCACAATACCTACAGTCCAGCAAAAGGAGTAGAAATTAAATAAAATGGAACTAAAAAGATTTCATACAAAATTGTTGCCATTCATAGTCAAAGTTGCCATTTAATTTCATACAAAATTGTTGCCATTCATAGTCAAAGTTGCCATTTAATTTTGAAATTTCATACAAAGTGGCGCCCTCATTTTTTGTCTACTCTTTTTTGCTGAACTCGCTGAACTGTACGCGCCACGCAGCGGAGGCACTACGAAGGCGATGGAATTTGTACGGCAATATTGGGGCAGCGTTTAGTGAGGAACGCCACCAAGCTGAAGGTACCTGGAGCAACGTCTCTCGCTGCTAATATGACGAAGTAACAAAGCCAGCGTTCTAGGCACTTTTTGAGCGGGCTCTCTTGACATTGATTGGTCGTTTTTATTGTGATTTTTTTTATTATGTTTTCCATGTGTGTATTTTATAGGGTCATTCAACAAAGACGGGTGAATGTTGACATTAAATAAAAACAAAACAGGCTGTACGTCAGTTATTTTTGTTATTGAATTTAACGCCATTTTATTTTTCCGGTGCCAGCAATAATTAGCCAATGAAAAAAACAATTGTCACCCGGGACGGCACGCACGTGACTTCAATTAATAATTTCTTATAAATATAAGGTTACATTTACAACATTTTTGTATGGGAGGTCCAAATTATTTTTTCATATTTCGAAGTAAAGTTTCTAACAAAAGTTGTTCAGTTTTGTGAGTAGACCACACCCTCAAAAGATTTGTACTTCATTAAATGTAACCGTATATAATAATTTAACGGCGTGTTGTACTCACAAATCTGATCAAATTTTATCAGAAACTTTTCTTCGAAATACAAAAAAATATAGAAACCTCCCTTACAAAGCGTAGTATATGAGGTCAGAATTTATTTTCCATGTTTCAAAGAAAAGTTCCTAATAAAAGTTGTTCAGTTTTATAAGTAGAACACTCTCTTAAAATATTTGTACTTATTTAAATGTACAGGCGCGGTCACAGGGGGGGGGGGAGTCATAGGGGTCATGACCCCCCCCTGAAATCCAAGAAAAAGAAACTACCGTGTATACCGTGTAAATCTTTGCTTATTTATAGCGTGAGAAGTCGGGCTCGCTTCGCTCGCAACACGTACACCTTTCTACCTGTTTTACATCTACTGCTAGTGTTGAGGCCTCTCACTTTTTTATAACGCGAAAAGTCGAGCTCGCTTCGCTCGCGATACGTCCGCGTACTTATGCCTTATTCTTACCTGAAAATTTCAGCCTACCCAGATAAATATCTTGAGCATGCGCACAAAGCTTGAAGTTTTTCTGTATCTGCCACCGATTAATGTTATTACTAATTTTGTATTTCTATGATGATGGATGACTAAACAGGTTCGCCAAAAAATTTACAAATTTTTGCCGTGAAAGGGGTCGCGTACCTATTCAAAGGTTTGAAAAACACTGCCTAGCTAGTGACAAATTCATTAGCTAAGTAAAGTGTTAATACAGTGCTTTGTTTAAGACTGAAAGTTGAAGTCTTTTCTTTGGAGAGAATAGAAAGAATGATCCGCAAAATTTTATGATATTTTATGAGGATTCTTTAGACAACAAACAGAGTTTTTCTTCCAAATAATTTAGTAGTTTAAAAGCATCTAACTGAGGAAATAAAAAATCTGCATCAGCCAGTGTTCAGCGTGTGACGAGTGGTGACACGTCATTATGACATTTTGCCTTTACTATGCACGCAGTAGGATTCTTAAATCTAAAGTGCGTCTAAAAAAATGGTTCTAAAGTATTTTAGCCGCCATGACCCCCCCTGAAACTGAGGGCTGTGACCGCGCCTGTAAATGTAACCAAAGATGTACCTAATATTACGCCATTAAAATCTGAAGAGAAACATGTGCCATCCAAACTTTTACTAGATAAATTATAGTACCGTCATTCGAATATGCCATATTTGACAGCTGTCAGACTCATACTAGAACAAACGTCAACAAAGAAAAATAGACCTTATGTCATAGCATTAACATGATTTTCACAGCTGTCAAATATGGCCTATTCGAATGCCGGTACCATAGTTTATGCAACTGTATACAACCAGCCAGGGTTGCTACTGTAAAAAATCACAATGTGCAAGAATATCAAAATCTGATACAAGAACGTTATATGATTTTAAGACATTTTTATCCAAGAAATATAACGTTCGTAGCAGCAATCTTCTAAGTTACCTTGGCTTCACCTGAGATTACAGTTAAAGCCAGTAAGCGGCAAAATCATCGCTAGTGCTGAGTGAGCCATCTGTAAAGGGCGCCGTTGCTCCCTAATTTGTGATTTCTATGACAAGACAATTTCACATTGTAATACCCCCAATAAAAGACAGTTGCATAAACTACTAAATTATTGTGTTTTATTTATGTATTTTTCGTATGTTTTACAAGAAAAGGGCTTTTAAGTATTGTGAGTTCTGGCATGACGTTTTAAGTGGCTGCTTTGAACAAACCGTTTATCGCATAATTTACAACAATATGTGTTTGATTCCGAAGCTGATCTTAGCGCAGTGGAAGCAAATTAAAGTTATCTTAAAATCTAAAACTAAATGGTCGATCAGCCTCGGAACAACATTTGACTACGATTCGTAGTGCTCTTTACTATAGCTAAATAAAATAAATTTAATGAGAGAATTTTGTTCCGGAAAGTTTCCGGCCGAGAAATTCTTGTTTCCAAAATCTACTTAAACAGGGCCCAGCAACGAATTGCTTACCGAGCAAACGATGATGCCGTTTCTTTGTGAGTTTAAGTATGACAGGAATCAGGTATTCAGGATATTTTAGGAGCGCAGGAATAGGGAATAACCTAAACTCACAGCGCTGGAACATCCGCTCGTTCTAGAACTCCTTTCCTCCAATTTGCACTACAGTTCACAGTTCGACATCACATAATGTTTTTTAACACAAAATAACTAAAAGATTTCTCTCCGAATGAGAAATCGGCCCCGTTGGCCTCCAATCATTTATAATTAAAATACGTAGCTATCGGCAGCCACGACGACGACGAGCGACGACTCAAAGTGAGGTTATGTTACCGGCGACCACGTTGGCCTCAATCCAAACGCCGAAACCAAAATTCACTTGGTTCACTTCCCACCGCACAGGAAGCCATGGCTTGTGGCAAATAGCACACGAGAAAACCGCCAAAACACCTTAATTTTACACCACTTAAAACTAAAATTCGCTTCAACAACGCTAGCGTAAAGATGACAGACGGGGCGGACCGAAAAGTGTTGCCAGCACCGTCCGCTCAAAAGATACGAAACCGTTTTTGATACGAAACTAAACATTCACCCGCCCCGGACCGACACATCGGTCCGCTCTATGCATGGCAGGCGTGATAATGTAGCTACTGCTCGCTTAAGGACTGAATCCCCACCTGAACTTCTGCAACTCGAGGAGTGCCATCACTACCCGGAAACAGGTTGAGAATGCGCCCCGGCGCCAACGCAGTGGCGGTAGGTTGGCATCCTTAACCAGAACGAGATCCCCAATGCAGGGGTTCAGTCCTGTCCGTCCACTTAAGGCGTTGCTGCAGAATGTGCAAGTACTCAAGCGACCAACGCTTCCAAAGTTTTGAGTCATTTGCTGCAGCAACTGATAACGCGACAAACGATTGCTATTCACCTCCGTATAGGGATATTCCGGCAAGGCGTTAAGTGGGCGGCCAATTAAGAAATGCCCTGGCGTCAGGGCCTCTAAATCATTTGGGTCTGAGCTGAGCGGACACAAAGGACGTGAATTGAGTACAGCCTCAATTTTACAAAACACGGTCGCCAGCTCCTCAAAAGTCAAAGTTGTTAACCCTACGACGCGCAACAAATGCGTCTTAGCGGACTTTACAACCGCTTCAAAAATACCACCCCAGTGAGGGCACGCTGGTGGATCAAACACCCAGGTAATGCCCTGACGGAGAGGCCCGTGCTGATGGCTTCTTCGTTCTCCCGTAAGAACGTTACAATTTCTTTCATACACCGATCAGCACCCTTAAAGTTGGTACCACAATCCGACCTGATCAGCGCTGGTCGCCCTCTTCGCGACTTAAATCTCTCTAGCGCTGCCAAAAAGGCCTCCGTAGAAAGGTCGGCCACGAGCTCCAAGTGGACGGCCTTGGTGGCCAGGCACACGAACACGCACAAGTACGCCTTTATAGACTTTGCGTTCCGCAGGCGTGATGCCTTTACCATGAAAGGGCCTGCGAAATCCGTTCCCACACCTGCAAACGTCCAGGCCTCCGTCACCCGGTCCGGTGGAAGATCTCCCATCTGTGGCTGCATTGTGGCTGCCTTCAAGCGGTAACAAGGCAAGCACCTAAACACAACGCTACGTACCGTTCGTCGTCCCGATAAGATCCAGAACTCGCGCTGTAGAATGGCCAATAGCGCATTACAGCCCGCGTGCGAGTTTTTCTCATGACGATCCCTGACTAAGAGCTCAACTAAGGGTCCCTTTTTGGAAGTAACAGTGGATGCCGAGCCGAAAAGGGCAGGCTAGCGTTCCGAAGTCTGCCTCCAACCCTGAGCATACCTTGCTCATCCAGGAATGGGTTGAGGCGCACAATTCCTCCCTTCAGCTTTCCACGTCCATCCCTGAGCAGCCTGACCTCCTCTTCAAAATGTTCCGCCTGGACGACTCTAACCAATGAGCATAGAGCCGCATTCCGCTCCGCAGGCGAGAGGACAGGTGTAAAGTTCCGTTCTGCTTGAGGCTTCCTGCAGTTGTTCACGAACCGCTTGATCCAACCTGTCACCCCAAGAAGTTTGTCGAGGAGCTATACCGTTCCAGCAAGAAAGCTGGGTTAGGCTTCGGTACGAGTTGCCCCACGTTCACTCGCAGACCTCGATCAGGTGGCCCAAGCGGCGCCCTGCACTCGTTGAATGGCCATTCCTGCGGCGACTCAGTCAGCCATTGAGGTCCCCACCACAGTGGGTGACTCACCAAATCAGGTGCCCTGCACCCGCGCGAAGCGCAGTCCGCTGGGTTCCATTCTCCCGGTACGTGCCTCCACACTAACGGAGTTTCCGACCCCGTAATCTGTGACACCCGATTTGCCACGAAAACCTCAAGTGTATGTACCGACGTCTGCAACCAGCACAGAACTATCCGACTGTCAGTCCACGCGTACACCGTTTCATCCAAGTTGATGGTACCACGCAGATTGCAGGTTACATGATTTAGCAAGCGCGCTAGAAGAGCGGCCCTGCCAATTCCAATTTGGGGATGGTCCATCTAGTTCTGACTGGTGCCACCTTACTTTTGGCCATAACCAGACGCACGTGCACAGTTCCCGTTGAACTTGCTGTCCGAAGGTATACAGCTGCCGCGTACCCTCGCTCCGAGGCGTCACAAAACCCATGTAGGGTAGCCTTACATCCCACCGATGGGACTAACTTGCGGGGTATCGCGATGTGCACAATCCCTGGTAAGGTGGTCACAAACTTGAGCCAATCCTTCAACAACTCTCCGGAGAGTTGGTCGTCCCATCCTAAGTTGGCTAGCCACAACCTTTGTAAAAGCACTTCGCCATGAACGTAACCGGGGCGATCCATCCGCTAGGATCGAACGTTCTAGCGATTGTCGACAGTACCGACCGCTTAGTCCAAGTTTTCTCCAAAGGTCGGGCTCGATCTTGTACGTGAATACGTCATGCGTTGGCCTATATTGCACCCCGAGGATGCCCAACGTGTTTGGATTGTCCGGGTTCTCAAAGAGGTGCGGGTCCTGATGGAACTCGCCTGGCAAACCGGCCAGGAGCTCTGGGCAACTGGACAACCATTTCCGCAACTCGTAACCTCCTGAACCCATGATCGCGATCAACTCGTCTCGTAGAATTAGCGCCTGCTCCACGCTATCAGCACCCGTGCAGATATCGTCCACGTAGACGTCGCGATCCAGTACTGCTGCTGCTCGAGGATATCTTACCCTTTCCTGTGCGGCCAACTCTCGCAGCGTACGTACTGCCAAATACGGACTTGGCTTAAGTCCATACGTCACCGTGTTAAGTTCGTATGTGACCATCGGCTCATCTGGGCTCTCACGCCACAAAATCAGCTGATACCGACGGTCATCCGGATGTATCATGGTTTGGCGAAACATCATTTTGACGTCTGCGACGAACGCTACCTGGTGTAACCGAAAGTCTGTGAGAATGTCCACAATGTCCCGGTTCAATTTAGGACCCGCGTGCAAACATTGGTTCACAGACACACCATTCGAGGTAGGAGCAGAACCGTCAAACACCACCCGTATTTTCGCCTCAGGTGACTTCAAGACAGCCAGGTGTGGAATGTAATAATGCTCGACACACCTCCAATCCAGGCTGGACACCGACATGTGGCCCAATTGAATATATTCCCGCATGAATTCTATATACTTCTGCCGAAGTGCTGGGTCTCGCCTCATCTTCCGCTCCATTCCGAGTAGTCTCCGTTCCGCGAGCTGTCGCGAACTACCTAAAGCGGGGCGGTTTGGGAGAAAAGGTAGCCTGGTCACGAATCTGCCTGACGGGCATCTCGCAGTGTTGTATTGATAGAACAACTCGCACTCGTCATCCTCTGGCTTCCGTCTGTCCGCCGTGGGCGCTCTTCAGACTCCCAAAACCTCTGCAGCACCTCTGACAGCACACTACCATAGAGGACCGGATCCCTTCTGGTAGGTCCTGAGGTCTCAAACTGGGCCGAAAACAACATACCCCTGTGGTATCTACGGCCACCAAACCAGTTTCCTGGAGTACCTTCTTCCTACCGCACCATAATCTCCGAGAACGTCTGACCCGAGAAGTACGTCCAACGTACCAGGAGTATCAAAATCAGGATCAGCTAACTCCAACCCTGTGGTTAACCCTCGTACCGTTGGTGGTAACCTAACCTGAGGAGTTTCCCAACCACTTCATCCAGCACCACGGCTGAGACTTGATAGCTGACCCCTGTACATGTGCTACCTAATGCGAACTCAAAGTTCGTCTGACCCCGAATGTCAGGCACATTTAGGCCCCCGATGCCTACAGCTTCATCCTCACTTGGCCGTACATTTAGGCCTAGCCTACTCACCAGCTTACTCGATACAATACATCCCTGAGCCCCTGTATCCAGTAGGGCTCTTACTTGAATGGTCCGGCCACCGTATCCCCATACCCAAATCTTAGCCGTTGGCAAAAGTACCGTGATTGGACGGGAGCCGAAGCTGATGAGTAGGCGGCGATTACCTAGCGGGAATCTAAACGCGGTGAGGCCGCGTCCCGCGGGGTATCCTCACTACCCAAACCTGTGTATGGGTCCCACTCCTGCTGGTAGGAGGTCTGCCCATAAAGGCCATGGCTGGAGTTCTATAGTACCCCGACGGCAAACGTCCGTACCGAGGTTGCGCCTGTAGCCGCGGGTACTCAGGCATAGGCGGGGGATGCGTGGGTCTTGAGACCCAACCAGGTGGCTCAAGCCCGCAGAATACTGCATGTACCCTGGTGGCTGCCTAGTGCTCCCCTGACACCCGCCCGTTGAATCCCGTACCTGGGATGGGTGTCCTTGGCCACGTTCCTGTGCCGCTCTTCCCCAATCCGGCACCTGCTGCCGTGGTGGGGATTGTCCCCACGTCCTTGGGTAAGTGGGCTCCGTCTGTTGACGTCCCCCTGCCTGTCCCTGTGACCGATGCGGAGGTGGGCTCCTCCTTGGAGGGGTGGGAGCGTTGCTCCCTCCTTGGTGGGCAGGCTTCCTTCGCTGATCCGATCCAGCGCTGCCCCCGGCGCCTCCGGAGCGATTCATGCAGAGCAGCGGATGGTGTGCACCCTGGCAGTACCTACAGTTGGTGCTTGAAGGGCACTCTCGCACCTGATGCGGCCCCAGGCACCGAAAACACCAACGCCTCTGCTGTGCCACACCCCGTCTCCTCTGAACCCGCTGCGCAGCAAACTCCTGACACGCTGCCACCCCGTGGCCTGTCTCCCTGCAGTAGGCACACCCTGATTCCAATGCGGTGTTGTACCGCCTGGGTTGCCCACTGTTGCCTCCTCGCGCCGGTGCACCCGGCCGTTCCGGGTGGCGAGGGGCAGAGGTCTCCTTGCGAGGGGCTTCACCAGCCTGGACGTCCACTCGCCTGCTTTCGGCCTCGAGGAACGACTTCAGATCCTCGTAGGTCGGGAGGTGGTCCGAGGACTTGCCCCCATGTAGCTGCTCGAATCGAGCGACCATTTCGCTCGGCAGGCGGCGAAGCACTGTGTGGACCAAGATATAACCGTAGCCCGCCACTGGCAAACCCTGTCGCTCTAGTGCGCTGACCGCGACACTGACTGGGTGGAAGATTTTCTCGCGGAGGTCCGTACCTCGCGTTATGGTTGGTATTGACAGCCACTGGTCTAACAGCCTGTCTACAATCAGGCGCTTGTTTCGATACCGGTCGGTAAGGATCTTCCACGCCACCTCATAATTGCTATCCGAGACAGCCAAATGCGTCAGCAATTCATGAGGCTCTCCATGTAGCCTGGACATCAGCTGAGCCATCTTGTACGCCGGCGTTATGTCCGTCCGTGTGTGGACCACACTGCTATACAGGTCCTCAAACGCCGGCCAGTCGGCGTAATCGCCTGCAAAGACTGGAACCGTAACAGGCGGAAGAGGCACCTGTAATCCTTGTCCCACTTTACCACGGAATGGCTTTTCCTTTCCGTCACGTCGCCTAGATATGTCCGCAGCTGCCTGCGCAATGTCCTGTGCCAGCTCAAGCACTGGCTTACATCGCCCTCAACCAGCTCCTTATCTTCAGGGTTAGGAGCTTCCTCAAGGAGCATGAGGCACTCTGTGAGGTGTTCCGACACAACCCGAACCCGTTCATCTGCCTGTAGTGCACTTTTCAAGAGCGCGTCCTCCCGGTCCTCGCGGCCGATCATTGCCGCTGTGGTAGTAAACCACCTTAATTCTGTCTTTATAGCAGCCTTATACCTGGCGATCGAGGGAGCCATGGTACCAACTTTACACACTCGACTTAATAAAAACGAAAAACCAATAAACAAATACCACAAAATAAATGTTAGTTGACTGGCCTAGACCTTACCGATAAGGTACCGTTCACTAGGCAAACAATACAGTCACAAAAAACCGAAACAATATTTTCCAAAATTAATAAAATATGTGGGTAATATAAAAACACGCTTAATACTAAATTACGGCTAACTATGTTGCAATAAAGCAACCACGCTCTGCTACCAAAAAATGTTTGATTCCGAAGCTGATCTTAGCGCAGTGGAAGCAAATTAAAGTTATCTTAAAATCTAAAACTAAATGGTCGATCAGCCTCGGAACAACATTTGACTACGATTCGTAGTGCTCTTTACTATAGCTAAATAAAATAAATTTAATGAGAGAATTTTGTTCCGGAAAGTTTCCGGCCGAGAAATTCTTGTTTCCAAAATCTACTTAAACAGGGCCCAGCAACGAATTGCTTACCGAGCAAACGATGATGCCGTTTCTTTGTGAGTTTAAGTATGACAGGAATCAGGTATTCAGGATATTTTAGGAGCGCAGGAATAGGGAATAACCTAAACTCACAGCGCTGGAACATCCGCTCGTTCTAGAACTCCTTTCCTCCAATTTGCACTACAGTTCACAGTTCGACATCACATAATGTTTTTTAACACAAAATAACTAAAAGATTTCTCTCCGAATGAGAAATCGGCCCCGTTGGCCTCCAATCATTTATAATTAAAATACGTAGCTATCGGCAGCCACGACGACGACGAGCGACGACTCAAAGTGAGGTTATGTTACCGGCGACCACGTTGGCCTCAATCAAAAAGCCGAAACCAAAATTCACTTGGTTCACTTCCCCACCGCACAGGGAAGCCATGGCTTGTGGCAAATAGCACACGAGAAAACCGCCAAAACACCTTAATTTTACACCACTTAAAACTAAAATTCGCTTCAACAACGCTAGCGTAAAGATGACAGACGGGGCGGACCGAAAAGTGTTGCCAGCACCGTCCGCTCAAAAAGATACGAAACCGTTTTTTGATACGAAACTAAACAATATGGCTTTTCACCAGTGTGTAATCTGACATGTTGTCGTAAAGTACTACTACATGCAAACATTTTATTGCATATATTACAACCATAAGGCTTTTCACCTGTATGTGTTTTCATATGACTATTTAAATGAGATTTTTCAGAAAATTGTTTATAACATAACTTACAAAGATATGGCTTCTCATCTGTATGTATTCTAATATGTTTACCTAAATTGCTGCTGCGTGCAAACATTTTATCACATATTTTACAACTAAAAGGCTTCTCACCTGTATGCCTTCTAACATGATAAATTAAACTGGCACTGTCAACAAACCGTTTTTCGCAGAACTTACAAGAATATGGTTTCTCACCCGTATGTGTCCTAATATGATATGTTAAACACATACTTTTAGCAAACCGTTTATCGCATAACTCACAAGAATATGGTTTTTGATCAGTGTGTTTTTTAATATGATTTCTTAAAGCACCACCATATGCGAACACTTTATCGCATACGTTACAACTATAAGGCTTTTCACCTGTGTGTATTCTAACATGATTAATTAACTCAGCTTTTCGACCAAACCGTTTATCGCATAACCTACAGGAATAAAGTTTCTCATCTGTATGTGTTCTGAGATGGTTAGTTAAATACGATCTTTCAGCAAACCATTTATCGCATAACTTACAAGAATAAGGCTTTTCACCTGTGTGTATTCTGATATGTTTTTCTAAATTGCTTCTAAGTGCAAACATTTTATCGCATATGTTACAAACATAAGACTTTTCATCTGTATGTGTTTTGACATGGGTACTAAAGGTCTTATAACTTCCTAATTCTTTATCGCAAACATTGCAAACATACGAAGTTTTCAATTTTAAATGACATATTAAAGATGTTTTTTGTAAAGCAATATAAGAACACGTATCACAGATATAACGTGCTCCAGCTGAGTGCGCTTTTAAGTGATATTTGAAATCCCTTAAGTTGTCAGCTTTATAATTACACAACGTGCAAGACCGTTTGGTTCGTACGACGTTTGAATCTACATTGATATCTTTCTCTACATTTGCTCGGCATTTATAAATATTACGACTTGAAATATAATTTGTAGCAATAGGGGACTTTTCAACTTTGTCACTTTTTATTACATCCTTGTTTAGACATGTACTGACTGGTTTACAATGTTCTCCGTTTAAGGGAGAGTTATTCGCGTCGTCGCTGTGCATCGAAAGCGTAGTCTTCTCCTGCATGTCTGTGGCGATGTGTATGGTTTCCAGCTTTGTTGACGTTGTTGCAGATGGTCCAAACGTCGTCAAATCGAAGTTAGTAACCATCCCTAGAAAAAAATAAAAGAAAAGTAGTTTAGTTTCAATACAGCTGCTGACAAATCAGCCGCAAATGAAAGACGTGATATTATTAAATATTTGTGTGGTTGCGTTGTGAATGCAGAAATCATACTAATGGGCATGTCCGACACTTTCTTTGCCGGTTGGTTCAACAAGTTTTTTTCAAATCCATGTAATAAGTAAAAAAAGTTCATCTACGTTCATTTGACCCTATCCCTTTATTTCTATTAACTAGCTACCTTCTGCATCCACAAAGTCCCCGCTGCAGTGCCGCGTCTTCTCCATCAACTCTTCAGAGGGTTCAGGCTTGATGTGCAGCTCTGCATGAAGGCCCAAGCTTATGGCTGGAAACAGTCACATAGGAATATTTTAGAAAGTATGTTAAAAGTAAGTAAGTAAAATATGGTGTATACACTTTTTTCACATTAACAAGCTAGTATAGCGCCATCGCAACAAATTACAACTATCGCTATCTGCACGAAAGTGAAAGGGAAAATGGTAATTTGGTAGTAGCTCGTTAACGTGAACAGTGAACCTATTGTAAATTATTATTTCAAACCTTAAAAATATAAAACTGGCAACTTTTTTATGCCGCAGGTATGAGTAATACCAATTCAATTCTTGTTTGTTTGTCTGTATGCATGTATGCCTATATTACTTTCTTAGTTTTTAACCTAGTTAATTGAAATGTATAAATAAAGATAGATTTTGTTACAAAATGAAAAATGATTTTCGGAAATGGTTGGTAATGGTTTTTTGAGTGGATGGATTGAATGGATACAAACAAGTGAATACATTTCTTATTGAGTGGGTTACCGTTGAATAGATCTTGTAAAACAATGGTCAAGTAGGTCAAGTAAATATTGGTCATAGTAATTAAAGAACAGAACACATTCCTCCAATCCTTTCACACTGCTTGTGAAAGAAAACATCTTTTAAAGCACTTGCCCACTCGCCTGCCAAGCGCGGTGAATACAAAGACCTATAATTTTACTTTTACAGCGACAACACTCTACAGCTGGACATGGGAATCCACTTCTCGGGGGGTATTGCCATACCACGTTTGGCAGGCGAATTGGCCAGCGCAGCGCAAGATGTTTTATTCACAAGGAACGCTGCTGCTCATTCCCTGGATAACTAACCTTTAGTCACTTTTTACGACACCCATGGGTAGAATTAGGTTAAATATAAAGATACCCCCGATAAGGGAAGGCCCAGATCCAGCAATATGTGGACATACCAGGACTGTTGTGACTGTTAAAAATGATTGAATTGTTATTGATAGTCATTCATGAATAGGTAAGTAGGTAGATTCATCCTGCAAAGTTTGGGCACCTACTGACAGAAAAAGCTAGTAAAAATGTGAAAGCATTACCTGCATCAAAACCTGAATATTGTTGTCCATAATCCTTGATGTGATAGAGTTTCAATACATCGGCTGGGAGGCGAGTTAACTTCACTTGCAACTGGCGCTTTGATTCGATGATTGTATCTGGGTCGAAAATTATACCATCATCCTGTTCTGTTCTTTCCTGTAATAAAATAGTTTATTATTGAGAAGTAATTCCCAGGAGAGTCCACAAGGCTTTTAACCAAGTGGTCTAATAAAGTCACCCTAATTTGATTAATTTATTAATTAATTTGATTCTTGGCAGGGATTTTTACTTTTCTAAAATCTCTTAATATAATTTGGATCTCGGAAATGGCCCCAACGATTTTCACGGAATTCTGCATATGGGTTTTAGGGGGCGATAAATCGATCTAGGTACCTAGATAGACATCATTTTTCAAAAATCGTTGCTTCACTGTTTTTTGGCCTTATTTTTTTCAGCGCCATCTGTTGAAAAACCAAGGAATCTTGGTCAAACAAATAATTCATTTATTATCTTATCTCAAGAACTTGGGTTATGCCTAAAAAGATGTTGTATGGTACCTATCAGTTAAGATGAAATATGCAGCTTTCTTATTGTACTTTAATTTATTTGTTTAACTACAAGCTATAAATTAAAACACTGATGTTTTCTTTACAATATGACTTGAATATGACATACCATTTTAATGAGTGCATTATGGCGCATAGGAGAGATACACTCATAGCTGCAACAGACTGACTTCCACAGCTGTAAATATAATATTGATTGTATAAAGAAGAACATTTTACATCACTTGCACATGAATATAAAAAAAACAGCTGCAAATATTTCAGGGGGTGAACCAGCCCATGAAACTGAACAGCTTTCTCCACGGAACATAATGTCGAAAAATTAGAAAAAAATATTTGCACTTCCCATGAAAATGCAGTAGCCTATTTCAGGGGGTGAACCAGCCCATGATAGTGAACAACTTTCCCCAAATAACATATGTCGAAAAATGAAAAATAATAATTTGCCCCCATAAAAATGCACGTGATAGGTACATAAAAATGGCGAGCAAGTCAGTTTCTATGGGAGGCCCAATTTTTTTTATATTTCGACCTATGTTCTTTGGGGAAAGTCGTTCAGTTTCATAGAATAGTTCACCCCTTAAAATATCTGCAAAATCCACAACGGAACCCTGGGTGATGCAATTCCTAGGTGCTGGCTGAGCGCCTGAATATAAAATCATATTCTGATTTTCTGTTTACCGAGGGAATTTTCCCGCGGTCAAAAGTAGCCTATGTCCTTTCTCAGGTTATCATCTATCTTTGTGCCAAATTTCATCAAAATCTGTTCAGTGGTTTAAGCGTGAAAGCGTAGCAGACAGACAGAGTTACTTTCGAATTTACCTCTACGTATAATAGGTATTAAGTATGGAAGTATGGATTAAGTACAAATCTCTTAACTGTTTGTCCTACGAACAAAACTGAACAACTTTTGTGAAAAAATTGTCTTAGAAATATGAACAAAAAAATTGAACCTCCCATAGCTACTAAGTGACACACTTTTTCAACATTTTTGTATGGGGGTCCAAATTTCTTTTCCATATTTCGAAGAGAAGTTTCTAACAAAAGTTGTTCAGTTTCGTGAGTAGACCACACCCTCAAGAGATTTGTAGGTACTTAATTAATGTTACCCTATATAACAGCTACCTAATAGATAGATAGAAGGTGCACGAAATGGTGATAAGAGATAGGTACCTAAGATAAGTAGCAAGATAGTAGGCAACAGCAGTAAACACTAAAAATCTTTAGATTTCACTCATTCTACACACACCCCTTACACACACACACACACACATGGAGTTTACCAGTTTACGTCCGGTAGAAGTTTAAGGTTCACAATCTTTTAAAGTGTTTAAATCTTATAGATAAACACATTTTTTTTAGAATAATACAATATGATAAACACAGTCAAGTCTGTCAGGTAGGGTTCCGTCTCACTCGCACGTAGGGTCATTGTGCCCGTTCGCGACCATGCGTCAGTTCGCGACCATTTTCAGGTCTGATCTCAGTAATATTGCAATAATAAGAGTTATATTTAACTCCTTGTAAAAAAGTGTGGCTTAAACAAGACAAGGATAACTGTAGAATCTACGCATATTCAAATCTGTTCATTAAACCTCACCAATGTACCGCAAATAAATCATCCATTTTGCCAGTCGCTCTGCCCTCGAAAACACACCGAAAACCTATCCAAAAAATAGCGACCATGTGCCACTTCAAAAGTGAAATTTTCAGGTATTCGTCTAGTTTTTACAACTATAACGGTTTTATGGTATTGATACTTTAGTAAAGTATCTAATTTAACGATAATTACGTGTTATTTTTAAGTAAATTTATGATTTATTAGATGGTCGCGAATGGGCACGCAATTTTTAGAAAAATGCTGGATAGCGACCGGCCGGTCGCTATCTAACACGATGCTTGAAAAAAAGTTAATTTTTTTCCAGGTTATCTTTTAGCAAAGTTTTGATTCTTACAACATTAATCAATTCTTATGGACGTTTTTTATAGCGTAGTTAGTTTGCGACCGTCAAATTATGATTATTTGACCGATTTTGGAACAGTTATTTAATTGAGTGGTCGCTAACTAGTACATGATAAAAAACCATGTTTAGTTAGCGGCCGCCTCAAAAATGTATGAAAAATAGACGGTCGCAATCAGACTCTAAATTTTTTTACGTTACTTAGCGACCACCACTTTCGCTCTTGCACTGTTTTGTTGGCCCTTTGATAGGTTTTTGTTACAAATGTCTTTAACTAGTCTTTTATATAACTGCTGCTCTTAGACTCTTCGTCTCGGAACGCGCTATAACTTTGGAATCTCTATCTAACAAATAAAACAGTATGGGACGCCGCGCGCCCCGCCAACAGCATCTCATGGACCCTGTTGGCTTTTAATATAGTTTCCGCGTTCTGAAGTAGAGGACCTGTTTCAACTTCGTATTCGTTTCTGTTGGATCGTGCACAATGGACATATGTAAAGAGCACCAGCCGTACCCACTTGCCTTCCTCGAGCTATGCCTGAAGTACAGGCAGAGTTTCTTTGGGCTGTCCTGGTCAATACACACCACCCCTAAATCGTCACTCTTCAATCAGAGCCATTTTGTAACGTCATAAATGCCTGGGGAGAGGTTCCAGTACGTGCGGGTCAGCTGCGTGGAGAAGATGCACGTCCTAGGCTCGGGGCCTGGGTGACTTCTGTGCACTTTGAGCTGAGCATTCAAATTCCTCATTGTCCAGAGAATTCAGCCCAGTTTTTTTTTTTTTAATCTATGATGGGCTTACTCTTGACCCCAATCTTACCCTAGAGCAGAGATGGGATCTACGGTGGAGCGAGCTTGCCCAGAAGATGCCTATTCACCCTAGACTTAAAGAGATTCAGGTTATATGCACTCGGAAATACAGACGCAGGCAGGGAATTCCATTCTTTAGCCGTGCGCATAATGAAAGATGATTTGAAGCGCTTAGTGCGTAATGTGGGTATATCAACTAAGAACGGATGGTAGCCGGCCGTGCGTCCAGACGCACATGGCATCCAGATGTCCGATGGAAGAAAGGAGACGGTGGTATGAGCTCATGCAGCTCACGCGCACACTCTCCGAAGTACAATCTGTAGAAGACCGATAGGCAAGCAACCTTGCGGCGGTGAGCCAGGCTGTGAAGCTTGGTCGCCACCAGTTTTTTATCGCCTATTAATCTCTTGGCTCTGCGTTCCACCGAATCCAGTGCAGCAAGTTGGTATTTAGCCGAGCCATCCCAAAGGTGACAGCAGTACTCCATGCAAGATCGGACTTGAGCTTTATAAAGAGTTACAAGCTGTTCAGGCGTGAAGTACCGCTTGACTTTATTCAGGACGCCCAACTTTCTAGCTGCAATTTGAGCCTTGGACTCGATGGTGGTGCCGAAGTTGAGGTCAGAGGACAGCTCCATGCCAAGGAGTTGAAGAGTGTTGGTCACTGGAACAGATGTACCCCGAAAAGTAGGAGAAAAGGTGAAAGGACTCCTTTTTGCGGAGAAAAGACACGCCTGCGTTTTTGAAGCATTGAAGCTGACGAGATTGTCATCACCCCACTGGGAGACATTACTTAACGTCAGGCTCGTACGCTCAATCATAGCCTTTCTCAATCTTTGGATTTCATCACCACTGGCTCCTGCGCCGGACAGATATTTCTCGGTGACAGTACTGTCATCTGCGTACCCAACAATTCCTGAAGATAGAAGGTCATTGATGTGCAGCAGGAAAAGCGTCGCGGAGAGTACAGACCCCTGAGGAACTCCGGCGTCAATAGCCTTGAGGTCAGAGGAGCAGCCGTCTATGACCACTCGGATCGACCGTTCACTCAGGAAGTCAGCCCAGTTTTTGTTGTGCAGCAAAGTGTTGGCAGAGAGACTCCTTATAGCGTATAATTATAATTCGTTGACTCTCTCAGGAGTTGGGTCTTGTAAAGTAGTACGCCACAATAGGGCAGCAAGTTCTCGCTGCTTTTTACTTACTTTGAGGCTTTGGAGACAACGAAGAAGCAGGAAGTTCTCACTATTTACTGACCTCCACACAGTCCTTGCCTTAAGGGAGAAGGGTGCTGCCATGTAAAAGCAATGTTTTTGGATACAGGGGTATTTTATTTCACACTGGCTACCGCTGCGAACCCACCTGATTACAACGATCACATTTACATTGCACCAGAACTTCCATGCCTTACTTAAAGCCCAGCACCATCACTTCTGCGCCATACACCCATGCCTCCACGCTAGCGTAACACTGAGCCTATAATTCTTCAGGGTAGCTTGCGTTGGCAGATTCTCGAGCTGTGTCATACATAATTGCTGGCAGTGGTTGAATCAGGCTGTGCTGCTCTCACATCCTTCAAATTTCATGTTGGGTTGAGCAGTTGCATGACGTCATAGATAACCGTTTAAAAAAGGTAGGTGAAAAAGATCTGCGTTTGGTGGACCCACACCAGTTTACCTGGCGCAAGTAGCCTGGGTAGTCATAGTCAGCTAGGCCTGCAGACTATGAAGGCAATACAGTGGCCAATAAAAACCCCCGAGGGTTCTAGAAAAATGGAAGAAGGCTGGAGGCTTGATGAGCTCCTGCGACGTGACTGACGAAGATACCTCCAACAGAGCGGAGTGAATACAGGAGACCAGAAAGGACTCACCATAAGATGAAGAAAATAATTGCCAACGATAGAGAGCTACGTTCTTATGTACTTCTGCTGTGTGTTGTTGGCCCACAAGAGTCTTTGTGCAATATTTATGGGTCGCTCTTGGTACATCGTGGGTCGTACTGTGTAAGTGAATCAGGAAGTTCCAAGACCGATACTTTGTAGCACCGTGAAGTAGCGACACCCGGAATTCCTACTACCTTTTGCTAGGGGCTCGAAGACCGTCGGTCTATGTGCTCTAGCGTCTGCGCATATCTAAAGGCCTGTCTCCTGAGCTCCCTTCGATGTTTGTCCACTAAAGCCCACCTCAACCGAGGGTGGAATTTCATGCCCAGTTGCTGCGTAAGACAGATCCTGCTGGTCCAGTTTGCGGATGGAGCTGAACACCCCTAACATTGCGCGCTGGCGTGATTAGTACAGGCAAAGGTAGTGTTTATGAGCACCAAGGTATGAGGCATGGACAGTTCTGGTGCGGTGTGACCTTGAGAGCTAGAACCGGGCTGGGTCCTTGGCGGTTGCATCAATGAAGTAGAAATAGGTGATCCTCCTCAGTATCAGAAAATACGCATTAACCTAGCTAGGATCGGTACCGTACAAATGCGCGCTGAAGACCAGCGAGGTCTTGATGCCTCTTCGGTTCACGCTGAGGCTTCGGAGACAACAAAACGTAATAAACAGCGTCGGCAAGGGTTGTGAGGCAGCAAAGTCAGCAGTAGTCATTGCTATGACACCTGTTTGGCACTATGAAATATTGTTAATTTTTTAATCATGTCTAGATAGGTACTAGGTCAAAACTTTAGGTGTAGATTTAAAAAGGATTGTTCAATAAGTATAAGAAATGTGCAAAAGTAATTTCTTTTTATTAAATAATGGTTAATATGCCCATAATAACGATATTAAAACGGGCGGTCGCTATCTGACGCACACGTGGTCGCTATCTGAAAAAAGCGGTCGCTATCTGACTCTTTGGGTACTTTTCGGTTCTAAATTATTTTTAAAATAAACTGTTACAGTATTTCGCAAATACTTCTCGAAAAGAATATCTTGATTATATCTGCTATGCTCACAAAAAAAACCAACCTTCAAATATGAAACCTTCATATTAATATCATAGTGCAAAGTTGGGAAGTCGACTAATCGGTCGCCAACGGGCGCTGTTTAGTTTTCGTATAAAATGGGCGCGCGGTGCTGGCAACACTGTCCTGTCATTCACGTCCTCTGCCGTCGCTCGCTTGGTTGATGCGAATTGTAATTATAAATGGTGTAATTTAGTGTGCTTTCGGTGTTCTCGTGTGGTTTTCCCTGTTCGGTGGGGAAGAGAACCAAGTGTATTTGGTTCCGGCGCTTTGATTGTCAGTCGGTTCGATAACCACGCGGCCGTCGGAAAAAAATAACCTTACTTTTAGTCACCCGCGCGTCCAGTGTCCTTTGGTTCGCGTATTGTACAGTAAAACGTGTTGCTGTCGCGAGCAGTGGTGTGCGGAGAAATCTTTGTTACTGTGTGTTAAACATTATTTGATGTCGAACTATGAACAATAGTACTCAAGTGCTTGTGAAACTTGTTGGACGGAGTACCACGCGAGCTGGTGCCCGGGTACAGTAAGTCTAGTATCTATCTATCCCAATCCAAATGTCTTCCAAAACCTGATACCTATTTTTCCTGTCAAAAACTAGACTTACAAGGAAACGACGGCGTCATCGTTCGCTCGGTAAGCAATTGTTGCTGGGCCCTGTTTAAGTAGATTTTGGACACAAGAATTTCTCGGCCGGAAACTTTCCGGAACAAAATTCTCTCATTAAATTTATTTTATTTAGCTATAGTAAAGAGCACTACGAATCGTAGTCAAATGTTGTTCCGAGGCTGATCGACCATTTAGTTTTAGATTTTAAGATAACTTTAATTTGCTTCCACTGCGCTAAGATCAGCTTCGGAATCAAACAGGCGCAATGACCCTACTCCTCCTTGTCTTTGTCATGGTATAATAAGATACTCCGCCTGGTATTTCTTTCCGAGACTCGTGAACCACGTGACCAACACAAGACTACGTCATCATGCTTGTGGGTTACCAGAATTACCCACTCTTATGATGTTTTTTGTAAATAATTTATGATACTGTTAACTAATAAATACAATTGAAGTGTTGTTGTAAAGTTCAAGTTAATACACACGTAAATCTAAATTATAAAATTATTAAGAAATATTTTAGGTCACTTTTCTGATATTGAATTTACCCCATAACGTATTTTATTGAAATAAAGTGGCAATACTAAGTGACGTTGTCTTGTGTTTCTCTGGGAAGGAAAGACCATGTTTTATTAGACTATGGTCTTTGTCTTGTACAGGTTTAAGCTGCTATTCCGAACAGTGCAGCCGACAGCCGACAGCCAACAGCATATGCTGCAACGGCTGCAGCTATCGGCAGTTGCAGCACATGCTGTTGGCAGTTGCAGCACATGCGATTCCGAAGGCACCGGCCGACAGCCGACAGCCGACAGAACATGCCGTGACTGCCGATAGTTGCATGTACACTCAGGTAGATATTATAGGTACCTACAGGTAATAGGTACCTACATACATATATTAATCACGCCTTATACCCTTGCGGGGTAGGCAGAGCTTCAACGGCCGTAAAAATACGTTCGTTATCGCAAAGTCTAACACATATTTGAGGGCCGTTTTGGCTATTGTCGTGTATCACTATAGTGACAGGTTGTCAACCTTGTCTTGTCTTGTCTTGTCGCCTAAAATTACAATACACATGTTACCTTCGAGTCCTATAGTCGCTGCTTATGACACCAACATCAAAAAACGGGGTGATGCTATTCCAAGCCAGCATCACACAACAGAGTAGCAAAAAACGGGGTGATGCTATTCTAAGCCAGCATCACACGGCAAGGTAGCAAAAAAAAAGGGGTGATGCTATTCTAAGCCAGCATCACACGGCAGAGTAGCAAAAAAAGGGGTGATGCTATTCTAAGCCAGCATCACACGGCAGAGTAGCAGGTAGGTACATAGGTAGCTATAATAGGTACCTACCTACAGGTAACTCACGCACAACTCGAACCTAGATAGGTATAAATAATAGGTAGGTACCTTTGAAATTACCGCGGTCGGGTTTAGTTTTTTAAAAATTATGATAGTTATTTACTTCATAATTATTTCCGAACCACACATTTTACGTTTTCTACCAAAATAGCAAAAATAGATACGTGCGTATCGCACTGCCGTTGCAGCAATACTGATCTGCAGTCACGGCAGTTGCGGCATATGCTGCAGCGGCCGACAGCATGTGCTGTCGGCTGCAGCCTTCGGATAGCGTTCCATAGAACTCCATACAAACCAGTAGTGCTGCAACGGCTGCAACTGCCGTTGCAGCATATGCTGTTGGCTGCAGTGTTCGGAATACCACCTTTAGTATTATGTTCCTTGGTCTTGTATCGTCATGGCCGCGGGCCGGTTGCCTAGTATATTATAAAATATTAATAAAATGAAGACTGAACAAGAACCTGTGTTTCCATTGTCAAGAACCCACTTAACATGATGCCAGAAGTGGCGAAGAATTAGTCATCAAAGAAAGAACAGTCATGGGCATAAAATAGTCAAAATAGTCAAAAATAGTCGTCGTCGTCGTCGAAGAAAAAACGTTCGCCTTTTGTTCGGAAACAAAATCCTGAAAAACTCGGAAAAGTCCTGAAAAACTGAAAATGGTAGACGAGAAGGAGCAAGAACACCCCATGAAGTCCGGCGGACTGAAGCCGCTAAATGTCCACTCCAACAATATGCCACTGGAGTGGAAGAACTGGTTGACATCGCTGAAGATATACCTACGTGCCAACCTGCTGGAGAAGAGCGCCGATTCAAGGAAGGTTGCGATCCTCTTGCACCACATTGGCACGGAGGCACTTTCCATCTTTTACTCATTCGGCTTGGACATCGACAGCGTAGCGTATGACGATCTAGTGAAAAAATTCGAGAGTCACTTCCTGCCCAAGGTCAATGTAACAATAGAACGCCATAAATTATTCAACCGGAGGCAGGGAGATGACGAGTCTATCGATCAGTACGTCACGGACCTAAGAAACATTGCAAGTCAGTGCGATTTCAAGACGCTCGAAGATGACCTCCTAAAAGATATTTTCAGTTGGAACCTGAATTCAAAAAACCAGTTTATAAAAGAGAAAATCCTACAGGACAAGCCCGAATCGTTAGACAAAGCCGTCGAAATCGCCAAAACTCAAGAAGCATCACGTATTCAAGCAAAGATTATAGAAACTCCTCCCAGCATCTCTGTTGCTGATGTAGTCGCAAGAGCCAGGCCTAGACAAAATTCAAATAGTCGTCACAGCAGTCAAACAGTCAGGACTAGGTCAAATTCACGGTCAAGACCATCATCATCATCAAGCCAGCAGCGTCAGGCGCAAGGCAATCACCATCACAGGGTATGCAGCCGATGCGGGCAAGTACATCGCTTCAAGTGCCCAGCCATCGGGGTGACCTGTAAGGTCTGCAACAGGCCGAATCACTTTGCCGTCATGTGCAGGCTGAAGAAAACTGTCAACATGGTCAATCAACAAGATGATGATGAGCCCGAAGAGGATACTCTGTTCATCGGAACGGTGACCAATAACACCAAAAATGGAAAATGGTTCACGGACATTATTATAAATAACAAAAATGTAAAATGTTTGTTAGACTCCGGTGCAGACACTAATCTGATCTCATACAACACTTACAGAAACCTCAGTTTAGACACAACAGACATTCAACCTAGCAAAAGTACACTCTCAACATTTAGTGGTGAAATTTTACCCACAGTCGGGCAATGCAGGATCAACATCACACACAGAGACAGACCGTACCTCATCAACTTCCACATCATTGACATGGACTGCCAAAGCACTTTAGGTAGAGAGGCTTGCACAGAGTTAAACCTAGTGAAGAGAGTTAATACTGTTAGTTTTTCACAAACAGCACAGCTAGATCATCACAGCATCATTGAGAAGAACAAGGATCTCTTTGAAGGACTAGGTTGCATTCGTGACTTTGAAGTCAACCTTGCCTTGAAACTTGATGTGAAGCCATCTGTTGAAGCTTGCCGACGGGTGCCTTTGCAGCTTCAAAAGCCCTTAAAAGAAGAACTAGCTTCAATGGAAGAAAGTGGTGTGATAGTACGAGTCGAAGAACCAACTGAATGGGTAAGTTCCATTGTTATTGCTACTAAAAAGAATGGTAAAATACGCCTTTGCATTGATCCTCGTAAATTAAATCAGGCTGTTATGAGACCACACTATCAATTCCCAACACTTGATGACATCAAGTCAGATCTCGCTGGTGCCAAATACTTTAGTACACTTGATGCCAACAAAGGTTTCTGGATGCTTAAGCTGAGTGAACAGTCGTCCAAACTCTGCACATTCATTACTCCCTTTGGCCGATATAGGTTCACAAGACTGCCATTTGGTATCAATGCAGCACCTGAAATATTCCACAGTCAAATGGTGAAACAATTTAGAGACATACCGGGTGTAAAGATAATGATGGACGATTTTCTCATATACGGTAAGGATTTGAAAGAGCACAATGAACGTCTGGAGAGGGTATTACAAAGGGCAAGAGAAATAAATCTCAAATTCAACAAAGAAAAGTCAGTCTTCTGCCAGTCTAAGGTAAGATACCTAGGTCACATTTTCAGTGGTGAAGGAGTCAGTGTAGACAACACTAAAGTCGAGGCCATATGCAAAATGGCAAAGCTTACCTCGGTCACAGAGTTACAAAGATTCTTAGGCATGTTAAACTATCTTGGTCCTTTTATTAAAAATTTGTCACAGGAAACCACTGAACTAAGCAAACTCCTCCTGAAAAACATAGTCTGGCACTGGTCAGAGCTACACGATGCAGAATTTAATAAATTAAAAGGCATAATAAGTTCAGCCCCTGTTCTCGCTTATTATGACCCTAATAAACCTGTTCTTTTGTCTGTAGATGCGTCGAAGGATGCCCTCGGAGCAGTCTTAACACAGGAAAGCCAGCCTATAGCCTATGCGTCAGCATCATTAACGAAGTGTCAGCAGAACTACAGCCAAATTGAGAAGGAGCTTCTTGCCATACTCTTTGGTTGCACCAAGTTCCATCACTATATATATGGTAGACAGGTAACGGTAGAAACCGACCACAAACCGCTTATCACGCTATACAAGAGAGCATTGTATGATATACCACCTAGGCTTCAAAGGATTATGCTCAGACTTCAACCCTACGATTTACTTGTTACATACAAACCTGGTAAGTACCTGTATATAGCAGATACTTTATCAAGGGCAGCTCTACCTGCTACTGATAGCACACTTACAAGCCTAGAGAAGGATATAGACCTACATGTTAACTTAGTCATGTCGACACTACCATGTAGTTCTAACAAGTTCAAGGAAATACAACAAGAAACACTCAAGGATAAGACTCTTACTCAAGTTATTTATTATTGTCAAAATGGATGGCCAGAACACAAAAGATCAGTCAGTCAGTCACTCAAACCATTATTTTCTCTCAAGGATCAAATTCATGTCATTGATAATGTAGTCTTCAAGTCCAGTAGTATTATTATTCCCGAGTCAATGAGAGAAAGTATTCTAAAAGTCATACATGAAGGACACCAAGGCATAAATAGCTGCATTAGACTAGCAAGAAATAAAGTTTTTTGGCCAAACATTAATTCGGACATTGAAAAGTACATAAGTAAATGTAATGTATGTCTTACTTATCGGAGAAGCAACTCCAAAGAACCTATAGTTCATCATGACTATAAGTTACTTCCCTGGCATAAGGTAGGTATAGATCTGTTCGATTTTGAAAGCTCTAAGTACCTAATTGTTGTAGACTATTTTTCAAAGTACATAGAAATTGCTTTGTTACGGTCAGGGTCTAACTCTAAGATAGTTATTACTCACCTCAAGTCTATCTTTTCTAAACATGGCATTCCATCAATACTTGTGTCTGATAATGGACCTCCATTTAATAGCCAAGAGTTCAAAGATTTTACTTTACAATGGGATATTGAACATGTCACGTCTAGTCCATATTTAAGCAGGTCTAATGGCATGGTTGAAAGATCAGTAGGTATTATAAAGAACATGTTAAGAAAGTGTAAGGCAGACAACACTGATCCATACTTAGCACTTCTTACTTACAGAAACACTCCTAAAGACACGGGTTATTCACCTTCACAGTTATGCATGAATAGAAGTCTTCGATCACTCCTACCAGTCGCTGATACTCAGCTAGCCTCACAGACTGTTGATCTTAACAAGATTAAGGAGAACATTGAAACAACAAGATCAAAGTCTATTATTTATTATAACCAGCACACAACTCCACTTAAAACACTTAATGTTGGTGATAGAGTTTATTATAAGAAACAACCCAACAGTGCGTGGACACCTGGAACAGTAACTCAGGTAGGTTCACAGCCTCGTAGTTATGTTATTCAGTCTCCTGATGGTTCATTTCGTCGTAATCGTCAACACATTTTGAAGCCGAAATATCCTCTGTCCATTTCATCTCCACAGTCACCTCCTCAGCAGTACACAACACCAAGACCTTCCTGTTCGTACACTCCAGCTCGCCAACCTGAAACACAAACAAACACAAATCAAACAATCACAAACGCACGTAGTCCCGACGTAGGCACGTCCTCAAATATTATTAAATATTCGTCTTTTGGACGCCCAATTGTTAAACCTAGTAGGTATCGTGTATTTTGTCGATAACGAAAAGAGTATAGTATTCTTTGACGAAAATATTTTGGAAAATGTAAATAACCTACAAAAGAGACCTCCGGAAAAATGTATGAAACGCGGGCGAAGAATTTCGACTGAAGTGAGAGTTATACAGGTTTAAAGTACATAATTAATAAAGCAATACTCCTAAGTTATACATTAAAAAATCATCTCCGTTTTTTATTAAAATGTGTTTTAAATAAGTGAAGTGGTAATCATTATGATTATGCTGGCAACATTATGGTAAACTCTCAGATTGACACCGCTAAAAGAACTCGTATCCGAGCCAGAATCCCATTAATTAAGGCTCCCACAGATCGAATGCTTCCTCGCGTAGACGCAGACGCACGCAGCGGTTGTAATGTATGAAGTGCACATCTACGAGTTATTTTCTGAACGTCTCTTTTTAATCTACTCCATCGGGGAGCCTTAACGCAAAAGGAGCGCAGCGCGGGAGCATTCGTGCAGAAAATAGTATGGAGATGACATGTGATGCGTTGCGTGCGTGCGTCTGTCGTCTGACATTTCCATTCTATTTCTGCACGCACGCGTGCTACGTTCAGTCTGCGTTAGCTTTAATGACGTGCGCTACGCCGCTGGGACTATCAATGCGAGAACCTGCACTGCTTAAAGTAAGGCGATGCGCTGTGTGACGTGGATTTTGCTATGGCCTCAATAGCAATTTAAGCGCCGGCATCAATATCAAATTAATTTAACAGTTACAAATTCGTACATTCGTACATGCATTGCGGCGCAGCGCGTACATCACTTTGTATTTTAATGCCTTCGCTGCGTGACGCCGGTCCGTGCGGATCCGCAATGCGAGCACTTGTGTGGTTTTACTCACTTTATCTGTTAAAGTAAACTGAACTGCGCACATGGACGGTCCGCGCGTATAATACGCTTCACGCAGCGGAGGCACTTAAACTGACCTTATACGAAAAAAAAAATTAATTCCAAAACCAAAAATACTTTATAGAGGGCCGCAAACCGCAAACTTCACTATACTTCAGGCGCTCATATGTAGTTAGTGAAGTTGGCGCGAGGACTGTCAGGCGGACTGAATATCACGTAGTCTAAGGCTGGCCGCACACGCCCGGAATTCATCACCATCTTGAGACAGAAAGACCGCATCTGCTGTTCCTCACTGAGACGCAGATCAGATGTCCAGCTGACGCGGTGTACCTCAGCTATCCTGGCTACTCCTTGGAACATAGGTTTTTACCTCGTGCCGGAGTCTGTGTGTACGCTCGCGATGACATCTGTATCAAGCGTCTCAAGAACCTTGAGGCTCCCAATTTATCCATACTGTGGGTACTGGTCAATACTGGAGTAGCCCAAAATGTGTATGCCTGTGTTTATCGCTCGCATAGTGGAGATTCGGAGACAACCAAATTATTTGAGCAACTCAGTGATGCTGCTGATGAGGTTCTACAGAGGTACCCTTCGGCGCAGCTAGTTATCCTGGGAGACTTTAATGCCCACCACAAGGAGTGGCTGTTCCCATACCAGGAGACAGATCTGGGCGAGAGGCGCGCAAATTGGCACTGTCGCTAAATCTCTCCCAGCTTGTAAGCTGTGCGACAAGGGTTCCCGATGTGGAATCTCACACAGCCAACTGCTTGGACCTTCTGCTGACGACTGATCCAGACCGATGCTCAGTGTCGGTTGTAGCACCTCTGGGCACATCCGACCATTGTCTGGTGAAATCTGTATCCGTGTACTCACCACCCGATCAGGGCCCTCGTGGTAAGAGACGGGTGTGGCGATACAAGTCAGCAGATTGGGACGAAATGCGCCACTTCTTTGCGTCGTATCTATGGCAGGCCTGTTTTTCTTCAGGAGAATCGTCGCGCTGCGCCGATGCCATAACAGAAGTCCTGCGTCAGGGTATGGAGTATTTCATACCGTACTATGATGTTTCTTCTGGTAGCAAAGCTCGCCCATGGTTCAATGCAGAATGTAACCGCGCTGAAGCGCTAAAACAGACGGCTTACCTAGCCTGGGCTGACGCTCGATCGCGCAAAGCTCGGAATACTCGGGATTTGAAGAAAACCTACAATAAGGCCTCTAAGTCATGCAAAAAGGAATTACGCAGAACACGTTTCAAGCACATCGGCACTGTAGGCGCCAAACTTGCCTCCCATCCTGCTGGCAGTAAGGCATTCTGGTCTCTAGCAAAGGCAGTTGAGACCAATTTCTGCCAGCTTTCTTTGCCGCCATAGCAGAAACCTGATGGGTCGCTCGCTCACACTGCGGAAGAGAAAGCGAACCTGTTTGCTTCCCTTATTGCGGAAAACTCGCGTCTAGATACCGCAGGTAAAACGCCACTAACGTTACCTAAAGTCTGCTGCAACATGCCAGCCGTCTGTATTCGCCAGAAAGAGGTACTTAAAATCCTGCGAAACCTAGACGTAAATAAGGCGAGCGGCCCTGATGGTATCCCTGCAATTGTTCTGCATAACTGTGCGCCTGAGTTGTCTCCGATATTGACACGCCTGTTCCGCCTCTCACTGGAGACTGGTGTAGTTCCCCAATCGTGGAAGCTTGCAAACGTGCAACCTGTGCCAATTATAGACCCATATCGGTCACCTCTATACTCTGCAAGACTATGGAGCGTGTTCTAAACAATCGGCTCCTGGCTTACCTCGAGAGCAATGATCTCCTTAACGACCGTCAATAGAATGACAGTTGTGTGTCGCTGGCATTACAATGGTTAAAAATTAGCGGACTTGGGGCCTAGGTGTTGCGTTGCGTGCGTACGTCTGTCATCTGACGTCTCCATTCCATTTCTGCACGCACGCACGCGTGCTACGTTCGGTCTGCGTTAGCTTTAAGGGCGTGCGCTGCGTCGCTGGGACTATCAATGCGAGGACCTGCACTGCTTGAAGTAAGGGCATGCGCTGCGTATGCTTGCCGGTGTGGCAGGGACTGCGCGCCTGCGTAGAAATACACGCTACGCGACGTGACACGACACAAGGCGACGCGTCCTGTCTGCGGGAGCCTTTACTTTTTCTACCTACTCTACACATGCAACCTCATTAAAAAAACTCTTTAGATGCAAAAAAATATCCCTTGGTTGTCAAGTATTATGTTTGACAATTGATTTGTTTACTTTGAGCTTTGATAATTATTTTACTTATTTTGTGCGATTTATTGTTGTATTTATTGTTTATTACATATTTTACCGTTACCTGCAACCAGGGGATCGTCAATAATAATTACATTAGAAGGTTTTAAGTGATTTAGTGTGCTTCTTATCGAATAACATGACTTCTTGTGTTTTTGCCTGTAAATCAGTACAATTCAGTATACAACATGTGCAAATGAAGTGAATACAATTTAGGTATTTAATAAAATTCGATGCATAGATAAGTTTAAAATGTTCGAGGGCATTAAAATATACCTATTTATAAAGAACGAAATACAGTGTTTGTGTTTGTTTTGGTTTAATTGTTTTGTTTGTTGTTTTAAAAATTCATCCATCAGGATAGGCAATGGTACTAGCCATACAGCCTAGTCTTTTATTAGTTCTTTCTGTTATCTTTTCAAAAATAAGGCATTAAATGCCAATTCTTCTATAGTTCATTTCTTATTTCCAATAAAAACAAGGCAAAAATGCCATTTCTTCTATATATTCTTGTGTAATTTTCAGGTTCATAAAATTCCATGTCCGGGTTAAATCCATGTCAAAGCTCTCCAACCGTGGAGATAATAAAGTCAAATATTGGATTAAAAGTGGCAGGGTTCGATAGAAGTTCTTGAAGCGATGGCGGGATACTGTCTTTGTAAATATCTTGCAGCTTGTCAATTAATAAAATTCGGTTAATATTTAAAGCGGGACAGTTGAAAAATATATGTTCCAGCGTTTGATTTTCATTTAGAGAGCAATCTGTACATAAAGGTGAGTTAATAATTTTCATGCGGTGTAGATGGGCTTTAAATTTACAATGACCAAATCGTAACCTGCATATTTGTGTGAAGAATCTTCTTTTTATAAAGGTATTATTCTTAGCGAACCAGGGTTTCTCTCCAAGATTCTTATTGATTGCAGCATACCATGCACCTTTTTCTTGTATTATAATTTGATGTTGATTTATCCAGCTTTGTCTAATTTCCTCTTGAATCAATGGGATTAAATCTCTCCATGGAACTGACATTCTTCTGGGTTGTCCAATTAAGCTATTGTTTATTGTTCTGGCAAGGTAGTCAGCTGTTTCATTACCTGACACACCTTTATGTGCTGGAGACCATAAAAATTCAATTGAAACATTGGCGTTGTATAGTGTTTGCCACAGCTGTTTAATTTTATAAATAATATAATTTGTACTCAGAGTGTTATTCTTTAAAGCTGATAAAACTGACATACTGTCACTAATAATAAGCCATTTAGGAAAGAGTGATTTAAATTGTTTATATATTCTAAAGCGGCTAGAATTGCTGCAGCTTCTGCCGTAAATATACTGCAGGTTTTGGTAGTTTATATCCATTTCCTGTCTTCAAGGCACTGTGATAGTATGCAAGAGAGACACCAGTATCAGTTTTCGAGCCATCGGTGTAAATATGCTGGTATTGTGGCCATAATGATAGTTTCTCATATAGCTCTTCTCTAGTTCTAATGGAGTTATCTATAACTATATTCATATTGCAAAATTTGCTTTCAAAAGCTCCTTCGTAACATGCCAACTTGTCAGATTTGTGAATGTTATGCCTTTCATTATAAACTTTTATTTCAGAATAATCAAGCAGAATAAAGGGGGAATTTAATTGAAGTAGATGCAGAGGCCAAAGTTTGATTTTCAGCGATTTTCTCTAATAAGGAATGGTGAGTAAAGGAAAATAATTTCAGTAGAAATCTAAATTTGAGATATTTAAATCTTAACATCAATGGAGGTATATTGCATTCAACTTGCATAGAGACAATAGGTGTTGTTTTCATTGCACCTGTTATTAAACGTAAATTTTTATTCTGTAAAGTTTCTAACTTTTTAACCAAAATAGGATTGGAAGCATAACAAAGAAAACTATATTCAAAGTGGGAACGTACCACAGACTTATATAACATAAGTAGAACTTTAGGATCAGCCCCCCCCATGATGTTCTAGCGAGGGATTTAAGAATATTAAAAGCTCTAGAAGCTCTATCTGACACATAACTTACATGCTTATTCCATGATAAATTTCTAGTAAAAATTACTCCAAGAAATTTTGCTTCATCTTCTACTGGCAATAAGCTACCATCATAATATATATGAGATATTAAAAGTCTAGATCTACTAAAGATCACAACTTTAGTTTTCTCTAGACTAACACTTAAATGTAAATAATCAAAGTATGTTTTTAATCTTTCTAATGCTAAATTTAATTTTATTTCTGTTGCTTGCATGTTAGACCCAATACAATATATAGCTAAATCATCAGCAAATTGTAAATTTCTTACTTGGTACCCAGTATACTATTTAATTTATTAATATACAAGATGAACAGCAAAGTACTTAAAATTCAACCTTTACAAACACATAAATATGACTATTGTCTCCATATAAATTATTTTTAAACTTGACATATACTTGCCTACCATTTAAAAAGTTGAATATCCAACTAATTAATTTTCCAGGTAAACCTAACAACTGTAACTCCGCAGCAAGCACATGGTGATTAACATTATTGAAGGCTCCAACAATATCAAAGAAGACACAAACAACAAATTTATTAAATGAGAAGGAATGATGAATGTCAAGAAAGAGATTATTCAAACTTTCGATTGCAGAGTGACCACGTCTAAAACCAAACTGATTTGGAGGTAATAACTTATTAGATTCAATAAAAATTCCAGTCTTTGTTTTAGTATTTGTTCAAAACTTTACCTATACAGGATGTTAATGCTATAGGTCGATAAGAATTACAATTATCCGCATCTTTACCAGGTTTCAAAACTGGAATTAAACAATCAACCTTCCATTCAGTGGGAATTATGTCATTAGACCAAAGAAAGTTAAATATGTCCAAAATAATTTTTTACTTGACAATGAAAGATTTTTAATAACTTATATGGAATATGATCTAAACCAAAAACAGTATCTCTTCTAGAGTTAAGTGCACTAATAAATTCATTTAAAGTAAAGGTGTAATTAAATAATCATTACCACCAGTGACTGGAGAGTTAACAGTAGTAGTGACAATATTTGGAGAAACGGTTGTGTACTTATTTAAAAATGCTGGTATCCAATCTGTGTTAGAAGACCGTATCACATTACATTCAGAAAAAGATTTATTAAACATGCGCATTGTTTTCCATATTACAGACAGAGGTGTTTGCCGGTTAAATGTTTCACACAAAGCCATCCATGAAGCTTCTCTTTCCTTATAATGGTAAGTTTATAATAGCTTGTTGTTTTTTAAAATATATATAATTTTCTAATGTTGGGTCATTTTTAAATTGAATGTAAGCAGCTTTAGAATTATTTACTGCTAAAGTGCAGGCATTATTCCACCAAGGCAAACATGGTCTTTTCCTACGTGTTAAATTTGGCTGCACTGAATTATTTCTAGTTGTGGGATTAGCCTCAAATGCACAATTTAGTAGTAAAGAGCAGAGATTAGAATAGGATTCCTGGGGTCGTTCAAAGTCAAAGTTAAAAGTAGTTAATTTGTCACTAACTATTTCTTGATATTTTTTCCAATCGACATTTGAAAAATTTGGACGGATGTAATTTCCTTGATTTAAATTGGAATTGTTAATTCTATTTACAGAACCAAGGATACTAGTAACAGTGGGAAGATGATAACTCCCCATTGGATCATCATGAACTGACCAGCTACAACGTAATGATAATGAGGAAGAAACGAGAGTAAGATCCAATGCATTTGGTTTCCACACATGTGAACCCACAGTAGTTGCTTGGCCGTCATTAAGGAGGCATAAATTATTATCATCAATCACATCTTGCAAAATTATACCACGCGCATCAGTTGACGTGCAACCCCACGAAGTACTGTGTGCATTGAAATCCCCAGCCATAATAAGAGGCCCCGGTACAGATTTAATCAAACTATCAAGACGGGAATAAGTAAAGTTGGAAGGAGAAGCCAATGTGGGACTATAGAAACTAATTATTGTAATAATTTCATTGTTGAAATGTAACTGAACTGCCAAATTTTGTAATGAGTTATCAGAATGTGTGTTTAACAAATTGTAACGCAAATTATTTTGTATTAATATAGCAACACCATTGTGTTTAGTACCTATATCTAATCTTTCGATGTTAAAACCTTTAATTTTAATTTTTTTCCCTGGTTTTAACCAGGTTTCAGAAATAAGTGCTACATGAATATTATTATTATATAAAAATAAGTAAAAGCATGTAAATTACTAGACAAACTTTGAGCATTCCATTGAACAATATTTAACTGATCCATAAATTAGAATTTACTTAGTTTTATGGTCTGTGGTTTTATTGATACTGAATGAATCAAGTAAAGCGCTTTTATACTTTGAGTAGAGATTGGGATGGGATTTTCAGCATCTTTACTAGCGGAAATAATTTTTATAATTGAAGAAATCAGAAGATTCATGAATTGTTCCGATTTAAACAATTGTTGAACTGGGTCTACTTTACTTTTTAGTGGGGAAGTTTTTGTTATTAAAAACTTCAGAATACGAGGCCCTGCGCATCTGAACTTTTATCTCCTCTGCTTTTGAATTTTCACTGGGCATGATTTGGCAATTGCAACATGTTTTCCTTTGCAGTGAACACAGACTGCTTCTTCTGGCCGTTTTACGCAATCTTTATAATTGTGGGAATCACCGCAGATTGAGCACCTCTGGGCGTTTTACAGAATTTACCAATGTGCCCAAAGCGCAGGCATCGCAGGCATTGGCTCACAGGAGGCGTGTATGGCCTTACTTCGAAATACCAGCTGTTAATATCCACATAATCAGGAAGTACTGCACTAGCGAAAGTTATCGATACCGCTTGTGTTGGTACCAAGCAGGAGTTACCTTCGTCGTCTTTGGAACGTCGCATGAATCGGCGTACAGATACAACATTTCTGCAACTAGAAATTCCATCATATATTTTTTGTTGCTCATGTATGTTGGAACGTTTGTTATTACCCTGTCACTTCCGTTAATCTTGCTGGAATAGTCGCCCTCAACTTTAGCTCTTTTGAGACTTGAGATTATTAAGAGCTGCATTTGCTAACCCTGGTCGCTCAAATATAACCGCTATTTTGTAACGATTGATTCTTTTCAATTGCTTGATACCTTTGTTACTAAGCTTCAATGCGCTTCCCAAGCCCATCAAGTCTCTCTCACCTATCGGCGTCTTGTCGTCAGCGCTCTCGTAAATTACTATATATTCAAACTCACCGCCATCCTCCGGATACTGACGAATGTAGTTTTCAGTTTTGTATGGCTTGTATTTGTCTACATCGTCGTCGCCCGCATCATCGCTCATAGCGGGGTCCTCTCCTTCGCTTACCTCTCCGCCATCGTTTCCCTTTTTACGTTTGCCTTTGCGACCCATGGCTGGGCAGCAAAGCTGTGTTGCTTTTTTATTGCACTATTAGAATATAAGTTACTAGTAATTAAATTTACTAAGAAATTATCAATTTATTCTGCAAAAAGCAATTTTAAAATTTTCTTTGAAAAATTTTCACCCTCTTGATTCAAATTCCCGCCAAAGAATCCCTTTTTGTTTAATTACAGATATGAATGACAGTTTACTTTTTAACATTGATACTTCTGCCATAATTCATGAAGTTTTTATATATACTATGCCGTCATCTAAGAAGGTTCCATATGATTTCGATGGCAATGCAACAAAAATGCATGTTCGTTTCATTTTTAGTATTGTCCATTTGGTTTTTTATAAATATAAAAAAAACGGGGGTCCTTACAATCAAATGAAATATGTGCCTAAGTAGAATTTTAACTAAGCTTTAAAATGATATGTTTTTTATTATTATTATTATTTATTTATAATATGGACTTCTACCCTATTAGGGTAATTCTGTATCAGTCGAAATTGATCTCCCGGTAAAAGACGTCACCTTTGTAATGTCACTTGTCATTCATTGTTTTTTTAAAGGAGGAAAGGATGCGTTCATGCGTACATAAATATTTTGCATTGTATAAGTTTCAAAACTACTTACGTTTCGTTTCATGAGTGTGAGTAACATTTTATTTATTTTCTTTATTTTGAAAAGGGGGATGTCAGGTAGCGTTCCGTCTCACTCGCACGTACTCCTCCTTGTCTTTGTCTTGTATCGTCATGGCCGCGGGCCGGTTGCCTAGTATATTATAAAATATTAATAAAATGAAGACTGAACAAGAACCTGTGTTTCCATTGTCAAGAACCCACTTAACAAAGTCAAATCAAAACAACAGAAACCACCCATATACAAGTTTAGATCTATCCTAACCTCAAAACTCTCTGGCATTTAAGTTTTGCTACTCGGCAATAGATGGCGGTATGAGCGACCTAGTAATTTGTTGGGTGGTTTTGTTTTGTCAATCAAGTCAAGTCAAAGCCCAAGCCCAATGACATCGGGCGACGAAAACAAAAGAATTCGTTGAGATATTGTGTACCTATCTCCACGCCAGTGAGAGTATAGTATTCTTTGTTGTGTATTTTGTGATCGTGAAGTGAACCGGATATTGGCTGTGCTCTTGTTTACTTATTCAGCGATCACCTCTGTTGCCAGCTGAGTACGTAGGTACAAGTGATATTTTGTAATTTTCTTTAGTTGCAAGCAAGCATGGATATCCTAGAAACAACTGTCCATTTTATATTTACAGCCGTAGTGGTCAGTCTGTTGCAGCGATGACTCTTACTCCTACTCCACTAGATGCATGCATTAAGATGGTATGTTATATCACAGAATAAATAATATTACTGCTACATGTATTATGAGTTATCATCAATTTGTTTGACTTCAGCTTGTACAAAAACATTAAAACACAATGAATAAGAAATGCTAGATGGGCCATATTTTTCTATTGTATACATTTATCCGAGAAGTAACATCAGTTTCAAAACCTTATCATGCAATATTTTCTGTGGTATAAATCATGAAAATAGATTATTATTATATTACTATTGGTTTGTTTTTCTGAAAGTAATTTAGTTTTCTCACTACACTTTTTGGAAGAGAATTTAAGAATAAAATTAATATTCTCCTTGGGCCGAAATTTTGTAGGAATAACTCATATACAATAAAATATTTTTATCACAGGAAAGAACAGAACAAGATGAAATTGATGTGTCATCCAAGCCAGACATGATGATTGAATCAAAGCGCCAGTTGCAAGTGAAGTTGACTCACCCCCCAGTTGACGTATTGAAGCTCAAAGATTATGGACAACAAAATTCAGGTTTTGATGAAGGTAATATTTTCAAATTTCTACAAGATTGTTTTTAGTCAGTACCCTAATTACGCAGGATGAATTTACTTTCCTACTCAACTATAAAAAAAAACAACCATTCCTGGACATGGGCCTGTACCTATTCAACGTTTTATTTCTTAGTAGGAATTTACAAAATTCTCTTTAAGATATGATGGGAAAAATTATTAATTCTGAGTGCGCGGGGGGATGGGGCCAAAGGGGGTAACTAACTCATTTCTATGATATGATTTATGAGCTCATTAATGTTAGTACAGCAAGTTTGTGTCAGTTTAATTTTCATGGAAAATAAATACCTGCCAGCTTAGAGTATATACAGGGAGTAACAGAAAGGGTATAATAAGCCGAAAGGAGGTCAAGGTACTCATGAACATGAACATCTTTTCCCATGCAACATGGGTCGAAATATGAAAAAAAAATTGGCTTCTCATAATAAATCAATTAGCTGATCGGCGACTTTGTATGGGTAGTCCAATTTCTTAACAACTGGCTTAAAAACCTAAATGTCTTTCTTTAGATTATTACTATACTGTAAGCCATACGATAAAATAAAAGTCCAATTTCTGTTTTTCACAATTCGACCCATGTTCCGTGGGGAAAGTTGTTCAGTTTCATGACTACCTTGACCTCCTTTCGGCTTGTTTATACCCTTTCTGTTACTCCCGGTATAGGCAAGCTATAGAGTGCGCATATCAATCAGCCCGCGCCGTACCTACTGTCAAATCGTAAGCAGTTACTCCCAAAGTTACTCCCTAGATACAGACACGCTAGTACTATTAATTATACTGTGATACAGACGTCAAAGTCGTCAAATGTATGAGAAGTTAGGTTCAATAGTGTTGTCACTGGTGTTTTGCTACTGACTGACAAGAAAGAGAGGTTGAGCCCCGCCTACTGCCAACAGTTCTAACTTTTTAGGCGCACTCTTAGAGTAGGTATATATAAGCAAGCTATAGAGTGCGCGTAAAAAGTAGGAACTGATGGCAGTAGTCTGGACGCACCCTCTCTGTCTAGTAGCAAAACGACAGTGACAGCTCTACTTAACCTCTATAACTTCTCATACATTTGACGTGTGCAACTGCTTACGCTTTGACAGTACGCCGCAGGGCCTAATGCGCACTCTACAGCTTGCTTATATATACTCTAAGGGCGCACTCTTTAGCTTGTTTATATATTCTCTAAGCCTGAAAGGAATTAGTTTCTGATATATATATAGAGTATGATTGATTCCATACCAAATATTGATGAGTTTTATCTAGTTTTTACAGAGGGGTTATGACATAGGGGATACAGAAGGTAACAACATCCATACATAAAAGAGCAAACAATTAATAGACTACTAAACCAAAAATAATAAATAAAAACCGGACAAGCAAACGATACCCACTGACTCGAACTTCACGTCTACGTTATAAAAAGCTTTATATTTTTTTATTGACACACACTCACCAAGGCATTTAATAAAATATTGCGTGTTGAAATAATTGTTGAATATCGCTTATCATTCAATCGGTAAAAACAATATTTCTGTCTAAGATTTATCTAAGATTCCTTTTAGACTCATTAATTTATTATGTATCAAGAATCAATTCCTTGAATTTGTTTTCCATGAAAATGCTTTACTAACATTAATGTACCTGTGAAATTAAAATACTAAAAAATGCGATAGTAGGGTAGGGTTAGGAGGGTTAGTAGGGGGGTACCCCTTGGTTCCATTTCCCCGCCAACTCGGAATTAATATTTTTCCCACACATCTTGAACTGATCATCAGGGTCCACTATTTATGGTAAATATTTGGTTAGCTCTTGTTGCTGTCACAAGGAGCACAATTATCGGACAAGCTGAACAACCGAATGTATATGAGAAACAACTGTTTAAAACGACCCGACTGGATAGATTTGAGAAACTTGAGGAAGTGTTTACGCAATCTGGCCTTGAACACTTGGCGACTGGCGGCTTTCCGTATTTCGAGCGCCATATAGTTGGAGAGCCCAGGGGGTAAGTGGCTATCTCATAAGGTACCACGATAGGCTAGGTTTGGATCGTTAACCAAGACTTAAACAAGTCGTATGACCCAGGTCTGCCAGAGCCAATCCTGCCGAAACATAAAAATAATCGATATTTTTCAGAGTAATTTTTACGTAAAAAATATGTCATAAGGTACCACAATGAAAGTGCTGGCATCAGTTAACCATTGAAAAATTATGTAAAAAAAGCTTGGTCTGCCACTGCGCACCCTGCCGGAAGTGCTTGCCAGACCTCGCCAAAGATGCCCTTCCGACACCCCTAAACTATCTCATCGGGTACCACGACGCGACCACCACAACATAATAGCCAAGATCACTCTGACAATAGATCACAAGGTCTGCCAGGCCTAAACTTGCCGCATCCTAGTGTTTCAGACATTTGAAGTTGTAGGTCCAGTGTATGAAAAATGACCTATATCTTTTTCCCCCCCGTGTTTGATTTTGATGGTGCCTTAATACGAAATGCTCTCCATAATAAGGAGCTTCGAGTCATATAGGACAGTTGGGTGGAGGGTTTCAGTATTGAACGCAATCCTGTCAAAAAGTTTGAAATGGAGGTTTGGTCTATGAAAACTGGCCTATATCTTATTCCCCCCGGGTTTGATTTTGATGGCGCCTTAATATGAATTGCTCTCCATAACTAGGAGCTTTGAGTCATATAGGTCAGTGAGGAGGAGGGTCTCTGTATTGTACACAATCCTGTCAAAAAGTGTGAAATTGTAGGTAAAGTGTATGAAAACTGGCCTATATCTTTTCCCCCACTGGTTTGATTTTGATGGTGCCTTGGTATGAAATGCTCGTAATGATTAGGAGATTCGATTTGATTAGGTCAATTGGATAGAAGGTCTCTGTTCTGTGCACAATCCTCCTAAATATGAAAATATTCGATAACTTCTGCAGATTTTATCAGTTAAAATTGTCATATCATAAGGAACTCGAATTAAAGTGCTTGCATCAGCTTACCATTGACAAATTATGTTAAAAAAACTTGGTCTGCCACTGCGCACTCAGCCGGAAGTCCTTAGATGAGATAGGTTAGGGGTGTCGGAAGGGTATATTTGGAGGGGTCTCCCAAGGACTTCCGGCAGAGCGCAGTGGCAGACCAAGTTTTCTTAACATAATTTATCAATGGTAAGCTGATGCCGGCACTTTTATTCGGGTACCTTATGATATGACAATATTAACGGCAAAAATCTGCAGAACATATCCAATATTTTCATGTTTAGCAGGACTGAGATTTTTTCCGTTAACATTGTCATTTCATAAGGTACCCGAATGACAGTGCCAGCATCAGCTTACCATTGATAAATTGAGTTAAGAAAACTTGGTCTGCCATTGCGCACTCAGCCGGAAGTCCTTAGATGAGATAGGTTAGGGGTGTCGGAAGGGTATATTTGGAGGGGTCTCCCAAGGACTTCCGGCTGAGTGCGCAGTGGCAGACCAAGTTTTTTTAACATAATTTGTCAATGGTAAGCTGATGCAAGCACTTTTATTCGAGTTCCTTATGATATGACAATTTTAACTGATAAAATCTGCAGAAGTTATCGAATATTTTCATATTTAGGAGGATTGTGCACAGAACAGAGACCTTCTATCCAATTGACCTAATCAAATCGAATCTCCTAATCATTACGAGCATTTCATACCAAGGCACCATCAAAATCAAACCAGTGGGGGAAAAGATATAGGCCAGTTTTCATACACTTTACCTACAATTTCACACAGGATTGTGTACAATACAGAGACCCTCCTCCTCACTGACCTATATGACTCAAAGCTCCTAGTTATGGAGAGCATTTAATATTAAGGCGCCATCAAAATCAAACCCGGGGGGAATAAGATATAGGCCAGTTTTCATAGACCAAACCTCCATTTCAAACTTTTGACAGGATTGCGTTCAATACTGAAACCCTCCACCCAACTGTCCTATATGACTCGAAGCTCCTTATTATGGAGAGCATTTCGTATTAAGGCACCATTAAAATCAAACACGGGGGGAAAAAGATATATATCATTTTTCATACACTGGACCTACAACTTCAAATGTCTGAAACACTAGGATGCGGCAAGTTTAGGCCTGGCAGACCTTGTGATCTATTGTCAGAGTGATCTTGGCTATTATGTTGTGGTGGTCGCGTCGTGGTACCCCGATGAGATAGTTTAGGGGTGTCGGAAGGGCATCTTTGGCGAGGTCTGGCAAGCACTTCCGGCAGGGTGCGCAGTGGCAGACCAAGCTTATTTTACATAATTTTTCAATGGTTAACTGATGCCAGCACTTTCATTGTGGTACCTTATGACATATTTTTTTCGATCAATTACTCTGAAAAATATCGATTATTTTTATGTTTCGGCAGGATTGGCTCTGGCAGACCTGGGTCATACGACTTGTTTAAGTCTTAGTTAACGATCCAAACCTAGCCTATCGTGGTACCTTATGAGATAGCCACTTACCCCCTGGGCTCTCCAACTAATAGCATCATTCCACAGAATAGCTACCCTAGGCGTAAAAGAGTCTAAGGAATCCCGTACGACATAGCGCGTTTTTCGTTCGTGAGTATCACAAAGATACCGAAATTGCTCCCTCAGGTATAGTGGCGCATTAGGCTCATTCAGGACAGCGTTCGCATAGAGCTCGCACATTCTGCCGCTGCCGTATCGGACCACTTCAATTTCTGACAATACTGCGACACGTCATATTTGCGAAGACCGAATACGTACCTGATCACCACTTTAGCAACCTGCCTTACTCGTAACTTGGTATTGTTTCCAGCTATAAGCTTGGGCCTACATGCAGAGCTGGACATCAAGCATGAACCCTCTGAAGAGCTGATGGAGGAGACGCAGTACTGCAGCGGGGACTATGTGGATGCAGAAGGTAGCTAGTAAAAAGAAATTATGTGAATCTAATGTTAAATAGTCATAGGTGAACCAATCTTTTAAAGAAGCTTGTCGGCCAAGACAGTGACGATGTCCAACACGACCATAAGTGCAAGGTTCGGACAAGGTTTGGCACTTACAATGACCCTTTTAAAAAAGAATGAACGATATTTCGGATCTTTCAGTAATACAAAGTTGTATTTGCAGCTACTAGAAATGAAATCCTTTTCAACTTATTTTTTTCTAATACTATGCTTTTAAATATTTTTCTAGTGTTGGATACCAAATTCGATTTGACGACATGTGGGACGTCAGCAATGAAGCCTGAAACGGTGTCCATCGCCACGGACATGAACACAATGAACGCTTCAAATCACGCAAACAACGCAAATTACTCTCTTCCAATCATAAAACATAATAAAATAGTCAGAAAATGTGGAATGAAGGATGCAAAAGGAAATAAAATAGTTGCAAAGTCACCCAACGTTACAAATTATATTTTGAGTCGTAATATTTATAAATGCCGGGCAAATCTAGTCAAAGACACTAATGAAGATTCAGGCGTCGTCAGTTTAACCAACAAACATTCATGCATTTTGTGTATGTATAAAGCGAACAATGAAAAGGATTTAGAATATCACTTAAAAGCGCACTCAGCTAGAACACATTATATCTGTGATACGTGTTCTTATATGGCTTTACGAAGAAGCTCTTTAATACATCATTTACGATTTCAAAATTATGTTTGCAAAATATGTAATAAAGAATTGAGATATAAAAAATACTTTAGTACACATTTAAGAATACACACAGGTGAGAAGCCTTATGGATGTATTATATGCGATAAAACATTTGTAGATAGAAACACTTTAAGAATACATATCAGAATACATACCGGTGAGAAGCCTTATTCTTGTAAGTTATGCGATAAACGGTTTGCTCAAAGATCGGATTTAATACAACATATCAGGACACACACAGGTCAAAAACGATATCCTTGTAAGTTATGCGAAGAACGTTTTGCTTCAAGAACTCATTTAATTGTTCATGTCAGAAGGGCACATACAGGTGAGAAGCCTTACGGTTGTAAAATGTGTGATAAAATGTTTGTAAATAGTAGTAATTTAAGGAGTCATATCAGAATACATACAGGAGAGAAGCCATATTTTTGTAAGTTATGCGATAAACAGTTCACTCGAAATGCTGATTTAATTTGTCATGTCAGAACACACACCGGTGAGAAGCCTTTTTCTTGTAAAGTATGCGATAAAACATTTGTAAATAATAGACGTTTAAGAAATCATATTATAACACATACAGGCGAAAAACCGTATTCTTGTAAGTTTTGCGATAAACAGTTTGCTCGAAATGCTAATTTAATTTCACATATTAGTATACACACAGGTGATAAGCCCTTTTCTTGTAAAATATGCGATAAAACATTTGTAAATAATACACGTTTAAAAAAACATGTTAAAACACACACAGGCGACAAACCGTATTCTTGTAAGCTGTGCGATAAACAGTTTACTCAAAATGCTGGTTTAATTAAGCATGTTAGAACACACACAGGTGAAAAGCCTTATGCTTGTAATATATGCGGTAAAATGTTTGCAGACAGTTATATTTTACGAAAACATATCAGAATACATACGGGTGAGAAGCCATATATTTGTAAGTTATGCGATAAAAAGTTTGTATGTAGTAGTTCCTTAATAAAGCATACCAAAACACACGACGCGTAAGAAACATTATTGTTGTAATTTATTTGTAAAACAGTTTAATCTAAGGGATAATTTAGTAAATCATATCAGAACACATACAGGCGAAAAGTTTTGTTCTTGTAACATATAGGCCGACCGGATGAGGTTATTAACAAATAGAGTCGGCTACAATAGATCTGCAAAGGTCGCAGTAGCTGTTGGTCTGACCGGGATCAATCGCCTTCACTCAAATAATAATAAATTCTTGTAATGAGGATTTTCAGTTATGGTTAAAATCGTTATGCTACACAGTATTATGGAGAAATATGGTTATGGCAAAATAACCATAATGCACATTTCTATCTATGCCAAGATACAATTATGCAAAATGACTACTATGCCAACAATTTTTTGCGTCATGCAAATAAGGAGTAAAAATGTTATGCATTCGAAGTGGCACCCAATAAGAATTGTTAAGATCAAGGCGCACCCAAAAGCGTTCTAGCTTGTAAAATATCATAGCCTATTTCCTGTGTACACTGATGATTTTGTTTAAAAAAAATTATAAACAAAGTTTTTTTGTTTTATTGTTAGTATAAAATCGATGAACTCCGAAAAACTGAACCAACGTATCATCATTTGCGACAAACTACTTTGGGTCTTGGTTCTCTTTTGTTTGACCTAAAATGTAAGATTCTAAAGTTGATTGTTCTGATCTGACCATTGTTGTCCGACAGCCGATGTGGCGCAGTGGTTAGCATGCCTGCCTGCCACGCAAAGGTTCCGGGTTCAATTCCCGGTGGGGTCACTCACAAAGTTGATATTTATCACTTTGTGAATTTGTTGCCAGTCTGGTTAGGACATTGCAGGCTGAACCACCTGATTGTCCGCAAGTAAGATGGTTCCGTGCTGCGGATGGGCACGTTAAGCCGTCGGTCCCGGTTGCTGTCTATGATAGCGGTCGTTACACAACCATGTCAGAGGCCTGCTACTTGCAGTAGGCGGTTGAAAAACTCTGACACCAGGGTTCATCGGGTCGTTGAACGACTCGGTGTCCCACACGAAAAAGAAAGAAAGAAAAGACCATTGTTGTCCTTGTGTTGTCCTAATGCTCTATCATCTTAATTTCAATGCTTTTAATAGGAATGTACACCATATACAGCTAAACATTATGTACTTTTTACATTTGGGCTTGTTTAAATCGTCAGATTAGTTATTTTACGATATCCTTGAACTATTTTCAACAAAAAAATGTCCACGCTCAAGAAACTCAAGATATAATTGTTTTATACAAGTTTGTGGGCCTCCCAATTCCTGAATCGTCATGGAATATAGCTTTTCAGGATGTCATCAACTCACCCTTACCTACCTCTATTTTAGGGTACCGTACCAAAGTAGACGCGCCGCGCGCAGACTTCATAATTTGTGCTCAAGGGTGAAAACGGAACCCATTACTGAGACTTTGCTGTTTGTGTGTCCGTCTGTTACCAGGCTGTATCTCATAAACCGTAATAGCTAGAGAGTTAAAATTTTCACAGATGCCGTATTTTCTTAAGGAACGGCATCTGTGAAAATTTAGGAACTAAATTATTCAAAGCTTATTCTTTAGGAACTAGATAGCTGATACTAATACATGAAAACATTACTTTTTGTGAATAAATACACTTATGCATATAACCCAGACTAAACACAAATATTTGAAAATGACTTAACAGATGTTTCTGTCTGTGGGGACACTACCCACTACGCCAACGGATCGGGACATTCAAACTGTTTGAATTACTTTTTTTGTTCCAAATTGACTCTCCTAATATGTTTCCTCTATGACTAGGCACAAGGTATCCCAATGTATGAACTATATTTAATCTGCCGCAGCGGGTGGGATCACTACAAGAATCCTTGCTTCGGCTCTTCAGCTAATATTCTTAATGGATGTGATTCCCACTTGAAAGTTGGCCTAGTACCAGTAATAAATTAACCCAAACAATTGCAATTGCTCAGGGCATCAATCACGTCTTGGGCCCAGAAGACGCACCACAAAAATAACGCGCCATGTTATTACCAAAGACATTATTACAAGAAAGTTGGCGCGAGTTTAGGTTTAAATTAATTAATACAATGGTGGACCACAGGGAAAAAATACTTACCCGTGGTCCACCAGGTGGACCAGGAGGTGGACCACGGGGATGAAGGGAATTTGACGTTGTCATGCGACTTTGGAATTAAACCCCATGTCTAACTTTGTAATAACACGGGCGGTAAACACGGGATATTGGCCCGAAATGGTTACACGAACCATTTCGGGCCAATTTCGACCCACCTATAACTCAAAATCTATTTTATCTACGCATATGAAATTTCTAGTATCTGTCGAGATCTACTTACTTATCTAAAATACAAAATTTCATTAATGTACCTATTGTATAGTGCGTTTCATTTTATAGTTCCTCTGGCGTCATGTTGGCAGCATTGGAATTTTGTATGTAATATTATTGCCGCCTTAAAATTTACATACAAATTTCCAATGCTGCCAACATGACGCCAGAGGAACTAAAAGATGAAACGCACTTTAGGTCTTGAGATATTGACGTCAGAAAATCGCTATTTTTACTATACACTCACTGACTGACTCACTCATTCATCAAAAACCTAGACCACTTCCAATGGTCGTATTGACTTGAAATTTGGCATGGAGGTAGGTCTTTAGGTCAAGGTAAAGGAAAAAATCTGAAAATGGCCAAGTGTGAGTCGGTTTTAAAAATAATGAAGGTGTAAATTCATACCCCTAAGGAACTAAAACAAAAAATTTATCTATATCTTCCAATCGTCGTACCGACCTAAAATTCGTTACGAAGGTTTGTATCTAGTCAAAGTAAAGTATAAATGAGATATTTCCTTACCTAATCATAAGAAAAAAGAAAATAAACCTTACAAAATAAATGAAATCACCCAAAACATAAATGTGAAGGCTGCCAAGTTCGATTATATTGGAATGCTTCGCCTATAAAGAAGTGAGATCTAAATAAGTACCAAGTTCCATACACAGACCTCAGTTAAAAATAGTTACAGGAATGCACACTTGATTTTCCGCAGTTTGGAAAGTAGATTCTCTTATTTCCAAACTGCGAAAAATCAAGTGTGCATTCCTGTAACTATTTTTAATAACTGAGGTCTGTGTATGGCAATGCCAGATCTCACTTCTTTAAGCGAAGCATTCAATAATCAGGCTTAACAACCTTTTGGGATGGATTCTTTTCTACACGTCAGAAAAAGCCTTTTTACATAAAAAGCTTTTGCCACTCAGTAATAGATGGCGTTGCAAGATTTTCAGTTCCCTTGCAGTGCCAGAGAGCTTTGAAAGACCTAATTTGTATATGGGTGGTTTCTTTTTTTTAAATCTGTGGCAAGTCAATTTTTTTGAAAAATCATAGATGTCGCTACACGTTCATACCATAGACAATTTTGTTGGGTACTTGATCACTAGATGGCGCTTATAACTAACCATTCGTTCTCGTTTCCTTCCTCTGACACGAGTTGTCATTTTGACGTTTCTCAAAACATTCATTCTTTTCCTTTCGGCCATTTTTCGCCGAAAGTTTGGTGTATTGTATAGGTCGCGAATCTCTTCGTGGCCTTTAGATCACTAAGTTAAAAACTATACAAGATGGTGCAGAAGAAGGTAAAATACATGTGCGTTTATATAATTATCATATTTTAGTGCTATAAACGTGAAATACTTATGAACTTTGCGTACATGTTCGGCGGTCCGTGTATTCAGCCAAAGTGTTTATTTCTTGTTATTCTCGTATTATTTGCCAGGAAGTTCAAGTGCGTGGTCAATTATTCTATAAGTTGTTCATTGTAAAATCGAAGAAAACTGTCTGTGTGCTATTACGAACTATTTACAAAAACAAACGCGACATAACCTCCAAAGATGCCATGATGTTACTAATTCACTGAACACCGTTGATTACTCTTGAATTATCACCAAGATCTCTGAAGCACGTGTGTAATACTACTATATTCACGTACTTGGTTGTCCATTCTCATAAGTTTTGTGTTTTCAGCCTAAGAAGAAGGTTGGCAAGAAGGTAGCGGCCGCACCTTTGGTCGTCAAGAAAGTCGAGCCCAAAAAGATCGTCAACCCTCTCTTCGAAAAGAGATCTAAGAATTTTGCTATTGGTAAGCCTGTTTTCATTTTTTTTATTATTTAAACTCAATGCATAACTGTACTTTAAATGGATTTAACACCAACGGCGTTATCTCCCAGTCTACTTTAGGGCATGTGGAAAAACCATGCTTATATGTGCTTTTAGTGTAAATGTTATGTTAAAAGCAACTATGTCAGAGGCACTAGTAGTAGTGGCAATTATAATACACACCAGGTTTCATTGTATCTTTCATCGACTTAGGTTTGAAATGACAAAAGTACAAGTACAAACTGTCTAACTAAAAGATAGTGTTCTGTTGTTCTTATTTTTAGAAGCTACCTAGCCGACTGAACTAAACAAATTTACTGCTGTGCAGTGCAGTGGTTATGTTGCTGCAATGTGGAGTGATATGCCTAAGATGCAACCCTACAACTGAGTTAATATACTTGCTTCACTTACCAGTTGTTGAGGCAGAAAGTTATATGCTGTGTGGTTAGCCTGACTACACTATGTCCATACACATTTTTTTTATCCTGTCCAAGCTTAATTTTTTACTAGGAACATAATTTTTTATATATGCGTTACAATTTTCTCTTTTTTGCTATGACTCATCCATTCATGTTCTATCAATAGGCAGTAATTTTCTTAGTCAACTTTGACTGTACTGACTATATGTATTTCATTTTCACTGAAGCCACCATGTTTTCATGGTGTTGGCCGATGGTCTACTTTAGTGTCAGATTCTATTTAATTGACAAATGCCTACAAGTTGTCCTCTAGACATCAACAGAAATTGACTGACCATGTTCCGCGTAGTTTTCACATGATGATCTCCAAATGCAACTATGATAATCCGTGATTATCAAAAAAATATACGAGCTTTTTAACTCTGAAGATTATTCCATACAATATATGATTGCCTATGTAGATGCGCTTGCCTGATCCACTTAAACTGTTACCCAGGACAGGACATCCAGCCGACCCGTGACCTGTCCAGGTTTGTGCGATGGCCGAAGTACATCCGCATCCAGCGCCAGAAGGCTGTCCTCCAGCGCAGGTTGAAGGTGCCACCGCCAATCAACCAGTTCACCCAGACACTTGACAAGACCACTGGTAAGGAACATTGAGTTTGATAGTTGTTTTTGTTTTTCTGGTGGCTCACATTTTTAAGTTAGGTGTTTAAGTTTTTCTTCTTTGAATATGAGATGAATATCTTGCAAAACTTTTTTATTTAACTCTTTCAAAGTAAAGGTTGTCTGGAAGAGATCGCTGCAAGCGATAAGGCCGCCTTTGCTTACTTCTTGCTCTAAGTTTTCTGTATTGTTGTTTTGAATTGTATGTAAGCAATAAAGTGTTAATCTATCTATCTATCTATGAATGTGAGACTAAGCCAAATACCCTATTATAAATTAAGTGAAAGTCTGATTGGCTATCATTACATTAAATACATTACCATGTTCTTTCTGAGTATAAACCTACTTATTTTACACAGATGTTAATGTAAAAATCTATGAAAATGATCAATTTTCACTTCTTTATTATTAAGGAGGTTAGGGTCAAAAGGTAACACTTTTTCTGGGGTGCAACCAATGCAACTAGCTCTTTTTCTTTCTCACTCGCCCTAAGGCTCTTACATACACCAGACATTCATGCTTTTCTCCTCCCACCTAGGAAACTGTCGTCATTTATAATCCCATTCTTTATTGAACCAAGTACTTCTCTGAAATTTCTGAAAGTCCTTACTATGATGATCTCCAAATGCAACTATGATAATCCGTGATTATCAAAAAAATATACGAGCTTTTTAACTCTGAGATACCTTGTTTTATATCAAAACTCCAAGTTTTTCAATCTCTTTCTGACCATATATTTTTCTGAATGTTTTCAGCTAAGGGTCTGTTCAAAATCCTCGAGAAATACCGCCCAGAAACGGCCGCAGCCAGGAAAGAGAGACTAAAGAAGGCTGCTGAAGCTAAGGTATGCTTATTTGATAATATTTTAGGAAAATAGGTGTTAATAAATTTTACTCCTAAGATGGGTGCACACAAAATATTTGACACAAAATATGTGTAAAAATTTGGAGTCTATTGACGTGTGGAGCAGGATAGATATTCTCCTAAGAGTGACAAGGATGGATAGATAAGATGTCACTCACAATCTTTTTGTGACTCGAAATATTTGCCAAAATCTATTGGGATTGTAATACACTCACAGTGCTATATTATCCCCGGTCGATGCATGTCATTTTATCTATTTCTTATTTTCATTTGCCAAAATGTTTTAATTTTCTTTCGCATACTGTACCAAACCATTTACTGAATCTGTCATGTCATGATGCATAACAACTTACACCTGAGTGCCATGAGGACCTCTTTCCACCAAGATCTCTGATGCTCCTGCCTCTCCCATACAACACGCACCTTCTGGAACTTTCTACAACCTTCCATCGTGTTCTCAGATCGCCAAGAAGGACGAGCCCCCGGCGAAGAGGCCCAACACCATCCGCTCTGGCACCAACACCGTCACTAAGCTGGTTGAGAAGAAGAAGGCCCAACTTGTGGTCATCGCGCACGACGTCGACCCCATTGAGGTACGTATCTTACCTTCAAGGCGGGTATTTATTGGGAACAAAGTATCAGATACAAACGTTCCCAATGAAGCCAGGTATTCATTGGGGACAAATCCTAGATAGTTTGTATATTATACAATGTATATGGACTATGTTCCCAATGTGTATGCTATTTTTTTGGGAACTTTGTTCGGGAACATTGTATAACATTCATCCACATTGGGAACATTGTCCATATACACTGTATAATATACAAAGTATCTGAGATTATGTCCCCAATGAATACCCGCCTTAAAAACGCATTTATACAAATGTTTCGGAACAAAGTTCCCAACGAGGATGGGTCTTCATTGAGAACTTAGTACCAGAAACATTGTATCTTATACCAAGTTTTGGGGATGCTGTCCCCAATGAATACCCGCCTTAACTTAACAGCCACAATAGTCCACAGCTGGACATGGGCTTCCCCATATCGAGCTATGGGGGGAAGCCTATTCCCTGGATTATTATCCCATAGTCGCATAGATTTATCGTGAACGTGATGCTATTCATCACACGGCATTGAGATGTACACAATCACGCCTTTTCCCTTGCGAAGTAGACATAGCGTTAATGCCCGTAAAAATACGTTCGCTATCTCTATCAACACGTCTCACAAACTTTTGAGGGGCGTTCTTTCGCCTAAAAATGTACACACGCGGAACCCTCGAGTCTCTTAGTCGTCTCTTACGACAGTTCCGGGAAAGAATTGAATGATGTTATTCTAAGCCGGCTTATCGGCAAATATTTCTATGATGTTACCGAATTTCTTCACCTGAGGCGTGTTCTACTTGTAGTCACGTTGCTTGAAGACAAACGACACCTGAGCACAATCAAATTAATTGAAACTATAGTTTCTATTCCTTTCGCACCTGTTTTTAACCGTATTTTTGTCTCGTTTCATTCCAGTTGGTACTTTTCCTGCCCGCTCTGTGCCGCAAGATGGGAGTGCCCTACTGTATCGTGAAGGGCAAGTCCCGTTTGGGAGCCCTCGTGCACCGCAAGACATGCACCTGCCTTGCTCTCACCAATGTACGTATTGTAATGTTTACTTTCTGAGGTTTGGAATACTTTGGTTTTTCGTAAGTCGTGAATTTGTTATAATTATATGTCGCGTAAAAATTTGTTACCGAAATGTATTCAAATTATAACGCACTTTCATTAGCCATTTCAAATAGTAATGTAGAATCTGAGGCCTAATGCCAAAGTATTCCAAATATCAAATTATTATTTTATTTCATAAAGTATCTAAAATATTAAGTAATATGTGTTACGTGAATGAGGCATATAATGATGATTTATTTGCTATCTAAATGCCATGATGACAACCCATCTACCACCAATAGATTTTATCTGAGTATGCCTCTTCATACACTTTGTGAGGGCCTTATGGCCTCCAATTCTCACTTATGTTTTAAAATGATATGAGAAAAGGAGAGCTATACGACCACGACTGCAGCGAGTTGTCTTTTCTACTATACAAGAAGTAACAAAAACCGTATAACATGCCGAAAGGAGGTCAAAGTACTTGTGACGTTGTGACTCTGAACAACTTTCCCTATACTGGGTGTTACAAAACAACCAATAAAGCTCAAAGGAGGTCAAGGTACTCATGAAACTGAACAACTTTCCCCCATGGAACATGGGTCGAAATATGAAAAAAAAAATTGGACTTCCCATACAAAATGAACTCACTTCGTATGGGAGATTTATTGGTTGTTTTGTAACACGTTGTAGAACATGTAAAAAAATTGGACCTCCCATAGTAAATCAAACGGCTGATCGGCGATTTGTATGGGAGGTCCAGTTTTAAGAGTACCTTGAGCTCCTTTCGGCTTGTTATACCCTTTATGTTACTGTCAGTTAGTTAAAGCAATTTCGGTAGGGAATCTACCATACATAATCTATCTATCAAGTCCACAATATTTTCAAATAAAACCTTTTTCTTTGCAGGTTGAGTCCGGCGACCGCGCCGCCTTCACGAAGGTCGTGGAGGCCATCAGGACGAACTTCAACGAGCGGTACGAGGAGCTGCGCAGACACTGGGGAGGTGGCACCCTCGGCAACAAGTCCAACGCGCGTATCGCCAAGCTGGAGAAGGCCAAACAGCGCGAGTTGGCGCAGAAACAATCTTAAGCGCAATAAAATGTAACACCTAGTCGATGCTTTTATTTCTGAAATCCTCCAAAATACACCAGAATTATAGGTACACTCAATTTAGCAAATAACCTTGCGTATATGCGTAGACTGTGGGTATATGCAGATGCAAGGCACTGGGGCGGCGGCACCCTCGGCAACAAGTCCAACGCGCGTATCGCCAAGCTCGAGAAGGCCAAGCAGCGCGAGCTGGCGCAGAAACAATCTTAAGCGCAATAAAATGTAACACCTAGTCGATGCTTTTATTTCTGAAAACCTCCAAAATACACCAGAATTACAGGTACGCTCAAGTTTACCAAATTGGTTTTACAGCAACGCTGCCCGGCTGCTCGCTGCTCGAATACAATGGGCTTGTATGAAGCGATAGGCTGGTTTTACAGTATAGTCTAGTAACTAACGTCACAGCTTTTCGGATTGACTCATGAAGCTGAAAATCGGCATGTAGGTACTTCTTGACCTCCTGATCAAAATTAGACATGGAGCCCAGCGGGCACCACCCCCTTTAACCTTTTACCACCCCCCCTCCATTACAAGGCGTAACTTTTGAAGAAATTGACCTGGAGGGTAGTTTTTATTTCATATCGTGCGTGACATCTCACTTGAAGCTGCGTGCCTAAAGTACCCTTTAGACACAGCCCAAAAGCGAAAAGTGGGGTGTCCCGTTCTTATATGAGATTTTCTTATTTTCAAGCTATCGACTCCCAAGAGGTATCAAAAGTTGCGTAATTAGACACAGATTGCAAAAAACCAAATATATCTTTAAACAATATTTATCTTTAGGGCTTTATCGATCGTTAAAGTGTTGTGACTACGAAACCAACATATTATTGTTTTTTAATGTTCGGCTAAGCCCTAAAGATAAATATTGTTTAAAGATATTTTAAGTTTTTTGCAAACTGTGTCTAATTCTGCTACTTTTGATACCGCTTGGGAATCGATAGCTTGAAAATAAGAAAATTTCATACAAGGACTAAAGGGTAATTTTGAGGGCACAATAAGCTTCAAGTGAGACGTCACGCACGATATAAAATAAAAAATACCCTCCAAGTCAATTACTTCAAAAGTTGCGCCTTGTAAAGTAGGGGGGGGCGGTAAAAGGTTAAGGGGGGTGGTGCCCGCTGGGCTCCATGTCTAATTTTGATCAGGAGGTCAAGAAGTACCTACATGCCGATTCTCAGCTTCATGGGTCAATCCGAATACACTTCCCATCAAAAAAATCGAAACACCTCGGTTTTTCTTGTTTTTGTCCGAATTGAACACCAAAAAGTATTGTTTGCATTAAAAAAATTATATGACTGTAGCTGGCAGTTTTGTCTTTTCAGTGTGTATAAAAAACTTCAAAATTCAAAATTGGAACCCCACCTGTTTGTTCTGTAAAACGTTTGCAGTTTGCGCCTTTTAACGATTCATAACATTTTGAGCTTGTCTTATCTTAAAACTTTTGTTTTTTTAATTGTTTACTGTGACTTTGGATCGCCTGAAAAAAGTTAGATTTTATCTGAATTATGGGTATTTTGCCCGTAGAAGCCGCCCAAGTGGTGACATTGCCAAATTTTTGAGTTGGTCATCGTTTTGTGGCTGAATGTTTGCATTTAAGCCTCACCTCTGTTCATAAAGCTTACAAACGCTATCAGAAGACTGGTCTGTTTACGCGACGCTCAGAATCTGTCGGAAATCGGTTCAGTTCTGACCGACATGATCGAATTAATGTTATGAGTTCTTTGCAAAATCGACACCTTAGCGCTTTTCAACTGCGGCAAAAGCTATCAAATGTACAAAAGGTGGCTAAAAGTGGCTCTACAATCAGAAGAAGATTACAGAAATGTAGACTGGTACCGCAAAAGCCATAAAACGAGTCCAAATCAACTGCAGACAATTAAATAGCGAGCCTTAACTTTGTAAGTGAGCACCTAAATTGGTCGTGTACACAGTGGATCAAATTTCTCTTTTCTGCTGAGTGTAGAATTACGCTAAATGGTGACCACGGAAGCACTATGGTTTACAGAAGGGATTAAAAATGCTTTACACAATGCTGCATCGATAAAAAGGTCAGTTATGGTGACAGTTCGTGAACGGTTTGGGATGGAATCAGCGCCGACGGCATGACAGATTTTGTCTTCGTGTCTGCAGTTGATTTGGGCCCGTTTCCTGGCTAATGCGGTACCAGTCTACGTTTTTTTAACCTTCTTCTGATTATAGGGCCACTTTCAGACACCTTTTGTACATTTGATAGCTTTTGCCGCAGTTGAAAAGCGCTAAGGTGTCGATTTTGCAAAGAACTCATAACATTAATTCGATCATGTCGGTCAGAACTGAACCGATTTCCGACAGATTCTGAGCGTCGCGTAAACAGACCAGTCTTCTGATAGCGTTTGTAAGCTTTATGAACAGAGGTGAGGCTTAAATGCAAACATTCAGCCACAAAACGATGACCAACTCCAAAATTTGGCAATGTCACCACTTGGGCGGCTTCTACGGGCAAAATACCCATAATTCAGATAAAATCTAACTTTTTTCAGGCGATCCAAAGTCACAGTAAACAATTAAAAAATCAAAAGTTTTAAGATAAGATAAGACAAGCTCTAAATTTTAATGTTGAAAATGTTATGAATCGTTAAAAGGCGCAAACTGCAAACGTGTCTCAGTCATTCATCTCATTTACAGAACAAACAGGTGGGGTTCCAATTTTGAATTTTGAATTTTTTTATACACACTGAAAAGACAAAACTGCCAGCTACACAGTCATATAATTTTTTTAATGCAAACAATACTTTTTGGTGTTCAATTCGGCCAAAAACAAGAAAAACCGAGGTGTTTCGATTTTTCTGATGGGAAGTGTAGTTAAAAGTTATAACCAGCTAGTGACGTTAGTTACTAGACTAGTAACGCTGCCCGGCTGCGCGCTGTTCGAATACAATGGGCTTGTATGAAGCTAAAGCATGGGAAGAAATTGCATTAGAACTATTTGATACGACCGTAATTTTACGATCGTTAACGCTCTGCCTACCCCGCAAGGGATAAAGGCGTGATGTGTGTGTGTGTAGTTGCCATGAAATTTAAAATAAGTAGATAGGTAGGTACTAGTAGGTACAACAATTCTTGCATCGGACTGTACACCAAAACGAGCAGCGCGCGGCTGAATGTCGTTTTGCACCGGGCGCGCCGCTTGCGAGCCGCGCGCAGCCGAGCGGCGCCGCCGGGCAGCGTTGCTGTAAAACCAGCCCAAAACGAGCAGTGTGCGGTTGAATGTCGTTTTACACCGGACGCGCGGCCCACGAGCGTCGCGCAGTCGAGCGGCGCCGCCGGGCGGCGTTGCTGTAAAACCAGCCTTACACCGGGCGCACCGCCCGCGAGCAGCCCGTAGCCGAGCAACGCTGCCCGACGAGAACTATAAAAATCGTGACGCCAAAATAAAGCATGGAAAGAAATTGGGTTAGAACTATTTGATACGACCGTAATTTTACGATCGTTAATGCACTGCCTACCCCGTAAGGGATAAAGGCGTGAGATATGTGTGTGATACAAACCATTGTATTCGAGCAGCGCCAAAGTCAAATACTACATACAGTACCGGGACCGGGAGTAACGAAAGAGGTATAACAAGCCTAAAGGAGGTCAAGGTACTCATGAAACTGAACAACTTTCCCCATGGAACATGGGTCAAAATAAGAAAAAAAATTGGACCTCCCATAGTAGGTAAATCAATTAGATGGCCGGCAATTTTGTTTGTATGGGGGGTCCAAATTTATTTTTCATGTTTTGACCCATGTTCCATGGGGAAAGTTGTTCAGTTTCATGAGTACCTTGACCTCCTTTAGGCTTGTTATACCTTTTCCGTGGGGGGTCCAAATTTATTTTTCATGTTTTGACCCATGGTCCATGGGGAAAGTTGTTCAGTTTCATGAGTACCTTGACCTCCTTTCGGCTTGTTATACCTACCTTTTCCGTTACTCCCGGTATGTAGTATTTGTAAGAGGAGGAAGTTCTCAACTAATCGACAGCTTTAATTATTATCGCCCATTTAATTGACTCGTGCAACATTTCAGTTTTTATTGAAAGAGATATTTGATTGGTTTTGCGGTCGGCATTATATCCCCTGGCGGTCGGACAACGGGAACATACATGGGGCGCAAAAAGATTGCAACTTGAAAAGTTTTCAAGAGTTGCAAACTTTTTTACACTATACTGTCTGTTTGTGCTTGGGTG